>OU343062.1:39918873-41379450 GCA_910593695.2 Ocypus olens | reverse complement strand
AACCTTCATCAACATTCGGTTCGTAATAATCTTCATCCGTATTAACGCTTCCTTTTAATTCTTTTCTTTGCTTCAAATCTTCATCAACATTTGGTTCGTAATAATCTCCGTCGGTATTAGCGTTTGCTTTCAATTCCTTTCTTTGCTTCAAACCTTCATCAACATTCGATTCGTAATAATCTTCATCCGTATTAACGTTTCCTTTGAATTCTTTTCTTTGCTTCAAATCTTCATCAACATTCGGTTCGAAATAATCTCCGTCCGTATTAACGTGTGATTTCAACTCTTTCTCTTTATTGGAACCAAAAAATTTCAAACCATCATTAACGTTTAATTTCAATTCTTTCTCCTGCTTGGAATCCAAAACTTCCTCACCATCATCAACGTCTGGTTTCTCTTCTTTCTTCCGATTGGCATTAAAACGATTCAAGTCTTCCAACTCCAACCCAACGCCCTTCGCCCGCTTCCTCTCCTTCCTTTCAAAACCCTTCAAATAATCAAAACCAGAATAAATCTCCGAATCCGCATTTGAATTTCCATCATCCTCTTTCTTCTGATTGGCTTTAAAATGATTCAAATCTTCCAACTCCAAACCAACCTGCTTCCTCTCCTTCCTCTCAAAACTCTTCAAATAATCAATATCAGAATGAATCTCCGACTCCTCATCTGAATCCTTCGACTTCTTAGCCTTCGGCTTCAGCTCCCCAAAAATCGGCTCCGGTTGATTCACGCTATCTTCCGCGAAGAACGGACTGTCCAACGGATCATCCCCGAAGTACTTAACCTTAAAACAGTCGATCTTATCGCCCAGCTTGGTCAACCGCGGACCTTGGACCTCACCATCGTCACCTTCTTCGACTCCATCCTCCGAAGCGTGTTCGATCCTCTTCGGAATCGGATTCACCGAATCTTGAACCTCTTCACATTCGATTCTATCGGCTTGTTTGTAGAAGGACAATTCCCCGTCCACCTTCACGGGTATCTTCTTCAAATCCTGAGCGTAGCGGAGTGGCGAGTTTTTGTTGATCTTTTTCGGATGAGCTTTGTAGTAGGGATACCTTTCTTCTTTCTCCTGCTCGGATTCTTCGAATTGCGTCAGTTTCAGGAAGCTGGTGTCGACGTCTATGTTTGGAAAGACGCTCGTAAAACGCTTCTTTCGGATTTTGGTTGAAGATGATCGTTTTCTTCTTTCATTAACGTTTGATTTTAGATCTGATGCATCACCTACAAAACTGATGCTCTTTTGATCATCATTGAAGTTTTGAATACTTTCGTAGGAGCGTTTTCTTCTTTTTTGATTTTGATCTAATGATCGTTTTCTTCTGGAGATGTTGACGGTATCTTGATTTTTATCAAATGGACGTTTTCTTTTTTCGTCATAATTGAATTGTTTGAAGTCTAAAGATCGTTTCTTCCTTGCATTAACAGGGATTTTGACAATATCTTTAATTTTACCAATTGAGCTCCTTCTTCTTTCATCATCATTGAAATTTTCGATATTTAATGATCGTTTCTTCCTTGCATTTCTAACAGGGATTTTGCCACCATCTTGAATTTTACGAATTGAACTCTTTCTTCTTTCATCATCATTGAAATTTTCGGTGTTTAAAGATCGTTTCTTCCTTGTATTTTCACCTGGGATTTTGACATTAATCGAACTACGTTCTTCATTGTTATTTTTGATGCCTTGTTTCTTCTTTGTGTTTTGATCTGAGATTTTAACGTCTTCATTTTGGTCTTGTTGTAAACGTAAAGATCGTTTCTTCCTTGTATTTTTGCTTGAGATTTTTACATCATCCTTTGAGCCATTAACATTACGTTTTCCGTTCGAGTTTTGTAGGTCTTCTTGTAAATGCGAAGATCGTTTCTTTCTTGTATTTTTTACATCATCTTTTGCGCCTTTAACATCATAATTGAAATGCTTCGTAACATCGAGCATGATAGAATGACCCGTATCTTCATCCACGCCCACATGACCGTTCTTCAAAACCTTCTTCTCGTAACTGATCTTCGGTTTAATTTTAGGCTTCAACTTGATTTTCGTGTTGGTCGCAACGGCATATTCCGTTGGAGCCGTCGCGTTCTTCTTCATCTCCATTTTTGTGTACACAGCAGTGCGAGCATAATCACCATCAAACGATTGATCTTTTGAAGAATCCGGTGTCGGTGGTTCTTCCTCGGGATGAGAAGAAGCTGCGTCTTCGGAATCGGGATGCCTAAGTTTTGGATTACCTTCCTCGTAACCTTCACTGTTTTCCGCTTTCTTCTCATGTCCCGCGTGATCGTAAGCGGTATCTTCGTATCCTTCTTCGTTGTAGACCGTATGGATTTTGGAGGTTTTAACGGCTTCGCGCAACCTGGGTTCAAGGACACTTTCAGGAACGTGTTTCTCGGTTTCGTATTTTCTGACCTGAGAGTAAAGACGTGTCGGGACGAAATGGTCTTCTTCCGAATCGTCCTCTTCTTCTTCTTCTCTTATATCTTCGTGTTTATCGTCGTTATTCCTTTGATCATCATCTTCTTCTTTTGCTTCTACATTTTTGTTGATAATGGGTTTATATCTTACTTGATTTCCGCGTTTCTTCAATCCCGAATTTTGGTGGTTGGCGCTTTGAAAAATATCTTCGACCTTGAAGCTGGGGGCGGGTTGCGGTTTTGGTTTCGGTTCATCGAATCTGTTATCGATCTTGAATTTTTCGAAGCTCGCGGGGAAGCTGTTGCTTTGCCGGTCGTACTCTCGGGATTGTTCTTCGAAAAATGATTTTCCTTCTGGGGATATTTTTGATTCTTCGTCGGCGGGTAAATCGATGGGCGCGTTCTGTTTTCTTATGTAAGGGTGGTGTTTTTTGCCGGGGATGGCCCAAACGCCTTCGCCTGGATAAATCGGACTTGTCGGGATTTGTTCTTCTTCCTTTTCATATCCTTCGTTCTCGCGTTGATCTTCGAATTCTTCATTTTGTTCATCTTCGGCGTGATTTTGATGAACTTTAGGGTTTGAAGATTTTTCATTCTGCTCGTCTTGGGAGGGTTGGTTCAGTACCCTTGGGTATGAGGATGGGTGTTGATGGTTTTCTTTTTCTGCACCTTCTCTGTTTTGTTCTTCGTTTGTATCCTCATGGTATTTAGATCTATGATGAGTATTTCTTGATTTTACACCTTTTATTTGTTCTTCTGTTGCCTGAATTTTAGGATATGTGGATCTATGTTGAGTATTTTTTGATTTTACACCTTCTTCATTTTGTTCTTCTGTTGCATGAATTTTAGGATATGTTGATCTATGTTGAGTATTTCTTGATTTTACATCTTCTTTATTTTGTTCTTCTGTTGCATGAATTTTAGGATATGTGGATTTATGTTGAAAGTATTTTGCTTCTTCATCTTCTCCATCGTTTGCATGATGATGTATTTTAGGATATCCGGATCGATGCCGAATGTTTTCTTCATCGGTGTCTTTATTTTGGTGCTTGATGGCGTAACCATGATGAACTCGCGGATATGAGGATCTGTGTTGGTTGTTTTCTTCTTTTTCCTTTTGTTCCTGAAAGGCGTTTATATTTCCATTCATGGTAATAAATTGGTGTTTTGGAGCGATTTCTTCTTTGTTTTGAAATATGTTTGTATATTTATGAAATTTAGCGGGTCCTTTCTTCTCTTCTTCATTTTGTTCTTCACGCGTGGGTTCATTATCAGAAATGGGTTTTCTTCGATTTTGATCACGAGAATGAGTTGCCCGGTTACCAGAAATGTTATTTCTTCGTTTATGACTGTCATCATCCTTAATGGAAGGATGAGTTTCATGGTTACCTGAAATATTTTTTCTTCGTTTATGATCATCATCATCCTTACTGGAAGGATGAGCTGCACGATTATTAGTTTTATGATCAGTTTCTGGTTGGTCATTAAATTCACTTCTAAATTCCTGGTAGGACTTTGCACCAGCGTTAATTGTTTGTGGCTGAAGATTATGAGGTGTCCAAACATTTTGTTTTTGAAGAAAGCTGCGTGGGAATTCTTCGTAATTATTATGTTTCTCTTGTTGGGGATTTACGTCCTTGCTGTTTTCTTCAATTTTCGCAAAGACGTCATCACTCGCAGCGATTTTTGGGACCCATGGAGAATCCTGTTGGGTTGGTTGAAAGGACATGAATTCGTTGTTGCTTCCGAAGTTGAAGTTTTGTTTTCCGTTTGTATATTGGGTCCATATTCCATCACCAAGATGTTTTTGATAAATTTCATCATCGTTTTTATTCCTATTGTTGCTTCTTGGATGTTTGTGGTAAATTTGATCACCGTTTTCATTCCCTTTGTTGGTTCTTAGATTAACGTCATCTTTTTGAAAGTTGTTTTCAACTGGAAGTTTTTGGAGAACTTGATCTTCATTGGTATGTTTTTGGAATGTTTGATCCGCGTTAGGTAAGTGTTTTTGCAAATTTTGATCCGTATTGGTAAGTTGGTCAGTTGTAGGTTTTTGGAATTTTTGATACCCGTTGAAGTTATTTTGGAAATTTGGATCTTTATTGTTATCTACATTAGGGCTGTGTTGATGGTTTTGGAAATTTTCATCCTTATTCACAGGTAGATATTTTGGAAAATTGTCATGGTTTTGGGTAATTGGATATTTTGGATGCTTTTGGAAATTGGTTCTAATGGGATATTGGTCATGTTTTTGAAAATTATCATTGGTGCTAATGGAGTGTTCGTGATAATCCGCACTTGGATATTTTGGAAAATTTTGATCATCACTGGTGCCAATGGAGTATTTGTGATAATCAGCACTTGGATGTTTTTGAAAATTTTGACCATCATTGGTGTTAACGGTATATTTTTGATAATCACCATGTGGAATTTTTTCTTTTAGATCTTCAGGTTTTCGTATCTTAAACTCATTATGCAGATACTTATAAGAAACTGCTTTACTCTTCGGATCAAAATTCTTCTTCTCATCCGTCACCTTGTACTTCTTTGGAGGTATCGACCCGTACTTATTAAAACCCGCACTATTGTCTATTTTTAAATTATTCGGCCTACTTTGCCGGCCGTCATCTTCATCTTTAATGTCTGTCACAGTTCTTGGATCGTCATACCAAGAGGTCGGCACGCGCACGGCGTTCGCGATCGCGACCGCCAACACAAACACGAGCACTTCTTCGCGCATCGTCTAGAAAGTCATATGGCCGCCATCGTCGTTTTTAAGGTCACTCGCGCGTTTCTCCTTTGGTTTTGGAAAACCGGATCGATTCACTTTTGATTCACACCGCCTGCGGAAGGAAGGAATTTACGGTAAAATTGATTGCAATCCGCGCCGACTGTTGCTTTCTTGGTCGGGCGATTAAAAAGACATCAACACGTGTACAAATAGTGGATTTGCGTGCTTTGTGCTTTGGAAGTTGGTAATTAGTTAAGTCGGGCGCATGGAATTTGTTGGTGGATTTACATAACACGGACACACCTATGTCCGAAGACGAGGGGAAGGAGTTCACACAGACTACAGTTACGCAAGAGCTGCGGAAATAATTTAAAATTCGATACCTGATTATATCGTATACATAATTACTGATGTAATTAAAAGTCGATAATTGATTATATCTTATAAATAATTACTAATGAAGTTTAAAAAAACTTGTTTACTTTCTTTGTCTAATCATTTTATAATTTTACACTTAATAGTAAGAATCAGTAGGATTGTACATTTTAAGGTTTATACTGGTATGTAATATAAAAGTTTCGAGTGAACAATATAAATAATTTAAATTATATCTATGGATATTAAAAATGATTTTTTTTACTTGACTGCAACATTTAATACATAAAATAATCTACAACAAGAGTCTTACAAGACTAAAAAAATTTAATGCAACTAGATCCATTCCAAAATGTCGTGACACCTGGGGGTAAAGTTTTCGCAGAGTGAGAAAGTATTCGGAGAGAACGCGACAACAAATCTAAACTTATTATTATTATTATTATTACAAAAAGTTAAGTGTATTAATTTCAGCACACAGGCGATAATTAAGCGGCAATAATCAAGTTTTAACTTGAAATTGACAGTAAAATTTGAATATTTAATTGAGTTTTAATAAACTAAATATGTGGCGATATAGACCTGAACGCGTTGCTGCCAATAAATATTAAGGAAAAAGTATCGGCGGGATCTCTCTGGGACCCTGCTTGGCTATTTAACGGTTACAGATCTACAAAAAGTTATTTAGAACTAATAAAACGTTCAAAAATCACTTCTGATCGAATTTGTCTTTATTTGCTTTTTTCAAAAATTTAATAGCAAATTAAGTTATTGGCCTATCTATATACGCGTTTCAAATTGTATCTCTCGGCGGTTAGCTTCGCATTTAACATATTTTTTTAGGAATTAATTAAAAGGAGGGAATTATTTTTAAACTATAATTACTACTATGTATTGAAGACCTTTATTTCGGTTACCAACAGTGCGCACTAATTATGTTTTAAATAATCCCCTTTTTAGATTTAGGGCATTAGCTAATGAAATAAGTCATGGGAATGACGTTAATTTGTTCACCGATGTGAAGGTAGCCACGGATTTCCTGGCGCATCCACCTCCGAATTAAGTTAATAGCAATTTCTTCATTGTTTATGATTTATTAACAAACACTGAGAACGTAACTAACTGTTAATCCACAATTTCAATTAACTTGATTTTCGTTTATAGGTTTTTTTTCAACACAAATCAAGCATTCTATGACGCATTTTAAATTTATTTCTTTAACAGAAACATGTAGGTAAAAGTCTACTTAAGCGATGAAAAAATAGATTTTTGGGTAGAATTGTTTATAACTTGTATATGATTTTTTCTCGAGTTCACCCACTGCCATTATAAAATGTAAAGACTTCAAAGATGTCAAAAAAAAAAAATGTTTGACGCATTTTAAATTTATTTTTTTAACACCAACGTGTTGAGTCGGACAAGTCTACTCGAGCGATTTAAATAATAAAATTTTAGTTAAAATTGCTTATAACCCTTTTATGATTTATTTTCACAGGTCCATCTGACCTACCATTACAAAATGAAAGATTTCAAAGTCCAATAAAGCAATGTTTTACGTATTTTAATACTAACGTATGGACAGGAGTCTACCTAAGTAGTTTAAATAATAAAATTGTGGGTGAAATTGTTTATAACTTTTTATAATTTTTTCTCGAGACCAGCCAAACTACCGTTATAAAATAACGAGTTTTTATAGTCCAATGTAACACTATATGGCAATGTAACACTCGAAGAACGAAGTTCCTACGATGATTTGGCACCAAGTTATGGGTGTGCATTTTGAGGTTTTTCGCACATAACTCAGCGACTTTTCAACCAAAATGATGATTCTTTCGGGAAAAAATCCCTTTATGGCCCTACTTTAAGGGGCTAAACTCAGATTGAAATGATCCCTTTTCGAACCCTTCAACCCCCGAACAGAAAAACACGTTTTTGGGCAAAAAAAAACGGCAACTTTGGCAAACGTGTACCGAGTTGGATAAAATGTGTCGACTCGATCCACCAAAAGGCCATAACTTTGTGCCAAATCGTCGTAGGAACTTCGTTATTTGACTCCTGCGCAGGCAATTGAACACATTTCAATGCCCTTTTGTTGGATCGAGTCGACACATTTTTTCCAACTCGGTACAAGTTGTCAAAGTTGGGCGCTTTTTCGATTGAAAATACGCCGAGTTATGGCGGTTTGAAAATGGTCGAAATTTCACGAATTTAAAGTGTTTCATTTTTTTGTCCTTCAGTATATTAATGTTTATCACATACAGGACAAATCCTGGACACCCATGGGCCCGGCCCGCACGGGTATTATTCGTTTAAAAAATGACCGTACCCACAACCCTAAGACCCAGGAGCATTAAGTCAACCCCTTAGGCCACTGTGGCCAGGGCCGACCCAAGGCACGATGCAACACCAGGGCGCCTCCGTAAGAGGCGCATAATATATTTTTTTTAATAGAATGTATGCTGTTTATTATGAGCAATTTTGCAACTAAATAAATTAGGGCAGATCATTTGACTCATGACGTCGTGATATTGTGAAAGTAGATCCCCAAAGTATTTTCTTTGTGTTTGGCAGTAGTTTTAGTTACATTCATCTCTATCAGAATATAACAACCATGTCAATTTTGCTAGTTTTGAGTAATTCCACTTCAAAGTTTTTCTCGTGAATTTAACCTGCGTATATTCAGGTTCCACAGGCCTCCATAGCACGGCCGGTTTGCATTATGAAATTGGGTGTTATTGCACTGAAAAGAGCTCGCTTTGTAGACACTGTTCAGCTAAAAAGCTCAAAATCCAAAATTGTCGACATTGGTTGTTCAAGGTACATATTTAAAAGTTAATAAAATACAAATAACCTTGTTAATAATTCATAACAATAGTTTTGACTATTTGAATTTGTTATTATTAATAAAAAATGTGTGATACCAACTGTTAGCTAACAAAATGCAAAACTTTGAAAAAATGTTGAAATTAAATGCTCCTCCAGAATTGTATATAAATTTGAAAAATCTCATGTCTACATATAAAACATAGGTGAAATAATTTTTGAAGTTGTACATTTTTCCACTTGAAAACTTACAAAAAATGTTAAATGTTTATTCTGAATTCTATATTTATAATTTTTTTTTCTCTTTAAATAACAATATAATACGAACTGAGCTAACGTTTAATTTGCTTACTGGAGAAAAAAATTAAAAAACAATTGGTTCCAATTCTAAATGATCAATGATGTATATTTTCCTCCAGAATTGTGTACAAATTTGAATTAATTAATGTTTATAGTTTTTGAAATAATCCTATTTAAACCGAGGTGGGTTAATTTTTCAAGTTGCGAATTTTTATTTTTATTGTTACCGGTTTTAAACAGAATTTTAAAATAATTTGGGGCCTAGATTTTGATATAATCCTAATTTAATGGAAAAATTGTTATTAAGTTCCTCATTTACCACTTTGCCAAAAAATTGAAACAAAATTGTTGAAAGTATATTCTTTTCTTACATTGTATAGAAATATGGAAAATCTCAAGTCTAATTTTCGATATTATCCTATTTAAACCTAGCTGAATTAATTTTTAAAGTTGTGCATTTTTTTCACTTCACTAAAATGATTACAAATTTAAAATATGTCATATCTAGATTTTAATACGGACGAGAAGTTAGTCATAACTTTCCAGCCACGGATTTTTGCGCCTCCACCATCACCCGAATTATGATCACTCTCGATAAATTACCTTTTTGGATCTGGCCACAGGAGATTTAATTGCAAAAACATAATCAATGATACCCAATAAATAATTTATAATTGTGTGTAAACATTGGTGACGCTTTAAATGTCAATTTTTAAACTTCAAATAATCAGTCTTTTGGCCCCCGATAGAAATGAATTTTCCAGCCACAAACATACTACGAAATATGTTAGTCAATTTGGAATTGTCAAAAAACCGAGAAAATTGAATATCAACCCTTGGCGAATTTTTAAAATAACCGCTGTCCCTACTCAGAACGGACGATTTTCAAACTCATATAATAAATTGTTGGGCCCCCGAAGGAAATGAATTTTCCGGCTACAAACATGATTCAAAGTTATGTTAGTCAATTTGAAATTGTCAAAACACCGAGAAAATTGAATATCAACCCTTGGCGAATTTTTAAAATAACCGCTGTCCCCACTCAGAACGGACGATTTTCAAACTCATATAATAAATTGTTGGGCCCCGAATGGAAATGAAAACTGTCAAAAATCCGTCCTGAGTAGGGACAGGGGTTATTTTAAAAATTTGCCAAGGGTTGATATTCAATTTTCTCGGTCTTTTGACAATTCCAAAATGACTAACATACTTCGTAGTATGTTTGTGGCTGGAAAATTCATATCCATCAGGGGCCAAAAGACTGATTATTTGAAGTTTGAAAATTGAGATTTAAAACGCCACCAATGTTTACAAAAATTGCAAACACACATTTATAAATTATTGGTATAATTGATTATGTTTTTGTAATTAAATCTCCTGTGGCCAGATCCAAAAAGGTAATTTATCGAGAGTGATCATATTTCCGGTGATGGTTGAGGCGCCAAAATCCGTGGCTGGAAAGTTAAGGCTAACTTCTCTTCGGTGATTTTGATACAATCCCATTTAAACCGATCTTAGTTGTTTTTTAAAGTTTCACATTGTCCCATTGGGCTATATAAAATACTGTAAAAAATGCTATCAATTAAAAACAGTCTTGAAAATATGTTTTTCTGCATTTTTGTATAAAAAATATTGAAAACCCCCTATTAAGACTTTTATTTAAACAACCCCATTTGAAGAGAGTTTTGAGCATTATTGAGCATTTTCCAACTAAAATGTTATTTGCATTTTTGTATTATTCAAAATGTATCACGATGTCACAGGTTTTGTTTAAATGAACTTTATGTAACTTCATTTCATATAGTCTAAAAAATGGTGATATTATTATTCTTCGAATTAATGGTAAAATTGGGATTTTTGAAAAATGCTTATTGTTTATAAATTGTTCATTTTAGCGTACCGCGTAATTAATGTTAATAAATATCATTTAAATAATCCATACTTATAAAAGATGTTGAGTTTTTATTGGTCTTTAACATTTGTTAAAGTGTTTTTCTGATATTTTTATTTTTTTTAATACAGGGGAAAAACAGACACACTAAATTGTTTTCCAAAAATAGTCAGAATCATTGTCAGGGAACTCAAAATGAATAATTCCGTAAAAAGTTATTTTCCACAATAATAAATAACGATAAAGTAGAAATACCTGAAATATGGGTTATGATTTAAACAGTTGATGAGTTTAAGGAAATTCGGTTTAAGCCGGAGAAAATTATATCTTCATCTAATGTGAGCTTAAATGCAGGAACGTATGACAATTTAAATTATAATTAAACGAAAAGATATTCTAATAAAAAAAGTCATTACAATTAATAAATGTAGTAAAGACGAAAAATAGACAGACAACCTGTTCAAAATTCCGCAAAATTAAGTCTTACTATTGTTGAAGTCACGAACAGGGTGAATATCCATATATTCAGGCTAGTTTCGTCTCTAATTTTTTAATTAATTATTTCGATGTGGCTTACGCCTGGCCTTGGTATCTATTACCATTGGCCATATTTCCGTCTCTATTACCTTTATTTAATGCATCTGTCACAAGTGAGGTTGTCTCATATTTATCCAATATATTTGACTAGCAAATTATTACATACTAGATTTTCCGGCGACAATTTAAGCATTGAAGACTACAAGGAGGGTGTTAAATTTATTTATTTTATCCTGTAATGTTAACATACCATAACTCCTTAGCAACGAGTAACGTTAAGGTACCTTTAACACTAGTGTTGTTATATGTGTCTTAACGCAACTTGTCGCTATGGAGATATTGGCAAACAAACATGATTTCGCTTATTGACGGTTTTCATTAAACATTTTTTTAAATAAAAAAAAATGAATTAGGATAAAATAAACCGTGTTAACCCCTTACTGCTTAATTTTTTATTTTTATGAAAGAAAAATATTTATGAATACCTTTGGTGAAAATTGGGAAAAATATTTAAAAAAATTAATATTTATTTTTTACAAAAATGCAGGATGTTACATATCTCGCACGCAATGCAGTAACGGAACCTTTTTTCATATGAGATATTAGAAAACAATTTCTGTCTTTATTTGACTCTTTGCTGCATACGGGACTAAAATTTGAACCACCAAATGTAGGCAAACTGTAGGCAAACTGTAGGCAAACTGTGACACATCGGCCTACGAAATAGACCACAAAGTTTGCGGTTTAACGACTGTCAGTACAAATAACGCAAATGCTAATTCTGGCAAAAATCTCTTGTTTCCAGTTGCCTATAAAAACTAGATATTTTCTTCTAGGGAACCCTATTAGTCTCTAAAATATATCTAAATATAAATTTTTACCACTAGTCGCTAAATAGAGCTAAAAATATATGCAAACTGCTTTGTGCCATATATGGTACGGTATGCAGAAAGGTAACGTTATTTGCTTGTACATTACTCGAGAATTTAAACTTTTCTCTCGTAATGTATAACGTTACTTGTATCGTAAATTACTATTATTTTATCTTATAATGTTATCATGTCAATTACTCCTTAGCAACGAGTTGCGTTAAGATACCTTTAACAACACCAGTGTCGCTCGTGCTTTCAAACTTTACGCTCGTAATGTCAAAAGCTTCGTAACGTTATTTATATCGTAAATTACTAGAATTTGTTTGTTAAAAACTATGATAATTTTTTACCACATGAAGAAATAATATGCAGTTTTCAATTTCTTGCTGAAATAGGTTTTTGCAGCAGAAGTTTATTTGGCTTTTTCAAAAACTGTATGTGGTTTTATTTATTTGGTGGCAAGGAATAGGTAAAACCAGTGCTCCAAAAGATGTAGCATTGGCAATTTTATGTTTACTGGATTATTCTGCTGCCACAGCCACAGTGCTAAAAGAAATGGACAGATAGCAAGAAGAGCTGGTAAACCAGAATATACAGGGTGCCCGTTTTTCGAGCGGCACCATGGGGATTTCAGTTATTTTAAGAGATACGAGGTTGGTTAATTTAGGGCAAAAAATTAAAACATAATGTGTGATATATCATCGTAAACAGAAAAAAATCTTGCATTAGAAAATGTAGAAATCCAATATGGCGACAAAAGTTGTCTATTGTTTCTCCGCCATCTTGAAAGCTGCAATAAATCTAATAACATATTTGGATCATCCATTAAAAAGTGCTCTAATAATATTTTAGTGCAAAATGCGTAATAGTAATGGTTTCCGAATAAAAAATTAAAAATGAAACTTGAAAATGTTTATTTTTTCGCGATTTTTTTAAAACAAAAAAAGATAACTCAAATTTCTCAACAGATTATTAATCAACGTTATAATACACAACTTTGCCCTAATTTAACCAACCTCGTATCTCTTAAGATAACTGAAATCCCCATGGTGCCGCTCGAAAAACGGGCACCCTGTATAGCACAAAATTAAAAATTAATGCAAATAGAAAAGTGTCGGATGTTTTCTTTATATTCTGCAAGTAACTAATATTAAACAAAATAACAAAAATGTAAATGGGGCTATAAAGAAAATCGCAGCAGGGCGCCGACTCCCCTTAGGGCCGGCCCTGCCAACAGTACGCACTAATTATGATTTAAATAGTCCTCTTTTTAGATTTACGGCATTACCTAATAAAATTAGTCACTGAAATTAAATTAATTTGTTTGGGGCGTACCTTTTTTTAAATTAAAATTTAAGAGAATTTGTTTCAATTTATGATATCTTTTATCTACAACGGACTTTTTATTCCTCTTCTGACATTATCTAAATTATATACAGATCATTTTTGGATCCGGTTTACAATTAAAAAAAAAAACACAAGACACCCTGTATATACCGGGTGACCCAGGGATCTGTAAAAGCTCCATAACTTATTTGCTATTTGAGATATCGACTTCTAGTTTTCTTGAACTGGTAATATATAGACCCATACTGTCTTATACTATTTTTTATCAGCTTCTCAAGAGGGTTGAAAATAAAGTAAAAAATATAGGGTGTTCCATTTAAAAAAAAACATAACTTTGTTCTGTTATGTATACTGGGACACTCTGTACAAAAACCTACAATTTTTTAAAATACGTAGAATAAGTGTGGGTACCAGTTCAAGAAAACTAGAAGTCGATATCTCAAATAGCAAATAAGTTATGGGGCTTTTACAGATCCCTGGGTCACCCGGTATAAATAAAACCATTTTTATTTCTTCTACATTGCATTAATTTTTCACACCATCTTAGTGATGATAAATTTGAAAGAATTGATATTTACTCGAATTGTATATCCACCAGTCACCGGTGGACCCCGGGGCCGTCAACATGTAAAATTCCACTCGATCTACGGTCTGAGCGATTTTTTGCGTTTATGTATCGTGAAGTTATTACTCAAAAATTTGCTTCTAAACCAATAACATTATCAAAAAATGTTTTATGAGATTACTTTACTTAAATCAACAATTGCGATCAAAATTGTGTGAAAATAAAAGTATTTGCAAATTAATTTTTACTTATTCTCTAAGCAAGGCTTACAACTATTAAAACATGTTTCGTGAAATTACTTTAAGTTAACAATTGCGTTCAAAATTGCCTGTAAGTGTATTTTAGTGTATTAATTATTACTTATTCTGTAAGCAAGGCTTGTAAAGATTAATAAACTACACCAAGGCAAACTAATCAACTGATCTGCACTGATAAAGAATCGTGATAAAACCTCCAATTAATTTAAACATCAAAATGCTTCTATACAGAGTGGAGAATATTGTTTTCTAAAGACCACTTTGACACTATGTTTTAAAACAAGTTGAAATAAATTTAAAAATTAACAGTTATCAAGGCGTACAATAATAGTTTGTGCATTCAGTCTAAAATTGATAACCTCAAATTAGATTAAACTTGAAAAAATATAGAATATTTCTATTCGAAGACTATTCTGTAGTATTACAACTTGAAATGAATTATAGAAATTATCAATGTTAAGGAGTGATTTTGCATTAAGTTAAAAGTTTATAACCAATTAATTTCAACCTTAAATCCATACAATACAGAATTGAGAATATTGTTTTACAATTTGAAGTAGATTTTTGAAATTAGCAGTTGTAAAGATGTGAAATAATAATTTCTGGATAAAGTCTAAAGTTGATAACCTCCAATTAGATGACACCGGAAATTCCTGCTATAAATAATAGAGAATATTTTTAAATCCAAAGACCGTTCTGTATTATTACAATATGGAATGAACTGTAGAAATTATTAGCTGTATAATGTCAAAGTTTATAACCAATTCCTATAAACTAGAAGACCCTACTGTACAGAATTGTTTCCAATGATTATTCTGTTTTATTACAATTTTGAGTAGATCATTGAAATTACAAGCTGGTGGCAAGGCGTTGCATAATGTCAAAGTTTTAACCAATTCATATAAACTGGAAGACCCTACTGTACAGAACTGTTTCCAATGACTATTCTGTTTTATTACAATTTTGAGTGGATTATAGAAATTACAAGTTGGTGACAAGGCGTGAAATAATAGTTTCTGCACACGAACAAATGTTGATAACTCCAAAAATTCCTGCCATACAGAATGGAGAATATTTTTATCCGAATTTGAATGAACCATAGAAATTATTATTTTCATTGCGCGAAATGAAATCAAATTAATATAAACTGGAAAACTCTACTGTACATAATTGTTTCCAATGACAATTCTGTTTTATTACAATTTGGAGCAGTTTTCAAGGCGTGAAATAATAGTTTCTGCACACTGTCAAAAGTTGATAACTCCAACTAGATGAAATGGGGAGTTCCTGCCATACCGAATGGAGAATATTTTTATCCTAACACTATTCTCTAATATTACAATTTAGGAGCGGCGGCTAGTGGATGTTCGGCGAGGAGGCTACGGAAGTCAAATTTGACCAATGCAGCAACGGAATATTTGCTTCCTCCATAACTGCAGTACGAGCGGCATCTCCGTCTTAGCCTCCTCTGCGAAGATCCACGAGTCGCCGCTGCAGTTTAGAACTACAGAAATTATCAGCTGATGGATTTAACATAAAGTCAAAAGTTTATAACCTCCAATTGGTTTAAACTGGAAATTGCTGCTCCACAGAATGTTTTCCATAAAACCATTCTGTTATACATAATTTGGAAAGGTTGTGAAATGATCATTCCTGCATACCAGATTGAAACATTTTGGAAATGCACCAGTTGCCCTTGTCCACACCTCAACTCGTGTGGCTTATCTGCACCAACATCGCACTAAACTACTACAACAATGAACAATCGATTCTCAACTCAAAATCGTTAATTAATCTTTCGGTTATTTCCAACTTCAGACCCCCCAATTAAAATTCCATGACGCGGACGACTTTCAATTTCGCAACACCTTCAAGACAGTTTAATCGAACTTCTTCGATTCGTGTGCACTTTAGCGGCACACCGCGAACCGATTGCATATACTTAACACACAATACAATTTCAAAACCATATATTTTAATTAATCCCACACGGACGTTTTCCAATTTGAAGCGCACTCATCCACTCGTGTACACGCAGATTGCAATCAATTTTCAAGTGCGTCGCAATTTACCGGTTCGGATGTAGGTTAACTGACACTCGGGCATTCGCGGATAACGGAAAATTCGTTTTGAAAAAAAAAGAGTCACTGTCACTTTCGCGCGGTTTGGTGGTGGACGCGCGCGGACCGCACGGTTTGAGGACTTCTAGCGGAGTGTTGAGGTGAAGTGGTAAAATGTAGGTTTTATCGGTGGCCGAAGAGAGGTGTGGAGAAACGTGGCGACCGGTTGCACAGGAGAGGAAAGGCTCCATTGCGTTTCTAATACGGGTCCGATTAAATCCGCATTAATGTTTCGGCGTAAATTGCAAGACAAAAAATCTTCGTATGAATTTTTTTTGGAAATCTAAAAGTGTGATATAATTGGGAAACTTTTATCAAAAGTGCGATGGGTTTATGATTTTGTCACCCAAAGACTCTGAACTTTTACCATCCTATAAATGTTTATATCCACAAACCTTTGTTCTTCTTGCTTAACCCTTTCAACCCTTGATTTTTAAATTTGAAAAAAAAATTTTTTTTGTTAATTATTATTGATGGGGAGCTTCTTAAGACCATAAATACCAAATTTGAACTGATTTGATTAATTAGTATAGGAATTAATTAGTGAGGCTTTGTTGAAGTGACCTCTAGTGATAAACAACAAAAATATGGATTGTCATAGTAAGTAGAGACATGTAAATGTTGCGGTGGCAATTGCCACCACCAGCACCGAAAGGGTTAAGGAAGTTATTATTCTCATTCTTTCTTTGACAAATTTCTTAAACCTTTGAATTCCAAGCTGCGAGATTTTTTGTCGAGCCTCTTCGCAATCGCTATTGCGTTTTTCCACCATGTGCTTCCAACGACCCCTTAGACCCAAAGGGTTAAATAATATGTATTGTATTTTATTGCACCCTGTATATCTTTAGAAAATGAATCTTATCTTATCTTACCCCACATACAAATAATCATTTATTCTCTCTAATCTGGGGGCGCGCCAGTACCACCGTTCGCCTCTGTGCAGAACTTAATTTTATTTAGCGCCCCATCGGGACCATTCTCGCTGACTAGCTACGGTGCGATCCAAGCCATTTTTAATTCTAATGTTGTAACTTTATAATGTAATGATTCAATGGTTATAAGTCTCGCAGTGGATTGTAACAGCGAGGAAGTCGCCAATGGCGAAAAATGCACAATGAGCGCAAGAAGTGCGACAAGGCGAGCGAAATCGAGGCTTTCTTGCGCAATTTTTAAATCAATTTCTTAGTGGGTTTCACGCCAATGCAAATTTTCTAAACCGAGAAAATCACATCGGCATCGATTGGATAATAAAATCAGTCAATTTACTTCTCACCAATTCATTACAATTTCGTAATAACTTACGTGGAATGGTAAGCATAAATTGCGCAATATGGTAGAGATGTACTTGTTACAATAGTTGTTTGTGTACCAAGGCGCAAAAGTTAAGGTTTAAGGGCTTGGCAGAAAACTTATTCTGCGGCATGAAATACAATGGATTTTTTAAATTTATTTATTTATTGGAATCCATTGCAAACAATAGTATTAACAAAATATAATTATGAATTTAAGATATTATACAAAAAGAACTAAAAAATATCTATAGTTGATCCAAGTCTTAGTTCTTAATATCACATTCTCATAAATTGTGTACCGAGTAGCCCAAATTCAATGTTTTTATAGACTCTTGGTAGAGAATTAGAAAACATCTGATATACACGTTATGACCTCTTTTTCTGAAATAATAACAATAGCATTAACAGATCTTGGCTATCTTGATTAGTTTCCAAAATATCAGGCGTTTTTTAATTTTTGGCTATTCTAAAATCTGTCTTCAACTGTAAAATATGCAAAAGTAAAGTTAAATGGCTATGTATGTGGTCTTCTTCGCCTGTTTTTTTTAATAAAACACCCTTTATAATTTTATGTCATTGAAAAGAACTTTAAATCAGCTTTACATTGATGTAACATGATTAATAAAAATCCATGTAAATTACCGAGAAAAAAACGATGCCATAAATCTTATATTGTAAGTCGAAATTAAAAAAAATAAGTTAATAAAAAACAACACCCCCGCGCCCACCCCTGTGTTTTTTTTGGACAATTGCTTTACGAATAGGTGGATTGGCAGGCGAGTACCTATAGAATGACCCGCGAGAGAGATTAATGCTCAGAATTAGCGAGGAAAATTAGAAAAAAATTTCTAAATGTGCGTTTTAAAAAAAACGCCTAAAGTGCGGGGATACGCTATCTTGCTGAAACCATATTGTATTATATGGAAGGTCAAGATAATTGTTGTTTGAATGTAAAATTAATGGATTTTGAAAATGTATTGATTTTTACAATATTTATTAATTTTTAAAATTTTAAAACGAAAAAAGTTTGAAATGTGGAAATACAACTTTGCAATGGATATTTTCGTTAAATACAATTTGGAAAAATGTTCACGATCACAGAACTTTCTGTTACTCCTCCTTACGAAGAAAGTAAAAATTAATGGATTTTGAAAATAATTGTTTAAAAAAAAATTGGATTTTTAAAAGTTGAAACGAAAAAAATATGAACCGTGTAAATATATCTTTACAATTGATATTTCCGTTAAATACAATTTCGGAACATTTTCACAATGACAGAACTTTCAAATGCTCCATTTGAAGAATGTAAAAAATAATGGATTTTAAAAATTTATGATTTTTACAAGATTTATGAATTTTTAAAATTTTGAAGCGAAAAAGGTATGCAATATAGAAATATATTTTTGCAATTGATATTTCCGTTAAATACATTTTCACAATGATAGATCTTTCTAATGCTCCATTTGAAGAAAGTAAAAAATAATGGATTTTGAAAATATAATGATTTTTACAAAATTCATTTTTAAAATTTTGATACGAAAAAAGTATGAAACATAGAAATATAACTTTGCAATGGATATTTCCGTTAAATACAATTTTGCAAAATTTTCACGATAACAAAACTTTCAAGTACCCCATACGAAGAATGTAAAATTAATGGAGTTTGAAATTTTAATGATTTTTAGAAGATTTATGGATTTTTTAAATTTTGAAACAAAAAAAGTATGAAGCGTGGAAATACTACTACTTTGCAATGGATATTTCCAAAAATTTTCACGATGACAGAACTTCGTAGTACTCTATATAAGGAAAGTAGAAAATCATAGATTTTAAAAATGTATTAATTTTTACAATATTTATGAATTTTTAAAATTTTAAAACAAAAAAAGCATGAAACGTGGAAATACAACTTTGTAATGCTCCATTTGAAGAAAGTAAAAAATAATGGATTTTGAAAATTTAATGATTTTTACAAGATTCATTTTTAAAATTTTGAAACGAAAAAAGTATGAAACGTGGAAATACAACTTTGTAATGGATATTTCCGATAAATACAATTTGGAAAAATGTTCACGATCACAGAACTTTCTAGTACTCCTCCTTACAAAGAAAGTCAAAAATAATTGATTTTGAAAATTTAATGATTTTTACAAGATTTATGAATTTTAAAAATTTTGAAACGAAAAAAGTATGAAACTTGGAAGTACAACTTTGCAATACTACAAATTTATTCACAAAATAGCAACTATTTTCGTCAGTCCTAAAAAAGTCTAAAAGTTCTTTTTTACAAAAAAAATGTTTATCTAAAATTATAAAAAAATATAAATCAAAGTTGACTAAGCGATCGTGGCTTTCAAGTTTTTTTTTTATTTAAACTAAAATTTGAATAATACCGGGTGTAACCTGTATATTTTTACTTAATTTAATTCGTCTCTAAATTCTGAGTTTAGAAATGTATCATAAGTGAGCTTTTGGTTGTTTTTTTTTTGTTTAAATTTAAATTAAATGTAAACAAAAACTAATAACCAAAAGGCTACTTACGATGCATCTCTAAAGTCAGAATTTAGAGATGAGTTAAATAATGTAAAAATATACACGCTGTTCCATTTGAAATAGAAAAGTTAAGGTAATTTCCAGTTAAGCCGGAAGTAGAATTTTTATTAAAAGTCCACATATCGGCGCACTTTGTTCCCTTAAAAGGCCCATACTAAATTTTATAAAGATATTTGTAAAAATGCAAATGATATATCAGAATTCCGTTACACCCGGTATATGAAAAAGAAAGAATTATGAAAAAAATAAATTAATTTACAAAATGCTGTTTTTTACAAATTATTTTAATTTTTGAAAATTTTGTACATAAATCGAAATATTTTGATGATATAAAAAATATAATTAAAAATTCGCTGATTTTTTAAAACATTTTAGCTATCTGATTTTTGATCATTAAAAATTAAGAAATTTATGAAGCGTGGTCAAGAAAACTATGCAAAATGCAATTAATTTACAAAATTAAGTTCTTTCAAAATCAAATTGATTTTTGAAATTGAGGTTTTAATATAGTATTTTTGAAAGTTTTTTGCGTTTAAAGTACAAACTTGGTGGTATTTAAGAAAAGTAAAAAGAAAATTTAATTTGTCTTTAACAGATTTTTTGGATTATTTTAATTTTCAAGTTTTTGAACATTTAAACTAAAGTATGAAAAGATTATCATGAAACGTAGAGGTAAAATTATGCGAAAATTAGGTTATTATTCAAAATGCCATTCTTTGAAACCCATTTTAGTTTTTGAAAACGTGTTAAAAAAAATATTTTTAAAAGTTTTGTATGTGAGTGTATGTATTTATTTCATGTTTTGACAGTGAGTCTTAGACACGTCAGGATACATTGAATACAATAGTACAGCAGTGGTATATAACAAATTATACATGAAAAATAAATGAAGGATTATTTTATTTCAAAATAGATGTGAAAGTAAAAAACACAAATAATTATTAAAATAAACAAACAAAAAATAATATAAAAAAATACCACTAAAAGCAGATGTAAATTATAAATTATTTTTTATTGTTTGTACTTCACCAATCTTCCAATTATCCTTGTACTACCCCAAGGGTCAATACTGGGACCAGTGCAGTCTGACATTAAAGTTTTGCCCTATACATTTTTAGATACATCCATGGTATTATATGCTGATACTACATTGGCAAATAAATAAAATAATATTAATGAAGCCACGATGATAATAATATTAATGAAGCTCCATGATAATAATAACTTTCAAAGTAGTATTTATAAACCTAGCAATGATATGATACTACATTGGCAAATAAATAAAATAATATTAATGAAGCCACGATGATAATAATATTAATGAAGCTCCATGATAATAATAACTTTCAAAGTAGTATTTATAAACCTAGCAAACAGGATATTTTTAGAAAGGCAAGAAAAATGACTTTAAATTTTTTCTAAAATATACTGGATGTTGTTTTGTTTGGACGTTTATGCCTTGAATCAAAATTTTAAAAAAAATATACATTTACAATTTCAAAATTGATGGCACTTCCGGTGAAACAAATAAAGTTTTTGGTTGATAGTTAAATTGAATTTCAAATTGTTATCTTGAATTTAAAAAAATAATATTGAGGAGAGCTTGTTCTGTGTTACACCCGGTATACGGACAGATTTTGTACTGACACGGGTTTGGTCAAATAAATATTGAATCCTAGAATTTATACAGCAGACACAATAATGCGCACCAGGAAAGGTTTACCAGAAGAAATTAGGGTTAACAAATTTAACTCCCAAAATACTCAACGACAACACGTTGAAAGGATGATATGATAATAATAATAATAATTTATTGGTGCTATTTAACTGGGCGTTTTACACAGGTCATGAAATATCTCTAAACTTAATTTGTTAAACGATTGCGCAACATACATATGAAGTAAAAATTAAACATTAAAAATTAAAATTCAAAGACTACAAATTAAAAATCAAAATTTAAAATTTAAAATTCAAAAATGTATTTAAAACCTAAAATTTAAAACTTAAAATATAAAACATGGATGGTATTGTCCTGAAAAGATAAAAGAAATCTGCATATACTTCCCAAATTCTATAACACAGATACCACCAACTGTGTATTTTCTCATTCAGTTTACATAAAACGTACTTGTTTTATGTGGATCGTAATGGTGTTAAGTGTTAAAAAAAATCATACAAATCCAACCATTATTTCTTAAAATAAAAACTTTCACACTTTAACTGAGGATTATGATTTATTTCCCATTACAATCCTGTTCTATTAAATGACACTGATTTTAAAGTAAAGATGATTTCAACAGAAATGTCTCGCTCGGTCGATTTAAATTATTAATGAATACGAAATTACGAGGTCAATGACCTCGAAGTAGCTTCCCATTTGAAATTTACACTTAGGACCATCTGACGCTAGAATACGGACCACATTTTTTTACAGTAAAATGTTGTACGGTGCTCCAAATGTTTACATATCCACGACATTAACAATCCGTGCCTTGTAAAAAAAATTATGCAGGATCCTTCTCATTTCCAAAACGATCGACCACATGAAAATCCATCCTCGACTATTTGAATTGCTAAATGCCAAACGGTACACCAGGGTGTAGCACAGCATATGCTGTAAAGGCGCACCCCGTTCTGGATCCGAAATTGTAATTTTAAATTGCGACTGGGAATTTATTTGTTAATGGTAATATGGTGTAAGCATAACCATAAATGCAGTGGCCACTTGATTGCCTCTAAAATAATTTTAAATCCAGATGTGTCATTAAAATCAATCAAATTAAAAGCTACTAAGTATGGCTCGCCAAAAAATCACGAGCCGCCGCTGGTGTTAACACATTAGTAATCAGCGTTAAAGGTAAGGAGATGAAAGAATTTCTCATTAATCCGAACGATGGATGGTGGGCGTACGTACACTTGTTCATTCTCAGCTTTTACCTGTTCTTATTTCCATGTTCGTCACTTTCTAAAGAAGCGATTCGTGATTGCTAATTAGCTACTGGAAATTGTCGATATTCCACTGTCTCTAATCCATTGTAATTTTCCTCGCTGCACGACACGAATTGAATTAATTGTTTCATTTTATGACAATCGAAAAGATAATGGAGTTACGGATGAATGGAAAATACGTGCGAAGTTACTGTTTCACACTAGAGTGCTCAGGATTATAATACGCTAAAATAAACATTAATAAATTTATAGAATTTCATCTATTTCTTCGCACAGTGTGGTGAAACAATTGTAGCAAAAGCAAAATAAATTTTAAAGTCAGATATACATTATCCATACTTTAGTATGGGATGGGCAAACTACGGCCTGAGGGTGAATCTTACCGGGCCCGCAATAAACAAAAAGAAGCGGATGGTTGCGACCGTTATTACGTTAATCCATGATTAAACTAAATTGAAAAATTCAACTCCAAAAAATTGTCAAGCTCGAATAGGTATTGTCACGTTGTCTGTTGTGGGAACTAGTTCTGAAAAATTAAGTCTTCATATAAAACACCAGAAATAAATGTCCTTAAAAAATCCAGAAAGATGTCCGAAAAAGGGTCCTAAAAGAGTCCTGAAGAAAGTCCTTTTAAAATATCCTGAAAAAAAAGTCCTGTAATAACAGTCTTGCAAAAAGAGTTATTAAATAAATCCTAAAAAAAACATTTCTGAAAAAAACCGGTGAAAATGTCTTTAAAAAAAACATAAAAAAAGACTGAAGAAATTGTCCCGAAAAAAATCCCAAAAAGGGTCTTGAAAATAATTCCTGAAAAATAATCCTATAAAAAATGTTCCGAAATATTGGATCTAAAAAAACTCCTGTAAAGAAGGCTTGAAAAAAATTCTGAAAAAAATGTAATAAAGAAAATTCTGAAAAATATCCCGAAAAGAAGTTCTGAACAAGGAGTTCTTAAAAAAAGTTTCGAAAGAGTCTCGAAAAAAAGTCCTGGAGGAACAGTCCTCGAAATAAAGTCTTGAAAGAAGAGTCCTGATAAAAACAGTGAAAAAAAGTCCTGAAAATAGCCTTCATACAAAATACCAGTAATAAATGTCCCGAAAAAGAGTCGTAAAACGTACTGAAAGGGAAAGGAAGTCCTAAAATAAATCCTGAAGAAAGTTCCGAAGAAGAGTCCTGATGAAATATCATAAAAAAAATTGTCTTGAAAAATTGACCTGAAAATTACATCTTTAAAAAATTTAAAATTACAATTTCTGAAAAAAAACATTGTAATAATCCGGTAACTTTGAATTAAACAACTTAATATAAATAATGGTAAAAAAAAGTCAAAAGTTGTTTAATCCAAAGTTACCTGATAATGGACTACCAGATAGTAACGGTAATAATAATAATAGTAATGATCTTTGTAAAAAGTCCGTAAATAGATCTGAAGAAATTGCCCTGAAAAAGAAATCCCAAAAGGAGTCTTGAAAAAAAGTCCTGAATAAGTCCCGCAAAAATGCCTAAAATAATTCCTGAAATATTTTTTTTTTAAATAATCAGAATATATCTGAAAAAGCCCTGATACTTTTTTTTACATTTTTAAATTTTTAATCTTAATTGACCAATATTTTAAATTGTATTCTTTATGTATGTCTTTTTATTGTAATAATGTCTCTTTTATTCGGTGGATTTTAAGTTTTTTTTGTAGATATTGTTTTAAATAGGCTATTATTTTTTTTTTAATTTTTATTTCATAATATTGCACAAGTAAACATGGAAACATTTTATAAATTGAGCATAATTATTGAATATTTAAGTATCAACTAACACCATCATTAATAATAAGTTCTTGAGAAAGTCCCGAAAACGTCTCGAGAAAAAAATTCTCAAAAAAGAATCCTGTTAAAAAAATTTTATAAACAAATCCTGAAAATGTCCAAAAAATAAGTCTTGGAAAAAATTTCTTAAAAAGTCCTGAAAAAGAAAGTCTTTTAAAAATGTCTTTAAAAAAAGAAAAATTAAGTCTACATATAAAACATCAAAAATCCTTAAAAAATTCAGAAAGAAGTCCGAAAAAGAGTCCCGAAGAAACGTCTTTAAATAAGTCCTTATAAAATATCCTGAAAAATGTCCTGTAATAACACTCTTGCAAAAAGAGTTATTAAATAAATCTTTAAAAAACATTTCAGAAAAAAACCTGTGAAAATGTCCTTAAAAAAAAAACATCAAAAAAGACTGTCCCGCAAAAAATCCCAAAAAGGGTCTTGAAAATAAGTCCGGAACATGAATTCCTGAAAAATAATGCTATAAAAAATGTTCCGAAATATTGGATCTAAAAAACTCCTGTAAAGGCTTGAAAAAAATTCTGAAAAAAATGTAATAAAGAAAATTCTGAAAAATATCCCGAAAAGAAGTTCTGAACAAGGAGTTCTTAAAAAAAGTTTCGAAAGAGTTTCGAAAAAAAGTTCTCGAAATAAAGTCTTGAAAGAAGAATCCTGATAAAAACAGTGAAAAAAAGTCATACAAAATACGTGTAATAAATGTCCCGAAAAAGAGTCCTAAAAAGTGCTGAAAGGAAGTCCTAAAATAAATCCTGAAGGAAGTTCCGAAAAAGAGTCCTGATGAAATATCATTAAAAAAAATTGTCTTTAAAAAATTAAAAATTAAAATTTCTGAAAAAAGCATTGTAAAAAGTCTGTAAAAAGATCTGAAGAAATTGCCCTGAAAAAGAAATCCCAAAAAGAGTCCTGAATAAGTCCCGCAAAAAGGCCTAAAATAATTCCTGAAATATTTTTTTTTAAATATTCTTAAAAAATGCTAAAAATATCTGAAAAAGTCCTAATAATTTGACCAATATTTTAAATTGTATTCTTAATGTATGTCTTTTTATTGTGATAATGTCTCTTTTATTCGGTAGACTTTACATCTTACTTATAGATATTGTTTTAAATAGGCTATTATTTTTTAAATTTTTATTTCATATTATTGTATGTTATAAATTGAACATAATTATTGAATATTTAAGTATCAACTAATACCAATCATTAATAATAACCTGACTAACCCATGGATGTTGTAATCATTCTTCTTGGAAATTAAATACATTTAAAAGTTCCAAAAACGGTCAAGAAAAAAAAATCCTAAAAAATTCTGAAAAATTGAAGTCCTCAGCAAAGGGTTCTTGAGAGAGTCCCGAAAACGTCCCGAGAAAAAATTCCTCAAAAAAGAATCCTGTTAATAAAATTTTAAAAAGAAATCCTAAAAATGAAGGCACTGAAAGTGAAATAAAAATTTCTTAAAAATGTCTTTAAAAAAAGATCTGAAAAAAGTTCTGAAAACATTGTCACCAATCACCAGTCCTAATAAGGCTAAAAAAACAAACAACTGTTAAGAAAATTATTCGGAAATACGAAATTTTACCAAAAGCGTTTCAGTTCTTCGGATTCTCAAATAACAATAATGTTGAAAGTTTTATGGTCATTTCTGTATAAGTTTTTGAGATGCAGCGCACACACTGTTATGTAGAGAAATAATGGTGATGTGGCCATCATGTTACTTTCTCCGACTTGATGGTATCATTTATATTTACGCTTTCATGGTTTATTTTTAATTTAAATCATATTTAAAATGTACATCGAACGTTTTGTAGACTCGGATGAAACTGACGTTTAAAACGTCAAAACTATAAAAGATGGAAAAATTTTACTTCAAATTCAAAAACTCAGTTTACTCAAAAACTAAAGAGATTTCGAAAAAAAACTTATTTTTTATAAGTTGTTCATTTTAGCATTCTCTACAATTATAAATTTGCTGTAACTATTATCGTTTCATAATTATAAACCAAAAATGAAAAAAAAAATTATGTTTTTTCTCGAATAACAATGATTTTATGAAAAATATTTTGAAACCAGAGGTATTCACTTCTTTAATGTCTTCAATATTTGTTTAAATATATTTGATGATTTCCCGAATTACCGAGTATTAACATAATTTGTTTAAATGTTTTTGTGATATTTTTCATACTTTAGAAAATTTTCGAAAAAAACAAAAAACAGGTAAACAACCTTCCGATGTTCAAAGTTTCGTATCAATTGCTTAATTAGTTTTTGAGATACAGCGCACAGAGATACACACACACACACATTTTTTTTTCTGAAATTTTTGAAATGGCATCTAGGGACCCCAAAACGAATATTTCCGTAAAAAAAAAAATGAAAAAAAAAATCACAATACTTTCTCGTACGAACGAAAAAAGTAAAAAATCATTTAACACTCTAGATTGTAATACATATAACATATCATACGGCGGTGTGAAAATTTGCAACACACACACATTCAGCCTCCTCTGACTTAACTTAACCGTTTTAGTGCCGACAATTTTTTTGTGGGTATACCGTAAATTTCCAAAGAAAAATGTGCAGTTTTAATAATTTTATGTTGTTAGGAAAAACATAGCCATAGCGCTCGCGGCACTTTTGACAGGCTGCTCGGCACTATAACGGTTAAAAACTTCACGAGCCGCCACTGTTGGTTTATAAATGCATACACGCGCGGGGTCCCCAGTTAATTTGCGGCTAAGCGAGCAAGGTGATACCTCTCAAGCGATGACGACAAAGCGGTATCAAGTGCGCATTTGATTGTTTTACAGAAGTGCGTTTTTTAATATTAAAATCAAGTGAATACATAAATTCGAGTGTTTTATCCCTTACAACCAACCCACGTAACACCATTATTGTGACAATGACAAGCGGTGGTAAGAAACGAAATGTGAACTTTTACTGTACAATGTTAAAAAAATCGAAAAGAAAAATTGTCTTTAAAAAATTCTTTGAAGAGTTTAGAATAATATGCAAAAGGTATCAGATAGATATTCGGAATATTGTTTGAGTCATAACGTTTGTAGCTTAGGAAGAATACCGAAGACTACCGAATTGGCACGCACTTTTTCTCGAAACTATATTTTTCGAAACGGTGTACACTATATCTCAGACTGTGATTGATTAATCGACTTGAAATTTGGTACACATGTTCAGAGGGCTACAAGTTTAAGCGTGACGGACGATTTTCTTAGTACGTTTTGTTTTGCAATTATTATTGCTTCCAGAACTGCAAAAAAGTTCCGGAATTTTTTTCTCGTAACTTAAAACGAATACAAAGAAAAAACTCCGTCACACCATACCTAATGCTGTGTAGTTAATGAGGGTATTTTTGTTTTTTGTTTCTGACCAACCATATTTGCGTAATCATGTACACCGAACGATCAAGCACGGTGAACATTAGTCGACGGGAAAAGGAATAACGTGTGACAATTTCATTATTTCGTGATAACTAGTTTTACACACACTCGTTGTACATAAATATACAAAAATTTAAAAATGTACTTGTATATTTGGTTATTTTATATTATATTAATTTATGTACTCTTGGCAACACTGTAAAATATGAGGTACGGGACTGAAGGTGAAAATAAAGTCAGTCATAGTTCAGACTTCCTTGCAAATTATTCGAACCTTCCAAAACGTAAATTAAAACCACTCCGAGTTACTACTATTGCATTTGTAATTTTACCGAAACTTGTTTGGACGCTTGTTACAGTAGGATAACCACTTAAGAAAGAATATTGAGGTAATATTTGAGAACTGAATCGAACGTCTTGGGACGAGCAAAAATTATAGATTTAAAATATGACTGAAGTGAGAAAAATCATCACTTGTTGCATTAAATAAATTCAATTAAGACGAAAGGTAGCCTGAATATATGAACATTCAACCTGTCGGTAACTCTGCAAAATTAATTTAATTTTGCAGAGTTATGAACAGATTGAAAATTAACATATTCTGTCTACTTTTTGTCTTTATTGGATTTATTAAGGAATTACCAAGTTTCAATATAATAATTTACGATACCTTAACACGGCACTACATCATAAATTATTAATTGTAATTAACTACCTTAAGGTTAGGGTAGGATGGCTGGAGAGCAAGCTCTTCCATTAAATGGATTTAGATGCCGTGACCTTGTCACCTTCCCTTTACCTAAATCTAAATTCGGACAACCCTCGGGTAATGTAGAGTTACAGATTTAAAAAAAAAATCTTTTTATTTAAGTTTTCATAAAGAATTTTCTGAATATTATTTTAATAAAATTTTCAATCAAAACTTTTTCATTGACGTCATACATAAAACTTTTCCCCGAGCCTGTCTTAATTCAAAGTTTCGTTAAATCGGACTTTAATCATTGTTTGACGTCACTCGTTCCTGGAAAAAGTCCCCCCCGAGGCGAAAACTCCCGTGGGCTTCTCATTACGGCGCTTCACTTATAATTTCTAATTTAAATTGAATAAATGAAATTCAACACACATAATTGCACAGCTGTTGAAAATAAATTTTGACATATTTATGAGGAAATGATAAAGGAAAATGGACATTTGAAGATGCATCAATAAATTTTATTAAAACGAAATTCACAAATTCCGACTTTAGAAGTAATAAAATAGTTATTTATGCAACAAGTGAGTAAAGTAGTACTTTTTTTCACGAGTAGGAAAGATTGCCACACGAGCCGAAGACGAGTGCGGCAATTCCTACAAGTGAAAAAAAGTTGCTTTACTCTCGAGTTTTATACATTTTTTTTTCTACGTCCGTAACTTTAAATAAATTCGATAAAACCTTAATCAATTTTTATAAGTAATAATACTTTTTTTTAACGAAAAAAAAAATTAAATCATCAAGTTTTCTTGATCGGGAACAAATGTTTGACTTGCGAATCGTCATGACACACTTTTCGCAAACAATTTTATAGTAGCGTTAAAAAATGAACCGCTACGGCACTTTTTTACATTAACAAAGAATGGCCACTTAGAGAAAGACTTGTACCGGAACAAAAAAATGTGCAGCGTGATGCATTCGTTGACCCAAAATTAGTTCTTTTGCCTCCCCTTCACATAAAGTTAGGATTGATGAAGCAGTTTGCCAAAGTTTTAAATAAACAAGTTGACCACTTTAAATACTGCGACAAATTTCCTGCACTTTCTGAAGCTAAACTTAAAGAAGGAATTTTTGTAGGCCCTCAAATTCGAACCTTAAAATCGGACAGATTGTTCCAGAATACGATGACCCAGGATGAATCTGAAGCATGGAGTTCTTTCGTAGAAGTCATAGACGGTTTCCTTGGAAAGAACAAGTCTCCAAACTACAAAGCAATTGTGGCCAACATGGTCGAAAATTATAAAAAACTGGGATGCAATATGAGCGTCAAACTTAATTTTCTGAATTCCCACGTTGACTCTTTTCCCGAAAATCTTGGAGCTGTCGGCGAGGAACAGGGAGAGAGGTTCCATCAAGACATAAAAGAGATGGAGAGACGTTGCCAAGGAAGATGGGATATTAGAGTGATGGCTGATTACTACTGGACCTTGAAGAGGGACTCGCTCACAAAATCCATAAAAAGAAAACCACAAAACGCAGTTTTCAGGGAAAAAGGGAACGATTTTATTCAAAAAAAAAACCAACGATTGTCTAACGTAGATTATACTGCAATGGTTTTTTTTATGAACAACTAAATTTTGCAGCGTAATTTTCTATTAAATATAGTTTCAATAAATATTTTCTCAGTAATTAAATAATTAAACACAGTTATATTCCTTACTTCACTCGTTTATTTATAACACTAAATGTACATTTCGAACACGATGTGTGAACTATTGAAAATGAACACATCTTGTTCGAAATGTACATTTAGTGTTATAAATAAACGAGTGAAGTAAGGAATATAACTGTGGTTAATTATTTAATTACGCAACTTCACATAACTCACAAATACATAATAATTTTCTCAATATTTTTGGCAGTTTCTATGAAAAATTTCAAACACACTTTTTCTGAAAACCTGACGTGCTGGAAAAAAACTAAGCACAAATTCGTGATCAGCACACCCCATTTACTGTAGGACACCTATTAAACTTAAAACACTTTTTCATGAAAAAAAAAAGTAGGCCTGTGTTAGCTTTGGATATCAAAATACTATAAACATAACCACAAACATGTAATAATAAAACGTAAGTTCTTTGTGTTCATTATTTTATATGTTCATTTTATATGGTCGTGGAGAAAGTATAGTCTGCTACTCGGTAAGAATGAAAATTCTGATGCTCGTGGTTCCGCGCTCTCGCCTCCAAATATTCCGCTCGCATCGAATTTTCATTCTGACCTTGTTACAGAATATAGGTACTATTATATTTTTTGCGAACTAACAAATAAAAAAATAAAATAAATAAAATACGTATTTTTTGAAAAAAAAGTTTATTATACTTGGAGCACTCATACCACAATTGACCCTCTTATTATACTTGTATAATAATATACTATTTTGTAAGTGGTGTAATACAATGACGTACGTCCCAGTATTTACGTCATTTTATTACACCATTTACATATTACCCAGTAACCATGGATTACAACACCAACAATACTATTTTGTACTTTGTATCTATAATTAAGTTATTACAGCAATTATAATCGCAACGTAATAGCTCGTTATGATATATGTGCTATAATAATTTTGGTGCAATTTATTTCCAAAGTTGGCAGTATTGAAATTTTACACATAAAATGCATTAAACGAACAAAACGGCATACATTTTTGGTTTATAACGTTGTTTCAAATTGCGCGGTTTTTTTTTAACGAAAAAATAAAATATAGATGGCGCACTGAATTCGTCTGTTTATTTGGACATTTAAGAAGTGTGATGTATGATATTTATAAAAATGGCTTCGTACACGATACAATAACGCGTTCAAATTGTTGAATTATTTTATGAAAATCAGCGTTCTGTGAAAAGTGTTTTTAGAAAATTACGTGAGTTTTATGGTTTACGTAATCGTCCATCTGAAAGCACTATTGGTCGAATTATTAAAAAAAAAACAAGAGACCGTATAGTCGTAGCGGTCGTCCACAAGAAATTGATGTGGTTCGTGAAAGTATTGCTGAAAACCCTGAAGTGTCCATTAGACGACGTTCACAATAAGTTGGACTTATTGTATTAACAACATGGCGCATTTTACACAAGGATTTAGCTCTGAAGGCATATAAGGTTCAAATAACACAGGAACTAAAGCCATTAGATCATTTAAAACGTCGTTCATTCTTCAATTTCATCAATGAACAACCAGCTGATTTTTCTAAAAAAAATCATGTTTTCCGATGGGGCACATTTTGGTTATTTTAGTAAACAACCACCAACTTGGTGGTTATTTTAGTAAACAAAATTGCCGTATCTGGGGCGAGGAAAATGCACAAATTATTCATGAGAAACCTATGCATCCTAAACGAGTCACTGTTTAGTGTGCAATATCAGGTGGTGTAATTGGACCTTAGTTCTTTCAAAATGCTGCTGGTGAAGCTGTAACTGTCAATGGTGATCGATATCGTCGACTGATAACCGAATTTTTGCGTCCTGAAATAATTAATATTGATATAGACTACATTTGATTTCAACAGGATGGAGCTACACCTTATTGTGCTAATGAAACAATAACTTTATTGCGTACCAAATTTCCTGGACGTGTTATCAGCAGAAATGGTGATGGTAATTGGCCAGCAAGATCATGTGATTTATCGCCTTTGGATTATTTTATTTGGGGTTACGTGAAAAGCCAGGTCTATAAGAATAATCCACAGTCGATTTCTGAACTTAGGCATGAAATTATTCGTGTCATTGCCGAAATTTGTCAAAATGTCATTGAAAATTTTAACAAAAAAGTAGACATCTGCAAGTAGCTACAAGAGGCGATTTGGAAGATATTATTTTTCGTATATAAATGGCATAACTAATACTTCAATTACGAATACAAAGTTTTTGAAAATGAATGGAAGTTTTGTGTTTTATTTATCTTTAACATACAGCAAATTTATGAAAAATTTAATTAATTTCGTCGACTCTAAAAAAAATTAAAAATATTTGCCATAGACTCCAAGTTTACCAAAGTTACTTAAAATTTATCAAAGATTGATTTCGCAAAAAACTACATTCGTACTATCAACAGATTTTGGTATAATATTATTTAACGTACAGAAAAGAAATTTATGAAAAACTGAATTTTTACGTCGACTCGAAAAAAAATAAAAAAAACAATTGCTATCGATCCCTCGTTTTCCAAAATAATTTAAAATTATTCAAATATTGATTTAGTGAAAGAATTAAATTCTCACCATCAATAGATTTTGGTATAATATTACTTTAACATACAGCAAATTTATGAAAAATTGCATTAATTTCGTCGACTCGAAAAAAAAATACAAAAACAATTGAGAACGACTCCACGTTTTTCAAAATGACTGGAAATTCATCAAAGATTGATTAAGTGAAAGAACTACATTCATACGGAATTTCGGGATAAACTTACCTAAACATACAATAAGTTTATGCAAAATTTAATTAATTTCGTCGATTCGAAAAAAATACAAAAATAATTGCCATCGACTCCAAGTTTTCCAAAATGACTTAAAATTCATTAGAGATTGACTTCGTGAAAGAACTACATACATTTTGACTTTTAATTTAAGAGTTACGAAACAAAGTTTTATTTTTTGAATGGCAAACTGTATATTTTTATGTTATTGAATCGTTATCGATGAAACATGTTTAATGAAAATGTGCTTTAATTTACACAAAAATTGCGAGTGGGATCGAAATTTCTAATCTAAACTTTATAAATTGTTTCATTCGACATTTTAGTAATTACAAAATGAAAAAGGGGAAGCACAGAACAACAACAATTCTAGCTTGTTTTTATTATGCACATTCTCGCAATCGATATTAATTGAAATGCTGAAATGTGAAACCGCCGGCCTTGAGGGCATGTATCGATTTTCTTTTGTTTTATTACAGGAAAGTTGCAGGGTATGGGGCTGGTGGCGGTTCCTGCGGCTTACGAAAAAGTGGCGGGCTATTAATTAACCCCTATTTTAATTATGCCGGGTGTGTTCGCCTTTCCACATCCGATAAGATCGGAACGAATTACTTATTCATTTAGACATTGTGATTTATATTACATAAAGTGAGAATAACTCAAGGATGAATTAATTAACTGTTTTTAATTTTGAATATAAAAAATTAAAAAGTTTTTCTCTAGGGTTGATACACTATTACGACGACTTTTATTATTTTAAGCGTTCCACAAATTATCTAATCGCAGTTGTTATTTGATGGGGAAACAATAATTTTTCTATTTGAATTTAGCGCCAAAAAAATTGAAAAAAATACTGCGAGAAGTATTTTTTCTTTGTTTTGGGTAGACGCAGTTTCAGCTTGATTCGTGCCATAGAAAACAAGAAAAAAAAATGAAACGTAAAATTCACGTTTTCAGTCATATCTCGACAACGAATTGCTTCAGGAGACTGAAATTCCGAGCAATCTTTATCTTTCATCCAGTCATCGCGATTATTGATTTGCTTTGGGGGCACTTTTGACCATCTTATTCGGCTATAACCTTTACAAGCCCTTAAAACATTGTTCCTTTAAAAAGACATTAATTAATAACAATATTGGAAAATTTTCAAAGTTATACAAACAAAGTAATAGTGTTTTTATTTATTATATAAAATGTTTTTAATAGGTATAGTTAGCCTGCAGTATAAACAACATTAATTTGAAAGTCTGAAAGAGGCGATAAATAGAATTATTTATGTTTGACACAATTATAATTTGATTCGTGTAATCCTAAACTGTTAACACTTGAATATTTGATAACGTAGATGTCAATCGCCGATAAAACCGATGAATTGAAAACGTGGCTTAACAGGGCTACCAATTAGTGTTAATTGCATTGATTTGAACAATTGATTTTACGGAAACATCCGGTTACGGATGCGACCAGGTGCAATTTAATTGAATTAGGTCGCAAAATGGGCTTCATCCCTCGCTTGTTTACTACAGACTGCCGCCCTCAGTTAACAATTATAATTAACAAATTCTGTTTTCCCGACCTTCCGACCTCGCGCGTCCTTCCGATCCAATTAGGCTAATAAATATTTTATAAATTTTCCGGTTCTAATGGAAATTATTGTATGAAACCTATTAGTGTTTAACTGAAGGGCCTCAGTAGCGATAATTTCCAAAATATAATTAATTAACTGGAATTGCAGGGTGAATTGGTAATATTTCAGAAAACAAGTCGGCTGCGATTGCATTTGAGTAAGAAATGCAGATATATTAAATAAATTTAATAGACACGAAATGTAGCCTGAATATATGAGTATTCAACCTGTTTGCAAATTTACAAAATTTAAGTCTTTGTAAGGACATTCATATATTCCGGTTTATATTTCGTGTTTGTTAAATATATTTGAGTAATTTTCATCTTTTGGTATTGGTTGAATTTACAGCAAATTAATTCTCAGATTACATTAGGTTTCCGACTCATCATCATTTTTTTTTACATTTTGTTGAGCATCAGAAATCTTTTCTGATTGAGCATAATCATCCAGGATGCTTAAATACAGTGGCGGCTCGTGGAACATGTTGATGGTAGAGCCGCTTATACAATATACTCCTCACCCCTCCCCCCTTTCTTTTTTAAAGAAAGAAAGAACGATTTATCTTCCTAGACCAAACTGGCTAAAGTGTTTTAAAAATTCTTGCTGCACTTGAAACTACAGGTACTGCCATGGCTCCTTGGGTCTATATAACGAGCTATCCCCGCTTAATTTGATAAAACGATGATTTGCAAATCTAGTTTATTTTTTGTAGAATTTAGTCGTCACGTTTCATATTTTTTTTTAATTTTTTCCTCGAGTATTACACAATTCGAAAACTAAAATTATCAAAAATTCACAACTCGCGAAATAATGGGCGGATTTTCAAAAACTCTTTTTAATTTGTTAAAACGATGATTTGCAAATTTAATTTAATTTTTGTAGAATTTAGTCGTCACGTTTCATATTTTTTTAAATTTTTTTCCTCGAGCATTACACAATTCGAAAACTAAAATTTTCAAAAATTCACAACTCGCGAAATATTTGGCGGATTTTCAAAAACTCTATTTAGTTTGATAAAACGATGATTTGCAAATCTAATTTAATTGTTGTAGAATTTAGTCGACACGTTTTGTATATTTAAAAAAAAATTTGCTCGAGTATTACACAATACGAAAACTAAAATTTTCAAAAATTCACAACTCGCGAAATAATTGGCGGATTTTAAAAAAATCTATTTAGTTTGATAAAACGATGATTTCTAAATCTAATTTAATTTTTGTAGAATTTAGTCGTCACGTTTCATATTTTTTTAATTTTTTTTCCTCGAGTATTACACAATTCGAAAACTAAATTTCTCAAAAATTCACAACTCGCGAAATAATCGGTGGATTTTCAAATTCTCTATTTAGTTTGATAAAACGATGATTTACAAATTAAATTTAATTTTTGTAGAATTAAGTCGTCACGTTTCATATTTTTCTTAAATTTTTTCCTCGAGTATTATACAATTCGAAAACTAAAATTTTCAAAAATTCACAACTCGCGAAATATTTAGCGGATTTTCAAAAACTCTATTTAGTTTGATAAAACGATGATTTGCAAATCTAATTTAATTGTTGTAGAATTTAGTCGACACGTTTTGTATATTTAAAAAAAAAAATTGCTCGAGTATTACGCAATTCGAAAACTAAAATTTTCAAAAATTCACAGCTCGCGAAATAGTTGGCGGATTTTCAAAAACTCTATTTAATTTGATAAAACGGTGATTTGCAAGTTTAATTTAATTTTTGTAGAATTTAGTCGTCACGTTTCATATTTTTTTAAATTTTTTCCTCGAGTATTACACAATTCGAAAACTAAAATTATCAAAAATTCACAACTCGCGAAATAATGGGCGGATTTTCAAAAACTCTTTTTAATTTGTTAAAACGATGATTTGCAAATTTAATTTAATTTTTGTAGAATTTAGTCGTCACGTTTCATATTTGTTTTTATTTTTTCCTCGAATATTACACAATTCGAAAACTAAAATTTTCAAAAATTCACAACTCGCGAAATAATTGGCGGATTTTCAAAAACTGTAATTAGTTTGATAAAACGATGATTTGCAAATTCAATTTATTTTTTGTAGAATTTAGTCCACACGTTTTATATTTTTTTTTTAATTCTTTTTTCGAGTATTGCACAATTGGAAATCTAAAATTTGCAAAAATTTGATGGATTTTCAAAAACTGCACTTAATTTGATAAAACGATGATTTGCAAATGTATTTTAATTTTTGCAGAATTTTGTCGACACGTTTTAATTTTTTTTTTACTTTTTTGCTCGAGTATTACACGATTCGAAAATTAAAATAAAACTCGTGGATACAATATAGCCACTTATACAATATAGCCCCCCCTTATTTTCTTAAGAAAAAAAGAACGACTTATTCCAGACCAAAGTAACTGGGAAAAAGTGTTTTAAGAATTAATTAAAAATTCTTACTGAGCTTGAAACTACAGGTAGTGCCATGGCTCCTTGGCTCTATATAACGAGCCGCCCCTGCTTAAATGCACAACCTTCAGTTTTTTTTCTAAGCTATAGACCGAAATAATAAAAATACCCCTTACAGAAAGTGGCTTTGTTGCTATGTTCTATTTAGTAATTTAAGAATAAAACGAATTCAGAAATGTAAAGCTTTTTAATTATAAATTGTTGTTTTTAAAAACAAGTGCAATATTTATATATGTGGAACTAATAATTATAGGGCATAATTCTGTAACTGATTCTTAACCTCCATCACAATATTTTTAGTAATAGCAATGGTAATAATCTAATGACAGTCCTAAAGTTCGCATTTTAGCCTTAATTTTGGGCCATAAAGTAGAGCTTTGCGCCCTAGGATGACCAAAACATTGTTGTAACAATAAACGGATGATAAAGTAAAATGCTCTATAATATCATAGTTGTTTGCTTCAAAGGTTTTTGAACATTTTATCAATGAATACATGACGTTAAAGTCGAACATTATTGCCGGGATCACGCACGTCTCTAAAAGTACTATGAACGGCAGTTAAAGTATTTTAGCCAATGAGATGCAAGAACAGTACCAGGACCACGTGAATTCGAAACGGAAAAATGCAAATGTAACAACTCGTTGGGGTCAGGGGCGGCTCGTTATGTAGAGCCAAGGAGCACTACCTCTAATTTCAAACGAAACAAGATTGTTTTTATTAATTCTAAAAACACTGATTTGTTATTTTAAATGTTAAAACGATGCCTGCGAAAGTTTCATGAGACGAGAAAAATGGCAACGCATTTATTTAAATATATCTCTTGAGCAAATTAGCAGATTTGAAAAATTCTTCCAGAATTGTGTTTTGTGTTGTTATCTTGAAAACCAGTGATGGGGTATTTTGTTTTTTTTGAGGTCCAAAGATTAATGTATTTTGAGTAAATTTGAAAAGTTTCAAGTGGGTTACAGTTGTTTTTGTATTTTTTTTTCACTCCGAAGAAGTGAAACTTAAAAAATCTTAGGGGCTGTTCTCGGTCGGTTATCTTAAAAACTATAGGTTTTTTAGAGGCTTATTATGAATAAATTTTGAGAGTTTCAAGTGTGTTGCACTTGTTTTTATATTTTTTTATTCACTCGGAAGAAGTGAAATCTGAAAAACCAGTGATGGGTTTTTTTGAGTTTTTTGGAGTATTGTTAAGATTAGGGTATTTTGAGTACATTTGAAAAATTTCAAGTGTGTTGCAGTTGTTTTTATAAATTTTTTTTCAGTCGTGCAAATTGAAAAAATCTGAAGCGCTGTTCTCGGTCGGTTATCTTGAAAACCTATGATGGAGTTTTTTGAGTTTTTGGACGATTATTATGATTATTATGTTTTAAGTAAATTTAGAAAGTTTCAAGTATTTTACAGCTGTTTTTATATTTTTTTCGCGACAACAAAAAATGATTATAATTTTTCATAAATTTACACGAAAAATCGCAAAAGCAATCGACGGAATGTATTTGAATTTTCTACGAAATCACTCTTGAATTAATATTGCGATGTTTCAGGTAGATGGCAATTATTTTTTATATTTTTTTCGCGTCGACGAATTTGTTGCAATTTTTTTTTAAATTTCATCTCCGTTCACATTGAAATATTCTAAAATTTAGATGCAATGCATTTCTAATTTTTACGGAAATGTAGAATGACATGTGTTGTCAGTTGTTTTGGGAAGTTTCAAGTCGATGGCAATTGTTTTTATATTTTTTTCGCGTCGACGAATTTGTTGCATTTTTTTTTTTAATTTCATCTCCACATTGAAATTTTCTAATTTTTACGGAAATGTAGAATCACATGTGTTGGCAGTTGTTTTGGAATGTTTCAAGTTTAATTTTGTAGAATAGCGAACTGCTTGAATATTTATATATGAAGGCTACTTTCTCTTTATTTAATTTACTGAATAATTTTGCAATAATTATCGATTTTTTTTTCTCAAAAAGTATATTATATGCTAAGTGGCCCTAGCATCAAAATGTTCCACGAGCCGCCACTGGTTGGGGTACTGTTTCAAGCAGCAATATTATTGTATTGCCATTTTAACTATTTTCGGCGTTTGAAGAAATGTTAAAATGTTCAGAATAAATAAATAAATATAACTATTTTCTACCAAAGAGTATAAACACTGAAAAATATAAATCCGTTTCGGTTTCAGAAACTGACTCTTCAGAATCCTCGAGGTTAGCAGTAGTTGATTTTGAGTAAATCTAGGACCATCTTTTACTCTTTTTTACTAAAACTGGCAACCAAACAATTCATCAAACGAATTATGTGTTGCATTTTCTAACGTTAGTCACCAGAAGAGTTTTAGATGCAAGCTGAATTGCCAAGGAGAAAATAGAGCCATCATACAAGTATCTTTGAAAATTGAAGCTAGGCATAGTCATATAATACAACACTTTTACATTATTACCAAGCGTGGAGGTAAAGTTTGCGCAGAGTGAGAAAGTATTTGGAGAACGTGACAAGAAATCTCCGGAGCCAATTGAATTTAAGATGGTCCTACGCAACACGCCTCGAGTGCTTGGTACAATTATAATTTGTACTCAAATGCGTTTGTAGACTCCAGCTTTAGCAACTAAGCAAAAGTTAAATTAAATTACGATTTAGAAAGAGCATCGTAGTGTCAGACCTACCTGGTAGTTAATTAATGGAATCGAGCCGATGTACAAATTAACTTTCGATAATTTTCAATTTTAACTTTTAATAATAATAATAATAATAATATATTTACAGTAATAAGGTTACAATATCAAAGTACAAAACATATACACATATATAATTATACATATAAACAAACATTCGTGTAAATACATGTAGTATACTCACAAAAGTATTTGAAATACTCGTACGTAAGACGACAAGTCTCAATGCAATTATACATAATAGAAATAGTAGTTGTTTTATTTTTCTTATAAAACAAACCCGTTGGATACAATTTGAAAGCGCGTCTCGTTTAAAAATAATGCAGGAAGTATCATAAACAGCACTCTTTCTCATCTGCGCCTTCGTATTTTTCCAGGATGAGAGCTTAAAGTCCCCCATTAAGGACGGACCAATCCAAGTAACCGCGCCGGCCCTTCAAAATACCCTCTATATTACACGAGAGTCCGTATTGCGTGAAAATTCGTCCTAAAGGATCCGACTCGGCAAATTTAATATACAGAAGCGTGAATAGAAAAAATAAACACGACGACACGAACCCTTAATGAATTCTTGTAAAAAAATACTAGGCATTACTAAATTTCGTAATAAAAAGTAATTCGTTTCTAAATATTTTCTCATACAATTATTACGATTTGTCACTAAAATCAGTTGTGGACAAAGAAATTAGTTTTAATATTTACGTTTTGGTACTTCATATTATTAAGAATAGTAACATGAAATAGATATTAATTCTACCAAATAAAAATTCTGAATATTTAAAATTCTCGGCTGGCTTCACCTTAGAAAGTGGGAATCATTCATTATCTAAATGATTTTATTTTCGAAAAATGCTTGCTTTTGGTTCGCTACTTTTTTCAAAATACAGAAACTCAATATTGATTTATTATAATTGTTAATCTCGGGTATAATTTACGCTATTCCTGTCATAGCTTACACATATCAGTAATTATACGCAAACCATTGTGGTTTGTATAGAAATAGATTTTTTCTAAGTAAAAAAACCGTATTATAAAATGATCTGGGCGCTAATAAGCGTTAATTTATATTGATAATGGAAAGTTTCTCGTTGTGACGATCTGGTTTTGAATGTTTTACATAATCCATTGAGGCAGAGTTTCCAGCCCACGTGCACGTTCAATTAATTCTGATTCGTTACACATGTAAACAACTAATTTGCTCCGATTTGGCTAGATACAATACGCTCGAGTGAACGACAATTTGCATTTCAGTAAAAGTGCGAGAGAGTTCAATTCAATTTTTTTTTACTGTTGTTTGTCGCTCTAAGGAGAAAGCTTGACACAGCTGATCGAACATAGATAAGAGATTTAGTTAATATCGTCCAGTTTTATTTTATTACCAATCAATGTCTTGCAGAATAGAAATTAAAAATAAAATGGTTCTTTTTTAATATTGTCATGACAGAATAGAAATTAAAAATAAAACAGAACTTTTTAAATATTTTTATAACAGATTAATGCACATAATAATATCTTTCTGTTTTTTCAAGCTCTCAATCAAACACACCAAAATATATTTTGCGACAGTACTGTTAAAGTAAACTTAATTGAAAAATTCGCTACGTTTTAACCACAACTAATTGTAAAAAATATTATATAACGTGTGAAGGCAGTTACACAAACGATTTGAGTTTCGACGTGTTACCGTCATTATCAAGTGATAAGTTCCCGGCGCATCCACAATAAAATCAATTTATAAATGAGCTCATTTTAGTTATCTGAAAAGAGATGATTGCGACTATCAAAAACTAACTCGTTTAAGTGTTGAATTTGTTCTCATTGACGTTGATAAGTCCATATTCCACAACCGTTTTATTTACTTCCGAAGTTAAAATATTAATTGGAGTCAACATGATATTTATCTCATTTTTGCATGAACAGCATCGTCCCGCCTTTTCAAAGTAATATTAACTTTAGAACAATGACAAATTCTACCGGACAATTCGAGTGGCCTGAAATTGCCAAATGCACTGCTACGGAATATATTCAGGATCTCAATATCCTTGCAGACAATCAAATATACAACTCCGGTCTGCATGCGAGGATTTATTAACTTGTCTGGGAATAAAATAAAATTATCGACTATTTATAGCAACATTGCGCTGGAGAATGCAAACGCAATTGCTATAGCAACAGCCGGGAAAATGGAAAAATTTAAATAGATGATATTGGGATTTAATTATTGACGCTTCAGACAGTCGGCGGAGATAATATACTTGTAAATGCAGAAGCTTGTACTGCAGAAGGATTCACCTAATGCATACCTTTGCAAAGGATGTGATGTATAAGGATTACAGAGAGTACGCAAAAAATCGTTTAGGACGAACTGGATGAGGATGATTTTATTCACCCTCCACACCAACGTCGCCAAAGTAAACGAAATAATGCTGTATTTGGGGAACAGCTGAAGGCAGTCTAAAAGGAATCACAAGGTATTATGTATGTAATTTACAACACAAAAGATTTTTGTGATACATGGGAAATAATGGGTGTAAGCCTGTGGTTCATACATTATTTCTTCTATTATCATTAAACTTTAACTGAAATAAAACTAAAAGTTTAAATTTACACGAGAGAACAGAAATAATCTTAGTTTCTTTAGTATGATTAATTCTGTACGTAACCATGGTAATAGTGTCAACCAGAACAGAATTTGAAAAGTTTCTATAAAATAAGTGTCAGTGTGTGTCTGATTCAAAAGTGTTTAAAATCAATGAAAATCTATAAGACAATATAGCCGCGATGATATTCCATAGATCATTCAAATTTTATAATTATCTCCAAATATTCACGAGGTATTTACCTATATGAAAAGAATAATTGAAACAAATCATTGTTTTGGTGCAAAATCCGCATCTTGATGCATCGTAGAATTTGAATACGAAAGAATTTTACAACTACCTTCAACCGTTCACCTATTTGTTAAAAATAATTGAAGCAAAATGTGTTCTATCGCAGAATCAGTATCTCAGCAGATCGTAGACTTCGAATCTCTAAGAATTTCATAATAACCTCCAACTATTCAAAAGATATTTGCCTATATGCAGTAGCGTACCTAGATAGAGACGGTCCTCCCAGGGCGGAATTGTCTATACTTTTTTTTCTAAATTATAAAAAGAAACTTATAATTTTTTGTATAAAATCATGGTTGGCTCTATAGTTCGAACCTTCAAGCAAATAATTAAAATGATTTTAATCGTTCAACGTCAATCACTGGGGCAAAAATAAAATTTCACCCAGACCATGCATTTCAACAAATCTTCAAATATTTCGAAAACGGCAAACAATAGGTATAGGGAGTATTGAAGTAACTCACCTTTATTTGCTCCAGATAATTCAAAAATGACAAAAAATACAGGGTGTTCCATTTAAAAAAAAACATAAGTTTGGTCTGTAACTTTGTTATGAGATACCCTGTATAAATTTAAATATTTTTAGGGCGTGCAGCTCACTATTATACACAACTTTTGTATAAAACATTTTTCGAAATTTTGAAAAATAAGCACGTGATTGACCGTTCCCAGAGCTCTGAAACACCCTGTAGTACCACTTGTCACTAAAAATTCAGAACGAATTCAGAGATCTATTGGGAGACGACGCACAGTGTTTCAGAATTCGAAAAAGCTGGCCAAAAGTCTAAATCTTGATAAATATTAACATAAATAGGTAGATTATGAATTTAATGTCAAAACTGAAAAATTAAAAATGGCGGATCCAATATGGCGGACATAAGTGATAAAATTATTATTGTCTTCACTGGAAAAATCCAATATTTTAGAAAACCAATGATCCCAGCTCTTCGGTGATTATTTTATAATTTAGTCAGGGTGTGTAGGTATTTTTTATACCATGAAATGGTATAAATTTCGAGAAAATTTTGAAAATTTTAAGTTGGTCACAATTGTTTTTACATTTATTTGGCCACACTGAAGAAATTCAATTTACACCTATTACCATAGTTACGAACAGAATAAACGTGTCATATAAATTACGATTATTTCTATTCTCTCGTATAAATTGTAATTTGAATTTTCTATAAATTAAAACTTAATGATATTAAAAAAAATAATGTACCAAAAAATCACCACGGATTAATTAATAAAATGGTTTTTGGCCTTAGGCTTCGAGTCAGTGGCACTCTCCACCCTCGGGCCAAAACCATAACTTATACTATACAGGGTGTGTGCCAATTGACGGGAAACTATTGTGATCGTAAAAAATTCAAAAAAATTTCTTTCTACAGAAATATCCAATTCGTCGATTCCGACAATTTTCGTAAAAACTGTGTGCCTGCCTTTATGTCTGTCTGTCTGTCACATTTATTTTCTACCTTATTTGTACAAACCACGGGAAAGTATTGTGATCGTAAAAAATTTCCAATATTTTGTTGCGGAAATAGCCATTTCGTTGATTCCTACAATTTTTCTGACAAAAATGTGTCTGTGTGTCTGCCTTTGTGTCTGACTGTCTTATTTATTTTTACTTTCTCCTTACAAAGTAATGGAAAATATTGGTATCATCAAAAATTTCCAAACTTTTTTTTTTGCGGAAATATCGATTTCGTCGATTTCGACAGTTTATGTTAAAAAATGTGTGTCAGCCTTTCTGTTTGTCTGTCATATTGATTTTTTTACTTTCTCCGTACAAACTCCGGGAAAGGGTTGTGATTGTAAAAAAAATCCAAATATTTTTTTGCCGAAATATCAATTTCTTCGATTCTGGCAATTTTTGTAAAAAAATATGTGTGTCTGGCTTTGTGTCTCTCTGTCTGTCATATTTAGTTTCTACTTTCTCCGTACAAACTACGGGAAAATGTTGTGATCGTAAAAAAAATCTTTTTTTTTTGCGGAACAGCCGTTTCGTTGATTCCGACAATTTTTGTGAAAAAACAGTGTTTGTGTGTATGCCTTTGTGTCTGTTTGTCTGTCATATCAATTTTTTTTTTATTTTTTCCTTACAAACTAGGGGAAAATATTGTGATCGTAACAAATTTCCAAATATTTTTTTTGTGGAAATATCTATTTCGTTGTTTCAGACAATTTTTGTCGAAAATTTGTGTGTTTGCCTTTATGTGCGTCTGTCTGTCATTTTTATTTTCTACTTTCTTCATACAAACCACGGGAAAGTATTGTGATCGTAAATAATTTCCATTTTTTTTTGCGGAAATCGCCATTTCGTTGATTCCGACAATTTTTGTGAAAAAAATGTGTCTGTGTGTCTGCCTTTGTGTCTGACTGTCTTATTTATTTTTACTTTGTCCTTACAAAGTAATGGAAAATATTGTTATCATCAAAAATTTCCAAAAATTTTTTTTGCAAAATTATCCATTTCGTCGATTCCGACAATTTTTGTAAAAAAAAATGTGAGTCTGCCTTTGTATGTGTCTGTCTGTCATATTTATTTTTTACTTTCTCCATACTAACTACGGGAAACTATTGTGATCGTAAAAAAATCCAAACATTTTTTTTGTGGCAAAATCTATTTCCGTCGATTTCGACAATTTTTGTAAAAAATGTGTGTCTGTGTATCTGTGTGTCTGCATGTCTGCATGTCTGTCATATTTATTTTTTACTTTCTCCATGCAAACTACGAGAAAGTATGGTGATCGAAAAGAATTTCCAGACATTTTTTTTGCGGAAATATCCATTTAGTCGATTTCGACCATTTTTGTTAAAAAAAGTTTGTGTGAGTATTTGCCTTTCTGTCTATCTGTCTGTCATTTTTATGTTTTACTTTCTCCGTACAAACTTCTTTCAAATTCCTTATTTGTTCTGTTTTACTAATTTGACTAAGAGGAGATCTTTCCTCTAAAATGATCAGGAAAGATAATATTCCAATATAAAAAAATAACATTGAAAATCCTATGTTCCGGTTTGTTCATCTACACCCTGTATACATATACACATCATAAATACAAGATATTTAATAAAATATAAAGTCGAATTTTTCAACGATATTGCACATCAGCAATAAAAATAATCCTACACTGAGGAATGCAAGTGAATGCAGCTAATTGTTGTTTATCACGTTAAAGGACACTATAATAAATAGTTTTATTGCTATAGGAACACAGGCATGTACAGGCAAAAAAATATTTTCATGAATGTTTAAAATGCATCTACCTATTTTTAAGGCAAATTCCTATAATTGCTAACAAAAATTTTATATGCATATTAAATGTAATAACCATTAATTTGCCTTCAGGAAGATCCATAATAACAAGCAAAAATTCCCAGGACATAAAGATTAGTATTTATAGTGAAAAACCGAGGCCAAACTTTCACTTCGTCTGGACGTCTCCCACGCGTCTAACAAAGTAACAAGTCTGAACGCGAATTATGAGGCATTTTGAAGTAGATACAATCATATTTTTCCAGTGTGGCATCCCGTGGAGCCCTCTGGACACGACTATATTGTACTAAACTCAAAATATTAGGTTTCATTTTTCGACTTTTGGCCAGCTTTTTCGAATTCTGAACCACTGTGCGACGTGAGAAAAACAAATATTGACCAAATAAAACGAGCTAAATACTTTTTTATGATACATAACAGCCCTCCGGATATATCTCACAAAGATCAAACCAGTCAAATTATTAGATATATATCGTTATTGATGGAAGCGACTTGGTAGTTTTAGAATCGTTTATTGACTTTGTAGAAACTAAAGAGAAAACTGCAAAAAAATTATTTGAATGAAATTAGAAAATGACTGATGTCCAAAATTGCTTATAACAATGCTGCGATAATGAAAAGCACACTGGTGTTTAAAGTCGCATTAAAGAGAAAAATCCAAATGCAGATTTTATAGCATGCACAAATCATTCGTTAAACTTGGCAATTTAAAATATCCTAAAATTTCTGACAGAAAATATTAAAACGGAATTTTACTCAACTCAATACAATCTTTTCCTTTTTCGTGCTAACTCAATTCATATGAATCTGTCCTTTTGGAAATTAACGATCCGGAAAAATATCAGCAAACAAATGGGTTAAAGTGATATAAAATTGAATTCTTTATAAATTTCTTTCATCAGACGAAGGGACATGCTAATACAAAACGCAGTTCAACAGCCAAAAAAATGTATGAAGAGTTAGAGATATTTGCCAAGCGCCGAATAAAGCTACGCGCACACTTGCCGGAATAATTATTGTGATCCATTTCAATATAATTATCAGTCATAAGGAAATTCAGTAGATCTGGAGTTTGTTTGGGTTCGTCTGCCAGATGATTGAATGACGGTCAAAGTTTTTGCATTTTACTGCTAGGAATAAGTGTGTCCTCTTGTTAAGTTAGGTATGGTTAGGGAAATTAAGTAAGCATGTAAAACTGCACAACTTTGTTCATTTGTCCAAATGTTTCTATCATTAATAATAATCAAAAGTTTCCATACTGTCCTACTCATGTTTACACAAAATTTTGTTACAAAACCTCATTAGTTTTTCAGGGAAAAAAATTGGGATATATTTTCAATGTCTATTAGATTCAGCTTACATTTCCATTAATTTTCTAATTAAATTCCTATTTTATCAATCAATGATGTAATAAATTGGAGCGTTTAATAATTCATCAAACGAAATCAATTTCCAGCGTAATTCACCATTACCGCCGAATCGATTTATCGATTGTGCCGAAGCAAAAACTGCCAGAAAATCGGCCACTTTCTGTTTGCCGACGAAGAAATCTCTTGCTCCCGTTACTTTCTCCTCGGCGCGGCCAGTTCTGTTTCCTAGTCGGTATTTATTAATAATTCAATCTTCATGAAAAAACCAACGACACACAATCCACTCCTCTGGCTCTGCAAGAAAATCGAGAAACCAACAACACACAATCCGCAAGAAAACCGAACGGGTCATTGTTCTACTGGTATTTGAGTGCACTCGATTGAAATGGAATCGTCTTAATAGTGTACGATTCGTAATCAAATACCGTAATTAAAGTATGTTCGTTACACATCGTAATGAGAATGTTTAATTAAAGCTTCAAACGCACATATATGATTGCACGTTGCACGTTTACGCAACTGTTTCATTACAAAAATATGTTCAACGTGCTCTTATGGAGCTGCAATTGGCTTCGGCATGCATGTACATGTGTTTAAAATGGTTGTATTCACATGTAGCCTCATGTACATACTCGTAATAGCGAATGTAGGTTTTATTCTATACTTGGAATTACTTTCCAACGCATAATCCTTCTATCGGATATGAAATTACATAAACACGCATATATCCCTGTGTACTCATTGGTTGCTGGCAAAATAAAAAAAAAGCCTTTCTGTAAAAGAAATCAAAAAATTTAGTCTGAATATATAAATGTTTATCCAAGATAGTCATCAGACAATCCTGACTTTTTTGAAGATATGAATAATTGACAGAACGAAGTAATTAGTAACTAATAACCACTTTGTACGAACAACTATTATTGATGTCATAGGTACAGCGGCGGCTCGTGGATTTCCGTAAGGGAAGCAAAGACAAAGATGCCGCTCATGCTGCACTACTTACTCTTGTAGAGGAAGCAAATATTCCGTTGCTTTTTCGGTCAAATTTTCTTCCATTGCCTCACCGCCGAACATCCACGAGCTGCCTGGGTAGCTTTGAAATCAAACATGAAGGTCGATTCATACTTCGCATTATTTAATTGACGTCTCAAATACTGACCGCCAAATAACAAGTAAATTCTTGTTCGCGTGAAGTGAACGCAATGTGCAATGTTTAAGAGACACATGAGAGGGCTCTTTATAAAATTGATTTAAATTTTGCAAATAATTTTGTACGAAGTAAGAATCGACATTCATATTTGATTCTACAGCCACCCAGAACTTTGTTTGACTCTCGCAATCGCTGCAGCAGAATGCACCAACCACCGGAGTTTTTTTACTTTTTATTTATTTAGAATACGAAACTGGTTTTTCAAGCTTCTTTATGTGAAATAGTGAAATATAAAATTAAGAAAAGTAACTGGTCCGCTGCGCTGCGCCGTCGTCCGTGTGTAGCCTATTAAATTTGAGCAAAGTTACCGGTGACGAACGACGGCTCCGCTGCGCCGTCGCCCATGTGTAGCCCATCAATATGAATCAAGATAGCTGGCGATTTTGACTTTAAGTCGATTTTTTATTGCAATTTACGTCCCGATCTAAGGATGGTACAGTACTTAAAATTACGTGGATTCTAACTGCAAGGCCTTCGGATATCCTCTAGGCTCAGAAAAAGGCAGGTTATGTTTATGAGGGTTATTATTGTAATAAAGTTTTGAATGCGCTTACCCTTTACTTAATTGCCCCAAAAGCACCACCTCTCTCATCCTTGCAGAAGGGGATAAAAAAATTTAAAAAAAACATTATTTCGAATCGTTTTGCTCAAACAACGCGGAACTTCGGAAATGTAATCCGGTGGTAACCCCAGCTTCTGAATCTGACATCTGTCAAATGTGACAATGCACTATCAACGCATTTCTTAATTTGCTGTTTGGAAAGCACTCGGACGTTAACAGGATGAAGCTTATTTTTTTTTCATTAATTTTGATCCTCCAAAAATTATTTGGTGAGCGTCTGAGAAGCGTATACATATTACCAGGGCCGATCCTACCGGAGGGCTAGAGCGTGCATGGCACGCGGGCGGCGGTTAGGGGGGCAGCGAAACCGGCGAAGCCCGCGGACCACCAATAGACGGCCCGCGACGTCCGAAATCTATAAAATTTAGTCCCCGAAATAGCGGCCGGTCGCCTGGACTCCTGTCTTAAGGGTATCCGATTTCTAACCGGGTTATGATTTTGCCAAAGAAGCGAAAGCATCTGAAGTTCGTATAAGAAAAAAATCGCGGATGTCCAATTATGAATCATGCGATAAAAGTGATAGATCCTAGGAAAAGTTTTAGAATTGACTTTTATTTTGAAACATTGGACGCTATTAATTTTATATCCGAACGTTCTGAACTGTTTTGAAAATTTCTGCTCGTTGTTTAAATTGTTGTTAGTATTTCATTCTGCAGAGTCCGAATATCTAAGAAAATGTTGTATGGATTTATATATTAAATTACAGGTAATCGAAAACGGGAAATTGACAAAAGATTTAGATGGAGTGGAACTCCTAGAAGAATTATCTTTTAGAGAACTATTTTCTAATCATTTCTCAATTTTCCCAATTAAAACCATTAGAAATTTTAAATAATTAAATTAGCCAAGTTCCTTCTTTTCCAAATTTCAGTATTAAGTCTAAGAATATTTTTAACAATGCCGACAACTGTGCCTTCCAGCGAAAGGAGTTTTTCTAAATTGAAATTAATTAAAATGATTTACGGTCAACTATATTAAAAGAGCAATTTGCTAATTTAGCCATAATTTCTATTGAAAATGAAATCAGTGAAATAGATATTTCAAATGTAATTGATGAATTTGCATCAAAACAATCGCGAAAAGTATTGCCACTGAACTGAAGGTTTGTTCATAATCTACTCCTCTTCTTTGCGAAAGACCTTTGATCACCAAGCTGGCCTTGAATTTACCGATCGATCCATTGGTGTTTGTTTTTACTTTGTGGCGTCGTTGTAGGTGTCTGATTTCTCGAAGACCGTCGAGGTGAGCATCAGTAAAGGCTCGCGTTTTTTTTTTGTAGGGCCGAGGTAGCAGAGGTGCTAATACAGATGGGTGCGGTGCCTGCAATCGACCCTATCTATCTGTATTACCACCTCTGATACCTCGGCCGTACCAAAAAGAACGCCGCGAGCCGTCACTGGTGAGCATCACATAATCCTGGAATTTCTGTGATTTTCGCTCGGTTGCGTAGTTTTCGCATAGTCTCACCAGCAAGCTCTTCTTTATTGGCTTCTGGCATTTCTAAAATTGTCCAATCTTCGAGAGGCTTCGTCTCTTCATCTTCGTTGTTTCCTGGGGCTATAATAACCCCCTTTTAGACCATTTTTTTTGTCGAAGATGACGTCCTTCGATCTGTAGAGCTTGTTGTCCTTTTCACTATAGATCCTGTATCCGTCGTCGCTATCATAGCCGATAAGGATGCCTTTAACCCTTTAGCTACTAAAAAGTTTTCAAGAAACTGGCTACCTGAACGCAAAAAAACAAAGACTGAAAATTTGGTAAATTTCATTCCATTTCAACCAACGTATCATGTTACTAGTGGTCGTCAATAAGCGATTCACGGCATAAAAGAACGGCAAAAAATATGTGAATCGCTTATTGACGACAGCCGTAGTTACGGTAAAGTTTACCCGAGTCGCTTATTGACAACAGCCGCAGTTAAAGGGTTAATGGTCTTCGGATCCATGTTCGCCCTTTGCTCCTTCGATATGAATATACATGAATTCAGCAATTTGAATCAATGTTTCAAACTTGGTCTTCTACCATACCACAGCTCGAAAAGTGATGTGCCTGGGACCTGTCATCTCAGTCCAAAGTGCCTGAGGAATGTTTGTATGAGCATGCATCATTGCTCTAGCAGTTTCCTTCTCACTGGACCCGTTTCTTTCCGAAGTGTAACGCATTATAAGACGATGAACAATACCTTTCTTGTATAGACTGGTCCTAATCTGTTTGTTGCCAAACTCCCTGCCACTATCACTCGGCAGCTCCCGACTGTTACTGCCTCAGCTAGGAACTGGATTTCGGACTGTAACTTCGGTTTTTTTCCGCAGAAAATAAACTGTCCTGAATTTTAAGCAATCATCCTTGAAAAGCACAAAATATCGATATCCAGACATTGATTCTTGAAATGGACCGCACACATCCGTGGGGATTTCTCACGATCAACTTGAACAGTCCTCCATGACGAGCTCCCTGCAATTGTTCGCTAGGAAGTTGCAGACTTCAGCTGACGAATCGTTCATGGCAAAACTGCAACAGGTTTCCCTTACTCACTGCATTGGCCTCATTTGATAGGGTTCAAGCTTCTTACGGCCAACTAGAACAGTCCTCCATGACGAGCATCCTCCAATTGTTGACTAGGAAGTTGCAGACTTCAGCTGATGAGATGAATTGGCTGTCCGATTACTTATCCTGTACTGCAGGCACGGAGAATAGATTCCTCTTGATTCGGGGTACACCAAACATCAGCACAAGGTAATTTTGTATCATTTTCCTGCCTGATTTCTGCCTTTTTCTTCACGTATTCCGATGGCTTCGATTTTCCCACTATTTGCTGTGGACATTGTGTGTTCAGTTGAAAAAGACTCGAATGGCTTGTCACGCCATTGTCATCCCTGCTTCTCGATGATTCAGTATATGTTTCAGTTGAGCTAACAGTAACGAGTATCATATTTGTGTCGGACTCCGGTTTACTAAGCTTTGGAGGACGGCCATCAGCAATTCATTTCCTGTACATTTTAACCATGAGATTGGGCTTCTTGCAGTAGTTGCATATCAGTTGTTTTTTCTTTTTCTTCGCATCGACTGAACTTCGTTGCTGTGATGACTTCTTAGACGAATGCAGGTGAGAGTTTCCTGCATGGTGGATCGAGCTTCCTTGGTACGTAAGGCCCTTTTATACGGACATAGTTGATTGATTAAGCTATCAACCGTTCTATCACTTTTTGCCCTCAGCATCCAACTGGATTTAAACGAAAAATATTCCTCTGGCTATGTATTCAGAATTGTACAATGCAAAAATACATCTGGCAGTCTCGGATTACTTGCAGATTCTTTAGTCATTTCTTCTTTCAATTCAGACCAAACATATTTCAAATTTCAAATATGTGTATACGCTCTGATATGATATTTTTCTGCTTTCAAACTTTAAAAAATATTACTTATCTTAATTTAATTTTTGTTAATTAATGTCTTAAATAATGTTACATTTCCCTGTAATTGGATATATGTCTGTTGAGAAATAAATAGTTCATATTATTATAACAGAGGATTTTTAAATTTTCCGAATTGAAAAATAAAAGCCCCCCGCCCCAAGAAATGTTTTACTGCACGTGAGGGGGCGGCCAACTCATCATTTGCACGCGGGCGGCCAATGGTCTAGGATCGGCCCTGCATATTACAAACCAACATACAAACAAAATTTAGGCCGCTACTGATAGGGGTTGTTTTGGTCTTTGACACCCCGTTGCGGCTGATGCGGCCGACGGGGTAGCCGAAATATTGCCAAAATTTGGTCGTCTGCTTCAAATGGAACGCTCAATGATTTCCCAAAGTTTCATTATTCTAACCCTTCCGGAAATATTTTTTTTTATTGGTTTTCAGGGGAAAAATCTTCAACGTTCAAAAACAATAATAATTCAAATATTCATATCTCGGTTAATAACCGTGCGATTCTAAAAATTCCAAGTTTTTTTTTTACGTACACGCAACACTGCAATGATAATTCGTCGTTAGATTCGTGATGATTTAAAAAGAATTAAAAAAATTAAGTGAAAGACGATCGAAAATATTTACCGGCAAAATAAATAAAAGTTTAATTTATTTTTAAAATTAGAAGGAGGGGTCGGATCAAGAAATTTTCTGTTGGGCTCGAGACGGGCTTTGCGGTGGTGTAATCAGATTTCTGATCGGATAAAAAGAAATTTGTGCGCCGCTGCTAAATTTCGTTTCCCTCTTCCGTATACGTCATATCTCGAAAACTAAAAATCTGATTGTAAAACTTTATGGTGATGTTTGATATGGATGAAATAAACGACTGATATGCCGTCGTCGGGTTTTTAATTTTCGAAAAAAAAAATTGAAAAAAAAAAACAGAAAACAATCTAAAATCGGCCGTAAATCGTAAACGGTGGGCCCTACGAAAAATATAGCCCTTACCTTTTCGACGCAAAAAGCAATTCTGAATAGCATGCCGTTTAAATTCCTCACATGAGATTAAAAATGGCCGCTCTATAATTTTTTTGTTGAAATCGGGAGTAGTTTCCTTTGAATAACTCCTCGAGGGTTAGAGATATCAAAAATTCGGAAGAGACATAAAATGTAGAGGTCAACTCTATGAAAATTAAAGTAAAGTAATCGTAAGGGCAAGTGCGCCCTTTTGCGGAAGCGTCGGAAATGTGATTTTTTAGAAAAATGGCTGAGGGATTGCAACCACAGGTCGCACCCCTTTTTCCTGTAGTAACCTTTGTGTCCCAATGCATTGGGGATTTTTTGAGACTAGTCCCAGTTTTCCAGCTCAAAAATCCAGGGATGTGAAAGTTTTGGCGTGAATCCCTGCATCGTCAAAAATCGATTTTCAAAAAATCACCCTGTAGTAATTGGGTAACTTAGAAAATCGCCAAGAGAAGCCTATCGGGAAAAAAATAAAAATTGGAAAGATTTTTTTTTTGGGGTTGGCAACCTTTCTTTTAAGGGGTGGTCGGAGTGGGTTGGAATTTCAATAGTCGATTTTCTTAGATGGAATATAGATTTTCCCTTTTTAAGTAAAATAAATAAGCTTAAAATGACCATAATTTATAAAAGTATATATTCACCCCGAAACTCTATAAACCAATTTTTCATCTTTATACGACGTCGTTAAAATGATCAAGCCCCCCGCTATATTATCGTAACTCACAATCCTCTATGAAGGATTATCAGAAGTGACGGGGCCATTAAACTGGATACATAGTTTGCGAGAACCGATCACGCCGAAGGGTGTAAAGGGCACGGAATGTGCACAAATAATGTGCGCTCCCTCGACAACTGTTGCGCTATCACGACTCGTTTAATCAGTGTCGCGGTAGATAGGGCGACATGTCGCTACACCAAACGCCGCACTAAATTAGGGCTCGACAAGTATAACGCGATCAAATTAACAGGGCGTAAATAGTTGCGCCATGGAAATTTACTAAATTTGCATTTAGGGAATTCGAGCAGAGTGCCACTTTATAGTATTACCCATGGAGCATAGTTAGGAATTTTTAATTAGGGGTAGGAAAGGAAAGATGCGAAAAGGTAATCACAGTTAAGTGGAAATACAACAGCATTTCCCAGCGGAGGTTCGTGGAAACTTGGAGGAAGGAAACAGTTTTTCAATACTTGTCCCCTCTATTAAAGTAAGTGTTGCAGCTATCTTGAGTCAATCGTCTTGGTATTAAGGCTGAAAATGCGTTTTTGGCACTCGGCTCATAACTGATTGTGGCGTAATCGATAATAGAAATGTGTTAAATTACGGGATAAATTATATTTTTATATTAATAAGACTTGGTAATCTCCATAATTTCCACAACTCCAACGTTGAATTCTAACACCAATCTGTATAATTTGCAGGGGCGGCTCGTTATATAGAGCCACGGAGCCATGGCACTACCTGTAGTTTCCAGCTCAAAAATTATTTTGAGCAATAGTGATTTTTCAGACTAATTTACAATTTTCTTACTAAAATATTCTGCATTTTTAATTATTAAGCATGTATTTTCAATTTTTTGGGTCTAAATTTTTAATCATTTGGCCTAAATATTCTTTATTTTTACCTAAATTTTCGATTTAATTGTTAAAATAGGGGGCCGCGGTGGTCTAGTGGGTAGAGGTCCGGCCTCTAGACACCGTTGGTACGGGTTCGAGTCCCGTCCGTGCGGTCACTTTTTCAACACGAAAAATGGCCGTGCGGGTCCCTGGGTGTCTAGTGTTTGTCCCCATTTCATTTAAATATGAATTATTACTATATATCGGTTGTGGCTGAATGCCCTAGCTGGCTAAGCCAATTCGCTATCATCCTCGATTCCCTAACCCGAACTCCTGTCAATCATCTTTCCTTTAAATTAAAAAAAAAAAAAAAAATTGTTAAAATTTTCCACGTTTTGGAGCGCATTTTTTATTTTTCCCGCCGTATTTATAATTTGTAGATTTTTGACCTGTATTTTCGATTTTTTGATCTTTTGCCCTAACTATTCTGTATTATAATTTTCGAATTGATTATTAAATTTTTTATGTTTTGGCCCGCATTTTTGATTTTGCGGGCCGAATTTGTAATTCTAGTTCCAAATTTTTAAATTGATTTTGGTTAAAATATCTATAACCTGAATGATGCGAGATTTTTTTTCGAGTATTTTCGAGTTTTGTTTATTGAAATTTTCGATTTTTTACTCTGCATTTATCTTTAGGTCCGAGTTTTCGATCTACTGTCTAAATTTTCAATTTTCTGACTAACATTACAGATTTTTATTATTTTTTTTTTATCTTTTGACCTAAATGTTTCTTTATTTTGACCTAACTTTTCGATTTTATTGTTAAATTTTTTTATTTTTGGTCCGCATTTTTTTTTTTCGTTTAGTCTGCATTTATTATCTTTAGGTCCGAGTTTTCGATCTACTGTCTAAATTTTCAATTTTCTGACTAACATTACAGATTTTTATTATTTTTTTTTTATCTTTTGACCTAAATGTTTCTTTATTTTGACCTAACTTTTCGATTTTATTGTTAAATTTTTTTATTTTTGGTCCGCATTTTTTTTTTCGTTTAGTCTGCATTTATTATCTTTAGGCCCGAGTTTTCGATGTTTTGTCCAAATTTTCAATTTTTTGGACAACATTTATATTTTTTTATCTTCTGCTCTAAGATTATTGTTTTTTATTTGTCAGAATTTTAGATTTTTTGTATATTGTTTTATCCTAAATATTAGATTTTTTAACTTAGATTATTGATTTCATTTCGTGATTTTTTTATTTTTTGGCTGTTATTTTCGAACTTCTTATTTTTGGCGGCTGAAAGTGGCCAATAATTTTGCTTCTACCTAAATTTTCGATTTTTTGTCTGCGTTTTTATTTTTAGATCAGGATTCTTGATTCTCTGTGTCATATTTTAGATTTCTGTATTTTCGATTTTTTTATTTTTCTTTATTTTGACCAAAATATTCGATTGTTTTTTGGGGTGTTTTCAATTTTTATCTTTACGCCCCCTTTCGATGTTTTGTTAAATTTTCACCTTTTTATGCCCTATTGTAGATTTTTACTTTTTGGCCTATATTTTGTATTTTCGAATATTTTGGTTTTAATTTTTGGTCTTTTGGCCGAAATTTTCTTTATTTCATTTAATTGTTCCGTTTTTCCCTACTAATTTAATTTTAATTTATTTAATTTATATGTTTCTACACATTTACATTATAATTTATGTTATTAGTTAATCAATTATTATAATTTAAATCTCATTTCTGTAATTAATGTATATATTGTAAAAAAGGGGTTACCAGTTAATAAACGTTTATTTATTATTCTTATTTCAACTTTCGATTTGTTTGTTAAGAAAACATATTTTTTGGTCCACCACTTTGATTTTTAGTCTTCATGGTCTTCATTTTTTTATTTTTTGTTCCATATTTTAGATTTTCTTAACCTGAATTATTAATTTTATTGTGCGATTTTTTAAAAAAAGTTTGCTATTGTTTTCGAATTTTTCGTCGGAACTTATTTTAAGCTAAAAAGAGTTATTTTTGGGGTTGAAAGTGGCAAATTATTTTTCTTTTGCTTGTGTTTTCAATTTCTTGATCTGCATTTTTATTTTTAGATCGGGTTTATTTTTTATTTTTTGCAGATATTTTATTTTTTGCCAAAATATTCGATTCGTTTGTTGAAATTTTGGATTTCTCGGTCTGCATTTTTGACCCTTTGTCCTAAATTTAGACAAAATAAAAAATGCAGACCAAAAAATCGAAAATTTCAACAAACAAAAGAAAATACCGGAAAAAAAATCTCGCATATAAATCAATAATTCTTTATTTTGGCTTACATTTTTTATTGGTTTGTTAAAATTTTCGATATTTCCGCATTTTTGATTTTCGGGCCCGACGTTTTGGTCAAAATTTTTGATTTTTACTTTCTCCGTTACGAAGTACGAGAAAGTATTGTGATCGTGATTTTTTTTAAAAAAAATTTTTTTACGGAAATATCCGTTTTGGGGTCCCTAGATGCCATTTCAACAATTTCTGGAAAAAATATTTTGTGTCTGTGTGTGTGTGTGTGTGTGTGTGTGTGGGGGGGGGGGTGTATTTGAAATAACGAACAGGCTTGCAACCACAAAGAGATTATATTATTTTTAAACAATATTCGCAATTATTTTGTTTATAACTGTAACAAAAATCCCGCAATTAATTATTAAAGTTAATGAGTGAAAACATGTTTGGGGGCAGTGGTAATGTGATCTAATTTTTAAACGGCATCGGCTTTAGATATCGAATTACAACAAGCGCGTAGGAAATATCTGAGTGCTCTTTAAGCGTCAATGAACTTGAGGACTGTTTATCTTTTACAAAAAAAATGTTGCAAACACTTCAAATTTCGGAGGCAAGAAATCGGATCTCGCGTTTTAAATAAACAAGCACACATTCCATGCAGACCTAATTAAATGAGAAAAGCATCGGTTCTCAAAATGTTTAAAAAACCTCGAAAAATTAGGAAAATTCAAAAAAAAAAATTTCGAATAAATTTTGACGGAAATGGGTTCACAAATATTTTGTGTATGTGCCCTTAAATACCTATTCGTTATTTCAAATACACCCTGTATAGTCACGGTTTTCATTAAACGTTTGGTGTTAAAAACTCACGCATTGTATAGAATGGCCTACTTGAAAGAAAATTAGGAAAATAAAATCCTACAAAAAAATACTCGTACTTTTTTTGTGCATGGAGCTTTTTTTTGCTAGGACCGATAGTTTGCAAAACAACCTTTAAACGAGTTTGAAAATATTTGAAATAATCATGAAATACATACTCCACGTTCGCTTGTTTGACTTCCCTAATTGATACCCAAAAATTGCATTCATAAGTCGACCCCATCATGCTACCCCTTTGCCTTTGATGAGATCGTGAATTGCGAGATGAAAGCCTCCCTTAAACTTTAATTAGTCACGCAATGAATAATACAATAGATTTACATTCGTGATGATGTCACTTTACGTCTTTCCTATGAAAATATTTACGGTCGCTTTAAATAGTTTTTTTTTTATGTTTTCTAACGTTGTAACGAATTCAAGCACCAGAAACATATTGCAAGATCAAACGGAATAAATTATATAAACGTTGCTGAAATATTCGCATTACGCTATAAGTTATGCAAGTACATGTAAACTAGTGAAGCGTTTAAAATTTAAAGTGTTTTAGAACTTTAAGGAAGTGCAAATTGCTGCAAATAGTCTTGCGATGGTTAAAATAAAACAAAATGGTGATGTTACTTTCTCCGACTTTATGGTATCATTTATATTTACGTTTTCATAGTTTATTTTCAATTTAAATCATATTTTAAATGTACATCGAGCGTTTTGTAGACTCGGATGAAACTGACGTTTAAAACGTCAAAATTATTAAAGATGGAAAAATTATACTTCAAATTCAAAAACTCAGTTTACTCAAAAACTAAAAAGATTTAGAAAGAAACTTATTCTTTATAAGTTGTTCACTTTGGCATTCTCTACAATTATTATTCACATAAATTGGCTGTAACTATTATCGTTTCATAATTATAAACCAAAAATGAAAAAAAATAAATAAATTTTTTTCTCGAATAACAATGATTTTATGAAAAATGTTTTCAAACAAAATAAGCTCATTTCTTTGTTGTCTTCAATATTTGTTTAAATGTTTTTGTGATATTTTTTATATTTAAGAAAATATTGGCAAAAAACAAAAAACTGTTAAGGTAAACACCCACTTCCGGTGTACGAAATTTTACCAAAAGCTTTTCAGTTCTTCGGATTCTCAAATAAGTTCAAAGTTTTACATCAATTTCTGTGTTAGTTTTTGAGATACAGCGCACACAGACAGACACACACACACAGACACAAAAAATGTTTTTCCAGAAATTGTTGAAATGGCATCTACGGACCCCAAAACGGATGTTTCCGTAAAAAAAAAATTTGAAAAAAAAAATCACGATCACAATCACGTTTCTGCTTGCTGTATTCATTAGTTTTCTAATTAATATACTCATAATTTTAAAGCCTTATAAAAACATCTGTCATTTAGATTATTTTCCTGCTCTCCTTACTGGATAAATTAGTTTGCTTATTGATTAAACATAATTTTAGAGTTCCCTAATATAACTATACAGCTTCCTTCTTGCTTAAATAATATTTCTCTGGTGAATGATACATCCATTATAATCATTGTATGGATACGACAGGTTTATATTACATTGTACATTGTCCTTATTTCATATTTATAGACCATTATTTGATATCCCTTCTATACAAATCTCACAAATAGATTTTATATAGAGCAGCAGTATTTGACAGGTGAAGGTATTGCTTATTTACTTACTCCATTTTTGAAGTAAGGGAACGTTTTGTTATCGGGAAAATTTGTTCATCACAATATTTTATTGAACTATTTGCTTTTAGTCTTGCGGAGTTACGAACATTAATATCGTATGTTCATTAAAAAAAAACCTCAAGTGTGCCATGATTTTTATTTTTTTTAAATTCAAGTTGGCACACATGTTCGGAATTGATAAACCGTCAGATCGTTCTAAAAGTCACAATTATTCCGTGGTCACAATGGTTTACAGCAACCAGCAAAAACGTTTCTAGTTGTAAGTTATTTCTGAAATGGAACTAAAGTGGGTGTATTCATTCGACGTACCTTTGGCAGAGTTTTAGGAAGAATTTTCTAACGTTCTCATTATTTATGATATATTAAAAAATACCTTATCACGATCTGTTGTATTATTTCATGAAACGGGTGGTATTCTCCGTAAACCAGGAAGTGGTAGTCCAGTCAAACGTACTTAGGATGCTTTTAACACAGCCCAAGAAATTTTGGAAGGTGAACCTACGTCTTCTCTGCGTCGTTCATCACAGCAAATTAATTTATCGGTAGGAACACGCCACAAGCAACATAACCTCAATATATGTTACCAACTTAAATTTGTAAAAATAAAAAATCATGGCACACTTGAGGTTTTTTTTTTAATGAACATACTGTACATTTAGGCTACTTTTGATCATACTTAACTAATTAATTGATTTAAAGCTTCTGCAGCAATTTTGGTAAATTTATATAAATTGAGAATAATTCACTGTTTGTCATTTGTGGTCCTGAAAACTGGCTATCGACCAGATATTAAAGATATAAAGTTCTAATTGAAATTGTTTTCGTGTACCTTAAGGATTATGAAATGAGTTTCCAAATTCCAACAATTAATTGCAAGCCTTTTCGTGATTAAAAACGCGACGTTTACGCGCTTAACCGTTTTAATTACTTTTTGGAGGTAATTTTAGATAAATTTACAATTATTTTAATTCGGCATTTGAACGTACTACGTTTTAGGTAAAATGATACAAAATATCCAGAGTTGGCCACATGGACGTGTAAAAAAATATTAAATATATGAAGTCCACTGTTTTGAAAACGTATTGACATCAGCTACAAGAATAAGATTTTTACTTAAAAAAATAGAATGACTTTCACATGACCTTACGTAGATTCCACAAAGTTACACCAAGGTCGCCTCCACAAAACTTTTTACCTGAAACTTTTTTTTTAAATCATTGATGGTTTCAGAGAAAATCGATATAATTCACCCTGAATTTTAATAATATTATTATTATTATTAATACGAAAGTAATACTAATTAATGTACTAGGATAAAACAATACATTCTGGAAAGCAGTCTTTACGTGTACTCTCACCATAATTAGGTGTAGAAAAAATATTAATAATAATATCTAATTACAAGTGTCGGATCAAATATTTCTCACAATAATTGCATGTACACAATGCACAGTAACTATTGTAAGCTTTTTTCTATATTATCACGTTGCGGTTCAGACTAATTGCGGCGTGTAGCCGGTAAATTTTAATGTTTGAAGTAGTCACGTACGAAAATGGGTACAACTTTTGCAAAAAAAAATATTATAAAATTTAAAATATGTTTATACTTGTTATGAATTTCACGGTTATTCCGAGATGCCGTTTGAATCCATTCTCGGGATAAAATCCACTCTCGGGAACAAAGACACCGAAAAAAGTGGTTATTTTTCAAGGCGAATAAAACACACTGTGCTCTCGCTGCGTGTAATGATTTTTCAAAATAGTGTCAAATATAATATATTACAAACATTTCGCACGAGTTGTGATAACTACTGATTTGCTGTTAGAGACATTATAAATAATTTTAATAAAAATAAGTTATTTCTTAATAATGTTTTAGTTTTAGGCTTTGAATGTGTTAGATGAGTCGCTAGATCACATAACTTTGTAGACATCTTCTTATTGCAAATTCACAGGAATTTATATGGATACAAATTTTGACTGGACAAAGCATACAACCATGTTTAGTAATGAATTAAATACAACAATATATTGTAAAACAATAAAACCTTGTGTAAATGTTGATACGCTAAGGTCAGTTTACCATTCCTACTTTTGCTCTAGAATGTGAGATGGTATTATTTGCTGGGGATCAGCAAACCAAATTAACATTATTTAACGTTTAAAAAAAAAATGAATCACCCTGAAGGAGTTGATGTAGAACTCTGAAATTGATGTATGTTGATATACAATTGATTAAATTTTGAAGGTCAAGTGTCACTTCTAAAAGAAATTATCTCTAATTATCTCTTTCATATAATCTGAGAGTTTATTTTAGTTTACCTTATTTATCGCATTAGTTTGCAGCCTTTTATTGTTCGACCTAATTGTTAGTGCCTTAAAAAAATGCCGCGAGTGCGAAAACGTGGAAATTTTCATCAAATTACACGATTTGAAAGAGTACGTATTATCGGAATACACGAGGCTGGTTTAGGATTCCATGAAATTGATCGACCACATGTCAGTGTAAGTCGAATTTGGAGAGATTGGCAGGCAGAAAACCTAGAGGCTCGAAGTAGTGGCAGTGGACGTCCCAGAGTGACACAAGAACGTGAAGATCGAACGATTCGAGATCCTGCAGAACCAACACGATCGATAACAATAAATTGGTTAAGAGCAATTGGTCATAGATTCTATTTATAGGCAAATATGGTCTTTTGTTTTGCGGTCTAATCGTCCTTATTTTCGTCTCCCTTTAACAATTCAGCATAAGGCCAACAGGCTGCAATGGAGCCAGGTCCGAAAAGACTTGGATCATCAATGGGCAGAAACTCCAGCCGCGTCCGTAAATCTGTCACTTTATTGCCTTGTTAAACAAATAATTATTTTAACCCTTTTGCTGCTACAGACGTATATTTATGACACGCTTCTATGTATCTGTACTGCTGTTGCCGAATATTTACGTATGTGTTTTGCCAAATTCACTCTGTATCAAAATTAAGGATACCTAAATTACACAATAATTCAACATATTTCCAAAAGCTACTTTTTAGTTTTTTAATTTTTCACAAAAAATTCGCATACTGTTAAAGTATATATACGTTTTCGCTAAATGCCGTTGCTATTGACGTTCCAGGCCAATCCAATGCTGCACGCAAGTGTTTCGGGCTGAGAAAGACAAGCGATGGAAAAAAGGTCATCACTTAGGAATTTATTAACCCTTAGCGAACGAATGCCGCCATATTCGCGTCATTATAAATTAAGTTACCGGCGCATCCGCCAAAAGGTCAATTCGCAAATAAGCTCATTTTGGTTGTCTGTAAAGCCATGGTTGCGATTATAAACTAGCTCGTTAGCTAAGGATTAATTATGCACTTTTTCCCGCCTTAGTAATAAACTAGTTTTTCCTAGGCTTAAGTTTGATGTATGTGAAATTGTGTTCTTTATGTGAAATTGTGAAATGTAAAAATGTAAGAAAAATAAAAACCAATAATAATAACCAATAACGGCTCCGCTGCGCTGCGCCGTCGTCCAGCGAGGCCCATCAAAATTAAGCTATTAAATTGGTGACGGACGACGGCTCCGCTACGCTGCACCGTCGTCCGTGTGGGGCCCATTAAAATTAAGCGATTAAATTGGTAACGGACGACGCCACCGCGTGTTTAATAGCAACTATTATACTGAATTAGGCAAAGTAATTGGTGAAGATCGACGGCTCCGCTGCGCTGCACCATCAATGAAAAACATATTTTTTTTCTAAATTAATTTAATTTTTCGTTTTTTATTTTTCATTTTTCATTTTCAAGTTTTAATTTTCAATTTTTCATTTTTCATTTTTCATTTTTCATTTTTCATTTTTCATTTTTCATTTTTCATTTTTCATTTTTCATTTTTCATTTTTCATTTTTCATTTTTCAATTTTCTATTTTCTATTTTCTATTTTCTATTTTCTATTTTCCATTTTCATTTTTCATTTTTCATTTTTCATTTTTCATTTTTCATTTTTCATTTTTCATTTTTCATTTTTCATTTTTATTTTTTATTTTTATTTTTTAATTTTTTATTTTTTTATTTTTTATTTTTATTTTTATTTCTTTTATTTTTTTTGAAAGCCTCTGCGATCCCTGAAAATTTCGGCTTTCCGATTTGAAAAGAAAAATGTCCTTTAAAGAAGGAAAACGAACCCAGGGGATGCAAATGGCACGTAGGGGTAGTTCCAAAATTTTTGAAAAAATTCAGATATCCCTGAAAGTTTCAGCTTTTCGACTTTAAAAGAAAGAAATTCGTCCTTAAAAGAAGAAAAACGAACCCAAGAGGTGCAAATGGTGCGTAAGGGTAGTTTGAAAAATTTTGAAAAAATATCTTCTGCCATCCCTGAAAATATAATTTTTTCGACTTTAAAAGAAAAAAAATCCGTCCTTAAAAGAAAAACTAACCCAGAGGTGCAAATAGAGTAGTTCAAAAAAATTTGGTACAAAATATCATCTGTCATCCCTGAAAGTTTCAGCTTTTCGACTTTAAATTAAAAAAAAAATACATCCTAAAAAAAGAAAAACGAACCCAGAGGGTGCAAATGGCGCGTAGGGGTGGTTCCAAAATTTTTGAAAAAATTCCCAATGAAAGCCAATCATCGCTTCTGTCATCCCTGAAAGTTTAAGCTTTTCGACTTTAAAAGAAAAAAAATCCGTCCTTGAAAGAAGAAGAACAAATCCAGGGGTGCAAATGGAGCGTAGGGGTAGTTAAAAAAATGTTGACAAAATATCTTCTGCCATCCCTGAAAGTTTTAGTTTTCCGACTTAGAAGAAAAAAAATCGTCCCTAAAAGAAGAAAAACGAACCCAGAGGGTGCAAATCGAGCATAGGGATGGTTCCAAACAATTTGAAAAAGTTTTTGCTGTCATCCCCGAAAATTTCAGCTTTTCGACTTTAAAAGAAAAAACACGTCTTTAAAAGAAGAGAAACGAACCCAGAGGGTGCAAATGGCGCGTAGGGGTGGTTCCAAAAATTTTGAAAAAATTCTCAATGAAAGCCGGGATGACTGGCTTCTGTCATCCCTGAAAGTTTCAGCTTTTCGACTTGAAAAGAAAGAAATACGTCCTTAAAAGAAGAAAACCGAACCCAGAGGGTGCAAATAAAGCGTAGGGGTGATTCCAAAATTTTTGAAAAAATATCTTCTGCCATCCCTGAAAATTTCAGCTTTTCAACTTTAAAAGATAAAATACGTCTTTAAAAGAAGCAAACCGAACCCAGAGGGTGCAAATGGCGCGTGGGGATGGTTCCAAAATTTTTGAAAAATTCCCAATGAAAGCTAGTCATCTCCTCTGTCATCCCTGAAAGTTTCAGCTTTTCGACTTGAAAAGAGAAAAATACGTCCTTAAAAGAAGAAAACCGAACCACCCCCTGGGTTGGTGGCGCGTAGGAGTGGTTCCAAAAATTTTGAAAAAAAATCCCAATGAAAGCCAGTTATCCCTTATGCCATCCCTAAAGGTTTCAGCTTTTCTACTTGAAAAGAAAAAAATACGTCCTTAAAAGAAGAAAAAAAATTTTTTTTTTTACCCGGTTTTTAAAAAATCATATCTCGGAAACGGGGTAAAAATTCAAAAAAGTGGCTCGATCAATTTTAGATATTTTCTTTAAGATTATTTTAAGACATACCGGGATCGTCCAGCTCCAGCGGTTACGGAGGAGATATTTTTTTTTTAGAAACGTGCAAAAATCGAAAATTTGCGTTTGAAAAATCACCCCCGGGGGTGGGGGTGAAACGAAACGATGGGACCGGTTTTAAAAGCTTGCCCGGTTATCTGGGCGTCGATCTTTGCGCAAAAACTAACAAAATTTTACCGAATAAGGCCCCGATAAGTGGTGAGGTTCAACCCTACCCCCCCTGTTTTAAGGGTAAGTTTCGGGGGCGCGATTTTTAAAATCCTCCTCATATTTTTGGGAGAATTTTTTTTGCTGGACGCCCCTTTATAGCGGTTTTTTCTGGGCTGTCAAACTTTTCTAACGTAATTAGTGTATACCGTGTGTTCGTTCTCAAACGCGAACATAGGGTTTTAACATGGTATTAGACGTTTTTGCAGATTCCTGCTCGCCATCTTATTTTACAGAAAAGCTAATGGTATCAAGAAAAAGTAAAAATTATTGCGCATCCAACGACACTAATAACAAGATTTAAAAAATTGATTTTTTACCGTAAAATACTAATTTAAAATTTGATAGTTTTTAAAATATGAGTTGCTTTGCTTTTAAAATGCTATCGCATTTTCACGTTTAATATTATGTCAAGGTTTATTTACGAAAAAATGAATAATTATACTAACGAAGAAAGAGTTTTTAAGGTAAAAACCTATTATAGTGGTGACAGTTTACGTCGAGTTCGAGATTTGTTTGCCGTTAAGTTTAATACGAGACCTATATTTACCATCTGCAAGTACTATACAAAAATATGTACAAAAATTTGAAAGACTCGCAAATATTTAGGTAGAATCAGAAAGTAGGGGTGGTGAGTATTATTATTATTATTTTGATTATTACTATTATTATTATTATTGAAGAGTTCTAAAATTACAATCGTATCATAGGAAATCGGCAAACAGTTGACCGCACAGAAGAACATGTTTTGTAAATGATAAATGCAGACCCAACAAACAGCCTGAGACGTTCTCTTGAAAGTGGTTTATGTAAGTCGCGGGTATGGAAAATATTAAGGAAATATAAATATCATCCCTATACACCGCCATGTCATCAAAAGATTTTTCATGTTGACGAAGAAAGCAGGAGTACATTTTGTTATGAAATGCAAGAGCGCGCTAACAATGTTGGACACTTTTTATAGTCGATATGCTTCACAGACGAGTGTACTTTTACCCTTAATAATGAACCCAATGTTCAAAACACACGGCATTAGGCTCAGGAAAACCCTAGGTTAAATATTTCAACCAGAAATCAGTATCCTCAAAAACTTAATATCTGGGCTGGGATTTTTAATCATAATATTATCGGTATTTGGAATTTAAGCAAACTTAAATTCAGAAACTTATTTAGATCTTTTAGTCACAAAGGTAGGACCTGCAATGGAAGAAGTTGCAAGAGAAAATCAGGAGACGGCTGCCCTGCGCATTTTGGTTTAGATGTTAAAGTTTTTTAAATAATTCATTTCCAAATCATTGGATTGGTAGAGGTGGTACTATAAATTGGCCAGCCAGATCTCCAGATTTTCCACCTTGCGACTTCTTTTTGCGGGGACATCTTAAAAGCAAAATTTACAAAAGACACCACCCAGATATTAATTCTCTGAGAGAAGCAATAGTTACTGAATGTGCGTTAATTACTAACAGGCAGTTAGCTAATGTACGAAATAGTTTTTACAACAGACTAGGGTATTGCTTAGCTCAAAATGAGGGGTTATTTGAATATTTACTTGAATTTGTTTTTCCTTACTGCTGTTTTTAATAAAAATCATATGAAGCCCTTATTACTTAATATTTATTTATTTTTAGCTTATAAATAACTGTCAAAAGCTTAAAAATTGAATACACATGTTAATTTCCTGTGTTCGACTTTGAGAGTGGACACCCGGTATAATAAATTTATTTATTAAAATTCCGTCATTGTTCTACAAAAATATTTTGTTTTTAGGACACGTTTTTTCAAATATATTTAATTAATAAATACTATACCGTCAAATGAGATTGCAAACCTCTGACCGACGCTATTGATCCTTACAGTTATTTGTTTAACTAGGCAATAAAGTGATAGACTTACTGACTGATTCTAGCCATGTCAGTAAATTGTTGAACATGTAATTTTTTTCGAAAACAACTAATTTATACTAAATATTCGTTATTAAATTTATTTGATATAGATATTCATATATTGTAATTGCTCTACACTACAACTATTATGTACAATTCTACAATCACTGAATCACTGGATAACCAATAATTTGTCATTCCATTCTCTCCATTTACGTCGTGGTTACAGTCTTCAGGGTAAAACGCGGAACTAATTTGCTCTAACAATAACCAGTGGTATGAAACAATTCCGAACTTCCATTACGTGTTTGGTGGTTAGGAAATTTCATTGTACAATCGCTTACTTAACACGTAAATGTTTTGTATAATCCAACGAGTAATCAAGTGTTTTAATATTTACGTAATTGTAATTCACATTAATCGAAATAGCAATATAAAAAATATGTATATAATAATATTGCCAAATCAAAATTCCCGACCAGGTTTTCCCCATTAGGGAAAAGATATTTTAAAATCAACTTTTTTTACAACCGTCAGAAAAGGGTGACAGAATACGAGTTTGCCACTTTTGAACACATCAAGAAATCACCAAATCTTCAAAGCAACCAATTTTTTCGCACGTGGGATTTTTTTTTTCCACTGAAAATAACAATATTTAACTGCAATACATATCCAAATATTTTCAATATTTAGCTATATTATTCTTATCCTAACAGTTGTATCGTGTGGGCCAGAAAATTTAGTTTCAGAATTGGCTTTGAGATAAATGAGGTATGTCGCATATTATTACGTCATGAGACTAGAATTGGATTTAAAAAAAAAGAATTAATCTCAGACATGACTGCTATGTTTCTATATCTCAGAAACAAAATTCTGTGGCTCACACTTTACAAAAAATATTTTTTATATTACGTGCGTAAAATAGAAAAAAAACACCTATTTCGCGCACTTACTATTATCTGTATTGATACGTCTAAATAAAGTGATGTTTGATAGTTCTGCACTAGAGACGGAAAACTCTTGAGTGAGCAGACTCATAGAGTCAAGTCAGTGAAGTGAGTTGGTGAGTCAAGTGACACAATAGAAAATATGAAGGTCGTTTAGAGTTATGACACAATCCCGAGTTTTGTTTTGAAAGATTTATAATGGTGAAATAATAAAGCGAGGACCTTTTTTGCTAGGTTTAGACATTGCGGTCACTCACTGGTACTGGGTGAACTTTTTAAAGTGAATGAAATCAGATCTACAGATCTAGTGAAGCAGGTAAACATAGGCAATGGTAAAATAATAAAGCGAAGATATTTTTGCTTTGGCGTTGCGTCCCTGCAGCTCCACTTCCCAAACACAAAATAAAAAATACGCGCATACTAATGAGAAATGCGATCAACTGTAATAAATCATTTTTTTTTTAATTTTTCCACCAACATCTCCACTTAACCTAGAAAGTAATTTAGTGATTGATAGCTCGCGTCCCGGAATGTCACGTCGCAGAAAAGGAAATTTCTAGCCGCTCACTAAGCGGCTAATTGATTCATTTGTTTTGCGTTGAAAGTGATAGATAACCTACATTTGGTAAATTCTATAGATTTATTTTTTGCTCATATTCGAATGCAATCACCTAAATCCGAGTTCGTGAAGGCACGCGATCCCAAACCAAATGACCGCTTACGGTAAAGGATATACAAAATGAGCTCTAGCCTCTTTCTTGGCCTTAAAACTTTTATTCGTCTATGATTAAAATTTTAGGAGGGGTAGAGCAGCTAAAAGTTTTACAAAATAATTGATATTTTTATGTAAATAATCACACAATACTGTCAATTGCCCGTTGAGGTCATTTGTAAAAGTGTCTCAATAAATGTCTGTCTCTCTCTCTTTTTCTCTCTCTGGTTACACAAAAACACTATTATCTTTGTTAGATATGGTAATTAAAAACAAATGATTTAAAATCAATACCATATCCTGAACTATTTCAATTCATTACTTCAGTAAATTCTCATGATTTCCAATTCGAGTCGAGATTCGGATCATGTCGGGATAAAACCAGAGCCAGAAATTTTCTGAGGTAAATCACGAAAGACACCCCAAGAACTTTTTGTACTTCCTTCCGTTCGGAATCGATTTATGCAAATCTCCGCCGTCGGCGCAGCGTGCGTTGTTGCAAGACACATGCTCGGGACCAAATGAAATGATAACGACATTAAGGATGTGGCTTCCATCTTAAAACATTAATGCAGAAAAGAATCGTCATCTGCAGATGCCGAGAGAGAATTCAATTTATGCTGTAAAACGAACGAAGGCGCTGAGGTTGTATGTATCGTAAGAAACCATCAATTACTTTTATGTAACACTAGTGATATATTTACGTCACGCATTACTTCGCCGATCGCTGGACGTTGACGTGAAAGTTGTACGTGATGGCTGAATTGAATTTGCAATTGTTATTTAAAAAGTCGATTCGATTTATTTGGCTTTAGTAATTATGTTTTTGAACTCTTTTTATGAAATAAGAAATTAATTTTAAATCAAATAACTTTCGACTTCTGCTGATTAAAGGCCTCGCCAGCCATAAAAGTGCATATTTTCGTCCTCCGTAAATAAATAACTATTATTGAATTTCCGACGCAAAAATAATTCTAAAATTGCCAGAAGAAAAGTACTGAAAAAGCCTTGAAAAAAGTCAGGAATTAAGCCTGTGAAATAGTCCTGAAAAAAAGTCTTAAAAAAGAGTCCTCAAAAAAAGTCTTGAAAGAAATTTCTTAAAAAAGTCCTGCAAAGAGTCCTTAAGAAAGTCCTAAAAAGAACTGAGAAAATTCCAGAAAATAGTTCTGAAAAAACCTTAGAAGAGATAAAAGGCATTAAAAAAATAACCCTGATAAAAAGTGCCCAAAAAAGGTCCTGAACATAATAGTTTTTAAATAGTCTTAAAAATAGGGCTCTGAAAAAAAGATTGAAGAAGATTCTGAAACAAAAGTCCTGAAAAAAATCGTCGTGAAAAAGGCCCCAAAAGAAGTCGTAACAAAAGTTTTGAAAACATCGTGCTGCAAAAAAAATCCCAAAAAGAGTCTTGCAAAAAGCCTTAGAGACGACCTGAAAAAAGGCATTAAAAAAGTTCCAGAAAAATAATCCAGATTAAAAATCCTGAAAACAAACCCCAAACAAAAACTTTTTAAAATAGTCTTGAAAAAAAAATTCGGCAAAAGAAAAGTTAAAAAAAAACGTCGGTATGAAAGAGTCCGGAAAATAAAGTCTTTAAAAAGGTTCTGAAAACCTTTTACAAAAGTTTAAAAAAACTGTCCTGCAAAAAAACCTCAAAAAGGGTCTTGCAAAAACCCTTAAGAAAAGACCTGAGAAAAGGCATTAAAAAAGTCGTGACATAAGTTCCTGATAAAATCCTGAAAAAGAAGTCCTTGAAAAAGAAATTAAATTATTTGGGTAAATATACAAAAATATGCATTTTGCATAAAATCCTCTCTCTTCTTATAATCGTTTGGTTCATTTGTCATATCAATGCTACCAAATTTTAAAAGACAATTCAACGAAAGCTATTACAGGATTCACATTCATATTATGGAAGGGTGATGAGGTCACGGTTTGTAGGCCCGTGTTTGAGCTCATTATACACCTCCATTTGAATTAGCTATTACAGCCCTTGTATCGTAATAGTAAAGAGCTATTACGCAACTGTTTCGTTTGGTGCAATTACTTTATTACAGACGCAAACTATAAAAGGCACATTTATACAAGGAAATAATAAACCCTTTTCAGTTACTCGCCTCAATCTCTCTTCATACTACATTTCCTTGTAATGCTCCGTACTCCAAAATATGTAACTAAAAATGTGAGCAAAATATGCAAATTTGCAGACTTACAAAGTTTAACACGTAAAGGTTGGCATGCGACTGCAGCCCTACAAAGGAATTTCTAGAGGACGCCGTAACGTTAGCCGAGAATTCAGGTCTGCATCAATAATTATCTCCACTCTTTGGTATTTAGAAATAGTTCTTTCGTTGATAATATTTGGGTATTTATAAAGATTTAATTGAAATCTTAAATTTTATAAATAATGATGCCCTGGGCTGGCAATTTGGACTGGCATCCAAGGCAAAAAAATAATTAAAAATATAAATATACAGGGTGTAACAAGTAATTCTTCGTATAAGTGAATACTTCGTATATGTGAATAGACGTCGCTTCTTTGTATGGATTATACTGTACTGAATTTCGTATGTTTTATAAATCAAAAATCAAAAACAGTAATATTGGTAGTGAACAAAAAACAAGTGTTATAAATACCAAAGTATTTTTTTCAAAATCATTGCCAAATAATTTTCAAAAACAAAATTTTTTGAAAATTGATGATGATGTATATTTGATTTATTTAAAGCTCCGGAGATTTTTTGCCGCGTTCTCCGAACACTTTCTCACTCTGCGCAGACTTTACCTTCACACGAGCTCTGTAATACTATACATGAATCATTCATTAAGGGTATCGTCTACTTTGTTAGATTAAATTTTTTTTTATTTTGCATTTTTTGGAATCTGGAGGTGTATAGAATATTATGTCCAAACGGCAAGTTGATATTTTAAATGGAAATGCTTATAAACGGCACCACGTATAAAGCAGCACCGCGTGGCGGGATTTTCAAACGCGTTTTTCTCAGAACAATATTTTTTGAATTGGTGGAAGTGACTGCGCGCAGACGGATGCCGCAATCGATCTGTTTTTTTTCCCAAATACTCTAAGGACATACCCGCAAGGTTATGTAGCATGAATTAAAAAAATATATATTTATTGATTTTATATTGCAAAAAAACGAGCCTCAAAACATGAAAAAAATGAACTTTTTCTCCAAACAAGCATCATTTTATTGTTTTTAAGAATTTTAAAATTCCATGCTACATAACACTGGTAAATGTAATAAACTTTAACACGTTATGTCGTTTTTTTTTTATTTCACACAATTTTTGTGGACCGAGGAACTTCCACCAGTGTGACATCCCAACTTCGTCGATGTGACAACATAATTAATGTTTATATAAAACTATTAAAAAAAACACAATTTGTACTTACAGGCTTATTAAATATCTGGGAAAAACTTTCAAGTTAAAAACTTTTAGTCGTCACAAAAAGAAAATACCGAAAATCACCTTTTTTTCAGGCTTGCAAAGTAGACTGTACCCTTAATGCAAACATTATTCTAACATTCAATTTTCCGTTCAAAAATTATCAGGCATATCAATTGTCACGTGTTACTCTAAATAAACGTAAGTATCTTGTCTGAACGGATTTAGTTATTAATACGATCGGTTTCGTTCGGCGATACACAGATGTCACCCTGGACGTTATTATAGTTTTAAACTCGCCATTGTGTTCATATCAGACATTTTTTATTCCAGCATGAAAATACGCGTCGCAATATTATTTTTCGCAGATCGTCATCAACGTTCATAACGAGTTTTTATCCTTAATACAGTTTACTGGAATGCCAACAATGCAGCGTGCTCTTACATTCATTATCTTCACTTACGGAGGAAATTTACGGTGGAAAACCTCGCCACCATATTCTGAGGAAATCCGCTCCTTTCAAGAAATAATGGCGCTCTAATTCCTCCTCAAAGGAACAACATGAATTACTACTGTTACAGATATGAGAGTCTTATAGGTTGTTTTTTTTTGTGCGGGGGCAAAGTTTCCGAGCACCTGCATCGTAATTCAGAGCCGAAAGTTTACAATCTCATGTTTTATTCAGTGGCTGTTATGGACGTCGAGTAATTTTGCATGTTTTGAAGCTTCTGAGCGACGCTATTCATGCTGTTGCGTGTATTTTAAGTTATGAACAGTGTTCTGGAGGATCTTTAATAAAAAAAATTGCGCGGCTTTTTTTTAAGTAATGTGATACCAAAATCTATTGAGGTGGGAATGTAGTTCTTATCTAAAATCAATCTTTGATCAATTTTAAGTAATTTTGGAAAACGTGAAGTCGATGGCAATTGTTTTTGTATTTTTTTCGAGTCGACGAAATTAATTAAATTTTGCATGAACTTACTGTATGTTTAGGTAATTTTATACCGAAATATATTGATGGTATGAATGAATTTCTTTCACGAAATCAATCTTTGATGAATTTCAAATAATTTTGGAAAACGTGGAGTCGATGGCAATTGTTTTTGTATTTTTTCGAATCGACGAAATTAATTAAATTTTGCACAAACTTACTGTATGTTTAGGTAATTTTGTACCAAAATCTATTGATGGTATGAATGAATTTCTTTCAGGAAATCAATCTTTGATGAATTTTAAATAATTTTGGAAAACGTGGAGTCGATGGGAATTGTTTTTGTATTTTTTTCGAGTCGACGAAATTAATTAAATTTTGCGTAAACTTACTGTATGTTTAGGTAATTTTATACCGAAATCTATTGATTGTATGAATGTAGTTCTTTCACGAGATCAATATTTGGTTAATTTCAAATCATTTTGGGAAACGTGGAGTCGATGGCAATTGTTTTTGTATTTTTTTAGAATCGACGAAATTAATTAAATTTTGCATAAATTTACTGCATGTTTAGGTAATTTTATACCGAAATCTATTGATGGTATTAATTGAATTTCTTTCACGAAATCATTCTTTGGTGAATTTTAAGTAATTTTGGAAAATGTGGAGTCGATGGCAATTGTTTTTGTATTTTTTTCGAATCGACGAAATTAATTAAATTTTGCATAAACTTACTGCATGTTTAGGTAATTTTATACTGAAATCTATTGATGGTATGAATGAATTTCTTTCACGAAATCAATCTTTGATGAATTTCAAGTAATTTTAGAAAACGTGGAGTCGGTGGCAATTGTTTTTGTATTTTTTGCGAATTGACAAAATTAATTCAATTTTTCATAAACTTACTGCATGTTTAGGTAATTTTATAGCGAAATCTATTGATGGTATTAATTGAATTGCTTTCACGAAATCAATCTTTGATGAATTTTAAATCATTTTGGGAAACGTGGAGTCGAATGCAATTATTTTTGTATTTTTTTCGAATCGACAAAATTAATAAAATTTTGCATAAATTTACTGCATGTTTAGGTAATTTTATACCGAAATCTAATGATGGTATGAATGAATTTCTTTCACGAAATCATTCTTTGGTCAATTTTAAGTAATTTTGGAAAACGTGAAGTCGATGGCAATTGTTTTTCTATTTTTTTGGAGTCGACGAAATTAATTAAATTTTACATGAACTTACTGTATGTTTAGGTAATTTTATACCGAAATCTATTGATGGTATGAATGAATTTCTTTTACGAAATCAATCTTTGATGAATTTCAAATAACTTTGGAAAACGTGGAGTCGATGGCAATTGTTTTTGTATTTTTTCGAATCGACGAAATTAATTAAAATTTGCACAAACTTACTGTATGTTTAGGTAATTTTGTACCAAAATCTATTGATGGTATGAATGAATTTCTTTCAGGAAATCAATCTTTGATGAATTTTAAATAATTTTGGAAAACGTGGAGTCGATGGGAATTGTTTTTGTATTTTTTTCGAGTCGACGAAATTAATTAAATTTTGCGTAAACTTACTGTATGTTTAGGTAATTTTATACCGAAATCTATTGATTGTATGAATGTAGTTCTTTCACGAGATCAATATTTGGTTAATTTCAAATCATTTTGGGAAACGTGGAGTCAATGGCAATTGTGTTTGTATTTTTTTCGAATCGACGAAATTAATTAAATTTTGCATAAACTTACTGCATGTTTAGGTAATTTTATACCGAAATCTATTGATGGTATGAATGAATTTCTTTTACGAAATCAATCTTTGATGAATTTCAAATCATTTTGGAAAACGTGGAGTCGGTGGCAATTGTTTTTGTATTTTTTGCGAATTGACAAAATTAATTCAATTTTTCATAAACTTACTGCATGTTTAGGTAATTTTATAGCGAAATCTATTGATGGTATTAATTGAATTGCTTTCACGAAATCAATCTTTGATGAATTTTAAATCATTTTGGGAAACGTGGAGTCGATGGCAATTAGTTTTGTATTTTTTTCGAATTGACAAAATTAATAAAATTTTGCATAAATTTACTGCATGTTTAGGTAATTTTATACCGAAATCTAATGATGGTATGAATGAATTTCTTTCACGAAATCATTCTTTGGTGAATTTTAAGTAATTTTGGAAAACGTGGAGTCGATGGCAATTGTTTTTGTATTTTTTTCGAATCGACAAAAATAATTAAATTTTGCATAAACTTACTGCATGTTTAGGTAATTTTATACCGAAATCTATTGATGGTATGAATGAATTTCTTTTACGAAATCAATCTTTGATGAATTTCAAATCATTTTGGAAAACGTGGAGTCGATGGCAATTGTTTTTGTATTTTTTCGAGTCGACGAAATTAATTCAATTTTTCATTAATTTTCTGTATGTTAAAGTAATATTATACCAAAATCTATTGATGGTACGAATATACTTCTTTCAGGATGTCAATCTTTGATGAATTCTAAGTTATTTTGGAAAACTTGGATTCGATGGCAATTGCTTTTGTATTTTTTTCGAGTCGACGAAAGTAATTCAATTTTTCATTAATTTTCTGTATGTTAAAGTAATATTATACCAAAATCTATTGATGGTAGGAATATAGTTCTTTCAGGAAGTCAATCTTTGATAAATTCTAAGTTATTTTGGAAAACGTGGAGTCGATGGTAATTGTTTTTGTATTTTTTTCGAGTCGACGAAATTAATTCATTTTTTCATTAATTTTCTGTTTGTTAAAGTAATATTATACCAAAATCTATTGATGGTACGAATATACTTCTTTCAGGATGTCAATCTTTGATTAATTCTAAGTTATTTTAGAAAACGTGGAGTCGATGGCAATTGCTTTTGAATTTTTTCGAGTCGACGAAATTAATTCAATTTTTTATTAATTTTCTTTATGTTAAAGTAATATTATGCCAAAATCTATTGATGGTACGAATATAGTTCTTTCAGGAAGTTAATCTTTGATGAATTCTAAGTAATTTTGGAAAACTTGGAGTCGATGGCAATTGTTTTTGTATTTTTTTCGAGCCGACGAAATTAATTCAATTTTTCATTAATTTTCTGTATGTTAAAGTAATATTATACCAAAATCTATTAATGGTGCGAATATAGTTCTTTTAGGATGTCAATATTTGATGAATTCTGAGTTATTTTGGAAAACTTGGAGTCGATGGCAATTGTTTTTGTATTTTTTTCGAGTCGACGAAATTAATTCAATTTTTCATAAATGTTCTGTATGTTAAAGTAAAATTATATCAAAATTTATTGATGGTACGAATGTAGTTTTTACAGGAAGTCAATCTATGATGAATTTTAAGTTATTTTGGAAAACTTGGAGTCGATGGCAATTGTTTTTGTATTTTTTTCGAGTCGACGAAATTAACAATTTTTCATTAAGTTAAAGTAATACTATACCATAATGTTTTGATGGTACGAATATGGTTCTTTCAGGAAGTCAATCTTTAATGAATTCTAAGTTATTTTAGAAAACGTAGTCGATGGCAATTGTTTTTGTATTTTTTTCGAGTCGACGAAATTAATTCAATTTTTCATTAATTTTCTTTATGTTAAAGTAAAATTATACCAAAATCTATTGATGGTACGAATAAAGTTCTTTCAGGATGTCAATCTTTGATTAATTTTAAGTTATTTTGGAAAACATGGAGTCGATGGCAATTGCTTTTGTATTTTTTCGAGTCGACGAAATTAATTCAATTTTTCATTAGTTTTCTGTATGTTAAAGTAATATTATACCAAAATCTGTTGACGGCATGAATGTAGTTCTTTCACGAAATAATAATCAGGTCGCAACAAGACTATTAAAAAATTCATAACCAAATATCCAAAATAACCTTTTGCTGCTCTGCATAAATTATAAACAAATTTAAAAACTTCCCTAAACTTTTTCAAGACCTGCGTTAATACGGGCACATTCCCTGATTTTAACAACGTTGAACTTATAATTTCAGTAGGTCGCCCGGAAATTTTAGATTTGAATACGAAATTCGATTACGTCCGTCCGAATTAATTCGTCTTAATTTTTTAAGGGACCATGAGAGAAGGAATTTTTGATGAAAACATTTTGAAAATTGTCACAGTTCACTTTGTACAAACAAGAACGGACATTATCGTTTGCTTTGTACAAATTTTAATTGTAATCTCGAAGTAAAGCGAGATTAAAATTGTTGAAATAAAACTTGCCACTATGGTTTGCTTTGTATTTTTTTGTGGTGTCAGATGCAATTCCATTTTTGCGTTATATTAATTATAGTTTTAATATTATCTCAAGGGATAATGTTTGTTGAAAATGCGATTTTTTTACATAACATTTTAACAGGTATTATCGCTTACTTTGTATAAATTGTAATTTAAATCTCATTTCACTTTATGCAAATACGAACGGGTATTATCGTTTGCTTTAATTGGGATTTTAATGTTATCTCATGGGATTAATATTGTTGAAAATGCGATATTTTTACATAACATATCAAATTTATAACTGAAATTCCATTATGAAAACTTGTAGTGAAAACGCGAATTTTAAAGCATAAGTTATTATTTCCCATCCACGACTAACTACAGAATATTTTCGGAATTTTAGTCCCCATTAATGCAGTAGCATCGCTGATAGGATATCTGATATCTTGATTACTATGAGTGAAATGATCTTAAGTTTAGTTTTTAAGTTAGGCACAATAACAGGCACTTACTGACTATGAGTGAAATTATCTTAAGTTTTATAGGCACAATAACTGTTAGGGTTTAAAATATCCCGTAGAATCGTATACCTGTAATTAAAAACAAACTAAAACCAAATAAAGTCTGTCTTTCAAAATTTTACGTTCTATAAATAACATTAAAAATATCATCATTTTTACTGCAAATTCATTGAATTGTAACAAAATTATTTCCACATCTGTCGCATGAATCCATAATATTTGATCCAGCGTGTATCACACTGTTAATTTTTCATCCAAACACAATCCATCTGAATCCTTTTAAAATTCAATTTTATACTGACAAACTTTAGATTGGATTATTTCAGCAACGTCAGAATCAGGCTGTAATTAAAATCCCTCTAACCACACGATGACAGCAAGTGCCGAATCGCAACGCAATCATTGTTTCAATAATCGCTGCCATATCAAAAGAATCGTTCAGAACTGAAGCAATGTTTGATCGTAAATAACTGACAGCTCAATAACAGCGATTGAATTTTCCCCGGAAACGCGAAAGCGAGAATCGGGTTTGTTTTAAATAAATTTCCATGCAGTACATTAAACAAATGTTGGCACAAAAATTGCTTTAACATAATATTTGCGTAGCGCGTTCCCGGCGCATTCACCATAACTGCCGGCGACGGATAAATACAACTTCCGGGCGGCGATATATTATTATTTTCATTTCTACGTTATTGAAATGTTAAAAGTGCTAAATTTAATAATGATTTCCTTTTGGTTCTTTTTATATTTATTGAATTTAATTGAATGTAAAGGTTTCCGCGATTTATTTTCTACCAAATACAGGAAATTACATCGTGGAAACAGTCCTCTAGAGGGATGGTGATTTTCATGAATAAGTTATTAAATTAATTTTCTACCAAATATACGAAAATATATTGTGAAAACAATTCGAAAACTGGCGGCCCTCGAAGCAATTTTACACGACCCGCAAATATATTTCAATTAAGTATTTGTTGTAAATATGTTGAAGCAATTTTATACGATCCGCGAATATGTTTTAATTAAATATTTGTTGTAAATATGTTGAAGCAATTTTATACATTTCAATTAAGTATTTGTTGTAGATACGGTTCTTATAGTTTAAACAGAGCGTCCCATCGAAATCGCACACTAAAATTATATGTTTGTTGTAGATACGATTATTTTCGTTCGGAGATCTGTTATTTTAAAGTAAATTATGAAAAAGCACAAAATGTCAAATATCTCAAAAACGGATAAATTTGGAGGTTATGTTAAAAAATGATTTGTTCACAGAATTTTATGTAGAATCCAAATTTGTAATAAAAAATATAGCATCCTATTTAAAATAATGAATTTAGTGTTAACTTCCGGTATAACTGGAAGTCGTATATTCTTTAAAGTACTTTCATTGGAAAGAGCACACTCGATTACATAAATCCTGAAAATCTCATTACAGTACATTAATGAGAGTCGTATATACTTGAAACTATTTTCATTGAGAATAGCACACTCGGTTATATGAGTGCTAAAAATCCCATTACTTAGAAGTCCATAAACTTTTAATGTACAATTTAGGTGGAACACCCAGTATAGCATATATATTGACTCTCATTTTACAATAAAAATAAAATTCCGGCCCGTCAGGTGCTTTCAGATCAAATCGTACGTTCGGTCCGCATGCAATTTGAATTTGAGGCCACTGCTCTAGGGAATATTAAAAGGGATGTTGAAGAAAAAAGTTCTGCTGAACTCCGTGGTTTAACCTGTCGGGCATAAACTAGAAATTATGTTTAAATTTTTTTTTTATGAAAACAACGATTATAAATGGAACACAATTTCATTTACTAATAAAATATAATATTTTATTTAACAAATACAAATATTTAGAAAATGAATAAATAGAGTTTTTGAAAATCCACCAATTATTTCATGAGTATTGATTTTTTTAAAATTTTAGTTTTCGAATTGGGTAATACTCGAGCAAAAAATAAAAAAAATATATAAAACGTATCAACGAATTTCTACAAAAATTAAATTAGATTTGCAAATTATCGTTTTATCAAACTAAATAGAGTTTTTGAAAATCCACCAATTATTTCGTGAGTATTGAATTTTTGAAAATTGTAGTTTTCGAATTGGGTAATACTCGAGCAAAAAAATTAAAAAAATATATAAAACGTGTCGACGAATTTCTACAAAAATTAAATCATATTTGCAAATCATCGTTTTATCAAACTAAATAGAGTTTTTGAAAATCCACCGATTATTTCGAATGTTGTGAATTTTTGAAAATTTTAGTTTTCGAATTGTGTAATACTCGAGTTAAAAATTTTAAAAATATATAGAACGTGTCTACTAAATTCTACAAAAATTAATTCTTATTTGCAAATCATCGTTTTATCGAACTAAATAGAGTTTTTGAAAATCCACCGATTATTTCGAAAGTTGTGAATTTTTGAAAAATTTAGTTTTTGAATTGTGCAATACTCGAGCAAAAAAATTAAAAAAATATATAAAACGTGTCGATGAATTTCTACAAAAAATAAATTAAATTTGCAAATCATTGTTTTGTCAAATTAAATAGCGTTTTTGAAAATCCACCGATTATTTCAAAAGTTGTGATTTTTTGAAAAATTTAGTTTTCGAATTGTGTAATACTCGAGTGAAAAATTAAAAAGAAAATATATATATAAAACATGTTTACAAAATTCTTACAAATTAGATTTGCAAATCATCGTTTTATCAAAGTAGGTGCAGTTTTTGAAAATTCACCAATTATTTTGCGAGTGAAAAATTAAAAAAATATATAAAACGTGTCGACCAAATTCTACAAAAATTAAATTCGATTTGGAAATCATCGTTTTATCAAACTAAGTGAAGTTTTTAAAAATCCTCCGATTATTTCGCGAGTTGTGAATTTTTGAAAATTTTAATTTTCGAATTGTGAAATACTCGACTGAAAAATTAAAAAAATATATATGTAAAACGTGTTGACGAATACTCAAGTGAAAAAATATGAAACGTATCGACTAAATTCTACAAAAAATTAATTAGATTTGCAAATCATCATTTTATCAAAAAATAAGTGCAGTTTTTGAAAATCCACCGATTATTTCATGAGTTGTGACTTTTTTAAAATAAAAATAAAAAAAATAAATAAAAAATTGTGAAATACTCGAGTGAAAATTAAAAAATATATATGTAAAACGTGTTGACGAAATTCTACAAAAATTAAATTCGATTTGCAAATCATAGTTTTATCAAATTAAGCAGGGGCGGCTCGTTATGTAGGGCAAAAGAGCCATGGCACTGTAGTTTGAAGCTCAGCTAAAACTTTTAATCAATTCTTAAAACACTTTTTCGCCAGTTACTTTAGTTTCGGAAGATAAATCGTTTTTTCTTTCTTCAAAGAAGAGAGGGGGGGGGTATATTTATAAGTGGCTCTACCATCAACATTTTCCACGAGTCGCCACTGCTACAGCCTGAAAGGAATCCTAAGAAAATAAGTCCAATAATTTCCCATTAAACTGCATGGGTTTAGGGACTGTAAACGGAACGAAAAAGAAATTATGAAATTGACCGAAATATTTACAAGAACGTAAACGGAATTTAAATTTTTCGTTCAAGATCGAAAACGAAATAAATGATTTTTTAATAACAGTTTTTACCGTTCTTAGTGATTTTTAAAATACCTCCTAGTTTATGCCGAAAACTGTTTCTACAACGCAGCTCGCCTCATGCTTTAGGGGAATCCCCGGTTCTTTCTTTCCCTGTTCCTGAGTACTTAAAAAAATAAACTTTTAACAACTTCATTTTCAGTAAAACTTTAATTATACGAATGGAGATTTTTAAGCTGGAAATATATATCTTATCTACAATTAAAGTTAATTTAAATGTTTATTCATTACATGTTAAAATTTTAGTAATTTTGTTTTTATTCAGAGTACATATATTTTCTTATATATACAAACATCTTTATTTAAGAATTGATACAATTATATATCACATACATATAAATTTATGTTTTTCCGCAATTCTTAATTGGCTATCGACCGGAGGTCTATATTTTCTTATTTTATTATATTTTCTAAAACAACTCTCTGTTCACATTTAATTTTTCCAAAATTTAGGGAGGATGTTTTTTTCACAGACACGCAATTCTGCATCCATTATTAGCAAATTTGAGAAGTTTGAAGTGAATGGCGATTGTTTTTAAGAAATTTCCAAGCCATTAAAATTATTACATTTTTTTTACTGTTCCGTTCACATTAAATTATTAATAAAAAATAGGGATGAAGTGTTAATAGTTTTTACAGAACTGTAATTTAGCGTTCATTGTAAGCCAATGTGAGAAGTTTCAAATCGATGGTAATTGTTTTTATATTTTTTTCCAAGTCTCTAAACTTATTACATTTTTTCAAAACTTAACATTCTGTTCACATTAAATTATTCCAAAATTTCAGAATGAAGTGTTAACAGTTTTAAAAAAAAAACGTAATTAAGGATTCATTCTAAATAATTTGAGAAGTTTCAAGTCGATGGAAATTGTTTTTATATTTTCTCCAAGTCACTAAAATTTATTACATTTTTTTTTAAACTTCTCGCTCTGTTCTCATTAAATTATTCCAAAATTTAGGAATAAGGTGTTAACAGTTTTTACATAAACACAATTTTGCATCCATTATAAGCAAATTTGAGAAGTTTCAAATCGATGACAATTGTATTTATATTTTTTTCAAGTCATTAAAATTATTAATTTTTTTTAAACTTCTCGCTTTTTTCTCATTAAATTACTCCGAAATTTAGGGATGAAGTGTTAATAGTTTTTACAGAATTGTAATTTGGCGTTCATTGTAAGTAAAGATGAGAAGTTTCAAATCGATGGAAATTGTTTTTATATTTTTTTCCAAGTCTCTAAACTTATTACATTTTATTACATTTTTTCAAAAGTTAACATTCTGTTCACAATAAATTATTCCAAAATTTCGAAATCAAGTGTTAATAGTTTTGACAGAAACGTAATTTAGGATTCATCCTAAATATTTTGAGAAGTTTTGAATCGATGGAAATTGTTTTTATATTTTCTCCAAGTCACTAAAAAAAATTTCAAAAACTTCTCGCTCTGTTCTCATTAAATTATTCCAAAATTTAGTAATGAAGTGTTAACACTTTTTACATAAACACAACTTCGCATCCATTATAAGCAAATTTGAGAAGTTTCAAATCGATGGCAATTGTATTTATATTTTTTTCAAGTCATTACAATTATTCATTTTTTTCAAAACTTCTCGCTTTGTTCTGATTAAATTACTCCGAAATTTAGGGATGAAGTGTTAATAGTTTTTTTACAGAATTGTAATTTGGCGTTCATTGTAAGTAAAGGTGAGAAGTTTCAAATCGATAGCAATTGTTTTTATATTTTTTTCCAAGTCTCTAAACTTATTACATTTTTTCAAAACTTAACATTCTGTTCACATTAAATTATTCCAATATTTCAGAATGAAGTGTTAACAGTTTTGACAGAAACGTGATTTGGGATTCATTCTAAGTAAATTTGAGAAGTTTTAAGTCGATGGAAATTGTTTTTATATTTTCTCCAAGTCACTCATTTTTTTTTCCAAAACTTCTCGCTCTGTTCTCATAAAATTATTCCAAAATTTAGGAATAAAGTATTAACAACTTTTACATAAACACAATTTCGCATCCATTATAAGCAAGTTTGAGAAGTTTTAAATCAATGGCAATTGTATTTATATTTTTTTCAAGTTATTAAAATTATTAATGTTTTTCAAATTTCCCGCTCTGCTCTCATCAAATAAATAGTTATGAAGTGTTAATGATTATTACGGAAACGTAATTTAAGATTTATTATAAGCAAATTTGAGAAGTTTCAAGTCGATGCCAATTGTTATTATAGTTTTTTCAAGGCACTGAAATTATTACATTTTTTAAAAACTTAATTTTTTGTTCACATTAAATTTTTATAAAATTTAGGGATGACGTGTTAGTTTTCACACAAACGCAATTCTGCATCCATTATGAGCAAATTTGAGAAGTTTCAAGTCGATGACAATTGATTTTATATTTTTTTCAAACTACTAAATTTTTTCAAAACTCCTCGCTCTGCTCTCATTAAATTATTCTAAAATTTAGAAGTCAAGTTTTAATAGTTTTAACAAAAACATGGTTGGCATTCTTTCTAAGCAAATTTGAGAAGTTTCAAGACGATGGAAATTGTTTTTATATTTTTTCCGAGTCATTAAAATTATTACATTTTTCAAAACTTTTCGCTCTGTTCTCATTAAATTTTGTATTCTAAAATTCAGGGATAAAATGTTAATAGCTTTGACAGAAACGCAATTTGGCAATTATTTTAAGCAAATTTGAGGAGTTTGAAATCGATGGAAATTGTTAAAAAAAATTGTAAAAAAATGTTATAATAGAGTATAACAGTTTATTGTACTCGAGATACATCGATATACAACAGGCCATCGACCGAGGTCTTTCAGCCATGTTATAATAATTTCTTTAAAATATTTAAATTTTCATTGTGGAAATAATCTTCAAGAATATGAAGAATATGATACAACCCTTTGTACTGTACGACGTGAATATTTATTTTAAGTTTCGATAACTAGGTAGCTTCGCATTATCAAACTACAACTTCTTACTTACTTTGTTAAGTACGAATATTCATTTTAATGACTTAACTTTCTGCAACTCAACTTACAATTTTCAAACTAGAACTTCAGATTTGATAAGCTGATAAACTTGGGTAAGTCTTTTAAATAAATATCGGTATTATACTGAGTGCAGCACAAAACAAGTTCACCTCCACCAGTTTTTTTATTGTTTGAAATTACAATTTAAAATTTTGTAGGGTTATACCAAACGCAAAGTGTGTTTAGTGTGTTCATTAAAAACTTCAATTACATTTTCAGTTTTACCGGAAGTGACATCAATTTTAAATTTTAATCGGAACATCCTATATATTTTTTTTTACAAAAAATTGTATTTAAAAAAATTAGTCTTGCATCTAGGTGGACTTGACCGCCCTAATATGTTTTATTTCGTATCGCAGACTTATAAAAAATCAAAATTACGAAGTACGGAACGTGATAAAAAAATTATGGTAGATCAATGCTTCTCAAAGTGTGAATCGCGATACATTAAAGTGTCTCAAAATTTTTCATGCGTGGCGCGAAATCTTAAAAAAAAAACTAAATATTATTTATTTCATTATTTTCGTTTTGGTTGTATAAAATGCTTTCATAACACAGATATAATATAAGTATAAATAAACAAATTGGTAATATTAATAATAAATAAAAAAATAGAAACACTGAATAAAACACTTACTAAGTTTTTTACCACAATTTATTAATTGTATAAATTGTGGTAAAAAAACTTAGTAAGTGTTTTAGTCAGTGTTTCTATAATGAATTACCACGTAGTAACGGTCGCAACCATCACCACGATTAAATGAAAAAATGTTTATTGCCTTCCTTAGAGGAATACAATGGGCCTGCGACCTAAGTCTTTCAGCCATGGTAATATTATTTTCGTTCTATTTATTTTAATTAGAAATTTATTCTATGGCTACGTAAGTGTGCGACGAATTTGTTCTTTTTTCAAAAATGTGTTACGAGAGTATAAAGATTGAGAAACACACACCAATTCTCTTTATTTTTGTTACACTCTGCAATATAACCAACTATAAAAATACGTGATGTATTAAAACAAATTATTTTTGACATGTTGCGATGGGAAAATTGAATCGGCGTGCATCGTGAAAAATTTTACCTCCGCTCGCATTCATCATAATTTTACGATGTGCCGTGCGGCACGTGAGCACCCTTTCTGGGTCGACTTACCCCTATGTACTCCTTTCGCGGACGCTCGTCGTCTTCGTGGCGGAGAACTGTGCAACGGTGTTGTGGGGTCGTCGGGACGCCGTCACGCACTGAAAAGGCGACACTCTTCGCGGCGCCCACGCGGTTCCACGGGTCGCCGGCTGCGCCCCAGAACGGACCGACGCGTGGCCGGCACACGTATTCACCCCCGATGTCAATATTATCGTTTTGCTTTATGTGCAATGCACCCGGGAAGGCGTCAACTAATTTCTTTAAAGCATCTCGGAAGAGTGTGCTTAACGCAGATTTCGACGATCCAATTTTGAAGATTAGAAACATTGAAAATTTGTAAATGATACAAAAAAAAATTGGTTTTATGAATGAAGTACACGTACGTGATATTTTACCATATCATCGAATTACCTTATCCTGTAGAACAGTGCTTTTTAATGTTTTTACTACCACGCAACATTTTTCAAAGAAGAAACATTTCGCTGCTTACCCAGAAGAAAAAAAAAACATTAAATTAAACAAGTAGTCATTTTTTTATGCATAAAGGATAGATATTAATTATACCAAATAACAAGTAATCACAACAAGTGAAGGTTTCCTTAATTTTAATAATTAATTTTTTAGTAGTAATGCAATTTATTGCAGCTCCATCGATTAGTTACAATGGCCATCGACCGTCTTTCAGCCTTTTAAATCTAATTATTTTTTAAATATTTCACATGTGTATAATTATGTTAATTTATGTTATATTATGTTATATAGCTACACTGCTGGAAAAAAAATGTAAACACTTGAAATTCGTAAAATTCGACCATTTTCAAACCGCCATAACTCGGCGTATTTTCAATCGATTTTGACGAATCTTTGAGGGTGAAAAACTTTGAAGTGTCTTCTTTAAAGTCATCCATGCAAACTTAAGCGTAACCTCTTCCGCCCCTCTCTAGCGCCTCTGTGAAAGAAAAAGGTTTTTCTGGAAACCATGCCCAACTTTGACGATGTCTACAGAGTTGGAAATTTTTTTTCGACTCCATCCACCATAAAGGCATTATAATTTGATCAATTCCCTATACAGGATTTAAAGAACGAAGTTCCTACAGCGATTTGGCACAAAGTTATGGGTGTTTGAAAAAAAAGTGCACACCCATAACTTGGTGCCAAATCCAAAATTTAAAATTCCAATTAACGAATGTAAGACTTTCTGTTATTATTATTATGAAGCTCTTGAAATTCTATATCAATCAATACCCTACATGGATTATCTATTGACATCATAACTTAAAATAACCAGCAATTACATCCTCCCGCTCTAACGTTGCTTTATTTATAAATGAACCACAAAAAAATCATCCTCGAACAACCTATAATTTGTTTTGATATCCAATCGAGCAATCAGCCTTGAACGGCCCCGTGGCGACATCCATCCTCTCATAATTATCGATTCCCTAATTACGGCTTTCCGACGCTACAATGTCTTTTAATTAATATGAAAATTGGTGTCGGTGTGCCCACGCAAACACGTCTAATGAGTGCCATTTCACTTCCCTCTTCTCTAAACGGACAACAGATGCGAAACTAATGCATAAATTAAGTTTAGAAATCATTTCTCCATAAATATTTTTCAAAAACTTGTTTTAACGAAAATATCAATTTTGGTCCCCAGAGACGCTTCCAACTCTATTTACATCACTAATCCGGGAAGTGACCTGTTACAGTATGAGTTTGATGTTTACGGACGATGTGATGCAGGAACCAGAGCCCTGCAGAAGCGAGTTTTTGAAAGCCCGGCCCGGCCCGGCCCGACAGTGAAAATTAAAAACCCGGCCCGGCCCGGCCCGGCCCGATGAAACGAAAATGTGTTGCGGGCCCGGCCCGGCCCGGCCCGAAGCTGAATATTCAAAGCCCAGCCCGACCCGGTCCGTCCCCGAAAAATGTTGAATTAAATAAATAAAATTACTGGACCCATGTACTCCTTACAATCCTTAAAATACAATGAATGCATGTTAATAAAAATAACCCAATTTATTTTTCACTGCACTTGGTTATTACTTTCAGAACTATAATAAAATTAAATTTATCCAAGCCCGGCCCGGCCCGAAGTTTGAAAAATAGGGCGCGGCCCGGCCCGGCCCGACGTCGAAAAGTTTAAAATCAAGTGGATATCGAAAAAACCAGAGATGGGCAAAACCTGTGATTGCTACTTTCTAATAAGAGTGATTTTAAAGTGTGACTATGATCACATCACAGAAAAATTTTAAAAAATGCAGGAAAAATTCTATAAAAAATTATCTTTAATAGCCGAAGTGTCGCTTATTCAAAATAAATTTGGTTTTTGTAAATTTAACAATTTTCAATAGAGATATGGATTTTTCAAAATTTTCGTTTAAATTTTTTGAGCACCAGAACAAAAACATCGCAGAAAAAAATATAAAAAACGCAGGAAAAATTCCATAAAAAATCAACCTCAATGGCCAAAGTATCGCTTATTTAAAATAAATTTGGTTTTTGTAAATTTAACAATTTGCAATAGAGATATGGATTTTTGAAAATTTTCGTTTAAATTTTTTGAGCACGTGAACAAAAACATCGCAGAAAAAAAATATAAAAAACGCAGGAAAAATTCCATACAAAATTATCCTTAATGGCCGAAGTATCGCTTATTCAAAGTCAATTTGGTTTTTATAAATTTAACAATTTTCAATAGAGATATGGATTTTTGAAAATTTTCGTTTAAATTTTTTGAGCACTTGAACAAAAACATCGCAGAAAAAAATATAAAAAACGCAGGAAAAAATCCATAAAAAATCATCCTCAATGGCCGTAGTGTCGCTTATTCAAAATTAATTTGGTTTTTGTAAATTCAACAATTTTCAATAGAGATATGGATTTTTGAAAATTTTAATTTGATTTTTTTGAGCACCTGAACAAAAACATCCCAGAAAGAAAATATAAAACATGTAGGAAAAAATCCATAAAATATCATCCTTAATGGCCGAAATATCGCTTATTCAAAATCAATTTAGTTTTTGTAAATTCAACAATTTTCAATAGAGATACGGATTTTTGAAAATTTTAATTGTAATTTTTTGAGCACCAGAACAAAAACATCGCTGCGAAAATATAAAAAATGCAGGAAAAATTCCATAAAAAAATCATCCTGAATGGCTGAAGTATCGCTTATTCAAAATCAATATGGTTTTTGTAAATTCAACAATTTTCAATAGAGATATGGATTTTTGAAAATTTTCGTTTAAATTTTCTGAGCACCAGAACAAAAAAATCGCAGAAATAAATATAAAAAATGCAGGAAAAATTCTATAAAAAATTATCTTTAATAGCCGAATTGTCGCTTATTCAAAATCAATTTGGTTTTTGTAAATTCAACAATTTTCAATAGAGATATGGATTTTTGAAAATTTTAATTTTAATTTTTTGAGCACTTGAACAAAAACATCGCAGAAAAAAATACAAAAAACGCAGGAAAAATTCCATAAAAAATCATCATCAATGGCCGAAGTAACGCCTATTTAAAATCAATTTGGTTTTTGTAAATTTAACAATTTTCAATAGAGATATGGATTTTTGAAAATTTTCGTTTAAATTTTTTGAGCACCTGAACAAAAACATCGCAGAAAAAATATAAAAAACACAGGTAAAGTTCCATAAAAAATTATCCTGAATGGCCGAAGTATCACTTATTTAAAATCAATTTGGTTTTTGTAAAGTTAACAATTTTTAATAGAGATTTGGATTTTTGAAGACTTTTGTTTTATTTTTTTGAGCACCTGAACAAAAACATCGCAGAAATAAATATAAAAAATACAGGAAAAATTCCATTAAAAATCATCCTCAATGGCCAAAGTAACGCTTATTCATAATCAATTTGGTTCTTGTAAATTTAACAATTTTCAATAGAGATATGGTTTAAAAAAAAAAATCGTTTTAATTTTTTGAGCATTTTAACGAAACCATCGTGAAAGAAAATATTAAACATGCAGGAAACATTCTATAAAAAACTATCCTCAATGGTCTAAGTAACGCTTATTCAAAATTAATTTGGTTTTTGTAAATTCAACAATTTTCATTAGAGATATAATTTTTGAAGATTTTTGTTTTAATTTTTTGAGCACTTGAACAAAAACATCGCAGAAATAAATATAAAAAACGCAGGAAAAATTCCATAAAAAATTATCCTCAATGGCCGAGGTATCGCTTATTCAAAATCAATTTGGTTTTTGTAAATTTAACAATTTTTAATAGAGATATGGATTTTTGAAAATTTTAATTTTAATTTTTTGAGCACCTGAACAAATACATCGCAGAGAAAAATATAAAAAAACGCAGGAAAAATTCCATAAAAAATCATCCTCAATGGCCAAAGTAACGCTTATTCAAAATCAATTTGGTTTTTGTAAATTCAACAGTTTTCAATAGAGATATGGATTTTTGAAAATTTTGATTTTAATTTTTTGAGCACCTTAACAAAAACATCGCAAAAAAAATATAAAAGACGCAGGAAAAATGTCACAAAAAATTATCCTCAATGGCTGAAGTATCGCTTATTCAAAATCAATTTGGTTAATGTAAATTTAACAATTCTTAATAGAGATATGGATTTTTTAAAATTTTTGTTTTAATTTTTTGAGCACCAGAACGAAAACATCGCAGAAGAAAATATAAAACATGCAGGAAAAATTCCATAAAAAATTATCCTCAATGGCCGAAGTACCGCTTATTCAAAATCAATTTGGTTTTTGAAAATTCAACAATTTTCAATAGAGATATGGATTTTTGAAAATTTTAATTTTTTGAGCACCAGAACAAAATCATCCAGAAAAAATATAAAAAATGCAGGAAAAATTCCATAAAAAATCATCCTCAATGGCTGAAGTATCGCTTATTCAAAATCAATTTGGTTTTTGTAAATTCAACAATTTTCAATAGATATGATTTTTTGAAAATTTTCGTTTAAATTTTTTGAGCACCAGAACAAAAACATCGCAGAAAAAAATATAAAAAACGCAGGAAAAATTCCATAAAAAATCATCCTCAATGGCCGAAGTGTCGCTTATTCAAAATCAATTTGGTTTTTGTAAATTCAACAATTTTCAATAGAGATATGGATTTTTGAAAAATTTTATTTTAATTTTTTGATCACCTGAACAAGGAGGAGCATTTGGAGATTTTCGCAGTTTGGTGAATGGTTTTTTTTTCAGTTCATGAAGTTTGCAATTTCAAAATTAATTTCGTGGTATTATTTTAAAATTGTATATTTAGATATTCGCACTGAATCTTAAATTAAAATTAATTTTGAGTCATTTTGGGTCGTAGCAATTGTTTTTATATATTTGTTTTTCAGTTGATGAAAATCGTAATTTGAACATGAACTTAAGAATAAATGGGAGTATACAGTATTGAATATAAAATAATATTTAGAATTGCTATTCTGTATTGTCTTCTAACAATCACGTTTTAAGTAACAGTCGCAGTTTAAGTAGCAATTACAGTTCAGGTAACAATTGATTTCAAGAAGCAATCACAGTTTAAGTCACAGTTTAAATAGGAGTGATTTTAAGTAGCACTGATTTTAAGTAGCAGTGATTTTAAGAAGCGGTGATTTTAAGTAGCAGTGATTTTAAGTAGCGGTGATTTTAAGTAGCGGTGATTTTAAGTAGCAGTGATTTTAAGTAGCAGTGAAATTCGCCTATTAGTAACAGTAACGACCTGTGATTTTTCAATACTAGTAAAAAATCACAGATACGTGAAATTTCGTCCATCCCGAGAAAAAACACTTTTCGTTCGTTTCAACGATTGGCCGAATATCTGCAAAAGGATCCAGCGACTCCAGGACCAAGAACCGCTTTAGTGAGCCGGCTCTCAGCAAAGAGTGCGCAGGTGCCGGTTCGGAAAATATGATCCGCGGTTCCTCGGTTCCGTAATACGCACAGCTCACCTACACAGACGTGGCAGGTGGGGGTAAAGTTTGCGCAGAGCGAGAAAGTGTTAACAAATCTCTCAAATAATTTTCTGGAGGTTCCATACTTTCGTATACATTAGCTCCTTCTAGCAGAATCCATCGTGAACTAAACGGATTACTGCAAACTACACGCGGTTCACCACTTCATGTGGTTCCATCTAGGAAACGTGACGTTAAACATATAGGAGTAAAAAATTTGGTTACCAACGATTTTTGGGAGGAAAATCTGAACTGGAAACTAATTTCTAAAAAATCTGGTATCCAGCTGTAGAGAAGATTCATTAAAGTGTAAATTGGTTTTGTAAATATAAAATTTTGAACTTTTTCAATTCAGAGTTCTCTAAAGTTACCAGCGCCCACAACAACTGTTGTTGTTGTCCATTCACTTTGCAAAAAAAAACATGTGCACATAATCATATTTATTACAGTTAAACAAGGTATAGTATTTGGGAATGGAAGAAGAAAAGTGTATTAATTTATATTCTAATATATTAATAATTACAACAACAATATAAAATATCGTACAAAAAAAAATTCTATAGATATTTACAGGAATCCTCTTACAGACTAGTGAATTTACAATTTTTATAATTTTTTTTTGGCACTGAATTATGGCGTCGGCGGTGCAGAGGAGAATTTTCCATTACACGGATATTGGAGAAAATAGAGAGGCGCAGACAAACGATCGCAAATTATTCTAGATTACCGTCAGAACTGTACAAATTGAAAATTAAGGGCGATTACTCCTTAACCTCAATTCACACAAAAGTCGTTACTGCAATAATGCAATCGAGTTTAAAGTTGAATTTTCAATTATTTATTGCGGCGACGAACTATGAACTTTCTTTATCGATGACGTTTAATTTACATTTTTTAAATATGGGCACAAATCAATCATTTTCGAATCATCATGGTCGTTTTTTTTAAGCAATTCCAACTGAGGATTTAGGGATGATATTAGTTTAGACAATTGCCTAGATTTTTACATTTCAATTGCAAAAATCCGTCGTGGGATTCAGATGTTACGCGCTTATAAAATTTGGATTTTCAGAAATTACTAGCTCACATCAAAAAAAATTTCAATTTCAAGACTTTCAAAAAATTTCTACAGTGTTTCAGTACTCTTTTAGAGACCGTAAAATTCGCTAGATTTTGACGATTCAATTGCAAAAATCCGTCAGAGAATTCAGAAGTTGCGCGCTTGTAAAATTTGGATTTTCAAAAATAAGTTGTTTCGCGAAACAACTGCAATTTCAACACTAAAAAACACTGTAAAATGGTTTGGATGTTTTTCCTTAAAGAATATAAAATTGCCTAGATTTTTACGTTTCAATTGCAAAAATCTGTCGCAGGATTTAGATGTTACGCGCTTACAAAATTCATTTGTTAGATTTTCAGAAATTTCTAGCTCACAGCAAAAAAATGCAATTTCGAAACTTTCAAAGAAACGACTACATAGTGTTTCAATACTCTTTAAAAGAATGTAGATTTTGCTAGATTTTGACGTTGCAATTGCAAAAATCGGTCATATGATTCAGAAGTTGCGCGTTTGTAAAATTTGTATTTTTAAAAATAATTTGTTCCGCGAAACAACTGAAATTTCAACACTTTAAAAAATACTGTAAAATGGTTTGGATGCTTTTTTTTAAAGAACATAAAATTGTCTAAATTTTTTCGTTTCAATTGCAAAATTTCGACGTAGGATTCAGATGTTATGCGCTTTTGAAATTTGGATTTTCAGAAATTGCTAGCTCACGGCGAAAAATGCAATTTTCATACAAAAAAAAAATACTAGTGTTTTAATACATCCTTAAAGAACATAAAATTCGCTAGATTTTAACGTTTCAATTGCAAAAATTCGGCAAAGGATTCAGAAGTTGCACGCTTCTAAATTTGAATTTTCAAAAATAACTTGCTCCGCGAAACAAATGCAATTTCAACACTTTAAAAAATTTCTGTAAAATGGTTTGGATGCTTTTTCTTTAAAAATATAAAATTGCCTAAATTTTAACGTTTCAATTATAAATTTCCGACGTAGGATTCAGATTTTACGCGCTTTTGAAATTTGGATTTTCAGAAATTTCTAGCTTACGGCGAAAAAATGCAATTTCAAAACTTTCAATTAAGTTACTGCAATGTGTAACAACGCTTTTTAAAGAAAGAAAATTTGCTAGATTTTGATGTTTCAATTGCAAAAATCCGACAAATGATTCAGAAGTTGCACGCTGGTAATATTTGGATTTTCAAAAATAACTTGCTCCGCGAAGCAACTGGAATTTCAACTCTTAATAAATTCTGTAAAATGGTTTGGATGCTTTTTTAAAAGAACATAAAATTGCTTAGATTTTTACGTTTCAATTGCAAAATTCCAACGTAGGATTCAGATCTTACACGGTTATAAAATTTGGATTTTCAGAAATTACCAGATCACAGCGAAAAAATGCAATTTCAACACTTTAAAAGAAATGACTACATGGTGTTTCAATACTTTTTGAAAAACGTATAATTCGCCAGATTTTGACGTTATAATTGCAAAAATCCGTCGGAGGATTTAGAAGATGCGCGCTTGTAAAATTTGGATTTTAAAAAATAACTTGCTCCGCGAAACAACTGTAATTTTCACTGTAAAATGGTTTGGATGTTTTTCCTTAAAGAACATAAAATTGCCTAGATTTTTACGTTTCAATTGCAAAAATCCGTCGTAGCATTTAGATGTGACACACTTATAAAATTTATATTTTCAAAAATTACTGCTAGCTCGCAGCGAAAAAATGCAATTTCAAAACATTCAAAGAAATGACTGCATAGTGTTTTAATACCATTTGAAAGAACGTAAAATTCGCTACATTTTGACGTTTCAATTGCAAAAATCCGTCAAAGGATTCAGAAGTTGCACGCTTGTAAAACTTGGATTTTCAAAAACAACGCTCACAGCAAAAAGAACTGCAATTTCAGCACTTAAAAAATACTGTAAAATGGTTTGCATGTTTTCTATTAAGAACATAAAATTGCCTAAATTTTTACGTTTTAATTGTAAAAATCCATAGAAGGATTCATATGTTACGAGCTTACACAATTTGGATTTTCAGAAATTACTAGCTCGCAGCGAAAAAATGCAATTTCAACACTTTCAAATAAATTACTACAAAGTGTTTGGATGCTTTTTAAAGAAGGAAAATTCACTCGATTTTGGCATTTCAATTGCAAAAATCCGACAAAGAATTCAAAAGTTGCACGTTTGTTAAATTTGGATTCACAGCGAAATAACTGCAATTTCAACACTTAAAAAAACATGGTAAAATGATTTGGATGCTTTTTTTAAGAACATCAAATTGCCTAGATTTTTACGTTTTAGTTGCAAAAATCCGTCGTAGATGTTACACACTTATAAAATTTGGATTTTCAGGAATTACTAGCTCGCAGCAAAAAAATGCAAACTTTCAAAGTGTTTCGTGTTTCAATACTTTTTGAAAGAACGTAAAATTCGCCAGATTTTTAAGTTTTAATTGCAAAAATCCGTCGGGGGATTTAATAGTGCCACGCTTGCAAAATTTGGATTTTCAGAAATTTCTAGTTCACATGGAAAAAAATGCAATTTCAGAACTTTCAAAGACATTATTACAGCGTTTTTTGATGTCTTTTTAAAGTACATAAAAATCCCTACATTCTGACGTTTCAACTTCAAAAATTCGTCGGAGGATTTAGAAGTTGCAAGCTTGTAAAATTTGGATTTAAAAAAATAACTTGCTCCGCGAAACAACTACAATTTCAACACTTAAAAAAAGAACACAAAATTGCCTAGATTTTGACGTTTCAATTGCAAAAATTCGTCGTAGGATTCAGATGTTACGCGCTTATAAAATTTGGATTTTCAGAAATTACTAGTTCGCAGTGAAAAAAATGCAATTTCAATATTATCAAAAAAATGACTAATGAATGCTTTTTTAAGAATAGAAATTCGTCGGATTTTGACGTTTTAATTGCAAAAATCCGACAAAGGATTCAGAAGTTGCACTCTTGTAAAATTTGCATTTTCAAAAATACTTGCTCCGATAACCAACTGCAATTTCAATACTTAAAAAAACAGTAAGGTGGTTTGGATGCTTTTTTTAAAGAACATAAAATTGCCGAGATTTTTATTTTTCAATTATAAAAATCCGATCTAAAAAAATCCGTCGAAGAATTCTGAAGTTGCTTGCTTGTAAAATTTGGATTTTCAAAAATAACTTGCTCTGCGAAACAACTGCAATTTCAACACATAAAAAAACACTAGAATCGTTTGGATGCTTTTTTTAAAGAACATAAAATTGCCTACACTTTTACGTTTCAATTGCAAAAATCCGTCGCAGAATTCAGATAATTAAAAAAATTGGATTTTCCAAAATTACTAGTTTACAGGGAAAAATTCAATTTCAAAACATTCAAAGATATTACTACAAAGTGTTTGCATGTTTTCTTAAGGACATAAAATTCGCTAAATTTTGACGCTTCAATTGCAAAAATCCGACGAAGGATTCAGAAGTTGCACGCTTCTAAAATTTAGACTTCCAAAAATAACTTGCTCTCAGCGAAACAACTGCAATTTTAACACTTAAAAAAAATACTGCAAAGTGTTTCAATTCTGTTTTTAAAGAATGGAAAATTAGCCAGATTTTGACGTTTCAGTTGGAAAAATCCGTTAGAGGACTCGGAAGTTGTGCGCTTGTAAAATTTGCATTTTCAAAAATAGCTTGCTCACATCAAAAAAACTGCAAGTTCAACACGTAAAAAAATACTTCAAAGTGTATCCCGATACTTGCTTTATAAGAGTAAGTAGTGCATCCCAAACGGTTGCTATGGAAATGCATTAACATGTCTCTTCACCTCCTCTACGAAAGTTCACAAACCACCACTGCTTGGAAGTATTACAAAATTAAAATTTGTAAGTTCTTAAATTTGTAAGTAATCTTACGTTACTGATAGAAAGTAAGGTGCACGAATGACCTTAGCTGTCCATCCAAAATTCTGAAAATGAAGTTAAGGTGCACTAAAATGTCCATCCAAAATTCTGAAAGTGAAGTTAAGGTGCACTAAAATACAAGACATGATTGCAAACTTTCACGTTTACACTCTCTTAACTTAAGTCTGTGTTAAAAGCCGATATCTAATTTGGTGAGTGTGATTTCACTGTAACAACCACTTAAATTTAACACACTGTTATATTCCTAACAGCAACTCCTCTGCACCAGAATCTCTTATCAAATGAACCCTATTTACTCAATCAGCCTCTTAAAATCCGAAGTCTTTAATCATTGGAGGAAATCTTTGGCACTCGTTAATATCAATCTATATACAATAAGTTAGTTTTTGTACACTTTGCTCACTTAAAAATCTACTATCACAGCCTGCTTAATTTCCGCGCGTACCTACGCATCCGATAAAATCAACAAAACAATCAACGCGAACGCCTGTAAGCTAAGGCCAAGCTTAACCAAACCAGCGGAACTAGCTTGAGTATGTACAACAGTCGCAGCTACCAAACTGCTCAAACTTAACTCACTGGCCACGCGAGGACTCTGCCTGTTCACCATGCTGGCCAATTTCTCAGACTCCCTAACGCACGCCTCTAACTGCAGTCCGCTCGGGTACTTCTCCGTGCTTTGCACCAGCACGAAAATATCCAATTCCACCGTGAGGAATCCCCGCAGGCTGCACTGAGCTACCAAAACCTGCCGCTCCAAAGCTTTCAGCAGAGCTAGAAGCGTTAACGGGTAAATGGATTTATTTTGCAGAGCATAAATCGCTCTATCGATTTGCTTCCTTGAATATAAGAAGCGCAAGCTGCCTCCGCAAACTGGGCAGCAGGCTCCAGGTGGGGTGAACCCTAGGCAGTTGGGCTCGCGTAAGGGTTTGCACTTAACCGTCGAACACTGTATAGTTTTCTTGTCAGTAATGAGTCCGACTGTGATGCATGGTCCGGCGTAATCGACGTTCACGTAGTCTGCGTAAGCTGCGCATTCCGAGACGTAGGTTTTTCCGTTGAAGCCGCATACTTCGCCGGCGTGGCTGCAGCCTTGCAGGCAAGGGCCCCGGTAGCCGAACTTCTTGTTGTGGTAGGCTAAAAGGCAGGGGTTTTGGTACTCCTTGTTGTCTATGTCGCAGATTGGATCTCGAGGGACGTTTGCACAGTTTGTGGTTCCATTAACTAGAAATAAATTTTACTATCAGGATATTTTACAAAATATATCATACTTGAGAAAGTAATGTGGATCTGCTACGTTTACCCTGATGGAAGAGTTACTGATCGAAGTAAATACCGGGAGATCAAAAAGTCTTAAATGGTTGGGAGCAAATTTTCTGATAATAGTTGTGTGTTTTTTTATCTGCCAATTGTATATATTTGTATATATTTCTGTAAGCTGTTTTTTCTAATAGTTTTTCGTACCTTCAAGTCTATAAGTCTGAGCTGTTCGTCCAATAGCAGTTTAAGCTTTCGCTTAAGCAAACTGTTATCTAAGTTTAACACTAGTCCATTTTGTGCATTGCTCAATTTCAGTTGACTTATTCTTGCTATAAATTGAGTTGGCTGTTAACCAGTGGCGGTTCGTGGATGTTCGGCGGTGGGGCAGCGGAAGAAAATTTGACCGAAACAGCAACGAAATATTTGCTTCCTCTTTAAGAGTAAGTGCGGCACGAGCGACATCTTTGTCTTTGCCTTCCCTACGGAAATCCACGAGCCGCCGCTGCTGTCAACAGAATTGATGTTTAAAATTGTGACCAAAATGATTACACCTATTTTGATGTTTCTTTTAAGGACGTGTTTATTGTTTGTAAAGTGGAAGACCTGAAATCTTCACGGTTAGTAAAGGGTACGACTTGCTCTCATCTGAAATGTCTCAGGTCATTCGACACCAGTTGTACCCTGCGATCAACATTGTTTGATAGGCATTTGAATTTGGCGCGTTGTTTTTCATATTGCAATGTTGGTACCTTGCGTGCGAGAGCTTCAAATCGATCATTAGCGCCCGCAGAATTACCTGTCAGTACGATCGTGTGTGCGTGTGCTTTATAGATATTTAGTTTTACATTTACGTTTTACACCATCTCATCTTACTGCAGATATTTTATTGGTAAGTTAAAAAATAACCACATTAACACATGCAAATCTTAATTATGAAATGTGATTTTAGGTTAAGAATGCCGTTCGAAGATCACCACAACAGGTTTATCCTTGAAGCATATTTTCGAACAGGGACACGAAACGCAGAAGGGAGTTGGAATTATTGCTATCAATAATTTTTTCTGATGTTGAGTTTGGTCACAATTACTTTGTGCAACATTTTCGCCGTATTGTTACCAGATTCCATGAAACCAGCAGCGTTTCCAAAGGAAAATCTACAGGCCGGCCCACTGTCCTTACGGAAGCAGTCGTTGCAGATATTCAACAAAGACTAGATGTGAGTCCGAAGAAATCGCTCCGATGTTTGTCTGCTCAGACAAATTTATCGCTCGGTACATGTCAGAAGGCTTGCAAAAAAATTTTACATTTACATCTGTAGAAGGTAACTGCAACTCAACAGTTGCTGCCTCCTGATTATCCTCGTCGAGTACAGTTGGTTTACACGAGTTCCTGAATGATGACGATTTGTTAGATTTAACGTTCTACAGTAACGAAGCTTGGTTTCACCTTAGCGGCTATGTGAACTCGCAAAATAATAGAGTGTGGGCTGCAGAAAACCCCCATATATTTGTTTAAGTTCCGTTACATCCTCAGAAGGTTGGTGTATGGCTGGCAATGTCCCGAAGGAGAATCTATGGCCCTATTTTTTTCAATGACAATATTAACGCAGCTCGCAATCGGGAATTACTCTTGAATCCTTTTATCGAACAACTTTATAAAGATTAATTGCAGCAAGTATACTTTCAGCAGGACGGAGCTACTGCGCATACTGCAAATACAACGTTAAATCACCTGCGGCAGTTCTTCGGAGATCAAAGATCTATGGCCACCTCGCTCACCAGATTTGACACCGCTGGACTATTTTATGTTCGGATATTTAAAAAATAAAGTGTATACTGATCGACTCCACACTTTACAAGAACTGCGCAATACAATAACAGAAGCGGTGCAGAATGTTACCCCTGAAATTCTACAAAATGTCTTCAACAACATGAAACGCCGGGTAAATTTGTGTTTGGATCAAAATGGGCAACACTTTGAACATCTGTTATAGTTTAGTTCTAAATAAGTTCCCTAAGGGCCGGTTTTTCAATAGCGGCTTTAACCAGGCTTATCCTTAAACTCGGTATAAGGTATTTTTAGGTGTTTTTCAATCATGGTTTATCGATAAACCTAGCTTAAAGTACGGCTTTCGTAAGCGGCCGGCGACGACCGCTCAGCGGGTAAAGCGGCAGTTTATAACCTTCAAAATAGACAATACAAATATGACGTAGATTGATCTATTGCATAAATTAACCCATGATGGTTTATTACAATAATTTATGGACCTCCGCGTCTGCCAAAAAAGTGGTTTGATCATTTTAATCTGTGGAGTGAAGTAGTGTTTGTGGACAGATTAGATTATCAAAAGAAGCATGTGTATGGCTGCTCGAAACAATTATTTTTATTACCTGAATGGTAAATACATATTTTCTGAAAAGGTATGAAGGGATACAATGTGCTGCTTGTAACAAAAATAACCGAAATTAAAGCAAGTATTAAAATGAAAACAATAATTAAGGAAGCATGTACGATAATCAGCTGTTTATGACAGTAATTATGAGAGAAAATTTTAGGTATGAAGATAGTCGCATTAGTCACATTTCAATGCCAACTCAAAAATATGTAGTAATATTGTATTGCCAATACAATTTTTGATAGGATAAGTAAACTTGGTTTATGTAATGCTTGAAAAACGTAATCATAAATAAACTACAGCTTAACATAAACTTCAGCTTACGTAATCTACAGCTTAAGCCGACATTGAAATACCGGCCCTAATAGTCCTGCCACTGGTAAGTACCAACATTAAAAGTTTTTTTTAGGAGCGGGAAATTCAAACGGCTATAAAACAATAATGAACACAGTGTATAACTGGTTCTTTGATGTCTCTAAGTACTCAGCAACTCGAATATGAACGACTAGAAGTAATCCTATGGGATCATAGGATAAATTTACCACCCACTAGTAAGCTAGCGCTCAAGTGGATAGTAACGTTTAAATATTTTACCTTTAATAGTTCAGCCAGTTTATTAGTTCAAACAATTTGGCATTAGTCATTAACATTAGTAGCAAATAAACCACCTTCTGTTTAATTAAACTTAACGGTTAAACCCACAACCGCAGCTGGCTGTGTATATTAAGTTGCCTAATGTAAATAAGAACTCCAGGAAAATTAATCCCACCGTCCAGTCCGTCCATCTACGAAACAATTTACAATAAACGTGTCCTCAATTGGAATTACATCATGTTCGATATTTAAGTAAAAATGCTGAATATAATAATAATAATAATTCAAATGATAACAATATTGTTTTAATATTTAAGTCAGATTTTTTACACAACACATGATTTATAATTTAATTCATATCATATCATGTCTTACATAATGTATTTTACTTTCTCCATAAAAATAAGGGAAAGTACTTAATGTTTTCGTGAAAATGTTTGAATGTTTGATTTCCAAATTTTTGAGAAATACCTGTGCGCGTGTTTGTGTGTGGGTTTTTTTGCGTTACTGTGTCGGTCTTAGAGCCCATTCACACAGAGCTACTTCGTGGCGCGACAGAGCGCGATAGAAGCGCTACAGACTCGCGTTAGTTGCGCTAACGCCAGTTAGAAGCGCCACAGATGCGCGTTGGAAGCGCCACAGGCGCGAGTTAGATACACACAGACGCGAGTTAGAAAAGCCTCAGATACGCTTTGGAATTGCCACAGACGCGAGTTAGATGCGCCACAGATGCATGTTAGAAGCGCCCGAGAAACGCGTTGGAAACGCCAAAGAGGCGCGTTGGAAACGCCACGGGCACGAGTTAGATGCACAGACGCGAGTTAGAAGAGCCACAGACACGCGTTGGAATCGCCACAGACGCGAGTTAGATGCGCCACAGATGCGTGTTAGAAGCGCCAGAGACGCGCGTTGGAAACTCCTAAGAGGCGCGTTGAAAGCTCCATAGGCGCGAGTTAGATGCACCACAGACGTGAGTTAAAAGCGCCACAGACGTGCGTTGGAAGCGCTACAGACGCGAGTTAGATGCACCACAGACGCGAGTTATAAAATCCACAGACACGCGTTGTAATCGCCACAGACGCGACTTAGATGCGCCACAGATGCGTGTTAGAAGCGCCAGAGACGCGCATTGGAAACGCCAAAGACGCGCGTTGAAAGCGTCACAGGCGCAAGTTAGATGCACCACAGACGCGAGTTAGAAGCGCCACAGACGCGCGTTGGAAGCTCCAGAGACGCGCGTTAGATGCACCACAGACGCGAGTTAGAAGAGCCACAGACACGCGTTGGAATCGCCACAGACGCGAGTTAGATGCGCCACAGATGCGTGTTAGAAGCGCCAGAGACGCGCGTTGGAAACTCCTAAGAGGCGCGTTAAAAGCTTCACAGGCGCGAGTTAGGTGCACCACAGACGTGAGTTAAAAGCGCCACAGACGTGCGTTGGAAGCGCTACAGACGCGAGTTAGATGCACCACAGACGCGAGTTATAAAATCCACAGACACGCGTTGTAATCGCCACAGACGCGACTTAGATGCGCCACAGATGCGTGTTAGAAGCGCCAGAGACGCGCATTGGAAACGCCAAAGACGCGCGTTGAAAGCGTCACAGGCGCAAGTTAGATGCACCACAGACGCGAGTTAGAAGCGCCACAGACGCGCGTTGGAAGCTCGAGAGACGCGCGTTAGATGCACCACAGACGCGAGTTAGAAGAGCCACAGACACGCGTTGGAATCGCCACAGACGCGAGTTAAATGCGCCACAGATGCGTGTTATGAGCGCCAGAGACGCGCGTTGGAAACGCCAAAGACGCGCGTCGCGTTGGAAGCGCCACAGGCGCGAGTTAGATGCACCACAGACGCGAAATATAAGCGCCACAGACGCCCGTTGGAAGCGCTAAAGACGCGCGTTGGATGCGCCACAGACGCGCGTTAGAAGCGCCACTGACACGCGTTGGACTCAGGTGCGAGTTAGATGCACCACAGGCACGCGTTAGAAGCGCCACAGACGCGCATTGGAAGCGCCACAAACGTGCGTTGGAAGCGCCACAGGTACGATTTAGGGCCCGTTCACATGGGCCACTTTTAGTACCGCCACGGACGGACGTTAGTAGCGCTGCTAACGCGCCACCGTTCATCGTCCGTTAGAAGCGCTTCTTTGCACGGGAATTTCCACAAAACAGCCATTACAGTGTTTCCATGGACGTGGATGTGGAAGGCGATTTACTTTTGACGATGCTTCTCATTCGAAGAAAAAATGCTAGAAGAAATTAGAAGTACCACAGACGCACATTGGAAGCGCCACAGGCACGATTCAGGACCCGTTCACATGGGTCACTTTCATTACCGCCACCGACGGACGTTAGTAGCGCTGCTAACGCGCCACCGTTCAGCGTTAGTAGCGCTACTAACGTCCGTCAGTGGCGCTTTTGAAGTCCGTTAGAAGCGCTTCTTTACACGGGTATTTCCACAAATATTACAGTGTTTCCATGGACGTGGATGTGGAAGATGATTTACTTTTGACGATGCTTCTCATTCGAAGAAATAATGCTAGAAGAAATTAAAAGCACCACAGACGCGCATTGGAAGCGCCGCAGACGTGCGTTGGAAGCGCCACAGGCACGATTTAGGGCCCGTTCTCATGGGCCACTTTCAGTAGCGCCACCGACGGACGTTAGTAGCGCTGCTAATGCGCCACCGTTCAGCGTTAGTAGCGCTACTAACGTCCGTCGGTGGCGCTTTTGACGTCCGTTAGAAGCGCTTCTTTACACGGATATATCCACAAAACACCCCGTGGACGTGATGTGGAAGGCGATTTACTTTTGACGATGCTTCTCATTCGAAGAAAGTATGCTAGAAGAAATTAGAAGCACCACAGACGCGCATTGGAAGCGCCATAGACGTGTGTTGGAAGCGCCACAGGCCCGTTCACATGGCCACTTTTAGTAGTGCCACCGACGGACGTTAGTAGCGCTGCTAACGCGCCAACGTTCAGCGCCAGTAGCGCTACTAACATCCGTCGGTGGCGCTTCTGACGTCCGTTAGAAGCGCTTCTTTACACGGGTATTTCCACAAAACAGCCATTACAGTATTTCCATGGACGTGGATGTGGAAGGCGATTTACTTTCGACGATGCTTCTCATTCGAAGAAAGAATGTTAGAAGAAATTAGAAGCACCACAGAAGCGCCATAGACGTGCGTTGGAAGCGCCACAGACACGATTTAGGGCCCGTTCACATGGGCCACTTTCAGTAGCGCCACCGACGGATGTTAGTAGCACTGCTAACGCGCCACCGTTCAGCGTTAGTAGCGCTACTAAAGTCCGTCGGTGGCGCTTTTGACGTCCGTTAGAAGCGCTTCTTTACACGGGTATTTCCACAAAACAGCCATTACAGTGTTTCCGTGGTCGTGGATGTGGAAGGCGATTTACTTTTGACGATGCTTCTCATTCGAAGAAAGAATGCTAGAAGAAATGAGAAAGAAAGATTATGGGTCCACCCATTACTTTGTGAAAGACCACGACGTGGACTATTTCATACATTATTTGATGACTTGCAGCAGGATGATAAGTCTTTTTCATATTTTCGCACATCGAAAACCCAGTGAAAGTCAAAATCGGTATCTGAGTATTTGAAATGTAGGTAGTTGTCGAAAAATTATATAAATTTAATTATACCTAATAAAACAGATGTATATGTCAAATTAAAAAAAGGAATTGTGGCTGCAAAGGAAAGTCATAACAAGTATTGTCGGGTCCGGGACAAAGTGCCGAATGCCCAAAGTACCGAATCGATATTTTGCCCAAAGTGCCGAATTTCATAGGACCCACCATGCCCAAAGTGCCAAATGACGCCCAGCGACGTCGAACCGTTCGTAAACAAAGCGTCGGAGCCGAATGCGAATCGGTAGTTTGGATATTCGGTACTTTGTCCTCGCGCCGACCTCTCAGTAAGGCCCAAACTACCGAATGCACGCCGATTCGGCACTTTGGTCGCACGCACCCACGGGTAAGTCCCAAAATGCTGAATATTTATGTCATAATACGTTTAAAAACGTTGAAAACAAAACTACAATTTGTTTTATTTTAAATTTAAAAAAAAAACAATTTCCAACCCTAAAACCTCTACCTTCCATTATTGATAAAATTGTACTATCAAAAATTATTTTCACACATTAGGAACATACATGAAAGTGTGCGTTCGGCATTTTGGGCCTTACTGGCAGGTGCGTGCGAATACATTCTGTCAAATGACCAAAGTGCCGATTAGCATTCGGCTCCGACGCTTTGTTTACGATCGATGCGACGTCGCTTGACGTCGCTTGACGTCGTTGGGCACTTCGGGCATGGTCGGTAGTATGAAATTCGGCACTTTGGGCAAAATACCGATTCGGCACTTTGGACATTCGGCACTTTGGGCAGGCCCCGTATTGTCTTTAATACAAATTAACAATGTGTATTAATCCGTAGAAATACCGACATTCCGGTAGGATTAGCAACGCTAGTTAGACGCGTTAGACGCGCTTCCGTCTGGCGTTGGTAGCGCCATAGACTCGCGTTAATGGCGCGTTAGTAGCGCTGCTAAAATATAAGCGGCGTGTGAACGCTAGACACGAATTCAATGCAATTCTCGCTTTTGCCAGGAGACGCGCTACTTTTTATGGCTGCCACTAGCGGCGGAGTCTACTGCTCGAACCGTCGGAAGCGCTTCTAAAGTCTGAACGGGCCCTTGGATGCACCACAGACGCGAGTTAGAAGCGCCACAGCTGCGACTTAGAAGCGCTACAGACACTTGTTTGGAGCGCCACGGTTGCGCCTTAGAAACACCCCAGACGCGCGTTAGTGGCGCCACTGACTTGCGTTAGAAGCGCCACAGACGCGAGTTAGATGCACCACAGACGCGCATTAGAATCGCCACAGACGCGCATTAGAAGCGCCACAGACGCGAGATAGATCCGCCACGGACGCGCGTTCGTGGCGCGTTAGTAGCGCTGCTAAAATAGAAGCGGCGTGTGAATACTAGACACGAATTTAATGCAATTCTCGCTTTTTCCATGAGACGCGCTACTTTTTGTGGCTGCCACTAGCCGCGGAGTCAACTGCTCGAACCGTCGGAAGCGCTGCTAAAGTCTAAACAGGCCCTTAGATGCACCACAGACGCGAGTTAGAAGCGCCACAGCTGCGAGTTAGAAGCGCTACAGACGCTTGTTTGGAGCGCCACAGATGCGCCTTAGAAACACCCCGGACGCGCGTTAGTAGCGCCACTGACTTGCGTTAGAAGCGCCACAGACGCGAGTTAGATGCACCACAGACGCGCATTAGAATCGCCACAGATGCGCATTAGAAGCGCCACAGCCGCGAGTTAGGAGCGCCACAGACGCGAGATAGATCCGCCACGGACGCGCGTTAGTGGCGCGTTAGTAGCGCTGTTAAAATAGAAGCGGCGTGTGAACGCTAGACACGAATTCAATGCAATTCTCGCTTTCGCCATGAGACGCGCTACTTTTTGTGGCTGCCACTAGCGGCGGAGTCAACTGCTCGAACCGTCGGAAGCGCTGCTAAAGTCTGAGCAGGCCCTTAGATGCATCACAGATGCGAGTTAGAAGCGCCACAGTTACGCGTTAGAAACGCCCCAGGCGAGCGTTAGGGGCGCCACGGACTCACGTTAGAAGCGCCACAGACGCGCGTTAGAAGCTCCACAGGCGCGCGTTGGGAGCGACACAGACGCGTGTTAGGAGCTCCACAGATGCACGTTAGAAGCGCCGCAGATTCGCGTTAGTAGCGCCACTGACTCGCATTACAAACGTCACAGACGCGCGTTAGAAGTGCCACAGACGCGCGTTGGAAGCGCCACAGACACTTGTTAGGAGCGCTACAGACGCGTGTTAGAAGCGCCACAGGCGCGGTCTATATGCGCCACTGGCGAGAGTTATAAGCGCCACAGACATGTGTTAGAAGCTTCACAAACGCGCGCTAGAAGCGCCACAGATGCGCGTTAAAAGATACGCGTTAGAAGCGCCACTGACTTGCGTTAGAAGCGCGACAGACGTGAGTTTTAGGCGCCACAGACGCGAATTTGAACAGATGCGCGATACATGTTTTTATTAGTAACATCTCAGACACGCGTTAGAAGCTTCACAAACGCGCGCTAGAAGCGCCATAGACGCGCGTTAGAAGATACGCGTTAGAAGCGCCACTGACTTGCGTTAGAAGCGCCACAGACGTGCGTTTTAAGCGCCACAGACGCGAATTTGAAGCGCCACAGACGTGCGTTAGAAGCGCGCAGATGTGCCTTTGAAGCTCCACAGACGCGCGTTAGAAGCACCTCAAAAACGCGTTAGAAGTGTCACAGACGGCTTATTAGAATGAGAGCACTTGTTTAATTAAACGTTTTTAATGGCACTTTCTTTTTAATCAATAATTAATTGTACGCCTTTAAGTTTTCGAACTCGAAACTGTCAATAAACCATGGAACTAGCACTAATAAGTGCTCTCTTAAATACTTCTTATGGTGAAGGTTCAGTTGCTCCCAAAACGCCCACTTCAAAAATCGGGACACTTGCGCCCAGAAGGGTGTTGAGGCAGTTGCGCCCCCCGTCAAAATTAGGGACACTTGCGCCCAGAAACTTTAGGTGAAGCCATTACATTTTAGGTGAAGGCGGAGCCGTCACGAATGGGCTGGCTATGGTCGATGGCGGAGCGAAGCGGAGCCATCGATCGTCATTACTTGCAAGTTAATGGTTACAAATGGTAGGTGCCTATGCTTAGGTTAGGGTTAGTTTGTCCTTCACCCCTTTTGGACCGCCCAGTAGTTTTACCCGCAGTGGATTGGCCATCGATCGTCATTCCGGTTGATCAATATTCTCTTTAAACTGAATTGGAGAAGGAATATACAAAACATACTTACTACACTGATATTGACCGCAAGGCTTAGTTTTCAAAGATAAGCAGACTTTGGTGTCAGGGACGCACTTCTTTCCAATCGGGCAAGGATTGTTCCTGCAGGGATCATGGCATGCTCCATACTCAATGTCTGAATCGCTCAATCCGGCACATCTGAAACAACATCTGTTGTGTAAGATATAAAAACATTCAACAGAGATTTACATTGACTAAGATTCTGGTGTTTAAACTTTGGTTTCACTCTCATCATTCAAACTTGGTATAAAATTCTCCATGTAATAAATTGATAACCAATTATCTAGCTTCTGCCATAATAATCTAGAGTTCAAGAAGCTGTTTGATAAATATGCAGTCAGTTAAAATATAACACTAGATTACTAGATCCAGCAATCTCTGAACTAGAGATGGGTAACTCTTGAGTTACGAATAAAAGTGCCAACTCTTGACTAAGTCGAGAAGTCAAGTGACTCCTGTGAGAGTTTTTTTTGCTCATCACGGACATACTTTTTGGAAGAGTCAAGTCGACTTTTTCATGAGTCGACTCACAAAAAGAGTCATTTCGCCCATCTGTATTCGGAACACAGCTCCATCCTCGCAACAAAAAATGATATCACTGGTTTGGTGGGGAGGGGGAGAGTAAATGAAAATTATTTTGGTTCTACGGCTTGACGCACAGAAAGAGGGGTGTGTCTTTCATGGTGAGGAACATTGTGAAAGGGGGGGGGGGGCTTTCAAGTTAAAAAAGAAGTTTCTATGAATATCTAATATATAAAATTTTCGTGTCACGGTGTTTGTAACAAAACTCCTTCTAAACGGCTTGACCGATTCTTATGAAATTTTGTGTGTATATTGAGCAGGTCTGAGAATAGGACGTAAACTATTTTTAATACTCCTAAATGATAGGGGTGGTCCACCGCAAATTTTTTATTTTTATTTTTTGGACAAAATTTTTTATTTTTATTTTTTTATGATTCGGAATTAAAAAATACATACAACCCTAAATTTTCACCCTTCTACCACTAACCCCTATTTTTTAATAGCGATTTTAGTACTTTAATAATTTTCTACTCTCGGCGATCGACCGCTCGATCAGTTATTCCTTTTCCATTGTTTGCGCCGACGGTTATTAATGGGTTTTAATGGGCTTACCCTGTAGATTCGTATCGATAAATGTAAATAAATAAGTAGCTGAAATTATAAAAAAAAAAATATAAACAAAATATTAACAGCAAATGCTGCACTGAGCTCAATTGCAACACTTGCATCCGATGAACAATTAAGTCGGCTTTAAATACATAAATTGGTGATAACGATTGATTTATAATACGCGCGCCATCTCTTGGTGGTTGGAATGTCGCTCGCGGTGGTGTTACGAATTAAAACATTCTGCGGAAGATTCTGTGCGCGGTTGAGAATTTTTTTAATAATTTTGCCATTTAGTTCAAATTCGTTGATTATTAAAAAAAGTTATGAATTTTTGAAGCAATAATTGCACGTTAAAGCGATCATGAATTTTAAAAATTAAAAAAAATATATTTCAACTGGCGATACATGTTTCTATTAGTAACAATACACTTCTTACATTCTTTAGCTTTAATAATTTTGTTATTTAGGTCAAATCCGTTGATTATTAAAAAAGTTATGAATTTTTGAAGCAATAATTGCACGTTAAAGCGATCATGAATTTTAAAAATTCTAAAAAAAATATTTCAACTGCCGATATATGTTTTTATTAGTAACAATATACTTCTTATATTCTTTAACTTTAATAATTTTGTTATTTAGTTCAAATCCGTTGATTATTAAAAAAGTAATGAATTTTTGAAGCAATAATTGCACGTTAAAGCGATTATGAATTTCAAAAATTCTACAAAATATTTCAACTCGCGATACATGTTTTTATTAGTAACAATACACTTCTTACAGTCTTTAACTTTAATGATTTTGTTATTTAGTTCAAATCCGTTGATTATTAAAAAAAATTATGAATTTTTGAAGCAATAATTGCACGTTAAAGCGATCATGAATTTAAAAATTCTAAAAAAAATATTTCAACTGCCGATACATGTTTTTATTAGTAACAATATACTTCTTACATTCTTTAACTTTAATAATTTTGTTATTTAGTTCAAATCCGTTGTTTATTAAAAAAGTTATGAATTTTTGAAGCAATAATTGCACGTTAAAGCGATTATGAATTTCAAAAATTCTAAAAAAATATTTCAACTGGCGATACATGTTTTTATTAGTAACAATACACTTCTTACATTCTTTAGCTTTAATGATTTTGTTATTTAGTTCAAATCCGTTGATTATTAAAAAAAGTTATGAATTTTTGAAGCAATAATTGCACGTTAAAGCGATCATGAATTTCAAAAATTCGAAAAAAAATATTTCAACTGGCGATACATATTTTTATTAGTAACAATACACTTCTTACATTCTTTAGCTTTAATAATTTTGTTATTTAGTTCAAATCCGTTGATTATTAAAAAAGTTATGAATTTTTGAAGCAATAATTGCACGTTAAAGCGATTATGAATTTCAAAAATTCTAAAAAAATATTTCAACTCGCGATACATGTTTTTATTAGTAACAATATACTTCTTACATTCTTTAACTTTAATAATTTTGTTATTTAGTTCAAATCCGTTGATTATTAAAAAAGTTATGAATTTTTGAAGCAATAATTGCACGTTAAAGCGATTATGAATTTCAAAAATTCTACAAAATATTTCAACTCGCGATACATGTTTTTATTAGTAACAATACACTTCTTACAGTCTTTAACTTTAATGATTTTGTTATTTAGTTCAAATCCGTTGATTATTAAAAAAAATTATGAATTTTTGAAGCAATAATTGCACGTTAAAGCGATCATGAATTTAAAAATTCTAAAAAAAATATTTCAACTGGCGATACATATTTTTATTAGTAACAATACACTTCTTACATTCTTTAGCTTTAATAATTTTGTTATTTAGTTCAAATCCGTTGATTATTAAAAAAAATTATGAATTTTTGAAGCAATAATTGCACGTTAAAGCGATTATGAATTTCAAAAATTCTACAAAATATTTCAACTCGCGATACATGTTTTTATTAGTAACAATACACTTCTTACAGTCTTTAACTTTAATGATTTTGTTATTTAGTTCAAATCCGTTGATTATTAAAAAAAATTATGAATTTTTGAAGCAATAATTGCACGTTAAAGCGATCATGAATTTAAAAATTCTAAAAAAAATATTTCAACTGGCGATACATGTTTTTATTAGTAACAATACACTTCTTACATTCTTTAGCTTTAATAATTTTGTTATTTAGTTCAAATCCGTTGATTATTAAAAAAGTTATGAATTTTTGAAGCAATAATTGCACGTTAAAGCGATCATGAATTTTAAAAATTAAAAAAAAAATATTTCAACTGGCGATACATGTTTTTATTAGTAACAATACACTTCTTACATTCTTTAGCTTTAATAATTTTGTTATTTAGGTCAAATCCGTTGATTATTAAAAAAGTTATGAATTTTTGAAGCAATAATTGCACGTTAAAGCGATCATGAATTTTAAAAATTCTAAAAAAAATATTTCAACTGCCGATACATGTTTTTATTAGTAACAATATACTTCTTACATTCTTTAACTTTAATAATTTTGTTATTTAGTTCAAATCCGTTGATTATTAAAAAAGTAATGAATTTTTTAAGCAATAATTGCAAGTTAAAGCGATATGAATTTCAAAAATTCTAAAAAAATATTTCAACTCGCGATACATGTTTTTATTAGTAACAATACACTTCTTACAGTCTTTAACTTTAATGATTTTGTTATTTAGTTCAAATCCGTTGATTATTAAAAAAAGTTATGAATTTTTGAAGCAATAATTGCACGTTAAAGCGATCATGAATTTAAAAATTCTAAAAAAAATATTTCAACTGCCGATACATGTTTTTATTAGTAACAATATACTTCTTACATTCTTTAACTTTAATAATTTTGTTATTTAGTTCAAATCCGTTGTTTATTAAAAAAGTTATGAATTTTTGAAGCAATAATTGCACGTTAAAGCGATTATGAATTTCAAAAATTCTAAAAAAATATTTCAACTGGCGATACATGTTTTTATTAGTAACAATACACTTCTTACATTCTTTAGCTTTAATGATTTTGTTATTTAGTTCAAATCCGTTGATTATTAAAAAAAGTTATGAATTTTTGAAGCAATAATTGCACGTTAAAGCGATCATGAATTTCAAAAATTCGAAAAAAAATATTTCAACTGGCGATACATATTTTTATTAGTAACAATACACTTCTTACATTCTTTAGCTTTAATAATTTTGTTATTTAGTTCAAATCCGTTGATTATTAAAAAAGTTATGAATTTTTGAAGCAATAATTGCACGTTAAAGCGATTATGAATTTCAAAAATTCTAAAAAAATATTTCAACTCGCGATACATGTTTTTATTAGTAACAATATACTTCTTACATTCTTTAACTTTAATAATTTTGTTATTTAGTTCAAATCCGTTGATTATTAAAAAAGTTATGAATTTTTGAAGCAATAATTGCACGTTAAAGCGATCATGAATTTTAAAAATTCTAAAAAAAAATATTTCAACTGGCGATACATATTTTTATTAGTAACAATACACTTCTTACATTCTTTAGCTTTAATAATTTTGTTATTTAGTTCAAATCCGTTTCAAATTATTAAAAAAGTTATGAATTTTTGAAGCAATAATTGCACGTTAAAGCGATTATGAATTTCAAAAATTCTAAAAAAATATTTCAACTCGCGATACATGTTTTTATTAGTAACAATATACTTCTTACATTCTTTAACTTTAATAATTTTGTTATTTAGTTCAAATCCGTTGATTATTAAAAAAGTTATGAATTTTTGAAGCAATAATTGCACGTTAAAGCGATTATGAATTTCAAAAATTCTAAAAAAATATTTCAACTCGCGATACATGTTTTTATTAGTAACAATATACTTCTTACATTCTTTAACTTTAATAATTTTGTTATTTAGTTCAAATCCGTTGATTATTAAAAAAGTTATGAATTTTTGAAGCAATAATTGCACGTTAAAGCGATTATGAATTTCAAAAATTCTAAAAAAATATTTCAACTCGCGATACATGTTTTTATTAGTAACAATACACTTCTTACATTCTTTAACTTTAATGATTTTGTTATTTAGTTCAAATCCGTTGATTATTAAAAAAGTTATGAATTTTTGAAGCATTAATTGCACGTTAAAGCGATCATGAATTTCAAAAATTCAAAAAAAAATATTTCGACTGGCGATATATGTTTTTATTATTAACAATACACTTCTTACATTCTTAAGCTTTAATAATTTTGTTATTTAGTTCAAATCCGTTGATTATTAAAAAAAATATGAATTTTTGAAGCAATAATTGCACGTTAAAGCGATCGTGAATTTCAAAAATTAGAGCCTAAACCGTTTTCGGCCATTATCGTCACCACTTGCTTAATTTTTAAGGTCTACGCACCAGTTTATTTGCTTAATTTTAATGGGACACACGGACGTCGTCAGTCACCAGTTATCTGCCTTAATATATATAAATATATATGGACCATGCACGGACGACAGCGCAGCGCAGCGGAGCCGTCGTTCGTCATCAGTTACCTTGCTTGATTTTAAAGGGCTACGCACGGACGACGGCGCAGCGCAGTAGTTACTTGCTCAATTTATGATTATGGTATCGATTTTAATACGTTGGCAGAAAATAAAACATAGAATGTTGTGTATCATAGAGCATTACAATAATAAACACTATGTTTTTGAATATTTTCTTTTTATGAATTATACCAATCCGAATTCAATATTCATAGTTAAGACAGGACAACGTCTGTCGGGTCAGCTAGTATGATATATTAACACAAACGGTGGTGGCAGATGACCTCGCAGTCGATGCCAAAAACAACAAAACGAAAAAAAAAAGTTTCTATGAAGGAAGCCATGAATACCAAGATAAGTATGATTAACTCAACCTCAAAAATACATGAATTTTAACGCCATCTAGTCGCCCTTAGTGCCAAACACAAATCAAACCTTTACTTACTTCGCCAAACATGCCGACGGATAAATATTCCCATTCCTCCCGCAAACAGGAACGTAATGAGGAGGACAATTGCAAGGAAGCGTGGTGTACGCAGTATTCCTCCCAATCAAAGCCGAACTCTCGCACTGTTTCTTGCTACAAATAATTTCCCCCGCATAGCAGCTGCACTTGTTGCACTCCACCTCAAAACTTTCACCGTGCTGCTTCTGGTTATTGTTGCCCATCATCCAGCACGGGCTGAACATCACGCACGGCAGCAGCTGGCATTGGTCGATCCCGCTTTTCGTGCACTTGCAGATCTTCAAGCAACCCTTGTGATTATTCGGAATCGGGATTCTCACGTACGCATTCTCCGGCACCATGTATTCGGACACCTCGCCCAGCTTACACCCGGACGTGCACGTGTACGGCAAGCACGATTTCCCCGCCATGCAGTTTTTGTTGACGGAACAAATCTCGTTGGCCTCGCACGGGTCTCCCTTGCACGGCGAGGAAACCTGCCCGTCTATCCTAGGATACGTGCTTTCCGAAGGTGTGAGGAAGCTTTCTAAAGATATGCAGGAGACGGCCGGATCGTCCGGGGAGAGCATCGCGCAGATTGTTTCGGCCGAGTGTTTGACGGAGATTCTCGTCCAGTCGACGCATTGGCTGAGGATGTCCAGGCAGACGTTTCTGCAGATTTGATTGGCGTGCGAGTGTCGGGAGCAGGGTTTTATCTGTAGGGTGCAAGCCACGGCCTTCCAGGTGTTGGGGGAGCACTTTGAGATGTTTTTCAAGGGGAGGGTTAGACCGGGGAGAGTGAGCTCGTGCTGGGTCTGCCAGAGGGTGACGTCGTTTCTGGCCGCTTCGTCGGCTTGCGGTGTGCAGGACCTGAACAGTTCGGTTGGTCGGTTGTTGAAGTTGGTGCAGAAGCTCAAGCCGTCGCAGCCCAGTTCGCATGGTTCATCAACTGAAAATGAGGAACATAAACGTAAAAAAAAAATACTACACTTGAATCGGTTTGGAGGAGGAATCAAGTGCCAAAAGGTTTTGTGCCAAATGTATAAGAACCAAGAATCAAAACTCACATTATTACAAATAATAATTTGACGGGTTCATATGTAAATCCACCATAGAGCAACAACCATACATTTGAGACAACCTCACTTGTTGCAGATGCATTAAATTGCCTAAATGGCTGAATAATATTTTAGCTTCATGACTGTGGATAATATGTTTACTATTTGTGCTTTAAACATACAATATATATTATGAAGGTGGTTGCGATTTTTACTAGGTGACAACTACATGTTAAAATGGATTAAAACCCTTAGAATGTATTTTCTTCAAACAAATAGTTTATGGTCTTGTTCTGTGCTAACGGTCTCCAACAATTGTTGCAGTCCTGGATGGCTGTCGAAACAAACATGAATGTCGATTTTTACGTAGCATCGTTGAACTGTCAGTTGACTGTCAAAAAACAAATAAATGATTCTTTACGCCATTGTGGAATGATTTCGTGTCAGAATTACTTTTAACTTTCTCCGTTACATTTTTAAACAAATCTTGAAGATAATAAAAAATTAACGTCTTTCATTTAAAAATATTTTTCATAAAAAGTTTGTATTTGAAAAAAAAATATTTTCTAATTTTTTGTGATTTTTGGTTTCTAATAAGGAAACGGGAATGGTTACGTCAAATTTATATTAATAATAATTGTAGAGAATGCCAAAATAAACAACTTATAAAGAATAAATTTTGTCAACATTCTACGTATTTTTTTTTCATGGTATTACTCGGGAAAAAAATGCAAGTAAAAATGTTTGATCTCAGAAAGATTTAAAAAAATTCTTGACGGCTCTTAATAACGAGAAACAGCAGTAATTATTTTCGGAAAAAAAAGTATTGGTCATTTAATCATTTTCGCCATTTTTTTTCATGGTGTTACTCGGGAAAAAAATGCGTACAAAAAATGTTGTGTGTGATGTGCGTGTTCATGTGTGTGTCTAAGTGTATTCAACTTGATTTGATATGATCCAGAAAATTGGACTTTATTGCATTTGGTTAAATGTAACTTATGGTATAAGTAATTATTTTGTCTTTATGACTAAAACTCCGTTCAACATTTTTTAACCATTTTCAGGTGGATATTTTTGGAAGCCCTGGTGAATTAAATAAATAAAACCTAATACCCTAATCATTTCCTTCCTACATATTTGTGACCCAATAAAATAATTGAAAACGCATCCAAGAATTGCACAAAGTTCGACAGGATAAGAAGAAGCAAGAGGTATTTGTGACCGTCACGAGAAACCGACTCCATGGAGAAGGCGGTCGACCACACCAACATCTTCTAGAGATATGACACCGGTGAATTTTGGGCGCCCCACCCCCGAAAACAACGGCCCTTTTAAGGGCCATAAAAACTAATTAATTCTAAAGTTCTTCTTTGTCAATAAATGAATGAATGAATGAATGAATGAATCATAATAAAATATTGAAAAATTCTAGCCCAGATTATCAGAAGACTAGGAAACAAAAGAGTAATTTTGCACTACTAAAATCAATCGAAAATTTACTGTTCAGAATGTCTACCCTAAAATAATTTCGAAAAATTTTCACGATTAGTTACAGGAGACGAGGAACGAAAGGAGGTATTTTACTCTTCTAAAATCGATCGAAAATTTACGGTTCAGAATGTCTACCCTAAAATAATTTCGAAAAATTTTCACGATTTGTAACAGGAAACTAGGAACGAAAAGAGATATTTTACTCATCAAAAATCGATCAAAATTTTCGGTTTAGAATGTCTACCCTAAAATAATTTCGAAAAATTTTCACGATTTGTAACAGGAGAGTAGAAACGAAAGGAGGTATTTCACTCTTCAAAAATCGATCGAAAATTTACGGTTCAGAATGTCTACCCTAAAATAATTTTGAAAAATTTTCACGATTTGTAACAGGAGAGTAGAAACGAAAGGAGGTATTTCACTCTTCAAAAATCGATCGAAAATCTACGGTTCAGAATGTCTACCCTAAAATAATTTCGAAAAATTTTCACGCTTTGTAACAGGAGAGTAGGAACGAAAGGAGGTATTTTACTCTTCAAAAATCGATCGAAAATTTACGGTTCAGAATGTCTACCCTAAAATAATTTCGAAAAATTTTCACGATTTGTAACAGGAGAGTAGAAACGAAAGGAAGTATTTCACTCTTCAAAAATCGATCGAAAATTTACGGTTCAGAATGTCTACCCTAAAATAATTTCGAAAAATTTTCACGATTTGTAACAGGAGAGTAGGAACGAAAGGAGGTATTTTACTCTTCAAAAATCGATCGAAAATTTACGGTTCAGAATGTCTACCCTAAAATAATTTCGAAAAATTTTCACGATTTGTAACAGGAGAGTAGGAACGAAAGGAGGTATTTTACTCTTCAAAAATCGATCGAAAATTTACAGTTCAGAATGTCTACCCTAAAATAATTTCGAAAAATTTTCACGATTTGTAACAGGAGACTAGGAACGAAAGGAGGTATTTTACTCTTCAAAAATCGATCGAAAATTTACGGTTCAGAATGTCTACCCTAAAATAATTTCGAAAAATTTTCACGATTTGTAACAGGAGAGTAGAAACGAAAGGAGGTATTTCACTCTTCAAAAATCGATCGAAAATTCACGGTTCAGAATGTCTACCCTAAAATAATTTCGAAAAATTTTCACGATTTGTAACAGGAGACTAGAAACGAAAAAAGGTATTTTACTCTTCAAAAAACGATCGAAAATTTACGGTTCAGAATGTCTACCCTAAAATAATTTCGAAAAATTTTCACGATTTGTAACAGGAGAGTAGGAACCAAAGGAGGTATTTTACTCTTCAAAAATCGATCGAAAATTTACGGTTCAGAATGTCTACTCTAAAATAATTTCGAAAAATTTTCACGATTTGTAACAGGAGACTAGGAACGAAAAGAGATATTTTACTCATCAAAAATCGATCAAAATTTTCGGTTTAGAATGTCTACCCTAAAATAATTTCGAAAAATTTTCACGATTTGTAACAGGAGACTAGGAACGAAAAAAGGTATTTTACTCTTCAAAAATCGATCAAAAATTTACGGTTCAGAATGTCTACCTTAAAATAATTTCGAAAAATTTTCACGACTTGTAACAGGAGACTAGGAACGAAAGGAGGTATTTTACTCTTCAAAAATCGATCGAAAATTTACGGTTCAGAATGTCTACCCTAATTGAATTTCGAAAACATTTCACGATTTGTAACAGGAGACTAGGAACGAAAGGAGGTATTTTACTCTTCAAAAATCGATCGAAAATTTACGGTTCAGAATGTCTACCCTAATTGAATTTCGACAAATTTTCACGATTTGTAACAGGAGACTAGGAACGAAAGGAGGTATTTTGCTCTTCAAAAATCGATCAGAATTTACGGTTCAGAATGTCTACCCTAAAATAATTTCGAAAAATTTTCACGATTTGTAACAGGAGACTAGGAACGAAAGGAGGTATTTTGCTCTTCAAAAATCGATCGAAAATTTACGGTTCAGAATGTCTACCCTAATTAAATTTCGAAAAATTTTCACGATTTGTAACAGGAGACTAGGAACGAAAGGAGGTATTTTTCTCTTCAAAAATCGATCGAAAATTTACGGTTCAGAATGTCTACCCTAATTGAATTTCGAAAAATTTTCACGATTTGTAACAGGAGACTAGGAACGAAAGGAGGTATTTTACTGTTCAAAAATCGATCGAAAATTTACGGTTCAGAATGTCTACCCTAATTGAATTTCGAAAAATTTTCACGATTTGTAACAGGAGACTAGGAACGAAAGGAGGTATTTTACTCTTCAAAAATCGATCGAAAATTTACGGTTCAGAATGTCTACTCTAATTGAATTTCGAAAAATTTTCACGATTTGTAACAGGAGACTAGGAACGAAAGGAGGTATTTTACTCTTCAAAAATCGATCGAAAATTTACGGTTCAGAATGTCTACCCTAATTGAATTTCGAAAAATTTTCACGATTTGTAACAGGAGAATAGGAACGAAAGGAGGTATTTTACTCTTCAAAAATCGATCGAAAATTTACGGTTCAGAATGTCTACCCTAATTGAATTTCGAAAAATTTTCACGATTTGTAACAGGAGACTAGGAACGAAAGGAGGTATTTTACTCTTCAAAAATCGATCGAAAATTTACGGTTCGGAAAAATTTTCACGATTTGTAACAGGAGACTAGGAACGAGAGGAGGAATTTTACTCTTCAAAAATCGATCGAAAATTTACGGTTCGGAAAAAATTTCACGATTTGTAACAGGAGACTAGGAACGAAAGGAGGTATTTTACTCTTCAAAAATCGATCGAAAATTTACGGTTCGGAAAAAATTTCACGATTTGTAACAGGAGACTAGGAACGAAAGGAGGTATTTTACTCTTCAAAAATCGATCGAAAATTTACGGTTCGGAAAAATTTTCACGATTTGTAACAGGAGACTAGGAACGAGAGGAGGAATTTTACTCTTCAAAAATCGATCGAAAATTTACGGTTCAGAATGTCTACCCTAATTGAATTTCGAAAAATTTTCACGATTTGTAACAGGAGACTAGGAACGAAAGGAGGTATTTTACTCTTCAAAAATCGATCGAAAATTTACGGTTCAGAATGTCTACCCTAATTGAATTTCGAAAAATTTTCACGATTTGTAACAGGAGACTAGGAACGAAAGGAGGTATTTTACTCTTCAAAAATCGATCGAAAATTTACGGTTCAGAATGTCTACCCTAATTGAATTTCGAAAAATTTTCACGATTTGTAACAGGAGACTAGGAACGAAAGGAGGTATTTTACTCTTCAAAAATCGATCGAAAATTTACGGTTCGGAAAAATTTTCACGATTTGTAACAGGAGACTAGGAACGAGAGGAGGTATTTTACTCTTCAAAAATCGATCGAAAATTTACGGTTCAGAATGTCTACCCTAATTGAATTTCGAAAAATTTTCACGATTTGTAACAGGAGACTAGGAACGAAAGGAGGTATTTTACTCTTCAAAAATCGATCGAAAATTTACGGTTCAGAATGTCTACCCTAATTGAATTTCGAAAAATTTTCACGATTTGTAACAGGAGACTAGGAACGAAAGGAGGTATTTTACTCTTCAAAAATCGATCGAAAATTTACGGTTCAGAATGTCTACCCTAATTGAATTTCGAAAAATTTTCACGATTTGTAACAGGAGACTAGGAACGAAAGGAGGTATTTTACTCTTCAAAAATCGATCGAAAATTTACGGTTCAGAATGTCTACCCTAATTGAATTTCGAAAAATTTTCACGATTTGTAACAGGAGACTAGGAACGAGAGGAGGTATTTTACTCTTCAAAAATCGATCGAAAATTTACGGTTCAGAATGTCTACCCTAATTGAATTTCGAAAAATTTTCACGATTTGTAACAGGAGACTAGGAACGAGAGGAGGTATTTTACTCTTCAAAAATCGATCGAAAATTTACGGTTCAGAATGTCTACCCTAATTGAATTTCGAAAAATTTTCACGATTTGTAACAGGAGACTAGGAACGAAAGGAGGTATTTTACTCTTCAAAAATCGATCGAAAATTTACGGTTCAGAATGTCTACCCTAATTGAATTTCGAAAAATTTTCACGATTTGTAACAGGAGACTAGGAACGAAAGGAGGTATTTTACTCTTCAAAAATCGATCGAAAATTTACGGTTCAGAATGTCTACCCTAATTGAATTTCGAAAAATTTTCACGATTTGTAACAGGAGACTAGGAACGAAAGGAGGTATTTTACTCTTCAAAAATCGATCGAAAATTTACGGTTCGGAAAAATTTTCACGATTTGTAACAGGAGACTAGGAACGAGAGGAGGTATTTTACTCTTCAAAAATCGATCGAAAATTTACGGTTCAGAATGTCTACCCTAAAATAATTTCGAAAAATTTTCACGATTTGTAACAGGAGACTAGGAACGAAAGGAGGTATTTTACTATTCAAAAATCGATCGAAAATTTACGGTTCGGAAAAATTTTCACGATTTGTAACAGGAGACTAGGAACGAAAGGAGGTATTTTACTCTTCAAAAATCGATCGAAAATTTACGGTTCAGAATGTCTACCCTAAAATAATTTCGAAAAATTTTCACGATTTGTAACAGGAGACTAGGAACGAGAGGAGGTATTTTACTCTTCAAAAATCGATCGAAAATTTACGGTTCAGAATGTCTACCCTAATTGAATTTCGAAAAATTTTCACGATTTGTAACAGGAGACTAGGAACGAGAGGAGGTATTTTACTCTTCAAAAATCGATCGAAAATTTACGGTTCAGAATGTCTACCCTAATTGAATTTCGAAAAATTTTCACGATTTGTAACAGGAGACTAGGAACGAAAGGAGGTATTTTACTCTTCAAAAATCGATCGAAAATTTACGGTTCGGAAAAATTTTCACGATTTGTAACAGGAGACTAGGAACGAAAGGAGGTATTTTACTCTTCAAAAATCGATCGAAAATTTACGGTTCGGAAAAATTTTCACGATTTGTAACAGGAGACTAGGAACGAAAGGAGGTATTTTACTCTTCAAAAATCGATCGAAAATTTACGGTTCAGAATGTCTACCCTAATTGAATTTCGAAAAATTTTCACGATTTGTAACAGGAGACTAGGAACGAAAGGAGGTATTTTACTCTTCAAAAATCGATCGAAAATTTACGGTTCAGAATGTCTACCCTAATTGAATTTCGAAAAATTTTCACGATTTGTAACAGGAGACTAGGAACGAAAGGAGGTATTTTACTCTTCAAAAATCGATCGAAAATTTACGGTTCGGAAAAATTTTCACGATTTGTAACAGGAGACTAGGAACGAAAGGAGGTATTTTACTCTTCAAAAATCGATCGAAAATTTACGGTTCGGAAAAATTTTCACGATTTGTAACAGGAGACTAGGAACGAGAGGAGGTATTTTACTCTTCAAAAATCGATCGAAAATTTACGGTTCAGAATGTCTACCCTAAAATAATTTCGAAAAATTTTCACGATTTGTAACAGGAGACTAGGAACGAGAGGAGGTATTTTACTCTTCAAAAATCGATCGAAAATTTACGGTTCAGAATGTCTACCCTAAAATAATTTCGAAAATTTTTCACGATTTGTAACAGGAGACTAGGAACGAAAGGAGGTATTTTACTTTTCAAAAATCGATCGAAAATTTACGGTTCGGAAAAATTTTCACGATTTGTAACAGGAGACTAGGAACGAGAGGAGGTATTTTACTCTTCAAAAATCGATCGAAAATTTACGGTTCAGAATGTCTACCCTAAAATAATTTCGAAAAATTTTCACGATTTGTAACAGGAGACTAGGAACGAAAGGAGGTATTTTACTATTCAAAAATCGATCGAAAATTTACGGTTCGGAAAAATTTTCACGATTTGTAACAGGAGACTAGGAACGAGAGGAGGTATTTTACTCTTCAAAAATCGATCGAAAATTTACGGTTCAGAATGTCTACCCTAAAATAATTTCGAAAAATTTTCACGATTTGTAACAGGAGACTAGGAACGAGAGGAGGTATTTTACTCTTCAAAAATCGATCGAAAATTTACGGTTCAGAATGTCTACCCTAATTGAATTTCGAAAAATTTTCACGATTTGTAACAGGAGACTAGGAACGAAAGGAGGTATTTTACTCTTCAAAAATCGATCGAAAATTTACGGTTCAGAATGTCTACCCTAATTGAATTTCGAAAAATTTTCACGATTTGTAACAGGAGACTAGGAACGAAAGGAGGTATTTTACTCTTCAAAAATCGATCGAAAATTTACGGTTCAGAATGTCTACCCTAATTGAATTTCGAAAAATTTTCACGATTTGTAACAGGAGACTAGGAACGAAAGGAGGTATTTTACTCTTCAAAAATCGATCGAAAATTTACGGTTCGGAAAAATTTTCACGATTTGTAACAGGAGACTAGGAACGAGAGGAGGTATTTTACTCTTCAAAAATCGATCGAAAATTTACGGTTCAGAATGTCTACCCTAAAATAATTTCGAAAAATTTTCACGATTTGTAACAGGAGACTAGGAACGAAAGGAGGTATTTTACTATTCAAAAATCGATCGAAAATTTACGGTTCGGAAAAATTTTCACGATTTGTAACAGGAGACTAGGAACGAGAGGAGGTATTTTACTCTTCAAAAATCGATCGAAAATTTACGGTTCAGAATGTCTACCCTAAAATAATTTCGAAAAATTTTCACGATTTGTAACAGGAGACTAGGAACGAGAGGAGGTATTTTACTCTTCAAAAATCGATCGAAAATTTACGGTTCAGAATGTCTACCCTAATTGAATTTCGAAAAATTTTCACGATTTGTAACAGGAGACTAGGAACGAAAGGAGGTATTTTACTCTTCAAAAATCGATCGAAAATTTACGGTTCGGAAAAATTTTCACGATTTGTAACAGGAGACTAGGAACGAGAGGAGGTATTTTACTCTTCAAAAATCGATCGAAAATTTACGGTTCAGAATGTCTACCCTAAAATAATTTCGAAAAATTTTCACGATTTGTAACAGGAGACTAGGAACGAGAGGAGGTATTTTACTCTTCAAAAATCGATCGAAAATTTACGGTTCAGAATGTCTACCCTAAAATAATTTCGAAAAATTTTCACGATTTGTAACAGGAGACTAGGAACGAAAGGAGGTATTTTACTATTCAAAAATCGATCGAAAATTTACGGTTCGGAAAAATTTTCACGATTTGTAACAGGAGACTAGGAACGAGAGGAGGTATTTTACTCTTCAAAAATCGATCGAAAATTTACGGTTCAGAATGTCTACCCTAATTGAATTTCGAAAAATTTTCACGATTTGTAACAGGAGACTAGGAACGAAAGGAGGTATTTTACTATTCAAAAATCGATCGAAAATTTACGGTTCGGAAAAAATTTTACGATTTGTAACAGGAGACTAGGAACGAAAGGAGGTATTTTACTATTCAAAAATCGATCGAAAATTTACGGTTCGGAAAAATTTTCACGATTTGTAACAGGAGACTAGGAACGAGAGGAGGTATTTTACTCTTCAAAAATCGATCGAAAATTTACGGTTCAGAATGTCTACCCTAAAATAATTTCGAAAAATTTTCACGATTTGTAACAGGAGACTAGGAACGAAAGGAGGTATTTTACTATTCAAAAATCGATCGAAAATTTACGGTTCGGAAAAATTTTACGATTTGTAACAGGAGACTAGGAACGAGAGGAGGTATTTTACTCTTCAAAAATCGATCGAAAATTTACGGTTCAGAATGTCTACCCTAAAATAATTTCGAAAAATTTTCACGATTTGTAACAGGAGACTAGGAACGAGAGGAGGTATTTTACTCTTCAAAAATCGATCGAAAATTTACGGTTCAGAATGTCTACCCTAAAATAATTTCGAAAAATTTTCACGATTTGTAACAGGAGACTAGGAACGAAAGGAGGTATTTTACTATTCAAAAATCGATCGAAAATTTACGGTTCGGAAAAATTTTCACGATTTGTAACAGGAGACTAGGAACGAGAGGAGGTATTTTACTCTTCAAAAATCGATCGAAAATTTACGGTTCAGAATGTCTACCCTAATTGAATTTCGAAAAATTTTCACGATTTGTAACAGGAGACTAGGAACGAAAGGAGGTATTTTACTATTCAAAAATCGATCGAAAATTTACGGTTCGGAAAAAATTTTACGATTTGTAACAGGAGACTAGGAACGAAAGGAGGTATTTTACTATTCAAAAATCGATCGAAAATTTACGGTTCGGAAAAATTTTCACGATTTGTAACAGGAGACTAGGAACGAGAGGAGGTATTTTACTCTTCAAAAATCGATCGAAAATTTACGGTTCAGAATGTCTACCCTAATTGAATTTCGAAAAATTTTCACGATTTGTAACAGGAGACTAGGAACGAAAGGAGGTATTTTACTCTTCAAAAATCGATCGAAAATTTACGGTTCAGAATGTCTACCCTAATTGAATTTCGAAAAATTTTCACGATTTGTAACAGGAGACTAGGAACGAAAGGAGGTATTTTACTCTTCAAAAATCGATCGAAAATTTACGGTTCAGAATGTCCACCCTAAAATAATTTCGAAAAATTTTCACGATTTGTAACAGGAGACAAATCAGTATAACCATAGGCAGAACACACAGCTTTAGTGTTAGGTTAATATTTCGGGTCTATACGGTGTTGAAGTTTTCACTTCTAGAAGATAGATTGTCAATGTAATGACGGTTATATTTCGGGTCCATTCGATGTTAAAGATTTTGCAATGTAGTGACAGTATGTTCTTGAAGAATAACTACCGGACAATAAACTTGTTTACCTTCATCGATGCAGTTCCTCAATTCTTCATTATAAACTTGGCTCAGGCACTTGTAGTGGAAATCCTCCCACAGCATCGACCAATCCTTCGTGAACGTCTTCGAGCACAACTTTTTGCACTCGTTCGTGGTCGCTTTCTGGCAACAGTGCCACTTGGCCGAATCCATTCCGACCCTGTCGATCCTCGAGACCTCCACCGACGTCTGGATGGAGTCGACGGGTTTCATGAAACACTGCCAAAATTGTTCCTACAAAAAAATGTTTAAATTCCATCGATGGTATTAGGGCTCGAATTTGGTTTGAAGCTTCGAAGATTTATAGAAAATTTGCGAAGGTTGAAGTTTCGAAGTTTCGAAGATTCGGTTTCGAAGATTCGAAGTTTCTAATATTCGAAGATTTGAAACTTCAAATTATTTAATTTCTAATTTTCGAAATTTCGAAAGTTTATCAGAACTGGCAATTTTTGACAGAAATACAACGAAATTAAAAAAAAAATTCAACTCTAAACATGTTTATTTTCATTTACACTGAATGTTGGTATTTGATGAACGCTACTTCGTCCATTCTGATTGCAGTGCTTTGTTTGTGTACTTTAAAAATAATTTAAATTAAGAAATTTACACAAAAGAATTTACGCTTGGGAAAATGGCGACCGCTGGACGAACTTGTTCAGGATCAACAATGCGTTCATCAAAAAATTCCTCAACGGTTTGCAGTAAATTCCCAACTGTTTTGTTTGATGATCGTGCCCAATGGCAGAAAATTTATTTCATGGATTGCATTGAAAACTTCGAAACATCACAACTTCTGTTCTTCGAAAAATTCTAAAACTTCGAAACTTCGAATCTTCGAAACATCGAAACTTCAATTTTTAGAATCCTCAAAAAATTCGAAAACTTCAATAATCGAAGTTTACTTCGTTTCTTCGGATTCTTCGAAGTTGTGAAGCTTCAAATTATTAGGACGCCTAGAGGGTATGTACTTGAATGGCTTACATGTAATAAAGGCACACCGCATCCTCCTACTTGGAGAGCGTCGAAACTTTCTTGAAAGGTTTGGTTTGAGGAGAGGATTTCTCTGCAGGCCTCTCTGCACGCGTGTATGCTAGACTTATCGCAGCATCGAATATCTGAAAAGATACTATTGGTAAGATAAATACAACTTTACGGCGACATCTATTGATCTAAGTGATGCGTAATGCCGTAATTGGTGTATCTAATAGAAACTTGAAGATTTATCATAGTAACTGCAGTTTTAGCCATCTACTGGCGGATCCAGGGAACTTACGTTTATGTAAATTTGTTGCTGGCGTAAGCTTGGTGAAGTTCCTCACGCAATTCAGCACCTTCGGGCTTCCGTATTCGCACAGCTCGATAACTGTGGTCCTTTGCTGCTTCGTCGGCGTCAATCTGCTCTTGAAGATGTCCAAGCAGGCGTCTTTGCAGTCTGGTGTGTGAGCGTGGCTGCAACAGTCTTCACCCATGTATTGCCTATCGAGGCAATTGAAGAAGGAAATTTCATCCGATTGCCTGCAGCCTTGGTTGAGGTCGAAAACGGACGTTGCCGTCACGCAAGCCCTTCTGCAGTTTTCGCTCTGCGGAAGGGGGCAGCACACCCGTCCAGGCCATGACTCACCACGAGACATTTCTGGAAATAATTTTAAAATTGTATATAAAAACAAAATATATTGTTCCGTCCAAATTAATTGTAAATATGCCAAATAAAGGTTAATCTCATTTCTTGATAAGGAAGTCCATGATTATGTATTTTTAAAACTAATAACTTGATTACATCCAGCATTCAACTCGCACAGAAAACGCACGTGCATTAACGAATCCACCAGAAACAATTGAGAATATTCAGGCCCATTGTTCAAGACCTGCTTTGTTTACTGAAACTGGAAATTGAATAATGCACACAGGCGGTTTACCATATAACGGGCGGTGAGGAGGCTGCGGAAAATATAACTTTCAATTTTGCCACGTTACTTTCGTTTTTATTTTGCGTGCCTCGTCGCGTAAATCACGGATTTATTCGTCTTTGTTGGCTCCGAGATGTGCGATACGGGACCGGGTCCGGCTGCTCCTCGTGTTCGGGTTCGAATTTATTACCCCGTTTCGAGATCGTGGTGCTCCCTCAGCGTCCTCGTGACCGGTAAACGTGTTGTCCACCCATGGTCAACGATCCGGACGATCGGTTAATAGATAATGGTCGCTGGTCGCTTTAAATCGTTCCTTTACACGACTCCTGCACCACGCCAAATTCTCGAGGATGAAATTAATTGCGCGAAGGAAGGATTAATTAAAATATATCTTTCGGAGATAATAGCTGTAAATCCACTGTTGCTCTCTGTAAATCCATTGGATTTTTTCTTTCGTTACTCCACAACAATATGCAGTCGCAGATTTATGAACAGGCGCATAAATATCATCATAAATTCAGTAGGCCTCAAAACTTAGCTCTCAAAATGGTTTAAAAATTTTTATTCATAATAAAAATAAGCTTCACTTCTTACCCTTATAATTGTATTTTATAATTTAAATTACGTTTACTATGGGCAACTCCAACCCATTTTGAAAATTCGTACGATAATATCTCCCACTCGTTGATTAAATACACATAGATTCAAAAAGAAATTTGAACTTCAATTGTATTGTTGATTTTTTTGAATTCGAAATTTCCACGGAAATATCCATTTTAAGGTCCACAGAAGCAATTCCGACCAATTTTGGAAATTGTCACCGTGTGTGTGTGTGTGTGTTGCTACATCTCGAAAATTAATAGATTTTAAATGGAACGTAAAACTTAAACTTTATTGGACAGTCGGAAGGACTGAAAAGCTTTTGGTTAAATTTTGAATACCGGAAGTGGACGTTTACTCCAAGCAATATTTTGATGTATTTTTAAATATAAAAATCTTTATATGAATGTTAAATGTGGCAAAAAACTGGAGATCTTTTATTAAGAAATTTGTTCCATTTTTTTTTTGATTTTCGAGAAAAAAATAAAAATAAAAATGATAACTTTCTGATCTATAATTATGAAATAATAATAATACACAGTTACAACAAATAAAACCTATACAACCCTTAGAATACGCCCCAGAAATTCTTCAAATGATAGCGTTTGTCGAAGGTCTAGAAAACCGTTAACATCATTTTCTCATTAATTAATTTACACTTGCAAAACTCCCGCTTCTTTCCTAAAGATTGGAGTGTGGGATACGGACCACCCACCGCCTTTCGTTTCCACTTAAACCTGAAGTAGAAAACAGTCTTTGATCAAACTAATTTCTTAGTCAGATCACGAGAGCTTTAATAGTTTCAAAAGCATAAAGAAAAAACGTTTCCGGGTAAAATTTAAATGAAACAGAGGGTGCCGTATGAGCCCCTTTCCATTCTCTAACCTTTTGAACACGCCCCAAAGTTTCTATAAATTAAAACGTTTGTCGGACCAGAAAAACATTATTAATTATTTTCTTATCAATCAATTTACACTTGCAAAACCCTCTTTTGTATTCTAAGAATTGGAGAGTGGGATAGAGCCCATCCACCGCCCTTCGTTTCCATCAAAACCTAACCTAGAAAACACTGTTTGATCAAGTTAATTTCTTAGTCAGACTACGAGAGATTCAAAAGTTTCAAACGCACAAAGAAAAAGCATTTGTGGTAATAATTTAAATGAAACAGAGGGTGGTGGGTGGCCCCTATTCTACCTTGTAATTTCTTTCTTATCAATCAATGTACACACCCTCGTTTGTATTCTAAGAATTGGAGAGTGGGATAGAGACCACCCACCGCCCTTCGTTTCCACTGAAATTTAACCCAGAAAACACTGTTTGATGAAATTAACTTCTTACAAAAGGGGAGGATCAGATGTGTGACTCACCGATTTGATCCATCTTTGGCATTTGTGAAGGTCATGACTGGGAGTGTAACAGGTGCAAGTAATAGGGCCCACTATTCAGCCGTTTTCGAGAAAAAAATGTTTTTTTAAATTTGTTATTTATTCCTATGTTTATAAACCTTTTGCGTTAACGATAGTACACCGAGCTTTTGGCGCATCGGTAAAACCTCCGATTCACAGTCGGAAGGTCGACGGATCGAACTCCATTCCTGCTTAATTTGTTTAACAATTCTTCTCCTAAAAATTTAATTATATAATTTATATATTTTATTTGTATTTTATTTATAAAATTAACATTTTTATATACTCACGGATTTATAAAAAAACTATAGAAAAAAACTATTTAGAACTTGGCCAAAAGAATTTGAACCATCGACCTTGCGATTACAAACCGGATGTCTTACCAATGCGCCACGGGATCGATACTGTTTCAATAACGTAAATGGTACATAAATACACTGCAAATAAAACAAAACCCTTTTTTTCGAAAATGGCTGAATAGTGCGCCCTATTACTTGCACCTGTTACACTCCTAGTCATGATCGACACGTGTGCCAAAGCAAAGGGTGGTGGGTGGGTCCTATCCTACCTTGCAATTCTTTCAACACGCCCCAGAGTTTCTATAAATGAAAAAGTTTGTCAAACGTCCTAGAAATTGTTAGATTATTTCCTCAATTAATTTTCAACCTGAAAAACCCTCCTTAGTTTTCTAGTAATTAGATGGTGGGATAAGGCCCATCCACCGCCATTCGTTTGAACCAAAACCTAACCCAGAAAACACTGTTTGATGAAACAAATTTCTTAGTCAGAATACGAGAGATGTAATAATTTCAAAAGCGTTTGAGAGAAAAAAATAAATTAAATGGAGAGTAGTGGGTGGGCCCTATCCCACCCTCCAAACTTTTGAATACGCCCCAAGGATTCTAGAAATGAAAACGTTTGTCAAAGGACCAGAAAACCATTAGCCATTAGATTATTTTCTAACCAATTTACACTTGTAGAACCCTCGTTTGTGTTCTGAGGTTTGGAAGGTGGGATAGAGCCCACCCACCGCCCTTCGTTTCCACTAAAACCTTACCTAGAAAACACTGTTTGATACAAATAATTTCTTAGTCAAAACACGAGAAATGTAATAATTTCAAAAGCGTGAAAAAAAGCGTTTGTGAGAAAAAATGAAATGAAATAAAGGATGGCGGGTGGGCCCTATCCCACCCTTCAATCTTTTGAACACACCCCAGATTTCTATAGAAAGGACCAGAAAACCGTTAGATTATTTTCTTATCAATTAATTAACACTTGTAAACTCTCGCTCATGCTCTGCGGGTTGAAGGGTGGGACAGGGCCCACCCAACGCCCTTCATTTCAACTTAAATCTAACGTAGAAAACACTCTCTGGTGAAACTAATTTCTTAGTTAAAACACGAGAAATGTAATAATTTCAAAAGTGTGAAAAAAAGCGTTTGTGAGAAAAAATTGGGGTGGGTGGGCCCTATCCCATCCTTCAATCTTTTGAACACACCCCAGATTTCTATAGATGAAAACGTTTGTCAAAGGACCAGAAAACCGTTAGATTATTTTCTTATCAATTAATTAACACTTGTTAAACTCTCGTTCGTGTTCTACAAGTTGAAGGGTGGGACAGGGCCCACCCAACGCCCTTCATTTCAACTTAAATCTAACGTAGAAAACACTCTTTGATGAAACTAATTTCTTAGTTAAAACGTGAGAGATGTATTCATTTCAAAAGCGCAATGAAAGAGCGTTTGGAGGATGGGATAGAGACCACCTACCACCCTCCGTTTCCACCGAAACCTAACCTAGAAAACATTGTTTGATTAAATCAATTTCTTGGTAAGATCGTGAGAGATGTAATAGTTTAAAAAATATAAAGACAGCTTTTGTGCAAAAAATTTAAATAAAACAGGGGTGGTGGGTCGTCCCTATCCTATCCTCTAACCCTTTGAACACGCCCCAAAACTTCTATATATTAATATGTTTGTCAAAGGTCTAATAAATCTTATCAATTTATTTACATTTGCGAAACCCTCGTTTGTATTCTAAAAATTGCAGGGTGGGACAGAGCCCACCCACCGACCTTCATTTCCACCGAAACCCAACCAATAGAACACTGTTTGGTGAAACTAATTTCTTAGTCAGAACACGAGAGATGTAATAATTTCAAAAGCGTAAAGAAAGAGTGTTTGTGGTAAAAATTTAAATGAAACAGAGGGTGGTGGGTGGGCCCTATCCTAACCTGAAACCCTTTCAACACGCCCCAGAGTTTCTATAAATGGAAAAGTTTGTCAAAGGTCCAAAAAACTGTTTTCTTATCAGTTAATTTACACCTGCAAAACCCTTGTTTATATTTTAAGAAGTGGAGGGTGGGATGGAGCCCACCAATAGCCCTGCGTTTCCACTGAAACTTAACCTATAAAACACTTTTTGATGAAACTAATTTCTTAGTGAAAACACGAGATAAGTAATCATTTCAAAAGCGTTTATGGCAAAAAAAATAATTAAGCAGAGGGTGGTGGCTGGGCCTCGTTTGTGTTCTAAGGATTGGAGGGTGGGACAGGGCCTATCCACCGCCCTTCACCTCCGCTTAAACTTGACCTAGAAAATACTGTTTGATGAAACTAATTTCTTAGTTAGATTACGAGAGATTCGATAGTTTCGAGAGCTTGTGATAAAAATTTAAATGAAACAGAGGTTGGTGGGTGGGCCTTATCCCACCCTCCAACCTTTTAAACACATCCAAGATAAAAGAAAACGTTTGTCAAAGGTCAAAAAAATCGTTAGATTATTTTATTATCAATTAATTTACACATGTAAAACCCTCGTTCGTGTACTGCTGGTTGAAGGGTGAGACATAACCTACCCACCGCCCTTCATTTCTAACCTAGAAAATACTGTTTGAAAAAAACTAATTTCTTGGTCAGAACATGAGAGATGTAATAATTTCAAAAGCGTGAAGGAAAAGCGTTTGTGAGAAGAAATTAAATGAAACAGAGGGTGGTGGGTGGTCCCTATTTCATCCTTAAACCTTTTAAACACGCCCCAGAGTTTCTATAAATGAAAATGTTTGTCGAAGGACCAGAAAACCTTCAGATTATTTTCGTAGCAATTAATTGGCACTTGTAAAATCCTCGTTTGTGTTCTAAGGATTGGAGGGTGGGACAGGACCCATCCACCGCCCTTCGCCTCCACTTAAACTTGACCTAGAAAATACTGTTTGATGAAACTAATTTCTTAGTTAGATTACGAGACATTCGATAGTTTCGAGAGCTTGTGATAAAAATTTAAATGAAACAGAGGGTGGTGGGTGGGCCCTATCCTATCTTGCAACTCTTTCATCACGCCCCTGAGTTTCTATACGTGAAAAAGTTTATCAAAGGTCCAAAAGACTGTCTGATTACAAATTTCCTTTACAGCGATTATATGTTTTAGTCATATCCGAAGTTGGCAGCCCTATAACAAAATTTAAAACGCACCAACCTCGCATGAACTTAATTTAAGGACCTCGAGCAGTTTTATTAATCTTTACTGATTTGCATTATCAAATGCAGAAGTTAATAATATACAGCCGATAAATTCCGATACTCGAGGCATTCGTTGATGTTGCACGTCGAAGAATCAATCACGCATATTTGATATCAGCAGCAGCAGAGGATTGAAGGCAATAATTAAACATTGATTGAATATTTCTTAGTCGAAAATGAGGGGCCCACGAGCGTCCCAATAAATCATCTCGGATTTCGGCGAAAGGTGAATTAATCAGGCACGTAATCGCCCATTGATCGAATATTCGACGTTCGTCTGTAATAAAGTCATTAGCATAAGACCGTGTCGCCTTTGGACGGGGCGATCGTGTCGGTGTCGCCCACGCGGGAGCCTGATGGTCCCACCTACTTTCAGAGGTGACAAATCGTTGAGTAATTGATGGTTGGGTGCATCCAGATTTACAATTAGTTACGGTATAATGGAATTTCGAATTTCGAATTTTAACTAGAATAGGGAATCTATCTACATATATTAAAAACTGTTCGTTTATTTTGTTTGTGCAGGTAACACGGGAAAACCACTAAATCGATGAGGCTGAAACTTTTCATAATTATTTTGGGCACTAGGGGATAATACAGGACGGCAAATGTAAGTTGGCCAGACGCGCAGAGAGCAAGCGAAAGCTCTCTCTCTCTCTACAGCCGGCCGAGTACAGTTTCTGTAATAAGCAAGCACATATTCTTCGCGTGCGCTATTCATTTACAACTTGATCGGGCGCTCTCCTCCACATAATTAAATGTACCAGGCGCGCGAAATCTACCGAGAGCGCCCTTCGAAGGTTCCGCCCACAATTTTGCCACTGCGCAACGGCAAGTTACGTTTGCCGTCCTGTACTAAAGATCCCCAACAGCGGCGACACGTCGCACTTTTCGGAATAATTAAGGGTCCATCTGGTATCTAGGCGAGATAAGGGCGCGTACCACTCGAAGAAGGGATGTGGAGGGCCCCCGCCGGCGCACAGATCCGCGCGAGGTCAAATTAGGTTTTGTTTAGTCTACAGTTGGATAATGAGTAATAAAAATTTGAGATATCGGGCGCGCGAGATCGGAAGAAATTATAATTCTCACGACCACATCAATTCAAATCAACCAAACAAATATTGAATCACGCCAAAAAGAAAAAGGAAATGCAATAGTTAGATGCTTCACTATTTCAAAACGATATAAAAGGGCCCGAATCACGGCAAACGTGGTCAGATGACCGCCACTAGTCTTTGCTGATTATTGGTACCGACCGTTACCCATGACACCGTGTGGTGTTCAACAAATTATCACAAATAATAGCAACAACAACAAATACATCTGAATAGAATGTTTACATTTGTAACACCCCGGCTCCTTGTGTGTACGGCTCGTTACAAATGGAATAAGAGTAACAAACATTTGTAACACCCCGGCTCCTTGTGTGTATGGCCCGTTACAAATGGAATAATAGCAACAAACATTTGTAACACCCCGGCTCCTTGTGTGTACGGCTCGTTACAAATGGAATAATAGTAACAAACATTTGTAACACCCCGGCTCCTTGTGTGTACGGCCCGTTACAAATGAAATAATAGTAACAAACATTTGTAACACCCCGGCTCCTTATGTGTACGGCCCGTTACAAATGGAATACTAGTAATAAACATTTGTAACACCCCGGCTCCTTGTGTGTACGGCCCGTTACAAATGGAATACTAGTAATAAACATTTGTAACACCCCGGCTCCTTGTGTGTACGGCCCGTTACAAATGGAATACTAGTAATAAACATTTGTAACACCCCGGCTCCTTGTGTGTACGGCTCGTTACAAATGGAATACTAGTAAAAACATTTGTAACACCACGGCTTCTTGTGTGTACGGCCCGTTACAAATGGAACAATAGAACAAAGAAACCAACTACCTGATAGCAACAAAACGATCAAATGCACCCCGGCTCTTCACCGAGTACGGCCCGCAACATACCCGTCGTAATAATGTTCTATTATTTAAATGTATTCATAACTAATTAATCTGCGTACGCAAAAAGGGGGTAAGGGAGTGGGAGGGAGAGGGGGGGGGGGTAGTTACCTAATAATCCGAAAATAGAACATTGTTACTGGGCGATCAAGAAGAATGTTTTTTTTTTGAGTTATAACAAATGCAATAAAAATATGTAAACATACGTTCTATGGTCACGGCATTAAAATATGTAAATGGTAAATAATCGTTTATGTTAATGATTGTCAAATAAATAATAAACGTTGCACATTTCAAAATGAACCAAAAGATAATAAACTGATCATTCGTTAAACTCAACCCTCTTGTTTTATTTGTTGTTATTATTTATTCCTGTTTGTCCTTAAGCAATCCTAAAAGTAATTGATCGAGTCCAGGCAAGAGAAGTAAGACCGTCATAAGTAAATGAATCACCAAGTCAATAAAAGAAAGAAAGCATAGTAAAGATGATACATATTAACATCCGTAACGAACGGACCGTTAAATAATTAAGGGTTAACATAACACAACACATCGTAAAAATAAAACAAATTGCAAATTTGTATAATACCGGGATTAGAACCATTACATTGGTGTCGTGATCGTGATGACAATCAATACGTAACATATAATAATAAAAGGCTATGTTTCTTTTAAGGGTAAGTAAAGGCCTGTTTCAGACCACAAATAAAGGTCCTTATAGGGCAGGTGTATAGAAGTTCCATAGATCTGAACAACAACGTCACCAATGGCTTCAACAGGCTAGTAATGAACAGAATTGGTGGCGACAAGAAGCAACGAGCAGGTGCTTCCACAACACCAAGGTTTGGTTTTCAGATTCCACCTCATCTAGAACGTCCAAGGCAAGACCACTCCACATGCAGATCAACAAACGGGACTTCAAGATGGGGAAAACATATCATCAGTGACCAGAAGGAAGGAACCAACGCTTTGTTTTCAGTTTTCACCTCATCTAGAACGTCCAAGGCAAAACCACTCCACATGCTTATCAACAGACGGAGCTTCAAGACGGAGGAAACATCATCATCAGTGACCAGAATGAAGGAACCAACGCTTTGTTTTCAGATTCCACCTCAGCTACGACACCCAAGGCGAGACCACTCCACATGCTGATCAATAGACGGGGCATCAAGATGGGGGAAACATCATCATCAGTGACCAGAAGGAACGAACCTACGCATTGTTTTCAGATTCCGCCACAGCAACAACATCCAAGGCGGGACCACTCAACTTGCAGGTTAACAGATGAAGCTTCCAGATGCGGGCGACATCATCATCAGTAATCAGAAGAACGAAGGAGTCAATGATGCCAATGTTTTATTTTTAAAAACTTCCATAGCTAGGACTTTCAAGGTAGGACTAACCACGCTACATCCAGATCGTACTACTAGATGGGGGGTGCCACTATCAGGGACCAGCAGCCACGTAAGAGTCAATGATATGAAGGTTGTTATTTTCAGATATCTTCATAGCTAGACATTCGATGCAGGAGTGAACACGCTGCATCCAATCACCAGGTCGAGGAACGTGATGGAGGCGACGTCATCAATGGCACACTTCCTCAGTAATCAACCACTCTATATCCAAATCAAACGAGGGACCTCCAAGATGGGGGCGACATCATCAGTGACGAGACCGCACGTGCGAGTTCACCATTCCAAGGTTTTTACTTTCAGATTTCTCCTGAGCTAGGGCAACCAAGACAGAACCAACCACTCTACATCAAAATCAACCGTGGGACCTCCAAGATGGGAGCGACATCATCAGTGACGAGTCCGCACGTGAGGGTCAACAATTCCAAGGTTTTTATCTTCAGGTTTCTCCTGGACTAGGGCAACCAAGGCTGAACCAACCACTCTACACACAGATCCCCGCGGGTCCGGCCACGGGATGAGGGCGGCACCATCACGGACCAAACAGGACGTACCTACGTGATTACGACACCCAAGGCTGGACCAACCACTCCACATCAACAGACCGGGCAACGAGCAACACCGCCGGGAGGACTCTACTTCAACAGAAGCATCTACCTCTACAAGAGCAGAGTATGTCCAACGGCAAGCCAATTACTACAAATGCGGGTAGGAACAGACAATAACACGTCATGGTACAAAGATAGGCCAGACATGTGTAATTTTAAAATTTCAATTTTATAGAGAAAAATGGTAATTTTAAAAGGGGGCGAATGTAATGAATCAAGGGGGTCATACATAATATTTTTTTTTGTATTAATAACGGAAATTTTACGCGAAATAGAATAAATCTCACGTCGCACTTTTCGGAATAATTAAGGGTCCATCTGGTGTCTAGGCGAGATAAGGGCGCGTGCCATTCGAAGAAGGAATGCAAATATTCCTCTGCAGATTTGGCCAAATTTTCCTCCATAACCTCCTCGCCAAACAGCCACCGCTGGTCGCCAATGAGAATATCAAAATACCGAAGTCAAGCAAAACATTACCTCAGTCAAAAACATTATTGTTATAATATAAAAAGTTTATTGCTGTTTACAAACGGTATTAAAATAATAATGGTAAGTTAATTGATGCTTACATAAGGTATCAAAACCCGTAGCACAAGTCAATAGAAATTAGACAATGAACACAAAAATTTACGTTTACTCTACTTACCATCGAACGTTCCGTTGAGACACTCCCAGAACGAAGTCTGCAAATCAGAAAAGAAAAACAATGAGCAATTGGTTTTAATAGAATGTGGCTTATCGGAGAGTGATCTCGAGGTCGGTCCTTCGCCGCGAGCGTTCGAAACAGGCGCTATCATCGGTTCCAATCGCGGCAAATTAATTCTATGTTAATCGCGAAGAAAACGCAATTAAGTGCTGATTGGAATGGACGCTGGGCAAATAAACGATCAATGGACGACTCGAGCTCCATCTGTTAACGTGCGCGAGTAATTACCGGTGTCGAGTTCCTGGCCGGGGTTTTGCATTATTTCCGAGCGTAGATCATCTTTCAATTAAAAATAATTGCTTGTTTGGTAAATGGATTTCAAAAGTGATTTGTGATTAATTCAAATTTTAATCACCAAAAATGTACTTTCTTCAGAAATTGCTACATAAATTCCACATTTCTTCAGACAAATACATGAAATTTAAAAATATTTATCATGAAGGACGTTCCTTTCAAATTGGGAAAATTTACCAAAATTTGCTGTAACAACAATGGCTGCGCTTCAAAAAAAATTTGACCAAAAATGCACTTTTTTCAGAAATTGCTCTATAAATTTCACATTTCTTCAAAAAAATGCTTGAAATTTAGACAAATTAATCTTGAATGACGTTCCTTTTAAACTGACTAAAGAAAATTATCCGAACTTTGTAGTAACAACAATGGCTGCGTTAGAATCAAAATTTTGAAGACCAAAAATGCACTTTCTCCAGAAATTGCTCCATAAATTTCACATTTCTTCGGACAAATACATGAAATTTTAAAATATTTATCCTGACGCACGTTCTTTTCAAACTGGGAAAATTTACCAAAATTTGTAGTAACAACAATGGCTGCGCTTCAAAAAAAAAAGTTGACCAAAAACACTTTCTCCAGAAATTGCTCTATAAATTTCACATTTCTTCAAACAAATGCTTGAAATTTAGACAGATTAATCTTGAATGTCGTTCCTTTTAAACTGGCTAAAGAAAATTATCCGAACTTTGTAGTAACAACAATGGCTGTGTTAGAATTAAAATTTTGATGACCAAAAATGCATCTTCTCCAGAAATTGCTTTATAAATTTCACATTTCTTCAAACAAGTGCTTGAAATTTAGACAGATTAATCTTGAATGACGTTCCTTTTAAATTAATTAAAGAAAATTTTCCGAACTTTGCAGTAACAACAATGGCTGCACTAGAATAAAAATTTTGATGACCAAAAATGCAACTTCTCCAGAAAAGGTTTTATAAATTTTACATTTCTTCAAACAAATGCTTGAAATTTATACAGATTAATCTTGAATGACGTTCCTTTTAAATTAATTAAAGAAAATTTTCCGAACTTTGCAGTAACAACAATGACTGCACTAGAATAAAAATTTTGATGACTAAAAATGCACTTTCTCCAAAAATTTCTCTACAAATTTCACACTTCTTTAAAGATATGCTCGAAATTTAGGCGACATTTTTACCTTATACCCAATCGGTGCGGATTTAATTGCTGTGGACCGCAACACCCTAAAATGATTAGGGGGTCTTAAAGTTGTCTATTGCTGAGACTCTCTGTCGACTGATTTATTGGAGGTAAGAAAAATATGCTAAAACTACTAATTCGGAAACATACACAACTATCTGCAATAATTAGGTAACTCAAATGTACAGGGTGTCCCATTTTAAATTGCCACCCCAAATATCTCGAAACCTGAGCAACATGGAAAAAAATGTTTCAAATGAAAGTTGTAGGGTTCGGAGGGGGACATATGCTGGTGACCTTGAAAATTGCCTTGGCGTTAATTTTCAAGGTCAAGCGAAGGTCAACTTTGATTTTTCAAATGGAATCCCCTATTTTTTTTTGCGGGATCGTATTCTGCGGGATAAAATATAAACTTCTTGTAGGAAACGTTTCCCCTGAAATTAAGTAAAGTTTTTGAAAATCCACGAGTTACGAATTTTCGAATTGTGTAATACTCGAGCAAAAAAATAAAAGATAATATAAAACGTGTCGACGAAATTCTACAAAAATTAAATTACATTTGCAAATTATTGTTCTATCAAACTAAATGGAGTTTTTGAAAATCCACCAATTATTTCGTGAGTATTGAATTTTTTTAAATTTTAGTTTTCGAATTGGGCAATACTCCAGCAAAAAAAATAAAAAAATATATATAAAACGTGTCGACTAAATTCTACAAAAATTAAATTAGATTTGGGAATCATCGTTTTATCAAATTAAGTGAAGTTTTTGAAAATCCACCGATTATTTCGCGAGTTGTGAATTTTTGAAAATTTTAGTTCTCGAATTGTGTAATACTCGAGTGAAAAAATAAAAGAAAACATGAAACGTATCGACTAAATTCTACAAAAAATAAATTAGATTTACAAATCATGGTTTTATCAGATAAAATAGAGTTTTTAAAAATCCACCGATTATTTAGTGAGTATTGAATTTTTTAAAAATTTTGTTTTCGAATTGGGCAATACTCCAGCAAAAAATTTAAAAAAATATATATAAAATATAAAACGTGTCGACTAAATTCTACAAAAATTAAATTAGATTTAGGAATCATCGTTTTATCAAATTAAGTGAAGTTTTTGAAAATCCATCAATTATTTCGCGAGTTGTGAATTTTTGAAAATTTTAGTTCTCGAATTGTGTAATACTCGAGTGAAAAAACAAAAGAAAATATGAAACGTATCGACTAAATTCTACAAAAATTAAATTAGATTTACAAATCATGGTTTTATCAGATGAAATAGAGTTTTTGAAAATCCACTGATTATTTCGCGAGTTGTGGATTTTTGAAAATTTCGAATTGTGTAATACTCGAGCGAAAAAATAAAACAAAATATAAAACGTGTCGACTAAATTCTACAAAAATTAAATTAGATTTGGGAATCATCGTTTTATCAGATTAAGTGAAGTTTTTGAAAATCCACCGATTATTTCGCGAGTTGTGAATTTTTGAAAATTTTAGATCTCGAATTGTGTAATACTCCAGCAAATTTTTTTTTTTTAAATATGTAAAGCGTGTCGGCTAAATTCTACAAAAATTAAATTAGATTTACAAATCATGGTTTTATCAGATGAAATAGAGTTTTTGAAAATCCACTGATTATTTCGCGAGTTGTGGATTTTTGAAAATTTTGATTTTCGAATTGTGTAATACTCGAGCGAAAAAATAAAACAAAACATAAAACGTGTCGACTAAATTCTACAAAAATTAAATTGGATTTGGGAATCATCGTTTTATCAAATTAAGTAAAGTTTTTGAAAATCCACCAATTATTTCGCGAGTTGTGAATTTTTGAAAATTTTAGATCTCGAACTGTGTAATACTCCAGAATTTTTTTTTTTTTTAATATGTAAAGCGTGTCGGCTAAATTCTACAAAAATTAAATTAGATTTAAAAATCATGGTTTTATCAGATGAAATAGAGTTTTTAAAAATCCACCGATTATTTCGCGAGTTGTGGATTTTTGAAAATTTGTATTTTCGAATTGTGTAATACTCGAGTGAAAAAATAAAAGAAAATATAAAACGTGTCGACTAAATTCTACAAAAATTAAATCAGATTTGGGAATCATCGTTTTATCAAATTAAGTAAAGTTTTTGAAAATCCACCGATTATTTCTCTCGAATTGTGTAATACTCGAGTGAAAAAATAAAAGAAAATATGATACGTATCGACTAAATTCTACAAAAAAATAAATTAGATTTGCAAATCATCGTTTCATCAAAATAAGTGCGGTTTTTGAATATCCACCGATTATTTCACGAGTTGTGAATGGCACTACCTGTAGTTTCAAGCTAAGCAAGAATTTTTAATTAATTCTTAAAGCACTTTTTCGCCAGTTACTTTGACCTAGGAAGATAAATCGTTCTTCAAAAAGGAGGGGGGGGGGGGTATTTATATTTGGCCCCATTTGTATGGAACCACCGGATCGCAGTCCCCGTGGCATTTCTGGGTTGTTGGCGTTGTTGCGGTCCACCTCAATGGACCCCGTACCGAGTGGGTATTAAATTAGGAGGTCTAACTGGATACTCCTAAATTTAAACAGATTAATCTTGAATGACGTTATTTTCAAATTGCTAAAAAAAATTATCCGAACTTTGCAATAACAAAAATGGCTTCGCCAGAATTCAAAATTCTACGACAAACAATGTACTTCCTTCCAAATTTACTCTATAAATTCTACATTTTTTCAGACGCTTTGTTAGAATAATCTTGAATAACTTGTTTTTCAAATGAGTAACATAACGCATTAAAATTGTACACCGTAAGACCAGTTGTTATTTATTGTAGTTCTTTTATTTTCGACAATCACGTTTTTCGTGTTTAATTTCACCCGTGGAATTCAAACGGGCCTAATATTTTTAGACATGAAAGATGAAACCGTCTTCCACCTTCAATATTTCACCCCGCTGGCTGTTTATACGATAAATCTCGCCCGGACGTCATGCACCCGACGCCATGCATTTTTCGGATGCTTGCAAGACACTCGTAAATCACTGGATGTACAAGGTGCACTCAAGAAGAAGAAAAAAACGGACGCGAAACAAAAGAGAACGAAGTTCATCATTCCGCTGCTTTAAATAAATACAAAGAGTACTTGATTATTAAATAAATTTGAAGATCACGGGGGAATGTCCATTTGTCACCAAAATGGCGATTGGGACGCCATCTGTTGCATTTTTAGGATTACTAAACATTGACAAATCATTAACGAGGAAAATCGGTTCTCCCCGAGAACTATGAAGATGGACCGTGTATACTTGCTCCTGAAAGTTCTCAAACATTTAAATTCGTTTTTTCTCAGAATCAGCTTTCATGGACATGTACCGCTCTTCCCCCTAAGTCTTCATTTGAGAGAACCTTACTTGTTGCAAGTGCATTAAATAAAATACAAAGAGTACTTGATTATTGAATAAATTCGAGACAACCTTACTTGTTGCAAGTGCATTAAATAAATGTAATAACTATGTAAAGTCTGACGTTTTATTTAAACAATTATTTTTTAAATGAAGTGAACGGATGAACCTCGTATATGGTGCATGTTCACTTGAGCTGTCATTTGATATTTTGGGCGAGGATGACATTATCCGGATACCGGGCGTTATGGCTCTTGTCTGCATCATCGGGCACTTTATCTCCTTTCCACTTCGGTCCTCGTTTATTATTTATGTGTAACATGGTGCCAGCCTGCTGGTTTTCGTCCCATTATCCATGGGAAAATGTCGGAGTTTAGAAATTTATTCTAGGTGATGATTGAATTACTGAAGCTGATACGACATGATAACTTATGTCTTAAAAGTCTAAATATGGTATTAAAATTCTTCACGGAGTTTTTTATGAAAATTACCAAAGTTTCATTTCGAACGCGGATATGTTTGGGTTTTAATCAAATAAAGACATTTTAGCAAAAAAGATTCAATCCAAATTAAACAAATTAAACAATACAGGTGTATCACAATCAACGTCTTCATTAGTTACAGTATATTTAAATAATGCTCATTTTAGAATAATATAATGCGTAACAAGTAACAAAATTCCTAACGCATTAAAAGTTATTTGCATAAAACTTGTTTTCAATAGCCATTTTATTGAAGAAAAATCGAAGGTGGCTTTGAAAAACAATTTATTGACATCAAAAGTTAACAAAGTGACAAGAGACTATTTTGCCTTAGACTATTAGAGAATGAGAAGAGACTATTTTGAATGAGTAACGTAAAAGTTTAAAGCTCTTTATACTCAAGAATTATATTTTGTCAATGAAAAATTGAATGAAATCGCAATTTGACTACTCCCAATTTTTAGTTTCAGTGCCGTTATTAGTCATATTATAGAGAAACATGAAAAAACGGCGGCCCTTTAGAATTTTCATTTTTGCATACAAGGTAAAAAGGAAGAAGTTATTATTATACAATGTATTTATAGTATTTTGCTACAATGTGTTGTGAATAACAAGACATTGTCGTAAACATATTAATTGAACTAGAGGATGCCAGATTTACTAGCTTCTAGTCGCGTGCCACACAAGAAGCGCTCGTAAACTTGGCCATTCTCGCCGCCTCATAAATCTCCGGATTAATTTTCTTTTCAATTGGAAAGCGCTCAACTCGCGGCCAATTAACTTTAGGAAATTGCTTAGAATGTATTTTTGGACTTCTAACGTTTAAATGAATTTCCACACATCCTTGCAAAACGACTTCACTACAAAACTTAAATGCATTAAATAAATTAGAAACAACCTTACTTGTTGCAGAAAACATTAAAATAAATTCAATAAAACGAAATATAGCATTAGTTAAACAAAGTTTTATTTAGGCTTTAGTAATCAACAATCAGCAATGGCCGCTCTATTAAGATCGTTGGGAGTAGTGGAGAGAATAGAATTGTGAGAGGTACAACATCCATCATTTGCAAATTCGCCAATTTTTCCCCGAGTTATGATTTTTTGAATTTTTTTTTGTTGAACAAATTTAGAGAATATAAATACTCAAATGCTCTAAATTTTTAATATATCCACAAGATTTAACATAAATTTTGATTTTTGAGTTATACATTTTTTAAATGAATTTTTAAGTGGTCAAATATTTTTACAAGGAAAAACTAGAAAAAAAATCATATCGATATGATTGAATTCCTTAAAAACTCTGATGTAATCATAATACATTTACCTTTAAAATTAACCTTGATTTTTGAAATTGAGTCGATTTTTGCGCGAGTTATTATTTTTTGAAAATTAATATTTTGGCTAAAAAAAAATCCTGATATAATACTAATCCCTCAAAAATGTTGATATCTTTAGAAAACATTTACCTTTAAAACTAACTAACTCTGCCAATTTCTGCGTGTTATGAATTTTTGAAAATTCGTCGAAATATTTGAACAAAGAAAAATAGAAAAATAAAATAATATCGATATGATTGAATTCTTTAAAAAGTCCGATGCTATTATCATAACACATTTATGTACCTTCAACAAAAACTTTATTTTTTGAAAATGTGTCCTTTTTGGGTTTTAAATTGTCGTTTTTGGCAGTTGAAATTGTCTTTTTTGGCAGTTAAAAATTGTCATTTTTATCAGTTAAAAATGGCCGTTGCCGACACTTGAAAATTTGCCCTTTTGCAGTTGAAAATTGTCATTTTTGGCAGCTTAAAATGGTCGTTGCCGACACTTGAAAATTTGCGCTTTTGCAGTTGAAAATTGTCATTTTTGGCAGCTTAAAATGATCGTTTCCGACACTTGAAAATTGGCCTTTTTGGCAGATTAAAATGGTCGTTGCCGACACTTGAAAATTTGCCCTTTTGCAGTTGAAAATTGTCATTTTTGGCAGTTTAAAATGGTCGTTGCCGGCACTTGAAAATTTGCCCTTTTGCAGTAGAGAATTGTCATTTTTGGCAGTTTAAAATGGTCGTTGCCGGCACTTGAAAATTTGCCCTTTTGCAGTAGAGAATTGTCATTTTTGGCAGTTTAAAATGGTCGTTGCCGGCACTTGAAAATTTGCCCTTTTGCAGTAGAGAATTGTCATTTTTGGCAGCTTAAAATGGTCGTTTCCGACACTTGAAAATTCGCCTTTTTGGCAGTTAAAAATTGTCATTTTTGGCAGTTAAAAATCGTCGTTTCCGACACTTGAAAATTGGCAGCTTAAAATGGTCGTTTCCGACACTTGAAAATTGGCCTTTTTGGCAGTTGAAAATTGGCCTTTTTGCCAGTTGAAAATTGTCATTTTTTGCAGTTGAAAATTGTCATTTTTTGGCAGTTAAAAATTGTCACTTTTGGCAGTTAGAAATTGCCACTTTTGGCAGTTAAAAATGGTCGTTGCCGACACTTAAAAATTTGCCTTTTGGCAGTTGAAAATTGGCCTTTTTGGCAGTTGACATTGTCATTTTTGGCAGTAAAAATTGTCATTTTTGGCAGTTGAAAATTGTCATTTTTGGCAGTTAAGAATGGTCGTTTCCGACACTTGAAAATTGGCCTTTTTTTCAGTTAAAAATTGTAATTTTTGGCAGTTAAAAATGGTCGTTTACGACACTTGAAAATTGGCCTTTTTGGCAGTTGAAAATTGGCATTTGTGGCAGTTGAAAATGGGCATTTTTGGCAGTTGAAAATTGGCATTTTTTGCCGTTAAGAAATTGTCATTTTTGGCAATTAAAAATTGTTATTTTTGGCAGTCAAAAATGGTCATTTCCGACACTTGATTTACTACTATGATATGCTAGAATTTATCAAAAATAAAAAAAAAATGTATATTCTCAAAACATCTCAATTATCTTTAATTTTTGAAAATGCGTGAGTGATAAATGTTTAAAAATGATGTTTTTTAATTTGTCGAATATTTGAACAAAGAAAAAATTGAAAAAAAAATACTGATATAATTGAATTCTTTAAAACGTTTAATGCAGTCATAATACATTTACCTTTAAAATTAACTTGGAGTTTTGAAAATGCGTGTTATGGTTTTGAAAATTAATATTTAAAGTTGTCGAAGACTTGAATAAAAAAACATTTTTTTAATACACTCACAAAACTTAAAAGGCCTTTAAAACTTACTGTAATTTTTGAAAATGCGTCACGTTTTAAAAAGTTATGAATTTTTGAAAATTAACGTTTTAGGTTGTCGAACAAAAACAAACTTCTCAAAAATTTTAGTAAGTATATTCACAAAACATCTACCTTTTGAATCAACTTAGACTTTTGAAAATGTGTCAATTTTTGGTTGAGATTAATTTTTGAAAATTAATATTTAAAGTTGTTGAAGACAAAAATCGATTTTTTTTTCATATATTCACAAAATAACTATTTAATTTAATTTATTTAATGTGCCAATAACAATGGGTTTATACAGGTCAATATACATAATATCAATAAGTGGTTTCAATAAATAAAAGAAAATATAAGTCATAACAGATATAAAAAAAAGTTAACTTACAGGTTGTAGAAATATGCAAAAGATGCGTTCAGAAAAAGAAAACTGTAACATGGATAAATAACAAATGTATCTTCCTTTAAAACGAACCTTAATTTTTTTCAATTTTTAAAAACGAATTTTTAAACAAGGAAAAACTAGAAAAAAACATAGCGCTATGATTGAATTCCATAAAAAAAACTCAGATGCAATCAATTTACCTTTAAAATTAATCTTGATTTTTGAAACTTAGTCAATGTTTGTGTTAGTTATGAATTTTTGAAAATTAATGTTTTAAGTTGTTGAACACTTAAACAAAACCAAAATCGAAAAGAAAATAGGTCTGATATACTCTGGCCGCGCTATGAAGGCGTCTGAGGTGATTAACGAAGGGTCGCCCTCATCAGAAGTGATTGAATATTTTGTTACTTTACACTCATAGATGTTTTCACTTTACTTGCTAGCTATTGGTGCTTCTATTAATAAATCAGCGGTTTTTGAAAGGTTACAGATAACTTTGGTCCAAGTTAATCACCTCATATGCCATCATAGCGCGGCCAGACTTTATGATAAGAGTTCCTTAAATATTTTAGAATATTCACAGAGCATCTACCTTTATTTTTCGAAAATGTATTAATTTTTCCGTGAGTTATTTGTATAAAATTAATGTTAGTGCTTTTTCTCTTGTAAAATATACATTTCTAAAATAAAGTTCAAATTTAAATTTAATTACGGTAGTTTTCTCAACTATCCAACACAATTCCATTGGAAAATCCTTTTCATATCTTATAATGAAATGGGAATAGAAAACAAGTTTGCGTTAGTTTTGTATTATTGTACAATAAATTACTTTATTAAACAAAATTGTAGCTGTCTTTGCAAAAACAGGATTTTTAGCATATCCATTAAACTGCTAGACCAAACCCCAACACATGACACATCACCGTAATCAGAAAAAAAATCTGTATTTGAAAATGTAAAAATACAAGATGGCGCCCATAAGAAAAATCAAAGTTGATGATGTTTCCCGAAAATCGAAACGTCGAATTTTTATTATTATATCACCACGTTGTAGAGCGTACAAAGTGGCAATAATAAAGTGTCAATTTTTTTGAAGTATCTCTATAGTCTCGCAAAAAAATAAAAATTTCGATTTTTTTTTTATATCTTCGGAAGTAGTCGGAATATTTAATGTTTCAAAAAGGCATTATGTTACACTCCAGATTAGGTAACTTTGCCCTAATTTAACCGACCTTGTATCTCTTCAAATAACCGAGATCCCTACGCTTGAGCTCCAAAAAACGGGGACCCTGTATACAAATATATTTATTAAAATTAATGTATACATTTTAATATACATTCAAAATATATTGGCATATCACTAGTATCAACTGGCTATCGACCAGATGTCTTTCAGCCTTTTGACACTTATTTAATTCGTTTTATTGCTATTTTATAATTACAATTATGGATTACCACGTAGTAACGGTCGCAACAAACCTCTTCATAATTCCTATTTTATCTCGATCTATTTTCTACGGTTAAACTTGGTGAGGATGGGAATGTAAATTTCGTAAAGCTGCCAGCAATTAACGGCGACAAATTAAGGCCAATTGAAAGCATGCAGCAGTTAATCACGATTTATTAGCGTAAACGCCGACCCACATAGCTCCGAATTAGTATTCTTAATGGATAAAACAATGTGTCCAGAGACTTGAATGGAGAAAACAACGCTTACTGATACATAAAAACCCATCAACAAAAACAAAAGAAAACAATAACAACAACAATAAAATTCTTAAGATTCTAATCAATTTCTGCTTATTTATTGGTCTATTTTACTTTAACAACTCTTCCCCAAATTTATATTTTCAGAATATTCGCCAAATTTGAAGTCTCCCTGCGCCGCTGTGGGCAGCATAAATGATCCTTTTATTACGGTGGGTTCAATTGTTTCCTTCAGAGGGAGCTGAAATCGTTGATTAACACTCGCCCTTTCCTTCGCTATCATGAAGAAACTCGCTGGGTTTTGCATTCTATTTTCATTTTGCACTTCAAAGACAAGTTTTTCTTACTACAATTACAGACCTACTTCCACATAAAATTAAATTTATAGAAAGAAATGCGTTTAGATTCAGAACTAATTCCGTTGCTTTCTTTCTCTTCATACCTCAGACTTTTGAAAATTGAATTATTTTGAACATAACAAATATTTGTAAGCGTGTGCAGTTAGGTGGGTTATTGGAAAATAACAATTACGACTTACCAACTGTGTTGAACAAAATTTCTGTACATCCTGTAAAGTTGTATTTCGCAGCTTTCCATCGGCTGCAATTTCCACCAAAGATATCTGCAAAAAAACATTCACAAATAATTATTTCTGAAAAAGAAATTTAATAATTGCGAATTTTCAAATCTAGTAAAAATTATCTTTACTAACAGCCAATTTTCGTATAAACAAGACCGTCACATGAGCTAACGACCTAAGGTCTTTTGGCCTTGAAATCGTATATTTTTGCTAATGTTAATATGTCTCTGTAGAGAGAGACATAGATTTGATCAGTGACGGTTCGCGGGGTTTTTTCTGGTAGGGCCGAGGAACAAGAGGTGGTAATACAGATAGGTAGGGTCAGTTGCAGAGACGGCTGGCTACGTGACCGCACCTATCTGTATTACCACCTCTTGTTCCTCGGCCGTACCAGAAAAAAAACTCGCGAACCATCACTGGATTTGATCCAAATCTATTTAACAATCCTAATTCAAACGCATTTTCAATATGCTGGTCATGGAGAAGGATTATCCACCAGAGGTTCTTGCTCAAGATTCTTTTACTTTTCTATCCCAAATTGATCTAAAAACATGATTGGAATATATTTTTAATTTCTTGGTCACGCAGGAGAGTTATCGCACATAGGTCTTTCTGTTTAAGATTCTTCTACTTTTCTGTTACAAATCTATCTAAAAACATTATTGGAATACAGTTTTAATTTATTGGTCACAGGGAAGGACTATTGATCAGATCTTTTTGCCCAAGATTTTTTTCCAAAAAATGGATTGATTTAATGAATCAAAAATTGAAAAATTTAATATCATTTATTCGTCGCCTTCTAGTAAAACCTAAGCTATGGCCTAAAGCAGAGCTTCTGAAAGTGTGGATCATAACTAAATCTGCAGGTCGCGAAAAATTTAGAAAACTACAGTTGACTCCAGATCAACTGTGGTTTTCTAAATTTTGTGCACCGTCCGAAAATAAATTAATTATAGTCATGCTGGAGGTTCCTACTTTCCAATGGTTAAAAAATAACACATTGCCGCACCCTCTAAACTTTAAAAATGTATACAATATCATTGTGCAAATTCTAATGCTGAAGTTGTGCCTTTCATTGATCGGAAAAAAAATTCAAAAACAACTGTTGGACCCTCGATATATTAAAAATTTACTCAAAATCGATTGTACTTTATGTTACAGGCAAAATTTAAAAACACCCCTTCAGTATATTCCCAGATAATTCCAGGAGAATAGAGATAGTTCCAATCCTGAAGTTGCGCCTTTTCTTGATCGGTAAAAAAAATGCAAAAACAATTGTTGCGCCCTCCAAACTTTTTTTTTCAAAATCGGTTGTACTTTATGCTGCAGGCAAAATTTAAAAACATCGTTGAAAGAGTTATGTGCGAAAAACCTCAAAATGCACTTTTTTCAAACACCCATAACTTGGTGCCAAATCGTCGTAGAAACTTCGTTCTTCGAGTCCTGCATAGGGAAATGATCAAATTTTAATGCCTTTATGGTGGATTGAGTCGACAAAATTTTTCCAACTTCGTAGACATCGTCAAAGTTGGACATGGTTTCCGGAAAAAACTTTTTTTTTCACAGGAGCGCTAGAGGGGGCGGAAGGGGTTACGCTTAAGTTCGCATGCATGCATTTAAAGAAGATACTTCAAAGTTTTCCATCCTCAAAGATTAATCAAAATCGATTAAAAATACGCCGAGTTATGGCGGTGTTTCATTTTTTTTTCCTTCAGTATACTTTATGTTGCAGGCAAAATCTAAACACACCCCTTTCATTAATTCCCAGATAATTCCACGAGAACAGAGTTAGTTCTAATGCTGAAGTAGCGCCTTTTCTTGATCGGTAAAAAAATATAAAAACAATTGTTGCGCCCTCCAAACTTTAAAAATTTACTCAAAATCGATGGTATTTTATGCTACAGGCGAAATCCAAAACATCCCTTCAATAAATGTCCAGATAATCCCACGAGAACAGAGTTAGTTTTGATACTGAAGTTGCGCCTTTCCTTAATCGGTAAAAAAAATACAAAAACAATTGTTGCGCCCTCCAAACTTTAAAAAAATTACTCAAAATCGATGGTACTTTATGCTACAGGCGAAATCCAAAACATCCCTTCAATAGATGTCCAGATAATCCCACGAGAACAGAGTTAGTTCTGATAATGAAGTTGCGTCTTTCCTTAATTGGTAAAAAAATACAAAAACAATTGTTGCACCCTCCAAACTTTAAAAATTTACTCAAAATCGATGGTACTTTATGCTACAGGCGAAATCCAAAACATCCCTTCAATAGATGTCCAGATAATCCCACGAGAACAGAGTTAGTTCTGATACTGAATTTGCGCCTTTCCTTAATCGGTAAAAAAAAATACAAAAACAATTGTTGCACCCTCTGAACTTTAAAAATTTACTCAAAATCGATTGTACTTTATGCTACAGGCGAAATCCAAAACATCCCTTCAATAGATGTCCAGATAAACCCACGAGAACAGAGTTAGTTTTGATACTGAAGATGCGCCTTTCCTTAATCGGTAAAAAAAATACAAAAACAATTGTTGCGCCCTCCAAACTTTAAAAAAATTACTCAAAATCGATGGTACTTTATGCTACAGGCGAAATCCAAAACATCCCTTCAATAGATGTCCAGATAATCCCACGAGAACAGAGTTAGTTCTGATAATGAAGTTGCGTCTTTCCTTAATTGGTAAAAAAATACAAAAACAATTGTTGCACCCTCCAAACTTTAAAAATTTACTCAAAATTGATGGTACTTTATGCTACAGGCGAAATCCAAAACATCCCTTCAATAGATGTCCAGATAATCCCACGAGAACAGAGTTAGTTCTGATACTGAAGTTGCGCCTTTCCTTAATCGGTAAAAAAAATACAAAGACAATTGTTGCGCCCTCCAAACTTTAAAAAATTACTCAAAATTGATTGTACTTTATGCTACAAGCGAAATCCAAAACATCCCTTCAATAAATATCCAGATAATCCCACGAGAACAGAGTTAGTTCTGATAATGAAGTTGCGTCTTTCCTTAATTGGTAAAAAAATACAAAAACAATTGTTGCACCCTCCAAACTTTAAAAATTTACTCAAAATTGATGGTACTTTATGCTACAGGCGAAATCCAAAACATCCCTTCAATAGATGTCCAGATAATCCCACGAGAACAGAGTTAGTTCTGATACTGAAGTTGCGCCTTTCCTTAATCGGTAAAAAAAATACAAAGACAATTGTTGCGCCCTCCAAACCTTAAAAAATTACTCAAAATTGATTGTACTTTATGCTACAAGCGAAATCCAAAACATCCCTTCAATAAATGTCCAGATAATCCAACGAGAACAGAGTTAGTTATGATACTGAAGTTGCACCTTTCCTTAATCGGTAAAAAAAAATACAAAAACAATTGTTGCACCCTCCAAACTTTAAAAATTTACTCAAAATCGATGGTACTTTATGCTGCAGGCAAAATCCAAAACATCCCTTCAATAGATGTCCAGATAATCCCACGAGAACGAAGTTAGTTTTAATCCTGAAGTTGCGCCTTTCCTTAACCGGTAAAAAAAAATACAAAAACAATTGCTGCACCCTCGAGCTTGAAAAATTCGTGTAAATTCTTAAAACCTCACTCACCAGATTCTCTTGTAACTTAAGAAACTTACGCAAAATCGATTGTACTTTATGTTCCAGGCAAGATCTAAAAACATCTCTTCAGTAGATTCCCAGATAATCACACGAGAATAGAGCATATTGTGATCCTGAAGTTGCGCCTTTACTCCATCGGTACAAATAATACAAAAACAAAGGTAACAGAATTAAAATATTTGCTCAGTAAAAAGGGGTCGCAATTGGAAAGAGTTTAAGAAGGTCCGGCCCGAAGTATTAACACCGATCATGCCATTAGCTCTCCCAATCCCAACTTTTCGCTCTAAACGAATTTAAAAAAAAACAATTGAACACGAATAATCATCGGTCGTGTTCGATTGTTTATTCTTGGAACGTGCCCATCATTCCGCCGATTGAATATCGTATATAAAAAGTAATGGGGTTAAACAGACGATGAACCCAACAGAGTGCATTACAAATAGATAATCGGTTTAAAATAGACGTGTTCTGTCAGTTTTGGCCTATAGAATTTGTCAACGAGGCGTGAACACGAGGAAACGGCGCGTCTCGAGCGCGCGGACCACACAGTCGCTCTCTCCATTACCGACAGGCACGCCATTGCCTGGATAGGCACAGGAAATAGTTGGCTGGCTATAGACCTAGCGGACACGCACAGAAATAGCACCTACCGGTCTGAATCCGCTGAAAAGCTTCGTTCCTACCAGAGTCCCTCTTAATTACTAAACGGCGTCGTTAACAAATAAGCCGGTTATGTAAACAAACGCATCAAAGGCGCGCCGACGCCCCTTTGATCACCCTAATAACGACCGATTAAATAAGGGATGTTTTCTTTACAAAAATGAATTTTTGATGTAACCATTTCCTCTCCCTCTTCTGAGAAATAAAAAAAAATATTTTTCTGCGCGCTATTTATACACAATTGTGGTAATTGGTGTATGCACACACACACAACACAACACAAGGCGTCCAATAAATCATCCGTAAGTGAGTTTATAAACGAGATTCTTAAAAATAGCGGCCGGCTCTTCGTTTTGTCTTCTCCCTGAAATCGATGGTTAATTTGTGTAATGGACGGGAGCGAGATAACTCCTGGTTTCGTGAAGTGGAGAAGAGCAGAACAGATGGTGCGTTTATTTCAGGCGACGTTGATTGAAATATGTGCCTCATTTCCTCTATTATAACCTGCTACATTTCACTACTGAAAATACATCCCATGGCTTGTTCTTACTTGATTAGGTTAGAGTGTCGCTTGGACTATTTCGAACCATGTGGGAACTATTTTTTGCGCTAATATGTTATGATTTACAATTTGGAACCATGTGGGATACCGAGATTTGTGATTCTATTAATTTATGCAATATTTTGAACCACCATAAATTTAATTGGGAATAGACAGTGGCGGATACAGGGGGTTTCTAAGGGGAGGTCGTTCATGATCGTCCAGTTTGTTTCGTTTGCTTTAAATTTCTGCCTAAGATTTTCCAGTCTGGGCAGTATGGTGGTGTGGTATAGGGATATTTTGTGGAGTGGATTGTTGGGGTGGCAAATTTACATTTTACAAAAAAATATTTTCTTGTAATTACTTTTAATCTGAGATTCCGCGATGCCGTCCCAGTGGCACACTTGGGTAATTTCTCTTCTGCAGGTTTGCTTTATTCACGTCTCACGTGTATTTTTCACGCGAACACTTTCCAAAGCCGTAAATTGATAAGAGCGTGTGTCCCTCTCGGACGGGGACAATGGGCCCCTCCGCATGGGGGCGAACATTCAATAAGTGGCCCTCCTTCCCAGCAGAAAAATTTATAAGAGAAGAGAAGAGGTATGCGCGTCCCGCGGCGCGACAAGTGGCCGCGCGGATGTCCCCCAGGTGGAGGCCACCGCTAAAAAATGGACCCCCATAACTTACGTCCAGGCACAGCTGGAGGAAAAGAAGCACAAAGAGTTGGAATATAAACATCGTACGTACGTATGAAAGAGTTTTGCATACGAGTCGATCCCACGCCTCGTTTCTTTTTCGTTTTACACCTTTCCATCGAAAGAAACGGCGCGAATGACGTTGAACATCAAACTTCATTCCATGGAAATAAATTTGTGTGTTTATACGAAAAATTAAATAACGAGTAGTCCAAAAATACTTTTTCTCGCTAGATGGTTAGCGTGCTAGTTTTCCGTAAAATATGAAGAATCAAAGTTGGCTGTTAATAGAAAAAGTCATGAATCCGGAACTTTTGCAGTATCGTGGAGTAATAGGTTGTTTCAGGAGCTGTAGAAAATTTCAAAAAATTCCTTAAAAAGGTTCCGAAATAAGTCTAGAAAGAGGCCTAAAAAAAAATCGGAAAAATGACCCTAAAAAGGTTTGAGAAAAAACCATCAAAATAAAGTCTTCAAAAAAATCTCCTGAAAAGATTCTTTAAAAAATACCAAAAAAACTACTGAAAAATAGTCTGAAAAAAATTGTGCTAAAATCGGCACTGAAAAAAAATCTTGAAGAAGTTTTGAAAAAGTTGAAATTTGTCCTGAAAGAGAGCGTAAAAAAAGTTTTCAAAAAGATCACGAAATAAAGTTTTGAAAATAAAGTCTTGAAATATCTTGAAAAAAAGTAAATGTAATTAAAAGAATCTTACAAAAAGTAATCTTGAGCTCTTGAAGCATTTTCAGAAATGGTTTTGGTTTTTGAAAATGTTTCGAGTTTTGCGCGAGTTGTTAATTTTTGTGAAAATGTTTGTTTGTAAACGCGAAAAATAAAATAAAAATAAATATGAATCGCGAGTTGCAAAATTATACAAAAATTAAATTCAGTTTCCCCCTGAAATTATTTCGATTTTTGAAAATCTTTTGAAAAATTTCGTTCTCATTTGATTTCGACGCAAATTAAAATGCCAAAGATTGATCGATTGATGGATGCTGAATACGGATTTTTTTGTTTTTTGTTTTTTTGATGCGAGGAGAGAAACTCTTTTATAGACTCCCCTGTAGTGGGGTGGTGTTGGACTCCTCCCCCTGAAGGGCGCGGAGTGTACCAACTAAAAACTCTCCTCGATGGACTGCTTACGATACGAGAATTTATATGGAGATGCCCAAAAACTTTATGCGTAGACGCCGGAAATTTAAAATTAATTACTGCAGAGGTGTTAAATTCAGGCGTTCTTTTTAATACGAGCATTCATGAAACACTGGATATACCTAACTCCTTGCAGGCAACAACTATGTTTTCAATCTAGGATTACGATCACCAAGAGTCGATACTTAACCCTCGTAAGAGTTACAGTGACTGTTTCGTGCAGGCAAAATAGTTGCCGTTCATAAAACACCTCTGTAATTACCAAAATTACGATCCGATCCGTCACCTCACAAATAGTAATATCAAGTTTAAATTACTGCACAACATTTAATCATTGAAGCAAAAATAAAACCAAAACATAAACGTTGACCATCGTTGAATAATTTTTAAAAGCAATGAAGAATACATTCCTTTTATGAGGGCAAAATAATAAATAACACCACAAAGAGCATTCAATAATCAACAAAAAAAATTTAAGACAGAACCAATGTGTTTTTTTTTTATACACCGAATGAAACTGACGTTATAACGTCAAAATTATAAAATATGAAAACGATAAATTACGCTTCAAATTCTAATAGTCATCAATATCACACTCGCCAAAACAACCATAAGTCGCTTCGGCGATGCTTCATCTGCAAAGAGCGAACGGCCGAAAAGGATGCGGTTTTGATGAGAGCGAAACGTGAGGAAATTCAGGATATCGCGCAACATAAATTTCAACATTTAAACACTCAACACCTTTCTTATTACAGTTATGCATGCGCTCGCATCGGAAATTACTGCAAAGGTGTTTTGAAATTCAAGGCGGACTCGAGAGATTCTTCCCCGACATTCAGGCGAAGATTCCCCTGATCATGTCAAACATCCGGAAACACTGTATATACCTAACTCCTTACAGGCAACAACTACCGTTTCGAGCTAGAATTACGATTACCAAGAGTTGATACTTCACCCTCGTAAGAGCTACAGCGGCGTGCTTCCGCGCCGGTAAAAGATCACCTCGAGGTGCCCTTAAAAAAAATAATTACAATTTCCCATCCGTTACATCGTAAACAATAATAACAAATTAAAATTACTGAATACGATTTGAAAACAAAAAAAAAAGTCGCGCTATATCTCAAACAAAACTAATACAGGAATCGCCAGGAAACTTTGAACATGGGTATTACTTGAAGATCCAAAGAAATGAAAAGCTTTTCGTAAAATTTCGTGTTTGGGAACGTTTTTTTTTTAAATTAAAAAAAACGAAATATAGCCTGAATATATAAATATTCAACCTGTTCGTAACTCTGCAAGCAAAATTAAGTCTTACTAAGACTATAAACAAATAACTTATTGAAACAACTACTTCCCTGGCTGATGCCACGCCGGATATTGAATGATACATACTCTGCAATAAATAAGGTTGTTTCTATTTTATTTGTTTTTTTTTTTTTCGAGATTAGAATTTGAAGTGTAATTTGTCATTTTCATCTTTTACAATTTTTTTTTCGCAATTTTCATTGATTGGACATGAATATTTCCTAATATTTTTTTTAACACATCATTAATCAATAATAGTAGTAGTATAGTTTATTTCCAGTGCAAAAGATTAGTACATTCAATAGGATGAACGGTGTAATAATATACCATGTTTATATAAAATATAATGTAAATATAAATGGGTCAATAATATATTTAATACAATATCAAATGACGTTCTGCTTGCCCTTATATACCAATCAAGTAATCGTAGGATAGAAAAAAGACTAGAGCGACATCTATCGGCAAAAAATTACAACGGTTTGAAATTATTTACACATATCGGCGATAGATGTCGCCCTAGTTTTTTTTCTATCCTGAGGTAACTTGAGTGGTATATAAGAGCAAGCAGAACGTCATTTGATATTGTATTAAATATGTTATTGACCCATTTATATTTACATTATATTTTATATATACATGGTATATTAATACATCGTTCACCCCATTGAATGTACTTATCATTTGCACTGGAAATAAACTATACTACTACTATTATTGATTAATGATGTGTTAAAAAAAATATTAGGAAATATTCATGTCCAATCAATGAAAATTGCAAAAAAAAATTGTAAAAGATGAAAATGACAAATTACACTTCAAATTCTAATCTCGAAAAAAAAAAAACGTTCCCAAACACGAAATTTTACGAAAAGCTTTTCATTTCTTTTCAAAGTTTCCTGGCGATTCCTGTATTAGTTTTGTTTGAGATATAGCGCGACTTTTTTTTTTGTTTTCAAATCGTATTCAGTAATTTTAATTTGTTATTATTGTTTACGATGTAACGGATGGGAAATTGTAATTATTTTTTTTAAGGGCACCTCGAGGTGATCTTTTACCGGCGCGGAAGCACGCCGCTGTAGCTCTTACGAGGGTGAAGTATCAACTCTTGGTAATCGTAATTCTAGCTCGAAACGGTAGTTGTTGCCTGTAAGGAGTTAGGTATATACAGTGTTTCCGGATGTTTGACATGATCAGGGGAATCTTCGCCTGAATGTCGGGGAAGAATTTCTCGAGTCCGCCTTGAATTTCAAAACACCTTTGCAGTAATTTCCGATGCGAGCGCATGCTTAACTGTAATAAGAAAGGTGTTCAGTGTTTAAATGTTGAAATTTATGTTGCGCGATATCCTAAATTTCCTCACGTTTCGCTCTCATCAAAACCGCATCCTTTTCGGCCGTTCGCGCTTTGCAGATGAAGCATCGCCGAAGCGACTTATGGTTGTTTTGGCGAGTGTGATATTGATATTAGAATTTGAAGTGTAATTTGTCGTTTTCATATTTCATAATTTTGACGTTTTAAACGTCAGTTTCATTCGGTGTATAAAAAAAACACATTGGTTCTGTCTTCAATTTTTTTTTGTTGATTATTGAATGCTCTTTGAGGTGTTATTTATTATTTTGCCCTCATAAAAGGAATGTATTCTTCATTGCTTTTGCTGGAATGAATTATTTGGTCTTGCGTTTCGCGAAAATTATTCAACGATGGTCAACGTTTAGGTTTTGGTTTTATTTTTGCATCAATGATTAAACGTTGTGCAGTAATTTAAACTTGATATTATTATTAGTGAGGTGACGGATCGGATCGTAATTTTGGTAATTACAGAGGTGTTTTATGAACGGCAACTATTTTACCTGCACGAAACAGTCACTGTAACTCTTACGAGGGTTAAGTATCGACTCTTGGTGATCGTAATCCTAGATTGAAAACATAGTTGTTGCCTGCAAGGAGTTAGGTATATCCAGTGTTTCATGAATGCTCGTATTAAAAAGAACGCCTGAATTTAACACCTCTGCAGTAATTAATTTTAAATTTCCGGCGTCTACGCATAAAGTCTTTTGGGCATCTCCATATAAATTCTCGTATCGCAACCAGTCCATCGAGGAGAGTTTTTAGTTGGTACACTCCGCGCCCTTCAGGGGGAGGAGTCCAACACCACCCCACTACAGGGGAGTCTATAAAAGAGTTTCTCTCCTCGCATCAAAAAAAACAAAAAACAAAAAAATCCGTATTCAGCATCCATCAATCGAGCAATCTTTGGCATTTAAATTTGCGTCGAAATCAAATGAGAACGAAAATTTTCAAAAGATTTTCTAAAATCGAAATAATTTCAGGGGAAACTGAATTTAATTTTTGTATAATTTATAACTCGCGATTCATATTTATTTTTATTTTATTTTTCGCGTTTACAAACAAACATTTTCACAAAAATTAACAACTCGCGCAAAACTCGAAAGATTTTCAAAAACCAAAACCATTTCAGAAAATGCTTCAAGAGCTCAAGATTACTTTTTGTAAGATTCTTTTAATTACATTTACTTTTTTTCAAGATATTTCAAGACTTTATTTTTAAAACTTTATTTCATGATCTTTTTCAAAACTTTTTTCACGCTCTCTTTCGGGACAAATTTCAACTTTTTGAAAACTTCTTCAAGATTTTTTTTCAGGGCCGATTTTAGAACAATTTTTTTCAGACTATTTTTCAGTAGTTTTTTAGGTATTTTTTTAAAGATTTTTTTCAGGAGATTTTTTGAAGACTTTATTTTGATGGTTTTTTCTCAAACCTTTTTAGGGTCATTTTTCCGATTTTTTTTATGCCTCTTTCTAGACTTATTTCGAAACCTTTTTAAGGAATTTTTTGAAATTTTCTACAGCTACTGAAACAACGTATTACTCCACGATACTGCAAAAATCTGTAAACATCCCTTACCTATATTTCGAAATAATTCCTCGAGAACAAAATTTGTAATTATCTAAAGCTGCACTTTTTCTCGAGCGCTTAAAAAATATAAAAAGAATTGCCAGACACTTGAAATTTTCCACAGTTTCTGAAACAACGTATTACTCCATTAGAATTTGAAGTGTAATTTGTCGTTTTCATATTTCATAATTTCATAATCCGCGGCGTACCTGTTGATCAGAGGCCTGCCCGACGTCGGGCCGGGCCGGGCCGGGCTTGGATAAATTTAATTTTATTATATTTTGGAAAGCAACAACTAAGTGAATTAAAAAAAAATGTTATTAACACGAATTTAATGTATTTTAAGAATTTGAAGGAATACATGGGTCCAGTAATTTTATTTATTTAATTCAACATTTTTCGGGGACGGGCCGGGCCGGGCTTTGAATATTCAGCTCCGGGCCGGGCCGGGTCGGGCCCGCAGCACATTTTCGTTTCATCGGGCCGGGCCGGGTTTTAAATTTTCACTCTCGGGCCGGGCCGGGCCGGGCTTTCGAAAACCCGCTTCTGCAAGGCTCTGAGCTGTACCACTCGAAAAACTAATCTAAAATGTCGATTTTTACGAAATTAATAAAAGTAGTAATACCTCGAAAATTAACGATTTTTTATGAAGGTCATATTTTGATATTCTGGTTTGTTAGTTGTCATGAGCCCGGCCTATCAGATCTCCAAGAGATAACATCGACTTTCGGGACAACCTGTACACAGGGTGGGTAAAGTAAAAAATCTAGTCCCTAGACCGTTTATTTTTATTTTTGTCTTTGTTGTGGTTGTTATTATCGTTGTAGTAACATAGTTGTTGGCGTTGTTGTCGTTTTGTTCGCGTTTTCGTTCTCGTTCTCGTTCTCGTTCTCGTTCTCGTTCTCGTTCTCGTTCTCGTTCTCGTTCTCGTTCTCGTTCTCGTTCTCGTTCTCGTTCTCGTTCTCGTTCTAGTATATCTCTCACCTGTATAAAGATGTAATCTATTTGGAGCCAACAAATAGATTGATGACTAATATTTTTTTTTATTTTTTCAAAAAAGTTCATTCATTGTAATAATTTTACCATGACTATTTAACATAATTACAATTAGTCTGGTGCTTCTACCCACTTCATTTATTCAAATTAAAGTACTTGGGTCAACTGTGGACACTCCAAGGAATTGTCCAATTAAGCCATCAATTCATCTAATTATGTGCGCAAAGAGGGGAAATTAACAATAACGTCTGTTGAAATTCCTCGGGCGCTGATGGTTTATTAAAACGTGACGACGCGGAGTAAACTGCACCCCGAGAATTTAAGCACCCTCAACGGAAGACTTTATCGCTTTAGCTCGAAGGTAATTAACGTGATCTATTTTTATGGGTGCGGTGATTATTTACACTTATACTTAATTTGGGATGACAACGGAGTTCCCCTTCGTTACGTGACATTTGTAGAATGTAATTATTACATCCTAATTCAGTTTCTTTATCGAATCTATGGAATTAAATACAGTGCGCACAGACAGACACACACACACACACACAGAGACACAACATTTTTTTTTCCAGAAATTGTTGAAATGTCATCTAGGGACCCCAAAACGGATATTTCCGTAAAAAAAATTCAAAAAAATTTTCACGACCACAATACTTTCTCGTACTTCATAACGGAGAAAGTAACAAGAAGGAAAACGAAAACGGAATAAATAATTTTCTAATACCGGTTTTTACCGTTCTTAGCAATTTTTAAGTGTTGAAATGGTAGATAAAAAAAGTTCTCCTTCTCCGCGTAGGCTTCGGGGAATCCCCGTTTTTTTTCTCTCACTCTTATGCAGGGCCGCGCCAAGCGGGGGTGTTAGGGGTGCCCAGCACCCGGGCGACAAGTCTTGGGGGACGGCGGGCCTTAGCCCGCTTAGAGGCGCCGGTCATTACCCCGAAACATCGATGCTAAGAGCCCTCTTAGCGTGGCGCCCACTAAATCTTATTGGTTTTTACAATTTGGAAACAATTTATTTAAAATCTGCGCTCGTAAAAAATATCAATCCACCTAATAGTTTTAAGCAACAAGGAACGTAAGGACGTATTAACATTTCATGTAGGCGAATACGAATATAATCTTTCATTTCATTTCATTTATTTCACGTCGGCCACAGTATACAAATCATACATAAGATGCGAAAAATTTGTTGCGGATGTGTTTGTCAATTAAAAGTTACATTAAAAATTAAATTTAAATATTTCATTTCCAACTTTCATAATTTTGACGTTTCAAACGTCAGAATCATCCAATACTTCAACACGTTCGATGTACATTTAAAATATGTTTTAAATTGAAAAAATACCATGAAAGTACAAATTAAAATTTTACGACTTTTTTTAGGACTTATACAGGATTGATTTTCAGATCTTTTTTGTAAGACCTTATTTTCAGATTTTTTTCATTTCTTCTTTCGGGTCTTTTTCAAGAACTTTTTTCTAGGACTTCTTTTGCAGACCGTTTCTTCAAGACGATATTTGCAGGACTCTTCTTTAACGATGTTTTTTCAGGACTCTTCTTTAACGACGTTTTTTCAGGACTTTTCTTTTCAGAATTTTTTCATTTCTTCTTTCGGGTCTTTTTCAAGAACTTTTTTCTAGGATTTATTTTGCAGGGCTTTTCTTCAAGACGATATTTTCAGGACTCTTCTTTAACGATGTTTTTCAGGACTCTTCTTTAACGATGTTTTTTAATGACTTTTCTTTTCAGATTTTTTTCATTTTTTCTTTCGGGTCTTTTTCAAGAACTTTTTTCTAGGACTTCTTTTGCAGGCCTTTTCTTCAAGACGATATTTTTAGGACTCTTCTTTAACGATGTTTTTTTAGGATCTTTCTTTTGCAGAATTTTTTTCGATGACTCTTTTTTCAAGACTTTACTTTAAAAACGTTTTGTTCAGGACCTTTTTTAAGACTTTATTTAGGATTAGTTTTCACAACTTTTTTAATGGCTTTTCAGGTTTTTTCAAGACTCCTTTTGGGTTTTTTTTGCAGGACAATTTTTTCAAAACTTCTGTTAAGAGTTTTTTCTGAACTTTTTTCAAGACTTTATTTTCAGGACTATTTCTTAACGACGTTTTTTCAGGACTTTTCTTTTGCAGAATTTTTTTTGATGACTCTTTTTTCGAATCTTTATTTTAAAAATGTTTTGTTCAGGACATTTTTTGAGACTTTATTTAGGATTAGTTTTCACGACTTTTTTAATGACTTTTCAGGTCTTTTCTACGGCTTTTTTCAAGACTCCTTTTGGGTTTTTTTTACCGGACAATTTTTTCAAAACTTTTGTTAAGAGTTTTTTTAGAACTTTTTTCAAGTCTTTATTTTCAGGACTCTTTCTTAACGACGTTTTCTTAGGACTTTTCCTTTGCAGAATTTTTTTCGATGACTCTTTTTTCAAGACTTTATTTTAAAAACGTTTTGTTCAGGACCTATTTTGAGACTTTATTTAGGATTAGTTTTCACGACTTTTTTAATGGCTTTTTCAGGTCTTTTCTAAGGCTTTTTTCAAGACTCCTTTTGGGTTTTTTTTGCAGGACAATTTTTTCAAAACTTTTGTTAAGAGTTTTTTCTGAACTTTTTTCAAGACTTTATTTTCAAGACTCTTTCTTAACGACGTTTTTTCGAGACTTTTGTTTCAGGACATTTCTTTTGCTGAATTTTTTCCAGGACTCTTTTTCAAGACTTTATTTTAAAAAGTTTTTGTTTGGCGCCTTTTTCTTGGGACTTTTTTTTCAGGATTTTCAATCTGGATTATTTTTTTAATACCTTTTTTCAGGTCTTTTGCAAAACTCTTTTTGGGATTTTTTTGCAGGACAATGTCTTCTAAACTTTTGTTACGACTTTTTTCAGAAATTTTATTTTCAGAACTCTTTTCTGAGGCCTTTTTCACGACGTTTTTTCAGGACTTTTGTTTCAGGACTTTTCTTTTGCAGAATTTTTTTCCAGAACTTTTTTTTCAAGACTTTATTTTAAAAAGTTTTTGCTTGGCGCCATTTTCCTGGGACTTTTTTTCAGGATTTTTAATCTGGATTATTTTTCTGGAACTTTTTAATACCTTTTTTCAGGTTTTTTGCAAAACTCTTTTTGGGATTTTTTTGCAGGACAATGTCTTCCAAACTTTTGTTACGACTCTTTTCAGAAACTCTTCTGAGGCCTTTTTTCACGACGTTTTTTCAGGACTTTCGTTTCAGCACCTGTCTTTTTCAAATTTGTTTTAGGGCTCTTTTTCAAGAATTTAAAAACTATTAAGAACTATTATGTTCAGGACCTCTTTTGGACATTTTTTATCAGGGTTATTTTTTCAAGACTTTTTAATGCCTTTTATCAGGTCTCTTCAAAGGCTTTTTTCAGGACTATTTTCTATCATTTTCTTTGGTCTTTTTATGACCTTCTTAAGGATTGAAATTTCTCAGGTCTTTTTAGGACCTTCTTAAGGACTCTTTGCAGGCCCGTTTTCAGAAATCTTTTTCAGGACTTTATTTTTCGGGACTCTTTTTTAGGACTTTTTTTCGGAACTATTTCACAGGTTTTATTCAGGACTTTATTCTGACTTTTTTTTAGGCTTTTTCAGTACTTTTCTTCTGGCCTTTTTATCAGGACTTTTTCTAGTACCTTATTTTCAGGAATTTTTATCAGGATTATTTTTTCAAGACGACGATTTTCAGGATGATTTTTTTAATGCCTTTTATCAAATCTTTTCTAACGCTTTTTTTATGACTTCTATTAGGACTATTTTATCGACTTTTTTTGGGTCTTTTTTAGGACCTTTGTAAGGACTCTTTGCAGGACTTTTTTCAAGACTATTTTTTAGGACTTTATAAGGCCTTTTTTGAACTCTTTTTGAAGCCTATTTTAATACTTTTCTACTGACTTTTTTATCAGGTATTTTTCTAGGATCTTTTTTTCGGAATTTTTTTGTGACCACTCTGTTTTCGGGACTATTTTCAGGTCTTTTTCAAGGACCTGTTTTTCAAGACATTTCTTTGTCAGAGCACTTTTTTCCGGACTCTTCTTCTGAACTTTTCATCACGACTTTTTTATCAGTTTTTTTTTCAGGACTTTTTTTCGGGTATTCTCTTTAGAACTTTATAACCAGGGCTCTTTCAGGCCTTTTTCAGAAATCTTTTTCTTGTTTTCAGGATTTATCAAGACTTATTTTTAGGACTATTTTCAGGAATTTATAAGGATTTTTTTTTAGTTTTCGAATAAACTTATTTAAGATTATTTGAATTGGAAGTATAATTTCTTATTCATAACTTTGACGTTTTAAACGTCAGTATCATCTGATCTAAAATTAAAATAAACCATATAGTAGTATAAATATAAATAACTATTATGCAATCAATTGTGCCGGTATCGGAACGCGTATATAGTCTGTTCGCTGGAATGTGGCGGCTGAGGTCGTAAAACGGTCGGTCCGCCCCAAGGACCGACGCACCCTCGAAGAAAAGGTATTGGTGGTTCGTCTAATTGCATCCGATACATTTATTACTGTCCTTCGCTCCTATTTACTGAGTTCCGACCCTCGTTAACGACCACAGCCGCCAGATTCCAGAGAACGGGCTATACCAGGGATTGAAAACGTCCGGTCTATGTTATTCCGATGCGTACTATTAATCAGGATGTGTTTTGTTATATTTTTAGAGCGTTTTCACTTAAAAAATATGTAAACCGTGGAGAGCGGCGACTTCAAAGCGGTGAAATTTATTGCCGTTGCCCCATTTGCCAGTTCCAAATTTAATTCGCATCCGCCTCGCTTTTAATAGGCTGCTGGGAAAACAGCAACACCAATGAAATGATTGAATGTGGAAAAATGCTCCGTGCCAATATTAATATTGCTTCATGAAACGACGATGTACCCACCAACTTTTTCCACTTTAAAACTCTCTGAAATCTGTACATTTGCAGTTAGTGGGAAACTGGCAGTTCGTTAAATTTATTACTTATTGTCTCCCGAGTTTGGCTAAAAGTAGTACTTTTATTTCTATGATTATTTTGGATGGCATAATCCAACTTTTTGGGGGTGATTAATAAAAATAACCACATAACCAATTCCATGGTTCAGTTCCCACAATTGAGCGCTGCTGTTTCAAGATGTTCGCCGAAAAGAAATCCGATCCCGGCATTAATGATCGCCCCCTCTTCGCTCCGCGTGCATATGTTCTTCAGCATCCGAAGAAAGCCCTTGTTTGTCTTGAAACTAATACGCGTGTATGATTCGCGCCGTCACTTACCCGAAGAGACGGATAACACTTGTCGGCCAGCAGCTGTAAACTGTAAACACCTCGATTCGAATGTAAATACTTCAAAGTGTGCGGAAAATCGTTTCATCTATTTAAAAACATTTTGAATTGATGTAATGCGCGACAAGTGTCGGGCTGTAAAAGTTGGAAATTAATTACAAAGTATGAAACTGCTGGAAACAGTAGCCTGCGTGGGATATATTTTTTTATCACATTTCTTTAGTGATTTTCGTACCCCAATTCTACTACTCTGTCGCCATCAGTGATTGGTTAAGTTGTGAAAATTTTAAATAATTTGGTGGCTTGTAAAAAAATATAAGACAATTCGCAAATTTACCCACCCACAAATTTTCGAATCATATCATACGAACGAAGGGTAAAGTTACATTTATTCACATATCACTATTCATACTCCATATCATATAAGGATCCAGATAAACCTCTAAAAATTTTGCCGATAGCGAAGTGTCAAATACGTGCTTTCTTAGAGTAAAAAGCTTGTTCATTGTTTTATCTTGATTTTAGAGCAAGTTCTTGCTATAGCCCGTTCTCCGGAATCTGGCGGCTGTGATCGTAAAAGAGGGTCGGAGCTCGGTAAGTAGGGGACGTAATATTTTTTATCTCAAACCAATCTTTGTTGAGAAGTACTGGTGTAAAAGTGCGTACACCAATCGGAGCGAAGGACTGTAATAAATGTATGGGATGCAATTAGAGGAACCACCAATACCTTTTCTTCGAGGGTGCGTCGACCGTTTTACGACTTCGGCCGCCAGATTTCACCGAATAGGCTATACTAAACCATTTAATATACTTATTATTTGCCCTATCGCTTTTAGCGTTTACCTTATTGAGAGCACTATATCCAGTGGCGGCTCATGGAAAATTTTGATGGTAGAGCCACTTAGCATACACAATATATCTCACCGCCTTCTTTTTTGAGGAAAAAAAAATCGACCATTAAAAACGTTTACTTGTTGCAGAAGCACTAAAAGAATTAAATAAAGACGAAAAATAGCCCGCATTTAATCTGTAACATCGTTCTTCGTCCACGAAAATCAATTAAACGACGAATTGTATTTTGTAACATTACCTCCTTTTTAAAAGCCAAACAAGACATTTTCAAGTGCCAAAATTGACAATGACATTTTCCAACTGCCAAAAATTATCATTTTCGAATGGTTCAAAACATTACCATTGTCAACTGCGAAATTTTCAGGAGTCAAAAATGAAAAATTTTAATTGCCAAATTTCGCAATTTTCAACTGTTAAAAAAGGTAATTACCAACAGTCTAAAATGAACATTTTTAAGTGCTAAAAAACAACTACAAACTGACCATTCTCAAGTGCCAAAAAAGACATTTTCAAGTACCAAAATAGACCATTTTCAAATGCAAAAAATGACATTTTCTAACTGCTCATTTCGAGTGTCATAAATGATAATTTTCAAGTGTCATAAATGACAATTTTCAAGCTTTAAAAATGACCATTCTCAACTGCCAAAAACGACAATTTTCAAGTGCCAAAAATGACAATTTTTAACCGCCAAAAATGCCCATTTTCAAATGTCAAAAAACAGTTTTCAATTGTCAAAAATGACCATTTTCAACTGTGCAAAATAACCATTTTCATGTGCAAAAAAAGTCAAAATTCACAATTTTCAAGCCCCAAAAATGGCATTTTCCAAGTGTCAAAATCGATAGTTGTCGACTGTCAAAAATTCTCATTTTTGAGTGCTATAAATAACAATTTTTAAGGTTAAAAAATGACCATTTTTCAGCTGTTAAAAAAGGCAATTTTCAAGTGTCAAATATGACAATTTTCATCCGTGTAAAGTTAATTAAGTGCCAAAATTGACAATGACATTTTCCAACTGCCAAAAATTATCATTTTCGAATGGTTCCAAATATTACCATTGTCAACTGCGAAAAACGACAATTTTCAGGAGTCAAAAATGAAAAATTTTAATTTTCAACTGTTAAAAAAGGTAATTACCAACAGTCTAAAATGAACATTTTTAAGTGCTAAAAAAACAACTACAAACTGACCATTTTCAAGTGCCAAAAAAGACATTTTCAAGTACCAAAATTGACAATTTTCAAATGCAAAAAATGACATTTTCTAACTGCCAAAAACGATCATTTCAACTGTCAAAAATGATCATTTTCGGGTGTCATAAATGATCATTTTCGAGTGTCATAAATGACAATTTTAAAATTTAAAAAATGACCATTCTCAACTGCCAAAAACGACAATTTTCAAGTGCCAAAAATGACAATTTTTAACTGCCAAAAATGGCCATTTTCAATTGTCAAAAAACAGATTTCAATTGTCAAAAATGACCATTTTCAACTGTGCAAAATAACCATTTTTATGTGCAAAAAAAGTCAAAATTCATAATTTTCAAGCCACAAAAATGGCATTTTCCAAGTGTCAAAATCGATAATTGTCGACTGTCAAAAATTCTCATTTTTGAATGCTATAAATAACAATTTTTAAGGTTAAAAAAGCTGTTAAAAAAGACAATTTTCAAATATGACAATTTTCATCCGTGCCGAAAAAGACATTTTCAAAAGACCAAACTTGACAATCATTAAGTGACAAAAAGACATTTTAAAGTGCCAAAATTGACGACATTTTCCAACAGCCAAAAATTATCATTTTCGAATGTCATAAATGGTTCAAATATTACCATTGTCAACTGCTAAACACGACAATTTTCAGGTGCTAAAATATGAAAATTTTTAAATACCTAATGTCACAATTTTTAACTGTTAAAAAGGGCAATAACTAACAGTCTCAAATGAACGTTTTTAGGTGTCAGAAAGGCAATTTTTAACTGTACAAACCGACCATTTTCAAGTGCCAAAAAAACATTTTCAAGTACCAAAATTGACAATTTTCAACTGCAAATAAAATAATGACATTTTCCAACTGTCAAAAACCATCATTTCAACTTTCAAAAATGATCATTTTCGAGTGCCAGAAATTCAAATTTTTAAGTTTCAAAAAGGGGCCGCGGTGGCCTAGTGGGTAGCGCTCCTGCTTCTGGGCCTCGTGGTCGTGGGTTCGAATCCCATCCAGATTTCTGAATGAAAAATGGCCGTACGGGTCCATGGTTGTCTAGGTTGCCCTTTCATATTAATATATGAATTTATTACAAAGAATCGGTTGTGGCAGAATAGCCAAGTAGCTTACGCCAATTTCCCTAATATCATTCACTCTCCTTAACCCGAAATCCCATCAACCATCCTTCCTTAAAAAAAAAAAAAAAAAGTTTCAAAAACGACCATTTTTAACGATACAAAATAACCATTTTCATGTGCAAAAAAGTCAAAATTCACAATTTTCAAGGGCCAAAAATTACATTTTCCAAGCGTCAAGAACGATAGTTTTAAACTGTCAAAAATTATCATTTACGAATGCCATAAATGACAATTTTCAAGGTTCAAAAAATGACCATTTTCAACTGTCATAAAAGACAACTTTCAAGTGTCAAGAATGGCAATTTTCAACTGTACAAAGTACCAAAAAAGACATTTTCAAGTGCCAAACTTGACAATCATCAAGTGTAAACAAATTCATTTTCAAGTGCCAAAATTGACAATCTTCAAGTGCCCAAAAATGACATTTTACAACTGTCAAAATTTATCATTTTCAAATGCCATAAATGGTTAAAAAATTACCATTGTCAACTGCCAAAAACGACAATTTTCAAGTGCCAAAAATGACAATTTTTAACTGCCAAAAAATGGCAATTTTCAGCTGCCAACAAATACAATTACCATCTGTCAAAAATGACCATTTTCAAGTGTCAAAAAAAACAGTTTTCAAATGTCAAAAATTACCATTTACAACTGTGCAAAATAACCATTTTCATGTGCAGAAAAATATATTTTCCAAGTGTCAAAAACGAGTTTTTAACTATCAAAAATTATCATTTTCGAGTGCCATAAATGTAAATTCTCAATGTTCAAAAATAACCATTTTCAACTGTCATAAAAGACAATTTTCAAGTGTCAAAAATGACAATTTTCAACTATGCAAAGTGCCGAAAAAGACATTTTCAAGTGCTAAAATTGACAATCTCTATACTACATGAGCAAAAAGGTGTATTCGGTAATGAACTAATTTCATTCATCGTGGATGGCGCGGAAATACGACTGACAAGTGCACGCTGTCGTTGTCGTGCGCATGAGCGGAGCCAGAAAAGGTTCCTAATGCAGTTCCAGAACGGAAAAATTTCTTGCCGACCTCGAAATTAAAGGTAGTGCCAGGGCTCCTTGGCTCTACATAACGAGCCGCCCCTGACTATATCTATTAACTATTGTGGCGTCATCAGCATTTACCACTTTGAAAGTATTATTAACGTGTGATGGTAAACCGTGAATGTATATTGTAAAGCGGAGTGGTCCCAGGGTTGATCCTTGCGGAACATCATTATCAACACAACATAACGTGAACAAAGTGGAAAGTTTTGCGCGATTTAAAAATAAATATAAAACCAATTGTCATCGACTTAACACTCAAATTACCGAAAATTCATTCGCTGCCGATTTCCCTGAAAAGGTACATCTCATCCCTGGATTTTGGGAAAATTTCATATGCACAGTTAATTTGATATTGTGTGATTCATTCTTTCACGTGCTTGAAGTTTACAAAAGCCTCAAGTTAATAAATCAGTAACGCTCTCTTTGCCTTATTATCATTTCCAATTCCATGATCAAAGCGAATTCCATTTCGCCTCCTCGATCGAAATAGTTTTGGGGAAATCAAAGGAACTCCCGCGACCATAAATCTGATACAGCGTTTGCCCGCTTTGTTGGCGGCAATAAATAAATTCGGCCAAAACTTTTGATGTGCGACGTCGGGACGCGCCGTTCCCCTTCACGATTTATAGTTAGAAACGCTATTTGGAGAGCGTCCAGCGTCGCGACGAATTCCTCCTTCTTCGCCACGTTACGTTTTAAACTATCGATTATCGGAGGGGCGAGCGGGGGGGCTGCTGAATCTGAATATTTCATCCATTGTTCTACGGACCCTCTCATTAATATTAAATGCGGCGTCGGTTCTAGAAATTCCGTTTCGTCAGCGGATTTTATTATGGGACGCGCGAGGCCGTGCAACTGCCTCCTCCCCCTTTGAGAATTTTAAACGCGAATCATCCGTGTCTTGTTTGCTGATTACCAGGAAATAATCGTCGTTTTTACATAACTTATGTGTTTCCTATTAGTAATCTAGTTAGAATTTATTTATTTGTTTCATTTTTGATCTGTCGATGATATAACTGTGATGGTGATATTGCTACTTATTTAGAAGTAAAGAGAGAAGTAATCATGTCTCCCTATGGATAGAAGTAATTATTTCTCCCTAGGGAGAGAAGTTGTCATTTCTCCCTAGGGAGAGAAGTAATCATGTCTTCCTATGGAGAGAAATAATCATTTCTCCCTAGGGAGAGAAGTAATTATTTCTCCCTAGGGAGAGAAGTAATCATTTCTCCCTAGGGAGAGAAGTAATTGTTTTTCCCTAGGGAGACAAGTTGTCATTTCTCTCTAGGGAGAGAAGTAATCATGTCTCCCTATGGAGAGAAGTAATCATTTCTCCCTAGAGAGAGAAGTAATCATGTCTCCCTATGGAGAGAAGTAATTATTTCTCCCTAGGGAGACAAGTTGTCATTTCTCCCTTGGGAGAGAAGTAATCATGTCTCCCTATGGAGAGAAGTAATCATTTCTCCCTAGAGAGAGAAGTAATAATTTCTCTTCCTTCGACGAGAAATGTTATTTCCCACACGATTTCGACAGAAAGTCGAGTTCTTTCTCTCCCGTTTGTGAAAAAGACCATTTTTTTTTAGAAAATACTAAAATTTTGATCATAAAGTAAATATGTGAGATTATGTATGGAACAACATATATATCTGGTAAATGCACTCCCCGGCTCTGCTAGCTCTGATTTTTTTAATCAAACTGCAGCTGGATTTGAGAGATACAGCGTTTAATCCCCTTCATCAGGGATTGCGTGGTCGTAGGCTTCTTGACATAAACGTTGAGCTCAAAGAACCCAAGAGAAAAAGTCTAAAGAGGTCATAGCGGCCACGTAGCGCCGTCCTGTTAGGACAATAAGTATTCGAGATTTGTTTATATATATGCCGTCTCCTTGGCAATCGGTCCCTTTCCTCAATTTCAACGCTGCCCTGATAAACGTTACCGCAATTTGAGGCACAAAAAAACTGAGTTATCATGTTCCGATACCGTTCGCCATTGACTGTGCATTCTCGGCAGCGCCTTCAAAGAAAAATGGTCCAAGGATGCCTCCAATCCAAAATCCACACCAAACACGTTTGGGATGCATTTTCTTCTTATGAAACTCGTGTGGATTTTCCTTACTCCAAATACGAAAATTTTGCTTCTTTATGAACTCATCAACATGAAAATGGGCCTCATGTTGGAAAACTTACCGCTCATATGACCCAATTGAGTCAGTTAAATTTTGTAGGCATAAAGAAGCATATCTTTCGTGAGAACACGAAGCAAAGTGCTTCTTGAAATGTTCAATTCTTCAGCACGATGCCAAATGGATGTTCTCGGATTCGAACAGCCGTGATGTCTTCTGCTGAACCACCTGGACCAATACGTATTGATGGTCTGACATCAGTAATCAACCCTTCTTCTTCTTCTTCATTGTGCCAAGTAAACGAGTTGTAATAGTTTTGTTGACGAAAAAGAAATATAATAACAATTGCTATCAACTTAAAACTTCTCAAAATCACTCAGTCAATTCAAGAATGACCTGGACTAATACGTGTCGATAGTCTGACATCAGAAATCGACCCTTCTGCTACTTCTTCTTCTTCTTCTTCATTGTACCAAGCAGATTCCTGTAGACTTCCTCCGTTTGACTTATCATCTCTGACTATTCATTGCTGCATTTTGTAGGAACCTAAAGTCTTAAATACTAGTCCATTTGCGTATCTTTCGTAACGGGGAGAGCTTCTACTTAACTCTTTCCTTCGATTGTGCTTTGAAGGATAAGTCGTTGGAAACTGTATTTTTCACTTCAAATTATGTGGCCGGCATGAAATTTCCTCTTCTTTATAGTTGTGTACAGTCCATGATCTTTGAGCCACGATTACCTCGAAATTTTCGATTATTCTCTAGACAGTTGATTACCTAAAACATTTTGCTTACCAAAAATGGGACACAATTTACTAATCGTGGCAATCAAATAGTCGAATAGCAATTAATTTTTACACAGTGGCCAAGATTTTAGACTCTAATAGCAACTAAGTATGTTGAGTCATGAGTCATGCTCATTTCAATTCAAAGCCGACTTCGATTAATTTCTTTATAAAAAACACCTTAAACGTAATAGAACAAAATTTGACCGTTCCTTCATTAATACCTTGGAGGTCGTGACCAACAAAGTGTTGCCTTTTAAATGCCAGAATCCCTTAGAACAACAAATCTTTCAATTCAAAAATATTTTATGAACTTCAGAATTCATTTGTGAAATATATTTTATTTCAAGTTTTAAAACTTCTAAATATTTTTGTAATCCCTTTCACAATTTGCGATTTGTAATCAAATTATTTTTCTTCTCAAATATTAGTTCGAAATTGATTTTGTGAAAAATAACAATATATTTCGTCGATAGCTTTTGCGATATTTCATGCAAACGCAATGAAAATTTATGAAAAATTAAATAATTTTGATGACGCGAAAAAAAAATACAAAAATAATTAATATCCACTTGAAACTTCTCAACATCACTCAATATTAATTCAAGATTGATACTATGAAAAATTACAATACATTACATCAATTGTTTTTGCGTTATTTCACGCAAACACAATGAAAATTCATGAAAAATTGGAATAATTTTGATGGCGCGAAAAAAATATAAAAACAATCGCTATCCACTTGAAACTTCTCAATATCACTCAACATCAATTCATGATTGATATTGTGAAAAATTACAATACATTCCATCAATAGCGTTTGCGATATTTCATGCAAATTCAATGAAGATTTATAAAAAAAAATTGTAATAATTTTATTGACGCGAAAATGTTTTGAAAACAATTGTTATCCACTTGAAACTTCCCAATATCACTCAATATTAATTCAAGAATGATTTGGTGAAAAATTACAACACATGCCATTAGTAGAGTTTGCGATATTTTATGCAAACACGGTGTAAATTTTTGAAAAATTGTAATAATTTTGTTGACGTGAAAAAAATCTAAAAACAATTGCTGTCCACTTGAAACTTCTCAAAATCACTTAATATTAATTCAAGGATGATTTGGTGAAAAATTGCAATATATTCCGTTAATAGCGTTTGCGATATTTCATTATTTCATGCAAATACGATGTAAATTTATAAAAAATTGTTATTTCGTTGATTCGAAGAAAATATAGAAACAATTCTATCCACTTGATACTTCTCAAAGCCACAATAAATTTTGTAAAAATACCATACTTTCAGTTGATAGCGTTTTCGATATTTCATGCAAACGCGGTGTAAATGTTTGCAAAATTGTAAAAATTTTGTTCACGCGGAAAAAATATAAAAACAATCCACTTAAAACTTCTGAAAATCACTCAATTTCAATTCAAGAATGATTTGATGAAAAATTACAATACATTCCGTTAATAGAGTTTGCGATATTTCATGCAAATACAATGAAAATTAATCAAAAATTGCAATAATTTTGTTAACGCAAAAAAACAATTACTATCCACTTGAAACTTCTCAAATTTACTCAATATTAATTCAAGAATAATTTGGTGAAAGATTACAATGCATCCGGTTAGTAGCGTTTGCGATATTTAATTTGCTGTAACTATTATCGTTTCATAATTAAAGACCTAAAAACAGGATTTTTCTTTTCTCGAATAACAATGATTTTATGAAAAATATTTTCAAATAAAAGATGTTCATTTCTTTGTTGTCTTCAATATTAGTTTAAATGTTTTTGTGATATTTTTGATATTTAAAAAAATATTCGACAAAAACAAAAAACAGGTCAGGTAAACACCCACTTCCGGCGTACGGAATTTTACCAAAAGCTTTTCAGTTCTTCGGATTATCAAATAAGACTTATGTTCAATTCAAAGTTTCATATCAATTGCTCTATTAGTTTCTGAGATACAGCGCGCACAGACACACACACAGCCACAGATACAAAAAAAAATCCAGAAATTGTTGAACGGCATCTAGGGACCCAAAAACGGATACTTCCGTAAAACAAAATTTGAAAAAAATTTCACGATCACAATACTTTCTCGTACTTCGTAACGGAGAAAGTAAAAAAAAGTCTTAAAAAAAACAGATAAAAAATGTCCTGAAGAAATTGTTTTATTTAAAAACGGGCAGAAAAAATTGTTGTGAAGAAAATTCTAACAAAAACCTTAAAAAATCGCCCTGTGAAAAGTCAAGAAAAATTGTCCCGAAAAAAATCCTTAAGAAACGTCTTAAAAAGGGCTGAAAAAAATGTCCCGAAAAATTTGTCTCGCAAAAGAGGCCTGAAAATGCGCTGAAAAGTTGTTCTGTGAAAAAAGTCTTAAAAAAATGTTCAGTGGAAAAAGTCCTGTAAAAATAGGTCCTCAAAAAGTCTTTAAAAAATTCTAGAAAATTGTCCTGTGAAAAGCCTTTTGAGAAAATTGTCCTTAATGAAATCCCAAAAAATGTCCTAAAAAAAGGCTTGAAAAAAAGCCGTCAAAATAAAATTACAGAAAAACTTGTCTTATAAAAAAAGGCTGACAAAATTATCCTCAAAACAATTGTCCTGGAATAATGTCTAAAAAAATTGTCTTTTAAAAAGCCAAAAAAAAAAGTGAAAAATTATCATGTAAAAAATTACCCAAAAAAAATCCTGAAAAAAATTGTCCTGAAAAAATATCCAGAAAAGATTGTCTTGAAACAAGTCTTGCAAAATATCCCGAAAAAGTCGCATAAAAAATCCTGAAAAAAATTATGAAAAAATTGTCCTAAAAAGGCTTGAGAAACAATATCCACAAATATATTACGCGACATAACACTGTAATAACATTAAGTAAAATGTTTTTTTTTCTATTTTTCATCTAAAACGGAGTCATTAACGCACTCATATGGGTTCGTTAATGGTTCGCAGAGTGCTTTAATAATGTAATTTTTCATGGTTGGCACTGTTGAAATTCAGAGCCGTCAACCTGTGCTAAATTTTCGGCGAGATAGGTCATGTGATGTGTGGAAATCGCAAACTAATTTCAAATTGAAATGTCAATTATTAGTGTTACCAACCACTATACAATTTTCTAAATATGTACGGGCGATTTTTTAATTTAGAAATTGAATAAAAGGGGCAAAATAGAAAAAATACTGTAAAAAACTCTTTCATGAGGCCTTTTTCGCATTAGAAAACTCCTCGCTACGTTCGTTGTTTTCTAAACTTGGACGCGTGCGAGAAAATCGCGCATATTGAGCTCGTTTTTTAATATACTATTGTATTTATATGACGAATACTTTGTATGGTTAACACATAATAAAGATCAATATAAATATCAATAATTCTTGAAAAAAAATCCAGAAAAAAGTACCAAACATTTTCTGAAATGTTTTTTTTTTACAAGAAAATTACTGAAAATTGTCCTGTGGCAAAAGCCATTACACAGTCCTAAAAATTCCGAAAAAAAATATTGAAAACATGAAAATATCCTGAAAATATTGTCCTATGAAAAATGTCCTGAAAAATTGTACTGCCAAAAAGTCCTGGAAGAATACCCTCAAAAAAGTATATACCGAAAAATTATCTTAAAAAAAATCCTGAAAATAGTTCTGAAAAAATTAACCTGAAAAAGAAGTCCTGTAGAAAAGTCTTGAAAAAGTCCCGAAAAAGAAAATCCTGAAGAAAAAATTCTGAAAAATTGTCCGGAATAAGTTGTGAAAAATTACCTGACAATTGTCCTGCAAAAATGTCCTGTAAAAAATGGTGATGTGGCCATCATGTTACTTTCTCCGACTTGATGGTATCATTTATATTTACGCTTTCATGGTTTATTTTTAATTTAAATCATATTTTAAATTTACATCGAACGTTTTGTAGACTCAGATGAAACTGACGTTTAAAACGTCAAAATTATGAAGATGGAAAAATTATAATGCAAATTTAAACACTAAGTTTACTCAAAACTAAAGAGATTTTGAAAAAAACGTATTCTTTATAAGTTGTTCATTTTGGCATTCTCTACAATTACTATTAACATACATTTGCTGTAACTATTATCGTTTCATAATTATAGCCAGAAATAAAAATAAAAATAAATGTTTTTTCTCGAATAACAATGATTTTATGAAAAATATTTTCAAACAAAACAAGCTCATTTCTTTGTTGTCTTCAATATTTGTTTAAATGTTTTTGTGATATTTTTCATATTCAAGAAAATATTGGCAAAAAACAAAAAACGGTTAAGGTAAACGCCCACTTTCGGTGTACGAAATTTTACCAAAAGCTTTTCAGTTCTTCGAATTATCAAATAAGACTTATGTTCAAAGTTTCATATCAATAGCTCTGTTAGTTTTTTAGATACAGCGCGCACAGACACACACATACGCGCAGACACAATTTTTTTTTTTCCAGAAATTGTTGAAAATAGCATCTAGGGACCACAAAACGGATGTTTCCGTAAAAAAAAATTGAAAAAAAAATCAAGATCACAATACTTTCTCGTACTTCGTAACGGAGAAAGTAAAAAGTATGCAATTTGCTAACAAGAGTTTTATTAACCTTAAAATAAGGGCCGCGTTCGGTAATCCAGCCTCATACAAGTAAGAACTAGGATAAACCCTATACAGGGTGCCCGGATTTCGCAGGGACAACATGGGCATCTTCTACATTTGAAGAGATAGAGAGATGGTCAAATTAGCAAAAAGGTGCAGGTTCGAGGGCTCATTGAGAATCCACTTTTGTCATGGCCTCCACAATAAAAATTAAAAGAAAATCTGAAATTGGGAGATTTGGTTTTAGTTCTTATTTTGAACAAGTGAGCCATGACAAGTGGGAGTGGATTCTGAACGAGGCCTCGAACTTGCACCTTTTTTCTAATTTAACCATCTCTCTATCTCTTCAAATGCAGAAGTTGCCCATGTTGTCCCTACGAATTCCGGGCACCCCGTATATGTCTTAATTTGATGTATTTTTTGCGAATACCTTTACAATTCCAAAATTTGGCATAATTCGTTTTCGATCTCAATCTAATATATAAAATTTTCGTGTCACAGTGTTTGTAACAAAACTCCTTCGAAACGGCTAGACCGATTCTTATGAAATTTTGTGTGTATATTAAGCAGGTCTGAGAATAGGACGTAAACTATTTTTAATACCCCTAAATGATAGGGGTGGTCACCGCAAATTTTTTATTTTTATTTTTTGAACAAAATTTTTTATTTTTATTTTTTTATGATTCGGCATTAAAAAATACATACAACCCTAAATTTTCACCCTTCTACCACTAACCCCTATTTTTTAATAGCGATTTTAGTACTTTAATAATTTTCTACTCTCGGCGATCGACCGCTCGATCAGTTATTCCTTTTCCATTGTTTGCGCCGACGGTTATTAATGGGTTTTAATGGGCTTACCCTTTAGATTCGTATCGATAAATGTAAATAAATAAGTAGCTGAAATTATAAAAAAAATATAAACAAAATATTAACAGCAAATGCTGCACTGAGCTCTATTGCAACACTTGCATCCGATAAACAATTAAGTCGGCTTTAAATACATAAATTGGTGATAACGATTGATTTATAATACGCGCGCCATCTCTTGGTAGTTGGAATGTCGCTCGCGGTGGTGTTACGAATTAAAATATTCTGCGGAAGATTCTGTGCGCGGTTGAGAATTTTTTTAATAATTTTGCCATTTAGTTCAAATTCGTTGATTATTAAAAAAAATTATGAATTTTTGAAGCAATAATTGCACGTTAAAGCGATCATGAATTTTAAAAAATCTAAAAAAAATATTTCAACTGGCGATACATGTTTTTATTAGTAACAATACACTTCTTACATTCTTTAACTTTAATAATTTTGTTATTTAGTTCAAATCCGTTGATTATTAAAAAAGTTATGAATTTTTGAAGCAATAATTGCACGTTAAAGCGATTATGAATTTCAAAAATTCTAAAAAAATATTTCAACTCGCGATACATGTTTTTATTAGTAACAATACACTTCTTACATTCTTTAACTTTAATGATTTTGTTATTTAGTTCAAATCCGTTGATTATTAAAAAAGTTATGAATTTTTGAAGCAATAATTGCACGTTAAAGCGATTATGAATTTCAAAAATTCTAAAAAAATATTTCAACTCGCGATACATGTTTTTATTAGTAACAATACACTTCTTACATTCTTTAACTTTAATAATTTTGTTATTTAGTTCAAATCCGTTGATTATTAAAAAAGTTATGATTTTTTGAAGCAATAATTGCACGTTAAAGCGATTATGAATTTCAAAAATTATAAAAAAATATTTCAACTCGCGATACATGTTTTTATTAGTAACAATACACTTCTTACATTCTTTAACTTTAATATTTTTGTTATTTAGTTCAAATCCGTTGATTATTAAAAAAGTTATGAATTTTTGAAGCAATAATTGCACGTTAAAGCGATTATGAATTTCAAAAATTCTAAAAAAATATTTCAACTCGCGATACATGTTTTTATTAGTAACAATACACTTCTTACATTCTTTAACTTTAATAATTTTGTTATTTAGTTCAAATCCGTTGATTATTAAAAAAGTTATGAATTTTTGAAGCAATAATTGCACGTTAAAGCGATTATGAATTTTAAAAATTCTAAAAAAAATATTTCAACTGGCGATACATGTTTTTATTACTTACAATACACTTCTTACATTCTTTAGCTTTAATAATTTTGTTATTTGGTTCAAATCCGTTGATTATTAAAAAAGTTATGAAGTTTTGAAGCAATAATTGCACGTTAAAGCGATCATGAATTTTAAAAATTCTAAAAAAAATATTTCAACTGGCGATACATGTTTTTATTAGTAACAATACACTTCTTATATTCTTTAGCTTTAATAATTTTGTTATTTAGTTCAAATCCGTTGATTATTAAAAAAGTTATGAATTTTTGAAGCAATAATTGCACGTTAAAGCGATCATGAATTTCAAAAATTCTAAAAAAATATTTCAACTCGCGATACATGTTTTTATTAGTAACAATACACTTCTTACATTCTTTAACTTTAATAATTTTGTTATTTAGTTCAAATCCGTTGATTATTAAAAAAGTTATGAATTTTTGAAGCAATAATTGCACGTTAAAGCGATTATGAATTTCAAAAATTATAAAAAAATATTTCAACTCGCGATACATGTTTTTATTAGTAACAATACACTTCTTACATTCTTTAACTTTAATGATTTTGTTATTTAGTTCAAATCCGTTGATTATTAAAAAAGTTATGAATTTTTGAAGCAATAATTGCACGTTAAAGCGATTATGAATTTCAAAAATTCTAAAAAAATATTTCAACTCGCGATACATGTTTTTATTAGTAACAATACACTTCTTATATTCTTTAGCTTTAATAATTTTGTTATTTAGTTCAAATCCGTTGATTATTAAAAAAGTTATGAATTTTTGAAGCAATAATTGCACGTTAAAGCGATCATGAATTTCAAAAATTCTAAAAAAATATTTCAACTCGCGATACATATTTTTATTAGTAACAATACACTTCTTACATTCTTTAACTTTAATAATTTTGTTATTTAGTTCAAATCCGTTGATTATTAAAAAAGTTATGAATTTTTGAAGCAATAATTGCACGTTAAAGCGATTATGAATTTCAAAAATTCTAAAAAAAATATTTCAACTCGCGATACATGTTTTTATTAGTAACAATACACTTCTTACATTCTTTAACTTTAATAATTTTGTTATTTAGTTCAAATCCGTTGATTATTAAAAAAGTTATGAATTTTTGAAGCAATAATTGCACGTTAAAGCGATTATGAATTTTAAAAATTCTAAAAAAAATATTTCAACTGGCGATACATGTTTTTATTAGTTACAATACACTTCTTACATTCTTTAGCTTTAATAATTTTGTTATTTGGTTCAAATCCGTTGATTATTAAAAAAGTTATGAATTTTTGAAGCAATAATTGCACGTTAAAGCGATTATGAATTTCAAAAATTCTAAAAAAATATTTCAACTCGCGATACATGTTTTTATTAGTAACAATACACTTCTTACATTCTTTAACTTTAATAATTTTGTTATTTAGTTCAAATCCGTTGATTATTAAAAAAGTTATTAATTTTTGAAGCAATAATTGCACGTTAAAGCGATTATGAATTTAAAAAATTTTAAAAAAAATATTTCAACTCGCGATACATATTTTTATTAGTAACAATACACTTCTTACATTCTTTAACTTTAATAATTTTGTTATTTAGTTCAAATCCGTTGATTATTAAAAAAGTTATGAATTTTTGAAGCAATAATTGCACGTTAAAGCGATTATGAATTTCAAAAATTCTAAAAAAAATATTTCAACTCGCGATACATGTTTTTATTAGTAACAATACACTTCTTACATTCTTTAACTTTAATAATTTTGTTATTTAGTTCAAATCCGTTGATTATTAAAAAAATTATGAATTTTTGAAGCAATAATTGCACGTTAAAGCGATTATGAATTTTAAAAATTCTAAAAAAAATATTTCAACTGGCGATACATGTTTTTATTAGTTACAATACACTTCTTACATTCTTTAGCTTTAATAATTTTGTTATTTGGTTCAAATCCGTTGATTATTAAAAAAGTTATGAATTTTTGAAGCAATAATTGCACGTTAAAGCGATTATGAATTTCAAAAATTCTAAAAAAATATTTCAACTCGCGATACATGTTTTTATTAGTAACAATACACTTCTTACATTCTTTAACTTTAATAATTTTGTTATTTAGTTCAAATCCGTTGATTATTAAAAAAGTTATTAATTTTTGAAGCAATAATTGCACGTTAAAGCGATTATGAATTTAAAAAATTCTAAAAAAAATATTTCAACTCGCGATACATGTTTTTTTAGTAACAATACACTTCTTACATTCTTTAACTTTAATAATTTTGTTATTTAGTTCAAATCCGTTGATTATTAAAAAAGTTATGAATTTTTGAAGCAATAATTGCACGTTAAAGCGATTATGAATTTTAAAAATTCTAAAAAAAATATTTCAACTGCCGATACATGTTTTTATTAGTTACAATACACTTCTTACATTCTTTAGCTTTAATAATTTTGTTATTTGGTTCAAATCCGTTGATTATTAAAAAAGTTATGAAGTTTTGAAGCAATAATTGCACGTTAAAGCGATCATGAATTTTAAAAATTCTAAAAAAATATTTCAACTCGCGATACATGTTTTTATTAGTAACAATACACTTCTTACATTCTTTAACTTTAATAATTTTGTTATTTAGTTCAAATCCGTTGATTATTAAAAAAGTTATGAATTTTTGAAGCAATAATTGCACGTTAAAGCGATCATGAATTTCAAAAATTCTAAAAAAATATTTCAACTCCCGATACATGTTTTTATTAGTAACAATACACTTCTTACATTTTTTAACTTAATAATTTTGTTATTTAGTTCAAATCCGTTGATTATTAAAAAAGTTATGAATTTTTGAAGCAATAATTGCACGTTAAAGCGATTATGAATTTCAAAAATTCTAAAAAAATATTTCAACTCGCGATACATGTTTTTATTAGTAACAATACACTTCTTACATTCTTTAACTTTATTTAACTTTAATGTATTTTGTAATCAAATCCGTTGATTATTAAAAAAGTTATGAATTTTTGAAGCAATAATTGCACGTTAAAGCGATCATGAATTTCAAAAATTCGAAAAAAAACATTTCAACAGGCGGTAGATGTTTTTATTATTAACAATACACTTCTTACATTCTTAAGCTTTAATAATATTGTTATTTAGTTCAAATCCGTTGATTATTAAAAAAATTATGAATTTTTGAAGCAATAATTGCACGTTAAAGCGATCGTGAATTTCAAAAATTAGAGCCTAAAACGTTTTCGGCCATTATCGTCACCACTTTATTTGCTTAATTTCAATGGGCCACACACGGACGACGGCGCAACGCAGTGGAGCCGTCGTTCGTCACCAGTAATAAGCCACGTATTGACGACGGCGCAGCGCAGCGGAGCCGTCGTTCGTCACCAGTTACCTTGCTTCTGTTACCAGTTATCTGCCTTAATATATATGGACCATTCGCGGTCGACGGCGCAGTGTAGCGGAGCCGGTGTTCGTCACCCTTGCTTAATTTTTAAGGTCTACGCACCAGTTTATTTGCTTAATTTCAATGGGCCACACACGGACGTCGTCAGTCACCAGTTATCTGCCTTAATATATATAAATATATATGGACCATGCACGGACGACAGCGCAGCGCAGCGCAGCGGAGCCGTCGTTCGTCACCAGTTACCTTGCTTGATTTTAAAGGACTACGCACGGACGACGGCGCAGCGAATGTTGTGTATCATAGAGCATTACAATAATAAACACTATGTTTTTGAATATTTTCTTTTTATGAATTATACCAATTCGAATTCAATATTCATAGTTAAGACAGGACAACGTCTGTCGGGTCAGCTAGTATTCATATAAAATGTAATTTCGATGTGTTGAAGCTAAAATTTCCACTTGTAATTTTGATGTCCGATGGTTTAAACGTTTTGTTTGTTTGTTTGGAGTATTGTGATCATTTATATAATTTTGACGGTGCAATATATCATATGCCCGGCGTGATGCCAGCGGTGGGTTTTTGGGAGGATGTAAATGTGAAGATAAGCCACGGGGTGTCACCCCTGACCGCCGGTAGACATTTGTCAGTGTCACTGGTACAAGCGACGTCTTCAATCTGCTCTCGGGGTTGTTATTGAAACTGGCCGCGGTTATATATTTATCTACAGCCGACGATCTTTGTTCGTACGCATAATAAAGTGATTTATAAAAGAGTTACACCTAAACTTCTTAAATGTACAGTCGGTTTCGGTAATCCAAATAAATAATTGCAAGGTCGTTTCAGATTAACAGAGCAATAAGCACGTGATTGACCGTTCCCAGAGCTCTGAAACACTCTGTATAGCGAAGTGTTTTATTTCAAAATAATTGTAAGAATTGGTTGATTCATTCTGCTGACAATAATTTACCTGAACGGTTTAAGTGGATTTAACGGCAAGCGTTTTTCCTAATTACCGCCGTGACAATACCGAAATCCGAAAGCTCAATGCCGAAAAACGAGACCAGCTGTGAAAATCGTAATTCTTCATGCTTCCGCCGCTACCTTTAAAGACCGGGAACTCCAGCTGTGCCCCAATTGTACCCCGTAATTCAACACTAAGGTACGCACAATGCACCCCCGTGGCCTGTCACACTTGTCGAAAGACTCTTTACAAAACAACAATTATATTCGTAGAATCGATATTTCACCACCTTTAAGAATTACCTATAGGTATAATTTGGTTTTGAAGGTATAGAATTAAAACCGTTAAACTAGAACATTTTTACGAGGAATCCATTGAATGTTATTGCACCAAATTGTTTATATCCACATAATCGTTTTATAATTATTTCATTTTAATTTTTCCCAGTCATCACCGCCGATTTACAGGGAAGGAAATAAACGTAATGAATATGCAGGTAGAGCTTTGTCTAATCCCAGTATTTACTGATAACGGGGGGTCGTCCCTCTTCAGCGCCGTCGCGTGCTGCATACAGCCCGAGGATCACATCATGAATAATTTAGTTGGACATGTACCCAATTTAAAATGGGGATGGAAGTTGTGGAAAGGAAACAGTACGGGTCGTAAAGAAGTGGCGGAGACACCCAAGTCCGCAGGAAGTGTACAAGTTGAATAGTAATAAGAAGGAAATGCATATATTTCTAAAATTTGAGTTTGTAACGTCGAAAACAGCAGATGATTATTTCTAAAATTAAATCGGGTGTGAGTAAATAGTAACAATAAAAATGTTTAGATTTCTTATTCAGGAACTATACAGAAGAATCTGAAGGTGATGAATAATAGTTGTTTCAATAGTTTAATCTAATGTTTTAAATTTTCACCTTAAATAAATAAATAAATATTGTTTTCTGATAAATTTTGAAACGAAACTTTCATAAAACGCGCTTTGTTGGTAAAGCCATTGCAAATTGTCGTGACACTTGTGGGTAAAGTTTGCGCAGAGTGAGAAAGTATTCGGAGAGAACGCGATGACAAATCTACGCATGGCCACATCACCGAATTAAAGATAAATCATCACTTCGCGATCGATTCTGGTCTATATTTACTAGGGATGGACGATATTTCACGTACCGCTACTTAAAATCACTGTCACTTTAAATCACAGCTACTTAAAATCACTGCTATTTAAACTGTGACTTAAACTGTGATTGCTCCTTAAAATCACAACTGTTACCTAAAAACGTGATTGTAAGAAGACGATGGAGAATAGCATTTCTACGTATTATTTTATATTAAATACTGTTTACTCCCATGTGTACTCTTATGCTCAAGTTCAAATTACGTTTTTCATCAACTGAAAAACAAATATATAAAAACAATTTCTACAAATGGTAAACCTGAAATGACTCAAAATTCATTTTAATTCAAGATTCAGTGCGAATATCTAAACATACATTTTAAAAAAATACCAAGAAACCAATTTTTAAATTGTAAACAATTCACCAAACTACGAAAATCTCCTGATGCTCCTCCTTGTTCAGGTGCTCAAAAAATTAAAACAAAAATTTTCAAAAATCTATATCTCTACTAAAAATTGTTGAATTTACAAAAACCAAATTGATTTTGAATAAGCGATACTTCAGCCATTGAGGATGATTTTTTATTGAATTTTTCCTGCGTTTTTTATATTTTTTTCTGCGATGTTTTTGTTCAGGTGCTCAAAAAATTAAAACAAAAATTTTCAAAAATCCATATCTCTATTAAAAATTATTGAATTTACAAAAACCAAATTTATTTTGAATAAGCGATACTTCGGCCATTGAGGAAGATTTTTTATGGAATTTTTCCTGCGTTTTTTATATTTTTTTCTGCGATGTTTTAGTTCAGGTGCTCAAAAAATTAAAACAAAAATTTTCAAAAATCCATATCTCTATTGAAAATTGTTGAATTTACAAAAAACAAATTGATTTTGAATAAGCGATACTTCGGCCATTGAGGATGATTATTTATGGATTTTTTCCTGCGTCTTTTATATTTTTTTCTGCGATGTTCTTATTCAGGTGCTCAGAAAATTAAAACAAAAATTTTCAAAAACCCATATCTCTATTAAAAATTGTTGAATTAACAAAAACCAAATTGATTTTAAATAAGCGATACTTCAGCTATTGAGGAAGATTTTTTATGGAATTTTTCCTGCGTTTTTTATATTTTTTTCTGCGATGTTTTTGTTCAGGTCCTCAGAAAATTAAAACAAAAATTTTCAAAAATCCATATCTCTATTGAAAATTATTGAATTTACAAAAACCAAATTGATTTTGAATAAGCGATACTTCGGCCATTGAGGAAGATTTTTTATGGAATTTTGCCTGCGTTTTTTATATTTTTTTCTGCGATGTTTTTGTTCAGGTGCTCAAAAAATTAAAACAAAAATTTTCAAAAATCCATATCTCCATTAAAAATTATTGAATTTACAAAAACCAAATTGATTTTGAATAAGCGATACTTTGGCCACTGAGGAAGGTTTTTTTATGGAATTTTGCATGCGTTTTTTATATTTTTCTCCGCGATGTTTTTGTTCAGGTGCTCAAAAAATTAAAACAAAATTTTTCAAAAATCCATATCTTTATTAAAAATTATTGAATTTACAAAAACCAAATTGATTTTGAATAAGCGATACTTCAGCTATTGAGGAAGATTTTTTATGGAATTTTTCCTGCGTTTTTTATATTTTTCTCCGCGATGTTTTTGTTCAGGTGCTCAAAAAATTAAAACAAAATTTTTCAAAAATCCATATCTTTATTAAAAATTATTGAATTTACAAAAACCAAATTGATTTTGAATAAGCGATACTTCAGCTATTGAGGAAGATTTTTTATGGAATTTTTCCTGCGTTTTTTATATTTTTTTCTGCGATGTTTTTGTTCAGGTGCTCAAAAAATTTAAACAAAAATTTTAAAAAATCCATATCTCTATTAAAAATTATTGAATTTACAAAAACCAAATTGATTTTGAATAAGCGATACTTCGGCCATTGAGGAAGATTTTTTATGGAATTTTTCCTGCGTTTTTTATATTTTTTTCTGCGATGTTTTCGTTCAGGTGCTCAAAAAAATAAAACAAAAATTTTCAAAAATCCATATTTTTATTGAAAATTGTTGAATTTACAAAAACCAAATTGACTTTGAATAAGCGATACTTCGGCCATTGCGGGAGATTTTTTATGGAATTTTTCCTGCGTTTTTTACATTTCTTTTCTGCGACGTTTTTGTTCAGGTGCTCAAAAAATTAAAACAAATATTTTCAAAAATCCATATCTCTATTGGAAATTGTTGAATTTACAAAAACAAAATTGATTTTGAATAAGCGATATTTCGGCCATTGAGTATGATTTTTTATGGAATTTTTCCTGCGTTTTTCACATTTCTTTTCTGCGATGTTTTTGTTCAGGTGCTCAAAATATTAAAACAAAATTTTTCAAAAATCCATATCTCAATTAAAAATTGTTGAATTTACAAAAACCAAATTGATTTTGAATAAGCGATACTTCGGCCATTGAGCAAAATTTTTTACAGAATTTTTCCTGTTTTTTTTATATTTTTTTCTGCGATATTTTTGTTCATGTGCTCAAAAATTAAAACAAAATTTTTCAAAAATCCATTTCTCTGTTAAAAATTGTTGAATTTTCAAAAATCAAATTAATTTTGAATAAGCGATACTTCGGCCATTGAGGAAGATTTTTTATGGAATTTTTTCTGCGACGTTTTTGTTCAGGTGCTCAAAAAATTTAAACTAAAATTTTCAAAAATCCATATCTCTATTAAAAATTGTTGAATTTACAAAAACCAAATTGATTTTGAATAAGCGCTACTTCGGCCATTGAGGATGATTATTTATGGAATTTTTCCTGCGTTTTTTATATTTTTTTCTGCGATGTTTTTGTTCAGCTGCTCAAAAAATTAAAACAAAAGTTTTCAAAAATCCATATCTCTATTGAAAATTGTTGAATTTACAAAAACCAAATTGATTTTGAATAAGCGATACTTCGGCCATTGAGGATGATTATTTACGGATTTTTTCCTGCGTTTTTAATATTTTTTTCTGCGATGTATTTGTTCAGGTGCTCAAAAAATTAAAACAAAAATTTTCAAAAATCCATATCTCTATTGAAAATGATTGAATTTACAAAAACCAAATTAATTTTGAATAAGCGATACTTCGGCCATTGAGGATGATTATTTATGGATTTTCTCCTGCGTTTTTTATATTTTTTTCTGCGATGTTTTTGTTCAGGTGCTCAAAAAATTAAAACAAAAATTTTGAAAAATCTATATCTCTATTAAAAATTATTGAATTTACAAAAACCAAATTGATTTTGAATAAGTGATACTTCGGCCATTGAGGATGATTATTTATGGATTTTCTCCTGCGTTTTTTATATTTTTTTCTGCGATGTTTTTGTTCAGGTGCTCAAAAAATTAAAACAAAAATTTTCAAAAATCCATATCTCTATTGAAAATTGTTGAATTTATAAAAACCAAATTGATTTTGAATAAGCTATACTTCGGCCATTGAGGATGATTATTTATGGAATTCTTCCTGCGTTTTTTATATTCTTTTCTGCGATGTTTTTGTTCGGGTGCTCAAAAAATTAAAACAAATTTTTTCAAAAATCCATATCTCTATTAAAAATTGTTGAATTTACAAAAACCAAATTGATTTTAAATAAGCGATACTTCGGCCATTGAGGAAGATTTCTTATGGAATTTTTCCTGCGTTTTTTATATTTCTTTCTGCGACGTTTTTGTTCAGGTGCTCAAAAAATTAAAACAAAAATTTTCAAAAATCCATATCTCTATTAAAAATTGTTGAATTAACAAAAACCAAAATGATTTTGAATAAGCGATACTTCAGCCATTGAGGGAGATTTTTTATGGAATTTTTCCTGCGTTTTTTATATTTTTTTCTGCGATGTTTTTGTTCAGGTGCTCAGAAAATTAAATTTAAAAATCCATATATCTATTAAAAATTGTTGAATTTACAAAAACCAAATTGATTTTAAATAAGCGATACTTCGGCCATTGAAGGAGATTTTTTATGGAATTTTTCCTGCGTTTTTTATATTTTTTTCTGCGATGTTTTTGTTCAGGTGCTCAAAAAATTAAAACAAAAATTTTCAAAAATCGATATCTCTATTGAAAATTATTGAATTTACAAAAACCAAATTGATTTTGAATAAGCGATACTTCGGCCATTGAGGATAGTTTGGGGGAGATTTTTTATGGAATTTTTTTTGCGTTTTTTATATTTTCTCTGCGATGTTTTTCACAGTTTAAAATCACTGATATTAAAAAGTAGCAATCACAGGTAGCAACGTGATTGAAAAGTAGCAGTTTTGCCCATCTCTAATATTTACATTATATTCACGAAGCGCTCGCTGAATAATTATGACTCTCCGGCATCCCCTCTCTTGAAATTTAAAATGTTCACTGCGCAATGTGTCACGACATTTTGGAACGGATATACCACACACGTTTTCTTTATTTTTTAATTGAATCAAAAGAGAAATTCCATTAACCCCTTAACGTAGACGCTAGAGTTAATTCGAGCGCACTAAACGGTAACGCAAAAAAAAGTGTACCTTAAGGGGTCTTCAACTTAAACTATTTGATAAATAAATTCAATAAAACGAAATATAGCCTGAATATATGAATATTCAACCTGTTCGTTAATCTGCAAGCAAAAATAAAGTCTATAAACCAATAAGTTATTGAAACAACTATTTTAGATGGTTTATTACTTTTACATGCTTGTATAATTGCTATTTTTATTATTAATATTTGCGTCATTTTAAATTGTACTTGTATTGTCAACTAAATCATAATTATTATACTTTTATTTTTCTATTTTTACTGTGATTTACTGTCACTAGCATATTTCTCGACTTTTGTAAAACTATAGTTACTGACACCAATAAATATATTATTATTATTATTACTTCCCTGGCTAATGCCGCGCCGAATTAAACTATTTATTTATTTATTTATTTATTTAAATCAAATACCCAACAGACCCACAGGTCCAGTTACAGGGGTGATATATACAAAGTAACAGTAAAAAATTTAAAATCAAAGTTAAAGTTAAGACTAACTAAAATTACAATCATATCTATAAACTAAGTTAACTAATCGTTACAGTAAAATCAATATATTAAAAAAAAACCCTTACCTTCTCGCAGATACTTCTGCAGCTCCCCGTAGCATGCGAGCAGCACATCAACTCTGCAACAACAAAAAAAAACCCATCAGTTCCCCCGCACAAATATATCACATAGCTATATTCTATTTAATTACTGGAAGCAATTTTCTTGTTGGTTACAAACTCTCTCCGCGATTTTAATTACATCGGCTGGCGCATAAACAATCCCGATGCGTCGATCGTAAATGTTCCCACTTTAGTGCGTGGCATCGGTGATAAGATGAGGGATTTATGCAATTTCCTTTTGTTGGTGGAAGTCCACGCGACAGTTATTCATGTCCGATAATTAATGGGACGACTATAAAGTCGGGGCTTTCATAAATCAGCGCTTTGGCCACGATTGGCTTTCTCCTATTATAGGCGAGGATCGGGTTTCAATTAAAAAATATTTATCCGAACGGTGTTAATGCGCTGCATATATTGTTGTAACTGTATCCAAGGAGGAAATTGTCGCTTTTTGTTACTCCAACGAAAATAGGGAAGATAATATTAAGAAAGAAGATCATTAATGTTTTGTATGCCTTTTACTTGTATTTATTTTTTGGGATGTACAAATAAAGCTTTTTTTTTTCTTAAGTCACACATTTTTTTAAGGATAGCCATAAGCTCTATAATAAAAATGAAGATTGTCGTTGTAACTCAATCATGATAACAGTTTTTAGAAATAGTGAGTTGGCCATCATGCAACTTTCTCCGATTTAACGGTATAAAATGAATCTTTATGATATTTTATCGAATGTCTTTTCAAAAACTCTTGGGATTTCGATAAAAGTTATCTATTAGTGCATTTTCTACAATTTTCGTTTATATAGAGTTAACTGTTGGGCACTTTTCTAGGTGTACCCCTATACTCTACCCCATTGATTGCACTAGTAATTGCAGTTCAAAACCATTGTATAACTAATTATCAATCACTAATTTCACAGTTTTGTTTATGAATTACTGTCAACTGCCGCTGTATCATCAATTTGTTTTTTAATTACAAATGCCTTTGATTAGATAATAGTGTTATCGTGCAATGCAGCGGATGACGTTATAATAGTTTACTTATGTATTGAAATAATAACCAGTCTCAATATCCTCGCCTTAACCACCAGATAACAGTGTCGTTTTCTTATCGTCTGCGTAAATTTATCAAAACACGCATTCCGTTATACAGTGCGCGCCTAAAGTATGGAATATATTCAGTAAAACCGAAATCAAATATTTTTAGAGAAAATCCTCGAACAGGTCGATTTTCTGTTATAAAAATACACATTTTTGCTTGAAAGTCGATTTTCAGTCGTCATTTGTTTTTGAGTTATGGCGTCCGCCATATTGTTTTTAAATGGCAACCCCTATTTTTGTTCTTGATTTTAAGAGATCTTTTCATTGTCGAACTGGCAGTATAAAAATATTGCCATCTTACATAAGAAATTTTTCGAGTAAATGACAATTGAAGGTGAAAACTTGATATTTAGATTTTTTGCAAAATTTTGTTTGTAGCAATTTTGGAGATTTTTCAAACGCAGATTTTCGATTTTTTCACGTTTACAAAAAGAAAAATATCTCCTCCGTAACAGCCTTAGCTGCACGATCCTGGTATGTCTTAAAATAATCTTAAAGAAAATATCTAAAATTGATCGGGCCACTTTTTTGAATTTTTGCCCCGTTTCTGAGATATGATTTTTTTTAAAACCGGGTAAAAAAAATTGTTTTTTTTCTTTTAAGGACGTATTTTTAACCGTCAGGGATGGCAGGAGGGATAACTGGCTTTCATTGGGAATTTTTTCAAAATGTTTGGAACCATCCCTACGCGCCATCCAAGGCCACCAACCCAGGGGGTGGTTCGGTTTTCTTCTTTTAACGACGTTTTTTTTTCTTTTCAAGTCAAAAAGCTGAAACTTTCAGGGATGACAGAAGTGATGACGGACAACTGCTACACTGCGCTGCGCCGTCGTCCGTCACCAATTTAATCGCTTCATTTTGATGGGCGCCGCATGGACGACGGCGCAGCGCAGCGGAGCCGTCGTTCGTCACCAGTTACTTTTCTTACATTTTTACATTTTACAATTTCACATAAAGAACACAATTTCACATAGATCAAACTTCACCCTAGGAAAAACTGCGTTCTAATAATTCTGAATTTTTATTTATATAGTATTTTAATGTATGCTGAATTGTTATTTGTTGCTAACTTTTTTTATAGGAGATGGCGCACATTGAAATATTTGGAGATTTATCCACTGTGATCTAATATTCGGAATTTTCTTTTCAATTGCCGAAGTCCGTTGCTCCGAATTCTGTAAATTTGTTTAAATGGTAGTTTATTGCATGCTGAATCCAAATTTGTTGCTAACTTTATGGAAAATGACGCACGTTGATATATTTAGAGATTTGTCGCATAGTGATCTGAGATTTGGTTTTTTTTTCCTCTATGACCGAAGTTTGGTATTCCGAATTTAATTTTTTCATGAATAATATAATGACATGAGGGAAAAAAATAACTCTATGTATTTACTTGTTTATGTATTATATAAGTTATAACTACTGTGTCAATCAGTGGCGGCTCGTGGAACATTTTGATGGTAGAGCCACTTAGCATATAATATACTTTTTGAGAAAAAAAAAACGATTATTGTTGCAAAATTATTCAGTAAATTAAATAAAGAGAAAAGTAGCCTTAATATATAAATATTCAAGCAGTTCGTAATTCTACAAAAACTAAGTCTTACAAAGACTAACAAACAAATAAATTATTGAAACAAGTCACTAGAAAAAAAATATTTAGTGTTATCTGTATCTATTCTGACTTTTCTGAAAGAATTTGACTTTGGTCGCCCGTTATCTTCCGTAAACCAAAAAAAAATTGAACAACGAATTCAATTCTTTGGTGCTCTATAAATCTTTCGGATGAATGAAAGACTTTGCTGAAGGAGTAAAAATGCAGTAAATTCGTCGGAGCGAAAAAAATATTAAAACAATTGCCATCGACTTGAAACTTTCCAAAACAACTGACAACACATGTGATTCTACATTTCCGTAAAAATTAGAAATACATTGTTTCTAAATTTTGGAATATTTCAATGTGAACGCAGATGAAATTAAAAAAAAAATTGCAACAAATTCGTCAACGCTAAAAAAATATAAAAACAATTGCCATCGACTTGAAACTTTCCAAAACAACTGACAACACATGTGATTCTACATTTCCGTAAAATTAGAAATGTATTGTTTCTAAATTTTGGAATATTTCAATGTGAACGCAGATGAAATTTAAAAAAAAATGCAACAAATTCGTCAACGCGAAAAAAATATAAAAACAATTGCCATCCACTTGAAACTTTCCAAAATCACTCAATATCAATTCAAAAGTGATTTCGTAGAAAATTCAAATACATTCCGTCGATTGCTTTTGCGATTTTTCGTGTAAATTTATGAAAAATTATAATCATTTTTTGTTGATGCGAAAAAAAAAATATAAAAACAGCTGTAAAATACTTGAAACTTTCTAAATTTACTTAAAATACAATAATCTTTATAGTCTTCTAAAAACTCAAAAAACTCCATCACAGGTTTTCAAGATAACCGACCGAGAACAGCGCTTCAGATTTTTTAATTTGCACGAGTGAAAAAAAATTATAAAAACAACAACTGCAACACACTTGAGATTTTCCAAATTTACTCAAAATACACTAATCTTAAGAATCCTTCACACTTGAAACTCTCCAATTTACTCAAAATACATTAATCATAATAAGCCTCTAAAAAACCCATAATACCCCATCACAAGTTTTCAAGATAACCGACCGAGAACAGCCCTTAAGATTTTTTAAGTTACACTTCGTCGGAGTGAAAAAAATATAAATACAAAAACAACTGTAACACACTTGAAACTTTTCAAATTTACTCAAAATGCATTAATCTTAATAAACGTCCAAAAAACTCAAAATACCTCATCACTGGTTTTTAAGATAACAACACAAAACACAATTCTGGAAGAATTTTTCAAATCTGCTAATTTGTTCAAGAATATATTCTCAAATAAATGCATTGCCATTTTTCTCGCCTTAGGCATCGTTTTAACATTTAAAATGCAAATCAGTGTTTTTAGAAATAATTTAAAAAAATCTTGTTTGAAATTAGAGGTAGTGCCATGGCTCCTTGGCTCTACATAACGAGCCGCCCCTCAATAAAGATTTTTTATATATAATATAATGATGAATCTGATGAATATGTTTTCATTTTTTTTTCATCTGAATAGGCGAACATTGATTTTTTAATTATTTTTTAAGGGTGCTTTCCAAAAATATGAAGGGCTGAAAATTGGGGCGCTTTTATGAAAATGTTTTATTAACACTTTCCCTTGAAAATGTTCAGAAACAATGAGGTTTGAAATGTATGACAAGCCGCATTCGTGGATATTCATATATTTAAATTTACTTAATTATCTGCAACTGGCGAGGGCTTCCAATTTGAATTGTCAACAAATTTATTTACTTTCTTTGGAGCTATGTTAAAAACCGAGCATGAAAATGACCAACGGCAATTGTGAACTGTCAACCCATAACAGCATTTATCGAATGTTGACTGGCAGAATGAACTGTATGCACTAAAAACTGCATACTGTGCAGTTGAAACAAAGAACAAATAGGAGCCCCAGGAAGCAGCAGACATTCCTCGTGCGTACGCCGGTTCGAATTAAAAAGCTGATTACTTTTTTTCGTTATGTGATTGACAGCCCATTACGATTACAAGCCTTTGGCGATGATAATTCGCAGCACAAAGCACAACGGCTCAAAACGTGAGCCTGCACACATGCAGATCTGCGGGGGTTGTTGTGTCAGCAATGTTTACAACGCCAAAAAATTAAGCAAGGTGTCATTATTTTCAAATCAACGAAATATGGAGGAATTATACTTTCAGAATACTTTATTTCTGGCAACAGCCATGTCATATGGAAGAATTATTCTTTCATAATATTTTATTTCTGCAAATAGAACTAATTACAGGAGAGAATGTTCAAAGCTTTGACTATATACTTATGGACTGCGAGCGCCAACTTCATGTGTGTCTCCAAGCAACGGTGGCGCGGCGCGACCCTAAGTGTTTGCGGTATGTTAGTAAATTGGTAGCTATTTTGTGTCTATGACATATGACTCTATAAGCTCCCATTGCATATTGTGATACCCTGCAATTTATTCACACCTTTGAATATATAAACATTTATATTATCAAATATTCACACAATGTCAAAATATTGCTATGCGAAACGCTGCAATACGTCCACGTATATATGCCAACGCGGTTATAATACTCGTCAGCTAATGTACACGTCAGTTGACTTTTGACTTATAACCTAAAATTCTGTATTAGATTTCCATCAAATTTGCTGTCTAGCGCAGGCATTTTTGTTGCAGCAACGTTCTAATGGTTTTTATTCTTTCGGTAGTTATAGAGACATATTATTGGATAATCATCTGTCAAAATTCCAAGGATCTATCAAAATAAATGTGGAATTCTTGGAGCAATTTCTGCAAAAAGTTATTTTTTAGTCATCAAATTTGCTTTCTAGAGCAGGCATTTTTGTTGCAGCAACGTTCTAATGGTTTTTATTCTTTGGTTATAGAGACATATTGTTGGAGAATCATCTGTCAAAATTCCATGGATCTATCGAAATAAATGTGGAATTCTTGGAGCAATTTCCGTAAAAAGTTATTTTTTGGTCGTCAAATTTGCTTTCTAGCGCAGGCATTTTTGTTGCAGCAACGTTCTAATGGTTTTTATCCTTTGGTTATAGAGACATATTGTTCGAAAATCATCTGTCAAATTTCCAAGGATCTATCGAAATAAATGTGGAATTCTTGGACCAATTTCTGCAAAATTTATTTTTTGGACATCAAATTTGCTTTCTAGCGCAGGCATTTTTGTTGCAGCAACGTTCTAATAGTTTTTATTCTTTGGGTAGTTATAGAGACATATTATTGGAGAATCATCTGTCAAAATTCCAAGGATCTATCGAAATAAATGTGGAATTCTTGGAGCAATTTCTGCAAAAAGTTATTTTTTAGTCATCAAATTTGCTTTCTAGAGCAGGCATTTTTGTTGCAGCAACGTTCTAATGGTTTTTATTCTTTGGTTATAGAGACATATTGTTGGAGAATCATCTGTCAAAATTCCATGGATCTATCGAAATAAATGTGGAATTCTTGGAGCAATTTCCGTAAAAAGTTATTTTTTGGTCGTCAAATTTGCTTTCTAGCGCAGGCATTTTTGTTGCAGCAACGTTCTAATGGTTTTTATCCTTTGGTTATAGAGACATATTGTTCGAAAATCATCTGTCAAATTTCCAAGGATCTATCGAAATAAATGTGGAATTCTTGGACCAATTTCTGCAAAATTTATTTTTTGGACATCAAATTTGCTTTCTAGCGCAGGCATTTTTGTTGCAGCAACGTTCTAATAGTTTTTATTCTTTGGGTAGTTATAGAGACATATTATTGGAGAATCATCTGTCAAAATTCCAAGGATCTATCGAAATAAATGTGGAATTCTTGGAGCAATTTCTGCAAAAAGTTATTTTTTAGTCATCAAATTTGCTTTCTAGAACAGGCATTTTTGTTGCAGCAACGTTCTAATGGTTTTTATCCTTTGGTTATACAGACATATTGTTGGAAAATCATCTGTCAAAATTCCAAGGATCTATCGAAATAAATGTGGAATTCTTGGACCAATTTCTGCAAAATTTATTTTTTGGTCATCAAATTTGCTTTCTAGCGCAGGCATTTTTGTTGCAGCAACGTTCTAATAGTTTTTATTCTTTGGGTAGTTATAGAGACATATTATTGGAGAATCATCTGTCAAAATTCCATGGATCTATCGAAATAAATGTGGAATTCTTGGAGCAATTTCCGTAAAAAGTTATTTTTTGGTCGTCAAATTTGCTTTCTAGCGCAGGCATTTTTGTTGCAGCAACGTTCTAATGGTTTTTATTCTTTGGTTATAGAGACATATTGTTGGAGAATCATCTGTCAAAATTCCAAAGATCTATCGAAATAAATGTGGAATTCTTGGAGCAATTTCCGCAAAAAGTTATTTTTTGGTCATCAAATTTGCTTTCTAGCGCAGGCATTTTTGTTGCAGCAAAGTTCTAATGGTTTTTATTCTTTGGTTATAGAGACATATTGTTGGAGAATCATCTGTCAAAATTCCAAGGATCTGTCAAAATAAATGTGGAATTCTTGGAGCAATTTCCGTAAAAAGTTATTTTTGGTCATCAAATTTGCTTTCTAGCGCAGGCATTTTTGTTGCAGCAACGTTCTAATGCTTTTTATTCTTTGGTTATAGAGACATATAGTTGGAGAATCATCTGTCAAAACTCCAAGGATCTGTCAAAATAAATGTGGAATTCTTGGAGCAATTTCTGCAAAAAGTTATTTTTTTGTCATCAAATTTGCTTTTCAGCGCAGGCATTTTTGTTGCAGCAATGTTCTAATGGTTTTTATCCTTTGGTTATAGAGACATATTGTTGGAGAATCATCTGTCAAAATTCCAAAGATCTATCGAAATAAATGTGGAATTCTTGGAGCAATTTCCGCAAAAAGTTATTTTTTGGTCATCAAATTTGCTTTCTAGCGCAGGCATTTTTGTTGCAGCAAAGTTCTAATGGTTTTTATTCTTTGGTTATAGAGACATATTGTTGGAGAATCATCTGTCAAAATTCCAAGGATCTGTCAAAATAAATGTGGAATTCTTGGAGCAATTTCCGTAAAAAGTTATTTTTGGTCATCAAATTTGCTTTCTAGCGCAGGCATTTTTGTTGCAGCAACGTTCTAATGCTTTTTATTCTTTGGTTATAGAGACATATTGTTGGAGAATCATCTGTCAAAACTCCAAGGATCTGTCAAAATAAATGTGGAATTCTTGGAGCAATTTCTGCAAAAAGTTATTCTTTGGTCATCAAATTTGCTTTCTAGCGCAGGCATTTTTGTTGCAGCAACGTTCTAATGGTTTTTATCCTTTGGTTATAGAGACATATTGTTGGAGAATCATCTGTCAAAATTCCAAAGATCTATCGAAATAAATGTGGAATTCTTGGAGCAATTTCCGCAAAAAGTTATTTTTTGGTCATCAAATTTGCTTTCTAGCGCAGGCATTTTTTGTTGCAGCAACGTTCTAATGGTTTTTATTCTTTGGTTATAGAGACATATTGTTGGAGAATCATCTGTCAAAATTCCAAAGATCTATCGAAATAAATGTGGAATTCTTGGAGCAATTTCCGCAAAAAGTTATTTTTTGGTCATCAAATTTGCTTTCTAGCGCAGGCATTTTTGTTGCAGCAAAGTTCTAATGGTTTTTATTCTTTGGTTATAGAGACATATTGTTGGAGAATCATCTGTCAAAATTCCAAAGATCTATCGAAATAAATGTGGAATTCTTGGAGCAATTTCCGCAAAAAGTTATTTTTTGGTCATCAAATTTGCTTTCTAGCGCAGGCATTTTTGTTGCAGCAACGTTCTAATGCTTTTTATTCTTTGGTTATAGAGACATATTGTTGGAGAATCATCTGTCAAAACTCCAAGGATCTGTCAAAATAAATGTGGAATTCTTGGAGCAATTTCTGCAAAAAGTTATTCTTTGGTCATCAAATTTGCTTTCTAGCGCAGGCATTTTTGTTGCAGCAACGTTCTAATGGTTTTTATCCTTTGGTTATAGAGACATATTGTTGGAGAATCATCTGTCAAAATTCCAAAGATCTATCGAAATAAATGTGGAATTCTTGGAGCAATTTCCGCAAAAAGTTATTTTTTGGTCATCAAATTTGCTTTCTAGCGCAGGCATTTTTTGTTGCAGCAACGTTCTAATGGTTTTTATTCTTTGGTTATAGAGACATATTGTTGGAGAATCATCTGTCAAAATTCCAAGGATCTGTCAAAATAAATGTGGAATTCTTGGAGCAATTTCCGTAAAAAGTTATTTTTGGTCATCAAATTTGCTTTCTAGCGCAGGCATTTTTGTTGCAGCAACGTTCTAATGCTTTTTATTCTTTGGTTATAGAGACATATTGTTGGAGAATCATCTGTCAAAACTCCAAGGATCTGTCAAAATAAATGTGGAATTCTTGGAGCAATTTCTGCAAAAAGTTATTCTTTGGTCATCAAATTTGCTTTCTAGCGCAGGCATTTTTGTTGCAGCAACGTTCTAATGGTTTTTATCCTTTGGTTATAGAGACATATTGTTGGAGAATCATCTGTCAAAATTCCAAAGATCTATCGAAATAAATGTGGAATTCTTGGAGCAATTTCTACAAAAAGTTATTTTTTGGTCATCAAATTTGCTGTCTAGCGCAGGCATTTTTGTTGCAGCAACGTTCTAATGCTTTTTATTCTTTGGTTATAGAGACCTATTGTTGGAGAATCATCTGTCAAAATTCCAAAGATCTATCGAAATAAATGTGGAATTCTTGGACCAATTTCTGCAAAATTTATTTTTTGATCATCAAATTTGCTTTCTAGCGCAGACATTCTTGTCGCAGCAACGTTCTAATAGTTTTAATTCTTTGGGTAGTTATAGAGACATATTATTGGAGAATCGTCTGTCAAAATTCCAAGGATCTGCCGAAATAAATGTAGAATTCTTGGAGCAATGCAATTCAGGATATGCACATTTTCAAATTAACAACATATTTAAAAAATCGCTGGAAAATTTTCAAATTTATTTAAAATATATAATACTGTATGATTCTGTGAGTATACTACAATTCGCAAGATAGTTCCTAAGTCTATGGTTAATTAATATTAATTTCACAGAGTTTTGCTTATGAATTACAGCATTATCACAAATTTGTTTTTACAAATGTCATTGATTACAGTATTATCGCGTAATGCAGCAGATAACGTTATAATAGTTTACTTATGAATTGAAATAATAACCAGTTTTAATGCCCCTGTTTTAACCACGAGATGACACTGTTGCTTCTTATCGTCTGCGCATATTTATCAAAACACGATTCCGTTATTTAGACATAGCTTAGTCAATCTCTATTGGTATTTTTGCAATCAGTGGCGGATTATGCACTTGAGAGGCCTAAAGCTACGCGCACACTTGTCGGAATCGGACGGACGGCACGCATCGGCAAAAATTGCTTAACACAGTTGCAAACGAGTCAACGCACATTTATTGGTACGGCGTGGAACGGATAAATGTGCGTTGACTCGTTTACAACTGTGTTAAGCAATTTTTGCCGATGCGTGCCGTCCGTCCGATTCCGACAAGAGTGCGGGTTGCTTAAAGCGGAACGAAATTCGTGTTTGTAGTAATAATATTGTAATATAGCGATCTCTTAAACGCGAGTTAGCGCATACAGTATTGCCGAGCACTCGAGGCGTGTGGGGGTAAAGTTTCGCAGAGTGAGAACGCGACAAAAAATCTCTGAAAAAAGCTGAGCTAGTATGCTGAGAAATTAGAACTCGCGTATAGATGCGTACGTCTGCTTGCGTATATATCCGGGTCCCACATATAAGAGTGCGATATTTTTTGTAAAAGGGTGGAGAGTGTGCGCATGCGCATGCTTCTTACGTTGGCTTTAATATTGCTTAAGCAATTTTTCTACCGGAATCATTATCAAGTTTGTCATGCAAATTAACAACTAGAATTAGAAACCATGCATTAGTATGTGCATAATGATCACACCTTAACGGTCCAGTCAATTTCTCCTCGTGCCAAAACACTCATCAAGAAATTTATTGAACACAAAAAGTTCCTCGAAGAGGCGTCGAAGCATTAACTCCTACTCGCTGCCTCGTCTCTTATTTTTATTGATGTCGTGATTGATACCAATGGGCAGTAAATCGTTCCCAGGCGACGTGAAATATTCGAGGCATTCAGAAAGAGACATCCGAACTTGTCAAGTTTGTTTGAGCGTGTGTGTGTTGCCGTACAATAATAATAAACAGCAAACTGGTTTTATATCGTCCGTTTTGTTTATACTGTGCACACTTCCACGGATGAGAGACATGCCTTCGCGGTCTTCACGTGCACCCGGAGTGCTGCTGCCACCGTTATTTATTGCGCGGGGTTTATTTATTGCGGTTTTTAATTGGGACCCGGAGGGCGAATCCTGCAACCTGAACCCTTGACCACCCACTCGCAAATACCTCGTGTGTTAGGATCTGTCGAACGAATTACACGCGCGATTAATTGAGCGTTAATTGCTGACCCATCAGGTTTAATGTTGGCAAGGTGGCAACTATTATGGACTACTGGTGATAAATTTGTTTGCTTTATCTTAATACAATTAAATAAAGTGGGATGCTACTAAAAAAGTTGGAAAATCTTTATTGAAGCAAACACGATTGTCAATTATCATACAGAAATTATCCTTAAAAGTAGGGTTTGAACAAATGGTGCAGTCGTGGCAGCGGCGGCTCGTGGATTCCCATAGGTAAAGCAAAGACGAAGATGCAGTTCGTGCTGCACTGCTTACTCCAATATTCCGTTGCTTTTTCGTTGAAATTTTCTTCCGTTGCCTCACCGCCGAACATCCACGAGCCGCCGCTGACTCGTGAGTACTAAAAGTAGACGCATTGAAGATGCGTTAGTGTAAATTCTAACACTTTCAGTATTTTATAAACCTCATGTTTTATTTTATACACAAACATCGCGTTACTTGTTCTATTTTCGAAATCATCACGTACAGTGTTGAGCGATAGACACAACAGCATTCGAAAGTTCTTGTGTGGTATACGAGTTTTATTAATTCACTAGAGATTTATAAATGCAATATTTTTGATTGATAAGTTGAAGACTAAATTAAATGAAGGGGAAAAGTAGCCTGAGTATATGAATATTAAACCCATTTGTAACTAGGGAAAATGAAGTCTTACCAATACTACAATGTTGCAGAGGTACGCATGAATTGAATATTCATATATTCATGTTACTTTTAGTCTTAACTTAATTTATTTTATAGTTCTCCAACAAGCGAGGTTTTCGATTTTAGTTAAAGATTCCTTAAGCTTGAATTACATTACACTTTTTCCGTCTTAGATTCTCGTTCAAGTTTTGCTTTCGATTTCCGTAGTTCATTGCATTCGATATAGAGGGCGCCACTAGCGGACGACGTAATTACCAACCCACCAAATAAAAAGTATTTGTGTTCGCGTGTCCCAAGTCCAAGAGTTGAGATTGTAAAAATGAATAAAATTAAAAACATGAAAATTGTTAATATTAAAAACATAGTACCGCTAGTCACCAGGTTATAAAGGTTATGCTGCTTGCAGAAAACACCCCTTCAATTGATTTCGAGATATTCACTCGAGAACAACACTGATTGCAATTCTGACTTTCACATTTCCTCAAGTGGTTGAAAAAAATAGAAAAACAATTGCCACACACTTGAAACTTTCCAGATTTACTCAAAATAGTTCAATCTTCTAAATACTTGGACAATCTAAAAACACCCCTTCACTAGATTTCGAGATAATCACACGAGAACAACACTGATTGCAATTCTGACTTTCACATTTCCTCAAGTGGTTGAAAAAAATTGAAAAACAATTGCCACACACTTGAAACTTTCCAGATTTACTCAAAATAGATAAATCTTCTAAATATTTGCAAAATCTGAAAACACCCCTTCAATAGATTTCGAGATATTCACTCGAGAATAACACTCATTGCAATTCTGACTTTCACATTTCCCCAAGCGGTTAAAAAAATAGAAAAACAATTGCCACACACTTGAAACTTTCCAAATTTACTCAAAATAGATAAATCTTCTAAATACTTGCAAAATCTGAAAACGCCCCTTCAATCGATTTCGAGATTTTCACTCGAGAACAACACTGATTGCAATTCTGACTTTCACATTTCCTCAAGTGGTTGAAAAAAATAGAAAAACAATTGCCACACACTTGAAACTTTCCAGATTTACTCAAAATAGTTCAATCTTCCAAATACTTGGACAATCTAAAAACACCCCTTCACTAGATTTCGAGATAATCACACGAGAACAACACTGATTGCAATTCTGACTTTCACATTTCCTCAAGTGGTTGAAAAAAATTGAAAAACAATTGCCACACACTTGAAACTTTCCAGATTTACTCAAAATAGATAAATCTTCTAAATATTTGCAAAATCTGAAAACACCCCTTCAATAGATTTCGAGATATTCACTCGAGAATAACACTCATTGCAATTCTGACTTTCACATTTCCCCAAGCGGTTAAAAAAATAGAAAAACAATTGCCACACACTTGAAACTTTCCAAATTTACTCAAAATAGATAAATCTTCTAAATACTTGCAAAATCTGAAAACGCCCCTTCAATCGATTTCGAGATTTTCACTCGAGAACAACACTGATTGCAATTCTGACTTTCACATTTCCCCAAGCGGTTGAAAAAATAGAAAAACAATTGCCACATACTTGAAACTTTCCAAATTTACTCAAAATAGATAAATCTTCTAAATACTTGCAAAATCTAAAAACACCCCTTCAATAGATTTCGAGATAATCACACGAGAACAACACTGATTGCAATTCTGACTTTCACATTTCCTCAAGTGGTTGAAAAAAATAGAAAAACAATTGCCACACACTTGAAACTTTCCAGATTTACTCAAAATAGATAAATCTTCTAAATATTTGCAAAATCTGAAAACACCCCTTCAATAGATTTCGAGATTTTCACTCGAGAACAACACTGATTGCAATTCTGACTTTCACATTTCCCCAAGCGGTTGAAAAAATAGAAAAACAATTGCCACATACTTGAAACTTTCCAAATTTACTCAAAATAGATAAATCTTCTAAATACTTGCAAAATCTAAAAACACCCCTTCAATAGATTTCGAGATAATCACACGAGAACAACACTGATTGCAATTCTGACTTTCACATTTCCCCAAGCGGTTGAAAAAATAGAAAAACAATTGCCACATACTTGAAACTTTCCAAATTTACTCAAAATAGATAAATCTTCTAAATACTTGCAAAATCTAAAAACACCCCTTCACTAGATTTCGAGATAATCACACGAGAACAACACTGATTGCAATTCTGACTTTCACATTTCCTCAAGTGGTTGAAAAAAATAGAAAAACAATTGCCACACACTTGAAACTTTCCAGATTTACTCAAAATAGATAAATCTTCTAAATATTTGCAAAATCTGAAAACACCCCTTCAATAGATTTCGAGATATTCACTCGAGAATAACACTCATTGCAATTCTGACTTTCACATTTCCCCAAGCGGTTAAAAAAATAGAAAAACAATTGCCACACACTTGAAACTTTCCAAATTTACTCAAAATAGATAAATCTTCTAAATACTTGCAAAATCTGAAAACGCCCCTTCAATCGATTTCGAGATTTTCACTCGAGAACAACACTGATTGCAATTCTGACTTTCACATTTCCCCAAGCGGTTGAAAAAATAGAAAAACAATTGCCACATACTTGAAACTTTCCAAATTTACTCAAAATAGATAAATCTTCTAAATACTTGCAAAATCTAAAAACACCCCTTCAATAGATTTCGAGATAATCACACGAGAACAACACTGATTGCAATTCTGACTTTCACATTTCCCCAAGCGGTTGAAAAAATAGAAAAACAATTGCCACATACTTGAAACTTTCCAAATTTACTCAAAATAGATCAATCTTCTAAATACTTGCAAAATCTAAAAACACCCCTTCAACAGATTTCGAGATAATCACTCGAGAACAACACTGATTGCAATTCTGAATTTCACATTTCCCCAAGCGGTTGAAAAAAATAGAAAAACAATTGCCACATACTTGAAACTTTCCAAATTTACTCAAAATAGATCAATCTTCTAAATACTTGCAAAATCTAAAAACACCCCTTCAATAGATTTCGAGATATTCACTCGAGAACAGCACTGATTGTAATTCTGACTTTCACATTTTCCCAAGTGGTTGAAAAAAATAGAAAAACAATTGCCACACACTTAAAACTTTCCAAATTTACTCAAAATAGATCAATCTTCTAAATACTTGAAAAATCTGAAAACACTCCTTCAATAGATTTCGAGATATTGACTCGAGAGCAACACTGATTGCAATTCTGAATTTTCACATTTCCTCAAGCGATTGAAAAAAATAGAAAAACAATTGCCACACACTTGAAACTTTCCAAATTTACTCAAAATAGATAAATCTTCTAAATACTTGCAAAATCTGAAAACACCCCTCCACTAGATTTCGAGATATTCACTCGAGAACAACACTGATTGCAATTCTGGCTTCCACAGTTCCTCAAGTGGTTGAAAAAAATAGAAAAACAATTGCCACACACTTGAAACTTTCCAAATTTACTCAAAATAGATAAATCTTCTAAATACTTGAAAAAACTGAAAACACCCCTTCACTAGATTTCGAGATAATCACTCAAGAACAACACTGATTGCAATTCTGAATTTTCACGTTTCCTCAAGCGATTGAAAAAAATAGAAAAACAATTGCCACACACTTGAAACTTTCAAAATTTACTCAAAATAGATAAATCTTCTAAATCTAAAAACACCCCTTCAATAGATTTCGAGATAATCCCACGAGAACAACACTGATTGCAATTCTGACTTTCACATTTCCCCAAGCGGTTGAAAAAATAGAAAAACAATTTCCACACTCTAGTAACTTTCCAAATTTACTCAAAATAGATAAATCTTCTAAATTCTTGGAAAATCTGAAAACACCCCTTCATTAGATTTCGAGATATTCACTCGAGAATAACACTGATTGCAATTCTGACTTTCACATTTCCCCAAGCGATCGAAAAAAATAGAAAAACCATTGCCACCCACTTGAAACTTTCCAAATTTACTCAAAATAGATAAATCTTCTAAATACTTGAAAAATCTGAAAACATCCCTTCAATAGATTTCGAGATAATCACACGAGAACAACACTGATTGCAATTCTCACTTTCACATTTCCTCAAGTGGTTGAAAAAAATAGAAAAACAATTGCCACACACTTGAAACTTTCCAAATTTACTCAAAATAGATAAATCTTCTAAATTCTTGGAAAATCTGAAAACACCCCTTCATTAGATTTCGAGATAATCACTCGAGAACAACACTGATTGCAATTCTGACTTTCACATTTTCCCAAGCAATGAAATATTTTCAAATGAAATTACGTTTGGAACGATAAAAAAAAATGTCCATCAATTCTCACTATTTCTGTAAATGACTCAACGGTGGGTCGCCGCTGTAAAAATTTACAATATGCAAATGTGTCGCAAGCAGGACGAGTTGTTGTTATTTTTATGTTATTGTTATTTTGTGGTTCTTGTAGTGGCGACGGGGTGAGCCGAGGATCGTTAAGCCGGACCCGTTCCTCCGCTTCGGTGGTGTCGAAAATGAAGACATAAAACCCGGAACGCGGAGATAAACTGGTCGAGATAACGGCCAACACTAAAAACGGACATAAAGTGAAATGCTTGTGGATAAAATTGAAGAGATACGGTAGTCGAGCGGATTAAGTTTAAACCTTTTTGCCGATGGTTTCTTCGTAATTCGTTGGGCTTAATTCGAAAACTTGCAAAAACAATTAATTAGAAGATTCTAATTTGATTGCGTATTTTAGTTCGTGATTCTATCCGACAGTTATGTTTTGTAAAACATGTTTAACAGTAAATTAATTTAAAAAAAAAACATTCGCCACACTATGTTTGTTTTTGTCGGGATTAGCAGAACCTACCTATCGACATGTTCTTTCTTTTTTTGTAGAAAGATAAGTCAAAACTGACGTTTATGTTCGCAACTGAGCATAAGCATAATTACCAAATCAATATTTGAAAGTTTAGCAGATGGTTTTGCCTAGTTATATTTATTAATTGTATAGAGCGGCATCTACAATGCCAAAAAGGATTCGTGGCTATCAAACGTAGGATTTAAATAACTGGTCACTGATGATCAGTCAGTGGTGGCGAACCTATGACACGCGTGTCAGTGCTGACACGCGAGCTCATTTTTGGTGACAAGCATCTTCAAAGATAAAAAATTTCATAATTCAAATATTTGTCTTAACGGCCATAGTTGGTTATTAATAATAATATTATTACTTACGTTAATAGTAATTAATAATTAACAAAAAAAACTATAAATTACAATTGCTCATGTCAATTTGAAGCTTAAAGTTCAGCAAATGATTGCATCGTTAGTATCGATTTTTATATTGCCTCTCTTAATCTATTGAACCAAATACGTTTATTATAAAATGGTTAATAAATATTTATGACCTCGGTATCTGAATGGGCTGCGTTTATGATAAAAGGATTAATAAATATTTATGACCTCGTAAACTAAATAGGTTTTTAAATTATTTAGTATTATTTTGTAAGTAACATGAAAGCAGTAATATTTGGCGATTCCTGGATTTGCTTTTGTTTTGCACTTAATTCTTAGCATAGTTTGTGTGTTTAATTAATATTAATAACTTTCCAACTGCACCTGGTATATTCGTTTTCTTACAGTCGTTAACGTTTTTATTGAGAACTGTTCTACACTTCCAATTTAACTTTCCATGTACACCTGGTATATTCGTTTTCATTTTCTAACATGTTCATTAAAAGCTATTAATAACTTTCTACATACACCTGGTATATTAGTTTTCTTTCTGCCAGTAACTTTTCCATTGAAAATTGTTCTACTCATCCAATTTAATTTTCTATACACACCTGGTACATTAATTTTCTTTCAGTCATAAATGTTGTCATTGAGAACTGTTCTACTCTTCCAATGTAACTTTAAATATAACAAAGATACAATATACAATAATCACTCGTATATAAATAAATAAATTATATGAATGGAATGTTTGAGTGCACGAAGCATAAATTAAAATCCAGTAATAAGACATGGTTAACGCTCATACGCGAAGATAATTATTACTTACAGATAATAATGTGTATAATTATCGTTAAAGTAAATGTAAACAACTGTCAAAATGACCTTTTAATTCCGAAAGCGTTTAATTTGAGGAATTATTAACTGTCCCATAAAATAAAACGTAGTACCAACTATTATTGTGCAGTAATAAAATTACAAAAATGGTGTCATTATTTCTTCAACATACATTACCATCTACTTTGTACTTGTGACCATGAAATTGGTGTTTATGTGTTAATTAACGGGTGTAAAGTAAGCAAAAGATCCGGAAATTGTTTTTAAAAATTTATATCTCCGAGAAAAGGAAAGCGAATCTAAAATGTAATTTAAAAAGGTGTAAATTAATACCACAACCTTTAATTTAAACCCTTTGCATTTTTTCAAACCTTTAAAAAAAACTAATCATTTTTTAAAAATGTATTCTTATCACTAATATCAAAATTGGGCATTTTCTCGAGTGATACAAAAATATTAAAACAATTACCACAAACCTGAAACTTTCTACAATTACTTAAAATTAATGATACTTCATGATTTAACAAAAATTTCAAAACACTCCATTTCTAGATTTCGAGATAATCGCAGGAAAACCGAACTTGTGGTAATTCTAAAATTGGGCATTTTCTCGAGTCATAAAAAAATATTAAAACAATTGCCACAAACCTGAAACTTCTCAAAATTACTCAAAACTAATGATACTTCATGATTTAACAAAAATCTCAAAACACCCCATTTCTAGATTTCGAGATAATCGCAAGAAAACCGAACTTGCGGCAATTCTAAAATTGGGCATTTTCTCGAGTCATAAAAAAATATTAAAACAATTGCCACAAACCTGAAACTTTCTAAAATTACTTAAAATTAATGATACTTTATGATTTAACAAAAATCTCAAAACACCCCATTTCTAGATTTCGAGATAATCGCAAGAAAATCTAACTTGTGGTAGTAATTCTAAAATTGGGCATTTTCTCGAGTGATAAAAAAAAATTAAAACAATTGCCACAAACCTGAAACTTCTCAAAATTACTTAAAACTAATGATACTTCATGATTTAACAAAAATCTCAAAACATCCAATTTCTAGATTTCGAGATAATCGCAAGAAAACCGAACTTGTGGTAATTCTAAAATTGGGCATTTTCTCGAGTGATAATAATCAAAAGTCAAAAAACTTTAAGCGCACCTCTTCATTCCCAAATTCTTATAACGTGCAGAAATTCTTAACTTACGATATAAATCTCGATTTTTGACAGAGTTTGCAATCAGCCTTACCTAAATAAAAATTCTTATTATTATCACTAATACAAGTATGTTAAAGATTGAAAGTAAAAAAAAAACGAAGGGGTGCCCCTTCATCCCAAAAAAAAAATAATTTTCCCGTCACTCGCAGAAATCCTTACCTCGCGATATAAATCTCGTTTGTTGATAAAACTTGCAATCAGCCTTAACTAAATAAAAATACTTATTCTTATCACTAGTACAAGCACTTTAACAATCAAAAGTCAGAAAAATTATGGATACCCTTTCATCAAAAAAAAAAAATATTTCCCCCGTCACGCGCAGAAATTCATACATTGCGAAATAAATCGCGATTTCTGACAAAGTTTGGAATAAGTCATGATAAAATAAAAATTCTTATTCTTATCACCAATGTAAGTGCTTTAATAACCAAGAATCAAAGAAACGTTACGGGCATCCCTTCAACCTAGAAAAAAAATAAATTCTCCCTTCAGTCGCAGAAATCCATTGCTCGCGATATAAATCGCGATTTTTGACAAAGTTTGCAATTAGCCCTAACTAAATAAAAATTCTTATTCTTATCACTAATGCAAGTATTTTAATAATCAATAGTCAAAGAAACGTCACGAGCATCCCTTCAACCCAGAAAAAAATAATTTCTCCCTTCAGTCGCAGAAATCCATTACTCGCGATATAAATCTCGATGTCTGACAAAGTTTGCAATTAGCCATAACTAAATAAAAATTCCTATTCTTATCACGAATGCAAGTATTTTAATAACCAAGAGTCAAAGAAACGTTACGGGCATCCCTTCAACCCAGAAAAAAAAATTCTTCCTTCAGTTGCAGAAATCCATTGCTCGCGATATAAATCGCGATTTTTGACAAAGTTTGCAATTAGCCATAACTAAATAAAAATTCCTATTCTTATCACGAATGCAAGTATTTTAATAACCAAGAGTCAAAGAAACGTTACGGGCATCCCTTCACCCCAGAAAAAAATAATTTCTTCCTTCAGTCGCAGAAATCTATACCTCGCGATATAAATCTCGATGTTTGACAAAGTTTGCAATTAGCCATAACTAAATAAAAATTCCTATTCTTATCACGAATGCAAGTATTTTAATAACCAAGAGTCAAAGAAACGTTACGGGCATCCCTTCAACCCAGAAAAAAAAATTCTTTCTTCAGTTGCAGAAATCCATTGCTCGCGATATAAATCGCGATTTTTGACAAAGTTTGCAATTAGCCATAACTAAATAAAAATTCCTATTCTTATCACGAATGCAAGTATTTTAATAACCAAGAGTCAAAGAAACGTTACGGGCATCCCTTCACCCCAGAAAAAAATAATTTCTTCCTTCAGTCGCAGAAATCTATACCTCGCGATATAAATCTCGATGTTTGACAAAGTTTGCAATTAGCCATAACTAAATAAAAATTCCTATTCTTATCACGAATGCAAGTATTTTACTAACCAAGAGTCAAAGAAACGTTACGGGCATCCCTTCAACCCAGAAAAAAATTAATTCTCCCTTCAGTCGCAGAAATCTATTGCTCGCGATATAAATCACGATTTTTGACAAAGTTTGCAATCAGTCATGATTAAATAAAAATTCTTATTCTTATCACCAATGTAAGTGCTTTAATAACCAAGAATCAAAGAAACGTTACGGGCACCCCTTTAGCTCAGAAAAAAAAAATTCTCCCTTCAATCGCAGAAATCCATTGCTCGCGATATAAATCGCGATTTTTGACAAAGTTTGCAATTAGCCCTAACTAAATAAAAATTCGTATTCTTATCACTAATGCAAGTATTTTGATAATCAAGAGTCAAAGAAACGGCACGGGCATCCCTTCACCCCAGAAAAAAAATAAATTCTCCCTTCAGTTGCAGAAATCCATTGCTAGCGATATAAATCTCGATGTTTGACAAAGTTTGCAATTAGCGATAACTAAATAAAAATTCTTATTCTTATCACTAATGCAAGTATTTTAATAATCAAAAGTCAAAGAAACGTTACGGGCATCCCTTCACCCCAGAAAAAAATAATTTCTTCCTTCAGTCGCAGAAATCTATACCTCGCGATATAAATCTCGATGTTTGACAAAGTTTGCAATTAGCCCTAACTAAATAAAAATTCTTATTCTTATCACTAATGCAAGTATTTTAAAAATCAATAGTCAAAGAAACGTTACGGGTATTCCTTCAACCCATAAAAAATAATTTCTCCCTTCAGTCCCAGAAATCCATACCGCGCGATATATGGTAAATCTCGATTTTTGACAAAGGTTGCAATCAGTCTTGACTAAATAAACATTCTTATTCTTTATTAATCCAAATTTGGAGTAATTTTTCAAATTTTCAAACTGATAGCAATTGTTTTTAAATTGTTTTTCGAGTCCCCAAAATGATGATAAATTTTCGCATCTTTACTCTCTGTCCACATGAAATTATTTAAAAATGTAGAGAGGGGATGTATATAATTTTTAATTGAACTATATTCTCGAATGAATTTTATTTAATTTTGAAAACTTTCAAGTCGATAGCAATTGTTTTAAAATGGTTTTGTTACCCCAAAGTTACTACAAATTTTCACATGTTTACTCTCTATTCACTTGAAATGATCCCAAAATCTAGAAAGAGGTGTGTGTAGTTTTAATGGAATCATAATCTTGAATTAATTTGGAGTAATTTTGCAAATTTTCAAATTTATGGCAGTTGTTTTTATATTTTTTTTAATCACCAAGATTATTGAAAGTTTTCATATCTTTACTCTCCATACACATAAGATTATCCGAAAATCTAAAGAGGGCATGTATATAGTTTTCATGAAAATATATAATCTTGAATGAATATTATTAATAATAATAATAATAAGTAATTTTGGAAATTTTATAAGCCTGTTTTGATTTTTTTTCAATTCGCCTAAATTATACAAAATTTTCACATCTACTAATAAATTTTGATTCAATATCGTTTTTTTTATAATATTTTCTTTTTCAAAGCACAAATTATTACAAATTTAAAATTCAACTTCACTCTTCATCCACTTGGAATTATCTCAAAATTTAGATTGGGGATGTATACAGTTTTTTTTTCCATTAAATTATATTTTCGAATGAATTTTAAGTAATTTTTAGAAATTTTCATGTCAATAGTAATTATTTGAATATATTTTTCGAATCAGCAAAATTTTTACACATTTTCATATGTTCACTCTCCATTCACATGAGATTTTCCTAAACTGGATAGAGGGGGGATGTATATATTTTTTTACGTAATCTAATATATTTTAAGTAATTTTGAAAATTTTCATGTCGATAGCAATTGTTTTAATATTTTTTTTCGAATCTCCGAAATTATTAAAAAAATTCATATCTTCACTATCAATTCACAGGAAATTTTCCCAAAATGTAGAGAGGGGATGTATATATTTTTTATGTAATTTTAATCTCGAATGAATTTTAAGTAATTTTGAAAATTTTCAAGTCGATAGCAATGGTTTTAATATGTTTTTCGAATCGCCGAAATTATCACAAATTTTCACATCTTCACTTTCTATTCACATGAGATTTTCCCAAAATAGAGAAGGAATATACCGTGTGTCCCGTTTAAGACACATCATGTAAAATTTTAAATTTGTTCCTCTGAAAAAAATTTCGAGGTTACTCAATTTTGATATTTTTTTAATGATCCCAATATCTCAACAACTAGAAAGGATATAAAAATAAAGTAAATCCGAGAGCTCACATTAAACTGTATATATTTGCCCTTTTAACGAAATCTTTGTCATACCAATAATTTAAGACATGCTGTATATTCTCAAACCTGAATACAAAAAAAAATCACAGCCTACTAAAAAAAATTAAATTGAGGTACACTAGCTCAAATACCATTTGCTGTAGTACACAATTGTGTAAAAATGCCATAATAAAACTAGTCGAGAATTTAGAGTTTTTCTTTTTTTTTTTTTAGTATAATTAATATCTATTTCACATTACTATCTCTACAAAATATTTGTTGGCACAGTTCTAACAAGTGGCTATGATCCAAGGCGGGAGAACCAAAGAACAATGAAGCATCAGCAATGTCAGCAATGATTATGGTATTACCTTTATTATTTGTATGCCTTCACTGCCTTTGCAATAATCTATCATTTTTAGTGATGATAAACACCAACAACCCAATTAATTTATTAATTTCTCGTTGCATTCTTGATAAAATATTTTGAGTAAGAAATAATGATAGTAACACTTAGTTGTTTTCCAATATATTAAAAACATAAATAAATAATAATTTTAGGTAGAAAGACCTCTGGTCGATAGCCATTTGGCAGATTAACAAACTAACATAATTTTATCATATGCCTGTTTTGTTTCTGTTAATAAAGATGTTATATGTATAATAATTTTAATACATTGTAAAACAACCAAGTGTTACTAATCATTTCATTACCCAATTAATTAATTATAAGTAAATTAAAATTCATTTTTTCTTAAATTTTCATACTCTGACCTTGTGATAGTGTTCCAGTAATGAGTGTAAACAATAGAAGGGAAAGTGCGACGGTGGTCCCGATGGCGGAAGATCGCGCACTCGCGTGCTCAAACATCGCGACTCACGTGTATCGAGGTGCTCATGCGAGCGCTGCACACGTGCTCATGATCGCGCGCCGCAAATGAAACTAAACGCAGAAACAAGTGCAGCGGCGAAGAGCTGCGTGCGAGCGCCGCTTCTTGCGACGCGAAGGATTCATCCGATATATTGCGAGATCGTTTGGGATTCAGTAAGCGGTGGGATACGGGCTGACCATTCCCACCCACCTACTAATACTACTGAATGCCTCAGAGTTCACTGCATCTACACAAGTCTCCAATGCGTACAGCCAATAGGTTAGCTTATTTCCCGGTAGATTAAAATGTATCTGCTGGAAGAAATAAAAAAATCTACCAATGATTAGTAACTAATATGGCAAATTGAAGTTCTTATTATCAAACTCTAAAGTTTCTTGGAAACTACTCTAGTTTCATATTCAAAATTTGAAACTCCCACTTGCTGTAGAAGGATCAGAAATTATCCGATAGAGGAAATTGAAAAAATCTACCAAAATAGTAACTGCTATGGCAAATTGAGATCCTTATTCTCAAACTGGAAAGTTTCCTGGAAACTACTCTAGTTTTACATTCGAAATTTGAAACTGTGTTTTTCGAAATCTCTTTAGTTTTTGAGTAAACTGAGTTTTTGAATTTGAAGTATAATTTTTCCATCTTTCATAATTTTGACGTTTTAAACGTCACTTTTATCCGAGTCTACAATACGCTCGATGTACATTTAAAATATGATTTAAATTGAAAATAAACCATGAAAGCGTAAATATAAATGATAGCATCAAGTCGAAGAAATAATATGATGGCCAAATCACCATTTTTATTATCTCTTTTCATATAAAATAGACTAAAATAATAATTAAAGAGTGTAATCTTTTGTACACATTTTTAACTACCAATAAAGTATGTATGTATGAACTTGGTATTGATTTTGAAAAAAAAAACTACCTATGGCTATTTGATCAATTTTCTCTTTTAAATATATTTGGGAGTCATTGATTTGAACCTGATATGAAGTAATTGTAATCCAAATTACAACATTAAAAAGTCTTCAACACGCCAGCAACTCGATAAATACTATTTGCAAATTTTTGAAAAAGGTTCGCCACCACTGTCTTAGGCCGCCAATAAAAGTACGTGTACTTTTCATCAAGAGAACGAGAGAAATCGATTGCCTTTTTAAACTTTCAACTGGAAAAACTGGAAACTGTTTGGAAAATTTTAGAAAAAAGAACGATCCAAGGGTTCCCACCTCTGGGTTTTGCCCAAAAATTGCATTTGAAATGATTTTCTGTAGAAACCACTCGTCCGATTCGTAAAGGCCTGATTGGGCTCTATCGGAAAATGTCGATTTGAAGCAAAGAAAATTCGAAAATAAAAAATCACATTAGACCAATAAAAGTACTTGCTTTTTTTCATCAGAAGAACGAGAGAAATCGATTGCCGTTTTAAAATTTCAGCTAGCCAAAACCAGGGGCGGCTCGCTATATAGAGCCAAGGAGCCATGCACTACCTGTAGTTTGAAGCTCATCAAGAATTTTTAATTAATTCTTAAAACACTTTTTTGCCATTTACTTTGATCTAGGAAGATAAATCGTCTTCAAAAAAGCCGCTATACCATTAACATGTTCCACAAGCCGCCACTGCTTTATGGTACAATAAAAACCTAAAACCTCCCCCTCACTAGATTCCGAGATAAACTCACTTGAACTTAGTATACAGTCATTCTAGTGTTACACAATTTTCAAAATATTGAAAAAAACAATAAGAAATAATTGCTACATACTTGAAACTTTACAAATTTATTCAACCTAGGTTCTACTTTATCGTAAAAGAAGGATCTAAAAACACCCCCTCACTAGATTCAGAGAAAGACTCGCCAGAAGTTAGTATACAGTCATTCTGCTTACTCAAAATATTGAAAAAAAATAATAAAAACAATTGCTACACACTTGAAACTTTCCAAATTTATTCAAAATAAATTCTACTTTATGGTACAAGAAAAACTTAAAAACATACCCTCACTAAATTCGGAGATAAACTCACCAGAACTTAGTATGCAGTCATTGTGGTGTTACTAAATTTTCAAAATATTGAAGAAAAAAATATAAAAACAATTGCTACCCACTTGAAACTTTCCAAATTTATTCAAAATTGATTGTACTTTATGGTACAAATAAAACTTAAAAACATACCCACACTAGATTTTGAGATAAACTCACCAGAACTTAGTATGCAGTCATTCTGCTTACTCAATTTTCAAAATATTGAAAAAAAATAATAAAAACAATTGCTACACACTTGAAACTTTCCAAATTTATTCAAAATAAATTCTACTTTATGGTACAAGAAAAACTTAAAAACATACCCTCACTAGATTCCGAGATAAACTCACCAGAACTTAGTATGCAGTCATTGTGGTGTTACTAAATTTTCAAAATATTGAAGAAAAAAATATAAAAACAATTGCTACCCACTTGAAACTTTCCAAATTTATTCAAAATAGATTCTACTTTATGGTACAAGTCAAACTTAAAAAACATACCCTCACTAGATTTTGAGATAAACTCAGAACTTAGTATGCAGTCATTGTGGTGTTACTAAATTTTCAAAATATTGAAGAAAAAAAATATAAAAACAATTGCTACCCACTTGAAACTTTCCAAATTTACTCAAAATAGATTCTACTTTATGACAGGGGCGGCTCGTTATATAAACCCAAGGAGCCATGACACCACCTGTAGTTTCAAGCTCAGCAAGAATTTTTAATTAATTCTTAAAACAGTTTTTTGCCATTTACTTTGGTCTAGGAAGATAAATCGTTCTTTATTTCTTCAAAAAAGGTGGGGAGGGGGTTTATTGTACAACTGGCTCTACCATTAACATATTCCACGAGCCGCCACTGGCCAAAACAGTAACAAAGTTGGTAATCCAAATGGAGAATTTTAGAAATACTTAAGGGCTTATGTTCAAAGTTTCATGTTAATTCCTGTATAAGTTTTTGAGATACAACGCGCAAGGTTAGACACACACACAGCCACTACACACAGACACATTTGCTTTTTCCAAAAAACGTTGAACTAGTCTTTAGAAAACTCAAAACGTAATTTCGTAACGGAGAATGTATAACACATTTTATAAAATTTATTTAAACTCACAAAAAAAAAATAACCTGAAGTTCCGCCACTTCTACTGACACGCTCCTGTTTTGTATTATATGCACTGGTAGATTCAAGGGAGAGCCTACATTTTTGAAATCTGTCGTGAACTCTACAATAATGATGGTGGTGGCGTTTAAAAAATTTAATTTAAATTTCATTAAACTCCCCCATCTGGGTCCGCCCCTGATTATAGGAATTGAGTTTTTCCTGATTTTAAATTATTCAGTTTTGTATATACACTGGAGGAAAAAAAAAATGAAACACTTTAAATTCGTGAAATTTTGACCATTTTCAAACCGACATAACTCGGCGTATTTTCAATCGATTTTGATGAATCTTTAAGGGCAAAAAACTTTGAAGTGTCTTCTTTAAAGTCATGCATACGCTCTTAAGCGTAACCCCTTCCGCCCCTCTCTAGCACACCTGTGAAAAAAAAAATGTTTTTCAGGAAACCATTTTCAACTATGGAATTTTTTCAACTCGATCCACCATAAAGGCATTAAAATCTGATCAATTCCCTATGCAGGAATCGAAGAACGAAGTTCCTACGACAATTTGGCACCAAGTTATGGCTGTTTAAAAAAAAAAGTGCATTTTGAGGTTTTTCGCACATAACTCGGCGACTTTTCAACCAAATTTGATGATTATTTCTTGAAAAAATCTCTCTTTGGCCCTACTTTAAGGGGGTAAACGCAGATTCGAATCATCGCTTTTCAAACCCTTAAACCCCCGAACAAAAAAACACGTTTTTGGGCAAAAAACGTCCAAGTTTGGCAACGTGTACCGAGTTGGATAAAATGTGTCGACTCGATCCACCAAAAGGGCATTGAAATGAGTTCAATTACCTATGCAGGACTCAAAAACGAAGTTCCTACGGCAATTTGGCACAAAGTTATGGGTGTTTTAAAAAAAGTGCATTTTGCGGTCTTTTTATTTTTTGATTTGGAGAGGCTTAGAGCCCTCTCTTTGAGTGGGGCATAAACCCTCTCAAAGAGGACATATTTTGCTTTTTATTTCTCAATAGATCGTCGAAATCGGTTGAATAGAAGTTGAGTTATGGCCATTTGAAAATTACCTAAATTTTTACAAATCTCAAGTGTTTAATTTTTTCCGTCAGTGTAATTTGTTTGTTTTTATTGGACGAATGGAAAAATGGACGAATGGTAGTGAGTTAGTCCCACATTTCTTTCCGACCCTACAGAGATTGTTAAAGTAAGCCTTTTTTGACCTAAAATAATTTTTTTTGTTAATGGAGTTTACCAAATGCGATATTCATGATTTCGCGCAAACAATTAATTTTCGTGCATACCTCAAAGAATATGCAAAGAAAATTTCATTCGTGAAAACGATAACAATTTTGTCGAAAAACTTCGGACTTATGAATGAAAAAACCACAGAATTCGCTTAATCATAACTTTGTGCCAAATCGTCGTAGGAGCTTCGTTATTTGACTCCTGCGCAGGTAATTGAACACATTTCAATGCCCTTTTCTTGGATCGAGTCGACACATTTTTTCCAACTCGGCACAAGTTGCCAAAGTTGGGCGTTTTTTGCCCAAAAACGTGTTTTTTTTTTGTTCGGGGGTTGAAGGATTCGAAAAGGGATCATTCTAATCTGAATTTACTTCCTTAAAGTAGAGCCAAATGGGATTTCTTCCTGAAAGAATCATCAAATTCGGTTGAAAAGTCAATGAGTTATGTGTGAAAAACCTCAAAATGCACTTTTTTCAAACACCCATTACTTTGTGCCAAATCGTCGTAGGAACTTCGTTCTTTGAGTCCTGCAAAGGGAATTAATCAAATTTTAATGACTTTATGGTGGATCGAGTCGACAAAAGTTTTCCAACTCCGTAGACATCGTCAAAGTTGGACATGGTTTCCAGAAAAAACTTTTTTTTTCACAGGGGCGTTAGAGGGGGGCGGAAGGCGTTAAGCTTAATTTAGCGTACATGACTTTAAAGAAGACACTTCAAAGTTTTTTGCCCTTAAAGATTCATCAAAATCGATTGAAAATACGATCGAAATTTCATGAATTTGAAGTGTTTCATTTTTTTTTCCTTTAGTATATTTTGAGGATAAATAAAATTAGAAATTTGTAATTGAGAATATGTTAAATAATGATTTTTATAAGTTTTTTAGAGTATTTTCGCTCCTATAATAATAATAATAATATTCGAATGCTGTTTTGGTCAAATTGGCCGAACTTCCAGGAGCCGCCGCTGGTATCAATATAAACGAGTTACCCCGAGATTATTCTAAGTCAGAACGTCTGACGCGTAATTATGACAAAAATAGATTTATTTTGGGTGGATTTTGAAATTTATACGCAAATTCTAGTAGAGATTAATTTTTTCAAATTATTCCAATCACCCAATACAATGTTCCATTATGTAGTTTAAGTTATAAATGTTGCCATTTTGTTACCAGTTTCGGTATGTCAACTGTTTTAGGGAGATGACAAACATTGATTTGGATGGATTTTGCAATTTTGAAACTAATTCCAGCGGAGATGAATGTTTAAATTTTTCAAATTACTGAATGCAATTTTTTGTTCTTAGTTTTGAGTTAGTTTGACTGTTGTTCAAAAGCAATTGTTCGAAACCAATATTTTCTTAAATATGAAAAATATCACAAAAACATTTAAACAAACATTGAAGACAACAAAGAAATGAACATCTTTTGCTTAAATACATTTTTCATAAAATCATTTTTATTCCAGAAAAAAATTTATTATTATTTTTTTAGTTTTTGGTTTATAATTATAAAACGATAATAGTTACAGCAAATTTATGTTAATAATAATTGTAGAGAATGCTAAAATTAACAACTTATAAAGAATAAGTTTTTTTTCAAAATCCCTTTAGTTTTTGAGTAAATTGAGTTTTTAAATTTGAAGTATAATTTTTCCATCTTTCATAATTTTGACGTTTTAAACGTCAATTTCATCCGAGTTTACGCAACGCTCGATGTACATTTAAAATATGATTTAAATTGAAAATAAACCATGAAAGCGTAAATATAAGTGATACCACCAAGTCGGAGAAAGTAATATGATGGCCTCATCACCATTTTTTGGTACTTGTCAAATAAAAAGATAAAGTCAAATATATACAAGTGCATGCCTATTTACAAAATTTACAAAATCAGCGAAAGATTTTAGGTCCGTTAATAATAGATTTCTTAAAATGAAATGTTACGAGCTATTCCCCGAAGGTATTCTTTCAGATCCTGATTGTCATCAAATGCATCCACTAATCTTGAAATTCGAGATGACAGATGCCGATATTTTTTCTTGTGGGGTGGTGGTACATCACCAGGCACAAATTGCTCAATTTTGAATTCATTTAGGCTTTGTTTCCTTTTGATGGCATCCTCAAATTTCCATATAGTCGGGTGACTGATGGCACTTGAAATTCAAAGCCTAGATTTTTGAAATCTGTCGTGAACTCCACAAGAAATAATCACATGCGGAGCATCATAAGATTTTGTCGCAGTCTTTCATTTTATTCATTTTCTCGATAACATCGACATCTGCAGCACTTTTTTTCTTTTTCCACTCTATTGTCGATAGTTATTACACGAGCAGTACATTTCAATTTTTTTTAAAGTTCGCTCTCCCTGTAGATCTTCTCGTCTACTGCCTTATCCTTGACGAACAGAAAACCTCGGATTTTGAGTTTCGGATAACCTTTTTTGCTATTGACAAATTGTAAAGCCGTCAATGGAGTTCTTTACTCTGACAAGTTTGACTCAATACTGATGATAAGAGGTAGGTACCTAGGATTTATTTGTATGCTTTATCAGGTGGATAATTGGGATACAACATTTTTCTACAACTATTTCTCGGATTTCTGCTTGGTCAACTAATTACCTCACACCCCATAACAATATATCTGGCAGCTTAACAAGCGGCTAGTCTGCTGGACGAAAACTGCTTTTCCCTAGAATACAGGTAAACTAAACATTAGACATTATCCAATTTTGCGCGTGTCAAGCCGCCATCACCACCCTCTAATTACGGCATTAAACAAAACCAAGTATTACAAACTTGCTGTAACCCAGCAGGAACCTACCTTCTTGGCGAACACCTTGGAACAACTTAAGTGGTAGGCGTCACCGTATTTACTTATCTCCTTTAAGTATTCACTCCCGGCTATTTAACCAGATATTCAAATCGAATAAAACTATACGGTCGCAAACAATGCAAACACAAATTATACCGGACAGCAACTAAATGCTGCACCATTAACGCCCTTATCGTCATACCGGCAACAATTAAATTAAAATTAATTAAAGATTTGCATCTCGCTCATTCACCCTCATCTCTTCATCGACAGTTGACAGAATAACAAGTTACAAAATAAACAATCAACTTTTGACGTTACAACCGGGCAGAAAATGCGGGACGTACTTATTCTTTTTTTCGCGTCCACGCGCTCCGATGTTTTAATAAAGCTATCTGCCAGTCGTTTTTCTCTCAATTTCTCGACATAAACGAGGCAGTTTAATTGATTGCCCCGATAATTAAAAAGAAACGTACTGCGGATTTTAATTCATGCGCGATTTTAATTGGCAGTTAATTACGGCGTTGCAAATCCGTTATGGATGATAAAAATGACAGATGTAATCTTGCCTCCACCATGGGAAATTTTAATCTGACATTGTGGAATTAATTGCTAAATGAAGATGCAGACGGCTTCCATGAAAAATTGAATAACATTTATTTTTTAAATGCCAACACTGATATTTTCCTAAAGTTCACGACAGATTAAAAAAATGTAGGCTCAATTCTCAATTGGCCCCATCGCCGCTATGAGCATGGGTACAAATGTATAAACCAATAACCATAATTTTAAGATTAAGTAAAAAAAAAGATTAAGAATCAGCCTAGCAATACACAGTTTAATAATGTAACTGGTGTCCAATAATTATTGCAGTCCTAGGTGATCGTGAAATCAAACATGAATGTCGGTTCTAACTCCACACAAAATTATTGAACATGACTCAATATTTGAGACGTCGATTCAATGATGAAAATAATCGATTTAAAATAATTTAAGTTTGTTTCAGCATTTTTAGATAAAGACGATATTATTAAGTGGCCGTTTTGACTCAATATTTGAGACATCGATTCAACGATGAAAATAATCGATTTCACAGACTGCAATCATTTTAGGACACCCGATGTGGTACAATTTATAAATATACACATACAATTTTGTCTGGTGGATTTGCATGTATAAATAAAATGATGTAATTGAAACGTCAGAATAACACCCAGGCACGAAACGCCATAACAATAATGGCCTGCATACATCTCATCGAAGATACACACAAAAGCATCTGTTGTGACAAGGCTGGTCATGAAACGGGAACGGGACCCAATCTATCAAGCCCGGTCGTCCCATGTATCAAAATATCTTATTATTCAACACCCACGTCACCTGTCAAGCCGTACACAAAAAGGGCGTGACAAATTTTCTCGATTGAAATTACAAGTGATTTCATTGCGACGAATAAAGGCGACTGGATGCCTAATTGTGTGCTGATATTTGAAAAAAAAGAGAAGGCGTTGTAATAGTTATCAATGTATCAAGGACGTAAAATTCTGGGTGGAGAAAGCCAAATACGATTTTACGCTCGTGGTGCATATATTATTTATTCTATTATTTATTAGGTTTCAATTTATATAAAATTAATAATTTAAATTTATACTAGAGAATAGAAATAATCGTAGTTTCTTTGATGTGCTAATGTAATGTGACCATGGTAATAGATGTCAATAAAAACAGCCATTTGTAAATTTTCTATAGCTGTCAGTGTCAAATGTTAATGTTTGAGTGATTCAAAAGTAACGATGCGCTTGTAGTAAATAGTGCAACATTAACTTTGATTTCAAACCCGTCATGAATTGTAAGGGCAATAGGCCATGGGCCCCCTTTACAGGTGGAGTCGAGTTAAAAAAGAAACAAAATTTAAAAATTTGCGCCACGATGTAACAGCAGTAATTGCGTTTTGTATCGCCATGCTCTTGTGGCGAAGAGAATGACATCTAGCTTAGGGAAAGTTCTTGGTGAAGATTATCAACAATGATTAAATATATTTTCATGTAGTGTTAGATATTCCGCCAATAAAATTAATTTCCAAAGGGTTCCGTGGTCATAAAAGTTTGGTAACCGCTAGCATAGAGTAATGGGACAGTTTTACCTTGGAAATCCTGTATTACCACCTCTTGTTCCCGTACCAGAAAAAAACCGCAAACCGTCACTGCTTTGAAAACCCGAGTCTACAAGCCTAGGACTTTTTTCAACAAACCAAATGTTGAAATATTTTTTGGAAAGCTATAAGAAATCTATGAAAGGTATTTCCGACAACCTCAAAACGTATGATGACGAAACGGGCTGCTCTACAGTTCACAAATCGAGTGGGTAGTGGCGTAACCGGGGGTCTTCCCCCCCCCCCCACCCCAATTATTAAAAACGAATTATGGTTCATCTTGAATACTGAAAAGTTTGTGCTACGGATTATAAATACTATTTAGTATAGGTATTTGAAAGTGCCGTTAATTTGGGTATTCCTTCGCAGGGGTGTCATTTGCGTGCCCCTATCAGTCCGGAAAATGGTGACATAAAAGCCAAACAAATTGGAGCAGCTACTTCTAGAGAACGTGAAATCAACGTTACATTGATTGCCAGCGTAAATGTTGTACATTTAATCAGCAAACACTGTTATCACGTCACGTAACGTCACGTGCTGTCACGATGTGATTTTGCTTGGAAGCACACTATCATCACGTGAAAGTGTGATCTTCCAAAGATTAGCATTGAAAATGGAGTGATCACAGTTCTTAGGATTGGGAAGAATAACTTAAGGCTGTGGCTGCGTACATTACTCCTAGTTTAGAGGAAAAAAACACCCCGAACAAGTTTTCATATAATAGATAAAGATAGAGAAAATTTGAGCAAAGTTAGTTCAGGAATTAAAAAAACATTCAAAACGTTTTTATGTTTTTTTTTATAATTTGAGGGTTGAAATCCATCTTCTCATCAGGTTTAAATTTATTCTGTAAAGGAAATAAAAATTTTACATATCAGGAAGTACCATTTTTTCCGAATCAGTTTTCATATATATTTTCGAATAAGCAAAGAGAAATTTGATTTATTCGACCTCATCAAGAATAACGAGAATCATTTTATATTGAAGATGACTTCGTGTTCTCCCACGTTTTGAATTGACAACTCCTCCATACCCGCGTAACAGTGCGGAAAGGAGAAATGTGATATCATGTTTGTGAAAAAGATGAAAACTCATGACAGTCGACTCAAAGAGTCAACTCTGAGTTAAGTGACTCCCATGAAAATTTGCAGCTCTATTTTAGTCATGAAAAATTGTTTGGAAGTGAAGACCTTGTTTTTTTATTTCTTTTCCACTACTTTTCTAGGGGAAATTTACTTTAACTGTCTGCCGGAGTCGGCTCCTCTTCACTGACTATTTTCATTAAGGCAATTTACAAAAAAGTCATTTCGCCCATCTCTAGTAGACACGACACAGAACAAAACCGTACTATCAAGTGTGAGGTCGATGACGTGACGTGATATCAGAATGTGTCAGGTACAAACAACAACCATGCTAAACAACACCGCACATATTTCGCCCGTGACGTGAGGTAGCGTAATAGTACGTGAGCTCACGTCTGTATTTGCCTTTATTCACCCAGTCATCACATTTTCTCGTGTTCATTACAAAATACGAGACTACATGAAATTCTGCTAAAATCGAAGTGAATCACAACGGATTGTCATTTAAAATTACTTATCAATATCGGGACTTTAATATGCAAGCAAAACATCAAAATATTCTGCAGATGGCTTTTGAGTTATTCAACTAAAAACAAATATTGGGAAAAAGAGAAATTTCGACTAAAATCTAAACAAATCACAACGGACTGTTACTCAACATTACCTACTAATACCAGAACTTTAATATTTATGCAAAATATCAAAACATTCTGAAGACGGCTTTTGAGTTATTCAACAGAAAAGTCGGAAATGTCAATTTTTTTGTAATCAATTTTGAGAAAATTCGCTTAAAATTGAAGCAAATCGCAATTAACTGTTACTCAAAATCACTCATCTGCATGAGGGCTTTAATATTCACTCAAAATATCAAAACATTCTGCAGATGGTTTTTGAGTTATTCAACGGAAAAGTCGAAAATTTCAATTTTTTCTAATTAATTTTAAGAAAATTCGCTTAAAATTGAATAAATTATAATTAACTGTTACTCAAAATCAGTTATCAACATCAAAGCTACAAAGCTATAAAATCCATTCAAAATATCAAAAACATTTTGCAGGCGGTTTTTGAGTTTTCAACAGAAAAATCGGAAATGTCAATTTTTTCTAATTAATTTTAAGAAAATTCGCTTAACATTAAAGCAAATTATAATCAACTGTTACTCAAAATCACTTATCAACATCAGGGCTATAATATTCACTCAAAATATCAAAACATTCTGCAGATGGTTTTTGAGTTACTCAACAGAAAAGTTGGAAATGTCAATTTTAATAAATTTTGAGAAAATTCGCTTAAAATGGAAGCAAATCTCAATGAACTGTTACTCAAAATAACTCATCGATATCAGGGCTTTAATACCCATGCAGAAGATTAAAACATTCTGCAGATTGATTTTTTTCGACTAGAAACTCAAAAATGTTCATTTTTTATATTAAATCTTGAGAAAAAGTGAAAATTCGTTTAAAATCAAAACAAATCACAACGGACTGTTACTCAACATTACCTACTAATATCAGAACTGTAATATTTATACAAAATGTCAAAACATTCTGAAGATAGTTGTTGAGTTATTTCACTAAAACATGAAAATATCAATTTTCGTAACAAATATTGGGAAAAATTTCGGTTAAAATCAAAGCAATCACAATTAACTGTCACACAAAATCACTTATCAATATCAAGGCTTTAATATTTATGCAAAATATTCAAGCATTCTGCAGATGTTTTTTTAGTTATTCAACTGAAAACTCGAAAATGTCAATTTTTTGGAACGAATGTTTGGAAAAGCTAAAATTTCGGTTAAAATCGAAGCAAATCACAACAAACTGTGACTCAAAATTATTTATCATTGTCAAGACTCTAATATTCAAACAAAAGATCAAAACATTCCGAAGTTGGTTTTAGAGTTATTCAACAAAAAACTTGAAAATATCAGACACATATTGAGGAAAAGTGAAATTTCAGTTAAAATCAAAGCAAAGCCCAATGATCTGTCACTTAAAATCACTTATCGTTATCAGGGCTTTAATATATTTGCGGAAGATCAAAACGTTCTGCAGATTGATTTTGAGTTATTCAACTAAAAACTCGAAAATATCAGTTTTATTGTAACAAATATTGGGAAAAGGTGAAATTTCTGTTAAAATCAAAGGAAATCATAACTGACTGACACTCAAAATCAGGGCTTTAATATTTTTTTTCGGACGGAGCAGATGTTTTAGAAATATTTTATCATAACGTACCTAACATCAGTTAGAAAGAAAGAACGATTCATCTTTCTAGACAAAAGTAACTGGCAAAAAAGTGTTTTAAGAAATAATTAAAAATTCTTGCTAGTGCTATGGCTCCTTGGCTCTATATAACGAGCCGCCCCTGGTTATAGATGTGAGGTGACTGCCTGGACCAGAATAGGAAAACGATGAGGATCACGGATAGCCGTGACGTTCGGTTACTATAGAGAGGAAAATAAACAACTAGACGAGAAAAAACCCCGATCCTGTCAAGATCTTAACCTCTTCAGGCACAAATTAATTTTGAAGTTTCAAATCTTTTAAGAAACAATTGATATCTCGCCAGTAGTACTGGACAGGAGGTATCTGCATGGAAATGTGCAACTGTAGCAGCTTTTAGAGCTTGACATGAGATGGCAGTATTGAGCTAAATCAAATTTGTTTGAAATGTTCATCATTTCTTAAAACGTACCCAAATGTGTTTCTGTCCCTGAAGAGGTTAAAGAATTAGCGTATATTCACTGTCAAAAGTGACAGTTATTGAGGAGGGCTCCGCGCTAGACGTGCAGCGTTTTCCTGTGAGAGTGATGCTCCGGTGGCTCTCTGGCGTCTTTTCAATGCAGGCGTCTTCTTGATTCGGGGTCACCAATGTAGAGTTATTGTTACTACTTTATTTATCTCCAATTTATTAAAGGTTTTTGTACAAGAAGAATTAGCGTGTGTTCACAAGTAATATTTTTCTCGTCTAGTTGTTTATTTTCCTCTCTATAGTAACCGAACGTCACGGCTACCCGTGATCCTCATTTTCGTTTTCCCATTCCGGTCCAGGCAGTCACCACAGGTGTAACAAACTCGCCAAAATGAGAATTAACGATATTGAGGCAAAAAGTGGAATTTTGATCATCAAAATCCTAGATTCACAAACAAGAATTCAACGCATGTTTGTTGTTAATCGGAAAATATCTACCGCGTTTAACATATCAAAAATACGTTGCTCTCTGACCTTCTCAAACTCCACATCAACGTTTTTTTTTATTAATTATAGAAAACAAAAGTGTACAATTCAAGTTATTGGGAAAAATACGTTAGCAAAAATTCCTTACAATGTTGCACAATTCTCGGCAAAACCAGTGAGTTTAGTGGCCATTGTCAAAGGAGGAGTACACTTTTAGTGAATGCTGGAGCAAACATTTTATGCCTCAAACGACACGTTGGGTTGAAGTCTACTTCGGTGGCGGAAACTTAAGATCTAAGCCTCAAATCGAATTATAGAAGGAGAAAAATTGATTCCTCCAGTGTCATCACCGGCTTATGGAAATCCGGAAAACTTACCAAGCTCCGAAATATCCTTTAATGATGTGGTACATAACACATCAAAGTCATTAGTTTGTATAGGTCTGGCAATCCAGTCAGTGACCTTCATAATACATTAAATATATAACGCTTCTTAGAATGTTATATTTTAAATGCAGTTTTGAAACTGTCAATTTTGTAAAATTCAATACAATCATTATAGCTTTGGTATAATCGTTTCAATGGAAATAACTTTACCTCCCGTGTGAAGTTTTGTTTACTGTGCCTCCCGTGGTAGACGTCTTCAAATTAGGGAGGAAAATCATAATTTTCTATAACGCGAGGCGAAGAAATTACTTATTTTAATCATAGCACGAACGGAAGAAGTATTAGTATTGCGTTGGCAATAATTAAATTATCGTAATTATGGCAAGATAAGTTCTAGTGTGGTGCTGCTGCAATCTCATTCATGAATGTTAGTTTGATGACTCACACCAACTTTGAGATAAGGGTTCAGAGCAGTAGTTAAGAGGTCAAGCCGATTAAAAATTACATTTATCACTCCAACGGCGATAATTGCGATTCTTGGAAATACAATCTTGTTGAATATGCTTGATAGGAAGCTGGCATATAATCTTCAATGGAAGAAAATATATTAGATTGTAATTTTAGAAAGTGACAATTATCAAAAGCAATAAATATCGAATACCAATAGAAATAGATGGCCAATGACTTCATTTTTTAAGTTGTTTTATTTAAAATGACCAACTAATTGTAACGAGGTCACGAGCTGTCAATGTGTTAATAAATAGAAACGACTCTTTCTGAAACAAATTAATTTTCGTAGTGGCTAAAACGGTGATTTTTTCAATACAGTTTAATTATTAATTACTAAGTATAGACCTCCAAATAACCGGTGTCACATTGCGCAGTGATCATCTTAAATTTCAACTCATAATTATTCAGCGAACGTCGCGTCCAAAATGTAAATACAGACACAGAATCGTCGCGAAATTTGTTATCTCATTATTTTTCACTCTGCGCAAACTTTACCCCCATGTGACACCAGATATTTGAAGACCTATAGTAACAGTAATTATCCTTACCTGTTTGCGCACCAGTATATCATCCAGAGAATTTATTTACGCCCTACTCAAATTCGGGAATATAAAGAGAAGGTTGTAAAAAAATAATTTCAACAATGTCCAACATTTATAAAAAATATGTTACACTACAAAATAATACCTACACTGATTTCACCAACCAGATTCGCGTCAAACTCTTCACATAAAACTCAGCGCTGTCCGCGCTGTCACACGCGGGCAAATCCTGCTTGAACTTAAGCATGTAATCACAATCCTTACTCCCGACAAAAGCAATCAAAACACGCAACAAATCTTCATCGAGAAAATCCGGGTTCACCTTACTCAATGCAAAAATGCACTTCAACAAACTTAAAACCAAATCTTTGCTCAACCGCTCACTTACAAAATTCCTCAACATCAAATCGACGATGTCCAAATCTTCGTGATTCGAATTAATAACATTCAACAATATGGATAAGACGATTTTTAAAATCCGCGTATCCTGATGGGAATTAATTACATCCAGCAACCACGACATTAAACCGTAATTATTGCAGAAGAAAGTAACCCCGAATTTTAGGTCGGTTGCGGTTTTTATAACATCGAGGATTAGCAATTTGCTTTCAAGATCGGAGACGACGCTAGTGAAAGTTTCCATGGATAACTTATGCGCCATGGCTTTGGAAAAAACTTTCAAATCCTTCTTCGTCCTCAATCCATCCTTTAAGATATTAAAGATGAAGGATCTGTGGTGTTTAAACTGCACGTCGGATGAGTGGAGGAATGTGTATAATTCGGGTATTGAAGATAGGTTAGGAATTGATTTAGCTCCTAAATATTGGCTAAGCGGTACGTACATAACATCCGGCGGGTTCGTGATGATCAGCGCCATCCGCGCGAGGAATATCGTGACGAAGTTGTTCAGATGGAATTCCTCGAAAACGGCCGTGCCCCTGCAGACCGCTTCCACGAAACTGATCCAGAGTTTGTTGTCCCTGTGAGTCTGCCGTCCCTCCAGGTGATGATAGAAACGCGCTAGGATGTGACAGGCGGCTAACCTAACCTCCTTAACTTCGCTACTTAACGCGAGCAGCGATAGACTCAACGCTCCGGATTTCGTGAACAGGTAAACCGGAACGTTGTTTTCCGGAGCCAACAGTTGGCTGATTAACGGAAGGAGGAAGCGGAGATCGTAAACGGGTTCGGTTGGCGCTGCAAGCGTTGCCGGTTGTTTCAAGTCGGCGTCTAATGGGTGGTGTTTGATGGTGTTTAATACCCACGATTCTTGCAAGATGTTTAGTACATCACCGACGCGGGGTTGCCGGAAAAGGGCTCGCTGCACGTCAGGGCGCACCGTGTAATGGTTACTCGCGGCTGTGCCCCAGAGGAACGGTTTGAAGTCGTAGAAGTTTGTTTGTATTGGAACTGATTCGTATCTGAAAATAATTGTTAAATTTCAGGATTATGGATCAAACCAACGGCCGCTCGTGTCGTTATTCTTTATTGGTTGGACGTGTCTGTACATACTAGGGCTGAAAATTTTCTTCGAAGATTTCCAATTTCGAAGGTTCAAAGTCTTGAAGTTCGGAGTTTGGAAGTTTCGAGGATTCGAAGTTTCGAAGTCATAGGCGTCTGTGATTAACAGTGATTTTGTATAAGTAGATACCAATATGTGTCCTAATACACCTATGGAGCAAATATGTACAGTCAGAGAAAATACAAATGCGAAACTTGCTCAGCGAGGGAATGCTACCGCATGTCGGTTCTTAGTTCGGTCGAAACCGGTCAGTCCCTGCTTAAAATAGAATTATTAGGTAATAAAATTTACACGCCTAGTTCCCTTCTCGCCCCTAAGTGATCGAGTGACGGACTCCATATCTGTGATTTTTTTCATCTTTCAATTTTTGGTGCGTCATTTTGAAAAATTTGAATAACTAAAATTTTTACGTTATATTGATATTTTTCAATTAAAGAATAATTTTATTTAAAATTATTGGTAATATTTTGGTATTAATAATTTTATTTCAGTTTCGTGTAAATAATCCCATTTTTGCCAAGATATGACCTTGAAACCCTCGAAAATTAAGATTTTATTTTTTTAACCACTAAAAATTATTATAATAATCTGAAAAATTCACATATATTTTTTACCCAAATAAAAGGTTATTTAGGGTATTCATGTTTTTATTAGGTTTAACCATTTTTTTTCGCCCCGAACCGATCAAGTGACGGAAAATCTTATTTATATACAGGGTGTTTCACAGCTCTGGGAACGGTCAATCACGTGCTTATTTGTCAAAATTTAGAAAAATGTTTTATATAAAATCTATGCAGAATAGTGAGCTGCACGCCCCAAAAATATTTAAATTTATACAGGGTGTCTCATAACAAAGTTACAGACCGAACTTATGTTTTTTTTCAAATGGCACACCCTGTATTTAGTAACGTATTCTCAAGTAGAATCCAATTATCTTTCAGATTATAATAATTATTCCTGATATGATAATCGCCGAATACAAGAAAACTATTGAGATTAGGAACAGGGAACCCTTATACAATCTGAAAGATAATTGGATTCTACTTAAGAATACATTACTAAATACAGGGTGTGCCATTTGAAAAAACGAAGTTATTTAACTTTATAAGTTCGGTTTTTTTACCGCATTTTTTTTTATCACCCTGTATAATTTTTTGTATGAAATCATGGTTGGCTCTATAGTTCGAACCTTCAAGCAAACAATAGAAATGATTTTAATCGTTTCAACGTCAATCACTGGGGCAAAAATAAATTTTCACCCAGACCATGCATTTCAACAAATCTTCAAATATTTCGAAAACGGCAAACAATAGGTATAGGGAGTATGGAAGTAACTTACCTTTATTTGCTCCATATAATTCAAAAATGACAAAAAATACAGGGGGTTCCATTTAAAAAAACATAAGTTTGGTCTGTAACTTTGTTATGAGACACCCAGTATAAATTTAAATATTTTTAGGGCGTGCAGCTTACTATTATACACAACTTTTGTATAAAATATTTTTCGAAATTTTGAAAAATAAGACGTGATTGACCGTTCCCAGAGCTCTGAAACACCCTGTATATAGTCAATGTTCTTTCAATGTTTGGTGCATCATCTTGAAAAATTTGAATAACTAACCTTTTTACGATATTTTGTATATATTTATCAACAATTGAGCAGCAAAATTTTATCAAATTAATAATAGACCAACAGTAAGTTTATGTTGAGTTTAGATTCTTTTTTTTAATTTCAAATACCTTATATCTTTACCAGTGGCGGCTCGTGGAACATGTTGATGGTAGAGCCACTTATACAGTGTGTCCACGGATGGAGTTGACGATAGGAAAAAAAACTTTATTATTAATTTTACGGCAAAAAGTCATTCTTTATAAAAAATTCTGCTTGTCGAAAAAAATTGTTAGCCATAAAAAAAAATGAGATCAGATGTACAGGGTGTTAATAATTAAGAAAACAAGAAAATGCTTTAAGTGATAAGAACCATTATTTTTTATTTTATACAAAATGTTTATTAAACAAAGTTGTTTATAAGCTAAAATGTAGCATAAATACAAATTTTTAAATAAAAATTATAATTTTTACTATTTACAATAATTCGTGATTTTATGCGATTTGGAGAATTTAACAAAAAATCAAGATACCCGATTCCGTAAACGTCAATGTTACGTCTGACAGTATTCAAAAATGTTAGCTAAAGAAGAGCGTGTTTATTTAGTACAGTGCTATGGAATTGGAAATGTATCTTATCAATACGCAATTGATCTTTTCCACGAAAAATTTCCAAATACGGCTTTGTCTAAGGAAGCACTACGAAAACTAATAAAAAAATTCACTGAAACTGGCTCAGTAATGAATGTGAAGAAAACGAAGAAAAAATACGATGAAGATGACACATCTACATTATTAGCATTAGGGTCAGTTGTAGATAACCCTAAATTGTCTTTAAGAAAGCGTGCAAGAATGCTGGATGTAAGCAAAAGTACATTACAAGTTATTTTTAAGGAAATCAAAATTCGACCTTTTAAGCCAAAGCTGCTGCATACGCTTGAACTTGGAGATGAAGCAAGACGTTTGGAGTTTTGTTTATGGGTTGGTGCAAATTACATCGAAAACAGAAGGTTTCCCAGATTAATTTGTTTCACCGACGAATCTACATTTTGCACCAACGGGCACGTATCTACCCAAAATAGTCGACACTGGGCTTTCGAGAATCCTAATTACGTCATCAATAGAAGAAGTCAACGTTACAATAAAGTTAACGTATGGTGTGGAATTATCTTTGATAGAATCATTGGACCATATTTTATAGAGAACAATTTAAACCAGCACGTATACTTGGACATTTTGGAAACATTTATCTTACCACTTCTAAATATGTTAGAGCCAGAAATTCGCAGTAACATGTTTTGGCAGCACGGTGGTTGTCCAGCTCATTCAACGGTTTTGATCAGACAATGGTTAGATCAGCATTTTGGTGAAAGGTGGATAGGAAGGTTTGGCCCAATCCATTATCCTGCTAGGTCACCTGACATTACTCCTTTAGACTTTTTCTTGTGGGGTGCCGTAAAACAAAGGGTTTATTCAAATAATCTGCCACATGACACGGAAGTATTAAAAGAGCGCATTCAGGAAGCTATAAATGAACTAAATGTGCCACAAATCATTCATAAAGTGTACAATGAATTCATTAGAAGAGCGGAAAAGTGTGTCGAAGTGGGAGGTAGTTATGTCGAATAAAAATTATCAATTATTTAATAAACATTTTGTATAAAATAAAAAATAATGGTTCTTATCTCTTGAAGCATTTTGTTGTTTTTTTAATTTATTAACACCCTGTATATCTGATCTCAATTTTTTTGACGACAAACAATTTTTTTCGACAAGCAGAATTTTTTATAAAGAATGACTTTTTGCCGTAAAATTAATAATAAAGTTTTTTTTCCTTTCGTCAACTCCATCCGTGGACACACTGTATAATACCCCCCCCCCCTTTTTTTTGAAGAAACAAAGAACCGTTTATCTTCCTAGACCAATCGAATATTTTGGCCAAAAAATCAAAAATTTGGAACAAAAAAGATCTAAAATATCGGCCGAAAAAATCAAAAATCCTGGGTTAAAAATAAAAATGCAGACCAAAAAATTGAAAATACAAGCAAAAGAAAAATCATTTGCCATTTTCAGCCCCAAATAAACCTCTTTTTAGCTTAAAATAAGTTCCAACGAGAAATTCGAAAATAGCAAAAATAAAAATTAAAAAAAAAATCGCACAATAAAATCAATAATTCAAGTTAAGAAAATCTAAAATATGGGACAAAAAAAATAAAAATTAAGACCTAAAATCTAAAATTCGTACCCAAAAATCAAAGTGGTTAAGTCGACTAAAATTGAAACCAAAACAATCGAAAATACAAAATATAGGCCAAAAAAGTAGGGCCTAAAAAGGTGAAAATTTAGACAAAACATCGAAAACTCGGGCGTATTCAGACAAAAAATCGAAAATTTCTACAAACCAATCGAATATTTTGGTCAAAATAATGAAAAATAAAAAGAATTGGAACAAAAAAATCGAAAATACAGAAATGTAAAATATGGACCAAAGAATCAACAATCCTGATCTAAAAATAAAAAACGCAGACAAAAAATTAAAAACTTAGGTAGAAGCAAAATAATTTGCCAAAAATAAGTTTCTGATCAGAAATTCGAAAATAATAGCCAAAAAATAAAAAAAAATCACGGAATGAAATCAATAATCCAAGTTAAAAAATCTAAAATATTGGATAAAAAACAGACTTTAAATCTAAAATATTCGATACAAAATTTAGACCAAATATCTAAAATTCTGGCATAAAAATAAAAATGGTGGACCAAGGAAAGAAAAATTTTAACAGGCAAATAAAGAAAATTTTAGGGCAAAAGATAAAAGAAAATAAAAATCTACAATGTTGGCCAAAAAGTCGAAAATTTAGACAAAACATCTAAAACTCCTAAAGATAATAAACGCAGACTAAACGAAAAATCAAAAATGCGGACCAAAAAATCGAAAATTTTGACAATAAAATCGAGAAGTTAGTAAAGAAAATTTTAGGTCAAAAGATTAAAATAATAATAATACAAATTTGTAATGTAGGCCAGAAAGTCGAAAATTTAGACATCGCATAGAAAATTCGGCCCCAAAGATAACAAATGCAGGCTAAAAAATCGAAAATTTCTACAAACAAAACTCGAAAATACTGGAAAAAATTTAAAAAATCTCGCATATAAATCAATAATTCAGTTTATAGATATTTTAATCAAAATCAAATGAAAAATTTGGAACTAGAATTATAATTTCGGTCCGAAAAATAAAAAATGCGGACCAAAGAATCAAAAATTTGAACAATTAAATCGAAAATTTAGGTCAAAATAAAGAATATTTAGAATATTCAAAAAAAAAAATACAAAGATAAAATATTTTGACCAAAAATATCGAAAATACAGGTCAAAAATTTAAAAATTCGTCTGGAAAAATAAAAAATGCGGACCAAACAGTCGAAAATTTTACCAATTAAATTTAGGCCAAAATAAATAATGTTTGGGCCTAATAATCAAAAATTTAGACAAAAAAATCGAATATACAGGTCAAAAATCTAAAAAAAATCTATTTGCTGAGTACAATACTTTGTACTGATTCTGGATTCTAATCCAAGAATTTTATGAAAATTCTCCAATTTGAACCACGGTTTTGGATCTTAAACGCATAATTTGTGACCTAAAATTAAAAATTTGGATTTTAATTTGATAATTATATCTAAAATCCGAAATTTGAAATATTCAATCCAAGTTTTTGGCCCCTAAACGTAGAATTTGAGACTTAAAATTCAAAATTTGGATTCTAATACAAAAATTTCAATAAACATACCGAATTTGGACCATATAGTCCATGCTTTTTAAACGCAAACTTTGTGTTGAAAAATCCAAAGTTTGGATTTTAATTTGATAATTATATGTATAATTTCTAATTGGAAACTTTAAATCCAAGTTTCTGGTCCCTAAGCGCAGAACTTGAGACCCAAAATCCAATATTTGGATTCAATTGATCAATTACATTTAAAATCTGGCATTTGGAACATAAAATCCAAGTTTTTGACTTTTCTGACAACGCAGAATTTGAGTCCTAAAATCAAAAATTTGGATTATAATCTAGGAATGTCATGTAAAAACTCAAATTTGGACCCTAGAATTCATGGTTTTGGACCTTAAACACAAAATTTTTGCAATAAAATCCAAGATTTTAATCCGATAATTTTATTAAAGGTTTTATTAAAATACAGGGTGTTCCATTAAAAAAAACACAACTTTGATATTTTAGGGCGTTTGGAACACCCTGTATAATATGAAATTAATTTTAAAGAGTAACCATAATAGACTCCTATATATCCTTAAAGTCAAACTTTTTGAAAGCCACGTATTTTGGCCACACTATTCCGTGCCGTATAACGTGAATAACCCTATATATTTCAATCTATCCTAAATTTATTTCAATTGTTGATAAATTCATAAAAATATAAAATGACCTTGAAAAATTCATCTAATTTGGTATTTTGATCAATAATATAAGTGATTTTTTCAGTTTTTTTTTTAGTGGTTAAAAAAATCATATTTGAAAAAATCTTACTTTGGGGCTTCCCGGGTCATGTCGGGGTTTTTTTGACATACGGCTTACGACTACTTTGGTTAAGGTCACAACTAATGATATTTTCATATTTATTTAAAAATCTGTGTCGGGTGGCATTTTGACCATCTTATATCGGGATACCCTTTTATGACCTCATAAATGGATTTTAAGCAGGGACTGATTGGTTTCGACGGAACTAAGCACCGACATTCGCGTTTGTATTTTCTCTGACTGTACAACGTGCCGTTTTCTACCCTCGCCGTTCTATTGTACATTAGTTCCTAGCACGACATCTCTCTCGCGATCGCGAAGCGAGCGAGCAAGCCTACGACGTATGTTAGGCGGGAACCCACACGTAACCTTACATAACCTGTATCAGCTGTCATTTATTTACGGTTTATTCCGTCAGTGAGTTTTAAGTTGAATTATCTCTTAATCTAACAAAATGGGCGGGAAGAGCATTGTTTGTGGTGCTTCCCAAGAAATTTAATTGGCGATGTCATTCGAGTACTTTCGTTTATTGGAACTTTCAAATTTAGCGCCTTATTTCGTTTGATTTGAGAAGGGGTATCCCGGTACTGCTATTGGTTCATGGGATTTGCGATCGCGAGAAAGACAGATTTATGCCCAAGTACATTATCTGAGTGAAATGGTGAATAAAACACCATGCATTTCATATGTTGTGATGGTGGCACCCCAACTAATTCAGTATTTGGTATCTACAAGATTTAAAATCACTGGTGATTAATTTCTTTTTGAAACACACCGTATAATTCGTTCCAATCAACAGCTAAAAACTAGCTATATTTAGTTCTAACCCCGAGGACACTTGGATACATTAAATTTTTTATGTGAAGACGCAGGTCATGTGTCCACGTGAAATATTAAAGCTTTTTTATTGCCTAGTTTAAGGGGGCATTTTTCCTTAGAGAAAAAGAAAAATGGGTAAATTTTGGAATCTTTTTTGAGTGAAAACTAGAAGTCGTTAGAACATGAGGTTTTGATGTGCGAGTAGAGTAGTTTCGGATGACCAGCAACGACCCGGGAACTGTGCACCAATTTTCGGAAATAAAGAAATAGTATATTGTATAACGAGCATGGAATGACATACATTTCTCACGAGTATGAAGTTTGCAGCATGAGCCGAAAGGCGAATGCTGCAATTGATAAGAGCGAGAAATAGTCATTCCATGCGAGTTGTACACTACGCTTTACCTTACGACAACTTTGTTGAGCTTAATTGTGAAAGTTAAGATAATTAAAAATCCAGAGCGGACTATTCGTACGCGATAACTTTTATCAGAGGCACCTGCTTAACGTTACCGCGGAAACAAATGTCAGTCAAAAACCAAGCCGCCAGCCGCAACATTATTTATGTCTCGAGTTTATCCATTCTTAGTGTTTAAAAGTATGTATAAATAGTATGGAGACAAACATCGAAAACAACAAATTTGCCGAGGTACTAGAACTAACTCCCCATGTCTGTAAAAGCGGCGAAGCAAACATCTTTAAATCTACTCCGTCATTTTGACACATTGAAGGTTAGGCTTGACAGTGTAGTGTTGTAATATATTCTGGCACAGATAATCGATGCGAGAATGAAATGCGTTAGCAATGCACTACATATACTAATCATTAACAAGCATGTAATGAGCATATATCCAAGTTGTCGTAGGTAAAAACGTTTTTATAGTCAAAAAGTAAGCTAGTCGCACATCAAAACCGCAAGTTCCTACAACTTTCAGTTTTCCTGCAAAAATATTCCAAAGTTTACCCATTAAAAACCTGAAAAAGTCTGCTGGTTGCAATGGATAACAGACATGATCAAAATATCCTCACCACAACGATTACACGAGTTATCAAAAAAAAACACAAATATTAACTCAACCGACGCACAGTTTTGTTCATATCAGCATTTAAGTTTAAGCAAAAAAAATACTCACAATTTCAAAATCTGAAGAATAATCTGATCGCTCTCCCAAAGCGTCGCCGAGTATCCACCCAACAACACAGGCATGTGCATCCGGCTCATAACCTTCTCGTATTTCTGGCACACGAGCAGGAACAACTTCAACACGACTACCTTCTGAGGAGTCTCCTCATTCAACACAGTGTTCAAAAACTCCGAATGGGCGGTGAGCATATCCATAAACTCCTGTCCGTCATCACCTTGAAACCCGATCAAATCCACAATCGTGACGAGCAGCTCCATCACCTCCACGTCCCCACCGACGCCGAACTTCAGGCAGAATTTGCAGAATAACTTATACGATTCGTTCGTCTCCACCTGATTATAACTAATTTCAGCGATGTTCTTGAAATGCTTCAGCAATCCATTGAAAGCTTCAGCGATTGGAGCTATTGTAGAGACGTCGACTTTAATGGCGCGCTTGAAAAGGTTGATGAGGAGGTGTACGCATGTGAGGATTGAATTGTTAACCGTTTTATCCGTCGTTGCAAATTTTTCAAAAACCACCTTAAGCAGGTTTACGTGGAAAATTTCAGTGGTATCGTATTTATGGATTTTGCTGATATAAAACTGTGCGGATTTCTCGGGCATGCAATCTTTAATCACGGAACAAAGTCCGGTGTAGTGGTTTTCAAAATGCTGCCCGGCTTTCTGCGGTTTTTGCAAGGCTTTCGAAATGCTCGGCTCGAAAGTTTTGTAAATTTTCTGCTTCAAACTCTCCGGTGTTGGTAAATCCAGTAAGGTATCCAGCACGGGGAGGATTAATCCTTTTTTATTAACAGCTGCTTCGATGTGTTCCTGCAGGATTGTAATTAATTCGTGCCGGTTATTAAGGATCTGCACCGCTAATTGCGAATTTTCTTTGCAATTCTCCACACGGAGCAGAATGCTCTTGAATAAGCTGCCCGTTACATGCTTGTAGTTATGCGGGAATTTTTGTAAATACCCTAACAAGTTGGTGGCTAAGATGCTCGAATCTACGTTAACTTCATTCAAGAAACATAAATGATTTCCTAGCTTGGTGACGAGATCAACATCCAACGGCTCGTCGTGTGTTTGAATGCAAATTTCTGTAAACGTCTGCAGGCTGTAATTGCAAATATGATAAACCACCGTCAACGCGTTATCCTCGATCAGGGAAGAGCTTTCGAGTTTCGAAATCTCCGACAGGATTTCCTTACACTGGGTGTAGTTAAACTGTATTAGTTTAATAATTTCAATCACTCGTTCAACATTTTTAATTTTCCCCCTCTTGATAAGCCGCAGGACTTGCTTGTGCAATTTAGCGAAGTACGGTTTTAAATAATTACCCACGTCGTGTGATTTCGCTAAAAATTGCACCATTTGTAGAAGGAATACCGTGCTGTAGTTTGGCTTGCTGGTTAGTGGTGAGAAATTTTGCAGCAGTAAGGGTTGCGTTAGTAACTTCCCAACATTATCACCGACTAGTGTTTCAGCAAGGTTTAAAATCACCGAGTAAATATTATCATCTATATTTTTTAAATTCGTTAAGTAAAAGATAACCATTTGTAATAAATCGGCGTGGTTGTTGTAATCTTCAGGATTAACCAAGCTCGCATCACCTTGTAAAATTGCAGCACTTACAAGCTCGAATGCACTGATTCTACCCCTAAATTTCTGCAAGGGTTGCACCTCATCCTCCCAACTAAACACGTACCTAGTTATACAGGAAGCAACCACATCCTCATTCGCCCGTATTACCGAATTAAACAAGCCCCAGTTAGTTTGGTAATGGAAGATATTCAAGACGACGCAGCTCATGTACTGTTTCACATTTTTACCCCCGATTTCCCGCAGACACTCGAACCCTGTTAATACTAAAGGTGAGAAGTGCACCGGTTTCATATCTTCAAATCCGCTCTGCTCCCCCAGCAACCCTCCGATAATCTCGTCCAAATTTGCCACGTCACCAACATCGGCTTGTAAGCGGGTTATTTCATTGATGTACTTGAAGGGATCACCCGCAGCCCTCCTCAAAACCGACACGAAAAACCCGCCCATGTTCTCATTGAAAATTTTAACATTATCCACGGCGTTGATCCACAGATCAATTTCACTCTCGCAACCTTCGAAAATCCCCGTGTTCCTCAGCACGAGTCGTAGTGAATGTTTTGCAATCGCGCTTCCGGTTGCGTGGTAGTTTTCCAGGATCTTCGGCACCAACACGGGGAATGTTTCGCTGTTGGAAAACAGCAATCCGGGATCGAGAGTTGTAAAAATTTTAATCGCCCTTATCTGCACGTCCTTGTAGTCCCCTTCCAAGGATTCAATTTGTGACATCACTTCCGAAAACTGCAGATTTTCCAAGAGTGAATCCAATAGATCCACACACAATTCGTTGTACATTTCCAATACATTCAACACCACTTGTAAATGATCAAGGACTTTATATTCCTCAGTTCCGTCGGTTTTATTCCAATCTTGGAAGATCATTTTTGCTTGGGGGAAATTTCTGTACACGTGACCTCTGATTAGTGTTTTTAGTGTTTCATTGAAGTCGGTGTCGTACCATGTTTGCGCTGCTTCAATGTACATGCGTAAGGAATGTAACATTTTCTCAATCAACACGATCACCTCGTGTCCTTCGAAATTGTTAGCGTAGTCACCGGGTGCTTTTAAGGTTTTTAGAATTGGTGTTGGTGCTACCAACATTTGGATAGCTTGAGCGTACTGGAAATAAAAACAAAATTAAAGATTTTGGAGTAAGTCAATACGTAATGAAACAAAACTTTCTGGGGATCAGATACTGCAGAAAAGGTAGGGTGCTTTATAGAACGAGGAGGGTGGAAAGAGAACATGTTACTATAGTCTGTCCACGGTACACATAGAGTTGTAAAAACGCCCACAATCGCCATTTCTTCTGAGCAAACGTCTGATTTACACTATGTAAATTTATTTAAACAGAGCTAGTGGCGCCACCTGTTAGGAACAGTCCAAACGGTAAAAGTTCAGTTTTTGTCTTGATCATACTCTGCATGTTGCTTAGTATATTGTTTCGTAGAACGTTTTTAGGAGGCTGAAATTTATTTGCCGATTGATGTTCTCCGAGTATGTTATAAACGCTGGCCACACAAACACCTACAAATATTCTAATATAGCCCATGGAACCAGTACATTTAGAAATCAAGAACGTACCTCCTGCATTTGCGGTGAATACCACATTTTCAACTTTGGTGCGTTCAGGATAATTTTCCTGAAGTATAGATTCCTTGGTGGACACTGAAAGATGCTTCGCACGGCGTCGTTTTGATGAAGATAGAGCCATTATAATGAAACAAGCAGAAAGGTACTCGATTCGATCGACTCCACAAGAAGTGATTTGTTTAGTATCTGTTTTGTTTGTGTTAGCTTAGATTATCAGAGTTGTACATTTTTTTAGTTATAAACAACATTTCAAATTAACTGTCTAAAATATTAATTAGTGCTTTGGTGTTTTTGTTTTGGATTTTTTGTCAAATATAGACATGTACACTATTGTGTACATTGGGTCTTGGTGAAGTAAGTATATATACCCAGTGGTGTATTGGAGGGGGAACGTGGGGGAACGACGTTCCGGCACCTTTTTTCAGAAGCGGAACGCGTTTGTGTTTGTTAATATTTTGTATAGTGAGAATAAAAAAAAATAAAAAAGGTTACAAGGAAAACAATAGTTTGTTTAAAATAACATGATCTCCGAAAAACTTTCAGCAAGCTGCTTGTGGAAAGTCGCGGACCATTTTTTTGCTCTCACCATGCGTTCCCTCACTTCTCATTTTACCAATACACTACTATATATACCTAACCCATTTTTTGAGAGTTTATAAAAACGGTATTCTTTCAGCATTTTTTTTTTAAATGACTAAAAGACCGCTTTCATACGAAGAGCTTGTTTACTATTTGGAAAATAATGACTCAGACCTTGATATTTTGAGCGAAGATGATGACGGATGGGAGGTTGATTCTCATCTACCAGAAGGTTCGTTTGAAATTGATGTTTTCCAAGCTGCGTGTTAGCTAATAAGATGTATTTGTATTATTAGGTGCGCAGTTTGAAATGGATGAGCTAGAAACTCCTGATTTGGAACCTGAGCAATATGAGGTATTTGCAGATGTTCCTCATGTTCCTGTGCAAGACCAAGCTGATGTGGACGTTGAAATTAGTGATGGGACCATTCGAATGACGATAATCGATTCATTCGATTATCAAAATAATCGATTATCTCAAGAACCTATTTTTTAATTCGAATGATCATTTGAATGATCGATATTCAAGTAATTATTCGAATGATCGGTACTCGAATGATCATTCGAATGACCATTCAAATTATCTATACTCGAATGATCATTCGAATGATTGTACCCGAATATATATTATTCGAAACTTTACTAAGCGTATTAATAGGATATCTTTCCCACCAAACATTACGGTGAAGTACTCTGATATCGAATTATTAGTCGAACTTTAATTCAAATGATCATTTGAATAAATAATTTTCATATCATATGATCACTCGAATAATCATTCGAACGATCATTCGAATAAATAATAGATTTTCAGATCATTCAAATGATTATTCGAATTATCATTCGAATAATCAATCGAATGAATAATCGATTTTCAGATTAATTAGAATAGTAATAATTCGATTATTGAAATCATTCGATTATGCCCATCACTAGTTGAAATAGCCGAACCTTCTATTGAACCTGTAAACCCCCAACAAGTTTCCAGTGAAATTTCGCAAAAAGAGCCCAAAGCAAGTAAAACTGCACGTATAAATTTGTACTATAAAGAAAATTAATTAACCCAAAAAAAAAGACATTTCTTAGCGCAGAAATGTACAATACCTTACCCGAAACGTAATATGGTTTCATCCAATGACTATTCAGCCGGTAGAATTGGAAAGTCCCCTACATTTTTTCCGAAAATATTTTACTAATGATTTATTAAATCTTATGGTTGAGAATACAAATCTTTACGCCGTACAGCAGCATGCTAGGTTCTCTCCAACCTGTCAGGATGAGTTGGAAACGTTTGTAGCTCTGCATATCCTAATGGGAAACCTGAATTATCCCAGAGTTCGCTGTTATAGGGGAAATAAGTTGTGAATTCCTATGATAGCTGATGCAATGGCTAGAGATCGATTTTTCAAACTGCGAAAACATTTGCATTTCGTAAATGTTCAAGAAAAACCACCTGAATGTATGGATAGATTGTGAAAAGTGCGGCCACTTTATGATATACTTCGAAGCCGTATGTTAGAACTGCCTTTGGAAACCGCTTTGTGTATCGACGAACAGATGATCCCCTTCAAAGGCCAAATAAACATAAAGCAATATGTCAAAGGGAAGTCTAGTCCATGGGGTATAAAGTTATTTGCTTTATGTGGCACAAGCGGTATTATGTACGACTTCATAATACATCAAGGTTCTACAGAACTTAATCCTGATCAACAGGAAGTTTTTGGTTTAGGAGCCTCTGTTGTATTGAAGCTTACTGAGCGGATCAACGAGAAAAATGTACAATTATATTTTGATAACTATTTCTCAAACTATAATATTCTCCAGTATTTGAGAAATAGAAACATACAAAAAAAAAATATATGTTGCTGGTACTGCACGAATAGAACGTTTCAAAAATCCTCCCTTTTCTAAAGATTCTGAGATGAAAAAGAAGGGTCGCGGTACTGCAGAGGAACTCATAAGTGGAGATGGAGAAGTTATTCTAATCAAATGGTTTGACAATAAGCCAGTAACTATGGCTTCTAATTACATGGGTATTGGTTCAACAGACCAGTGCAAAAGATGGGATAAAAAATCAAAGGAGTACATAAATGTTCCTCGTCCAGAAGTTATCAGAAACTATAACGTCAACATGGGTGGCGTCGATAAAATGGACTTTCTGATAACTATTTATAGAACTACTATTCGATCACGTAAATGGACCCTTCGAATGTTTACTCATGCCTTAGATTTAGCTTGTACAAATGGATGGCTTGAATATAAAGCTAAAGCTGTAGCCCTTGGACTAAGAAAAAAGGATATTATGGACCTTTTGCATTTTCGTGCATATATTGCTGAGGCTCTTATTGGTACCAATAAAGATATACAAAAAAAGCAATGAGGAAGACCCTCAACTTCATCGTTATCGCCTTTGCCTTCTGTAACTGTGAAACATGGACCACCGGAAGTACAGCCTGTGGATGAGATCCGATTAGATGGCTACAATCATTTACCTACAATTGATGATAAAAGCTTTGCATCCCGTTGCAAATTCCCCCTACGTAATAGCAGAACTCATAATATGTGTCAAAAATGTAATGTACATTTATGTATTGCAAAAAAACAAAATTGTTTTTTGTTATATCATACTAGAAAATAAAAACTCAATAAGTAGATACAATGTTTTTATTGCCAATATTTTTAGAAAGCATAAATATTAATATTTTTTTAATTTTTTTTCCTTTGGGTGTATGATATGTATATGACCGTTAAGTCCCAGTGTACACTACAGTGTACATATCAAATGTCAAAATTGGGTAAAGTTAGGATTTATTAACAAATACTAAAAATCATTAAAAAAAATAAAGTTATGATGTACCAAGTTTCATAATTTTACTCCAAATTAAAATAAATTCAGGATAAAAAAGCAAAGACAACAAATGTTGCTAATTATAAGCATTAGCCAGCAATGTATACTGAAGTTTTCGAAGCTATAAAGCTACAAAACAAATTTACGAAGAACGATAAGTAAATTAACTTAACTCAATTTTATACATAGGATATCAGTGATGGAAACTTTAAACGCGTTTTTCTCAAAACACACTTTTTCAAATTTGCGTACAACGCTATTCTTTTAACAATTGCAATTTTTAACCGATTGACTTGAAATTTCGACATGACCTTCTTCTATGTATCATGTAACAAAGTACGTAGGATTTTTTGCGAAATATTGAAAACTCATTTTGCAATCACATTTTCAACGAGAAAATGGTACTTTTTATAAAAATAACTGTCATTTTGCAAAAAATGAATACCTCTGTGTACTTTGTAACTTCAATCAATGTAGAATATAAAAAAATGTCGTTCTTTGCTCTAGCCTAAACCATCTCGGAGATATCGTGTACGTAAAATGGCGTCCCGTAGAAAAGTCGATTGCGGGTATCCGTAAGGCACCATTTGCAACAATTAACATTTTTCAGTACTTAAATTCATGGACAATAAAGTGCTTTTCGTGTTATTTAAATTATATAATTATTGACTTGTCCCAAACGGGTATGATTTCAGCGAACCGGAGGTGGTGTTACCCTTTAAAGTAAAACGGCCTTTATGTATTGGTATTTTGATTACAGTGATCTGTTTTTGAGGTGCTAGCGCCATCCTACCGATCTGGGTCTGAGGCTTAAAAGCAAACAATTTAATTCGTATCGAGTGCGCAGAGCATGCTTATTTATTTCTGATGCTTGCGCACAAGAGATTTAAGTTTATGACACATACTTGACATTTTTCCAAAACTCGGGAATTTAAAACACTGCGGAACGCGGGATAAATTGTGAAAAATCGGGACTGTCCTGCAAAAATCGGGACTTATAAATATAGTCTGTGAGGGTGGTATAAGGTGGCAGCTATTATCCGCTACAAAATTTTAAATTGTCTTCACAATTTCAAAAATGTATTTTATAATTATTGTTAATAATTCCATAAATCAAATTTGCTGTATACATACCTCATAAACCGTCAACTCCCTAGCACAGAACTCAATGCAATGCGGCTGAAGGTGATCCAGCGCACCCTTCATGAATTCAAAAGCACTCTTCCATTGCGTTGATTCGTTGGGTTCCAAAAACGGCTTCAAATTGCCCCACATAGTCTTAACCAAATCTGGACAGGCGCCGCAAATCTTAATCGCCAGATCCGAAGCGTACGAATGCTCCCAGGGCTTTTCCAAACTAACCAAAACGGTGTACATCAAAGCATTGTGATTATGTTTGCCCAATCCGAGACTACGATCCCTAAATATTAACCCAAATCGAAGCGATGTGCATAGGATGAGTAAAAAACGGTGCACTTCCTCGCTGACCCTTGATTTATCGTATTCGTCCACTTCTTCCCTTTTCGGCCCTTTCCAATTGTACAAATTCACGATGTCCCTAACAACGGTGGTGTTGAACGTCCTCATTTTCACAGTCTTTGAAACCAATGCGTTTTCCAGAACGCTTTTCTTGATGGTGCTGAATACCATGCAGACGTTATCGGCCGAGTCGTATTCCAATCCGCGAATTATACTCGTCAACAGTCCGCGTTTTTCCAAAAACATGGCTATTATCGGGTAGTGGCCGTTCACCAGAAATGAAATTAGAAAACGTGTGAATGTGTCCCTTACGTTCACATCTGAATTAGTTCCGCCGGAAATTTGTTTTGCTAAGGGCTCCAGCATTGCGTGCGCCAGTACTTCCTTGGCTAGATTATCAGAAAATATTACGATAGTCGTTAGCAACTTTAAAATTGCGACGCATTCTTTCGAAGGCGAGTTCTGTCCGAGCATTTTGTTTATCAGCGCAATGTGCGAGTTTAGGAGGTATTTGCACGTGTCGTAAGCTTTCGTGCTGTGTTGCTGAAAGTTGGCTACTATTTTTAGTAAGACGTAGTTGGTCGCTTCTAGTATTAGGTCTTTCGGAACATTAGAGTCTGCTTCTAGTAATTGCATCAACTCTGAACAACTTCCGCCGTTCTCAAGGTAATCGTGCGCATAGTCTGATTTCGCGTTTTTTCTTGCACATAATATTACAAAGTCTTCCATTGCTGTAATAAATTATTTATTGATTGTATATTGATTTTTAAGAATTTTTTTCAGATTTTAACTGAATCATGAAGTAGAATCAGTAAAGAGTAAATTTGAAGAATTTCAACACTGTAGTAGTTGATATTTTATTTTTTCAATCAATCGGAAAAATACGCAACTGCAAAATTGCTCAAGCTACATCATGATGTGATTAACTCGGAAACTAATGCAGGGGTGTTCTTAGATTGTAACAGAATCATGAAGTAGGATCATTAAAGAGTAAATTTGGAGAATTTCAAAGCTGTGGTAGTTATTCTTTTATTTTTTTCAATCAATCGGAAAAATACTCAACTGCAGAATTGCTCAAACTCTATTATGGTGTGATTAATCCGGAAGCTAATGAAGGGGTGTTTTTAGATTTTAACTGAATCATGAAGTAGAATCAGTAAAGAGTAAATTTGGAGAATATCAAAGCTGTGGCAGTTAATCTTTTATTTTTTCAATCACTCGGAAAAACACGCAACTGCGAAATTGCTTAAGCTCTATCATGATGTGATTACTACTATTACTACATGACTACTATCATGATGTGTGACTCGGAAACTAATGCAGGGGTGTTTTTAGATTTAACAGAATCATGAAGTAGAATCAATAAAGAGTAAATTTGAAGAATTTCAACACTGTAGTAGTTGATCTTTTATTTTTTCAATCAATCGGAAAAATATGCAACTGCAAAATTGCTCAAGCTACATCATGATGTGATTAACTCGGAAACTAATGCAGGGGTGTTCTTAGATTTTAACAGAATCATGAAGTAGGATCATTAAAGAGTAAATTTGGAGAATTTCAAAGCTGTGGTAGTTATTCTTTTATTTTTTTCAATCAATCGGAAAAATACTCAACTGCAGAATTGCTCAAACTCCATTATGGTATGATTAACTCTGAATCTAATGAAGGGGTGTTTGTAGATTTCGATCGCAATACAAATATCTAGCCTTTACAACACCAATTCTAATTCTAACCAGCATTTTATCAAATTAGAACTTACCTTTCGTACATTGCGGTGTGTGTAACTGTTGTCGAAATTCCTTAACACTAAACTTGATTACTCTTTCAGCCTGTTTACTTTCCTCCTCCTGAATTACTGACCCGGTAATCAGGTCCACTTCATTTACTACCGTGTCCTCTATTAATTTCTTCTCGTTTCCTTCGGGAATCAAATTCTCCGACAGTGATTTCTTAACTCTCATCCGTTTGGAAGACGCATTAATCAATTCCTCCTCAATTCCAACATCCGTACCTTCGTCAGTAACTAAACATACCGGCTCGTTCTCCGACAGTAGATTCTTCTTTGACTTTTTAATTTTTGTTCGTTCGCGAGTTGGTGCTTCTTTTATCGCTTTAATCAATGCCTCCTCTAATTCAACATCTGTACCTTCCTCAGGAACTAATTGTACCGGCTCGTTCTTAGACACTGATTTTCTTTTTGAGCCTTTAACTTTTATCCATGCGGGTGTTGCCATTTCTTTTAACATTTTACTGCTTGCATCCGCTTTGTTCACTTTTTTATTGGGTGGTTCCTCGTTTCCTTCATCGGGGCACACTGCACGCTTCAATTTAGCCATTTTAATCGATTGATTCAAGCAGAAATTGGAGTTTAAATGGTGATGTTTGAAATGTTAGGTTATGAACATAGAGCACGTGTGTTTACAGTTTGCTTAGTCGAGAAAGTTCGGTGAATAGATAATAATAATAATAATCTTTATTTAGCAATAAGCTATCTAAATGCACACATAAAATAAAAGATATGTACAATATATATAATATATAAAACAATTTTAGTAATAATATTATAATCTTAAAATTATTAAATATTATGTAACAAGGAGATCAAGCGGCAGTTTAAATCTGAGGAGATTCTGTTATAAATCTCCGAACTTAGCTTTTAAAAATTGTCGACTCGATCCAACATAAAGGCTTTAAAATTTGATCAATTCCCTATGCAGGACTCAAAGAACAAAATTCTTACGACGATTTGGCACCGAGTTATAGATGTGCATTTTGAGGTTTTTCGCACAAAACTCAGCGACTTTTTAACCAAATTGGATGATTTTTCTTAAATTCAACAAACCTTATTTCATTGTTTATTATTAAACATTTAATCCCTCCATAAATTACCATTTAAATCATTAAAATGAATGTAGAATTGCGACGACATGACTTATTATTCCGGGATTATTACGGCACGTTTATTTTAAAAAGATTAAAGGGTTACTGGTTTTTAGGTGATTTAACTTTAAAATTATCAAAATTATCCCTCAGAATTACTATATAAAAGCTTTTAAACATTTTACGTTCGAATTTCCACGCCTCGTCGCCATCTATTCGCCGATAGCCGAACTACTAAGTGATGTTTTTGAACAGCGCCAAAATGCTCGAACTTTATACCTATAATCAAAATGTTAATATTTAGCAATGCGCTATACACGAAACGATAGACGATTTAATTCCTAATCGAACGGTGTATAAAATAGCTGAGGCAATTTAGCGGTTTTCTTGTAATTTGCGAATGAAAATTAAGCACGACACACTTACCGACATTTACAGTTCACTGTAACTTAAAAACTAAATCCACAACAATTTGCTATATTCTTCAATGAAATACGGGTCTCAATACTTATTACTGATTATTCATTCAACTTTTTATATTATTAATGCATTACAATAAGAGAAATATATGAGGAATCCTAATCTTCATAGAGGGTACCCTCTGTTATCGTGGGGATAAACTACGGTTTCATTTGTGGATTTAATAATTGTTTTAATAATGAAAGAATATTAGAAAACTTAGGAAGAATGTTATTTTATAATAAAATAAATTTACTTGTAGATATTTTCGTATTTAAATTGCAGAAACAATACATTATAATTTATCCGCCTAATCACAGGCAACCCGATATACGCATATCTATTATTAATTTATTATTAAAAACTTCCAATTTTAAACGTGACAGTGACAAAACCATAAGTTTAATCCGTAGTAAAGCTTCAAAAATAGTGCGAATATTTAAGTATTTAAGTTGCAGAAATTATTATATTACATAAACGCCTACTTACAAGCAACCCAATATACGTGTACTAATAATGATTTATTATTTAAAACTTCCTATTTTAAACGTAACAGGAACAAAACCATAAGTGTCAAATTTTTAAAGCGTTACCAAGCATTACACGCATGCTTGTGTCCCTATTATCTTTAAAATGGGAAGTTTTTAATAATAAATTAAAATTAGTTATGTGTATATCGGGTTGCCTGCTAGTAGGCGTTTATATAATACCATTTTTCTCGCAATTTAAATACTTAAATACTTGCACTATTTTTGAAGCTTTATTCTGGATTGCACTTATGGTTTTGTCCCTGTTACGTATAAAATTAGAAGTTTTTAATAATAAATTAATTAGATTTATGCGTATATCGGGTTGCTTGTGATTAGGCGTGTATATTATAAAATATTGTTTCTGCAATTTAAATACGTAAATATCCACAAGTGAACTTAATTTATCATAAAATAACTCCTTCTTAAGTTTTTTAATTATTCTTTTATTATTACAACAATTATTACATCCACAAATTATTAAGTAGTTTATCCCCACGATAACAGGTAGAGCCCTCTACTTAGATTACGATTTCTCGTATATTTCTTTTATTGTAATGCATTAACAATATAAATAGTTGAATGATTAATCAGGAATAAGTATTGTAGCCCGTATTTGATTGAAGAATATAGCAAATTCTTCTTTATTGAATTTTTTTGTTACAGTGAACTGTAAATGTCGGTAAGTGTGTCATGCTTAATTTTCATTTGCAAATTACAGGAAAACCGCTAAATTTCCTCAGCTATTTTATACACCATTCGATTCAGAATTAAATCGTCTACCGTTTCATGCACAGCCCATTGCTAAATATTAACACTTTGGCAATAAGTATAAAGTTCGAGCATTTTGGCGCTGTTCAAAAACATCACTTAGCAGTTCAGCCACCGTCTAATAGATGGCGACGACGGGCGGAAATCCGAATGTAAAATGTTTAAAAACTTCTAAATAGCAATTCTAAGCGATGATTTTGATAATTTAAGCATTAAATCACCGAGAAACATATAATCCTTTAATCTTTTGAAATAAAAGTGCTATAAAAATCCTGCAATAATAAATATTGCCGCAGCAAAAATTGATTTTAATGATTCAAATTGTAATTTACAGTGGTATTAATGGTGTAATAATAAACAATAAAATAGGATTTGTTGCTGTTGGGAAATTAACATTTACTTACGGAGTTATTTTAAACCCAAATAACTCCTGCAAAGCTCGTACAAATTTGTTGCTGCTCCTCTTGTTGACTATTTACAATTACTAATTTACATAATGTACTCGAATATGTTGAGTGCAGTGACGGTTCGCGGGGTGTTTCTGGTACGGCCGAGGAGCAAGAGGTGGTAATACAGATCTGTATTACCACCTCTTGTTCCTCGGCCGTACCAAAAAAAAAACCCGCGAACCGTCACTGGTTTAGTGCCACAGGTATCAAATTTCGCAAACAAATGTGAATTCCTGGAACTTGAATTTCAGCAGATTACTTTGAAAAGTAGAAATTTGCAGGACTTTGTCTGATTGAATTTCTATTACGAGATCTTTTGCCAAATTTTTTTGTGTATTTGTGTGAATAATTGATCTTATTTCAGGGAATTTGTAAATTAATTCTAAGTTAGCATGGATTTATTATTTGGTTGTAACGCCACTGGAATTACTAGTAAACACTCCTGAAATGAGCTGTACGTACTTGATAACCTCAAATAGTTAAACATGAAAAATAAATAACGTTTCAATAATAAACAGGTAATTAATGAAATTATTTTAAACAATCAACGTATTTTGCATATTTGTGGTTATGTTCTTTTCTGCGGTGAATGTAAAATATTTGTTTTTGTTGGTTAAATCAGCGTAGCACTGGAGCGGGTCACATCAACTACTCCAGTCAGCATGGGTAGTTCAAACATGTTCCCCGCTAACCACAAGACGATATTCGTGCTGGATCACACGCCGTACTTTGGGATTTCATCGGAAGCGCTCATCGAGTTCGATTTCATAAAAACCAGGACGCCCGCTTTCGTGCAGGTCAATCCGATTACCAAGTCGTTGTGGACGTGCAGCGTGGAGTCGGCGATAGAGTATTGCCGGATCGTCTGGGATCTATTTCCGCAAGGGAAATTGGTCAGTATATTTGTAGTTTTAATAATACTTCATACTTAGATGCGTAGTGTAAATGGTTCGATGCAGAATGAGTAACTAAGACAGGACAGTATGTATAGACTTCATGTTTGTAAGTGTGACTATCTCAACCCTTGTTTATGTTTGACTTATTAGTTTTATTTGAGTTTATGTGTGGGTTCCAGATTCGATTTATAGCCAGTGATGGGGTCGCCCATATATTGAACGGATGGTCGCCGAACCAACAAAATTTAAACCATGTAAGTTGGTATTTTTTTATCTATTTAAAGTTTAACTGGTGTTTCTCAAACAGCCCACTAGTGAATCGTGGTCCGCGCTTTGAGAAATGGGTTATAGAATTTTCATGTTTATAATTATAGATTGTTATTTATATTTGCTGGGTTTAACAATTATACACATGATTCTTTCCCTGCCTAATTTTTCACTGATGTACTTTAATTCAATTTAAATAATCCTCCAAGTGATTTCCATTGATCTTTCTTGATGCTGCCCTCTGCAGTTAAAACATTTCACTAGACAAGACCGTCCGCTAAAGGCTCAATATTTCATTTTAATTTTTAAATCAACCCGTTCATTAAACATTTGTGTTTAGGTACTTTAATTTAATTTAAATAATCCTACGTTTGATTGCCATTGATCTCTCTTGGTGCTGCCCTCTGTAGTTCAAACATTTCACTAGACAAGACCGTCTGCTAAAGCCCCATATTTCATTTTAATTTTTAAATCAACCCGTTTATGACATAAAGGCATTGAAAAAATATTTCTGTTTAGGTACTTTAATTTAATTTAAATAATCCTACGTTTGATTGCCATTGATCTTTCTTGGTGCTGCCCTCTGTAGTTCAGACATTTCACTAGACAAGACCGTCTGCTAAAGGCCCAATATTTAATTTAAATTTTTAATTTAATCCGTTAGTGACTTAAAGGCATTGAAAAAATATTTGTGTTTAGGTACTTTAATTTAATTTAGATAATACTACGTTTGATTGCCATTGATCTTTCTTGGTGCTACCCTCTGTAGTTAAAACATTTCACTAGACAAGACCATCTGCTAAAGGCCCAATATTTCATTTTAATTTTTAAATCAACCTGTTTATGACATAAGGGCATTGAAAAAATATTTGTGTTAAGGTACTTTAATTTAATTTAAATAATCCTACGTTTGATTGCCATTGATCGATCTTTCTTGATAATGCCCTCTGTGGTTAAAACATGCACTAGACAAAACTGTCTACTAAATTAAAATTTTTGTATCAACCCGTTTAGGCATTGAAAAATATGGGTGTTTAGGTAGATATGTATCTTTGGATTAACTTTTAAAACATTATTTTTTTGTATGATCGGTACATTATTTCAAAATATCGAAATTAGGATGCAAGAGAATATGTATTTATTTCAGATTATGAATGGAATGTCGTTAATTGGAATACCGCCAGCACCTCCACCGGCCAGGGCAGTCAAAACGCCGGAATATACAGTGATCCACGGTTTACGAACAGCCATTGACGTTTTAAGCGAGTGTACAGACCTGCAAATTGAGAAACGCGCGGAGCTAGCCATCGCAGACAGTCAATTCAAGTTCGTTAATCGATGCAGGGTTATATGCATTACTTCTGCTCGCGACGATGAGAGCATGAAGCGTTTGGAGGAGATTTTTCACAGTGTGTTGCATCAGCAGAATAAAATTGCAGCTTCGAGTGAAAGGTAGGCACAACGGAAAATGTTTATACTACATCGGCAAATAATTATCTCAAGTGTACATTTCATCAACTTTAGAGTTTACTGATAATCTGTGCAAATCTAATCTCATTTATTTACAGGGTGAGTTTTTTTTTATGTTCTCTATGGGGATCTCGCAAACTATAAGAGATAGAGAAACGGTTAAATGAACAAAGAAGTACAGTTTTACGAGCCCAATAAAATAACACTTTCAAAGTTTTCAAAAAAGTGAAGGGTAACTAGATATTTTGAAAAAAGTAAAAAGTGTCAATTTTTTCAAATAAATATATCTCGGTTATTATGACAGATAGAAAAAAACTGTAAAGGAGAAAGTTGTAGATAATTTCAAGCAGCTTAATAAAATAAATTCAGAAAATTTTTAACGCCATTATTTTCCGAGATATGGCGCAAACTTACATTTTTTTAAATGGAAACCATAGTTAGCTATGACCTCATTCGAAAGACTATTTTTTTCTCTTTAATCCGATATCACATATGACATAGTTATTTCTAAAAATAAGTGAGTTACAGTGATTGTTAAGTTTTGTTATAAATAAAAAAATAGTTAGCCATGAAAAAGATGAAAGTAAAACAATTGCAGTTGTTTATTACAACAATAAAATATTGTAATTATTATTTTTATAGAGATAAACAAAGTTGACAAAAACAACATAAAGTAATAATTCTTTCATTATCAATATAATAATAGGATCGTTTGATCGAAACTGCAGAAAGTGCGTTTTATTTAAATAATACAGTTTGTATAATGAAATATTAAGGACTCTTGAGATTTATCAATAAAAATATTTTTTTTTATAAGTGTTAGTTGATTTCTGGTAATAATTCTGAAGAATTCCAAGTTATTAGAAACAATTTCTTACTGTAAAAATGAATTGTGCACATCAAGAACTCATAAATATGGTTTATTGCATAGGCGAAGTCGATCGAAATATTTTTTCTTCTGATTGAAACAATATTGAGTGATATTGCCTTAGTTACGATATGTCATAACACACTCCCTAGGGAAATATGAAGTGCTCATATTTCCCTAGAAAAATATAAACATCAAAAAAATGTCATTAGGAGCTTCTCGCAAGAATCGTTTTAATTGCTACCAGGACAACACCTCCGATTTCTTAGGAAGGTATCCTTTATGGATTTTACAGCTTTGGATTTTACCGGAACCAAACATTCACGGTCTTTCGTCATAGTTTGACATTTCACCAATTTATGAAACAATGCAAATACCAAAACAAGTCAACCATGATATTTACAAACAACCCTAGTAGCACAAAATATTTCTAAAATATTGAAAAACACATATTTCTGTGATATTGATTATGACAGATTTTTATATGTTTTAGCAATATTTCTGTAAAATATTAAAGAAATATTACTATGTATATATTTTTGCAATATTTGTAAAATAATGTTGGGGAAATATCATGATATATGTGGTTGTGGTGCGAATCCCAAACGCATGTACAGTATTACCGAGCACTCGAGATGTGTGAAAAAATATTCAGAGAACGCGAGAGAACGTTAAACGAATTTAAGATGGTCACGCGCAACACGTCTCGAGTGCTTGGTACAACTCTACTTACGGTCAAATATCACACTTTGGAGTTTGCAAATAAATTATATACTGGTTGAGAGAATAGACAGGAATATATAACGAAATAGCCACTACCAACGTCGTCTACGTGTCAAACAGTTCAATCTGTGGCAGAATTGACAGAGACAGTACAGTGTTGCCTTTTTCTGTCATCCATATATTTCTTTGGATATATTTATAAAATGTTACTTACTAAATATATGGATTGAAATATATACAACATGTTTATCAAATAATTTCATTTCAATATTTCCATAGACATATTAAATGAATATTTACTTTGGCCTTTTAATATTTCCGAAACATAAAAATGTAAAATCAATATTTCGAAAATAATTCTGACACATATTGTGCTACTAGGGAAGGCCCTTAGCATCGTTACCAATCCGATAAATTCAAAAATTTACAATTCAATATTTTCACATTTACAGAACAATATTCTTTCAATCTGAAAAAAACTATTGATTACAACACGGGAAATATGAATAGATTTCCCTTGGTTGTCTTTACATCCCGAGGGCTGTAACATACCCAGACAAAAAAATGTTTGATCATGATTTTTGATTTATCAATAAAAACATTGTCATATATTATTCAAACAATATTTTGTTTATTTGTTTTATTCTTCCAGAAATTTGGTAATCGATCATTGCCACTTAGTTATCATCAACACCTTCCCTGTTAACATCGAGTCTCAAGTCAGCAATCATCCACCAAAAAATGTAAGTTGTTTTTATTCAGATTGTTTTAATCTTCATCTTTGTCATCAAACATTTTTTCTTAGTTATCATCAATTTTAACGACGGAAGTACACTCCATAAAATCCCCCTTGATCTCAAACAAGCTATCATCGCTGATCCTCGAACATTACGACTTGGCCAGCACCACGGTAACCGGGATACCGATGAAAGAGGAGCAGAACGCCAGCTCCTCGGCGAATTACGATGTAGAAATCTACCACGCCAGCACTGCGCACACTGCCATTTTAAAAAGTAATTCGGCGGACACCGCGGCTATCAGGACCATCAAGGAAGGGTTGGAGTACGAGACCGTCACTCTGAAATGGTGCACGCCGAGGAGTTGCAGTGCTTCCGAAATGCAGAATTGCACGAGCATGCACCGCATAACTCCGGTCGACGTGAACTCGAGGCCTTCCCTGTGTTTGATAAATTTTCTGCTGAACGGTCGCTCGGTGATGCTGGAGATGGCGAGGAAGGCCGGTGGGAAGATTACGAGTCATTTGTTGGCTGCGCATGGAGGGGAGATATTTATACATACGTTATGTACAGCCAGGTAAGTCAGTTATCCATTTTGTTTATATAATTCATAACCTGAATAAAAAATAATATTGGAAAATAAAGTTGGCATCAAGAAGATTGGGGAAAAGGGTCGTATAGCTTAATGTTCGAATTTCATATGCGTTTTGTGTTTTGTTTATTTCCTGAATTGCGCTGTGCAGCCAGTCTCTATGATTCGAAATTGAAAACGAACGGGCCATGTGTTTGTCCTGATCTGAGTGTTTCGTTCCAGTCCTTGCCCTCGTGATCGACCATAGCCAAAACAGGGAGACCGCTTCCACGAAGCCCGACCCGCGAGAAATAAAGGTAGTTCCCCTTTCTCGCTACATGGCCCAAAATCGTCATTAAGTCGAATACAGTCCACTATTATAAGACTTATTATTACCAGCCTACAAAGGCAATGCATCCATTGTAATGAATAAGTCCGATTACAAATTACGGCATCCTGAAAGACATGGACCAATTCAGACCCCACAATCTATTCGTACCTCGAAAAAATAACAAAAACAAAAATAAACTCCAACTTACCCGAAGATGTCAAAAAATCAATGATCGCATGGGAGAAATCACGTCCCAAAATGTACCGAGACATATTGTATACTCTGTAGGATCATCAACAAACTTACTCGCGAAACATATTGCAAAAGAATGGCAATTATCAGAAAAAATGGTCAAAACACCATCATTGAGATCATCAACAATATCAAACTGACACCCCACGACCTAATGATATGTTTCGATGTGAAGCTTTGACTATATACTAATGGACTGCTATTCCCCCTCCATTTCCCATATGACCCTCCCCGGATTTAATACACCTCGCAAAACATTGCCTTTTCACCAACGGGCAGAAATATAAACAAATGGTGCTCCAATGGTGTCTCCGCTATCTCCAATAATAGCCGATCTCTACATAGAAGATTTTGAGGCAAGACCACTACAAATTCATGACTTGAAACCAAAATTGTGGCTTTGATATGTGGATGACACATTCATCACATGGCCACCCGAATGTGAAAAGTGTGACCAGTTCCTTAGCCATCTGAACAGCATACACCCGCGAATCCAACTCACCATGGAAACGGAAAGTGAAAGTAAATTACCCATCTTAGACGTCCTATTAACCACTTCGCGCCCATGTAGCTTTGATTGGGCTATAGGATAATCCTGAAAAATTACTTTTCTGTTGTGGTTACCTTTTTCTATGACATATTATTCCACTGTCACAAATTTACTTATTTTTGCAAAGAAATATGAAAAAAATATTCAATAGATGGCGCTAAAGGTGTAATTTTTTTTCGTAAAATATTTTTGTTTTCATTTTTCTGTTTGTCGCCACATGTGGCGACCTGGGCGTGAAGAGGTTAATAGAGCAACCGGATGGAAGCCTTGGACACACCATACACAGAAAAGTCACCCTCCCAACTAGATACCTTAATGCCAAATCGCACCACCACTCTGTCGCCAAGATGGTCACGGTCAAATAAATTACCAGACGTACATCACAAAAAAGATAAACTGAATACACTCAAGAACGTCCTCAGCCAGAGTAATTTTAAACCGGAGATCATCTTGAAGATTATCAGCAAACGCAGCCATCCCAACCAACACAGAGGACCGAATACCGAAAGCACATATTACGTTACCACACATCAGAGGCACAACGGATCGAATTGGAAACATCCTGAATACATTCAACATTAAAACTGCCCACAAGTAGGTGATAGGCTGATCCCCAAAAGACCGCATACCACTGGCAAAATAAGGGTATAAGAAATTCCACGTGCATATTGCGACAAGAATACATCCGACAAACAAATCGACGGATCAGCAGCCGCCGTGATGAACTCAGCATAACCCGGCCAGAATTCATCTCTCTTTCAAGATATGATAAACAGCGACAATAATTAGCTTCTACAAACGAATAATAAGGGAAGCCATTGTTATTGAAAGGAATCCACTTAACATGAACATAAGAGATGATGGCACTTACCCGCCGAGTACCTGAAAAACCACAAACAGGATTAACAACACCGAAGTCATCAACAGTATACGTGTTTTATTTGTTTTCATTTATTCAAATTGAGTTAACAAAAAAGCAGACTGGTAGGTTGCCTAGCAACCTATTGCCAACTGTGATGTTGTAATAACTCACATATCAGACTAAAATAAGCCTGTGAATGTGACTCAGTATGAAATAAATGGTTAAGAAAAAAGCAGTCTGGTAGGTTACCTAGCAACTTATTGCCAACTGTGATATTGTAATAACCCACATACCAGATTGAAATAAGCCTGTGAATGTGACTCAGTATGAAATAAATGGTGCCAAATGGAGTGTTTTTTTGTGTCCGACAGGTCGGTACTAGAAGATCCACCGTCGATTTCTGAAGGTTGCGGGGGAAGGGTTACGGATTATCGAATAACCGACTTCGGTTTGCTGATCAAGCAAAACCGTTTGTATCCATTGAAAAGCGGTTACTGCAAGGAGCCGAATTTTCTGAAGATGAAACAACGCGTTGCCAGACACACGAAATATTGGCCCCTGACAATTAGCTCGACGTTGATCTTCAATTTAAAGGGGGTAAGCATATTATGTTTCTTTCTTCTTTTTGCCTTACCTTAGGTAGTACCTAAGTCGGCAGGACGTTAGGCAATGGTATACGTTACTGAGTTTGTCGACTGAATTCATCAAAAGAGATTTATTAAAGATGTAAAATATGTTCATTAAAAAAAAACCTCAAGTGTGCCATGATTTTTTATTTTTACAAATTTAAGTTGGTAACACATATTGAGGTTATGTTACTTGCGGCGTGTTCCTACCGATAAATTAATTTGCTGTGATAAACGACGCAGAGAAGACGTAGGTTCACCTTCCAAAATTCCTTGGACTGTGTTAATAGCATCCTAAGTACTTTTGACTGGTCTACCACTTCCTGGTTTACAGAGAACATTACCTGTTTCATGAAATAATACGACACATCGTGATAAGGTATTTTTAAAATCATCACAAATAATGAGAACTTTAGGAAATTCTTCCTGAAACTCTACCATAGGTGCGTCTAATGAATACACCCAATTTCCGACTACTTTAGTCCCATTTCGGAAATAACTGTCAACTAGAAACGCTTCGGCTGGTTGCTGTAAAACATTGTGACCACGGAATAATTGTGACTTTTAGAACGATCTGACGTTTTGTATGTCAATTCCTAACATGTGTGTCAACTTAAATCTTTTAAAATAAAAAATCATGGCACACTTGAGGTTTTTGTTTAATGACCATACAATAGTTTAGAGGCAGTTTGTGTGTGAAAAGCACTCCAATAAACAGAATTATAACACACACTTTTCTTCGAGTGGCTAAATATATTATTGCATTGAAGGCAACATGAACGAAGGCGCGGGCAACATCTTACAGTTACCATAAAATATTCCGTTTAATATTAATTGTGACTTGAATAAAGTGTTAAAATGAACAATATAATATATTTTCAGTCAATAGATCCTTTACTACAGTTAATAACGAAGGATAAAATAACGAAGGAAGAAGTACTACAGTGTAAACAAGTTATCTACAACCTCCTTGACCTGGAGCTAAAGAATGAACCTCTACATTTACCCAACGTAGGCCCTCGTGTAAAGGGCCAAAAACGTGAAGAACAGTACAAAATTATGTGGAACGAGCTCGAAACTCTAATCAAAAACAATTTACACACAGAAAACCACAAATCGATATACACTTGTTATTTAGAATTCCACAAATTCAATCATGAAAAAGTTCAGCTCGACCAAGCGCTGCGGGAGTTGGATCAAATAGGTAAATTAATTGGAGGTTAAATGTGTGAAGAACTAATTTTTTCAAATTTTAGAACCGGAACCTCACCGAGCGTCCGTGATAAGGGCAACAACTGACTCCCCAATGTCGCCTCCGCCTCTGGCGAGCATCGCTCAGCCGGTGTTGAGAGGTGCAAATAATTCCGGGGGAATTTACGTAAGTTCAAGGTCGTTGTTTGATATATTTACCTCGCAGGAGAAACCCAAATCGCGACCGGACTTCTGTGGAAGTAGCAGAGATTCGTTGAAGGTGAAGTTGTATCCCAATTTGAAGAATGAGAATGATAGGACTGTGAAAGGAGAAGGGATGATTGTTGATTAGAGAAGTTTAATAAACGTATTTTTATAAGTTGGTTTTAATTTGTTACCACCTATCCCTATTATAAGAAAAAATAACTGTTGATGGATCGAGACTGCGTTTTGCGGATTTGCGTTATCATGAAGGATCTATACTTATAGAACAGGAATACAAAGCATAGAATTGTGCTGAAGAAGTGAGATGCAGACGTATCATTCTATTTTTTTGCTCGAAATGCTCATCATGGAATAACAGGAAGCGACAAGGCATGTTGATAAATTGGAATCGATAAGCGTCATCTGTGAATAGCGGCGTGAACTAACACCTACACATGCACACAACCGATACGTGTGTGTATATATTATTTCGTACTACACTCAAACAAGTTAAATATTGGTAATCAAAAACACTTGGTTTTACTTGTTTTACAATTTAATTAATTAAACATTATACTTCCACAAGTTTTGTGCATTCTCCTTTCGAGAATGTTCGTGTGAACAAAACTACTTGGGCAAGTTGTATAATATTTATGCCCACTTGCACCACAGCCGATTAACTTTAATCAGTGGTTAGTACCGGTTTGTACTTCTTTAAAATACGACAATTTTATTCGCAAATTGTTTACACAATAACATATTGATCAAAGAGAGATATTTGGGATATCTTACAAATTTATAAGACTATATTCCCGAATTTTGACTTAATCAGACGTTTAATCGTGAACTTTTTAACCATGAAAGTACCTGTGGTGCAAGTGGGCCTTATTCTACTTAATATAAATAGTAAAACATAGTGATTTTGTTTACCAATATTTACCTTGTTAATAACGTTTCATCGGGTGATGTACACATATATTTTGTACATATTGCGCTATGAGGCTAACACAAGAAATTATTGTTTTATTCGTCCTCGATTTCCGCACTGTTTGACATTCTATGTTTCAAGTAACACGGGGAATTACATGGCATGTAGATAAATTTTACCGGAAAAGCGCCATCTAGTGTTAGCAACAAACATAATTTACAGAAATCCATCAAATTTTTATGGTGGCGCCATCCAATATTAGCGGCGTAAAGCTCGATTTCTTATGCCCTGTTTCCCATATCTCTTGTCATACCCCTGATGCTCATGCGCGGCCGACGCACTCGGGTTATTATGAATGTGTGCGCGCATGTAACGCGAGAAGGACAGCAGGAGAGGCGAGGAGGAACGATTGTATTAGTTGTGTATAGATTTCTAGAATGGAGATATTATGTTTATGCTAATAAAGGTTGTTTTTTTCATTTGTTGCAAAGTAGTTTGAAAGAATTGGGTGCAAGGAATTAAAACATAATAAGATTTTGAGCGGCATCTCTGTCTTAGCCTCCTCTACAAAGATCCACGAGCCGCCTCTGATATATGCTTATAAACATATTACATTTTACAGTGAATATACGTGTTAAATATGTTCAGTTTTATTTACAGCATTCATTTCGTCCGAATCAAAATCAGTTATGATCTCAACCAGTGGAGCCTTAACCGTCACGTTTTACACTGGCTACATTTTTAACTTAAATTAATTTAGTACGAGTATTTTGCTAAAAGAACCTTGATTCTATGAATACTTGCAAAAATTAAATACAAGTTTCCACCCCGCACCAAGTAATGCATCAAAACTAATCGCTTCATGCTATCTCTTTTTATACAACTTCTTCGACTATTAAGTTAATATTTAAAACTTCCGCTTTTAAGTCCAACAGCGATGAAACAATAAGTACAATTGAGCTAACAAGGACATTAATCAATAAACGTTTAGGAGTTATTTGGGTTTAAAATAACTCCATAAGTAAATGTTAATTTCTCAACAACAACAAATCTTATTTTATTGTTTATTATTAAACCATTGATACTTCTGTAAATTACAATTTGAATCATTAAATCAATTTAACCATTAAGAAATTGCTGCGGCACTATTTATTATTGCAGGATTTTTACAGCACTTTTATTTCAAAAGATTAAAGGTTTATATGTTTGGCGGTCATTTAATGCTTACATTATCAAAATCATCCCTTAGAATTGCTATTTAGAAGCTTTTAAACATTTTTCGTTCGGATTTCCGCGCCTCGTCGCCATCTATTGGACGGTGGCTGAACTGCTAAGTAATGTTTTTGAACAGCGCCAAAATGCTCGAACTTTATACTTATTGTCAAAGTGTTAATGTTTAGCAATGGGCTGTGCATGAAACGGTAGACGATTTAATTTTTAATCGAATGGTGTATAAAATAGCTGAGGAAATTTAGCGGTTTTCCTGTAATTTGCGAATGAAAATTAAGGACGACATACTTACCGACATTTACAGCTCACTGTAACATAAAAATTCAATAAAGAAGAATTCGCTATATTCTTCAATCAAATACGGGTTACAATACTTATTCCTGATTAATCATTCAACTATTTATATTGTTAATGCATTACAATAAGAGAAATATAGGAGAAATCATAATCTAAGTAGAGGGCTCTACCTGTTATCGTGGGGATAAACTACTTAATAATTTGTGAATGTAATAATTGTTGTAATAATAAAAGAATATTTAAAAATTTAAAAAGAATGTTGTCTCATGATTAAATAAATTCACTTGTGGATATTTACGTACTTAAATTGCAGAAACAATATTTTATAATATACAAGCAACCCGATATACGCATAACTCTAATTAATTTATTATTAAAAACTTCTAATTTTATACGTAACAGGGACAAAACCATAAGTGTAATCCTGAGTAAAGCTTCAGAAATAGTGCGAATATTTAAGTATTTAAATTGCGGAAACACTGGTATTATATAAACGCCTACTTTCAGGCAACCCAATATAGAATAACTAACATTAATTTATTATTAAAAACTTCCAATTTTAAACATAATACGGGCACAAGTATGAGTGTAGTCCTCGATAACGCTTTAAAAATATTACACTTATGGTTTTGTCCTGGTTACGTTTACAATTGTAAGTTTTAAATAATAAATCATTAGTAGTTACACGTGTATTGGATTGCCAGTAAGTAGGCGTTTATATAATATAATTATTTCTGCAATTTAAATACTTAAATATTGCCACTATTTTTAAAGCTTTACTAAGGATTATACTTATGGTTTTGTCCCTGTCTCATTTAGAGTTGGAAGTTTTTAATAATAAATTAATATTAGGTATGGGTGAATTGCGTAGTCTGTAAGTTGGCGTTTATGTAAAATAATTATTTCTGCAATTTAAATACTTAAATATTCGCACTATTTTTAAAGCTTTACTGAGGATTATACTTATGGTTTTGTCACTGTCACGTTTAAAATTGGAAGTTTTTAATAATAAATTAATAGTACTTATGCGTATATTGGGTTGCCTGCGATTAGGCGGATATATTATAATGTATTGTTTCTTCAATTTAAATTCGAAAATATCTACAAGTAAATTTATTTTATTATAAGATAACATTCTTCTTAAGTTTTTAAATATTCTTTTATTATTAAAACAATTATTAAATCCACAAATGAAAACGTAGTTTAGCCCCACGATAACAGAGGGTACCCTCCATGAAGATTAGGATTCCTAATATATTTCTCTTATTGCGGTGCAGTAATGATATAAAAAGTTGAATGAATAATCAGTAATAAGTGTTGGGACCCGTATTTCATTGGAGAATATAGCAAATTGTTGTGCATTTAGGTTTTAAGTTACAGTGAACTGTAAATGTCGGTAAGTGTGTCGTGCTTAATTTTCATTCGCAAATTACAAGAAAACCGCTAAATTGCCTCAGCTATTTTATACACCGTTCGATTCGGAATTAAATCGTCTATCGTTTCGTGTACAGCGCATTGCTGAATATTAACATTTTGATTATAGGTATAAAGTTCGAGCATTTTGGCGCTGTTCAAAAACATCACTTAGTAGTTCGGCTATCGGCGAATAGATGGCGACGAGGCGTGGAAATGCGAACGTAAAATGTTTAAAAGCTTTTAAATAGTAATTCTGAGGGATAATTTTGATAATTTTAAAGTTAAATCACCTAAAAACTTGTAACCCTTTCATCTTTTTCAAATAAACGTGCCGTAAAAACCCCGGAATAATAAGTCATGTCGTCGCAATTCTATATTAATTTTAATGATTTACACGGTAATTTATGGAGGGATTAAATGTTTAATAATAAACAATGAAATAAGGTTTGTTGAATTTAAGAAAAATCATCCAATTTGGTTGAAAAGTCGCTGAGTTATGTGCGAAAAACCTCAAAATGCACACATACTTGGTGCCAAATCAACCTCAAGTGTACCATGATTTTTTATTTTTAAAAATGTAAGTTGGCACATGTTAGGAATTGACATACGAAACGTCAGATCGATCTAAAAGTCACAATTATTCCGTGGTCACAAAGGTTTACGCAATTAGCAAAAACGTTTCTAGTTGAAAGTTATTTCCAAAATGGGACTAAAGTGGACGGAAATTGTGTGTATTCATTCGACGCACCTTTGGCAGAGTTTCAGGAAGAATTTCCTAACGTTCAAATTTTCATTAAACGGGTAGTATTCTTCGTATACCAAGAAGTGGTAGACCAGTCAGACGTACTTACGATGCTATTAACACAGCCCAAGGAATTTTGGAAGATGAACCTACGTTTTCTCTGGTTCGTTTATCACAGCAAATGAATTTATCGGTAGGAACATGAATGAACATACTTTATTTGCAGGGCGCAGGCCGGATTGCTAAACGGCCCGACGCATGACCGGTGGCCGTATTCGCCACTGTCCATTAGTGACGGCTCTTTGGATGACTTATGGTACGGCTGAGGTAGCAGAGGTGGTAAAACAGATAGGTGCGATCACGCCGCCAGCGGTATTTGCAACCGACCCTACCTATCTGTATTGCTTCCTCGGCCGTACCACGAGACAGCCCGCGAGCTGTTGCTACTCCCCACACGCAGTCTAGCTAATAAAAGTCGCCGCCCAAAACTTATTGTTAGCAGGTTTACAAAACACCTTTTTCTTTGCCTCTGTAATGAAATAAAACGAATTATGTACATTTTTATTTCCAAACAGTAAATTACAAATATTTATTTAGAATATTTTCAATCAATAAATTAACTAGCTTATCGAGGAACATAATTTGAAAAACAAACGCCGATACCCCAAAAGTGTGATAGTCTTAGGAAGTTTTTGAGAACTAGTTTTTAATCAGTCCCACGTTGGAGGCGAACTGTTTGCACTTGTGGGCGACCTCCTCGTGCACCAAACTGAAACACATCGCCACCACCACCAGGCCCACGAACAGGTAGACGCAGCAGGCGAACAGCTGCATCTGGGCGCTGAAGTCCGGATTCTGGGGCAGCCTGTCGCCTAGGCCTATCGTCGTTAAAGCTATGAAGCAAAAGTAGGCGGCGTCGAGGAACGTCCAGCCGCTGGCCGAGGCGAACGCCACAGCGCCTAAACATATGTATCCTACGAAGATGAAGAGAGCTAATGAAGCAGGCACTGGCGGTGATGATGATGATGATAGGGAGCGGCTCGGGCTCGGGGATCTCCTGTTGTCTTGCGTCCTGCATATCAGCGGGACCCTCGATGGTGTATCATGCGCCGCACACACTCTAAAACACAACGATATATACATTACATACTTTGTTTATTTGTTTTTGTATATTTGTTTATTTGTTACAAAAACCCAACAGACTATGTCCAATTAAAGGGTCTACAAATATATACAATGTAATGTATAATTTAAAACTAAACATATTATTACTAATAACAAATACTTTGCTGTTTCATGGAATTCCATGGTACCGCAATGGTAGTAGAGATGGCGTTAAAGATGGGTGCTAGTTGGTTGACTCATTATCTGTGAGTCGAATTCTATTAGTAAATTGGCTACATTTTGACATTTAAATCATCAAAATCGTACAAAGCATTTGGGTGTTGTGCAAATTTCAAAAATCAAATCGCGATTTTGAAGGCGTTGAGAAACTTTTGATTGTATGCTTTTTATGCTGAATTAACAAAAATGAATATATCAGTTTTTGAAATATAATAAATTCGCTACATTTTGGCATATGAATCATCAAAATCGTACAAAGCGTTTGGGTGTTGTGCAATTTTTAAAAATCAAATCGTGATTTTGGAGTTGAGAAACTTTTGATTTTATGCGCTTTGTGGTGATTTCCCAAAAATTTTTCTTAATCAGTTCTTGAAATATAATAAATTGGCTACATTTTGGCATATGAATCATCCAAATCGTACAAAGCGTTTGGGTGTTGTGCAATTTTTAAAAATCAAATCGCGATTTTGGAGCCGTTGAGAAATTTCTAATTTTGTGCTGATTTTACAAAAATATTTTTAATCCGTTTTTGAAATATAATAAATTGACTACATTTTGACATTTGAATCATCAAAATCGCACAAAGCGTTTGGGTGTAGTGCAATTTTCAAAAATCAAATCGCGATTTTGGAGATGTTGAGAAACCTTTGATTTTATGCACTTTGTGGTGATTTCGCAAACATTTTTCTTGATCAGTTCTTGAAATATAATAAATTGGCTACGTTTTGGCATATGAATCATCCAAATCGCACAAAGCGTTTGGGTGTTGTGCAATTTTTAAAAAACGCGATTTTGGTGCTGTTGAGAAATTTTTAATTTTGTGCTGATTTCACAAAAATATTTTTTTATCCGTCTTTGAGATATAATAAATTGACTACATTTTGACATTTCAATCATCAAAATCGCACAAAGCGTTTGGGTGTTGTGCAATTTTTAAAAATCAAATCGCGATTTTGGGGCCGTTGAGAAAATTTTAATTTTGTGTTGATTTCACAAAAATATTTTTTAACCGTTTTTTGAAATATAATAAATTGACTACATTTTGACATTTGAATCATCAAAATCGCAGAAAGCGTTTGGGTGTTGTGCAATTTAAAAAAATCAAATCGTGATTTTGGAGACGTTGCGAAACTTTTGATTTTGTGCGTGTTGTGTTGGTTTCACAAAAATATATCTCAATCCGTTTTTGAAATATAATAAATTGGCTATATTTTGACATTTGAATCATCAAAATCGCACAAAGCGTTTGGGTGTTGTGCAATTTTTAAAAATCAAATCACGATTTTGGGGCCGTTGAGAAAATTTTAATTTTGTGTTGATTTCACAAAAATATTTTTTAACCGTTTTTTGAAATACAATAAATTGACTACATTTTGACATTTGAATCATCAAAATCGCACAAAGCGTTTGGGTGTTATGTAATTTTCAAAAATCAAATCGCAATTTTGAAGGCGTTGAGAAACTTTTGATTTTGTGTGTTTTATGCTGAATTAACAAAAATAAATATATCAGTTTTTGAAATACAATAAATTTGCTACATTTGATATTTAAATCATCAAAATCGCACAAAGCGTTTGGCTGTTGTGTAATTTTCAAAAATCAAATCACGATTTTGGAGACGTTGAGAAACTTTTGGTTTTGTGCGTTTTTGCTAATTTCACAAAAAAATATTTCTTAATCCGTTTTTGAAACATAGTATATTGGCTACATTTTTACATTTGAATTACGAAAATCGCACAAAGCGATTTTTTTCAAAAATCAAATCGTGATTTTGGAGACGTTGACAAAGTTTTGGTTTTGTGCGTTTTTGCTAATTTCACAAAAAAATATTTCTTAATCCGTTTTTGAAATATAATAAATTGGCTACATTTTGACATTTGAATCATGAAAATCGCGCAAAGCGTTTGGGTGGTGTGCAATTTTCAAAAATCAAATCGCGTGTTTGAAGACGTTGCGAAACTTTTGATTTTATGCATTTGGTAGATGTGAAATTTTCAAAAATCAAATCGCGATTTGGGAGATGTTGAGAAACTTTTGATTTTGTGCTGATTTCACAAAAATATTTGTTACGTTGTTGAGATATAATAAATTGGCCACATTTTGACATTTGAATCATCAAAATTGCACAAAGCGTTTGGGTGTTGTACGTTTTTCAAAAATCAAATCGCGATTTTGGAGACGTTGAGAAATTATTGATTTTATGCGTTTTGTATTGATTTCACAAAAATATTTCTTAATGAGTTTTTGAAACATATTAAATTAGTTACATTTTGACATTTGAATCATCCAAATCGCACAAAGCGTTTGGGTGTTGAGCAATTTTCAAAAATCAAATCGCGATTTTGAAAACGTTGAGAAACTTTTGATTTTGTGCGTTTTGTGCAGACCTCATAAAAATATATCTTAATCCGTTTTTGAAATATAATAAATTGGCTACATTTTGACATTTGAATCATGAAAATCGCACATAGCGTTTGGGTGTTGTGTAATTTTCAAAAATCAAATCACGATTTTGGAGACGTTGAGAAACTTTTTATTTTTTTCCCAAAAATATTTTTTAATCCGTTTTTGAAATATAATAAATTGACTACAATTTAACATTTGAATCATCCAAATTGCATAAAGCGTTTGCGTGTTGAGCAATTTAAAAAAATCAAATTGCGATTTTGGAGACATTGAGAAGCTTTTGATTTTTTTCACAAAAATGTTTCTTTATCCGTTCTTGAAATATAATAAATTGGCTATATTTTGACATGTGAATCATCAATATCGCACAAAGCGTTTGGGTATTGTGCGATTTTCAGAAATCAAATCGCGATTTTGGAGGCGATAAACTTTTGATTTGTGATGATTTCACAAAAATATTTCTTTATGAGTTTGTGAAACATATTAAATTGGTTATATTTTGACATTTAACTCATCCAAATCGCACAAAGCGTTTAGGTGTTGTGCAATTTTCAAAGATCAAATCGCGATTTTGGAAACGCTGAGAAACTTTTGATTTTGAACGTTTTGTGCTGATTTCACAAAAATATTTCTTAATTCATTTTTTTAAACATAAAAAATTGGCTACATTTTGACATTTGAATCATCAAAATCGCACAAAGCGTTTGGGTGTTGTATAATTTTCAAAAATCAAATTGCGATTCTGGAGACGGTGAGAAAATTTTGATTTTGCGCGTTTTGTGCCGATTTCACAAAAATATTTCTTAATCCGTTTTTGAAATATAATAAATTGGCTACATTTTGACATTTAAATCATCCAAATCGCACAAAGTGTTTAGGTGTTGTGCAAATTTTCAAAAATCAAATCGCGATTTTGGAAACGCTGAGAAACTTTTGATTTTGTGTGTTTTGTGCTGAACTCATAAAAATATTTCTTAATCCGTTTTTGAAGCATAATAACTTGGCTATATTTTGACATTTGAATCATCAAAATCATACAAAGCGTTTGGGTGTTGTGCAATTTTCAAAAATCAAATCGCGATTTTGGAGACGTTGACAAACTTTTGTTTCTGTGCGATATATGCTCATTTCAAAAAAAATATTTCTTAGTCCGTTTTTGAAACATAATAAATTAGCTACATTTTGACATTTGAATCATCCAAATCGCACAATGCTTTTGGGTGTTGTGGAATTTTCAAAAATCAAATTGCGATTTTGGAGACGTTGAGAAAGAAACTTTTGATTTTTTTCACAAAAATATTTTTTAATCCGTTTTTGAAATATAATAAATTGGTTACATTTTGACATTTGAATCATCCAAATCGCACAAAGCGTTTGGGTGTTGTGTAATTTTCAAAAATCAATTAGCGATTTTGGAGGTGTTGAGAAAATTTTATTTTTTTGCGTTTTGTGCTGAACTCATAAAAATATTTTTTAATCCATTTTTTAAACATAATAAATTGGCTACATTTTGACATTTGAATCATCTAAAACGCACAAAGCGTTTGGGTGTTGTGCAATTATCAAAAATCAAATCGCGATTTCGGAGACGTTGACAAACTTTTGTTTCTGTGCGATATGTGCTGATTTCTAAAAAAATATTTCCTAGTCCGTTTTTGAAACATAATAAATTAGCTACATTTTGACTTTTGAATCATCAAAATCGCACAAAGCGTTCGGGTGTTGTGTAATTTTCAAAAATCAAATCGCGATTTTGGAAACGTTGAGAAACTTTTGATTTTGCGCGTTTTGTGCTGATTTTACAAAAATATTTCTTAATCCGTTTTTGAAATACAATAAATTGGCTGCATTTTAACATTTGAATAATCAAAATCGTTCAAAGCGTTTGGGTGTTGTGCAATTTTCAAAAATCAACTTTGCCAAAATTCTCACGAGCTGCCCCTGATATGGTTTATTTATGATTTAAGTTCAGCTGACCAAATAAATAACTCTTTATGATGCTGCCCGTTGTTAGAGGAGGTTTTAGGTAAATGATAGAAATCTGCAAAAAATAAAAAATTTAAAACAAACAACAATCAAACAAAAGGTTATTCAATACAATAACCCCATGTATTAAGGTTATATTTTATTAAGAGAAAATACTTTAAAATTCCAACTAAGTCTACCGATAATCGAGTTCTATTTTTGGTTTTGCAAATGTTCAATATGACATGTTCCTTCTATATGCTTAGCATGACACGATCAACTGAGTTGATCGCTGTTTAAGGTCATCCAGATTAGTATCGCTGTTTAAGGTCATCCAGATTAGTATCGCTGTTTAAGGTCATCCAGATTAGTGAGTAGCAGCGGCGGCTCGTGAAAGTTCAGAGAGGAGGCTGCAGAAGTAATTTCGCACGTAAATTTATAATTTTTCATTTAGCTCGTAGGAAGCAACAAGCTTAATTTAGCAAAAAGTTGTCTACCAAAACCTGTCGTGGGAGTGTGGTTGGTTCCTTAAGGTTCCAATTCTGGGTTACTGTTTTTTTTATTGTACATTAACGATCTGTCTCGGCAAAATTATGATAAAGCGATTATATTTGCTGATGATCAAAAGTTTGCAGCAGTGCAATAAATCGTTTTGTAAATAATTATCTAAGAAGTAAACAGGGTAATAAAGAAATTAGGCACTTCCTTAATTTTCTAAGGAACTACCTAAGTTCTACACAATTTACTACTTAATACACTACACCATGAACTGTACATATTATTTGCAAATAAAGGGTGTTCAAATTTGAGGTTGCTTTTTTAATGATCCGCCACAAGCATTGCTTCTATTTATTAGTCGCTTGACAGTTGACGTTTGTGTTGTAAAACTATTGCGGTGTTTAAGTATGGAGCGATATACGGTTGAAAAACGTGTGTTTTTAGTGAAAACTTATTATAAATATGGAGAAAGTGTTGCAGAAACGGTTAGAAAAAGCCATACGGAATTTGGTAGAAATAATGCTCCATCAAAGACGGCTGTTGCGAAGTTAATAAAAAAATTTGAGGAAATTGGAACCGTACAGGATGCAAGAAAGCGCGTTTACCTTCGTAGTGGTAGCTCTACTGAAAATATTGATGCTGTAAGGCAAAGCGTTGCCAAAGCTCCAAGAACATCAATTCGCCATCGAGCACAGCAACTGCACCTCAGTGCATAACATATTAACCAAAGATCTTTATTTAAAGGCATACAAAATACAGTTAACGCAGGAGCTAAAGCCACTTGATCACGAAGCACGGCGTAACTTTATTAATTTGGCCTTACAAAAAAAAGAAGAAAATGGAATTTGTTTTAACAACATTATGTTCAGTGATGAAGCGCATTTTCATCTCGAAGGATTTGTCAACAAACAAAACTGCCGAATATGGGGCGAGTTACTGTTTGGTGTGCTTTTTGGGCTAGAGGTGTTATAGGCCCATATTTTTTCGAAAATGAAGTAACAGGAGAGCCGTAACAGGAGAGCGGTATAGATCGATGCTTGAGAATTTTTTATGGGAATAATTACATGGGATAGATATTCAGCATGTGTGGTTTCAACAAGACGGAGCCACACCACATACAGCCAATGAAACACTTAATCTTTTGAGGGAACGATTTCAAGACCGAATAATTTCACGGAGAGGAAACATTAACTGGCCACCTAGGTCCTGTGATTTGACTCCTTTGGATTTTTTCTGTGGGGTTTCTTAAAGGAAAGAGTCTACGCTACTAATCCTCAAACCATACAACACCTTAAGGATAACATTACTACGACAATTGGTGAAATATCGCCGCAGTTATGCGAAAAAGTTGTAGCGAATTTTTCAAAAAGAATGATATCCTGCCAAAGGTCAAGAGGAGGTCACTTGTCCGATATTATTTTTCATTGTTAACCGCCATATTTGTACTTTAATTCAAAATATAAATTTCATACAATGCACGTAATTTGAGCGTTTTGTTACAAATTGAAAATGCAACCTCAAATTTGAACAAACGGTCGACAGTTTCGTAGCTGACAACTATTCTTTACCCGTGTTCACTTTCGTCCCCATCCTCGGTTTCATCAATTTCAGTGCTGGTTATGTGCCCGGTGGTGTTCCTGGAAGGTGTCCCGTGCGAATGGGTGGGGCACAGCTGCGGATCCGCCAACATTTGGCGGACTTGCATCTGTCGACATCTTCCCCGCGCGTGACTCGCCCTCACCGTCGCCAGAAGGGTTTTTTTGATTGGCTCTGGGTGCTCCAAATGGTACTCGACGATATGCGTAGGCTTGTAGCAGTTGTTTTGACTTGGAGGATTCGCTAATTGTATCGAACATTCTGCAAGGATAGAAAAACAGTCGTAGATCAGATATAACCGAAATTGAGAGATAGAGAGAGAGATTTATTCATACTCTTTCATAAATGACCTCAACTGGCAATTGACCAGAGATCTTTCAGTCTTCAAAGTTGATTTTTGTTAAAAATCAATAATTAAACTTCAATGGCAATGTCCATTTCTTGTCGGTGTTAAAGCCACCCGGATTTGGTTCAGTATAGCATTCAGGCAATAGATTCCACCACTTTGGCGTTTCTACTTTTAACGGTGTTTGGAATACTTATATTCCAATAGTAGTCTCCGTTTCCCCATCAGCAACAAACTACACTGATGAGACCTGAAAGGTCGAAACCGGTCTGTAGGTGTTCTGATGGGGGAACAATATTTAATGTTCAAACTTCAATTCAAAAGAATTTACATGAAATGAGAAAAAAGATACTTTTCGTCTTCTACAATAATCTACCGAAACAAATTTGTTAATTGTCGACTCTTAGAGACTCTTAAATTGTCGAAGACGAAAAGTATCGTATTTCTCATTTTATTGTATTTTTGTACAAGAAGTCAGGGAATTTTTATTTGATAGAATTTACATGACTGAATTTTGAAATTCCACACTTTTTTGTTTCAAAATTTGCTGTATTACTATTTTGAGAATAATAAAAATGTATCAAAAAAATATCCTGGAGTTACTTTTGAAGCAAAACAAACTTTTGAATATTAACAAAAGGTTAACTACATTTTGTTAGTGAATGTTTTAACCAAAAACTTTTTTTAAATCATGCCACTGGCACTTTGATAGAATTGATTAACTACTTCTGTCTACAATTCCCTACCGCAGCAAAAAAATAGTTGTTTACCATCATGTGATGATTGGCATGAATGCTTCCCTAGACTATTTGTTGGCGCTTTATGATAACCAACGACTGAGCTGTTGTGGCTTTTTGGCACTTTATGCTTGCAGCATAGTTTGGAGTATCCCCTTCTAGCGCCGCCAGCCAGAAGAGAGCCTAACGCCGAAAGTAGTACCAGCATAAGAGGTACTCCTATGAGGGCGTAGAAGATGGCCACGACCTTCCCGAGTGCTGTACGTGGAGATAATCTTCCATATCCTGTAAGAATAAATCAATTAGACATATTTGCCTCACGGGGAATATATAGGGTGTTTCAGACCACCCGTTCACCCCAAATATCTCCTGAAATACGAATCAGATTGAGATAAAAAAAATTTGTCCAAAAATGTTTTTTGAGCCCTATCATGTGGTGTGAAATGTGAACCGCCCCCCTCCCCCCTGGGTCGCGGAGGGGGGTAACTTTGAAATCTTAAATGGGAACCCCTATTTTTTATTACAGATTTGGATTTTATACTAAAAAATATTAGGTTTTTATCCGAAAAAAAAGTTTCGATGACCGACAGATATTCGACAAAAACATTTATTGAATTAAATTTATTTCTCGCATCAAATGATAGATTGCGACATTTTTAAAAATTAGATGTATTTTTTGTATGTCAATCCGATTTGTATTTCGCGAGATATTTGGGGTGTATGGGTGGTCTGAAACACCCGGTATATACATAATTTAAAACAATTACTTTAATTGCGGACGTAACAAAACTGCAAAGTGCAACATCAAAAAAATATTTTCCAGGCTCATATGATGTAATTTGTGTTCTTTTACTCCAACCACTATTATAAAATCTATTCTAAATTGATAAGACAAACAGAGTGGTTCTTTGAAAATTGAGGTTTTCTACTTTGCATGTTTGTATTCTGAAGTATAAATTAATTTTATTTTTCATTTCTCAATTATAAAATTTGTTCTTTTGCATTTCGTAAAATTGACCATTTCACAAATTATTTGAATATTTGAATCTATTGTAAAAGTTTCATAATCAGCTAATTAATAATATACATGAGATATTTGTACTTCTTTAAGTTTTTATTTGTTTATATCACGACCGGTTTCGGTTTATTAAACCATCATCAGGCGAAATTGTCGTTTTGGGTCGTGCATATTATGTGTGTCGTATATTCCATGTGATTTTCAGTATTTGTAACTTAAGGAAGTACAAATATCTCATATATACACTACACAACATGAATAATTAATAATACTTTCATACAATCGACATTTTTATAACTTACTAATTTAGATTTCAAAATTTTGCTAAACGAAGTTATATTACAAAAAATTATACTTAAGTAACCCTGGAACTAATATAGACTGAATAATAATTCTTTTAAAAGAAATTCAGCAAAAGAAATGAAAGTCTCGAAATTAATTTAGTTAAAACAATTTTTAAGATTTTAGGTGTCTAAACAAAATTTTTTATGTAATGTAAATTAAATATTTTTGCAACAAAAACGATTACCAATAATGATATATTTATTATTAACAGCTGAATTCTGATTTCAAATCATGGTCGTAAGAAGTAGCAATTAAAAAAAAACAATTATAAATTAAAACGTACCAATTGTTGTTAATAATGTTAAGGAGTACAAAAGCGCACCGCCGAAGGTCCAATGGGGCGACGTGGCGCCTGATATCTCATCAGACTTTCCGGATTCTATCACAGCCCGTTCGAACCTCTTCAGTTGTTCGGTGACGAGTTTCGTCCAGTTCTTCTCATACAGAACATTCAGTCTCTCTGAAATAAAAAAATGTAACGGTAATCGTTATTTTATCATTAGTTGCAAGAAAATTAACTGCGGATGGGGAATACCCAACGGTCGAAAATATTACAGGGTGATAAAAGATTGATAATTACGAAAGTGTTGTAAAGAAATCTTGCGCCTGGGCCAAACCTATAATTTACGCCCTTTAAAAAATCGCAGAAATACAAAATAGAATTTTTCGCGATTTTTTTTTTAAATATGAAGAATATTACAAAAACTATAGATAATAAAAAGCTGCACATCTCTTGTTAATAAATGTTTTTCATAAACTTTTTTTGTTTCTAAGAAAAAATTAAAAATCGATTTTCCTTCATTTTTTCTTCTCTAATTATGTAATAATAATACTTACAAAAAATATGTAAATAAATATTGTAGAAAATAACCAAATAAACAACTTATAAATAATAAGTTTTTTTCGAAATCGCACTGGTTTTTTGAAAAAATGGGTGTTTACCTAATTTAAAAAAAAATCAAAAGTCATCTCTAGGCCTGGTTAAGGTTCGATATTTTTGGCCATCAATATTCTAATTGGCTCTATTAATTATATTAAGTAACCAAAAAATGACACATATTTTTCATTTTCTTGTAAATAATTTTTAAACATAACACTTTTATGAAATTAAAAAAAAAATCAAAAGTCATTTGTGGGCCTGGTTTAGGTTCGATATTTTCGACCATAAATGTTCTAAAGGGCTTTATTAATAATATAAAGTAACAAAACCATGACACATATTTTTTTTTCCTGTAAATAATTTGAAAACTTAACACTCATGAAATTTTATCAATTTTCAAAAAAAAAACAAGTCATCTCAAGGCCTGGTTTTGGTTCGATATTTTTGGCCATAAATATTCTAAAGAGCTCTATTAATAATATAAAGGAACAAAACAATGACACATATTTTTTTATTTTCCTGTAAATAATTTTAAAACTTAACACTTTTATGAAATTTTATCAATTTTCAAAAAAATCAAACTCTATTATTGATATTAAGTAACAAAAAAATGACACGTATTTTTCATTTTCTTGTAAATAATTTTAAAACTTAACACTTTTATGAAGTTTCATCTCTAGGACTGGTTTAGGTTCGATATTTTCAGCCATAAATATTCCGAAGGGCTCTATTAATTATATTAAGTAACAAAAAAATGACACATATTTTTTATTTTCCTGTAAATAACAACACTTTTATGAAATTTGATCAATTTAAAAAAAAATCAACTTCTCTAGGCCTGGTTTTGGTTCCATATTTTTGGCCATGAATATTTCCAAAAAAAATCAAAAGTCATCTCTAGGCCTGGTTCGATATTTTTGGCCATCAATATTGTAAAGGGCTCTATTAATAATATTAAGTAACAAAATAATGACACATTTTTTTATTTTCCTGTAGATAATTTTAAAACTTAACACTTTTATGAAATTTGATCAATTTTCAAAAAAAAAATCAAGTCATCTCTAGGCCTGGTTTAGGTTGGATATGTTTAGCCATAAATATTCTAAAGGGCTCTACTTATAATATTAAGTAACAAAAACATGACACATATTTTTCATTTTCTTGTAAATAATTTTTAAACTTAACACTTAGAAAATTTGATTAGTTTTCAAAAAAAATCAAAAGTTATCTCTAGGCCTGGTTTAGGTTCGATATTTTTGGCCATAAATATTCTAAAGGGCTCTACTTGTAATATTAAGTAACAAAAAAATGACACGTATTTTTCATTTTCTTGTAAATAATTTTAAAACTTAACGCTTTTATGCAATCTGATCAATTTTAAAAAAAAAAAAAGTTATCTCTAGGCTTGGTTTAGGTCCGATATTTTCGGCCATAAATGTTCTAAAGGGCTCTATTAATAATATTAAGTAACAAAAAAAGACACATATTTTTCATTTTCATTTAAATAATTTTTAAACTTGGTATGTATGAAATTTGTTAAATTAAAAAAAAAAAAAATCAAAAGTTATCTCTAGGTTCAATATCTTCAGCCATGAATATTCTAAAGGGCTTTATTAATAATATTAAGTGCCAAAAAAATGACACATATTTTTCATTTTCCTGTAAATAATTTTTAAACCCAACACTTTTATGAAATTTGATCAATTAAAAAAAATGGTTCGATATCTTCAGCCACAAATGTTCTAAAGGGCTTTATTAATAATATTAGGTAACAAAAATGACAAATTTCTCATTTTCTTGTAAATAATTTTTAAACTTAACACTTTTATGAAATTTGATCAATTAAAAAAAAATCAAAAGTCATCTTAAGGTTCGATATCTTCTGCCACGAATGTTCTAAAGGGCTTTATTAATAATATTAAGTGCCAGAAAAATGACACATAGTTTTCATTTTCCAGTAAATAATTTTTAAACTTAACACTTATGAAATTTGATCAATTAAAAAAAAAGGTTCGATATCTTCAGCAACGAATGTTATAAAGGGCTTTATTAATAATATTAGGTAACGAAAATGACAAATTTCTCATTTTTTTGTAAACAATTTTTAAACTTAACACTTTTATGAAATTTGATCAATTAAAAAAAAAGGTTCGCCTGGTTTAGGTTCTATATTTTTGGCCATAAATATTCTAGAGGGCTCTACTTATAATATTAAGTAACAAAGAAATAACACATATTTTTAATTTTCTTGTAAATAATTTTTAAACTTAATACTTTTATGAAATTTGCTCAATAAAAAAAATCAAAAGTCATCTCTAGGCCTGGTTTAGGTTCGAGGTTTTTTTTTGACAGTCGGTAATTGTATTTTTGACAGTTGAAAATTCCCACTTTGTCATTTTTGGCACTTGAAAACTGTCGTTTTTGACAGTTGAAAATGGTCATTTTTGAAATTTGATAATTGTCATTTATGGCACTCGAAAATGATAATGTTTGACAGTTGAAACGATTGTTTTTGCCAGTTGGAAAATGTTATTTTTTGCACTTAAAATTGTCAATCTTGGTATTTGAAAATGTCCTTTCCCCACGACCACTGTAGAATTTAAGCATTCTGAAATCAATTTTGATCGTAGAACGTACACATTCTCACTCTTGTTATGGAACAAAACACATTTGGCAATTTTTGGCACTTGAAAATTTTCGTTTTTGGCAGTTGACAGTGGTCATTTTTAATCATTTATGACATTCGAAAATGATAAATTTTGACAGTTGGAAAATGTCATTTTTGGGCACTTGGAGATTGTCAATATTGGCACTTGAAAATGTCTTTTTTGGCACTTGATGATTGTCAAGTTTGGAACTTGAAAATATCTTTTTCGGCACTTGAAAATAGTCATTTTTTACACTTGAAAATTGTCTTTTTTGACAACTGAAAAATTGTCATTTTTGAATCTTGAAAATTGTCATTCATGGCACTGGAAAATGATATTTTTTGACAGTTAAAAACTATCATTTTTGACGCTTGGAAATTGTCATTTTTTGCCCTTGAAAATGTCTTTTTTGGCACTTGATGATTGTCAAGTTTGGCACTTGAAAATGTCTTTTTCGGCACTTTGTACAGTTGAAAATTGTCATTTTCGACACTTGAAAATTTGTCTTTTTTGACAGCTGAAAAATCGTCATTTTTAAACCTTGAAAATTGTCATTTATGGCACTGGAAAATGATAATTTTTGACAGTTGAAAACTATCATTTTTGACTCTTGGAAATTGTCATTTTTTGCCCTTGAAAATGTCTTTTTGGCACTTGATGATTGTGAAGTTTGGCATTTGAAAATGTCTTTTCGGCACTTGAAAATGTCTTTTCGGCACTTTGTACAGTTGAAAATTGTCATTTTTGACACTTGAAAATTGTATCTTTTGACAGCTGAAAAATTGTCATTTTTGAACCTTGAAAATTGTCATTAATGTCACTCGAAAATGACAATTTTTGACAGTTGAAAACTATCATTTTTGACGCTTGTAAATTGTCATTTATGGCACTCGAAAATGATATTTTTTGACAGTTGGAAACTATCATTTTTGACGCTTGGAAATTGTCATTTTTTGCCCTTGAAAATCTTAAATTTTGAACTTTTTCAGCACATGAAAATGGTTATTTTGCACAGTTGAAAATAATCATTTTTGACATTTGACAACTGTTTTTTGACACTAGAAAATAGGCATTTTTGACAGATGGTAATTGTGTTTTGTGGCAGTTTATTGTTAATAAACCCTTTAGAACATTTTTCGCAGAAAATATCGAACCCAATAATAACTTTATTATTTGTTATGTAGGAAGCTTTATTGCCCAACGGTGTACAGCAATTACGGGATAAAATAAATTTGCAAAATATGTGTATAAGTTCAAATTAATACTAAATTACTGTTATAATACAACTGAATGAAACTAAAAATTACTTTTTTCTACATTGGTTTTATAATCGATCAAAAATAGTTTAATAATGAGATTTTTTATTTTACAGTTCAGGCTCATTATTAAACTTTTTGTGGTAATATTTTAGTTGTCGCGGTTGGCAGTACTTTATCCTTAGTGAGAGCTACATTAGGAAACGAAACGTGTTTAAGCTGTAAATTTTAAAACAACATAAACTTTGATTAATGATTAATTCTTCATCCCATATTTGTAGATTAATATAAAAAAATACACAAATCGCTTGCTTCACCTTTTATGGTGTTTATAAAATGTGCTAATCCGGCCATAGCCACCCTCGCATGTTAAATAAGTTGTACAATTTTGAGTTATAACTGGCATAGACCATAAATTCTCATTATCAGCAGCGGCCTTCCACCGGGGGAGCAGCGTATAAATAAATGATGATGATTATCTATGGGTGGGGTGCATTTTATTCGCTGCGCTGATCATAATCACTGTATGGGTGCATTTGGAACTTTAACCATTTCATTTTTATGCGTACTAAGTGTTGGGTAATTAATCATTGCCGGTTATAAACTACGCGTAATATATTTAATTGTTTTTTTACTAACGTGTTCCTTAATTTCTTGCTATACACCATTATTAACACTTACCCAATGAATTCCAACCATATTAGCGACAACAAAAACATTTATTGGAGACAATAAAATTATTTTCGTATGATCATGAGGTGAGCGTATTTAAGTTCCCGGCGAATCCACCATTGTTATTTTTTTTTCAAAAAATCATAAGTTTGCTCCAAATCATCGAAACCACTCGAATTTTTAAGGCATTTGAAGGAAATTGATTTAATTTTTCTGCCATTGTAGTGAAATTTCCCGCCCATTTTTTTTGTGCACGGTACAGCTTGTCAAAGTTGGACAATTTTTTACATAAAAAACATTTTTTTTCCATCGGGTTGTTACGGGGGGTGGGTTGGACTTGGGGTCAAAATCAACTACACATTCTTAAAGATAAAACTTTAATCTTTCCCAAACTGAGAGATTAATCGATTTTCGACCAAATTGAACCAAGTTACGACGGTTTGAAAAATCGAGTTTTTTCGCGATTTTTTTTGACGCCGAGTATATTTTATTCTTTGAAAAAAAAATCATGCATTTCCGGGTCAAAAGAAATACTCGCATCGATGTAGAAGAATATTCAGATTTGTCTTACATCCTGACAGACAGCCCCGACCGAATTCGTACGATCGCCTTTAAACCTCCGAAAACTTTCAATTTAATTCAAACTATGGCCCGACTGGATATTCTTTTAGATCCTCCTCCGGAACCCCTTAAATTTAAACGGATCCAATCTCCTCCGGTTTTAAATCCGACATCAAATGAAACTCCGGACGAGCGCGGGATGTATGGCCGCAATTCCGGACGCGGAATAAGTTTTAAAATTATAGAAAAAAGGACGCGGATGGCTAAAAAAAAACATACCGCGGGATATATATACTTGGTGGTGTTATTTGCTCTTATAATCATCAACGTTTATTGTAAATATAATTTTTACTTTCTTGAAGGTTATAACTTGTTCAAGTAGCATAGTAGTATGTTCACATTAAATTATTCCAAAATTTAGAGCTGAAGTATTAATGGTTCTTGCAGAAACGTAATTTGGCTTTTATTATCAGAACATGTGAGAAGTTCCAAGTTTGTGGCAATTGTTTTTATATTTTTTCCAAGTCACTAAACTTTTAACATTTTTCCATGAATTTACGCTCTGTTCTCATTAAATTATTCTAAAATTTAGGAATGAAGTGTTAATAGTTTTCACAGAAACGTAATTTGGAATTCATTATAAGCAAATGTGAGAAGTTTCAAGTCGATGGCAATTGTTTTTATATTTTTTCCAAGTCACTAAACTTTTTACATTTTTTTCATAATTTCACGCTCTGTTCTCATTAAATTATTCTAAAATTTAGGAATGAAGTGTTAATAGTTTTTGCAGAAACGTAATTTGGCATTCATTATAAGCAAATGTGAGAAGTTTCAAGTCGATGGCAATTGTTTTTATATTTTTTTCAAGTTACTAAAGTTTTAACATTTTTTTCATAAATTCACGCTCTGTTCTCATTAAATTATTCTATAAATTAGGGATAAAGTGTTAATAGTTTTCGCAGAAACGTAATTTGGCTTCCATTATAAGCAAATGTGAGAAGATTCAAGTCGATGGCAATTGTTTTTATATTTTTTCCAAGTCACTAAACTTTTTACATTTCTTTCATAATTTCACGCTCTGTTCTCATTAAATTATTCTAAAATTTAGGGATGAAGTGTTAATAGTTTTCACAGAAACGTAATTTGGAATTCATTATAAGCAAATGTGAGTAGTTTCAAGTCGATGGCAATTGTTTTTATATTTTTTCCAAGTCACTAAACTTTTAACATTTTTTTCATGAATTCACGCTCTGTTCTCATTAAATTATTCTAAAATTTAGTGATGAAGTGTTAATAGTTTTCGCAGAAACGTAATTTAGCATTCATTAAAAGCAAATGTGAGAAGTTTCAAGTCGATGGCAATTGTTTTTATATTTTTTCCAAATCACTAAAGTTTTAACATTTTTTTCATAAATTCACGCTCTGTTCTCGTTAAATTATTCTAAAATTTAGGGATGAAGTGTTAATAGTTTTAGCAGAAACGTAATTTGGCATTCACTATAAGCAAATGTGAGAAGTTTCAAGTCGATGGCAATTATTTTTATATTTTTTCCGAGTCACTCAAATTTTAACATTTTCTTCTTAAATTCACGCTCTGTTCTCAGTAAATTATTCTAAAATTTAGGAATGAAGTGTTAATAGTTTTCGCAGAAACGTAATTTAGCATTCATTTTAAGCAAATGTGAGTAGTTTCAAGTCGATGGCAATTGTTTTTATATTTTTTCCAAGTCACTAAACTTTTAACATTTTTTTCATAAATTCACGCTCTGTTCTCATTAAATTATTCTATAAATTAGGGATAAAGTGTTAATAGTTTTCGCAGAAACGTAATTTGGCTTCCATTATAAGCAAATGTGAGAAGATTCAAGTCGATGGCAATTGTTTTTATATTTTTTCCAAGTCACTAAACTTTTTACATTTCTTTCATAATTTCACGCTCTGTTCTCATTAAATTATTCTAAAATTTAGGGATGAAGTGTTAATAGTTTTCACAGAAACGTAATTTGGAATTCATTATAAGCAAATGTGAGTAGTTTCAAGTCGATGGCAATTGTTTTTATATTTTTTCCAAGTCACTAAACTTTTAACATTTTTTTCATGAATTCACGCTCTGTTCTCATTAAATTATTCTAAAATTTAGTGATGAAGTGTTAATAGTTTTCGCAGAAACGTAATTTAGCATTCATTAAAAGCAAATGTGAGAAGTTTCAAGTCGATGGCAATTGTTTTTATATTTTTTCCAAGTCACTAAAGTTTTAACATTTTTTTCATAAATTCACGCTCTGTTCTCATTAAATTATTCTAAAATTTAGGGATGAAGGGTTAATAGTTTTCCCAGAAACGTAATTTGGCATTCGTTATGAGCAAATATTAGAAGTTTCAAGTCGATGGCAATTGTTTTTATATTTTTTCCAAGTCACTAAACTTTTAACATTTTTTTCATAAATTCACGCTCTGTTCTCATTAAATTATTCTAATATTTAGGGATGAAGTGTTAATAGTTTTCGCAGAAACGTAATTTGGCATTCATTATAAGCAAATATGAGAAGTTTCAAGTCGATGGCAATTATTTTTATATTTTTTCCAAGTCACTAAAGTTTTAACATTTTTTTCATAAATTCACGCTCTGTTCTCATTAAATTATTCTAAAATTTAGGGATGAAGTGTTGATAGTTTTAGCAGAAACGTAATTTGGCATTCATTATAAGCAAATGTGAGAAGTGTGAAGTCGATAACAATTGTTTTTATATTTTTTCCAAGTCACTAAACTTTTAACATTTTTTTCATAAATTCACGCTCTGTTCTCATTAAATTATTCTAAAAATTAGGGATAAAGTGTTAATAGTTTTCGCAGAAACGTAATTTAGCATTCATTTTAAGCAAATGTGAGAAGTTTCAAGTCGATGGCAATTGTTTTTATATTTTTTCCAAGTCACTAAAGTTTTAACATTTTTTTCATAAATTCACGCTCTGTTCTCATTAAATTATTCTAAAATTAAGGGATGAGGTGTTAATAGTTTTCACAGAAACATAATTTGGCATTCATTATAAGCAAATGTTAGAAGTTTCAAGTCGATGGCAATTATTTTTATATTTTTTCCAAGTCACTAAAGTTTTAACATTTTTTTCATAAATTCACGCTCTGTTCTCTTTAAATTATTCTAAAATTTACGGTTGAAGTGTTAATAGTTTTCACAGAAACGTAATTTGGCATTCATTATAAGCAAATGTGAGTAGTTTCAAGTCGATGGCAATTGTTTTTATATTTTTTCCAAGTCACTAAAGTTTTAACATTTTTTTCATAAATTCATGCTCTGTTCTCATTAAATTATTCTAAAAATTAGGAATGAAGTTTTAATAGTTTTCGCAGAAACGTAATTTGGCATTCATTATAAGCAAATGTGAGAAGTTTAAAGTCGATGACAATTGTTTTTATATTTTTTCCAAGTCACTAAAGTTTTAACATTTTTTTCATAAATTCACGCTCTGATCTCATTAAGTTATTCTGAAATTTAGGGAGAAAGCGTTAATAATTTTCGCAGAAACGTAATTTGGCATTCATCTTAAGCAAATGTGAGAAGTTTCAAGTCGATGACAATTGTTTTTATATTTTTTCCAAGTCACTGAAGTTTTAACATTTTTTTCATAAATTCACGATTAAATTATTCTAAAATTTAGGGATGAAGTGTTAATAGTTTTCGCAGAAACGTAATTTGGCATTCATCTTAAGCAATTATGAGAAGTTTCAAGTCGATAGCAATTGTTTTTATATTTTTTCCAAGTCTCTAAAATTATTCCTTTTCCCTAAACTTAACGCAATGTTCACAAGTAATTATTGAAAAATGTATGGATGAAGTGCTAATCGTTTTCATAGAAACATTGCGATCAATAAAAATTCCATTCTTGACCAAAACCTTTAATGACACCCAACAGCCGCGTCCTTTCAAGCCACCGAAACCTTCACCTTTTCACCCATTATCCGCGAGGATAATCACCAGACAATTGACGAAATCAAGTTTCAGATTGTAATGTAATCACACAAAGCCTCCCCAATTCGGGCGCGCGGACAAAGGAACAACAAGGAAATTATTTATTAATTCCCTCGGAGTGGAAATTACGGTTCGGAAAAGAAGTGCAGTTTGTTAAATATCGGAAAATTGCGTTCGGGCGCTTAATGATACAGGCGACGACGGTTTCGTTTCGCCCCGGTTGAAAAGAACGATCATCAATAGGGGGCGCTCTAAATTGGACGTACAATGGGGCGCTCGAAAAACTGTATTTCTTCCTCCTCTTAAAGTTTTAATTCCCAGTTTGCTATCGGTAATTGTTTCCGTTCTCGAGCGGGGAGCAACAATGGAAAGAAATTTCAGAGCGCGTCCCCTTTTCGCATTCAAGGCGCATCCCTAAATAATTGGGTCGAGCGTCAAATAAAGGCATCCGCTGTCGATTAACTAATGCATTGTTTGTCGCACAACTGAGGGGTTGTTATAAATTATTGAGTCCTGATTCGGGAATATGAAATTGTTAAATTTGAGGTCCAAAAATGCCTTTCATTCCAGTGAGAATGATCAGCTGATCATTTTCGCACTGCTGCCCATGACCAATAACATGAGAGGTAAAACCTAACCTGCCATGTGTCAAAATGAGGAGTAGATTTAAAGATGTTTAATGTTGGCGGGCGTTGGAACCATAAATAATAATGTAGCGACTTGGTTTGTGACGGACACATGTTTTCGAGGTAATGTTAAGAGTGCTTCTGATGAAAGTTATCGCGTACGAATTGTCCGCTGTCAGTTTTTAATTATTCGGCAACTATCACAATAAAGCACATCAAAGTTGTCGCAGGTAAAGTATAGTATACAACTTGCATCTCCTTACCAGAAACGCAGTTGTAAGTAATATGTCTATTTTATAAACTTAGAATCACGGTTCATATCTTATAAATTAATATTTAAGTTGTGTAGAAAATTAATAACGCAATTACTTCTATTTTTTGCATTTCATAATATTTGGTCATACTGTGTAGATTGGCGATTTTGATAGCGTGAGTAAATTTTTAAACTCTTGAAGTTAATTTATTTTCAGTTTGGAATATTTATATTTGGCATTTATACAAAGGAGGATTAAATAATTTGAGTGGTGGTGGTTTAGTCCCGTTAGGGAACAATGGCGCGAATGTAATATTTCATGGTTATTAACAGCGGGTTTTGCTCTGAATTGAACTGAGCTTCAGTGTGTACATGTGTGCCGGCTGAGCATAAGGACGGGGATTAAGTCGTGTTGAATTAAATCCTAATTATTTACAGCTAAAATTAACCCTTCAAATTGTACTCATATTAATAATCAAACTACCCTCCGCGCAGTTGCCATACACTTGTGTCGGCAATTATTTAATTTGCATTCATTCATAAAATCGAAGATTTAATTAAAACGGACGTTTAAAAATCGTATTTTTCGTAATATTAAAGTACAGGACGGCAAATGTAAGTTGGCCAGACGCGCAGAGAGGAAGTGAAATCTCTCTCTCTACAGCCGGCCGAGTACAGTCGATACGTACGTACGTGCGCTATTCATTTACAACTCTATCGGGCGCTCTCCTCCACATAATTAATGCACTGTCACTTTTGAAAGTGAATGTACCAGGTGCGCGAACTCTTCACGAAATCTGTCGAGAGCGCCCTTCGAAGGTTCTGCCCATAATTTTGCCACTGCGCAACGGCAAGTTACGTTTGCCGTCCTGTAAATGACGAATAAAATTGAGAATGATTTTTAAAAGAAATATTTTTCCCTGTATGTGCCGGGGTGTAGCAAGTTTTTTTTTAACATTAATGTTCTGGTTCACGTTCGTGAACTACTTCGAACAGCCTCAAAAAATTTGGATGAAGATGAATTCGTACATAACTTGGGATTTTGCATAGGAAGCTTTTCATGGTGGCCATCATGACGTGTAGCAAGTGGAACTCCAGTAAATTCATTCAAAAGTGCATCACGTTTAAAACCCCTGGTTTTCCTAAACCAGACTGATATTTTGAGATCGTTTGCGAATAACAGGTGGCGATGATGTAGAAAGTACCCAAATTAACCGACAAAAAATTAGCCATAAATTTCCTGCCATGGGTTTCCCGGCGCATGCAGCAAAAGGGCGATACGATTTTTTAAATTTTATTTACGCAGTGCCTTTCTGGAAATATATTTTATAAATGTAAACTATCAAAAACCGTGAAAAAAATGAGATTATTTGATCCGTGGCTACCACAAAAATAGTCCAAATGGGCGCTAAAAATGTTTAATTTAATTTTTTCTGTACCTTTCTGGAAGTAAATTAACCACACACAAACTGTCTGAAAATTGTGAAATATTAAGAATTTTGTTTTAAATATCGAACAGATTATTGATCCGAGGCTATCATTTAAAAATCATAAGTGTAGAAGGGCACCAAAAAATTTTAAATTTATTTTTGCAGTGTTTTGGAAGAACATTTAATGAATACGAACATTCTTTTTTAATATCGAACAGAGATCTGTGGCTGGTATAAAAGACCGAAAAGGCGCTAAAAATGTTAAATTTTTTTTTATACAATGCCTGTCTATAAGTGGATTTAACAAAAACAAACTGCCGAAAAAGCGTGAACATCCTAAGAAATATGTTTTTTTTTTAAATCAAACAGATCATTGAACAGTGGCTGGCATTTTAACAATAATAAAAAAAAGGGCGATAAAAAATGTTTAATTTATTTTTGCTATGCCTTTCTGGAAGTGTATTTAACAAAAACAAACTATCAAGAAAGCGTGAAAAACTTAAGAAGTAGTTTTAATTCTAAAAAGGCGCTAAAAATTTTAATTTGATTTATTGATGTACACCTAATAAATACAAACTGTCAAGATACAGTGAAAATGTTGCGAAATATTTTTTTTCAAATACCGAGCAGGTCATACAACCGTGGCTGGCACATTTTCTTTCCGATTTTTCTTTTCGCTTTTACATTATGGTCTTCCTAAACCAGATTAATTTGTAAAATTTATGCTGGATGTTTTCAACAGATCGAATATGTTTTTGGCAAAACGGCTCCCAAACAAATGACCCGTATTGAAGGTAGAGGTCGCGCAAATAAGATGTACAGAGAAATCAAATTAAATCTTTGATTTGTAAATAGTTTAGTACTACTAACGATAAAGCCTAGTATTTAGAAGTAATGGATAGAATATGTTCCTTAAAGCTAAATTCCGAATCGAAAACCATTCTTAAATCGTTTGAGAACATCTTTCCAAAATTTGATTATTAATGTGGTAGAAACATACATAGAACATAGCACCTAGAACATAGAATATCGAACTTAGAACATGGAACATGGAACAAAGAACATAAAACATAGAACATAGAACATAGAACATGGAACATAGAACATGGAACATGGAACATGGAACATAGAACATAGAACATGGATGCATGTTGTTTTTTTTTTAATATCGAGCAGATATCCGTGGCTGGCATAAAAGTCCGAAAGGTCGTAGAAATTTCTAAATTTCATTTATACAGTGTCTTTCTGAAAGTGTAAGAAAAACAAACTGTCGAAAGAGCGTGAAAATGTTAAGAAATACTTTTTGTAATATCGAACAGATCATAGGTCTGTGGCTGGCATTAAAAAATTCATAAGTCTGAAAGGGTGCTAAAAAGTTTAAATTTTATTTATGTAGCGTCTTTCTGGAAGTATATTTAATGAATACAAATTGTCAAAAACCGTGAAAATGTTAACAATATTTTTTTTAAATATCGAGCAGAGATCTATGACTGTCATATTGGCATATAAGTCCGAAAGGGTGCTAAAATTTTAACATTCTGCTAATGCAGTGCCTTTCTGGAGGGGTGTTTAACAAAAACTAACTGTCAAAAAAGCATGAAAATGTTAAGATTTTTCTTTTAATATCGAACAATCATTGATCTGTGGCTGTCATTAAAAAAAATCATAAACCTAAAATGGCGCTAAAAATGTTTAATTTTATTTATGCAGTTCGTTTCTGGAAGTATATTTAATAAATACAAATTGTCAAAAAACCGTGAAAATATTTTTTTTAAATATCGAGCAAATATCCGTGCCTGGCACATAATTCCGAAAGGACGCTAAAATTTTAATTATATTTATGCAGTACCTTTATGGAAGTGCGTTTAAGAACAACAAACCGTCAAAGAAGAGTGAAAATGTTAATAAATATTTTTTTAATATTAATTAATTAACAGATCATTGATCCGAGACCAGCATTAAAAAAAGGTCCAAAAGGGCACTAAAATATTTTTTCGCGGATTGTTGTGAAATTTAAGATTTTTCGGACTGATTTTATGCCGTGAAATATCACTTTTGCGGACTAGGCTTAAAAAATGCTTATTTATGCCTAGGCTGTCAAAGTAATGAGCCAATCAGGTGAGACTTCACGGCCAATCAGATGAGACGCCGCATCGACCAATAGAAGCAACCTGGTAAATTGTTTGACATTACAATGTAGTTTTCGCTTAATTGAGAGTTGCTTTCAAATTTCCCGTGCCAAAAAGGCGAAAAACAGGCTCCCCGAATTTTTAATAACACTGCGTGTGTTTTCCCCGACCTCCATGCGAGTCCCTAACTTAACCACGCACAAAAATCGAGTCGCGGAACGGTGGCGAAATTTGCTTGCCGTGACCGGCTCCTAGTGTCCCGGCAATTGACGTTTAAACGCCAGCGACCGGCGCACTTATTTCCTGGCACAGTAAAACGAGAGACTTTCCTACAGATGTTGCCTGTGAAAGAAGCCCAATAACGGCTTCTGCGAAGTATTAACAACCTCACGTAAGTTTTCTCTGAGCATCGTGTGTTTGCCTAACTTTTCCACGTAATTGAAGATTTGGAAGTTACTTATTATATAAGTTTTATTTCAATTTAATCATTGAACAATAATAATATGAACATAATGACTTTAATATTTTTAATCGTAAAGAAATGTCAGTGATTCCAAGAAAGTGCATTTTATTGAAAAGTTCCAGAATCACAAAGTAATGGCTTCCACCATCAACTATATCAGTAAAGAAATGTATTGAAGAGTTTTACTCGAAATAATTATTCGGTCCGTCCGATTTAAATATTCACTGCATGTCACTTACGAAATGATGATCTATATAAATGATTTCACCACACACACCGTCACACTACAATGTCTATTACGAGCATAAATGTCAATTTTTATTTTACTTGGGTGGCTTTGTAAAAATTTCGTGTACAACTCGCATATAATGGCTATTAATCACTCGAACGATTTGTTCTACTCACCTACGGCTCGTTCCGCAAACATCGTTCTCGTGATTAATAGCCATCATTATATGCTCGTTGTGCAATATACGCGACCATTTAAACGAACCTGGTCAGAGATGTTGTAATATGATATTAAAATAAAGGATGAAACAAGTGAAACCAAATGATATATTTTCTTTAATTCTGGTCGATGAGGCGCAGATGAAATTTGCTTAGACTAGCTGGTGCGTTCAGCTACGACCGATTTTTGTAGTAAATATAAATATTATAAATATAAGGAAACTACCAAACATCCAATGACTGTCACGACCAATCTTCGTTGAAATGTGACCGCACAGACGGGACACTAACCCGCATCAACGAGGCTGAAACTCGCGGCGCCAAAAATTATATTTCATCAAAAAAATGTATGTTTCACCATTCGATATTGCTTAGTAAGATTTATCATCAGTTCGAATGTTTTTATCCGAAAATCCTGCGAATTTATTGCTACATATCACGTTCAATATTACAATGCTTCTACATTTTCAATATTCCATTTCCGAGTTATACACCATTGCATGTGTACACACAAACAGAAAAATAATTCATAAAAATTCCGTCGACTCTTCAAGTATGCAGGATAAACGTGAGCGGAATTCGCGTCCCCCCCCCCAGCTCCCCTAAACCGGCGGCGGGAAATTCCCCCGTGAAAATCGAGCGTCTTCTACTCCAATGTACAAGTGTATTGAATATAAACTAGATTTCATTGTTGCACGTTTTGGAGTCCTTTGTCGGGGCGAGGACTTTCTGAAATGGGCTCCTTTTCAAATTGATTTGCATCGCCTCGCAATAATCCGCTCCCTTGTTTTTTTTTTCGGCTCGAGTTCTCCCCATCAACCTGAGCGACTGCGAAAGTTGGCCCATTCAATTCGAACGGGGAATTAAGAGGCTAATCCTGGAAGTGTCCGCGATTTCTCCCGGGAGGAACGGTTTAAATATTGGATGACACGCGACGGAGCTTTTTCGTAACGCGAAACCCGGCGACCCTCCGAAGGGATTACGTCCCCCGGGTGACCTCACTTTTGCGTCAATTGCTAAGTACATTAGTGGAATTATATTTGATCCCTGCAGTAAACGTGGTTTTAAATATGTGAGAAAAGTGATTTTATATGCGGATACCACAGAACCGATTTCAATAAAATTTTAGAGGTATGTAGGTAACGATAAAAGACGCCCAAATAAGCAATACAATGTAAAAGGATATATCATCATGACGTCACACGTTTTTGGGACACCCTCTAGAATCAAAAATATTTTCCTGAAATACGTCCTGGGATACAAGTATAATCTGCAAAATATCAAATGTTAACTTAATTAGTAACTAACCCGAATAGTTCCCTCCGATTTTAATAAAATTTGGTGGATTTTGCAGAAGGGCTAAAATACTCGATATAATTTTTTTTGTGAAGGTGTTCGATTATGGAAATAAATAATCGATTATTAATTATTTGTATTAATCGATTATATTGATTAATCAAAATAATGATTTAATCAAATAATCAATTAATTAGATAATACATATTTTTAATGTCTACAAAATGGTAGTTCAAATGATTGAAGGCTGGTAATATGAAGTAGATATTAATTTGCTTTCACTTCTTTTTCTAGCCTGTTTTTCACCCCAATCATGGCAATTTTGTATCCGCTACACATCACCGATATCCCCCTACAATTGTATAAATTGTCCCACTCTCCTCCTTTGTGCACCGGGCACATAACACCCACTCTCCATGATGCCGGTATGTTCATTTCTCCTCTCCACATCTGGTTCATCAGCTCCCTAAACTTTTTCTTTCCTCCTTCCTCTATCTCCTTCCACATCTCCGCCTTCAACGCGAATGACCATAGATGCGCCTTAAACCCAAAATTTATTCCGCCTTCAAACGGGACTATCCGACCTTATATAATAAGTACCCTGTATAATTTTAATTTTAAGCGATGCACTATTTTTATTTTTTATTAATTTTTTAAATCAAACCGTACAAAACTGATTTCCTTTAATTTTTATTGTTTTTATGAGGATATCACTAGACCGATTTCAATAAAAAATTTGGTAACGATAAGGCACCCAAATAAGCTATAAAATAAACAGCATATAATCTAAAAAGATAATCATGACGTCACACTTTTTTGGGACACCCCGTTAACACAAAAATATTTTTGAGAAATACGTCCTAGAACACAAGTATATTCTGCAAATTATCAAAATCGTAACTTAATTAGCAACTGAGCTGTAGAAGACGGGATGCACGATTCTGTGTTGAAATTCTGGTGCATGCGCCGGGCAACACATGGTTATTTTGATAACTATGCTGAAGTGTAATAATAAATAACGATAATAATTGTAATCGCAATATATTTTAGCTCAACAAATTGTTATTCACAGCCACCTTCGATTTTTATTCATGAAAATGGTAATTGGAATAATTGATAAAACGAGTTTTCTGCAAATAACTTTTATTGTGTTAGCAATTGTGATAAGGAAAAATATTTGCTTTTTCAATCCGCATGATATAACGGAAAATATACAGAGGTTCCAATTAAAAATAAGAAAAATAAAGTGCTTTACAGTTTGTAAAGTTTGGCACTAAATTTTGGATAGCCTGTATAATTCATATCTATCAAACTTGGCTAACGTGACTATCAGACCTTATTCAATAAGTACCCTGTATGATTTTATTAACGAGGTAGTATTTTTATTTTTTATTCATTTTTTAAACCAATGGTGCAAAACTGACTTTTTTAAATTTTTAATTTTTGATGCGGATATCACTGAACCGATTTCAATAAAATTTTAGGGGCATGTAGGTAACGATAAAACGCACTTAAGTAAGCAATAAAATATACAGCAGGTAATCTGGAAAGATATATCATCATGACTTCACACTTTTTTGGAATTTTTTTTTCTTGAAATACGTCCTAGGATACAAGTATATGGTGCAAAATATCACAATCCTAATTTAATTAGTAAGTGAGCTATCGAAGACGAAACGTGAAATGCAAGACTCTGTATATAAGAAAATGATTTTTTAAATAAAAAAAATGGTGATGTGTCCATCATGTTACTTTCTCCGACTTAATGGTATCTTAGCCATTTATATTTACGTTTTCATTGTTTTTTTTCAATTGAAATCATATTTTAAATGTACATCGAGCGTTGTGTAAACTCGGATGAAACTGACGTTTAAAACGTCAAAAGTGTGAAAGATGAAAAATTATACTTCAAATTCAAAAACTCGGTTTACTCAAAAACTAACGATATTTCGGAAAAAACTTTCCAAGTTGTTCATTTTGGCATTCTCTACAATTATTAAGCACATAAATTTGCTGTAACTATTATCGTTTCAAAATTATAAACCAAAAATTAAAAAAAAAATTAATACATTTTTTTCTCGAATAGCAATGATTTTATGAAAAATATGTTTAAGCAAAAGATATTCACTTATTTGTAGTCTTTAATGTTTGTTTAAATGTTTTTGTAATATTTTTCATATTTAAGAAAATATTGGCAAAAAACAAAAAACAGTTAAGGTAAACACCTACTTCCGGTGTACAAAATTTTACCAAAAGCTTTTCAGTTCTTCGGATTATAAAATAAGAAGGATGTTCAAAGTTTCATATCAATTTATCTATTAGTGTTTGAGATGCAGCGCACTCAGCCAGACACACACACATGCACAGACACAATTTTTTTTTTCCAGAAATTGTTGAAATGGCATCTAGGTACCCCAAAACGGATATTTTCGTTAAAAAAATTTTTGAAAAAAAAATCACGATCACAATACTTTCTCGTACTTCGTAACGAAGAGAGTAAAAAACTTAAATGGTCGTGCGAGAAGCAGCCCATGGAGAAACCCCAAAAATTTACCGAAACATCCGGTAAAGTTTGAGCTGGATGAACTCGTTCCATCCTCTGAATAACAGAGGATACATTTCTTACAAAATAAATACAATTTTAACAAATTTACCATCCACATAAAATAACTTTTTGTTTGCACAAACTTTTATTACACGATTGCGTACTAAAAAAACTTCCGACTGAATAAACTCGATCGGAATAAGAGTCCCAGGTTCGGTTAAAACAAACGAACAGCGATCGAAGCGTTTTCGTACACTTTACATCCCTTTAACTTATTTCGTCCGCTCGAAAACATCCAAGTAAACAATTCCGATGGGGCCATTCACAGAAGGATGTCCGACCCAATTATTTACGTTTAGCCCCATTGTTTTCCTCTTATTTTTTCTTTATTATTCCCGATTAATTCTGCAAAAACGAGAGAAATGAGAACTTACCGCAAAACATGCGAATGAGAAAAGTCTGCGGTTGACGGGGCGGCGCGATTTTCCCGCGTGATTGATTCATTTTTTTTTACCCCCCGATAGAACCGGTCGAGTAAAATATGGAATATTTAATTGGAGTTTTGCTTTTCTTGCATCAGAACTCGGTGAAGTTTATTGGGATGGAAAATTGTGAAGGGGGTTGATAATGCTTGTTAAGGTAAATTATATAAAAGGATTTTACTTTAAGGTAAAATCTGCCATTACTAAAACATCCTTTCTTACATTTAATGATATGACACGAGGTGACGTTTTAAATACGCTGATGTTGAAACTAAAATCGCAATAGCTCTGAACAATTGCCAATTTCGATCAGATTTTGACGTTTGCTCCGCGTCGATGTTACGAATTTAAATAAAGCGTAAGTTAGAATCAAATTATTTTCTTCTAATCAATTTGCGCTCGTAGAGGAACGTCTTATAAACTCGTGACTAAAATACGTTTACAATAGTATATTATTAAACGAGTGAGAAAGTTGGCTATTGCCACGAGGGTGAAGTTGCAACACGAGCCGTAGGCGAGTGTTGCAATTCACCCGAGTAACTTGCCCTCCCCATGTACCCGCTTGTCCAAGGATATCCTTTCAATCACCGTGCAATCATCGCATACACCACTAAATTTCTCAGACTTCGCTTTTCGCCGAAAATCGAATTAGGAAAAAACATTGTGTGTGATTTCGAGCGCAAGCCCTGTTTGCCCATCCATCTCAATCGGCAAACACGTACTCTACCCTCATAATACACAAATAGCTATTATAAGACATTAACTTACCTGTTCCCAATATCGTATGGACTAGTGTAATTAATACTTTGATCAAAATTCTATTTACATGCAATTTCATTAACAATCCGTTTCCTCTGTCCAAACTCTATAGCAAACAAAGCCGGCCCACTCGAAATCCTCTTCGCGAGGGGCACATTATTTATGGTCAGAGATTAAATTTGCGGCCGCGGCGGATCCAAATAAAACCGGCCGTAAATTTAAATTACCGCCCACCGCCCCCATTTTTCCGTATCTTGAGCCCCTCTGGCCGCTAACGAACTTCCGAAAGCCACCGAAAAATATTTGCCATCGCGGAACGGCAATTATTCATGTTGAATGTGTGCGCGACGACTTAAAAAACGCGCCGGAAATTGAAATTCGCAATTCGGCACGGGACAGGGGAGAGTTTGCGTTCTGGACCTGCGATTTTTAATTTGCTCCGGCTCGAGCTCGACAAATATTAATAATTCCGCCGCAAATATTTATTTTTAATCGTGCCTCGGCGTACACGCAACTTTAAAAATACGCAAACAAGAATTAAAATTGTGTACGTTTAAAAGCGTGTTTGTTTGTTTGTTTGCGCGTCGGGCGGTCTCGGATTTTTCTTTGCGGTGTAATTAAATTAATTAAATATTGCTTTTACGTAATTTACAGTACAGGTTAGAGTCGTATATTATGCAGTGGCATAATGTAGCCTCCTCTACAAAGATCCACGAGCCGCCGCTGCCTTGAACGAATGATGAATGAAGTCTAGTATTGTACTTGGCAAATAAGTTTAGATCAAACCAAAAACCGAAATAAAACATTTAATTTGACGTAAAAAATAAAAAATTTGAATATTAAATAATTCCTTAAACATAAATCACACAGACTATATTTTCCAGATAAATATCAAAGTAAATTAATTTTATCTAAAAATAAACCCCATATTTAATTTTTTTTACTTAGGCATGAGCCATTCAGTCACATCGACTTATTAATTTTTGTATTTTTAATTTTGGGATGAGTAAATGAACAAATGATTAAATGAATAATGTCAGACGTATACACAACAACCATGGACCCACTAAAACAAAAAATATAAAATGAAATAAATAACCCAAAATTAATTTTAAAAAAATCCTTGAAAATACAGGTCAAAAAATTCAAAAATTTAGGTTGCAAAATCTGAAATAAAGGGCAAAAATTAAAAACTTTGACCACAAAAAAAAATCCGCAAAAAAATCAAAAATTTCCGCGTAAAAACTAATAATTCAGGAATCTAATATGTAGGAAATTTTGGCCAGAACGTCAGGCCTGAAAATCAAAAATGCTGAAATATCGAAAACTTCAACAAACCAATCAAAAATATAGGCTAAAATAATAAGAATTTTTTTTCGGATATTTTCGACTTTTGTTTGTTGAAATTTTCGATTTTTTTACGATTTTTTTATTATAAAAACTATTAGAAGTTGTTAAAGACAATGCAAACTTTCAGCATACCAAAAATGATACTGGAATTCGCTATAGGAAAATCATTAACAGGCATACAAATTTTAACATATAAATCCCTATGGTGCATATATAAAAAAAACGCACTGTATAGTATTTATTTTCCTCATACAGTATGTATTAATGTACATTTTATCATAAAATTTTGAAGGAAATTTTAGTTAGTAATAGATCAATTATTTTTCTACATGATGCGCTGCATTAGAATAACTTAAACATGTTTTATTTCAGTAAAAAATGAAATTATTTAATATAAATAACTGAGCAAAAATAATCAAAGTACCTAGAATTTACGAAACGTCAGATTGATTAGTGACGCAAGTAATCAAATGAATTTATACTAGAAAATGTCTGTTTATACTGTTGAAGAACGGGTGAAATGCTAACGGTAATTATAAGAGGTATGTTCAGCAGGGAAATTGTTGGATTTTTCTACAAGAAGTCAGGGAATTTTTATTTTAGGGAAATAGTTGACAAATTTTCTGCAGCGTATCTCGATCGTCCGTTTCCGAGCAAAAGCACTTTTTAATTGAATGAAACATGTTTCAATTATTCTAATTAAGAGCATCACGTAGAAAAATAATTGATTTATATTACTAACTAAAATTTGCTTCAAAATTATATGATAAAATATACATTAACACAAGGTATATTTTTTAGCATGTAAAATCCTATGGCCCACGATAAAAAAAACATACTGTATAAATAGTACAGATTATATATATAAAAAATAAAAATTAGCAGATGGCCTTATTTCAAGTATTCAATTTTTTTTTTTACTTGTCCTGAGCCATTCAGTCACACACGGCTGTTATTTTTTGAAATTTCTATATTTGTATGAATAAATGAAATTAAATGAATAATGTAAGACATACAGGGTGTATTTGAAATAATGAACAGGCATTTAAGGGCACATACACGAAATATTTGTGAACCCATTTCCGACAAAATTTATTCGAAAAATTTTTTGAGATTTTTTAAACATTTTGAGAACCGATGCTTTTCTTATTTAATTAAGTCTGCATGGAATGTGTGTTTGTTTGTTTAAAACGCGAGATACGATTTCTTGCCTCCGAAATTTGAAGTGTTATCGCAACGTTTTTTTTTGTAAAAGATAAACAGTCCTCAAGTTCATTGACGCTTAAAGAGCACTCAGATATTTCCTACGCGCTTGTTGTAATTCGATATCTAAAGCCGATGCCGTTTAAAAATTAGGTCACATTACCACTGCCCCCAAACATGTTGCGTATTTTCACTCATTAACTTTAATAATTAATTGCGGGCTTTTTGTTATAGTTATAAACAAAATAATTGCGAATATTGTTTAAAAATAATATAAGCTCTTTGTGGTTACGAGCCTGTTCGTTATTTCAAATACACCCTGTATACAACAACCACGGACCCGAGCGAATATTCTCGATCCCCGAAAAATCTTCCGCCCGGGATGGGAATCGAACCCACACGGCCGCGGTGTCTTCAAATTATTACATTTTCAAAACATCGGAATAAACGTAACGCCCATCCTTATATGGGTTATTTAATCGACTCTTATTTTTGTTTAGTTTTATTTTCTTGCGCGAAACGCATTATACACATACGAATCGTCTCGTATCTGACATAAAATGATAATGTCACCTCCCGCTGTAAAACAAAAACAAAACGAAAGCGCAATAACCGTGCTGTATCTTGCCACGTTTCGGCCATAACCATGAAGTTGCAAATTATTACCTCTGCACAAGCTACGATATGAATTTACTGTGGGATGATAATGGCCATTTTTCGAGCGTCGACGCCCAATTACCCTTTATTTATTTTCAATAGCCCCACCGTAACGGTGCTGAACCAATATCTATTTTACCGGGAAAATTCAATTAACATCCACAAATCAATAAATGTAGCACTAACTGTAATAATTCAGTTCTGCAGTTATCCTGAATAATGAATGGTTTAGCTTCAATAACACATTGTATCTGTTGTTAATACTATTAAGGTAATTCTAAGCATAATTGATTCATGTTTTGTTTCAATAATAAATATTATACAGAGTTAAATCTCGTATACAGAAACGCATTTTAAGCTTTTAAAATTACAAAAACCAACAGGTTGACTATTCATAATTTTTAAATTATCAATAAATATTAATATTATTATTATTGTTATCTGCATCATCAGTAACATCATTGTAACGTTACTCTTCTTTTACATTTCATATCGATTATAAAATGTATTCAATTTTAATCATCGTTGATTTACTAGTTTTTTAGCCAAAAAATAATCGACTTGGACAGAAATTAGAAGAATAAATAGCAACTAAATGCGCCATGGCAATTGAAATTTATTACATTAACAATCAGCGTAATTAGACTGCAGCGTGCCGCGCGTAAATGAATGCAAATTTATTCCCCGAAAAAAATATTACGCAGCATAAAATGTATTCGAACTATTCCCCCGCTTTTCATTTACTAGATATTAGAAGTGAATATTAAATATTTCGCTCTGGAATCTCAACTTTTATATTAAGTAACTTTTCGGTATTGATTTTAAACGGAAAGTTAAGATGAGCACGAACGAAAATTTTAATTTTAAACACTAATTATAGATACCTGAAAAATGTTAATTAACCCAGTTTTTTTGTTTCTGACTTGATTTTTATTAAATGAGCAATACAGCTATAATTACTAAAAGTTAATTGGTTATTATTAATTGTTTTAATATTTACATATTGGTAGTTCATATTATTAACGATGTTATGAAATTGAATTTTTTTGGTAAAATTAATGTCTATTTCATTACTATTCCTAATAAATTGTTTATTTTTTTATTGATCTTAAAGTTTTTACTTTTTAAGTACAAGAAAGTATTGTGATCGTGATTTTTTTTCACAATTTTTACTTTCTCCGTTACGAAGTACGAGAAAGTATTGTGATCGTGATTTTTTTTTTTAAATTTTTTTTACGGAAATATCCGTTTTGGGGTCCGTAGATGCCATTTCAACAATTTCTGGAAAAAAAATGTTTGTGTCTGTGTGTGTGTGTGTGTGTGTCTGGCTGTGTGCGCTGTATCTCAAAAACTAATATAGCAATTGATGTGAAACTTTGAACATACGTCTTATTTGATAATCCGAAGAACTGAAAAGCTTTTGGTAAAATTTCGTAAATAAACCATAAAAACGTGAATATAAATGGCTACGATACCAAGTCGGAGAAAGTAACATGATGGCCACATCACCATTTTTTTTTTACGTTTTGGGGTCCCTAGATGCCGTTTCAACAATTTCTGGAATTTTTTTTTGTGTCTGTGTGTGTGTGTCTGTCTGTGTGTGTGTGTGTGTCTGTGTGTGTGTGTGTCTGTGAGTGTGTGTCTGTGTGTGTGTGTGTGTCTGGCTGTGTGCGCTGTATCTCAAAAACTAATAAAGCAATTGATATGAAAATTTTAACATACGTCTTATTTGATAATCCGAAGAACTGAAAAGCTTTTGGTAAAATTTTATACACCGGAAGTGAGTTTACCTTCACTGTTTTTTGTTTTTTGCCAATATTGTCTTAAATATGAAAAATATTACAAAAACATTTAAACTAATATTGAAGACAACAAAGAAATGAACATCTTTTGCTTGAAAATATTTTTCATAAAATCATCGCTATTCGAGAAAAAAAATTATTAATGTTTTTTTAATTTTTGGTTTATAATTATGAAACGATAATAGTTATAGCAAATTTATGTGAATAATATTTGTAGAGAATGCTAAAATGAACAACTTCTGAAGAATAAGTTTTTTTCGAAATCTCGTTAGTTTTTGTGTAAACCGAGTTTTTGAATTAGAAGTATAATTTTTCTCTTTCATAATTTTGACGTTTTAAACGTCAGTTTCATCTGAGTTCACGCAACATTTAAAATATGATTTGCATTAAAAATAAACCATGAAAGCGTAAATATAAATGATATTATCTTGTCGGAGAAAGTAACATGATGGCCACATCACCATTTTTTAATGGAGGCGTCCATCCACCCGGAATTTGTTTCACTAATTAAAGGACTCAACCGCCATCCTTTAACCCGTTTTTGCCCAACGATTTTTTTCAAATCTTCATATTTTCATATTTTCTGTGTTTCTTATCATAAAAAATTCAAACGACAAATGTGGGTTTACCTCTAGTGCGCTGTGGTCTTACCGATCATAAATTCTGCGAAAACACGGAACGTTAGTGCACGTGCAATTCTTCGAAAATATAGATAAGCAGAAATAGGTTAATGTAAACTTTAAGTAGAAACCCGATAAAATTACTTTATTACTTTCACGTTATGCAGATCACACTGAAATATTTAAAGAATCGAACAAAACTTTCCATTACATTATTTATTATCTAATCTAGGATTCATTATTTAAAATCTTTTCGGGTTATAAAAGTTATGATTGAAAGAGGTTTTCCTTTTATTTTCCAGCGCTCGGAAGTAATTTAAAAGTGCGGCCTTCATTTTCCATTTGCTATTATTGTCGGAGAGGGTTGCGTTCCTTCACCTCGCGTTTTCTAGCAATTTTCAATCATTGTGATGGAAAATAATAAAACGGTCTGGTGTGCTATTGAAAGTATAACTTTTAGGTCATATCTGTGTTTTTTTTAATACAGGGTATTCGGTTACAAGTCTAAAATATTTTACCGACATAGAGTATGGTTTAAAATAAATTTAAAAATCTTAATAAACAGATCAGACAGATCGCTTAAACTTTCCTGTAATCAAGAATTTTTGCCCAAACTTTGTAAGATAGTCAACGCAGACATATTATCTAGACCAGCGCTGTTCAAAATATTTTTAGTTCCGACCCCCATTTTGAGAAAGATTTTGCCGCGACCCCTGAGTGGACATTTCTTAAAACTTTCCCAAAATCTTTTCAGTTCTTCAGATTGCTTTTTGTTTTTTCCATTAATTTTTTAAATATGAAAAATGTAACAAAAACTTTAAACAAATATTGAAGGCAATCAAAAACTGAACATTTTTGTTTGAAAATATTTGTCCACGAAATGAAATATTTCTTGAAAATTAATTGAATTTTTTGCTATTTTTGGTCTATAATTATAAAATGTTACATAAAATTATTATTAATACATAATAGTAGAGAATGCCGAATTAAAAAATACGTTTTTTTTAATATTAGATTTTACCAATTTTTATTGTTAGGCTTGGATTTTTCATTTTTTTGCCAAAATTTTATATATTCGCCTCATATTTTCTATTTTTTGGTCTACAGTTTTTGGCACGTATAGTTTTTTCCAAATTTTCAATTTTTTGGTCTGCATTTTTCATTTTTAAGCCCAAATTTTCAATTTTTGGTCTAAATTTTTGTTTTTTTTCGCCTATGTTTTTTTAGTAACCTGAATTATTGATTTTAATGCGCGAATTTTTGATTTTCTACCGAAAATGGTCTTTATTTAAAGAACAGTATTTTAGATTTTGCAGCCTACATTTTTTATATTTGGACTATTTTGAGGTTATTTTTCCAGTATCTTCTACAAAGTTTTCTTTTGAAATTTCAGATTGTTTACTTAATTTTATATTATTAATTTTAATTTAGGCTTTCATTTTTTGTTTCAAGTTAAAGTTTAGGCCAAAATTTTGGCAAAAAAGGAAATATTTAGTCCCAAATATAAAAAAATTAAGCAAAGAGATAAAAAATTTGAATAAAAAAATAAAAAAAAATTAAGTAGTTGGCCGGGATATTTCATTTTTTTGCCAATATTTATATATATTTGCCTTGTATTTGCTATTTTTAGTCTACAGTTTTTGGCACGTATGATTTTTTCCAAATTTTCGAGTTTTTTGGTGTAATTTTCTATTTTTTAGTCTGCGTTTTTCATTTTTAAGCCCAAATTTTCAATTTTTGGTCTAAATTTTTGTTTTTTCTTTGCCTACGTTTTTTTTAGTAACCTGAATTATTGATTCTAATTGATTTTTTACCGAAAATAGTTTTTATTTAAAGAACTGTATTTTCGATTTTGAAGCCTACATTTTTAATTTTTTTTATTTTGAAGTTACTTTTCCAGTATCTTCTATAAAGTTTTTTGTAATTTCAGATTGTTTACTTAATTTTATATTATTGATTTTAATTTAGGCTTTCATTTTTTGTTTAAAATTTAGGCCAAAATTTTGGAAAAAAAGGAAATATTTAGTCCCAAATATAAAAAAATGAAGCAAAGAGAAACAATTTGAATCAAAAAATTTAAAAAAATTAAGTAGTTGGTTAAAATAATTTCCTCACGACCAAAATTTTGTAAATGTCAAATTTAACTTTTCTATTTTAGCTCTAAATTATCGATTCAGATTTTATAACCTCAATGATTCATTTTCATGCGAAAATTTCTGATTCCCTGACAAGTATTTTCGAGTGTATATTTACGGACCTTTATTTCAAATTTTGCAACTTACACGGTTTATATTTGGTCCAGAATTTTTTCTTCAATTTAAGGTTTTTATTTTAATTTAAAGTTATTTATTTAATTTTATATTTTTGATTGTAATTCAGTCGTTGTTTTATAGTTTTTAAGTTAAAATTTGACATTTATTTAGAAAAATATTGTCATGATGGAATTATTTAAAAAAAAATGACTTATTTTTGATTTTATTGTCTGAATTTTAGTTTGGCCTATATTTTAGATCTTTGGCCAGTATTTTCAATTTTTTTGGAACATATTTTTATTTTTGGGACTAATAATTCTTTAGAGAGAGAGAGAGAGAGAGAGAGAATACATTTATTGAGAAACTTTTACAAATGACGTCAACAGGCAATTGACCAAAGGTTTTTCAATCTAAATATTCTTTATTTTGGCAAAAATTTGCGTGTTGAAATATTTGATTTTTTAGTATGTATATTTTAGTTTTTGATTTTGGTCTAAATTTTAGCTTTTTTAACCTGAATTATTGATTTTTATGCGCGAATTTTTTATTTTTTGGTTTAAATTTTTGATTTGTTGCTTTTTATTTTTGCAAGGTAAATTATTGAATGTTTGGGCTTGCAGTCTCACGGTTTTAGTTTTAGCTTATTTTTTTAAATTTTATAACGTGTGTCTCACGAAAAACGCCCCAAGCTCTAGCGACTTTATTTTTGACTTAAATTGAAAAAACAAATATAACATTAAATCGCATCTCGAGTGCTACAATCTGCTCGTAACAGATTTTTTTGAGAGCGGCCATCTTGCCGACATGACGTCATCGGACATTTTTTTTAAATGGCACCAAAAATGTTTAATTAAAACTTTCTTATAGAAACTTTTCTATGCTTTTCAACGATGTAGTCATTTCATAGGCTTGAATACATTTTCTTTGAGAAAATTCCGTTTTGAGGTTTCTCGAAACGAAATTTTTGAAAACTGTCCGTGAGTCTCTATCTCAAAGACTACTAAATAGTTTCAAATGAATATTTGAACATAAGCTTTATTTAACAATTCAAAGAGCCAAAAAGTTTTTGGTGAAATTTTGTGCATTGGCAATGTATCTTACCTTTTCTTGTTTTTTTTTTCGTGTGAGTGTGTCTGTCTGTGCGCGCTGTATCTCAAAAACTAATAAAGCAATTGATTTGAAACTTTGAACATCCATCTTATTTGATAATCTGAAGAACTGAAAAGCTTTTGGTAAAATTTCGTACACCGGAAGTGGGCGTTTACCTTAACGGTTTTTTGTTTTTTGCCAATATTTTCTTAAATATGAAAAATATCATAAAAATATTTAAACAAACTTTGAAGAAAACAAAGAAATTAACATCTTTTGCTTGAAAACATTTTTGATAAAATCATTTTTATTCGAGAAAAAAATTTATTCTTTTTTTTTTAATTTTTGGTTTATAATAATAAAACGATAACAGTTACAACAAATTTAGGTGAATAATAATTGTAGAGAATGCTAAAATGAACAACTTATGAAGAATAAGTTTTTTTTGAAATCGCTTTAGTTTTTGACTAAACTGAGTTTTTGAATTTGAAGTATAATTTTTCCATCTTTCATAATTTTGACGTTTTAAACGTCAGTTTCATCCGAGTTTACATAACGCTCGATGTACATTTAAAATATGATTTAAATAGGAAATAAACCACGAAAGCGTAAATATCATTGACTATTATATCATCAAGTCGGAGAAAGTAACATGATGGCCACATCACCATTTTTTTCAGAAATTGTTGCAAAGGAACGGGAAAATCCCATCCTCAACAATATAAGTTAATTTTACTATTTTACTTACTTGTACCTGATACTGGAAGAAAAGCTTCATATTTATAGTCAAATAATTTTTTTTTGAATTTGGCGATCCACAAATATTTTCTAGCTACCCCTACGGAGGTGCGACCCACTGTTTGCGCACCACTGATCCAGACAAATTGAGATTTCTAGTAAATAATATAATTTTTAACTTAAACACGTAGAACAATTACTAATTTACCTAACTTTCCCGGAACTTGACTAATTCAACATAACTTTGCATTGTCACTGTCTCGCGCAAACTGTGTTTTCTAGGCGAACAGTATTTCCTAGTTTAAAATTAATTTAAACACAACTGCTAATGTTCCTCCAGACTATAATATCCTCCCGGAGAGATCTTAAATACAATTTGAAACTGTCGCCTTCGATGCCTCCCCAAGAGTACTCCGCGGGTGAAGTAATCGAATCGAAACGTCGCGCGTTCGCGAAAGAGTGGAACTGCTCCGCGACGGCCAATTAGGGCCGGATTAATTGCCGTTTAATTAGGCATCCCCTCGATGAATGAGCGCGGGTGTAATTGAATTTAAATTTCGAGGTAAATACACCGCCGAAACCGAGCCGAGTGCGTATTTTTCCAGCGACAAAGATTTAACTCGTTCAGGTTGCAGATTATGCTCAACATTCATGAGCGGAAATTGGGGTTGTAATGAATTTAGTTCGATACTAACGAAGGTGAAAATTGTGCTTCCCGGCGCTTCCACCATTTACGCTCGGTTCATAAATCGACCCACATCGACGCAAATATACTAAATTTTTTAATACATTATTATTTAATGTGTATATGTGTAATTGAAATTTCATTTGGGTTCGTTTATAAAACACCAATTATTTTAAATTTAATTTAATTAAATTAATTAACTTGTTTTTTCGTTACTGCAACAGTGATTAATAAAGTCACTAAACTTTAAATAATTAGTTATTATTTTCTGAACCATGGTTAGCAGTTGTTTATTTGGTAATGTTTTTATTTAAGGTAAAGTATGTTCATTAAAAAAAACCTCAAGGGTGCCATGATTTTTTATTTAAAAAAAATAAGTTGATAACACATATTACTTGCGGCATGTTCCTACCGATAAATTCATTTGCTGTGACAAACGGCCCAGAGAATTCAATTCCTAACATGTGTGCCAACTTAAATTAAAAAAAATAAAAAATCATGGCACACTTGAGGTTTTTTTTTAATGAACATACCATATAACAAGAACTCTGAGATCAGTAAATATTCAGTAAATATGCAATCGGAGTTTTATGTCTTTGGCGCCACGATTGAACACTGAACTTCTGAGTGGGTAACGTCATGTTGTGTTATGGTTCATTCGAAATCTGTGGACAATTCCTAAGCCCCAGATGGTTCTTGCACTGTGGTTATTAAGTAGAGTACGAGAATCCAATGTATTCAAATTTTATATAAATCACGTGAAGTTCAGAAAGCAGTTGTGACTTTTCATTAATTTCCCCCTTCTGTGGAGATAATAGGAATTATGGGCTGAAGGAACTCTGCCAACAAGGTGGGGATGAAGAACATTACATTTTAATTAATTGTATAGTCCTTAATTTACTTCGTAAAATTATTTTTCAATAAAGATGTTTGTACAAATAGATGACTTAATTAATCAGAATTAATTTTGCACAGTTATGCATAGGTTGATTATTCAACATTCGGGCTAATTTTTGTCTTTATTGAATTAATTTAAAGTATCCGCAACAAGTGAGTGTTTTAATTTTAGTTGTACAAGATTTATTTCGCCATTAATACCAGTGGAAAAAAAAATTGACAGTTGAAATAATACCATTTTTGACAGTTAAAAAAACACTCTTTTTGACAGTTGAAATAATACAATTTGTGACGGTTGAAAAATTCCTGTTTGACTTTAAAACCTCCATTTTAAACAGTTGAAAAAACATCCTTTTTAAAAGTTGAAATAATACCCTTTTTGACAGTTGAAATAATACCCTTTTTCACAGTTGAAATAATACCATTTTTGACAGTTCAAACAACACTCTTTTTGTCAGTGGAAAAAATTCCTGGTTGACATTAAAACCACCATTTTAAACAGTTGAAAAAACATCCTTTTTAACAGTTGAAATAATACCACTTTTGACAGTTGAAATAATACCATTTTTGACAGTTCAAAAAACATTATTTTTGACAGTTAAAACAATACAATTTTTGACAGTTGAAAAAATTCCTGGTTGACATTAAAACCAATATTTTAAACAGTTGAAAAAGACATCATTTTTAACAGTTGAAATAATAACATTTTTGACAGTTGAAAAATACCATTTTTAACAGCTCAAAAATATTATTTAGAAAAACATTTTTAATAACTAAACACATTCCGGTTGTGAAAGTCACAGAGTTAATTTTTTGGAATATAAAAACGTCATTTTGAGCGGTTGAAAACTTTTGAAATCTATGGTAGAAAATATAATTTTGACTCCTTGAAAGGTTACTTCTGGTATGTGGTAACATTTTTTGGTTAAAACGTGTGGTTTTTAACAGTAAAAAATACAGTTTTTGACCCTTTTTGACAGTTGCAATAATATCATTTTTGACAGTAAAAAATATATCATTTTTGACATTAGAAAAATATCATTTTCTACAGTTAAAATAATACCATTTTTGACAGTTGAAACAGTAATATTTTGACATTAGAAAATACCATTTCAACAGTTGAAAAAAACACCCTTTTTGACAGTTGAAATAATACCACTTTTGACAGATGAAATAATACCATTTTTGACAGTTCAAAAAACAATCTTTTTGACAATTGAAACAATTCAATTTTTGACAGTTGAAAAAATTCCTGTTTGACATTAAAACTACCATTTTAAACAGATGAAAAAACATCCTTTTTAACAGTTGAAATAATACTCTTTTTGACAGTTGAAAAAATACAATTTTTGACAGTTCAAAAAACACTCTTTTTGACAGTTGAAACAATTCAATTTTTGACAGTTCAAAAAATTCCTGTCTGACATTAAAACCAATATTTTAAACAGTTGAAAAAACATCATTTTTAACAGTTGAAATAATACCATTTTTGACAGTTAAGAAATACCATTTTTAACAGCTCAAAAATATTATTTAGAAAAACATTATTAATAACTAAACACATTCATTCAACGTCATTTTGAGCGGTTGAAAAGTTTTAAAATCTTTGTTAGAAAATATAATTTTGACTTCTGTGTGGTTTTTAACCGTAAAAAAATACCGTTTTTGACCCTTTTTGACAGTTGCAATAATATCATTTTTGACAGTAAAAATATCATTTTTGACATTAGAAAAATATCATTTTCAACAGTTAAAATAATACTATTTTTGACAGTTAAAACAGTATTATTTTGACATTAGAAAATACCATTTCAACAGTTGAAAAAAACATTCTTTTTGACAGTTGAAATAATATCATTTTTGACAGTAAAAATATATCATTTTTGACATTAGAAAAATATCATTTTCAACAGTTAAAATAATACCATTTTTGACACTTGAAACAGTACTATTTTGACATTAGAATATACCATTTCAACAGTTGAAAAAACATCCTTTTTGACAGTTGAAATAATACCATTTTTGACAGTTGAAAAATACTATTTTTGACAGTTAAAAAATACCATTTTTAACAGCTCAAAAATATTATTTAAGAAAACATCATTAACAACTAAACACATTCTGGTTGTGAAAACTACAGACGTAATTTTTTGAAATTAAAAACGTCATTTTGAGCGGATGGAACGTTTTAAAATCTATGGTAGAAAATATAATTTTGACCACTTAAAAGATTAGTTCTCGTATATAATAAATTTTTTTGGTTAAAATTTGTGGTTTTTGACCGTAAAAATACCATTTTTGACATTTGCAATAATACCACTTTTGAAATTAAAAAATACCATTTTTGACATTAAAAAAATACCATTTTCAACAATTAAAATAATACCATTTTTGACATTTGAAAGTACTATTTTGACATTAAAAAAATACAATTTCAACAGTTAATAAAATATTCTTTCTGACAGTTGAAATAATACCATTTTTGACAGTTGAAAAATACCATGACTGTAAAAAATACCATTTTTGATCCTTTTTGACATTTGCAATAATATCACTTTTGAAGTTAAAAATACCATTTTTGACATTAGAAAAATACCATTTTCAACAGTTAAAATAATACCATTTTTGTCAGTTAAAACAGTACTATTTTGACATTAAAATAATACCATTTCAACAGTTGAAAAAACATCCTTTTTGACAGTTAAAATAATACCATTTTTGACAGTTGAAAAATACCATTTTTAACAGCTCAAAAATATTATTTAGGAAAACATCTTTAAAAACACCAACACATTCTGGCTGTGAAAATTACAGAGGTAATTTTTTGGAATTAAGAAAGTCATTTTGAGCGGCTGGAATGTTTTAAAATCTATAGTAAAATTTTTTGGTTAAAATGTGTGAAAATTACAGAGGTAATTTTTTGGAATTCAAAAAAGTCATTTTGAGCGGTTGGAACGTTTTAAAATCTACAGTAAAATTATTTGGTTAAAATGTGTGATTTTTTACCGTAAAAACTTTCATTTTTGACATTTGCAATAATATCACTTTTGAAGTTAAAAAATACCATTTGTGACATAAGAAAAATACCATTTTTTACAGTTAAAATAATACCGTTTTTGACAGTCAAAACAGTAATATTTTGACATTAAAAAATACCATTTCAACAGTTGAAATTATACCATTTTTGACAATTGAAACAATACCATTTCAACAATTGAAATAATACTATTTTTGACGGTTGAAACAATACCATTTTGACATTAAAAAATATCACTTCACGATTAAAAAACCCGTTTTTTTTTTATATTTGAAATAATACCATTTTTGACAGTTGAAAAATACCATTTTTAACAGCACAAAAATGTTACTTAGAAGTACATTTTTAAGAACTAAACACATTCTAGTTATGAAAGTTACAGAGTTAATTTTTTGGAACTGAAAAGCGACATTTTGACCGCTTGAAAAGTTTCAAAATCCGTGGTAGAAAATATAATTTTGACTTCTTGAAATGTTACTTCTGGTATATAGTAAACTTTGTAGGTTAAAATGTGGGGTTTTTGACGGTATAAAAATACCATTTTTTACTATTTTTAACAGTTAAAATAATACTATTTTTGACAATTGAAAAAATACAATTTTTGACATTAAAAAGAATCATTTTCAACAGTTCAAATAATACCATTTTTCACTGTTCAAAAAATACCCTTATTGACAGGTGAAATAATACCATTTTTGACCGTTGAAAAAATACCATTCTTGGCATTAAAAAATACCATTCTGAACAGTTAAAATAATACCATGTTTGACAGTTAAGAAACGCCCCTTTTTACAGTTGAAATAATGTTATTTTTGACAGTTAAATAATAGCATTTTACACATTTGAAAAATATAATTTTGACAGTTAAAATAATACCATTTTTGGCAGTTGATAAATTAGCATTTATGAAAGTATTATATTTTCTATTATGGATTTTGAAACTTTTCAACCGCTCAAAATGATGCTTTATGGTTCCAAAAAAATACCTCTATAACTTTTATAACAAGAATGTGTTAGTTGTTAAAAAAATGTTTTCCTAACAAACATTTTTGAGCTCTTAAAAATGGTATTTTTCATCTGTCAAAATAGTATTATTTCAACTGTCAAAATGGGTGTTTTTTAACAGTCGAAAATGGTATTTTTTATTGTCAAAATGATATTTTTTTAACTGTCAAAAATAGTATTATTTCAACTGTCAAAAAGATCGTTTTTTTCAGCTGATGTGATGATGTGGTTCATAATTCGTTTTCAGCTTCGCATATACAAATTTATAAGTGGTCTATTTTGGGTATAAACATAAGGTATACTTGTTATTTATTGATTTATTGATATATATTTTGTGTTTTAAGTCGCCGTAAATTTTACTCAACGGGGTTTCAGACTTGCTTGTATAATAAATTAATTTGTCATTATAAATCTTTAACAGCTGGTTGAAAAAATACTGAATTAAAATGACGATAATAACAAATATTAATTATTGTTTCCCATCACTTACAGCTCCAAACCAGTGACGTATTATTAATCCTAGCATGTTCAGGCTTGCTTTAATAATCAATTAAAATTCTTAATTATTTTTCTCGTACTTTTATATTTTATCAATTAAAAAGACGCTAACCACAAATATTAAATTAAACATTAATAACTAGTCCTTGTTATTGACAACTGAAGGCCGTTTTTTAATTGCTAATCCTAAAAAATACAAACATTATTTTCAATAATGCAAAATTAAATAAAATGAGAAATACGACGGTTCCCGTCTTAAAAAATAAATTATCTATTGAAATAATTACTTTCCTAACTAATAGAACGACAAATAATAAGTGATATAATAGATATTTTTTTTTAAGGAAGGATGGTTGACGGGAATTCGGGTTGAGGAAGTGCGGATAATTTGGAATTGGCGTAAGCATCTAGCTATTCGGCCACTAACGATAATTAAGTTTTTGAGATTTCATTTTAATAATGAATGGGACATACACTAGACATCCATGGACCCTCACGGCCACTTCTTCGTTCCGAAAAAGTGGGTGGGATTCGAACCCACGACCACGAGGCCCATGAGCAGGAGCTCTACTCACTAGGCCACCGCGGCCCCGATAGATAATATCAAAGATATCAAAATATTTTTTTTTGGTTGAAAAGTTTTTTGCGTATTATATTCCTCCTCAATGAAAAATACATGCCGGTTTTAAAGCCATTCTCCTAAAGCACAAAAAAATATTTTCAATTATTCAGTAGAATTAAAATGTTGCGTGCGTTTCACGTGAAATAAGCAAAAGGGTCGATTACCATAAGGAAAAAGCTAACAAAGTCACGTCGTGAAATTTTTTAGATATTATATTTTCATTGCATCCCTCCGTGTTTTACTTAAACGAGCAATTTTATTCAGCCCTATCCGCAATAAGCAGTAAAGTACGAGGAGGAACGAACTTTTTGTTATTCTCAGTTTTCGTGTGTTTATTGCGCTCTCTCAGACACTTTAAATATGTCCGGAATTTATTGGAAGCGGAGGAAAAAGCCGACCCGAGGGCTTTGTAATAAAAGTATTATATTTGTATAATCAACCTGGTATTTCATTTCTTTTTTTTACTTGTGTTTGTACGGATTTTCCTTCACAGTTCAATCGTAAAGTCCGTTATACGTTAATCTAAATATATAAAGCTTCGGTTTCATATTTAAAAAAAAACCCTGTGAATGAGAAATATCACTAAAACCTCTAATTGGCACTAAATCAACATGATTTTTTTTCTTTTGCAAAATGTTTGAAATCGAATACAGAATTAAAAATGGAAAATTGAAAATTATTCACTCAATACTTTCTCGTATTTTGTACGAAGAAAAAGTATTAACTGATGTTTACAGCCCTTTTTTTATTTTTTATTTGTTAAAAATCAATTATTTCTTAAAAAATCAAGAACGCGAGATGCAAATTTCGACTTCTCTAATTCAAGTTTCAAGTACCGCCTTTTTGTTTCAAGCAAGATGTTAATTCTTTTCCGCATGTGATTAATTTTTTAGAATTTTATTAATTGCGAGATGCAAATTTCGTTTCCTTAAATTCAAGTTTACAGCGTCGCCATTTTGTTTCCAGTGTGGGGGTATCAATTTTTGTTATGGTGCGTTAATAATATATTATTTCCAAAGGGATTTAGAAATTTTGAAGTCAATTCCGCATGTGATTATTTTTTCAGAATTTTACTAATTGCGAGATGCAAATTTCGTTTCCTTAAATTTAAGTTTACAGCATCGCCATTTTGTTTCCAGTGTGGGGGTATCCAATTTTGTTATGGTGTGTTAAAAATATATTATTTCCAAGGGGATTTAGAAGTTTTGAAGGTAATTCCGCATGTGATTATTTTTTTAGAATTTTAATAATTGCGAGATACACATTTCGTTTCCTAAAATTCAAGTTTATAGCGTCGCCATTTTGTTTCCATTGTGGGGGTAACAATTTTTGCTATGGTGTGTTAAAAATATATTATTTCCAAGGGGATTTAGAAGTTTTGAAGGCAATTCCGCATGTGATTATTTTTTTAGGATTTCACTAATTGCGACATGCAAATTTCGTTTCCTTAAATACAAGTTTACAGCGTCGCCATTTTGTTTCCAGTGTGGGTGTATCAATTTTTGCTATGGTGTCTTAAAAATATATTATTTCCAAGGGGATTTAGAAGTTTTGAAGGCAATTCGGCATGTGATTATTTTTTTAGAATTTTAATAATTGCGAGATGCACATTTTGTTTCCTTAAATTTAAGTTTACAGCGTCGTCATTTTGTTTCCAGTGTGGGGATATCAATTTTTCCTACGGTGTGTTAACAATGTATTATTTCCAAGGGGATTTAGAAGTTTTGAAAGCGATTCCGCATGTCATTATTTTTTTAGAATTTTACTAATTGCGAGATGCACATTTCGTTTCCTTAAAGTTAAGTTTACAGCGTCGCCATTTTGTTTCCAGTGTGGGGATATCAATTTTTCCTACGGTGTGTTAAAAATGTATTATTTCCAAGACGATTCAGAAGTTTTGAAGGCAATTGCGCATGTGATTATTTTTTTAGAATTTTACCAATTGCGAGATGCAAATTTCGTTTCCTTAAATTCAAGTTTACAGCGTCGCCATTTTGTTTCCAGTGTAGGGGTATCAATTTTTGCTATGGTGTGTTAAAAATATATTATTTCCAAAGAGATTTAAAAGTTTTGAAGGCAATTCCGCATGTGATTTTCTTTTTAGAATTTTACTAATTGTGAGGTGCAAATTTCGTTTCCCTAAATTCAAGTTTACAGCGTCGCCATTTTGTTTCCAGTGTGGGGGTAACAATTTTTGCTATGGTGTGTTAAAAATATATTATTTCCAAGGGGATTTAGAAGTTTTGAGGGCAATTCCGCATGTGATTATTTTTTTTAGAATTTTACCAATTGCGAGATGCAAATTTCGTTTCCTTAAATTCAAGTTTACAGCGTCGCCATTTTGTTTCCAGTGTGGCGGTAACAATTTTTGCTATGGTGTGTTAAAAATATATTATTTCCAAGTGGATTTAGAAGTTTTGAAGGCAATTCCGCATGTGATTATTTTTTTAGAATTTTACTAATTGCGAGATGCAAATTTCGTTTCCTTAAATTCAAGTTTACAGCGTCGCCATTTTGTTTCCAGTGTGGGGGTATCAATTTTTGTTATGGTGTGTTAAAAATATATTATTTCCAAAGGGATTTAGAAGTTTTGAAGGCAATTCCGCATGTGATTATTTTTTTAGAATTTTACTAATTGCGAGATGCAAATTTCGTTTCCTTAAATTCAAGTTTACAGCGTCGCCATTTTGTTTCCATTGTGGGAGTATCAATTTTTGTTATGGTGTGTTAAAAATATATTATTTCCAAAGGGATTTAGAAGTTTTGAAGGCAATTCCGCATGTGATTATTTTTTTAGAATCTTACTAATTGCGAGATGCAAATTTCGTTTCCTTAAATTCAAGTTTTCAGCGTCGCCATTTTGTTTCCAGTTTGGGGGTATCAATTTTTGCTATGGTGTGTTAAAAATATATTATTTCCAAAGGGATTTAGAAGTTTTAATGGCAATTCCGCATTTGATTATTTTTTTAGGATTTTACTAATTGCGAGATGCAAATTTCGTTTCCTTAAATTCAAGTTTACAGCATCGCCATTTTGTTTCCAGTGTGGGGGTATCAATTTTTGTTATGGTGTGTTAAAAATATATTATTTCCAAAGGTATTTAGAAGTTTTGAAGGCAATTCCGCATTTGATTATTTTTTTAGGATTTCACTAATTGCGACATGCAAATTTCGTTTCCTTAAATACAAGTTTACAGCGTCGCCATTTTGTTTCCAGTGTGGGTGTATCAATTTTTGCTATGGTGTCTTAAAAATATATTATTTCCAAGGGGATTTAGAAGTTTTGAAGGCAATTCGGCATGTGATTATTTTTTTAGAATTTTAATAATTGCGAGATGCACATTTTGTTTCCTTAAATTTAAGTTTACAGCGTCGTCATTTTGTTTCCAGTGTGGGGATATCAATTTTTCCTACGGTGTGTTAACAATGTATTATTTCCAAGGGGATTTAGAAGTTTTGAAAGCGATTCCGCATGTCATTATTTTTTTAGAATTTTACTAATTGCGAGATGCACATTTCGTTTCCTTAAAGTTAAGTTTACAGCGTCGCCATTTTGTTTCCAGTGTGGGGATATCAATTTTTCCTACGGTGTGTTAAAAATGTATTATTTCCAAGACGATTCAGAAGTTTTGAAGGCAATTGCGCATGTGATTATTTTTTTAGAATTTTACCAATTGCGAGATGCAAATTTCGTTTCCTTAAATTCAAGTTTACAGCGTCGCCATTTTGTTTCCAGTGTAGGGGTATCAATTTTTGCTATGGTGTGTTAAAAATATATTATTTCCAAAGAGATTTAAAAGTTTTGAAGGCAATTCCGCATGTGATTTTCTTTTTAGAATTTTACTAATTGTGAGGTGCAAATTTCGTTTCCCTAAATTCAAGTTTACAGCGTCGCCATTTTGTTTCCAGTGTGGGGGTAACAATTTTTGCTATGGTGTGTTAAAAATATATTATTTCCAAGGGGATTTAGAAGTTTTGAGGGCAATTCCGCATGTGATTATTTTTTTTAGAATTTTACCAATTGCGAGATGCAAATTTCGTTTCCTTAAATTCAAGTTTACAGCGTCGCCATTTTGTTTCCAGTGTGGCGGTAACAATTTTTGCTATGGTGTGTTAAAAATATATTATTTCCAAGTGGATTTAGAAGTTTTGAAGGCAATTCCGCATGTGATTATTTTTTTAGAATTTTACTAATTGCGAGATGCAAATTTCGTTTCCTTAAATTCAAGTTTACAGCGTCGCCATTTTGTTTCCAGTGTGGGGGTAACAATTTTTGCTATGGTGTGTTAAAAATATATTATTTCCAAAGGGATTTAGAAGTTTTGAAGGTAATTCCGCATGTGATTATTTTTTTAGAATTTTACTAATTGCGAGATGCAAATTTCGTTTCCTTAAATTCAAGTTTACAGCGTCGCCATTTTGTTTCCATTGTGGGAGTATCAATTTTTGTTATGGTGTGTTAAAAATATATTATTTCCAAAGGGATTTAGAAGTTTTGAAGGCAATTCCGCATGTGATTATTTTTTTAGAATCTTACTAATTGCGAGATGCAAATTTCGTTTCCTTAAATTCAAGTTTTCAGCGTCGCCATTTTGTTTCCAGTTTGGGGGTATCAATTTTTGCTATGGTGTGTTAAAAATATATTATTTCCAAAGGGATTTAGAAGTTTTAATGGCAATTCCGCATTTGATTATTTTTTTAGGATTTTACTAATTGCGAGATGCAAATTTCGTTTCCTTAAATTCAAGTTTACAGCATCGCCATTTTGTTTCCAGTGTGGGGGTATCAATTTTTGTTATGGTGTGTTAAAAATATATTATTTCCAAAGGTATTTAGAAGTTTTGAAGGCAATTCCGCATTTGATTATTTTTTTAGGATTTCACTAATTGCGACATGCAAATTTCGTTTCCTTAAATACAAGTTTACAGCGTCGCCATTTTGTTTCCAGTGTGGGTGTATCAATTTTTGCTATGGTGTCTTAAAAATATATTATTTCCAAGGGGATTTAGAAGTTTTGAAGGCAATTCGGCATGTGATTATTTTTTTAGAATTTTAATAATTGCGAGATGCACATTTTGTTTCCTTAAATTTAAGTTTACAGCGTCGTCATTTTGTTTCCAGTGTGGGGATATCAATTTTTCCTACGGTGTGTTAACAATGTATTATTTCCAAGGGGATTTAGAAGTTTTGAAAGCGATTCCGCATGTCATTATTTTTTTAGAATTTTACTAATTGCGAGATGCACATTTCGTTTCCTTAAAGTTAAGTTTACAGCGTCGCCATTTTGTTTCCAGTGTGGGGATATCAATTTTTCCTACGGTGTGTTAAAAATGTATTATTTCCAAGACGATTCAGAAGTTTTGAAGGCAATTGCGCATGTGATTATTTTTTTAGAATTTTACCAATTGCGAGATGCAAATTTCGTTTCCTTAAATTCAAGTTTACAGCGTCGCCATTTTGTTTCCAGTGTAGGGGTATCAATTTTTGCTATGGTGTGTTAAAAATATATTATTTCCAAAGAGATTTAAAAGTTTTGAAGGCAATTCCGCATGTGATTTTCTTTTTAGAATTTTACTAATTGTGAGGTGCAAATTTCGTTTCCCTAAATTCAAGTTTACAGCGTCGCCATTTTGTTTCCAGTGTGGGGGTAACAATTTTTGCTATGGTGTGTTAAAAATATATTATTTCCAAGGGGATTTAGAAGTTTTGAGGGCAATTCCGCATGTGATTATTTTTTTTAGAATTTTACCAATTGCGAGATGCAAATTTCGTTTCCTTAAATTCAAGTTTACAGCGTCGCCATTTTGTTTCCAGTGTGGCGGTAACAATTTTTGCTATGGTGTGTTAAAAATATATTATTTCCAAGTGGATTTAGAAGTTTTGAAGGCAATTCCGCATGTGATTATTTTTTTAGAATTTTACTAATTGCGAGATGCAAATTTCGTTTCCTTAAATTCAAGTTTACAGCGTCGCCATTTTGTTTCCAGTGTGGGGGTAACAATTTTTGCTATGGTGTGTTAAAAATATATTATTTCCAAAGGGATTTAGAAGTTTTGAAGGTAATTCCGCATGTGATTATTTTTTTAGAATTTTACTAATTGCGAGATGCAAATTTCGTTTCCTTAAATTCAAGTTTACAGCGTCGCCATTTTGTTTCCATTGTGGGAGTATCAATTTTTGTTATGGTGTGTTAAAAATATATTATTTCCAAAGGGATTTAGAAGTTTTGAAGGCAATTCCGCATGTGATTATTTTTTTAGAATCTTACTAATTGCGAGATGCAAATTTCGTTTCCTTAAATTCAAGTTTTCAGCGTCGCCATTTTGTTTCCAGTTTGGGGGTATCAATTTTTGCTATGGTGTGTTAAAAATATATTATTTCCAAAGGGATTTAGAAGTTTTAATGGCAATTCCGCATTTGATTATTTTTTTAGGATTTTACTAATTGCGAGATGCAAATTTCGTTTCCTTAAATTCAAGTTTACAGCATCGCCATTTTGTTTCCAGTGTGGGGGTATCAATTTTTGTTATGGTGTGTTAAAAATATATTATTTCCAAAGGTATTTAGAAGTTTTGAAGGCAATTCCGCATTTGATTATTTTTTTAGAATTTTGATAATAGCGAGATGCAAATTTCGTTTCCTTAAATTTAACAGCGTCGCCATTTTGTTTCCAGTTTGGGTGTGTTAATTTTTGCTATGGTGTGTTAAAAATATATTATTTCCAAGAAGATTTAGAAGTTTTGAAGGCAATTCCGCATGTGATTATTTTTTTAGAATTTTACTAATTGCGAGATGCACATTTCGTTTCGTAAAATTTAAGTTTAGAGCGTCGCCATTTTGTTTCCAGTGTGGAGGTATCAATTTTTGCTATGGTGAATTAAAAATATATTATTTCTAAAGAGATTTAAAAGTTTTGAAGGCAATTCCGCATGTGATTATTTTTTTAGAATTTTAATAATTGCGAGATGCACAATTCGTTTCCTAAAATTTAAATTTAGAGCGTCGCCATTTTGTTTCCAGTGTAGGGGCATTCATTTATGCTGTGGTATGTTAAACATGTATTATTTCCAAGTGGATTTTAGAAGTTTTGAAAGCGATTCCGCATGTGACTATTTTTTCAGAATTTTATTGATTGCGCGATGTAAATTTCGTTTCCTTCAATTCAAGTTTAGAGTGTCTCCATTTTGTTACCAGTTTGGGGATATCCATTGCTTTGTAGTGTATCAAACATATTATTTCCAAGTAGATTTTAAAATTTTTGAAGATATTTTTTTAGAATCGAAAAGACAATATTTGTCGCCATAATAGTGTATCTAACCCAACGAAGACTTGAGGATTTATAATTCCTTAGTAATACTGTTCTGGTGAGATCATATAAAAACCGGTCCGCAATAACAATAATTGATAATTTGGCTGTTCAAATCCAAAATACTAACATATCAAGCGGTTTAACTTTGTAGTATGCTGCTGAAGGTGGTTAATCGATGTTTTCATCGAAACTAGTTTGGAAAATGAAATTGTTTAGTAAAATCAGAAAATATATTTTTTTCTATATTTACAATAATTAATAGTATTAATTATAAATAATAAAAAAATAGTGTGATCGGTGTAAAAAAAAAACCCTGTTGCAGTCGGTAAATAATGTTCTGTCCCTGTACGAGCGCGGGGCGTGCATAATTTACAGCTCCTTAAGTCTTCCTCTGGAGTACATATCCCTGGGGGAATGCGACAGACAAAGGGGTTTCAGTCGGGGTCACGAAGCCCTCGGTTGACCTGTCTCATTTCCCTGACACAACAACTGATGAGGGTGGCTTTCCTTTTTACATCGGCGCATTTTTACTGGTCGAATCGAAATACGCCACTAGTTGGTTCCACTAATAATCACGACAAATGGCAGCCGTGAAAATACAAACTTATGGCGGATGCGCCGGGGGAATAACATCCCGTAATCACTGGTGTTCCCGTGTAATTGTTTCATTCAAGTAAGATTAGCAATAGTTATTCCGGAATAATTTCCGAGCCCGCACAGACAGGAATTCGGAATAATATTATCTCGGTGTGACATTAGTGAGATCTTGAGATATAAACAAGCGACTTTACAGCGATAATCCCAAGGGTTTCGCACGTAGTGAAAACGGAAAAATGTTTTTTTTAACTTCCTTTATTTTCCTCTCCTGTGTTGCATAAACTCTTGTGTTTTGTAATGCTAGTGCTATTAGTACACTCGCGACCAGGGGTTATTCATTTCGCCCTATTACCTTCCCTTAAATGGAAAGTTTGGAGTTTGAAACTTAGCGTCCTAACTCAAGAGTGGGTAACTACATTAATGCAGTAACTATCATGTTTGCGTTAATGATATATTTGTTAATGTTGTTGTAATTTACCTGCATGTCTCAATGTGACGTAATGAAAGGTCACGCGATTGTTTGTAATGTATTAATTGTACTGTAAAAGTTCCTAAAACTGGTAAAATAAATTATGTGCATCAATATATCTCCGCTGGGAAATATTCAAAGAAAATGATGAATGAGACGCAATCGAAACCTTGAATTAAACCACTATAAGGAGTACCGTAACATAAAAAAATATCTTGGTCAAGAGTAGCTTCTGTCGAGTTCAGATAGTTGTATAGGTCAGCCATCAAAAAGTCATTCCAGCAAAGAGAAAGATTCTGGCTGCAGATACATTTTAATTAGATTTGCAAAACATTAACATTTCACTTTATAATACTTCAGCGTCGAAGCCGCTCGAACTGTAATTACTAACTAAACTATTACATATGAACAGCGAATTAATAATATACAGTTTCTAAAGAGAGAGAGAGGTGTATGTGGGAAAGCAACTGGGGTTCGAATCAAATCGACCCTCCACACGTTTCCATACGTAAATGTTTGCGGGAAACTTTCGACGAGTCGCACACATTCTGGGCAAAATGGGACAAACTTTACTCGGGGAATGTACGAAATCCTTATTAAAAACATGATTTTATCACCCAACAATGCGAATAATAGGATCCATAATTTGTTGGGCTGTTAAAGTCGTAACTTAATTGCACAGTGGGGGAGACGTCGAGCTTGGATTTCTAAGAAAAGTATTGCGTGGAGTTGAATTTTATGGTGAAATAAAAATGACGTAAATGTAGTTATGCGGGTGAGCCGTGTAATATAATCAAAGTTCAAATAAAAATAGAAATTGTTTATAATACTTATTAAACTCATAAATCTAGTTACGCCATCGTGGAATAGAGCAATTTAAAATACTTACAGGAATTATTATAGGGTAGTCATATTAATTGACAACAAAAAATGTTAAAAATTGCGACTTTGATTGTTTGATAACGTAAATATGGGTAACCTAACACTGACATTCCCTGGAGGACTACGCCCTCAAAAGTGTTGCCAACGGGCACAGTGTCGGTGGATTTCAGCAATATATGCAGTCAAGGTCAGTGTCAGTGATCGGTCGTAATATTGAGAAATGTCAGGTCGTAAAACAATCTGGAGTTTGACCTACATAACATTGCTTATTATACGCAGTGGGCAAAAAAAACGGTGCAAATTTTAAAAATTCATATTTTCAATTATCGCATTAAATATTCCTTTGAAAAACAAAATATTTACACTTAGTTGATGATAAAAATAATTAATTGGATTTTTGAAAAGTACGAAATATTTACACTTTGTAGATGATAAAAATAATTAATTGGATTTTTGAAAAGTCTTCTTATCGAAGAATTTCATTGTATTTAAAACATGTCGCTTTCTATTTATGGTTGAGTTATACAAGCCTAGGGTGGCCTATCTTACCATAAATCTTCCAAATCCTTATACCAACATCTTTGTTAAAAGATCGCTGTTCAAATCCTTATTATTGAGCGAATTGAAGATGTACGAGTAATATGGCGCATATGCCGCAATGATTCAATCCCCATAATTGTCTATTATTTTATATATTGTCATGTTAATAACTCCAGTCACGCTTCCATACTGTTTCGTGAATTTCTTCTGTTTAAATATTAAGAAGTCATGCCGTTGGTGAGTGTCGTCACAACCGTCAGCGCACTTTTCCTAAAATTGGGATGTGCAAATTTAAACCAAGCTCTTTTATTATTCCTTCTAATTATTTGTACATTTTAGAAATGGTTATCGTGCTACTGTCTCGGATTTAATGGTAAAATAGTTATTTATGATACAAGAGTTAATAATTAATTAATGCAAAAAATCGGATAAATCTACACGTATACACAAAATTTTACAAAACAGTTATTACTTTGGTTTAAACAAAAGTGTAGGCCACATTTTGAACACTTTATGCATGAAAAATATTTGCACATATCTTGGTAATATATAAGCTGTCATTTCAGAGAGTTTTTTTGGCCTTCCTCTTTCATCAGTAGATATATTTCCTTGATTGCACAAATAATACGCGATTTTAGCACTTTACTTTTCCTGGTTTCAGATTTGAATGTAATGGCATTGCACGTGTATAATTGTAGGCAACCATTAAACATTTTTAATTGATATTTAATTTCTCGCGTTCGGAGAAAAAAATCAATGTTCACCTTGGCGTTAAACTTATTAATAATTTGTTGACAATTGTAAATAAATTCATTATATTTAAAAGTGTTATTTATTTCTATATAATCATTTGTGTAATTTCGATTATATTTGTATATAAACGAATCAGTTAACTGTTAGGATAGAAAAACAATTAGGGCGACATCTATCGCCGATATGCGTAAATAATTTCAAACCGTTGTAAATTTTCGCCGATAGATGTCGCCCTAGTCTTTTTCTATCCTAGGGTTACTTGATTGGTATATAAGGGCAAGCAGAACGTCATTTGATATTGTATTAAATATGTTATTGACCCATTTATATTTACATTATATTTTATATATACATGGTATATTAATACATCGTTCATCCTATTGAATGTACTTATCATTTGCACTGGAAATAAACTATACTACTACTATTATTGATTAATGATGTGTTAAAAAAATATTAGGAAATATTCATGTCTAATCAATGAAAATTATATCCAGTGTTTCATGAATGCTCGTATTAAAAAGAACGCCTTTCAAAACTTTATTTCGTGATCTTTTTCAAAACTTTTTTCACACTCTCTTTCAGGACAAATTTCAACTTTTTCAAAACTTCTTCAAGATTTTTTTCAGGGCCGATTTTAGAACAATTTTTCAGTAGTTTTTTTAAGAACTTTTTCAGGAGATTTTTTGAAGACTTTATTTTGATGGTTTTTTCTCAAACTTTTTTTTCAAGGCCTCTTTCTAGACTTATTTCGTAACCTTTTTAAGGAATTTTTTGAAATTTTCTACAGCTACCGAAACAACATATTACTCCACTAAACTGTAAAAATTTGCAAACATCCCTTAACCACATTTCGAGATAATTCCTCGAGAAGCACATTTGTACTCCACGATTCTGTAAAAATTTGCAAACATCACTTAACTGCATTTCGAGATAATTCCTCGAGAACAAAATTTTGTAATTATCAAAGTTCTACTTTTTCTCGAGCGCTTAAAAAAATATAAAAACAATTGCCAGACACTTGATATTTTCTACAGCTACTGAAACAACATATTACTCCACAATACTGTAAAAATCTGCAAACATCCCTTAACTACATTTCGAGATAATTCCTCGAGAAGCAAATTTGTAATTATCAAAGTTACACTTTTTTTTTCGAGAGCTTAAAAAAATATAAAAAGAATTCCCAGAAACTTGAAATTTTCTACAGCTACTGAAACAACATATTACTCCACTATACTGTAAAAATTTGCAAACATCTCTTAACTACATTTCGAGAACAAAATTTGTAATTATCTAAAGTTTCACTTTTTCTCGAGCGCTTAAAAAAATATAAAAACAATTGCCAGACACTTGACATTTTCTACAGCTATTGAAACAACATATTACTCCACTATACTGTAAAAATTTGCAGACATCCCTTAACTACATTTCGAGAAAATTCCTCGAGAACAAAATTTGTAATTATCTAAAGTTTCACTTTTTCTCGAGCGCTTAAAAAAATATAAAACCAATTGCCAGACACTTGAAATTTTCTACAGCAACTAAAACAACATATTACTCCACGATACTATAAAAATCTGCAATCATCCCTCAACTACATTTCGAGATAAGTCCTCGAGAAGCAAATTTATAATTATCAAAGTTACACTTTTTTTTTCGAGAGCTTAAAAAAATATAAAAAGAATTCCCAGAAACTTGAAATTTTCTACAGCTACTGAAACAACATATTACTCCACGATACTGTAAAAAATCTGCAAACATCCCTTAACTACATTTCGAGTAAATTCCTCGAGAACAAAATTTGTAATTATCTAAAGTTGCACTTTTTCTCGAACGCTTAAAAATATATAAAAACAATTGCCAGGCACTTGAAATTTTCTACAGCTACTGAAACAACATATTACTCCACGATTCTGTAAAAATCTGCAAACATTCCTTAACTACATTTCGAGATAATTCCTCGGGAACAAAATTTGTAATTTTCTAAAGTTTCACTTTTTCTCGAGCGCTTAAAAAAATATAAAAACAATTGCCAGACACTTGAAATTTTCTACAGCAACTAAAACAACATATTACTCCACGATTCTGTAAAAATCTGCAAACATCCCTCACTACATTTCGAGATAAGTCCTCGAGAAGCAAATTTATAATTATCAAAGTTACACTTTTTTTTTCGAGAGCTTAAAAAAATATAAAAAGAATTCCCAGAAACTTGAAATTTTCTACAGCTACTGAAACAACATATTACTCCACGATACTGTAAAAAATCTGCAAACATCCCTTAACTACATTTCGAGTAAATTCCTCGAGAACAAAATTTGTAATTATCTAAAGTTGCACTTTTTCTCGAACGCTTAAAAATATATAAAAACAATTGCCAGGCACTTGAAATTTTCTACAGCTACTGAAACAACATATTACTCCACGATTCTGTAAAAATCTGCAAACATTCCTTAACTACATTTCGAGATAATTCCTCGGGAACAAAATTTGTAATTTTCTAAAGTTTCACTTTTTCTCGAGCGCTTAAAAAAATATAAAACCAATTGCCAGACACTTGAAATTTTCTACAGCAACTAAAACAATATATTACTCCACGATTCTGTAAAAATCTGCAAACATTCCTTAACTACATTTCGAGATAATTCCTCGGGAACAAAATTTGTAATTTTCTAAAGTTGCACTTTTTCTCAAGCGCTTAAAAAAATATAAAAACAATTGCCAGACATTTGAAATTTTCTACAGCAAGTAAAAAAACATATTACTCCACGATACTGTAAAAATCTGCAATCATCCCTCAACTACATTTCGAGATAAGTCCTCGAGAAGCAAATTTATAATTATCAAAGTTACACTTTTTTTTCGAGAGCTTAAAAAAATATAAAAACAATTCCCAGAAACTTGAAATTTTCTACAGCTACTGAAACAACATATTACTCCACGATTCTGTAAAACTCTGCAAACATTCCTTAACTACATTTCGAGATAATTCCTCGGGAACAAAATTTGTAATTTTCTAAAGTTGCACTTTTTCTCGAACGCTTAAAAATATATAAAAACAATTGCCAGGCACTTGAAATTTTCTACAGCTACTGAAACAACATATTACTCCACGATTCTGTAAAAATCTGCAAACATTCCTTAACTACATTTCGAGATAATTCCTCGGGAACAAAATTTGTAATTTTCTAAAGTTGCACTTTTTCTCGAGCGCTTAAAAAAATATAAAAACAATTGCCAGACACTTGAAATTTTCTAAATTTACTCAAACAATACTTTACTTCACGTTCGGCGAAAGAGGCATTATGGAAGAAAATCGGAACTTACAAAAAAGGAAAATCCATTCGAGGCATCTTGGCGGTTAAGATGTAACCCGGATGATGCTTCTTCGCTTCCCTCGGATTGATGAGGCGGAATAACACAAACACCAACACACACACACACACTCACACACAAATCCTGAAGATCTATCACAACGCAATGGGCACTAAAACTTTCGAAAAATGAATATTCCACACGTTCTTGCGACCGCGAACTGCAAACTGAATTGATATCAACAGATTCAACAGGTACGCCGTGGATTAGTGCTAAGAATTTAATCGCGTTCCGAAACGAGACAAAAAAAAACGAATATTTTGTTTCTTATCTTCACGGGCCACCTTGCGCAGATTAAAAACCGATCGATTTTTAACCAGGGGGTCAATGTAAGATTTAGAAAGTGAGAAGCGCTGCTAATTATATACTTCAAGTACAATCAATTTTGAGTGTGGTTCGAAAGTTACTTAGCTGTGGCAACTGTTTTTATATTGTTTTTGCCCGTGAAAAAAATAACTTCAAATTATAATTTGCTCGGGATTCGGGTGATTATCTTTAATTATAGTAAAGGGAAATTTTTAAATTTTATCAGAACTATACCGTATGATCAATTTTGAGTGTATTTTAAAAGTTACCTAATTGTGGCAATGGTTTTTATATTTTTTTTTTCCAGTGAAAGAAAATTGAAATTTTAAATTATTATAAGCTCGGTTTTCCAGTGATCAGTTCTAAATCTTGAGAAGGGATTTTTTAAGATTTTGATAGAATTATAATGTATAATGAATTTTTAGAATATTTTAAAAATCAGCTATTTTTGGCAATTGTTTTTATATTTTTTTAGTTCAATGAAAATAATTTTTAAAGTATTTATGGAATTGTCACTATTATCTAAATCTATTTCCAAACTTACAAAATATATTTGACAAAAGATTCGCACAGAGCCACCACTACTTTTCCTGGTTTCAGATTTGAATGTAATGGCATTGCACGTGTATAATTGTAGGCAACCATTAAACATTTTTAATTGATATTTAATTTCTCGCGTTCGGAGAAAAAAATCGATGTTCACCTTGGCGCTAAACTTATTAATAATTTGTTGACAATTGTTGATAAATTAATTATATTTAAAAGTGTTATAGTGCAATAATTTATTTCTATATAATCATTTGTGTAATTTCGATTAAATTTGCATATAAACGAATCAGGTAACCGTTAGGATAGAAAAAACAATTAGGGCGATATCTATCGCCGATATGTGTAAATAATTTCAAACCGTTGTAAATTTTCGCCGATAGATGTCGCCCTAGTCTTTTTTCTATCCTACGGTCACTTGATTGGTATATAAGGGCAAGCAGAACGTCATTTGATATTGTATTAAATATGTTATTGACCCATTTATATTTACATTATATTTTATATATACATGGTATATTAATACATCGTTCATCCTATTGAATGTACTGATCATTTGCACTGGAAATAAACTATACTACTACTATTATTGATTAATGATGTGTTAAAAAAAATATAAGGAAATATTCATGTCCAATCAATGAAAATTGCAAAAAAAAAAAATTGTAAAAGATGAAATGACAAATTACACTTCAAATTCTAATCTCGAAAAAAAAAAACGTTCCCAAACACGAAATTTTACGAAAAGCTTTTCATTTCTTTGGATTGTCAAGTAATACCCATGTTCAAAGTTTCCTGGCGATTCCTGTATTAATTTTGTTTGAGATATAGCGCGACTTTCTTTTTTGTTTTCAAATCGTATTCAGTAATTTTAATTTGTTATTATTGTTTACGATGTAACGGATCGGAAATTGTAATTATTTTTTTTTAAGGGCAGCTTGAGGTGATCTTTTACCGGCGCGGAAGCACGCCGCTGTAGCTCTTACGAGGGCGAAGTATCAACTCTTGGTAATCGTAATTCTAGCTCGAAACGGTAGTTGTTGCCTGTAAGGAGTTAGGTATATATAGTGTTTCCGGATGTTTGACATGATCAGGGGAATCTTCGCCTGAATGTCGGGGAAGAATTTCTCGAGTCCGCCTTGAATTTCAAAACACCTTTGCAGTAATTTCCGATGCGAGCGCATGCATAACTGTAATAAGAAAGATGTTGAGTGTTTAAATGTTGAAATTTATGTTGCGCGATATCCTGAATTTCCTCACGAGACCTGTTTGAACACGTTTCGCTCTCATCAAAGCCGCATCCTTTTCGGCCGTTCGCGCTTTGCAGATGAAGCATCGCCGAAGCGACTTATGGTTGTTTTAGTGAGTGTGATATTGATGACCATTAGAATTTGAAGTGTAATTTGTCGTTTTCATATTTCATAATTTTGACATTTTAAACGCCACTTTCATTCGGTGTATAAAAAAAACACATTGGTTCTGGTTTAAATTGTTTTTGTTGATTATTGAATGCTCGTTGTGGTGTTATTTATTATATTGCCCTCATAAAAGGAATGCATTCTTCATTGGTTTTGCTGGAATGAATTATTCGGTCTTGCGTTTTGCGAAAATTATTCAACTACGTTGAATAATTAGAAGTTGAAAAAATAAATTGTAAAAGATAAATATGACAAATTACACTTCAAATTCTAATCTAGAAAAAAAAAACGTTCCCAAACTCGAAATTTTACGAAAAGCTTTTAATTTCTTCGGATTGTCAAGTAATACCCATGTTCAAAGTTTCCTGGCGATTCCTGTATTAATTTTGTTTGAGATATAGCGCGACTTTTTTTTTGTTTTCAAATCGTATTCAGTAATTTTTATTTGTTATTATTGTTTATGATGTAACGGATCGGAAATTGTATTTTTTTTTAAGGGCAGCTCGAGGTGATCTTTTACCGGCGCGGAAGCACGCCGCTGTAACTCTTACGAGGGTGAAGTATCAACTCTTGGTAATCGTAATTCTAGCTCGAAACGGTAGTTGTTGCCTTTAAGGAGTTAGGTATATATAGTGTTTCCGGATCTTTGACATGGTCAGGGGAATCTTCGCCTGAATGTCGGGGAAGAATTGCTCGAGTCCGCCTTGAATTTTTGAATTTCAAAACACCTTTGCAGTAATTTCCGATGCGAGCGCATGCATAACTGTAATAAGAAAGGTGTTGAGTGTTTAAATGTTGAAATTTATGTTGCACGATATCCTGAATTTCCTCACGAGACCTGTTTGAACACGTTTAGCTCTCATCAAAGCATCCTTTTCGGCCATTCGCGCTTTGCAGATGAAGCATCGCCGAAGCGACTTATGGTTATTTTAGTGAGTGTGATATTGATGACCATTAGAATTTGAAGTGTAATTTGTCGTTTCCATATTTCATAATTTTGACGTTTTAAACGTCACTTTCATTCGGTGTATAAAAAACACATTGGTTCTGTCTTAAATTTCTTTTATTGATTATTGAATGCTCTTTGTGGTGTTATTTATTATTTTGCCCTCATAAAAGGAATGTATTCTTTTGCTGGAATGAATTATTCGGTCTTGCGTTTCGCGAAAATGATTCAACGATGGTCAACATTTAGGTTTTGGTTTTATTTTTGCTTCAATGATTAAATGTTGTGCAGTAATTTAAACTTGATATTATTATTTGTGAGGTGACGGATCGGATCGTAATTTTGGTAATTACAGAGGTGTTTTATGAACGGCAACTATTTTACCTGCACGAAACAGTCACTGTAACTCTTACGAGGGTTAAGTATCGACTCTTGGTGATCGTAATCCTAGATTGAAAACATAGTTGTTGCCTGCAAGGAGTTAGGTATATCCAGTGTTTCATGAATGCTCGCATTAAAAAGAACGCCTGAATTTAACACCTCTGCAGTAATTAATTTTAAATTTCCGGCGTCTACGCATAAAGTCTTTTGGGCATCTCCATATAAATTCTCGTATCGTAACCAGTCCATCGAGGAGAGTTTTTAGTTGGTATACTCCGCGCCCTTCAGGGGGAGGAGTCCAACACCACCCCACTACAGGGGAGTCTATAAAAGAGTTTCTCTCCTCGCACCAAAAAAACAAAAAACAAAAAAAATCCATATTCAGCATCCATCAATCGAGCAATCTTTGGCATTTAAATTTGCGTCGAAATCAAATGAGAACGAAAATTTTCAAAAGATTTTCAAAAATCGATATAATTTCAGGGGGAAACTGAATTTAATTTTTGTATAATTTTACAACTCGCGATTCATATTTATTTTTATTTTATTTTTCGCGTTTACAAACAAACATTTTCACAAAAATTAACAACTCGCGCAAAACTCGAAAGATTTTCAAAAACCAAAACCATTTCAGAAAATGCTTCAAAAGCTCAAGATTACTTTTTGTAAGATTCTTTTAATTACATTTACTTTTCTTCAAGATTTTTTTAAAGATATTTCAAGACTTTATTTTCAAAACTTTATTTCATGATCTTTTTCAAAACTTTTTTTACGCTCTCTTTCAACTTTTTCAAAACTTCTTCAAGTTTTTTTCAGGGCCGATTTTAGAACAATTTTTTTCAGACTATTTTTCAGTAGTTTTTTAGATATTTTTTTAAAGAATTTTTTCAGGAGATTTTTTGAATTTTCTACAGCTACTGTAACAACATATTACTCCACAATACTGTAAAAATCTGCAAACATCCCTTAACTACATTTCGAGATAATTATTCGAGAAGCAAATTTGTAATTATCAAAGTTCCACTTTTTCTTGAGTGCTTAAAAAAATTTAAAAACAATTGCCAGACACTTGAAATTTTCTACAGCAACTAAAACAACATATTACTCCACGATACTGTAAAAATCTGCAATCATCCCTCGACTACATTTCGAGATAAGTCCTCGAGAAGCAAATTTATAATTATCAAAGTTACACTTTTTTTTTCGAGAGCTTAAAAAATTATAAAAAGAATTCCCAGAAACTTGAAATTTTCTACAGCTACTGAAACAATATATTACTCCACGATACTGTAAAAATTTGCAAACATCCCTTAACTACATTTCGAGAAAATTCCTCGAGAACAAAATTTGTAATTATTTAAAGTTGCACTTTTTCTCGAACGCTTAAAAAATATAAAAACAATTGCCAGACACTTGAAATTTTCCACAGCTACTGAAACAACATATTACTCCACGATACTGTAAAAATTTGCAAACATCCCTTAACTACATTTCGAGTAAATTCCTCGAGAACAAAATTTGTAATTATTTAAAGTTGCACTTTTTCTCGAACGCTTAAAAAATATAAAAACAATTGTCGGACACTTGAAATTTTCTACAGCTACTGAAACAACATATTACTCCACGATACTGTAAAAATCTGCAAACATCCCTTAACTACATTTCGAGAAAATTCCTCTAGAATAATTATCTAAAACGCCACTTTTTTTCAAGAGCTTACAAAAATTTAAAAACAATTGCCAGACACTTGAAATTTTCCACAGCTACTGAAACAACATATTACTCCACGATACTGTAAAAATCTGCAAACATCCCTTAACTACATTTGGAGAAAATTCCTCTAGAATAATTATCTAAAACGCCACTTTTTTTCAAGCGCGTAAAAAAATATAAAAACACTTGAAATTTTCCACAGCTACTGAAACAACATATTACTCCACGATACTGTAAAAATGTGCAAACATCCCTTAACTACATTTGGAGAAAATTCCTCTAGAATAATTATCTAAAACGCCACTTTTTCTCAAGCGCGTAAAAAAATATAAAAACAATTGCCAGACACTTGAAATTTTCCACAGCTACTGAAACAATGTATTACTCCACGATACTGTAAAAATTTGCAAACATCCCTTAACTACATTTCGAGTAAATTCCTCGAGAACAAAATTTGTAATTATTTAAAGTTGCACTTTTTCTCGAACGCTTAAAAAAATATAAAAACAATTGCCAGATACTTAAAATTTTCTACACCTACTGAAACAAGATATTACTCCACGATACTGTAAAAATCTGCAAACATCCCTTAACTACATTTCGAGAAAATTCCTCTAGAATAATTATCTAAAACGCCACTTTTTTTCAAGCGCTTAAAAAAATATAAAAACAATTGCCAGACACTTGAAATTTTCCACAGCTACTGAAACAATGTATTACTCCACGATACTGTAAAAATTTGCAAACATCCCTTAACTACATTTCGAGTAAATTCCTCGAGAACAAAATTTGTAATTATTTAAAGTTGCACTTTTTCTCGAACGCTTAAAAAAATATAAAAACAATTGCCGGACACTTGAAATTTTTTACAGCTACTGAAACAACATATTACTCCACGATACTGTAAAAATCTGCAGACATCCCTTAACTACATTTCGAGAAAATTTCTCTAGAATAATTATCTAAAACGCCACTTTTTTTCAAGAGCTTAAAAAAATTTAAAAACAATTGCCAGACACTTGAAATTTTCCACAGCTATTGAAACAACATATTACTCCACGATACTGTAAAAATTTGCAAACATCCCTTAACTACATTTCGAGTAAATTCCTCGAGAACAAAATTTGTAATTATTTAAAGTTGCACTTTTTCTCGAACGCTTAAAAAAATATAAAAACAATTGTCGGACACTTGAAATTTTCTACAGCTACTGAAACAACATATTACTCCACGATACTGTAAAAATCTGCAAACATCCCTTAACTACATTTCGAGAAAATTCCTCTAGAATAATTATCTAAAACGCCACTTTTTTTCAAGAGCTTACAAAAATTTAAAAACAATTGCCAGACACTTGAAATTTTCCACAGCTATTGAAACAACATATTACTCCACGATACTGTAAAAATCTGCAAACATCCCTTAACTACATTTGGAGAAAATTCCTCTAGAATAATTATCCAAAACGCCACTTTTTTTCAAGAGCTTAAAAAAATTTAAAAACAATTGCCAGACACTTGAAATTTTCCACAGCTACTGAAACAATGTATTACTCCACGATACTGTAAAAATTTGCAAACATCCCTTAACTACATTTCGAGTAAATTCCTCGAGAACAAAATTTGTAATTATTTAAAATTGCACTTTTTCTCGAACGCTTAAAAAAATATAAAAACAATTGCCGGACACTTGAAATTTTCTACAGCTACTGAAACAACATATTACTCCACGATACTGTAAAAATCTGCAAACATCCCTTAACTGCATTTCGAGAAAATTCCTCTAGAATAATTATCTAAAACGCCACTTTTTTTCAAGAGCTTACAAAAATTTAAAAACAATTGCCAGACACTTGAAATTTTCCACAGCTATTGAAACAACATATTACTCCACGATACTGTAAAAATCTGCAAACATCCCTTAACTGCATTTCGAGAAAATTCCTCTAGAATAATTATCTAAAACGCCACTTTTTTTCAAGAGCTTACAAAAATTTAAAAACAATTGCCAGACACTTGAAATTTTCCACAGCTATTGAAACAACATATTACTCCACGATACTGTAAAAATCTGCAAACATCCCTTAACTACATTTGGAGAAAATTCCTCTAGAATAATTATCTAAAACGCCACTTTTTTTCAAGAGCTTAAAAAAATTTAAAAACAATTGCCAGACACTTGAAATTTTCCACAGCTACTGAAACAATGTATTACTCCACGATACTGTAAAAATTTGCAAACATCCCTTAACTACATTTCGAGTAAATTCCTCGAGAACAAAATTTGTAATTATTTAAAATTGCACTTTTTCTCGAACGCTTAAAAAAATATAAAAACAATTGCCGGACACTTGAAATTTTCTACAGCTACTGAAACAACATATTACTCCACGATACTGTAAAAATCTGCAAACATCCCTTAACTGCATTTCGAGAAAATTCCTCTAGAATAATTATCTAAAACGCCACTTTTTTTCAAGCGCTTAAAAAAATATAAAAACAATTGCAAGACACTTGAAATTTTCCACAGCTACTGAAACAACGTATTACTCCACGATACTGTAAAAATTTGCAAACATCCCTTAACTACATTTCAAGAAAATTCCTCGAGAACAAAATTTGTAATTATCAAAGTTCCACTTTTTCTCGAGCGCTTAAAAAATATAAAAACAATTGCCAGACACTTAAAATTTTCTACAGCTACTGCAACAACATATTTCTCCACGATACTGTAAAAATCTGCAAACATCCCTTAACTGCATTTCGAGAAAATTCCTCTAGAATAATTATCTAAAACGCCACTTTTTTTCAAGCGCTTAAAAAAATATAAAAACAATTGCCAGACACTTGAAATTTTCCACAGCTACTGAAACAACATATTACTCCACGATACTGTAAAAATTTGCAAACATCCCTTAACTACATTTCGAGTAAATTCCTCGAGAACAAAATTTGTAATTATTTAAAGTTGCACTTTTTCTCGAACGCTTAAAAAAATATAAAAACAATTGCCAGACACTTAAAATTTTCTACAGCTACTGAAACAAGATGTTACTCCACGATACTGTAAAAATCTGCAAACATCAATTAACAACATTTCGAGAAAATTCCTCGGGAATAATTATCTAAAACGCCACTTTTTTTCAAGCCCTTAAAAAAATATAAAAACAATTGCCAGACACTTAAAATTTTCCACAGCTACTAAAACAATATATTACTCCATGATACTGTAAAAATTTGCAAACATCCCTCAACTATATTTCTAAATAATTCCTCGAGAAGCAAATTTGTAATTATCAAAGTTCCACTTTTTCTCGAGCGCTTAAAAAAATATAAAAACAATTGCCAGACACTTGATATTTTCTACAGCTACAGAAACAACATATTACTCCACGATACTGTAAAAATCTGCAAACATTCCTGAATTACATTTCGAAATAATTCTTCGGGAACAAAATTTGTAATTATCAAAGTTCCACTTTTTCTCGAGCGCTTAAAAAAATATTAAAACAATTGCCAGACACTTGATATTTTCTACAGCTACTGTAACAACATATTACTCCACGATACTGTAAAAATCTGCAAACGTCCCTTAACAACATTTCGAGATAATTTCGAGTGTATTGTCAAATATCACAAAAGTTCAGTTTCATGTTAATTCCTGTATTAGTTTTTGAGATACCCAAACACAAATTCTTTTTTTACAGAAAACGTTAAAATCGCCTCGCCAGTACGCATATTTCGTATTTTTTTAATGTACACGCTAACAATACTTCGTAACGGAGAAAGTAAAAATACTCTTCCTCCGCTTCGGAATTAGTGGAAGTTAAATCCCATCTCGGGCTGACGGTGTTGAGAGGGTTCATTTCGAAGTTCCATGATATGACTGTGCATTTAAAAGACGCACTGAGATTTTAGCGTGTTTCATTTGCACAAATATAGAAGTTTGCGAAGGGACGTGATACACCCCGAAATAGCATAATGGACTCCGGTTGATTAGATTTCAGTCGGTTCATCAAGAGAAACTTTAATACCTAATATAACCCCACTAACAGCTTAAGGAATGAAATTACCGACTCCTTTCCCATCATCCAGGGGAAAAAATACGCCCGCCGCCGCCGCCACGAAATCCATCAAAACTTCCCACTCAGGAGCCCAGAACTTGGCTGCACCCGATAAACACAAACTTCACGCTTCCGGAAACGAAATAAATCCGGCAGCTGTATGATCGATGATACTGCGAAGGCAGAAGGCAGAGGGGATATTCCCGGCCTAAGCAAACAAGAAAAACATCCGCTTTCATCAAAGCCCGGAATCGCTTCACTTGTTGCACTCCCAAACAAAACGTAAATCCGACGACCTGACTGCGGAATCTTCGTTAAGATCATTTTTCCTCGGTCCCTTTGCGAATTTCCGGCTAAATATTCCGGAATCCTCGGCCCCGGAATTCTGGGGGCCAGTTCGGAAAGCCCTTCGGCGAATTATTGCTCGTCCTTTGATACAAACTAAGAAAAACTCCCTGAAAATAAATAACTGAACTTCTGTACGGAACCATTATTCGAATATACGATGTTGTTGATACCGAAAATGCTTCTATATCGTGTTAAAATAAATTAAATTAAATGTAATTAAATGTAAAGACCCGTTTGAAAAATGAAGCGTTTTTGCCACTCGGCTTGTAACTGATTGTGGCGGTATCGATAAAAATCATGTAATAATATTTTACACAGGGTTGCAAAAAGGATGAATGCTGATTTCCAAAGAATTAATTTTTTTTTATAAGTATTTCTAATAATGTCTAATTTAGTGTAAAAAATAGGTATTTTCAACATTGAATAAAACTTAAAAAACACTTAAATCTAAAATGTTTTACTATAGAGTCATAGATTGATTCTTTGGTAATGAAATCCATAAAGCCAAATTAGTTTGAACTGAAAAATTAAGACGCAATCACGTATGACCTAACTAGAACCTTCCGCGAGATATGTAAGCTAGCGTAAAGTGGCGCCGTCTGTAGAAAATAGTTATTTTTTTGCAAGAACGGCGTCGCAATAGGATTTTTAAGAGATGAGTATATGTTTTATCAGGTCCGTCTTACCGCTACCTCACAGGAGAAACGATTCGTTGCGAGACGAACAGCCTTAAGGGCCAGAGTTAGACCAGAATCGTCTAATAGAAAATGATAATCGCCACTATCTTGGGCCCGAAATTTTACCGAGTACGTAAATTTGTTTGTTCACATCTCCAGGGTTGATACAATATGTTTCGTGCAGGTGGCGTTCATTACAGCAGCGAAAATGAAGCAAATTCATGTTTGCAGAGGTGCAGCTCTTACGTTTTTGCGACTTTATTTGATAACGAATGGCAATTTCATTACGTACATATTGTTTTCAAAGGTATAAACTATTTTTCTGTAGCATTACATTTTTAATTCTTTGCAGAGAACAGCTCCAGATATCCATTGGTAATTTTCAGGGTAAATTATACAGTTTGTCTGATGATTAAAAAAAATCAAATTCTATAGACGAATAATTTAACCCTTTCTCTTTTAATATACAAAATATCATTTCTTAATATTTGATATTAACTTCAGAATTATGTATATGCTGCCCATCAAAAATGCATCGATTTTCGACCCTTAACATTTGATACGTGTAAAAAAAAGCAGCAGAAAACGGCTCACATAATCCCATTCTTTTTCGTATTCAAAGCCGCGATTTATCCGAAGCAATATTTAAATAGTAAATCAAGTACATTGTTGGCGCAGCCGGCAAATGCAAGTGCGGCGTGCGTAAATAAAAGTAAATTGTGGCCCGAAATTCTCTTTTGGTTCGCGCGGACGCGAAAATGATACGGAAGGAGTGTATTTGAAAAGCGCTGAAGCGTAATAAAGGAGTCGCTGCCTGCTGCAGTTTACATATAAATAGGGAAGTGGTGTCGAGTTTACGAAAGAATAAAATGCGGATTTATGAGGGTGAGAATTACGATCGCGCCGCCGCAATTAAGGGGGCGCCCGATGGGAGAAATGTCTTATAAATAGCGGAAACTCTTTCCGTGCAAGTGAATTTAAGCTGCGGATATTGGAGGGCTTTAAATTTACATCAACATTGAATTTGGTTAAAATTGAAAACTCGCACTTGTTGCAGAAGCATTAAATAAAGACGAAGAGTAACTGGGATGTGTGAATATTTAACCCGTACGTAACTTTTACAAAGAGTCTCTTTGTAAGACTTAATTTTGCATAAGAATAGCTTGAATATTCATATATTCAGGTTACAAACAGGTTAAATATTTATATATTGAGGCGTCTTGATTGAATATATTGAATGCCGTGTACGCGCTTATGGTGAATGCGCCGGGAACACGTTTCAAAATTGCAACGGAAATATCCGTTTTGAGATCTCTTGCATCTCTCAAAACCAAGAACAAAAATAGGGGGGTGCCATGTAAAAACAAAATGGATGACATCATTACTTAAAAACAGATGATGACTGAAAATCGACTTTCATGCAAAATTGTGTATTTTTATAAAAGAAAATCGACCTGTTCGGATTTTTTCCAAAAATATTTCATTTAGATTTTACTGACTATATTCCATACTTTAGGCACGCACTGTATATATGGGTGGGCCCTATCATACCCTTAAAACAGCAGAATATACGTGAGCGTTTCACAAGTGGAAATTAGAATGTTGACTTTTTGTAACTTTCAATAATAATAAATTTGTAGAAATACTAGGTTATGCTGGTTTAATTGTTATACAGGGTCATTCAAAACGAAAAATGTACGTTTTCCTATTTTTTGTTTTTGTATGACTTTAACCCACATTAGAACAAGATTTAAATTTCTCTAAATTAAGTAATTAATCCCTAAATTAGTAACTCTGTGTTATTTTTCGTCTTCCTGTCAAATGTTTATGAATACTCACTGAACGTACTTTTTGGAATAAAAAAAATGATAGATGGCGCTGACGATATTCTAGATATAATTTTAAGAGGAACTTTAAAATAGTCTTCCTACGTATAAAACTGTGGGCATTTCTGGGTTAAATTCCTTATCTATAAGTTTTGATTGTATGTTATGTTTAGGAGAGTTATATGTATATGTATCGCGTTGACTTTTTCAAATTTGGTCACATGTTTATTCTTTGTATGTACATGTAAATGTTGTGCCATTTTTTGAATAAAACTTATATTATTATTATTATTATTATTTAATACCCAGATTATTTAACTATCATTGTAATTATATTAATTTTTTTAAATAAGAATTATACACATTGGATATTAAATGAAAGCTTATAAAAAAAATAATTCAAAGCTATAACAATACAGAGCGTTTTTTATGCTTTTAATTTTGTTTTCTTAGATACCATGTTTCGTTTTTTGGATGTCCGCATCAATTTTATTTCTTTAAATATGGACCTAACTTTTTCATTTCATTTTTGAGTAACTTTTGACCTTCCGAAACTATAAATGTGTCATATTTGTTACTAAATTGTTTTCTATAGAAGTTATTGAAAGTTTTTTTAGGGGCCGCGGTGGCCGAGTGAGTAGCGTTCCTGCTTCTGGGCCTCGTGGTCGTGGGTTCGAATCCCATCCATGCGGTCACTTTTTGAGAACGAAGAAGAGGCCGTGCGGGTCCATGGATGTGTAGTGTATGTCCCATTCATTATTAAAATGAAATCTTCAAAAAACTTATATACGTTAGTTTCCGAACAGCAAATCGCTTACGCCAATTCCCTCTCCTTAACCCGCAAATCCATCAATCATCCATCCTTAAAAAAAAAGTTTTTTTTTTAATTGAAGAGTAGGCCAATGCCCTGTCAATACATGGCAACATAACAAAGTGTGCCTTGATAATAGAGACGGGTAACTCATGAGTCGACTTTTAGAAATGAGTCAAGGAGTTAAGTGACTCCTGTGTAGCAACTTCGTTCTTTGAGTCCTGCATAGGGAATTGATCAAATCTTAAAGCCTTTATGGTGGATCGAGTCGACAAAATTTTTCCAACTCCGTAGACATCGTCAAAGTTGGACACGGTTTCATGAAAAAAAAATTTTTTCGCAGGGGCGCTGGGGGGAGAGTTGGGGTAGGTTGCGCTTAAGTTCACATGCATGACTTTAAAGAAGACACTTCAAAGATTTTCGGCTTTAAAGATTTATCAAAATCGATTGAAAATACGCCGAGTTATGGCGGTTTGAAAATCGTCGAAATTTCATTTTTTTTCCTTCAGTATATAAAATTAATTTTGTTCACGAAAATGTTATAATGTGGGCATTATTTAATTCTATGGGCAGCATTAATGGGGTACATTAAACACTCAATTTCTTAAACACGCATTTGCGTGTTTACTAAGCTTATTAAACACGCACACGCATTTGCGTGTTTAATATGGTTATTAAACACGCTAATTCGCGCTTTAATTCACAGAACGCGATTTATGATAATATTTTGTTTACCCTGTTTAATACTGATTTTAATTTTTTTTCAATTGTAATTGTAATTACAACTTTAATTTCGAATTTGATTTTGATTCTGTTTTTGTTTTTTTTGATTTTGATTTTGATTTGATTTTCGTGAACAAAGTATAGTGTACAACTCGCATATAATGGCTATTAATCACTCAAACGATTTGCTCCACTCGCCTACGGCTCGTTCCGCAAACATCATTCTCGTGATTAATAGCCATCATTATATGCTCGTTGTACAATATACTATTTTGAAACTTATTAACGTCTAATTTACTAAATGTTGACGTCGAATGACGTCGATTCGAATATACTTATCGATTTTTTTTTGTATTCCTTTTATTGCCCTTTGTACAAACCGCCTTGCTATGATGCGAAAAGCGTTTTCAGTTATTTCGGTTTTGTAAATTGAATTTTTTAGAAATCTAACAGCGAAGAGTCGGGCGATTATGTTGACCAAACAATGAAACCACCATTGCCAATCCATCTTTGGATAAATTCTTGGTTTAAGAAATTCATTACGGCCCTTGTATTGTTGGGAGGAGGTGCCCCTTGCTGCTGGAACCATAATCGGCGTAACCCGTCCAGAGGAATCTCGCTTAAATAAACTGAGAATTAAAAAAAATCAAAATATCTATCTACATTTAAATTTCCTTCAAATGGAAATGGAGCATTAACTTCATCACCATATATTTACACTAAATCGGACTTTTTTTATTTCCCTATTCTCTGTTCTTTAAAATCAATTCTCCACTGTAGTGAAAACTCAAACTTGTTGATTGATCTGATTCTAAATAAATATACGCCAATTGCCTCGAAAACCCCATGGCCTAAATTATACACTGTGCACATAAAGTAAGGATTAAATTCGATTAAAATTCAGGGCATTTTCTTTCAGAAAAATGCTCGGACATGTGTATTATTATTTTTTAACGCGCATTTTTTGAGATAAAATTCATATGTACAAGGTGTCCCAAAATAGAGATACGACCCCTAAGTTAAAATTTTCAAATTTGAACGCACATTTTTTTGTTGTATTTATGGATTCTACGTAAAATTCTGAGTATTTTTCATGTAGCATAACCCATATCGATATTTATTTGTTTTCGAAGAAATGGCGTTCAAAAAAGTACTACTATTTTATTCCTGGTAAAAGATAACATGGTTCCATCGAAACATTGGAATTAATAAGTAAAAATCATTATTTACTTAATGAAATGATTTTTCCTTATTAATTCCAATGTTTCGATGGAACCATGTTATCTTTTACCAAAAATAAAATAGTAGTTGTACTTTTTTAAACGCCATTTCTTCGAAAACAGCTGAATATCGACATGGGGTACGCTACATGAAAAATACTCAGAATTTTACGTAGAATCCATAAATGCAACAAAAATGGGGGTTCACGTTTGAAAATTTTAACTAAGGGGTCATATCTCGATTTTGGGACACCCTGTACATTTGAATTTTATCTCAAAAAATGAGCGTTAAAAAATAATAATACATGTGTCCGAGCATTTTTCTGAAAGAAAATGCCCTGAATTTTAATCGAATTTATTCCTTACTTTATGTACACATTGTACATATATGGTATATTATTGTGTTTGATGTTATTGATGTATTTATTTATGTGATGTTTGGTAAAATAACTTTTTGTTGTTGATGTTAAATATACCTTCAATAGGACGCATACATGTTGGGCTGGGAAAAAGTGAATAAATAAGTAATAATTATCTTATCTAATTTGTAATATTTTTTCTGCCTAGTTATTAAAATGCGATTTATAGCTCATTTTGATTTTATTAACTACTAGAATTTGATTAAATGAATCTTAATTATTGTTCATAAATCATACAGAACGATATAATAAGTGATTGTATTTATACGGTTTACCAGAGTCAAAATTTAATTACTACCGACTGCGCTTCTCAGTTTCTGTTAGTTAAATACATATAAACATAGTTGCTAAAATAATTAAATGCAACTGTAGCAATGAGTTGCAAATATATATATATATATACCCTGCAGCCCTCACCACGAACTCATCATCATTATTGACATTAACTTCAATAAAGGATGCCATCCGTTTATTGTCCACTCGCAGTTCATACACTACATATTAGTGCGGCGAGTCCACCCTAAACTAATATATGACCAGGTGCCCGATCCTTGTCTACGGATATATTGTATATGTGAAGGCGACTCAGCAACTCGTAAACTAAACAAATACAAACGGAATTATCCGGAATGGATGATATACGATTTGCAATAAATTCTATTTAATTTAAACGCCTCTCTCCGCGCGCCAGGAAATTGTGTCGCTGCAATTATTTGTGTATTTGTGCGCCGCGTTTCCCCGTATTAATATTTATTGCCGAAAAATAATTGAAATCATAATAACATTGCCGGTGTGATTTATCACGTTTAAAATGTTGTTACAAATAAATTCTCCGTGAAAGGAGCAGGTAATTGTGGGTGTTAATGGAGTGCTTTGATAAATGGTGGTACAACGACGCGGTAATAAAAGTAGTAAAAATGTATGTATTTCAAACTGGAGTGTAAAGAAGAGGACTAATAAAGTTAAATGAGTCCATCTTGCGGACAAAATTAATTGCCTATGTTTTTTGCAAAGTTACACCCTAAGCAATAATCAACATTAATTAATAATAGTAGATTTAAAAACGACAACCACTAAAAGTCTATGAACCGAAAACAAATATATAGATTTCAGCGCCGTTATAAATAATATTTTACCATAATATTAAGTCAGTAATTATACATTAGTGAGGCGCAATGTTACCACACGTTCGAAAACGAATTACCGTACCCGCGTACTCTGGATTACCGTACTTAATTAATAAATTACCGTACATACATGTATGTGTGGACTACGAGAAATACACACTTATAATGATGTAAACTTACGATTTCAAAGGTGAAGCAAGAGATTTCTAAAAAAAATTTTTACCAAAGATATCACATAAAAAAACGTTTTTTCCCTCTTTTATAATCTCGTTCTATTGGATTATTTCGGGGATTTATACATTTTTCTACGAATTTGTTACATAAATCGATGCTAGATGGTCCTATTTGCTAATATAATGTTAACTATCGTGGCGAGATAGATTTTAATACTTTCCATAGGCAGTGTTGCCAGGTCAGCGGAAAATCCTCTAGATCTGGCGAATTTTGAATCCGTATTGCGAAGTAATTTTCGTTTTAGCGGCTGGCGGATTTTCTAATGGAATTGTGTTGGATAGTTGAGTAAACTAGCGTAATTCAATTTAAATTTGAACTTTATTTTCGAAACGTATATTTTACAAGAGAAAAAGCACTAACATTAATTTAAAAAAATAAAGGCGGATGTTCTGTGAATATTCTAAAATATTTGAGGAACTCTTATCATATCAGACCTTATTTTCTTTTCGATTTTGGTTCTGTTTAAGTGTTCAACAACTTAAAACATTAATTTTCATAAATTCATAACTAACACAAATATTGACTGAGTTTCAAAAATCAAGATTAATTTTAAAGGTAAATGTATTATGATTGCATCAGAGTTTTTTATGTAATTCAATCACAGTGATATGATTTTTTTACTTTTTCCTTGTTTAAAAATTTGTTTTTAAAAATTGAAAAAAGTGACACATTTTCAAAAATTAAAGTTAGTTTTAAAGGAAGATACATTTGTTATTTATCCATGTTACAGTTTTCTTTCTGAACGCATCTTTTGCATATTTCTACACCCTGTAAGTTTAAGTTTTTTTTAATATCTGTTATGACTCACATTTTTTTTATTTATTGAAACCATTTATTTATATTATGTATATTGACCTGTATAAACCCATAGTTATTGGCACATTAAATAAATTAAATTAAATAGATGTTTTGTGAATATATGAAAAAAAAAATCGAATTTTTGTCTTCAACAACTTTGTTCAAAAATTAATCTCACGCAAAAATTCAAAAGTCTAAGTTGATTCTAAAGGCAGATGTTTTGTGAATAGACTTACTAAAATGTTTCAGAAATTCTATATCAATACCTTAAAACGTTAATTTTCAAAAATTCATAACTTTCGGAAAAAGTGACGCATTTTCAAAAATTACCGTAAGTTTTGAAGGGAGATGTTTTGTGAGTGTATTGAAAAATTGATTTTTCATTCAAGTCGTTGACAACTTTAAATATTAAGTTTCAAAAATTCATAACACGCATTCTCAAAACTTAAAGTTAATTTTAAAGGTAAATATAATATGATTGCATTAAACGTTTTAAGGAATTTAATAATATCAGTATTTTTTTTTCTATTTTTTCTTTGTACAAATATTTGACAAATTAAAAAACATCATTTTTAAACATTTATAACTCACGTATTTTCAAAAATTGAAGATAATTCAGATGTTTTGTGAATATGCTAATTTATTTTTTATTTTTGATAAATTCTAGCATTCCATGTAATAAATCAAGTGTCGGAAATGACCATATTTAACTGCCAAAAAATGACAATTTTCAACCGCCAAAAATGACAATTTTCAACTGCCAAAAATGCCAATTTTCAACTGCGAAAAAGGCCAATTTTCAAGTGTTGGAAACGACCATTTTTAACTGTCAAAAATGACAATTTTTAACTGCCAAATATGACAATTTTTAACTGCCAAAAAGTACAATTTTCAAGTGTCGGAAACGACCATTTTTAACTGCCAAAAATGACAATTTTCAACTGAAAAAAATGACAATTTCTAACTGCCAAAAATGACAACTTCAACTACCAAAAAGAACAATTTTCAAGTGCTAAAAGGGCCAATTTTCAACTGCTAAAAGGCCAATTTTCAACTGCCGGAAATGACTATTTTTAACTGCAAAAAATGACAATTTTTAACTGCGAACAGTGTCAATTTTAAACTGCCAAAAAATGACAATTTTCAACTGCCAAAAATGTCAATTTTCAACTGCGAAAAAGAGCAATTTTGAAGTATCGGAAACGACCATTTTTAACTGCCAAAAATGACAATTTTTAACTGTTAAAAATGACAATTTCTAACTGTCAAATATGACAGCTTCAACTGCCAAAAAAGCCAATTTTAAACTGCCAAAAAGGCCAATTTTCAAGTGCTAAAAGGGTCAATTTTCAACTGCCAAAAGGCCAATTTTCAACTGCCGGAAACGGCCATTTTTAACTGCCAAAAAATGACAATTTTCAACTGCCAAAAGTGTCAATTTTAAACTGCCAAAAAATGACTATTTTCAACTGCCAAAAATGACCATTTTCAACTGCCAAAAAGGCCAATTTTTAACTGACAAAGAGGCCAATTTTCAAGTGTCAGAAACGGCCATTTTGAGCTGCCAAAAATGACAATTTTAAACTGCCAAAATTGACAATTTTAAACTGCAAAAAAGGCCAATTTTCAAGTGTCGGCAACGACCATTTTTAACTGCCATAAATGACAATTTTTAGCTGCCAAAAATGACAATTTCAACTGCCAAAAACGACAATTTAAAACCCAAAAATGAACACATTTTCAAAAATTAAAGTTTGAATGTACATAAATGTGTTATGATAGCATCGGAAAATTCAATCATATCGATATTATTTTATTTTTCTATTTTTTCTTTGTTCAAATATTTCGACCAATTTTCAAAAATTCATAACTCATGTAGAAATTGGCCGAGTTAGTTAGTTTTAAAGGTAAATGTTTTGTAAAGATATCAACATTTTTGAGGAATTAGTATTATATCAGTATTTTTTAGCCAAAATTTTAATTTTCAAAAATTCATAACTCGCGCAAAAATCGACTCAATTTAAAAAATCAAGGTTAATTTTAAAGGTAAATGTAAGTAATATAGTTTCATCAGGGTTTTTAAGGAATTTAATCATGTCGATATGATTTTTTTTATTGTTAAAATATTTGACCACTTAAAAATTCATTTTCAAAAATGTATAACTCAAAAATCTAAATTTATGTTAAGTCTTGTAGATATATTAAAAATTTTGAGCATTTGAGTATTTATATTCTCTAAATTTGCTTAATTGTTGGACAACTTATAATTTTCAAAAAATCATAACTCTGGGAGAAATTTGCGAATTTGCAAAAATTTGTTAGTTTTAAAAGTAGATGTATTGTAAAGATTTTAATTTTTTTGTGGAATTCTTTAATGTCACTATTTATTTTTTTAGATTTTTTTTTCTTCTACTACCAAAAATATTCATTTTCAAAAATTCATTCAAATTTTTAGGAATTCAATCATATCTGTATATATTTTTCTTTGAATTTTAACACCGTACTTTCGCTCAGAATACCGTACATGTACGGTAATTACCGTACGTATGGCAACACTGGTGAGGCGTGCAACGTGTTAATCAAGTAACTTATTTGAACTATTATTTATTTTATTAATAAAATATTGCACATGAATTGAAAACTAATCCCCCACTGAAATATATGGATTTTAGTTTCCGTGCACAGACATACACACACACACACAAATCTGCTTAAATTTCAATCCCCAGCGGGATAACACGAATGAAATCGAACGAAGGATTAATCTCCCAGACAGGAAAAAACAGGTACGAGGATTAAAATTTCACGTGATGTAGCCTTTGTAACGGCTCACACCAACTGCAACAAAGGCAGCCCAGTTTTTCAGCGCCTCAATAAAAAGACAACAATTCACGTGAGCTGCACAGATGAAGCCGTTCCGACTTTGAAATTACGCCGAAACCCCCGCCGGATTATCCTTTTAGTTAATTTTAAATCCTCCGGTGGTCGCGTGCAGGACATTCATCCCAGCGCGCACCTTAATTTGTAATCCCTGCCTAACGGAATTTTAAACATATTTGCCCGAGGGATTTTAGCGCACCGTATTTATGTATATTTTAAGGGATGATGAATCGGCGGTGATTCCCCGCGTTCGGCCTGAATAAATATCATTAATTTTGATTGTACATTTAATAGGGAATGATAAATTCTCGACGATGAGTCGACGCCACTTCTACCACCCAATTTTTAAATGGTGGGAGCCGGGGGGCGGCGGGGGGATTGATATATTGCCAAAGCTGTTGCTGGTAATTGTTGGGGATTAATTACGCCGAAAACGAATTGGGTTATTAATCGAATCATGTTTTCATTTCATTTACCTTGAGTAATAGCTATGCGTGGATTAAGAGCGCAGATTTTTTTCTTGTTAAATTTGCAATCACAGCTTAGCCTAAAATTGGACACCGATTTTTTTCTGCAACCACTGGTAACCCCAATCAAACGAGATAATTTAAAGAAATTTAATTACTAATCGAATTATGTTTTTATTTCATTTACCTTGAGTAGAAGTTATTTGTGTATTAAGAGTGATTTTTTTCTGTTTAAATTGACAATCACAGTTTAAGCCAAAATGAAACAAGTTTTTTTTCTATAACCACTATTATTAACCCTTGGCTAACAAGCTTGTTCGTAATGGTCGCAATGAATTGTTATTATGGTGGAAGCGCCGGGAACTTAAAATTTACGTCATGCACCCACTGTGAAAGAATATATTGTAGATGTGGCCGCATTTGATCTTACAAGAATATTTTTTGTTGATGCGAATATAGAGGCATTCGTGGGGGTTAATACGATTTACATCAAAATTAACTTAAATTTTTTTTGCTGCGGCCATCATGTAACTCTCTCTGATTGTAAGGTATAAAAAGGATTTTTCTAATATTTTTCACTTGTGAGCTTTAAAAAAAACCGGTTTCTTATAAATATGTTAAAATACTCTCTCCAGTTTTTGTCAATATAAATTTCAAGTAACTCATTTCATATGTACAGGGTGTTACCGATTCAATGCGTTACCATTGCTATCTCGGTAACTGTAAGAGATGGGGAGTTGGTTAAATTATGCAAAGTTCTGCATTTGATTGCTGAATAATTTGTTGAAACGAAATTTGAAATATTCCGACAATATCCAAAGATATTTGATAAAAACCGAAAAACCACCAAAACTAATGATGTCACACTTTTTTTTGCTGTAGGTGTTATTTGAAGATCGTTTTTCAAAGTAACCAGTAATAAAGCCGTAACAAATTATACAATACAAACAATAAAATACGCAACTTTGCCTTGATTTTACCAACTCTCTATCTCCTATAGTTACCGAGATAGCAATGCTAATGCATCGAATCTCAAAAACCATGTATATAGGTAAAAAATGTTTCTGTTTAAAATTATTTCCCAAAAATTAAAGAATTTCAACTCTATTCAAAATTAAAGCGCGAACTTAAATCTCGATGCGCTTTAAAGCCAAAATTCATTCAACAAGATTAAGGTTTCATACTTTGTTTCTACCTGTGAAACCCTCCTTCGTGTTTTACTGTTTGGAGGGTAAAATACCTACTGTATTAAGTATAACCTAACCTACAAATCCATATTTTGCGACTGTTAAACTTTCAACATCAGCGTCAAAGCGGTAAAACTTTTTTTATTGAATTAGAGTTTTGTTGGTTATGTTAATGTTTACGTAGTGGGTGAGCTCTATTTATTATTGCACATTCAAAAACCGAAATTATTTTAAAAGACTGACGTCTGGTGAAGTAAACTGAATTTATGTAGGACTGTGTTTCATATTAATTTTTAATATTTTGCACTCGAGGATTCGTCATTGCAAAAAATTCTTTTTTAAAATTCACAAATCGACTGAAAATTGCTGCAGCACATTTAAAAACCAAAATTATTTTGAAAGATCGACGTCTTGTAAAGTGATTTAAATTTTTGTAGAATTTTGTTCTTGCGTTTTATATTAATTTTTAACTTTTTTGAAAAATGGACATTTTCAAAAATTCGCAACTCGATTGAAAATTATTGCACATTCAAAAACCAAAATTATTTGGAAAGATCGACGTCTTGTGAAGTGAACTGAATTTTCGTAGAATTTTATTTAACTTTTTGGACATTCATAACGGGATATTTTCGAAAATTCGTAACTCGATTGAAAATTCCTGCACATTCAAAAACCAAAAATTATTTTTAAATGCCGACGTCTTTTGAAGTAAACTTAATTTTTGTAGAATTTTATTCCTGCGTTTCAAATTGATTTTTAACTTTTCACGCTCGAGTGTTGTACATTGAAAAATGGACATTTTCAAAAATTCGTAACTCGATTGAAAATTATTGCACATTCAAAAACCAACATTATTTGAAAAGATCGACGTCTTGTGAAGTAATTTGAATTTTTGTAGAATTTTATTCTTGCGTTTCAAATTATTTTTTAACTTTTCACGCTCGAGTGTTGGACATTGAAAAATGGACATTTTCAAAAATTCATAACTCGATTGAAAATTATTGCACATTCGAAAACCAAAATTATTTGGAAAGGTCGACGTCTTGTAAAGTGAACTGAATTTTTGTAGAATTTTATTTCTGCGTTTCAAATTAATTTTTAACTTTTCACGCTCGAGTGTTGGACATTGAAAAATGGACCTTTTTAAAAATTCGTAACTCGATTGAAAATTATTGTACATTCAAGAAATTAAAATTATTTGGGAAGATCGACGTCTTGTGAAGTGATTTGAATTTTTGTAGAATTTTGTTCTTGCGTTTCATATGAATTTTTAACTTTTTCGTCTCGAGTGTTTGACATTGAAAAAATACATTTTCAAAAACTCATAACTCAACTGAAAATTCCTGCACATTCAGAAACCAAAATGATTTTTAAATGCCGACGCCTTATGAAGTAAACTGAATTTTTGTAGAATTTTATTCCTGCGTTTCAAATTAATTGTTAACTTTTCAAGCTCGAGTGTTGAACATTGAAAAATGGACAATTTCAAAAATTCGTAACTCGATTGAAAATTATTGCACATTAAAAAACCGAAATTATTTTAAAAGACTGAAGTCTGGTGAAGTAAACTGAATTTATGTAGGATTGTATCCCTGTGTTTCATATTAATTTTTAATATTTTGCACTCGAGGGTTCGTCATTGCAAAAAATTATTTTTCAAAATTCATAAATCGACTGAAAATTGCTGCACATTTAAAAACCAAAATTATTTTGAAAGATCGACGTCTTGTTAAGTGATTTGAATTTTTGTAGAATTTTGTTCTTGCGTTTTATATTAATTTTAACTTTTTCGTCTCAAGTGTTCGACATTGAAAAAATACATTTTCAAAGACTCATAACTCAACTGAAAATTCCTGCACATTCAGAAACCAAAATTATTTTTAAATGCCGACGTCTTGTGAAGTAAACTGAATTTTTGTAGAATTTTATTCCTGCGTTTCAGGTTAATTTTTAACTTTTCACGCTCGAGTGTTGGACATTGAAAAATGGACATTTTCAAAAATTCGTAACTCGATTGAAAATTATTGCACATTCGAAAACCAAAATTATTTGGAAATATCGACGTCTTGTAAAGTGATTTGAATTTTTGTAGAATTTTGTTCTTGCGTTTCATATTAATTTTTAACATTTTCGTCTCGAGTGTTCGACATTGAAAAAATACATTTTCAAAAACTCATAACTCAACTGAAAATTCCTGCACATTCAAAAACCAAAATTATTTTTAAATGCCGACGTCTTGTAAAGTAAACTGAATTTTTGTAGAATTTTATTCCTGCGTTTCAAATTAATTTTTTTTCATTTCAATTTTTTAAAATGGACATTTTCAAAAATTTGTAACTCGATTGAAAATTATTGCACATTCAAGAAACCAAAATTATTTGGAAAGATCGACGTCTTGTGAAGTGAACTGAATTTTTGTAGAATTTTGTGCTTTCGTTTCATATTAATTTTTAACTTTTTCGTCTCGAGTGTCCGACATTGAAAAAATACATTTTCAAAAACTCATAACTCAACTGAAAATTCCTGCACATTCAAAAACCAAAATTATTTTTAAATGCCGACGTCTTATGAAGTAAACTGAATTTTTGTAGAATTTTATTCCTGCGTTTCAAATTAATTTTTAACTTTTCACGCTCGAGTGCTGGACATTGAAAAATGGACATTTTCAAAAATTCGTAACTTGATTGAAAATTATTGCACATTCAAAAACCAAAATTATTTGGAAATATCGACGTCTTGTGAAGTAAACTGAATTTTTGTAAAATTTGACTGTAACTTTTGGTCTGAATTTGATTTTTAATTTTTTTTTCTACTCCATTCACCAACAACATTCTAGATTACCGCCGTGCCATTTTAGTTGAAGGAGGTCTCCTCCTGCATCCACTAGTAGAAGTTTTATGTAAACTATGACCGTTATATTGTTCAGGAAACGGCAAATTTAAACATAGTTATTTCTATCGGAAATTTATTAAATTTGTTAATTCCGACAATTTGCTTATTGATAGTTTAATCTTGAATTAATTTGATTCATATTTAGTGGACGGAGGTTAATGTTTTTTCCAGAAATATGAAGCGAACGTGTTACCTTTGTCTTTGTGTTAGGTATTTCAACGAGAAGTCTTTACATCTTTTATTTCGTGGCAGCGGCAAGCGTCAGAAATTAAGGCAATCACTGGATATTTGTTAAAATAATGTGTGATTATCTTACTTTAGCCATTAAATATTTTGAGTCGTGCATTTGTTAAAAGTGTGTTTATTTCTAGGACAGAAAAAGTTTTAGACTTTTTTCTTTTAAAACTATCGGATTTTCGTTTTGGGTAAGAACGTAACTTGGTACATTTACTGATGTTGATATCTTTTTTATTGATAATATAATCTTCATAGAAAACTTCAAGTTGGTTGATAATTTTTAAATCATTTCAGATATCTTTCGGGAAGTTGGTACAATCATTTCACTGCATAAATTAAATATTGTTCCCCATCAGAACTCCTACAGACCGGTTTCGACTTTTTAGGTCTCATCAGTGCAGTTAGTTGCTGATGGGGAAACGGAGATTACTATTGGAATATAAGTATTCAAAACACCGTTAAAGGTAGAAACACCAAAGTGGCGGAATCTATTGCCTGAGTGCTGTACTGAACCAAATCCGGTTGGCTTTAACAGTACAGCATTCAGGCAATAGATTCCGCCATTTTGGCGTTTCTACCTTTAACTGCATAAATTATATCGCAATTACAATCAATTATTAGTATTTTAGTACAATTGTCTAATTTATATGTATCGCAACACTCAATTTTCTATTTACAATAAATTCCTCATAACACGATAAACAAACTTTGTGTAGGGAAATGTATATAAATTGAAATTATTAAAGGGATAGGGTTCGAAGTAATAATATTCCATTAGCCCCAGAAATTCCACAGCGTGCCGACTATAAATTTTAATGAAACATTAGAGCAAGGCGTCCGTCAGTATTTGTGCGTTCACATTAGTTCCCCTATGTGTGTGTAAAATTAATTCCAACCGAGATTAATCCTTTATCAACATTATTGTCTTTTACATAATCATTATGCCGAATAATCATATTTTGAAACTATTCCCATTTAACCCAGAATCCATCCTCCCCCGGAGACGCAGCGCATTCCTGCATTATAATTAATGGCACCGGCGCTGCATTCAACAGTTTCCAACTCGGCGGAGGCCGGCGAAAGCGGGGGTGGGAATTTGTAAAAAAGGGCCGTCACGGATCTGATAATTCCCGGATTAAACGCGGAAAAACTTCCTCGGGGGGCCGACAGAGTTAAATTGGCAACGGATTTATTAACCTCTCGAGTTTTTCACTCTGCACCGTCCCACTCGGAAAAGTGCAAATTAAATTTCGGACGCGCTGAAAGGTCCCAAATTTCATCCAACGTTCTTAATCTGGCTCGTCGGTTCAAATGTTGGAGGGTGATCCGATCTTTATTACGTGAAATGGAATAGAAACTAAACGTGGTGTTTAATTAATGTAACATGCTTCATAGAAATGGGATCAACATCTACAGGGTGAGTTTTTTTCGATGTGCTCTGTGGGGATCTCGGAAACTATAAGAGATACAGAAACGGTTAAATGGGCAAAGAAGTGCAGTTTTACGAGCCCAATAAAATAACACTTTCAAAGTTTTCAAAAAAGTGAAGAGTAACTAGATATTTTGAAACGAGATAGAGAAACGGTTAAATGGGCAAAGAAGTGCAGTTTTACGAGCCCAATAAAATAACACTTTCAAAGTTTTCAAAAAAGTGAAGGGTAACTAGATATTTTGAAAAATGTAAAAATTGTCAATTTTTTAAATCAATATATCTCGATTATTATGACAGATAGAAATAAACTGTATAGAATAAAGTTGTAGATAATTTTACGCTGATTAATAAAATGAATTCAGAACATTCTTAACGACATTATTTTCCGAGATATGATGCAAACTTACATTTTTTTAAATAGAAATATATAAAAAATATTTCAACCAAACTATCGGTTCAAAAGTTCAAAATCCATTCACGAATACTAGATTTATAATTTTTAGTAAAAACAATTGCTAAATATTTAGTGAAAACTGATTAGTAAATCTTCAAATTTGAACTGTGAAAATTGCTAAAATTTCATTTAACGATTTAAAAAATTGTAAAAAATATTTTAACCAAACTATCGGTTTTAAAAGCTCAAAATCCATTCACAAATACTACATTTATAATTTTTAGTAAAAACAATTGCCAAATATTTAGTGAAAACTAAACAGTAAATCTTCAAACTTGAACTGTGAAAATAGCTAAAATTTCATTCAACGATTTGAAAAATTGTAAAAAATATTTCATCCAAACTATCGGTTTTAAAAGCTCAAAACCCATTCACAAATACTACATTTATAATTTTTAGTAAAAACAATTGCCAAATATTTAGTGAAAACTAAACAGTAAATTTTCAAACTTGAATTGTGAAAATTGCTAAAATTGCTTTCAACGATTTAAAAAATTGTAAAAAATATTTCAACCAAACTATCGGTTTCAAAAGCTCAAAATCCATTCACGAAAACTACATTTATAATTTTTAGTAAAAACAATTGCCAAATATTTACTAAAAACTGAACAGTAAATCTTCAAATTTGAACTGTGAAAATTGCTAAAATTTCATTCAACGTTTTGAAAAATTGTAAAAAATATTTCAACCAAACCATCGGCTTCAAAAGCTGAAAATCCATTCACGAATACTACATTTATATTTTTTAGTAAAAACAATTGCCAAATATTTAGTGAAAACTAAACAGTAAATTTTCAAACTTGAATTGTGAAAATTGCTAAAATTGCTTCCAACGATTTAAAAAATTGTAAAAAATATTTCAACCAAACTATCGGCTTTAAAAGCTCAAAATCCATTCACGAAAACTACATTTATAATTTTTAGTAAAAACAATTGCCAAATATTTACTAAAAACTGAACAGTAAATCTTCAAACTTGAACTGTGAAAATTGCTAAAATTTCATTCAACGATTTGAAAAATTGTAAAAAATATTACAACCAAACCATCGGTTTCAAAAGCTCAAAATCCATTCACGAATACTACATTTATAATTTTTAGTAAAAACAATTGCCAAATATTTAGTGAAAACTAAGCAGTAAATCTTCAAACTTAAATTGTGAAAATTGCTAAAATTGCATTCAGCGATTTGAAAAATTGTAAAAAATATTTCAATCAAACTATCGGTTTTAAAAGCTCAAAATCCATTCACAAATACTACATTTATAATTTTTAGTAAAAACAATTGCCAAATATTTAGTATAAACTAAACAGTAAATCTTCAAACTTGAACTGTGAAAATTGCTAAAATTGCATTCAGCGATTTGAAAAATTGTAAAAAATATTTCAATCAAACTATCGGTTTTAAAAGCTCAAAATCCATTCACAAATACTACATTTATAATTTTTAGTAAAAACAATTGCCCAATATTTAGTGAAAACTAAACAGTAAATCTTTAAACTTGAACTGTGAAAATTGCTAAAATTGCATTCAACGATTTGAAAAATTGTAAAAAATATTTCAACCAAACTATCGGTTTTAAAAGCTCAAAATTCATTCACAAATACAACATTTATAATTTTTAGTAAAAACAATTGCCAAATATTAAGTGAAAACTGAACAGTAAATCTTCAAACTTGAACTGTGAAAATTGCTAAAATTTCATTCAATGATTTGAAAAATTGTAAAAAATATTTCAAGCAAACTATCGGTTTCAAAAGCTCAAAATCCATTCACGAATACTACATTTATAATTTTTAGTAAAAACAATTGCCAAATATTTGGCGAAAACTAAACAGCAAAGCTTCAAACTTGAACTGCCAAAATTGCTAAAATTGCATTCAGCGATTTGAAAAATTGTGAAAAATATTTCAACCAAACTATCGGTTTCAAAAGCTCAAAATCCATTTACAAATACTAGATTTATATTTTTTAGTAAAAACAATTGCCAAATATTTAGTGAAAACTAAACAGTAAATCTTCAAACTTGAACTGTGAAAATTGCTAAAAATTCATTCAGCGATTTGAAAAATTGTAAAAAATATTTCAAGCAAACTATCGGTTTCAAAAGCTCAAAATCCATTCACGAATACTACATTTATAATTTTTAGTTAAAACAATTGCCAAATATTTAGTGAAAACTAAACAGTAAATCTTCAAACTTGAACTGTGAAAGTTGTTAAAATTTCATTCAACGATTTGAAAAATTGTAAAAAATATTTCAACCAAACTATCGGTTTCAAAAGCTTAAAATACATTCACGAAAACTATATTTATAATTTTTAGTAAAAACAATTGCCAAATATTTAGTGAAAACTGAACAGTAAATCTTCAAACTTGAACTGTGAAAATTGCTAAAATTTCATTCAACGATTTGAAAAATTGTAAAAAATATTTCAAGCAAACTATCGGTTTCAAAAGCTCAAAATCCATTCACGAATACTACATTTATAATTTTTGGTAAAAACAGTTGCTAAATATTTAGTGAAAACTAAACAGTAAATCTTCAAACTTGAACTGTGAAAATTGTTAAAATTTCGTTCAACGATTTGAAAAATTGTAAAAAATATTTCAACCAAACTATCGGTTTCAAAAGCTCAAAATCCATTCACGAATACTACATTTATAATTTTTAGTTAAAACAATTGCCAAATATTTAGTGAAAACTGAACAGTAAATCTTCAAACTTGAACTGTGAAAATTGCTAAAATTTCATTCAACGATTTGAAAAATTGTAAAAAATATTTCAACCAAACTATCGGTTTCAAAAGCTCAAAATCCATTCACGAATACTACATTTATAATTTTTGGTAAAAACAGTTGCTAAATATTTAGTGAAAACTAAACAGTAAATCTTCAAACTTGAACTGTGAAAATTGCTAAAATTTCATTCAATGATTTAAAAAATTTTAAAAAATATTTCAACCAAACTATCGGTTTCAAAAGCTCAAAATCCATTCACAAATACTACATTTATAATTGTTAGTAAAAACAATTGCCAAATATTTAGTGATAACTGAACAGTAAATCTTCAAACTTGAACTGTGAAAATTGCTAAAATTTCATTCAATGATTTAAAAAATTGTAAAAAATATTTCAACCAAACTATCGGTTTCAAAAGCTCAAAATCCATTCACAAATACTACATTTATAATTTTTAGTAAAAACAATTGCCAAATATTTAGTGAAAACTGAACAGTAAATCTTCAAACTTGAACTGTGAAAATTGCTAAAATTTCATTCAACGATTTGAAAAATTGTAAAAAATATTTCAACCAAACTATCGGTTTCAAAAGCTCAAAATCCATTCATGAATACCACATTTATAATTTTTAGTAAAAACAATTGCCAAATATTTAGTGAAAACTGAACAGTAAATCTTCAAACTTGAACTGCCAAAATTTCTAAAATTGCATTCAGCGATTTGAACGCCACTGAGCCGATCGGTCGAATATTACAGCCCCTACCGGGTAGGAGTGCCCGCCCATCTGACCGTACATGTATCACGGTATAACGAACAGACTGTATGTATCTGAAGTAAAAATGTTGATCCCATTTCTATGATGCATGTTACATTAATTAAACACTGTACATTTTAATGTTAAGTCTACCCTAGGTCATCATACATTTGCTTTTTAGTTAACAAATAGTTACCATCGTCGATACTGTAATAACGCACTTACCGGACTGAAATAAATTTGGGAAATCACGGTATGAAATAACGCACACAAATGAAACTCAGCACATAATGTTCACAATTATCAATGGGGAAAAAACAAAGGTGATTGTGTTATCGGTGTTCCCATCCACTAATTTAATTCCTGCCGCAACACAAGAACAAACAACTGGGTCGGTGTTTTAGTAGGGGCGTACGGCCAATTTGTTCAGCTCGTATTTTTTTTTCAGAGCACGCGACTCCGCTATAAATTACCCGCTGAAACGGCACACGTCCCCGTCTCAATTTTCAACTCACGCTGGGAACAAATTAAGAATCCGAATAAATTTCAAAAACGATAGATCGAACAGGAAATGGCTTGAGCCGAGCATTATAAATTCCTCCGTTAATTTATCTGTTGCGGAGGTATTCTGAACAAATTGAAATGGAGTGCTTACAGTTTAAAGTGTAGAACTTTACCCAACTTTTCGTGATCCACAACATTCATCTCACTTCATCGTGGAATCCTAAAGAATTCAAAAACAACATCACTTTAATAAATATGCTTTTGCGAAAATACAAGGGGAATTTCCTCCGTTATTTGTTTACAAATAATATTCATTAAAAATATTTTTGCTTATCTCAGCTCTAAATTACACGTCGCAATTATTTATTAGTATTTTCCATATCATTATTTTCAGTTTCACTTAAAAAAAAAACTTCCATTCTGTGTATTTAAATTCTTTTATTCACAATAATGGCCTTTAATCTCAGATTATGAAAATTGATGCTGGCATTAATAATTTTTAAAATGCACAATTTGATATTAAGTAAAATTTAAAATGAGCTATGTGAATATAATTCGATGTTAACCAGAATTAATGGCTGTGGAAAGCTGCATGACACTATCCAAGAGATAATAGAGAATGAGGAAGGAAGGTTTCAGCGCGGAAAAAATATTCAAATGCGAATTATTACGAGCAGTTTCCTTTTTTATGTTCGTCTGTGGTCGGGACGTTCTCTCTCGAGCATTAATATCAATTTGGGGGTGTGCGGAAAATGTCGGGGAAAAATTACGACTCCCGGACATTTGTAACTACACTGAAAAATGTCATGTACATTAAAAGCTCGCGCATGTCGTCATATGCAATTTGATAATTCACAACCCACCTGAGGGATTAAGCCGCAATTAGTTTCCATAAAATAACAGTACTATCACTCTCACTGTCAATGCAGGGATCCAATAGGTCTCTAAGGTCCCTCCTTAGAAACAAATAATCAAAATAATCTAATGAAAAATTGAATAACACAAAATAAACATTTATTTTTTAACTGGTAATTAAATGACGTACGTCCCAGTATTTAGTTGGTTTATTACCAATTACATATCACCCAGTAATCATGGATTACAACACCAATAATTTATTTTTTAAATACCACCACTAACATAAAGTTCATCAAACGACAGAAAGTCAAGGCCACCGCCCCACAATGGGACGAATTGTAGAAATTAGTGGACATCGGAATATCCAAAAAACTATAACTGTTAGAGAAAATGTTTCAGTTAAAAGTTACAAGGTTTCAAAAGATAAATTTACTGTTCTTATTAGTTTGACCTTGAGTGGTGTCGCCAAGGTCATGGCAAGGAATTTTGTACATCTATTTTTATTGCATGTTTTATAGGTTTTGTCGAAACCTTTTCAAAACACTATAATTGTATTAATTTTGACTTGGCGGTTTTAAATTTATTGCGATTTTTATGATTCAATGTTTAATCTGGCGGATTAAAATTTTTATAATAAATTTATAAAATATATTTTAATTATTTCCGTTGTCAAATTTAATTGCTCCTTATGCATTTACCTTTACGAAGAGTCAAAATATATTTTATTGCAAGTTATACGTTTATTAGAGTGATTAAAAAAAAATCGCATTTTTTCAATATTTTTTTTTAATTTTTAGTTATATAGCGTTGACTTTCAAGATTTGTCATATAACATTTTGAAGAACCTTTTGTGTGGTAAAAAGATCACGTAGGTTTTAGTTGCGGTCTTATAAAGTGTGCAGTTTTTATCCGATAAGGTCCCATTATTTTATCCCTCCTCAAAATGTCTCCTTAAAAATGACACATACCTACATATTGCTTTATTATAAGCGGATGAATAATCCTAACCATTATTAAATTATTATAAAATTTTAATCCACCAAGGTAACTTTGAATTAAACAACTTTCGACGTTTTTTACCACTATTTATAAAAAAAAAAAAATAGTCATAAAAAAAACGTCGAAAGTTGTTGCCTGACAATGGACTACCACATAGTAACGGTCGCAACCATCATCTTCATGTAATCTACCAGTTTTTTTTTTTTTCATTAAACATTAAATCATAAAAAACACACTGGGTTTTTCATGAAATTACTGATGAAACCAAGGAGAGGGAAAGGGCGGTGGCACAAAATTACACCAAATTAGTCATATTTTGAAGTATAAATCTTCAAAATCGAATAACGCGTTCGGCAGCTGTGCAATTTCAAAAATTAATATCGTGATTGACTTTTTTTTATTTTCGGACTTTGCGAACGTGAGACTTTGGCATTTTAAATTAATTTCATGATTTAAACGAGTAATTTTATTACTTTAGCATTTTGCGTTGATTTCATGAAAGAAAACATTGGGCCCTGTATTTTAATTGCACTAAATTTGCCATATTTTCACGTCAGAATCGTCAAAATCGAACAATGCGTTTGGCAGTTGTGCAATTTCGAATATCAAAATTACGATTCTAAAATCTTTAAAAATGTGCAATTTTTGCATTTTGTGTTAATTTCGGATAATAATGTTTTAAAATTACATTAAATTGGCTATGTTTTGACGTTTGAATGACGAGTTCGGCAGTTGTTCAACATCAAAAATCAAAATCGCGATTTTAAAATCTCCGAATTTAAAAAAAAGTACGAATTTTGCAATTTTTTTTTAATTTTAGAAGAAAATTTTGTAACTCGCTTTAGTAATAAACTAAATTTGCAATATTTTGGCATTTGAATCATCAAAATCGAATAAGGCGTTCGGCAATTGTGCAACTTCAAATATCAAAATCGCGATTATAAAATTTTCGGAGTGTAATTTTGGCTTTTTATTTTAATTTCAGGAAAATTAGTAATCATCTGTAAAATTACGCGTTCGGCAGTTGTACAATTTTAAAAATCAAAATCACGATTATAAAATTTTCGGAGTGTAATTTTGGCTTTTTATGTTAATTTCAGGAAAATTAGTAATCAGCTGTAAAATTACGCGTTTGGCAGTTGTACAATTTCAAAACTCAAAATCACGATTATAAAATATGCGATTTTGGCATTTTGAGTTGAAAAAGAAAATTTTTACCGGTTTTTTTAATTCCACCAAATTTTTCACATTTTGACGTAAGTTAAATTTCAAGTTCGAATTATCGAATTTGCAGCTTTTAACAAATTGATATTTTGTTGTTGTAATGCATTTGACAATAAAGAAATTTCGCTTAAAATGTTTCAGAATTTTTTTTATTTTCCATCCGTTTTTCCATTCCCGAAAATTTTGACTCCGATTTGAAAAACTGATGCAATGATGGATACCGGATCGAAATTCTAGAAAAATAATTTAGTTTTGCAGATAATCACTTCAAACCCAAGCGTGAGCATTATTAAGCGTTCGAATATTAAAAAAATGCGTTGTTTTTTTTAACTTAATACATTTAGAGACTTATAATTTGAACAGATTCATTACGAAATCATCAGGCTTGAATATTCAAGAAAAATCAATGCACTTTATTTACCCAGTTTTTCATTAAATCTCCAATAAACTCGAAAATGGGCATTTTCGACGTTCGACGCTCGAAAATCGAAAAATCGTTGATTTTTTAAAAACCAAAAGAAATGCAGACTTTCTATTTTAACAGAATTATTTCTGAATAATTTCCCTTTAAAACTATTAAAAAATAAAAGCATGTCAATAATTCTGTTTTCCAGATAATCATGATCAATCCAAGAATGGCAATTTTTTTGCGCTTGAAAATCGAAAAAAAAATGATGTTCAAAAACTGATTTAAATTAAAACTTCCAACTTTAACAGCATTATTGGAGAACAATTGGACTTTAATATTCCATAAGGTCAATTATTTACTTTTCTAGATAATCAAAATCAAACCCAAGAATGGCCATTTTCAACGCTTAAAAATCGAAAAAGCGTTGATTTTTAAAAAACCAAAGGAACTGCAGACTTCCAACTTATACAGCACTATTTCGGAGTAATTTGGCTTTAATACTATTGAAAAATCAAAGCAAGTCAATAATTTCGTTTTCCAGATAATCACGATCGATGCAAGAATGGCAAGTTTTATCGCTTGAAAATCGAAAAAGCTTTGATTATTCAGAACCAGAAACAAGTACCAAACTTTTACAAAATTGGTAATCAATGGCTTCAATTTTAAAAATATTCATGCTCGTTGAGGTCGTAGTTTTTTAGGTATTGGCCATCAAACCCAAAATTTACAAGTTTCAACTCTCAAAAATCGGAAAAAAATATTTTTTTCAAAATTTACTTAAATTTAAATTTCCAACTGTAACAGCACTACTGGAGAATACTTGGGCTTTAATATACCAGAAAACCCAAATAACATTCATCATTTAGTTTTTCAGATAATCAGCATTAAAACCCCAGGAATTTCGATTTTCAATGCTCAAATATCGAAAAAGTATTGATTTTTTTAAAAACTAACATAATTGCAGACTAACAACTTTAACAAAATTATTGAGGAATTATTGGGTATTAATATTCGAGCATGTTAATTATTTAGTTTTATGGATAATCGCCATTAAAAACCCAAGAGTTGCGATTTTCATGCCCAAATATCGAAAAAGTATTGGTTTTTAAAAAATCGACTTAAATGCAGACTTCCAACTTTAAGCGCATTATTAGGACATATTTGGGCTTTATCCTTCTAGAAAAATCAAACCACCTTATTTATTCAGTTTTTTTTTTAGATAAATCATAATTGCAGAACAACTTTTTGAGTAAACTGACTATTAGAATTTGATCGGAAAAAGTAACATGATGGCCACCGCCATTTTTGATTTTAAATTCAATTTCTTCTTCAGTATCTGAAAATGGGCGGCTCCGCGTCATTAAAATTAAATACTTTGCAGTTCGACGGAAGATGTCTTTCATTTAAAGTATCAAAGAAGTTGGGTATCGGAATTGATTTTAAAATATCTCAATTTTTTTTAAAGACGCTTGTTGGGATATTTTTGAATTTCCTGCAGGTTCCACTTGATAGTTTTTTCATTCTTTGGAAATATGCACATGTTTTCCATGTATATTTGTACAGACCCCAATTTATTGTTAATAATATTTAATCCAACAAATTTTTCTTTGAAATATTTCATTTGTTCCAAACTCCAACAGGCGGGAATATTTTGTTCGTTTTTAGTTTATAATAATAATAATAATAATAATTCATTTATTTCCCAACAGATACCTAAGATCTAATAACAGGGAAAAGTTATCAAACATAGCGACATTTATAATAACATTTCAGAGAGTAAAATATTACATGAAATTGTACACAAGCATTATCTTGTTTTTGGGCTCTGATTCTGTTTCAGGCACTAATTCTTTTTCAGGATTTGCATTTTCTTTTTCTGGTAACTTAGTTGCTTTATATTTTTTGAAAAATAATTCAGTAAATTCAGCTGTCTCTTTAACTTTTAAATTACAATTAAGGGAGCCTTAAAAATAAAAATGAGCCATGGTCACGGATAATCGAAAAATATATTATTATACTACCATCATATATATTATATAGAATTAATTTGTAATTGTAATTTAATTTAATAAATTTCCTGTTATAAGATTTTTCTGTAGGGAATTAGTATATTATTGTTATTATTATTACTATTTATAATTTATTAAAAAATCAATCTATTACGTATTAATTTACTTTTTATAGTCTGTGTTATTTCAGAAAAATATCTATTTTTTTTTGCATTAGGAAAATTAGAATGTAAATTGTAAACACATGCTTGCCTTAAATTTCTCCTCACTAAGAGCGACTTAAAAGATTTAAGAAAATGCCAGCTCGAAATCTTTTGTTAAATTGCGGTGACAAGATTCGCCCGAGTGGATTTCCCCGAAAATAAATTAGGCGAGAGAATCGCCAAGGAACCTTTCCCGGAGCGTGAAAACGGCCGTCTCGGACTTGAATGGGCGATCGTGGCCCTTCAAAAATTCAAAACGGATCACCAAATGCGGAATTGAATGCTCGATTTCCCTCGACTCGATCACTTAAATAATTGAAGGATCAAAAATTACTATCAACGCAGAAAGGGATATTTTAAAATGTATGTCATATATGGTGGATGCACCGGGCATGCGTTCGATCACTTACATAATTGAAGGATCAAAAATGACTATCAATGCCGGAAGGGATATTTTAAAATGTATGTCATTTATGGTGGATGCGCCGGGCATGTGTTCGATCACTTAAATAATTAAAGGATCAAAAATGACCATCAACACCGACATAGATGATTAAAAATGTATAGTGGATGCGCGCTTAAAAATTTATGAGATAAGTTCTTTCATAAGTAAACAACCAATCATATTCGTCCATTTTTGTCGAACGCCGCACGCTACAGAAACTTAGAACGTCAATGTCACTGAGAAACGGTAAGACCCCGCGCGTCAGGGCGATTTGTTAAAGTTAGGCTGATAAGACCCCCGCTGTCGGTGTCGATGTTCAGATTTATATCATATTCATAGATACCCTTGAATAAAAAATTACGATCGATCTGTCAACGTATAAACATGTCTGAATCACGCTTCGGGACAGAATGCGATGAAGCAATTAATAATTTAATTACAACACCAAAAAACACGGTCAAAAGTAAAAAATACGTATGGAAACTGTTCCAGCATTTTTGTGAGGTAAGAAAATACGAATTGAAAATTGTACTTTTAATAAATAGCTTTTTAAGTTTTGTACATAATTCAAGAACTTATCTTACCGAATGTACCTCGGGCAATGATAAATTCGAGATAATTTTGACTAGTTCCCTCAAGTGTGTTGCTTTAAGTAATTGCCCTCCGCCTGACGGCGCACAGTGTGGCCGATTGAGCAAAATGCGGCCATCCGCGGGGCGGGAGAGTCGTTTTTCAACTTGAATTATTAAAAAAACTAAGTACAGCATCATGTTCCTCATACTTTAGAACCTCTAAGTCTAGAATTTCAACAAAGTAGCGTTTATCATTAACGAGTAATTAATTCACAAACTTGGGCAATTTTAAGAAGTGAATTTTGAACGAAAATCGATGCGCGTTTAAATAAACATATTTTCGTAATGGGTTAAAATATGTATCTATTATTTTTTTCTGTAAAAGTTAAATGATCTCTGCTTCAGATAAATAAAGAACCAAATGATTATCATTATTATTTAATGAGTTATAAATTTATGAATTCACATAATTTTAAAATATAATTTTTAACTTTGCGAATCTCGCAAAAACGTATCTCAAATTTGTCCAACCTGTAATTAGCACTAAAATGTAGCCCCAAGCTTTGTCTACAAGAGGAAACCAATATTTTTCAAATATCGAACCAACTCCGTGATAAAATGAATTTTTAATGTCGCGAGGCGGGCCAAATCGTTAATCGCGCGGGGCAATAAGTTGACTGGGCTGGAAGATATTCGCGCGGCAGCGCTTTCTTATAAAAATATTTGTTATTGCCACAAAAGTGATGAAAATCTTTTCGAATAGCAATCCATTAATAAATATATAGTTTACAAAGAAAGTGTATATAATACTTTTTTTATAAATTAAAACCAATAAAATGTATTTTTACACGATTAAACGCTTGGGTCAAGCTGAAAGAAACAATTGTCCGTATTCTAACCAATACCATCATATTTCGACTACCTATTTTCATTATTACATGTAACAATTTTATTGAAGTTGCACCAATTATAATAAAAATTAAATCATTTTTGTAAGACGAGATTTCAGCTGTTCCGCGTCCATTTTAATAGTTAATACAGACTTAAAAATTCCAATAATCCCAATAACATTTAATAAAAAATGAAAATATGCATATCTTATACGCCCAATAAATCACTCCCTTCATCTGTTTAAAATCATCCTCGGGTTCACTACTAATCACATAATACTCTGGTATATATAGTGTTTACGTCTGTGTTCTGCACTTCAAGGGCTTAGTTTTTTTTTTGTTTCCAAGGGGTGTCAAGTGGACCTGTGTTACAGTTCAAGGGATTTTTATATCAGTTTTCGTTCGTTTGTCGATGCGTGTGCATTATAATAACCGAGCCTCTTTCTATTATTATTTCATTATTGACTTTTCTAAACTAAGACCCTAATTAACATTTTTGACATTACCATAGTTTTAGTGTTTGTTTAGTGTAGTGTAAATATAAATAGTTTAAGTGATAAAAATTTAGTGGTAATTTAGTTTGTAATAAATTTAGTGTTAATATAGAGACAATTGTGTAAATATAAATATGGATAAAATTACAAACTATGAACTTTTCCACATTTGGTATAATCAAAAGGAAAGATTATGTGTAACATCCCAGTCCACACAAAAATTGTTAAAAACTGAATTATTAAAAGTCGTACCAGAAGCTGGTTATCCTGGTCTCGATAGAAAATTACGTATGTTTTGTGTTAAATTGAAATTAAGATGGAAAGCTGCATCATACAGTTATAATCATTTTATTAATAAACACGAATCTTGGTTAAAACTGTCGTTTAAAACTGTTGTCGAAAGCCAAGGTAATTTGGAAAATCTCCCTCCTATACCAAGTACTTCAAGGTCATTCCAGGAAGGTAATAATAATTTGGAAAATCCCGATTCAATGCCAAGTACATCAAAGTCATTTGATGAAATGTGTAGCGATTTGGAAAATCTACACTCAATGCCGAGTACATCAAAGCCATTTGAAGAATTAAGTATAAGAAGTAAAAGAAGAAAAATTCAGGAAATCGTACAAAAGAAAAGTTCCGATGAAATATTAATGGCTGCCGGTAATGTTTTACGAAAACAAAAACAACCCCAAGCAGCAAAAATTGTTACTAAAATTATAAATGAATCACCTCAAAATATGGATAACCTCCTGAGTAGTTATAGAAGATTATCACGTGGTGAAGAAACAAGGCCATTTAATGAGGACGAAGCGTTAGCCCTTATGATGCTTGCTAAAATGAGTGTCCGTAGTTACTGCGAATTAAGGAAACAACTCAATTCACGTGGATTTAAAAATGTTTTACCATCATATAAAATGGTACAGCAGGCAAAAAAAAGATGTTATCCGAATAATATTACCACGACTACTACAGGTGCCTCAGTCCGGTTACAAGATCTTCTAGAACACACTTTTTTACGGTTAGTAGAGAGGCTTGCCTTTAAAAATACGGATGATTTCGATGAAATTAAAATGATATTGAAATATGGCTGTGACGGGAGTTCCGGCCATAATGAATATATGCAGATGTACCATAATGATAGTAGTTCAGACGATGAACACATTACAGACAAAACTGTATTTCTTTTTTCAATTGTACCACTGAGATTAATTACAAATAATAATGAAATCCTGTGGAATAATGAGAAATCATCATCTACATGTTTTTGTAGACCAATCAAATTCAGGTATGTTAAAGAAACAATAACAACAATCAGGGAAGAAGTTGATTTAATGAAGAAAGAGGTAGAGAATTTAATTGTATTTAATACAGAAATAAATGGTACATTAGTCCAAGTTCAATTTGTATTACATTTTACAATGGTTGATGGAAAAATTATAAACGCACTAACTGGAACCCCAAGTACAAATTGTTTTATTTGTAAATGTTTACCGAAAAATATGAACAATTTGGAAAAAATTAAAGAATTGCCTATTGCTGCTGAAAATCTGGCATATGGAATATCTTCTTTGCACGCATGGATTAAGTTTCTGGAATGCGTTTTACACATATGCTATAAATTGGAGTTACAAAAACCTACAACCCATGGTGCCACTGCAGATGAAAGAAACACTATCAATCTCCGTAAAAAAAATATTCAGAAGTTGTTGCGGAAAGAGCTAGGAATTCAGGTGGATGCAGTAGTACAAGGTGGAGGTACATCAAATACTGGAAATGTAGCCAGAAATCCTGAAAAAGTTGCATCCATAACAGGAATAGATGAAACATTAATTAGAAGGTTTTCTATCATTTTGATTGTTCTTTCAAATGGGTACAACATCAACCCAGAAAGATTTGATGAATATGCATCAGAAACAGCCAAACTATTCGTGCAATTGTATGGATGGTATCGAATGCCTGTAAGCATTCACAAGATATTGATGCATGGATCAAAGTTTTTAAAACATTTTATGCTGCCCATTGGACAATTATCTGAAGAGGCCCAAGAAGCCAGTAATAAAATATATAGGAAACTGCGAGAAAATCACACCAGGAAAAATTCACGGGCGAATACAGTAATGGACTTATTTAATATGCTCCTAGTATTATCAGATCCATGTATTTCCTTAAAACGTGATACTCCAAAAATGAAACGGAAAATAATTCCAGCAGAAGCAGTCTCCCTTCTTGAACAATGCGTGATTAGTAGTGAATCGGAGGATGATTTTAACTCAAACGAAGAGATTGATTTTTTCGGCGTTTAAGGTATGTACATTTTGATTTTTTAATTAGATAATGAGTACTATTCGAAATTTTAAGACCGTATAACTATTAAAATGGAAGCGAAATGGGTCAATTACCGGGTGTTACTGAATTCTGGTAGACCCCAAATACATTTGCATTTTTACATAAATCTTTATGAAATTCAGTATGGTGTTTTTAGAGAATAAAGTATGTCAACATGTGGTCTTTTAATACAAATTCCATTTCGTGTTCAACCGGAAATTACCTTAATTGTTCTATTTCAAATAGAACACCCTGTATATTTTTATATAATTTAATTTGTTTGTAAATTTAGTTTAAATTTGTTTTTTATTTAAATTTAATTTAAACAACCAATTTAAACAACCAAAAGGTCACTTATGATACATTTAAAAACTCAGAATTTAGAGACGAATTAAATTATGTAAAAATATACAAGGTATTCTATTTGAAATAGAAAAGTTAAGTTAATTTCCGGTTAAACCGGAAGTGAAATTTTTATTAAAAGTCCACATGTCGACACACTTTATTCCTTAAAAAGCCATACAAAGTTTAATAAAAAATTATGTAAACATTCAAATGATATTTGGGGTCTACCAGAATTCAGTTACACCCGGTATATAATTACGGAAAATACATTTTTAGGTTTTAGTTAAAAAAAAATATTATACACATTTTCTTTGTAAAGTATATATTTATTATGGATTGCTATTCGAAAAAAATTTGATCACTTTAGTGGTAATAACAAATATTTTTATAAGAAAGAGTTGCCGCGTGAATATCTTCCAGCTCAGTCGACTTATTGCCTCGCGCGATTGACGATTTGGCCCGCCTCGCGACATTAAAAATTCATTTTCTCACGGAGTTGGTTCGATATTTGAAAAATATTGATTTCCTCTTATAGACAAAACTTGGGGCTACATTTTAGTGCTAATTATAGGTTGGACAAATTTGAAATACGTTTTTGCGAGTTTCGCAAAGTTAAAATTTATATTTTAAAATTATGTGACTTCATAAATTTATAACTTATTAAATAATAATGATAATCATTTGGTTCTTTATTTATCTGAAGCAGAGATCATCTAACTTTTACAGAAAAAAAACAATAGATACATATTTTAAACCATTACGAAAATATGTTTATTTAAACGCGCGTCGATTTTCGTTCAAAATTCACTTATTGAAATTGCCCATGTTTGTGAATTAATTACTCGTTAATCATAAACACTACTTCGTTGAAATTCTAGACTTCGAGGTTGCAAAGTATGAGGAACGTGATGCTGTACTTAGTTTTTTAAATAATTCAAGTTGAAAAACGACCCTCCCGCCCCGCGGATGGCCGCGTTTTGCTCAATCGGCCACACTGTGCGGCGTCGGGCAATTACTAAGCAACACACTTTCGGGGTTTAGTCAAAATTATCGCGAAATTATCAGTGCCCTTGGGACATTATAGCTGATAATACACCTATTATATATTACTATTATTGAATAAACGTATTACACAATCATTTCACCAAAATGATTTTAGGACTTGATTATACCGCTGTCATAGCAAGGGGAAACTAACCGCAGACAAACGAAGGGAACCATAGAAATGTCGCGTGAAACATGAAGCGCAGATTAGACACTTAACGGAGAAATAATAATGAGATTTTAGGGCGATAACTAAGGAAGTAGGTAACCACAGTCCGTGGTTATTCTTATTAATAATGTATCTTGAGTGAATGGCATTTGAATCGTAGCTTTTTATCTTTGGAGATATTGTAAGTTGCTATTGTAAATGGGAATTAAAAGTAATACTAGTATTATTAAGTTTAAATACATGTAAATTTGTATATAACGGATGTCCAACAATTATAATAAATACAAAATAGTCTCTTGTCACTTTGTTAAATTTTAATGTCAATAAATTGTTTTTCAAGCGACCTTCGATTTTTATTTAGTAAAATGGCTGGAAATATTTGGTGATGGTTGTTGTGTTTTGTAGGAACACTTAGTTGTAACGACCCGAAGAAAAACAGTTTTTGTGTACTTAGACGTATATTACTTGTTATCTGTACAACGTTTTGCTTAATACTAAAAAATATATTACAATTTTACAGAGGTGAAAATATTTCTTCATCCCCGAGGAGTGGGGTAGCGGTCACGTAGTCCCTCCAAAAATTCCATATTGGCAACGGTGCCGGACGTATTTCATAGAAAAGCATCTGGTCACCATCGCTCGGCAATTCTTGGGAAAAGTGCTGAATAGGCTTAATATCGGACCCGTTGTTAAATGTGCAGTAATCCGGGGGCGGAGCAGGCATCGGTAACACTGGAACTTAAATCTGCCGGTCCAAAGGGGGTCCACGTACATGTCATTACCGATTACCGAGAACAAGGGTAACGATAGCAAATTCGGTAACGTGGTGTACATTTTTTTGTTCCATAAATGTATACCAAAACCGAACAATGGCTATTGAATGGTTATTCTGCAAATAACTTTTAATGCGTTAGGAATTGGGACAGGGTGGTTATAAGGAAAAATGTTTGGTTTTAATTCTGCATGAAATGACATAAAAATAGTATACAGGGGCTCCAATTTAAAATAAGAAAAATTAAGTGCTCTGAAGTTTGAAATGTTTGGCACTAAATTTTGGACACCCTGTATAATTCATATCAATCAGACTTAGTAAACGGGACTATCAGACCTTATTTAATAAGTACCTTGTATGATTTTATTAACAAGCCACTATTTTTATTTTTTATTCATTTTTTAAAACAATAGTGCAAAACTGATTTTTTTTTAGTTTTTATGTTTTTTGCTGATATCCCTGAATCGATTCCAATAAAATTATAGGAGTATGTAGGCAACCATAAAAGGTACCCAAATAAGCAATAAAATACATAACATGTAATTTAAAAAAATATATCATCATGACGTCACGCTTTTTGGGACACCCTGTATAATCAAAAATATTTTTCTGAAATGCATAATAGGATACAAATAAATTCTACAAAATATCGAAATCCTAACTTAATTAGTAACTGAGCTATAGAAGACGGGAGGTAAGTAAATTTGAAACATTTTGAATGGTAGTAGCAATTGGTTATATTTTTTAATAAATTGTAAAAATTCACATCCTTACAAATTAACTTAATCGATACACCCTAAGACTCTAGTACACGTGGCCAGAAGTATGCATACATAATTTTAAGATAAAATTTACATTGAGTAATTTTTTAATATTTTAAAAGTTGTTTTTCGATTTCCAAGAATGCACAGATATACAGGGTGTCCTAAATAGAGTAGGATTGCATGGGTATCTTTCTCATTCTTAAAGCTAGAGATCTGGTTAAATAGGCAATGTTGTGCAGTTTTCTATGCTGATTCAGATTATGTTGAGAAATTTTCAAAATTCCGAGCAGTTTAGAAAATATTAAAAAAAAACTGAAAATCACGATTTTCAAAAAAATCAAATATCTCAATAATTATTAAAGATGCGAAAAAAAGTTTTAAATAAAAGTTACATGGTTTAATTAGGCAAACATAGAAATCAAGTCAAAATAAAATTCAAGATGGCGGTTTCCGAGATATTAATACCAACTTTCTTATTTCAAATGGCCGCCATATTTGATTTTTACACGCATAAATAGACTTTTTTTTTCTCTTTTCAACAATGTACAACAATCTATGTATCTATGTCAAAATAAAAAATAATGGAAATATTAATTATTTAAATTTTAATTTTAATTTTTTAAATTATTTTTAAAGCAAATGTAACAAAACAAAAAGAGGTAATACAACCAAGTAGTAAAATAACAATAAATTATAAAAAATGCTCAAAATGTTGGCCGTTATTGGCCAAACACAATTGACAGCGTTTTACAACACTGCCAATTACTTTTCGCAATGTGTTGCGATTAACGCCGTTTATTGCCTCAGTCACTGCTTCGCGAAGTTCATCCACATTGTTATAATTGAAGTTACTTCCATAAACTTTGTTTTTTAAAGTGCCCCACAAATAAAAGTCAAGAGGCGTCAAGTGTTACAAAAACCCCCATCTTGCAGCACAAACATACCAAGCAAACTTTCCTGAAAGAAGGCAGCAGGACATTAAGGTATTTAAAAGATTGGATGAAAATATGCAATTGTATGGAAGTTTAAAAAAACCTAAGAGAAATAGAAATATGATCGTTGATGAAGAATTAACATTGGCTTGTGTGGCAGCTAATCCGAACATTTCATGTCTGCAGATAGAAAATGAAGTAAACGTATCTAAGTCTAGAGCATCAACAATTTAAAAAAAGCACAAGTTTCACCCTTATAAATTGCACCTACCTATCTCGGACTTTACAACCAAATGATAACATCCGTAGATTAACATTTTGCAGGTGGTTAATCAACAAAATTACGGGAAATGGTGATTTTATAAACACAATTTTATGGACTGACGAATCTTACTTTTCTAATTGTGGATTATTTAATCGTCATAACGAGCACTATTGGGCTCAAGAAAATCCACACATAGTTATTCCACGGCGAAACCAATTACGGTTCGGCTTTAGTGTTTTTTGTGGCATAATGGGAAATCGTTTACTTGGTCCTATAATTTTTGATGGAACTCTAACTGCACAACGTTATTTGGAAATTCTTCAAACAACCTTAGAAGATTTATCGGATGATTTACCTTTGGCACAAAATATGCAAATATGGTACCAGCAAGATGGCGCTCCAGCACACAATGCCAGAGATGTTATTACTTATCTAAATGGACGTTTTAATAATAAAGTAATAGCGACTAATACACCTGTACAGTGGCCAGCCAGATATGCAGACTTGACGCCTCTTGACTTTTATTTGTGGGGCACTTTAAAAAACAAAGTTTATGGAAGTAACTTCAATTATAACAATGTGGATGAACTTCGCGAAGCAGTGACAGAGGCAATAAACGCAACACATAGCGAAAAGTAACTGGCAGTGTTGTAAAACGCTGTCAATTGTGTTTGGCCAATAACGGCCAACATTTTGAGCATTTTTTTTATAATTTATTGTTATTTTACTACTTGGTTGTATTACCTCTTTTTGTTTTGTTACATTTGCTTTAAAAATAATTAAAAAAATTAAAATTAAAATTTAAATAATTAATATTTCCATTATTTTTTATTTTGACATAGGTTGTTGTACATCGTTGAAAAGAGAAAAAAAAGTCTATTTATGCGTGTAAAAATCAAAAATGGCGGCCATTTGAAATAAGAAAGTTGGTATTAATATCTCGGAAACCGCCATCTTGAATTTTATTTTGACTTGATTTCTATGTTTGCCTAATTAAACCATGTAACTTTTATTTAAAACTTTTTTTCGCATCTTTAATAATCATTGAGATATTTGATTTTTTTGAAAATCGTGATTTTCAGTTTTTTTTTTAATATTTTCTAAACTGCTCGGAATTTTGAAAATTTCTCAACATAATCTGAATCAGCATAGAAAACTGCACAACATTGCCCATTTAACCAGATCTCTAGCTTTAAGAATAAGAAAGATACCCATGCAATCCTATTCTATTTAGGACACCCTGTATAATACATCTTTCTTGAAAGAAACTATACTACACATAATTAACAGGCACATAAAAAGTTGATGTGTTAATTTGTTAGGCTATCGACCACAGGTCTTTCTGTCTACCCTAGAAATAATAGTGGTGATTTTTATAGATTTTGGTCATTTCACATCTCTAGCGTTGAAATCCCTCTAATTAGTTTAGTTTAATTTTCAGAATATTTCTTAAATCACATTTACATCACTGCCACTGTTTCCATATTAGCCAACACGCATTTCTTGCTCCAAGATTCCATAAAGGAAGGACATTAGACCTCCGGCATTCTAGCGTGCCTGTGGCAACTCGGAAATGAAATTAAGCCATTAGCTCCGCCGGCAAGTTCCACGGGACTCTAATAACTCCGCATTACCGAGGCGTACGCGTCGGGACGCCAAGAATGTCACCGGGACGCCGGGAACGAGCCGCGCGTTTTCCTCGGGGCACAGTCGCGGCGATTTGGGTCGAGATTTTCGCGCACGCTGCTGCTGCTGCTGCCTTCCCGGCCCCCCTCTAATTGCACATTCGAGTTTCCGGAAGTCTAATGGGGCCGAATTCGTTGCGCGCGGATCTTTGAAGTTGTTAATTGGTCCCGGCGCGCACATTGTTCGCCACTTTCCGGTGGTTCTTATTTAAGTTGGTGTTTAGACATCGAACTCGGCGGCGATGATCAATTATCCGAGGTATTATTAGCTGCAGTCGATCGCAATTTATGTTACGAGTGCGTAGTAGCTGCTTCATTGGGTGGAAAATTGAGTTGTGGTCGGGCACACCCTAATGGAGGATATTAGGTGGGACCCACATCCAGCACTGCTGTTGCACTTCATCAACGATTTCGATGTTATTGGGTTTTCATAGACAAATCCCTCGCAGGATTAGAAGATTATTATTATTAGACTGAGCACGAGGACATCGATTTAATGCTACATTTTAATGACTTTAATCGAACCAATTAATCACTAAGTATCTAACAGGAAAATAGTTGAAATTTTAATATACTTATGCAGATCGTTGGTTTTGATTTTATTTCAATGGGAATATAACAAATGCTTTTTATGAAAAAGTAGTGTTACTAACGAGTGCTCCAATATTCGCGACAATAATTTTTTTTTTCCATAAGATCGAAGACCGCCGTATTCGTGACAATAAAAATATTTTCATATGATGCATCAATTAATAAATGAGGTCATTGTGGTTATCTGTAAAGTAATGATTATGACTTTAATAAACCAGCTCGTTACTTAAGGGCTAAAATAAAAGTTACCGAATGTGACAGTTATCATGGGTTATTACACTGCATCAGTACACCTCCAATCTAGGTCTAAATAATTTTCACCTATACTGGAACGGAATAGAAAAATTATATAAACAAAAAACAGAAGAATAAGTTTTTGGCCACATTTTTTAAGTCAATTTCTAGCCTAGCTCAAGCTGCGATTAAAATTGGGATAACTCAAAAACCCAAATTTTGATCGAAATTAAGCACAACGGATTTCGATTCACAATTTAATTCTCTGTAAACTTTAAATTTGGCTTTAGAAATGATTAAAGATGGACAATTTTGAATTTTGCAAGAAAACGAAAAGTCGATTAATAATTAAAATTATATTAAAAAATTATCTATACTCCACCTGAAAAAAAAAAAAAATAAATATGAATTTTATTTTAATTGATATTAGAAAAATTCTAAAACCAAAATTCTGATTCACAAATAAATTATCAACAAATATTGTCTACCACTAACGTTTAGCGCCAAGAATGGTTAGGATGAATAATTAATGAAATTTGCAAAAAAAAACGTCGAATAACGATTCAAATTCTATAAAAGGGAGTCTGTTTTTAATCGTCATTATCGGTATAAATGTTGACCCTTACACAAGCTGCGATTAAAATTAGGGTAACTTAAAAACCGAACCTCTGGTTTTAATTTAGAGAACGAATTTTAATTGACAAATGAATTATACATACATTTTTTTAACTTAAACTTAAATTTGGCTTAAGGAATAATCAACATGAACAAGTTGTAATTTTACAAAATATCAAAAAGTCGAATTGGGATTAAAATTATTTAAATCGTATCAAAATGTTTGAATAAATCACAATTTACGGTTTATGCTTCATCTAGTTATTTTTGATCAAATTTTTGTATTTTCATAAATTATTAAGTCATGATCAATTAACAGCGGAAATTGCACTTGAAATTAGGATAACTTAAAATCCAAAACTCTGATTTAAATTTCGATTTAAAACTAAACTGTCTCGATGGCTTAAATTTAGCTTCAGAAATTAAGGGACTCCACACTGAGCACTGAAAATTAGCAAAGTTCGGATTTTTTTTAGGTAGACAGAATAAAGCCCTCCTTCCGCGGTATTTATATGTTTTTAACCTTCATGTGGTCTACAATTTACCGAAGTTTCACCCAAATTGGTTAAAATGGTGAGCCGAAATCCGTTCATTCCTGAACACATGTTTGAAAAACGTTTATTTGCTGTCCACAACACCCGAGGTTGAAGCATAGAAAAACAATTTTGGTTACTCTGGCCAAAAGTAAACTAAAAAAATTAGGATGTAGGTTGGGATTATTTCAAAATTCGTAAAATTACCAAAATGGCAGCATTGGAAAAAGGTGTTTTTTTCAATATAAAAAATCAACTTTGAAAGCACAAAAAATTGAAAAAAGTAGATATCCGCACAACTGAGTTGAATTAATTCATATGGGGCCCACCCACCACACTTCACTGATATAGTGCCCCATCACTCTATACAGGGTGTTTTAGAGCTCTGGGAACGGTCAATCACGTGCTTATTTTACGAAATTTCGAAAAATGTTTTATTTAAAAGTTGTGCAGAATAGTGAGCTGCACGCCCTAAAAATATTTAATTGTATACAGGGTGTCTCATAACACAGTTACAGACCAAACTTATGTTTTTTTAAATGGAACACCTTTATAGAATTTGAATCGTTATAGTATTCATTATTACAGTACCTACTTTAGAGCCAACTATAGATCCATAAAGTACACCCACTTTGCAGTTACTTTAACTTAAGCAAACGCCATCATATTTTTTTTGTGATAGTTATATTCATTTTCACAAAAAAAATTATTTCCATCCATTAACTGAATTTAATACGAAGGGCGATAGGTGGGCCCCAGCCCAAAATTTTAGCATTTAAATTTGGCTTACGGTTCTTAGAAATTAATTACATTACAGAAAAAAAAATGATGTGGTTACCATGTTACTTTCTCTGATTTGCTGTAAAAAGTTATTAATAAATACACTTTCATGGTATATTTTTAATCTAATTGATATGAAAATTGCATTTGAAATGATTTTCTGGAGAAACCAGAAGTACTATTCAGATATTCCAAACAGTCATAGCACTACGTTTTCTGCTACTCCGATACCTGAAGGAATTCTAGAAAGAGTATAGGGAACAATTAAGTTGTTTCGAATTGCATCTACTTTTGGAAGAGGATAAGCATCTATTTTTGTTACTTTTGTTACACAACTCTACCCAGTCTCCTTCTACAACAGAACGATTCACCCCGGAATTTACCAAAGCCGAGACATTAACACCAGTGGCGGCTCGTGGAACATGTTGATGGTAGAGCCACTTATATAACATACCTCCCCCCCTCCTCTTTTGAAGAAAAAGAGAACGATTTATCTCTAGGATTCAAATTAACTCTGGCCTATACAAATGGGATTATATCAAAATTTAAGGATGAGGAATTTGCACGTGTTGATGAAATCTTAAAGAAAAATGGATTCTGAAAACATTTGTAAAATTTGGCGTTGGTGGCAATTGTTTTTCTATTTTTTAAAGGAGTGGGAAAAGCACAACTTCAAAAATTAGCTCTGGTCCGTACAAATGGGATTATATCAAAATTTAAGGATGAGGTATCTCTACGTGTTGATGAAATCTTAAAGAGGAATTGATTCTGAATAAATTTGTAAAATTTGGCCTTGGTGGCAATTGTTTTTCTATTTTTTAAACGAATGGGAAATTGCACAACTCCAAAAATTAACTCCGGTCATTACAAATGGGATTATATCAAAATTTAAGGATGAGATATTTCCACGTGTTGATGAAATCTTAAAGAGGAGTGGATTCTGAATAAATTTGTAAAATGTGGCATTGGTGGTAATTGTTTTTCTAAGTAGGAAAATCCACTACTCTACTGGTCCCCAGTGGCGGCTCGTGGAACATGTTGATAGTAGAACCACTGATACAATATATCTGCCCTCTTTTTCTTTAAGAAAGAAAGAACAATTTATCTTCCTTATCTTAAGAGTTAATTAAAAATTCTTGCTGAGCTTGAAACTAGAGGTATTGCCATGGCTCCTTGGCTCCATATAACGAGCCGTCCCTGATTAACACCGTACAGAGATCCCTTAAGTAAACTAGTTTTTGACATAGGAGTCTCTTTCGACCTTTCTTTCTCCGTGTAAAACCTAGCGATATGTCTTGGATTTCTGCACGTCTGTAGCAAATAACAAGTGGACACAGCCCGAACCTCTGCCATCCCAACTTGATATTGATTGCAGATTTGAATTACTCTACTACCCAAGTAAGGATCACCAGTCTCTAGTTTTCTAGAACGATCCGCTAGTTCTCGGATCGTGATAATTTCTGTAGGATTGGCGAATATTTTGACGGATTCGGCCTCATCAGGAGGATTGGATGAGATAGAATATTTATGTTACAATTGTTGTTTTATGCAATATAAATAGCCACCTTTTCATGATGGCCCTGTTTTTTGTTTATGATTACTTCTAATAAACAATCATATATATTTTGCGGCAGAAACTCATCCTTCAAATCTGTAACTAACGAATCCCAACCTAAAATAGAAGGTGAAATTACTGCTGAACAATACCGGAAAAAAATTTATTGCTGATAGTTTCTCCTTAGAAACACCTCCTGCTATTCTCAGTTTCTTTACTCATTCAAGAAAATCTAAGATCGATGATTTAACATCTAAGGCAATTAAGTAACACTGGGACATATCTAATACCAAGATTGATATTTAGTCTACTACCACGATTCACTATAGGAGCTTGCCTTCTTCGTCTTCTTGATCACAATTGGAATCAGTACCATCCCCAAAATAAACAGGTCCCTCTACAAATAAGGAAGCCATGAGTTTAACTATGAAAGAAATATTCCGTGAAGGCTGTGCCTCAAACTACATGCATTTATTAAAAGATTCAGTCTTAAAGACTTTTACTGCTTCCGTGCTTTCAATAATTTTCAGTATTCGATTATGTGTACTGGCCGTGTCTTAATTCGGCATTCGGTGGCTTTATCGTCTTTTCCTGGTTAGACAGAACTAGCTGTTTCTTCATCATCTACCCGGATATAAATTTACTTTTAGTCTCACTAGGAGAAACCTTCTCATTAACGAATTTTCGAAAAATGAAGTATTTTGATAATACCGTTCTTGGAAGTGGAAGCAGGACTGCAAAAGTTTAGGATGGGGGACGAGGTGATTGCGGTATCCCCGGTACCTTTTACCTTCGATCAGCAGTTTCTCTTGTACAGACGCAGATCATTTTATTTTCATCTTATTTTATAGGCCTGAGTTTTTTTCTGGAATTTGCGCTTGCACATTTAGTTGTATTTATTTATACACATTGTTTACGACGCTCAACACATTACTCATATTCCTGGTTAAAAGTAGGGGGTAGACTTGGGAGCCCTGAGTGGAGCTGAAGTAAAAAGAAAATTCGAAAACATTTGCTTGCAGAAAAAATGATATATTTCCATATAAATTTGTTACGAAAATCAGAGGAAATGCCACCAGGATTAAACAAAGAATGGGCGGCGAGACATGTAACAAGTTTTAATTCATCGAGTTATGATGTCGGCCATTTTGTTTTTAAATGGCAACCCCCTATTTTTGTTCATTCATTTTGCAAAAACCCTTAATATCAAGTTTTCACCTTCAATTGTCGTTTACTCGAAAATGTTCTCGTGTAAGATAGCAATATTTTTATACTGTCAGTTCGACAATGAAAAGATCTCTCAAAATCAAGAACTAAACTAGGGGGTCGCCATTTAAAAACAAAATGGCGGACGTCATAACTCAAAAACAAATGACGACTGAAAATCGACTTTCATGCAAAAATGTGTATTTTTATAAAAGAAAATCGACTTGTTCGAGGATTTTTTCCAAAAATATTTTATTTCGGTTTTACTGAATATATTCCATACTGTATATTTCGTAACCAAATATTTTACAATGTCAAAAACTTAATTGATTAATTAATTCATTCCTTAATTTTCTTCATTAAAAATAAAAAAAATGCTCCCTTTACTAGAATTTCTTTGCACAGAAGATTTATTAGAATAATTATCTTCTCTTATTATTATGCGTTAATTATATGATTAAACCATTTCATCAAAATATTTTCCTTGTGAAACTGATGGATCAAATCACTATTTATGTTTAGTTCAGGTTTCATCAAAATAAATTAAGTTTTGATTGTGAACAACTATTTTTGTTAAATGTAAACGGAGTATCAAATTTATATCGACATTTCGGCCATAATTCAGTCACTGGCATTACCCAATAATTGGCTCGTTACACGTGTAATTGCGACGGGACTCATGGCGTCGGTGTAATTTTCGGATGACCACAACACGCTCCGGATTCCAGTATAATCCAAAAATACCGACTCGCTGATAAATCGAACGAACCTGGATGGAATGTATTATTCAATCTGGATACGATAATGATGACAGTTTATTGATGCCGCTTACAAAAAAAAAACGAATTCATTTCGATAATGGCGGAAAGTGGGCATTAATATTTCAGGAAAATTGCTGCAGCGATAAGAGAGTTTCAGGTAAACACGTCGATGCGATTTGGTTCTCGTGTGTGTGTGTGTGTGTATGTGTGTATGGACGTGCTGGAAAGGTAAATGTGTGGTGAAGGGATTGATGGCGTCGTCAACATCATACGTGTCGTCGGCGATAGGAGGCACCCCTGGGGCGTCGGAAAAAAATCCCCACGGATTACAGAGAAATGTTTGTATGTTGAAACTGATAAGCTAGTCAGTGGATTATTTTCTCGATTTAAAGCTACAATGAAATACAACAACATTCAGAGGCTAAAATGGGGTGTGTTATACAGACAGAGAATATTCTTGAAATTAGATTTTACAATTGTAATGTGTTTAGGTTCTCAGTCAAGCTTTATCATTGTTGAGGGTATTTATTGTATTTAAACTTAACGTGCAATGATTTTATTCTATTCATTGATTTATTAAACTAAAGTAACTTTTTGGTCTTAAATATTTAAGAGAGAAAAATATGAAGGATGGTTGTTCGGGTTGAGGAAGTGCGGATGATTTGGGAATTGGCTATTCTGCCACAACCGATAATTTGTATGTATATAATCATTTATAATGAATGGGACATACAATAAACATCCATGGACCCGCCCGGCCACTTCTTCGTTCCGAAAAAGCGACCGCCTCGATGGGACTCGAACCCACGACCACGAGGCCCGTGAGCAGGAGCTCTACTCACTAAGCCACCGCGGCCCCTTAATAATAAGTTATATCCATAAACCTAGAAAAAAAATATTCACACGGATACCTTGCTTCTAGATATCTATACTCCCATGAACGACTGGGCCGATAGGCTAGCCAAAAGGGCTGCCTTGAAAAGGGCAGGTTCTAAGGCTTTGCCACTGGCACCACTCACTATCTCCCAAATACTTAAAGGAAACTCCCTCGAAGAACACAAAAAGGAATGGCTGCAAACTGACAAGTATGTGGTCGCCAAAAAATTCATCCACTTACCAACACCGAAGCTGAGCAGGAAATACATTGAATTACCAAGAAGTAGTTTGCGGCTGCTAATCGGTACCCTTATTGGGCACTGCAAACTAAACAAGCACCTTCATAACATAGGGGTGGTAAAAGATCCCCTATGTCGGAAATCCAAGCAAGAAGAGGAGACCCTAAGACACATCACTCAAACAACTCAGGTGGTCCGTATTCGGAGAGGAGTGGCCAGATTGGTCACAACTGGGCGACACTCCACACGGCCAACTACTTGACTTCACAAGAAGTTTAGGTTGGCTTGAGGAGTAGGGCTCAGGAGGTGGCACAAAGGACCAACGAATGGTCTAAGTGCTGCGACCATTTGGTCGCCCTCCACAAACCATCATCATCATCATCATACTCCCAGTATTTTTTTTATTTTGGTCAAAAAACGCCATATGCTGTGTTTGAATTGGTCAAATTTTGAAAGATGATAAATAGTCAAAATAATACACAAACCTCACAACCCTGGCAAAACATTCCTCCGCAAGATGTCGCGTAACAATTACAACGAAAGCTTCTGTTACGCCATTTAATATTTATATTAAACGGTATCCATTCTCTGACAATGACGTATTATAAATTCCGCAAAAAAATCAAACCTTCCTTTGGCGTTTTCTTTTCAATACCTTCCTCTAAGGATCGATTATGAAAACTTGGCAGACACCATCAATATGAATTAGACTGCGCCCATTTTTTTTCCTCTCTCTCTCCTCTGCCCACCATCAATCTCTCGAGTAACCCCTGTCCGGGGCGATAAAACCGGAGACATCCCCGCGCGACTCGAACCTCCCCCTTTTTCTCATAAAATAATTCCACCCATCCCCCCCCCCTCCGTTACCATTCAGTGCGAAATGAAGTGGCCGCCGGAAATATTGAAATTAAATTAAGGAATTCCTGAATGGCGGAGAGAGTTCCATTATTAAAAATGGGCCGGAGCTCATTAAATGTTTATTTATCATGGGTTCTTAAGGGGCTTACTCGGAATTGCAGTCGTGCAAAAATTCTACCGAAATAAAGAAAGGCATGAATATTATATGAGGTTATTATATATTCCGGATTCTATAATTATATTACATTAATATACGACTGGAAAATTATGACGTGTCATTATTTCGTACACCTTTGTGAATAAAATCTAAATTATTTCAAATATTTCTACTCACGTACACTCTGTATATTTATTCGCAGCCTTTACGAGTTAAATTATTACATGATTTACGGGGCGTCTTGTTATACCAACAATGAAGGAGCGCTCACGCGACGTAAAGAAACATTTATGTTATCACACTTTGGGACCATATTGCCATATTAGACCAAAAACTATATAACGAGGCTGGTAAAACTCTATTACAAACTTTATAATAGAACATGAATGTTAGAATTTCACTTAAATTTGTAGAGACACACAGTGTGGCTTCATTAGGCAGATGAACAAATTAATGATCAGCAAAGTCTTCCATGACATCAATGGCAGGCAGGAGTGAAAGAACAATTATCAATGACCTTGACCGTATCACGTCTATTGAAAATGGAGGATTAATAGATTTGTGTTTATAAATTTTGTAAGCACAATGAATGAAATAAATAATGACAACAATAACAATAATCAAAAATCATTAATTATATCAATATTCAGATGTCACTGTATACAGTGATCAAATGAATTTTCTCGGGTGACCTCAAAACTTTCACAAAAATAATACTACACAGGGAAATAATAATTAAAAGTGAAAAATGGTGGCCAAGAAATAAATGTATTAACCCTTTGGCCTACTTTCCTTACGTCCGAATGCAGCAGCAGAAAACAGTCCGACTGAGGCATGCCTGGCATGCCCAATTGTATGCGCTCAAATTCATGCTTTTTCATGGCATAACTGAAAACGTAAAATATGGACTTCATAAAATTCTGTTTCGCAAGAAAATGCATTCATTGTGCAGCACTACTAACGCAAGCGCTGCACCAGGAGTTGAGCTTGTACTCGATTTGATTGGCCCAAGGAGAACGCCACGAGTTGAGCTCGTGCTCGATGTGATTGGCCGAAGCGGCGCGCCACGAGATATGCTCGTGGTCGTTGTGTTTGGCCCGAACATTTAAACACGAGGAGTACTCGTGGTTGTTGGTCAAACGGTTAATTATGAAGATGATGTGGTTACGGAACTTCCCTTTGAATTTCGACTTGGCAGAAGACAATATTTATTTTTGAGTCTTCCGTTTTTTACTTTATATTTTTCTATCACCTAAAGCACTTGTGATTTGAATTCTTTTAATTTTAACTACAGCTCTACAATGTTTATTACCGATTTAAGCTTATCCAAACTCGGCTATTAAACAGTTTCAAGAAAATTCCAAAAATGCTAACTGGGCTCTTGTTGTAGTCGATTCTCGTAGAACTTGCGGATATGAGGGCATAGTAGCTGCTCAAGAACAATAAAGAAATCACGTACGTAGTTCTGTTGGCATTGGCGGATGTGCTAGTCTATGTGGTCTTCTCTTTCCTTCTGAGCAATAATAGAGGTAACGGATTCCTAGGCTTCGTCTCCATGCCTGGGCAGCTCGTAACAGAAGAGGAATGTACAGGGTGACAGAACAGTAGCAGCTTTGTCTTTAAAACGAAGCTCGAACCAGTGCGTGGTCTGGAAAGATTTGGCTCCGTCTCCTGGTGATTGGTCACGCATCATTACAAGCAAGCAATTCTTCACTTCTTGGTTTCGCCTCTCAGTGGGGTTGGCTCAGCATAAGGGATGAAGAAGGAAATGGCATGGCAGCGCCTCTTCTAATGGAACCGCGTCCCATCACCCTAACTATGGCACTTGGGGTAGACAAACCTCTGGAATACCTGCACCTCCAGAAACTCGGTTAGGGTGTTCATGCTTGTCAATTTGGTCAACAGATCGGTCCCGACCAAGACTCGGTGAGGTTTGCTCCGTGGTGATAAAAATGGGTAGAGATGGGAATGCTTTCCCAGCAGAACAGAAGAACTACGTTTCATTACCATTGACGGCAACCCTCGGTATAGACGAACCTCTGAAATACTTGCTCCTCCAGTAACTTGATTAAGGTAGGTGCTCGTGTTTGACCAATAGCGAGGGCCTCCATCAATTTCATTAACAGATCGATCACGATCAAAATGCCTTACCTTAGGGTGTGGTTGGTTCTGTGGTGATAATAGGGGGCAAAGAGGGGATTTCCCCGGCAACATCTCATTGTCACCGACGATGTCACTTTGTTAGGGTAGATGCTCGTGCTTGGCCAACGGCGAAAGCCTCCATCTATTTGGTCAACAGATAGGTCACGAACAAGATGTATTGTCTCTTAGTAGGGTTGGTTTGGTGGTGATAAGAAGGGGTGAAGATAATAATAATAATAATAATAATAATAATAATTAACAGTGTTCCATTATCATTGACGATAGCCCTCGGAACAGACGAACCTGGGAATCACTTGGTTAGAGTAGGTGCCGGTACTTGGCCAATTACAAATGACTCCACATATTTATCTAACAGATCGGTTACGACCAAGACGTCTCGCTTCTCGGTGTGATAATAAAGGATAATGAGAGGAATGGCATGCCAATGCTGGCAACATCTCTTCCAATGGCGATAGACGAATTGCGACCCCTTATCACAGATCACCCCACGGGGTAGCCGAACCTCCGCAGCTCTTTCCTCCTTCGTCCATTTGATCAACAGTTCGATCATGACTAAAACATGCTTCTTTTGAGTCTGGGTCTCCGAGCCCATCAGGTACATAGTTGTTTCCCGAAACAGCTCCTTTGTGATATCTTATGAGTCCTTTGGAAATGTGTCAACTTCGTATTGTACCGGCACAATCCTAGCGTTGTCGCACATCGGTACGTAGAGTTGGTCAGTAGAACCTCCGGCGGATCTTGTCGGTAGATTGATCGCATTAAGGGTGGATTGCCTCATCATAAAAACGGGCCTCTCAGGTGCCCGTAGATCGCCTCCAGTAATCTAACGTGTTCCTCGTTGGAAGGATGATCTGAATTGCCCAAAATCAGGAGCCTTTTCGGGTGTTGGAGTCATCAACTTGGGCCATTCGGACGTCGTAATAAGCGGATATGTTAATATCATTTAATGCGAGGTCTAGTTCAGGCTCTTCGCCTGTGTGTACGTCCTCCTGGCCCCGGTACGACGGGCAGCTTTTAAACGCCACTGAAATATTTTACGATTAAATCGAAATTCTGAGAGAATCACCTGCTTCGATCGGTAGATGATCTTGAATTTTTACCGTCAAGGAGTCTGTTCAAACCAAGAAATAGTGACCCTCTAACATACCGTTCCAGTATTCAGGCCAGGCACTACAGTTCGTGGTTGTTTAGCTTATCTGAGTCGAAGGTAATGTTCCCCTAGATTCCCTCCTCTTTGGTTTGTAACAGAAAAACAGCTATTCCGACCTTGGATTAGCTTAAACCTTAACTAAGCTTTTATAATGTATGTTTAGGTAATTTTGGAGGTTAACGAAACGCCAAAAACAATCTTCTCATGGTGAAGCTTTGATGGTTTGGAGAAGGCCACTCTAAGCAGGTCCAGGCTTTGAGTAGCCTCGTCATTCCATCGGAAGCTACGGCTATTTATCGTTGGTTAGTTGAGCGGGGGCATGGTGTTTGATTGCGAATCGGTGTACATACTGACGTATCCAGTTGCTAGCGGCGTGGTTACTTTTCGCCTTCACGGTCGGGTGGTCTCTTTTCCAAGTTGGCCGAGTGTGGAATGTCAACTTGATTGCCGAGATATTCTAGACTGGTCTTTCTGAAAGTGCGCTTGCTTCACATTACTCAGTTGCAGCTGGATCTGCGAGATAAAGGAGGTCCTGGAGAAAATGATAATATCGTTGAGATATACCTTGAAAAGTTCTGGCGGCAGTTCAGCAGGACACTCTTGTTGGAAGGTGGCCAATGCAGTCGTACAATAGGCATCATTTGAAATTGATAGTGACTTCCATCTGGAGTACAGAAAGCGGTGAACGGCGTGAATGACTCCTCCATCGGACTATGCCAGTATCTGCTCTTTAGATCGAGGGTGGTGAATAATACCCTCGCCCTTCCTAGGTCCTCAAGAACTTCCCAGATGACTAGCATTGGGGTCGGTTCCGATGGTACCGCGCTTTTAATTTTCCGGAAATCTACGCAGAACTGGGTCCCATCGTTCATCTTGTTCACCAGGATGATACGTGACGAATAAGGGCTCGCAGGGTATTTTTTTAGGTCCGTAATCTGGGAATTGATCAGGTACTTTTCATTTTTGTTGACCTGGTACGGGGCGGTATGGATCAGCTGGTTGTCGTGTAGCCGGATTTTGTGCTCGGTCATTCTGAAAACTGGTTTGCGAACCTATTTCTTATCTTTTGGAATACCGAAACCATCATCCGATTGCGGTCTAAAAAGTCGTAAAGATTCTAAAGCCGATGACTAAAACTTGTATCCAGGATAGTGTCATAACGGAGCTTCGGTACAACAACAACCTCTTCTGAGAACTTTCACTACGCCTACGTGGGACATGAAGTATACGGTCTGATGGGTTATTGTCACAGGGAGCAGACACTACGTTGCAAAGTCTTGAAGGGTCTGATGTCGAAGACGGAAATTTGTACCCAGGAGGCGTCGTAACGGCTTAGGTACCACGACAAACTTCTCTGAGAACTCTGGCATGGCGTGCGTGGTATTTGAAGTATACGGTCTGGTGGGTTACAGTCCCCAGGAGTAGGCACAACCCCGAAAAATCCTAAATAGTTTGATGACAACTAAAACTGGTAGCCAGGATTGCGTTATAATGGAGCTTCGGTCCCACGACGAACTCCTCTCAGAACTTTGGCTTGATGTGCGTGGGATATGAAGAGTATACGGTCTGGGATTGTATATCCCAGGTGCAGGTACGAACCTGAAAAGTTGTAAACGGTTTAATGCCGACGACGAAAAATTGTACCCAGAATGGTATCGTAACGGAGCTTCAGTTCCACGACGAACTACTCTGAGGACTTTAGCATGGCGTGCGTGGAATTTGAAGTGTACCGTCTGGTGGGTTGCAGTCCCGAGATGAAGGCACGACCTTGCAAAGTCGTAAGAGTCTGATGCCGACGACTAATACTTGTATCCAGGATGACGACGTAACGAAGCTTCGGCACCACGACGACTTTTTCTGAGAACTTTGGCTTGGCGTGCGTGGGATATGTAATATATGGTCTGACGAGTTGTAGCCCCAGGTGTAGGCACGACCCTGAAAAGTCGTAAATAGTCGCCCAGGATGGCGAGAACTTTGGCTTGGCGTGTGTAGGACTGAAGTATACGATCTGACGGGTTGTTTTTACAAGGTGCAGGCATGACCCTGCAAAGTCATAAACAGTCTGATGCCAACGAGGAAAACTTGTACCCTGAATAGCGTCGTAACGGAGCTTCGGTACCACGATGAACTACTCTAAGAACTTTGGCATGGCGTACATGAGATTTGAAGTTTATGGTCTGGCGGATTGTGGTTTTGTCGTGCAGGTACGATTCTGAAAAGTCGTAAACAGTCTGATGCCAACGACGAAAAGTTGTAACGAAGTTTCGGTATCATGACGAACTCCTCTAAAAAGGTCGAGGTAGAGGGTCACCACCGTGTGGCCTAGGCAAGCCAGGTTGATGTAGCACTGTCGGATGGCGCTGGACATAGAGTCAGGAGCGGGCTTTATTGCTTTCCGGAAAATTGGTTTGGCCAGCGACGACGATCAGCATTGTGTGCTCTGCTGTCCCATTTCCCCAATGGTTGAGGAGAGTCTAATTTCGTTGCACACATTCGCTGGTTGGTGTGCTTCCCTGTCGTTCACTAAATAGCATGATGCCGGACCTAGTCGATCGTTAAGCGTCATCTTAAAATCGTGCCGAGTACCTTCCAAAGAAGTCTTCATTAGTTTTTGGATGGTCCGGAGAGGCGCTAATACGTTGTACGTGTCCAGTAATTCCGCATTAAAGTCTTGGACGTCTTTGTTGACTACCCCGCTGAATATCTGGGTGAGGATTGTAACTTGAATGATTTTTGGGTATATCGTTGAAGAGGGTTCCATTTCCATGGAGATACTGATCTAACGGTGATACGTTTACTCCATGTTCGGACTTTACCATTTAGTATTGGTCATGTTCGAGGTCCATTGAACACCATTTGATCGCCTACAGCCCCGGGGAGACTCGGTTAGTTCGTTTCCTGAAGGTAGAGCAGGGACCGTGGAAGTCAAAATATTACCGGAGTTACTGTCGGGGCATCGATCTTCGTAGACGTTGCGGATATGGGATCGTAGCCTGGTGAAAAATTGTGGTAATGTTACGGGGGTTTTGCGGTGCCTCATAACGACTCGTTGGAACAGCGTCGCGGCTTGACCCAAAATGAAGTCAGAGAGTGAGTTATTTGACGATTTAGTTTTATTGAATCCACGTTTGTGCAACATGGAAATATTAAATTTATTCCTCGTTATTCTTCTCTTTCTCTTATTTTTTTCCTTGAATCCTTTACCTCTTCTTCTGGAGCTTTCCTTGGCTTCCGGTATCCTCCTCATCTTCTGGTTCCTAATTCTCCTAGATTTCTCCTCGAGATCCCCTCCTTTCTTCTTTCTTCTTTGTTTCACGTTTTCGGGATTAAGTCTTTTTAGATCTGATGCCAACCGCTAGTTTGGTCCTGTACGCACTCTTACTTAACTACCCCTCCGCCGGCGGCGTCCGTTTATAATCCTCCTCGCCGTCGTCTGGAGGGACAGCCGCTGGTAGTGGGCAGGGAGAGCCCCCCGTCCGCTATTGGTCGTTGCGATGGTGGGCGGGGCCTGTTGTTCCATCTGATCACTGAGTACCGTAAACTTTGGCATCAGTAGGTGCTCAAAAATAATACAGAAATTTGAAATCGATTTTATTCAGTTCAGACAAAAAAACATTATAATTACACCAGAAGGTACTACGGGTATAAGGCAGGTTGGTACCTGGGATGGTGAAGTACCCTGACAAAGTAACAAGTTCTGAAGGATGTTCCTGAAAATGTGTTCGACGCGAGGGTACAATGTGCTGTAAGTTCTTCTGCATGATGCGTGATCCGTCGATGTGATAATCAGAATCTTTGGGAGGTTTTGTAGTGTTTGGACGGCGGCAACGGGCGCACCTGGAGATCTGGATGGCGGCATGATTTTCGCGGGTGACTCGATTTCTGCAGTTGAATTTCAATTCTGACACTAGGTTTTAGTTTGCTGCTTTGTTCCGTTTCCCCTGGTTTATATAGAAACCGAGCACTGATTGAAGTGATTGATGTTTTGGCTGACCAAGCACTACGTTGCTCGGGCAACGCCGCTAACAATATTCTTCACAACATTAAATTTCTTTTTTTCTAAAACTATTTGTTTACTTCCACCCTTGGAAATGCCGCGAGTTGGCACTCAAACTGTTTAGCTCGATATTACGTCCTCGGAATTTCCTGAGAAATTGACAGCTGGTAACACTTTTAAGCTTGCAGTGTTTCCATTTTTCAGGGTTCAATAGGGAATAATTTCTTTGTCCCGAAACCGCTTATATACTCTACTGAGTTGAGTTGTTACAATCAGATTTTTTCTAGTATTGAGTGTTTTATACAAATTTGATAATATCAATTGTACAAACGCATTTTTAATTCTCAATCAATTGTCTTCACTAACAATGGCATCTTTAATTCTCAATCATATTGTATTCTACAGTAAATTTTGTCTAAATCGACATTTATATCGTCCCTGTTCTTTGTATGTCCTTTAGTGATGATCCCACGGATTAATGAAGAACCGAAACCAACGTTTAAACATGAGCCAGACTCTCGGATTTAATGAAAATAAGAGAGGCAGAAAAAGTGCGACCGCACCGAATTAATTCAAGAGCTAAATGTAATCTACACCTTATTTACACAGGTTCCCTTCAGCCCCTGGTCCTTTTAGGAGGGCTCCCCTGAAATTTATGTCCGGCAGCCCGTACACCTAATTAAGATTAGCGTTTCGCATTACGAATGCTGCCTGCTTGTTATAATCTTTTACGAAGGGCGATTTTTCATCGAGGAAAAATTGGCGGCGAACTACACGGCCGCTTAATCAATCGCTGAGCGGGGGCGCAGGGCCATGCGGTTTAATTAAAAGGGCCATTAATTTCGTTGGGGGCCGAAAACACTGGTTTAACCACGGTATTAATTGAGCCGAACAAATGTAATCTGGGATAAATATACTCAACTATTAATACTGATACCATGAAACGGATAAAAACATTATTAATCCTAAACTTTTATAATTATAAAGAATTAGTCAGTGGTGGAACTTCAGATTGTGCCCTCCCCTGCGAAATCCAAAACGGCCCCCTTTTTAAAATAACTCAACAATTTAACAGGAAGGCGTATTTGTTATTACAGTTTTTTATTCAATCGTACTGTCTTAATAATTTCTGTCCATAATTTACTACTTAGTTGCAAAAAACTTATTTGTTGTATTTCTTCGGGTCCCTCAAAGACGATGCCTCCCTGTAGTTGTGCGGGTGCTGCGGAGACCTAGTTACGCCACTGAAATTAGTGAATTAAGAAATATTTGTACAAAATATTATTTGTTGAGCATATCATCGGAGTCTAGGGATAGCGTAAGCCCTAAGCCCCGAGACCACTTGGTCTGTCGGTGCTTCCAATCATTACCACATCAAGGCCTGTTACATTGTAATACAATGTTGCGAGACCTTTTGGCACGGCTCTTAATCGTTCTGGGACACTGCCCAGCCATGTGGATTTTTTGGAACAGTGCCTAAGTGTCTCGTAAATATAACCCAGAAACGCTCATCACAGTGCCCAGTGTTATAGTGGCTGCCGAAAACATCACCACTCGGTTTTGGACCCCTCCAGCGGATACCGTTATCCGCCGGTTGACTCCAGTGCCTCACCTTGTCGTGGTACTGGAGCTCAGGTATCAAGCGCAATGTCCAAAATTGATTAATCGACCCACTGAGTGCTAATCGACTAGCTGCGGTTGCCAATCGGTGCCTCCTGCCCCAACCCTCCATCCACTCAGTGGTCCAGAAAGTCCGACATGCATTCTTTACTTGCTAACGATGTCACGGGGGTCATCTCACACGTGCTAGTCATTAATATCGGGTTTGTTCGCAGAGTCGTACCATCTCCCATTTTGCTACCCTGCTGAGCTACGCCGGTAATAAGCCACGGAACAAAATATCTAAAACTCTGGTTTCCTCTATAAAGGTAGATCATTCACGATTGCGATTGGCATCAAATCAGTTGTCATTCCAGCCTTTCATCCCAATCGTATTGGTGTATGAAAGAAACATTCCTGGCATAAGATCCAAATTGTATTGAAGCCGCTGTCATGAATCTTGGCGTGAAGATGATTTTCAAGACGTTTGTCATCTTAAAAGTAGCATTAGTGGTTGTCATGGATACGTTTAAACATCTCACTCTTTGCCTGCGTTACGAAAATTTACGAACCGACTCCGAAATTCATGCCATAAGATTTTTGCATCTCACAAGGATTTGTGAACTTTAAATATTAAGAATTGTCTTCATAAACTATGTTAATCTAGAACTTCCGAATACTTCGACCGATTTATGAATGCCGAGTTTGCAACTTCTATTAACACTCCCCGGACATGATTCGTAAATCCGGAAACGTTCCTCGGTGTTCGGGGTGAATAGTACAAGAGACCTCTGTCAAATAATTCTCCAAATGTAAGAATGGCCGCCTCACTGCCGCGGCGACAATTCTTATGATAAGACCGGTCTCCCCCCCCACCTATGAATAATGCATGCCGGACCGGAGTTGCGATGGTATGGGGGGCCGAAGCTTAATTCCGGAACTTTTCACCTGGTAAATCGTGTGTTTTGTCAGGAACGGTCCGTAAATATGTGTGCACAGCTGAAATACACTGAAATCCGGACGATTTTTCCGGAGGAAAGCGTAACGGGCATGTGACCTGAAAATGTGATTTATCCGCGTGTTTACTTTTTTTTATTTTTTTGGTTTTCATGCGCGTTGTTTATTTTATAAGTTGCCTTACTTTATGGACTCGAGTCCTTGCGACAATTGCATGGCTATTCCGGAATGGGGACTAATTTATCATGCGGCTTTCGGGTTAAATTAAAACGTCACGACCGTCCGATTTATATGCACGGTTTCCTGAAAAAATGGCCCTACGTACGTCCCACGGTATATAATTCACTATATGTTACGTACTCACAGAGAAAAGTAATTGACTATTATGGTGGAAGCAGAGTTTAAAGTTATGTTCACGATTGGATGGATCCCGAAATGTTGATATCAGTAGAAAGTGCAAGTCAATGCAATTATGAAAGAAGGTGTTTCGTTGACTTTCATACTTGATGTTATTCATTTAAACCATATATGGGCAACCTCTGGCCTCCGCGCCGGTTCTGGCAGTTCGAAAAAAATAGAAAAACAATTGCCGCGGACTTGAAAATTTCTTGAATGACTCAAAATGCATTAAAGAATGTCTCCGTGAAAAAATTACTTTAATTCCATCATTAGATTTTGGTGAAACTTTATTTGATCGGACGGTTTAGTTGTGAAAATTTGTAATAATTTTGGCAGTTCGAAAAAAATTGAAAAACAATTGCCGCGGACTTGAAACTTTCTTGAATCACTCAAACTCCATTAAAGAATGTCTCCGTAAAAAAATCACTCTAATTCCATCATTAGATTTTGATGAAATTTTATTTGATCGGACGGTTTATTTGTGAAAGTTTGTAATAATTTTGGCGGTGCGAAAAAAATAGAAAAACAATTGCCGCGGACTTGAAAATTCCTTAAATCACTCAAAATGCATGAAAGAATGTCTCCGTGAAAAAATTACTTTAATTCCATCATTAGATTTTGGTGAAACTTTATTTGAAAAAAATAGAAAAACAATTGCCGCGGACTTGAAAATTTCTTGAATCACTCGAAATGTATTAAAGAATGTCTTTGTGAAAAAATTGCTTTAATTCCATCATTAGATTTTGGTGAAACTTTATTTGATCGGACGGTTTAGTTGTAAAAATTTGTAATAATTTTGGCAGTTCGAAAAAAATAGAAAAACAATTGCCGCGGACTTGAAAATTTCTTGAATCACTCAAAATGCATTAAAGAATGTCCCCGTGAAAAAATTACTTGAATTCCATCATTAGATTTTGATGAAATTTTATTTTATCGGACGGTTTAGTTGTGAAATTTTTTTAATAATTTTGGCGGTTCGAAAAAAATAGAAAAACAATTGCCGCGGACTTGAAACTTTCTTGAATCTCTTAAAATGCATTAAAGAATGCCTCCGTAAAAAAAATACTTTAATTCTATCATTAGATTTTGATGAAATTTCATTTGTTCGGACGGTTTAGTTGTGAAAATTTTTAATAATTTTGGCGGTTCGAAAAAAATAGAAAAACAATTGCCGCGGACTTGAAACTTTCTTGAATCTCTTAAAATGCATTAAAGAATACCTCCGTGAAAAAAATACTTTAATTCTATCATTAGATTTTGATGAAATTTCATTTGTTCGGACGGTTTAGTTGTGAAAATTTTTAATAAATTGGCGGTTCGAAAAAAAATAGAAAAACAATTGCTGCGGACTTGAAACTTTCTTGAATCTCTTAAAATGCATTAAAGAATGCCTCCGTAAAAAAAAATACTTTAATTCTATCATTAGATTTTGATGAAATTTCATTTGTTCGGACGGTTTAGTTGTGAAAATTTTTAATAATTTTGGCGGTTCGAAAAAAATAGAAAAACAATTGCCGCGGACTTGAAACTTTCTTGAATCTCTTAAAATGCATTAAAGAATGCCTCCGTAAAAAAAATACTTTAATTCTATCATTAGATTTTGATGAAATTTCATTTGTTCGGACGGTTTAGTTGTGAAAATTTTTAATAATTTTGGCGGTTCGAAAAAAATAGAAAAACAATTGCCGCGGACTTGAAACTTTCTTGAATCTCTTAAAATGCACTAAAGAATGCCTCCGTAAAAAAAATACTTTAATTCTATCATTAGATTTTGATGAAATTTCATTTGTTCGGACGGTTTAGTTGTGAAAATTTTTAATAATTTTGGCGGTTCGAAAAAAATAGAAAAACAATTGCCGCGGACTTGAAACTTTCTTGAATCTCTTAAAATGCATTAAAGAATGCCTCCGTAAAAAAAATACTTTAATTCTATCATTAGATTTTGATGAAATTTCATTTGTTCGGACGGTTTAGTTGTGAAAATTTGTAATAATTTTGGCGGTTCGAAAAAAATAGAAAAACAATTGCCGCGGACTTGAAACTTTCTTGAATCTCTCAAAATGCATTAAAGAATGCCTCCGTGAAAAAAATACTTTAATTCCATCATTAGATTTGGATGAAATTTCATTTGATCGGACGGTTTAGTTGTGAAAATTTTTAATAATTTTGGCGGTTCGAAAAAAATAGAAAAACAATTGCCGCGGACTTGAAACTTTCTTGAATCTCTCAAAATGCATTAAAGAATGTCTCCGTGAAAAAATTACTTTAATTCAATCATTAGATTGTGATGAGTGCAATGCCCTGAGAAGAATGGCCACCCGGAGTAACAAGCAAGGTTGGGTTAGGTTGGGTTAGGTTGGGTTAGGTTGGGTTAGGTTGGGTTAGGTTGGGTTAGGTTGGGTTAGGTTGGGTTAGGTTGGGTTAGGTTGGGTTAGGTTGGGTTAGGTTGGGTTAGGTTGGGTTAGGTTGGGTTAGGTTGGGTTAGGTTGGGTTAGGTTGGGTTAGGTTGGGTTAGGTTGGGTTAGGTTGGGTTAGGTTGGGTTAGGTTGGGTTAGGTTGGGTTAGGTTGGGTTAGGTTGGGTTAGGTTGGGTTAGGTTGGGTTAGGTTGGGTTAGGTTGGGTTAGGTTGGGTTAGGTTGGGTTAGGTTGGGTTAGGTTGGGTTAGGTTGGGTTAGGTTGGGATAGGTTGGGTTAGGTTGGGTTAGGTTGGGTTAGGTTGGGTTAGGTTGGGTTAGGTTGGGTTAGGTTGGGTTAGGTTGGGTTAGGTTGGGTTAGGTTGGGTTAGGTTGGGTTAGGTTGGGTTAGGTCGGGTTAGGTTGGGTTAGGTTGGGTTAGGTTGGGTTAGGTTGGGTTAGGTTGGGTTAGGTTGGGTTAGGTTGGGTTAGGTTGGGTTAGGTTGGGTTAGGTTGGGTTAGGTTGGGTTAGGTTGGGTTAGGTTGGGTTAGGTTGGGTTAGGTTGGGTTAGGTTGGGTTAGGTTGGGTTAGGTTGGGTTAGGTTGGGTTAGGTTGGGTTAGGTTGGGTTAGGTTGGGTTAGGTTGGGTTAGGTTGGGTTAGGTTGGGATGCATCACACCTCCTGGGCGCTGTAGCAGCGCCGCTCGAGTGGACGCATCAAACCACCTGGGCGCCGTAGTGGCGCCGCTTGAGTGCAAAGGATTAACACGTTGCGTGCCACGCTAATTTTACATTTCAGATCAACACAGACAAGTTAAAATGTGTAATTACGTGTAACGAATTTATCTTGCCGGTGGTCACCGCCGCAGCGCTGAAATGTATATTCTGTGTTTTTGGAAGATTTATTTTTTTGTCATGTAAAGACTAAAACTATTCAGTCTAAAGGTCTACTTATATGGACTACAAAATTTAGATAAATCAGAACATTGCATTAGAGATGAACCAGATGATGATGTACCAGAATTTCTGTACAGACTTGCGCATTTTCAAGAAGTTGTTGGATGGCAGTTTGTACACTCAATTAGTCATTATATAGTGCCCGCTCAAAGTATGGAATATATTCAGTAAAACCGAAATAAAATATTTTTTGAAAAATTTTTCGAACAGGTCGAATTTCTTTTATAAAGATACACATTTTTGCATGAAAGTCGATTTTCAGTCGTCTTTTGTTCTTGACATATGGCGTCATCCATTTTGTTTTAATGACAACCCCCTATTTTTATTCTTGATTTTGAGAGATATTTTTATTGTTGAACTGGAAGTATAAAAATGTTGCCATGTTACATAAGAAATTTTTCAAAAGTAAATGACAATTGAAGGTGGGAACTTGATATTTAGAGTTTTTTAAAATGACCTTGTTCCACTGCTTTTTTCCAAACAAATATGATCTTGACCTCACATAATATAATATAATATGGTTTCAGCAAGACGGTGCATCATGTGCATTTTTTGATAATTGCTTTACGAATAGGTGGATTAGCAGGCAAGGACTGATGGAATAGCTCGCGATAAATGTGCAGAATTAGCCTGAAAAATTTTCAAAAAGTTCAAGAAGAATTTCTACACGTATGCGAGAAAAAAAGGCGCGCCTAGATCAAGATCATTGTTGTTTGTAAAAATTGCTACAAATGCAGGAACAAGGTCATTTTACAAAAAGTAGAGGGGAACAGCCGGTACGGGAACAGGAAGTGATCCCGGAAGTGGTAGTTTCCAGTTTCCGTTTGTGGTTTTTCAGTTTCCGGTTGCGGTTTTGCAGTTATTCCAAATCAGGTCTGTTATTCCAAGTAGCTGTTACTACAAAATAAGTATCTGTTATTCCAAGACAGGTAGCTGTTTTTTAAGGATAGGTAGCTGTTATTCTAAAATAGGTAGCTGTTTTTTTAGTAACAGCTACCTGATTTGGAATAACCGCAAAACCGCAACCGGAAACCGCAAAACCACAACCGGAAACTGGAAACCGCAATTTCCAGGATCACTTCCTGTTCCCGTACCGGCTGTTCCCATCTACTTACAAAAACTCTAAATATCGGGTTCTCAGCTTCAATTGTCATTTACTGGAAAAATTTCTTATGCAAGATGGCAACATTTTTATACTTACAGTTCGACAATGAAAAGATCTTTCAAAATCAAGAACAAAAATAGTGGGTCGCCATTTAAAAACAATATGGATGATGTCATTACTTAAAAACAAATGACGACTGAAAATCGACTTTCATGCTAAAATGTGTATTTTTATCAAAGAGAATCGAGTTGTTCGAGGATTTTTTCCAAAAATATTTTATTTCGGTTTTACTGAATATATTCTATACTTTAGGCGCGCACTGTATTTGCCTGGTAAAGAAGTTTTTGTGTATTTTGGGTATTTTATGTTAACAATAAAATTTACGTTATCTAACATTCAATTGTGATTTGCTCGAAAAATTTCTCGTGTAAGACGGCAACATTTTTAATCGGTCAGTTCGATAATGTAAAGTTCTCTCAAAATCAAGACAAAAATAGGGGGTTACCAGTAAAATGTTGACGTCACTACTCAAAAACAAATTAAGGTTGAAAATCGACTTTCATGCAAATATTTTGCTCATATTGAGAAGACAAGTTTAAAGGTATTTTTCGAAAAAAAAAAAAATTCTGCAATTACTTAAGGGGGGGGGGTCACCGATCTAGATGACCCAAAGTTTGGATTTTTTTTACAGAACTGGTGCGAGTTAGAGATAATTTCTTTTTCTCATAATGTTTATTGAACCTTTCTCTACAAAAATAAATTTTTTTCGAGGTTACAAAATAAAAATGGCGGCCAATATGGCCATTGTCCGGGGGCTCTTCCGCAAAACTGCGAGTAGTTTCTTGGTCGCAAAATTACACCTATAAACATAAAACATACATAAAAATGAAGGAAATTTAACGGAGTATGGATCCCGCCTATCAAACAGGAAAAAACTAAAAAAATTACAAAATGGCGGATGTTTGAAAAAAAGTTGATTTTTTCGGACGATTTTTTGACTTTGGCACGCTGTAAAAAATCTAAAAAATTAAAAATTTTATCAGGTCGTAGGCGGGATCCATGAAGAAAACAGTTTCCTATTGGGGGCAGTAAGAACGAAGTATATTGGTCGAATGGTTCAAACGCTAAACTGCACGCAGTTTAGAAAAATGTGGTTTCGAGAAAAACGCGTTTGAAGTTTGCGCAGTAAGACCGATTTTTATTATTTACCTCAAACACAGACTTTGCCGCAATCAACATTTTTGCAATAAAACCTCTGTATATGTCATTGTTAAAAGAATGCGTGATGTCCATCATAGAGCACAGCATCTTCAAGCCGTGCGACGAAATTTGTACCAGAGCGACCCATAGCGCTCGGGACATCGGTCCATTCAAAACAATATTTGCCGGACCGAAATATCCTTTCACCCAAATATTCTAGACATGTATAGCTATCATTTCATGCAAAAAACAAAAAATGCGAAAATTCTAATTTCTAATTCGGTGACCCCATTAATTCATTCTATACTGTAGGCGCGGACTGTGTACCAAACAACCAAGTGTAAAGTCTATTTTTAAGAAGCACACTTTATGGTTTAAAGGTATTTTGGAGAGAAGTGAAGGTGAGTTAATATTGTGGAAAGTGATTATTACCTGTATCAATTGAACTCTTACATAACGAATGCCGCTATATTCAAGTCAACAAAAATATCCCCATAAGATCGAATGCTACTATATTTGCGACAATATAAAAATTCTCGTCTAATCGAATCGTCGTAATTTTTTTGGTATCCGGCGCCGCCACCATAAGTTCATTTTATAAATGAGCTCATTTTAGTTGTCTGTAAAGCGACGATTGCGACTATTACAGACTCGCTTGTTAGGTAAGAGGTAAACCAAAAATATAAAAAAGCATGAAGCTGTATATCAGTCGGCGTAAGAAGACAAGCTTCTTCTGGTCTATTTCGGCGAGATTTTGCAATATTTAGTAAAACATGTATTGTTTTCATGTAGTATTATCAGTATTTCTGATTAAAATCCAAACTACACATTATGAATAAGAAACTAATTAACAAGTAAACCTATTTCGAACAAACAGGTCCAATCGGCTAGTTGATTTATTATGAAGCAAACCGGTCAGCGGCGATCATTTGGAATTTAACACGGGATTGCGATTAGGGCACGTTATTGGGACGTGTTTATTGACGGGGAGAGTGGCTTTAGTTCGAGAAACCGATTTCGATGGCAGTCCCGATAAACTCTAAATCCGTTGTATAATTGAAGGGAAGGAAGTTTCTAAACATTGCACCCAGAGTCAATAATATTAATTAACGAATTATTCCGCCCGCTACTGGCTCGGCCTCGTTTCTGATTTGTTTGCACAGTCGGCTCGTAAATGCTTGGTACATTCGTTCGTCAGTTGAGTAAACATATAAATTCAACGTTACTAGTAGCGGCATTTAAATTACACCTTTACATAAAACGGAAAATGGTCGTTTTCTGTAGCTTGGTGCGTCGGTAAATATTTATGGTGACATTCAACATTTCTTAACTTCTACAAAATTGGCTTATCACTATACCGGGTGTGGCACTTAAGACGCCTCGGACCATAGCTCCTTTACGATAAAAGCTATCGAAAAAAATCTAAGAACAAAGTGGTGCATAGTTACCGTCGCTATATTTTAAAAATATTTCTAATCATCAGTGGCGTGCCGTACTCCAGTGGCGTACCAAACTTATGTTTTTTTAAATGGAATGCCCTATTTTTTATTGCAGATTTGGAAAGTGCTCGACGAGTACTTATTTTCTTATCTAACATGTTATACCCTTCACTTTAGCGGTTTCGCTGTTATAACCCCTTCTTTCAAAATTGCGCCCCATTTTTGAGATTTTTTTGTAGAGAAACTAATTGACGCCGGCGCCTAAATTTTGAATTGAGGTACAGGTTAAGACCTCGTATACCTTCACATAATTTTTTTTCGGGTAATTTATGGCAAAAAAATAATTTTTGATTGATCTTCGCATGTTGTCATTTTTTCCGAAAATTTCAAATGGCACCCCCCTAAAAAAATTACGGCGTTGTACAGCCAAAACTCTAAATTTTTCATTGGTGTAAAAAAAATTACACATTGCATAACAAAATTTCGGAGAAAAAAGGAATTTCATCGCAAATGTCGGGAAACGTTTTCCGTTCCCAAGTGTGCCATGAGAAAACAAAAGATTGGTAATTGTCAAAGTACCAAAACAAATACACAAATACGGTCAACATAATAGTATGTACCTATTTATTCAACATGATATGAAAAATGCAGATAAAGCAAATTTAACAACTTAAACTAAATGTTCGAAATGACGACCTTCCTGCTGGAGGCATAACCGCAACTTCTGGTGATATACCGCAGTTCATTATTTTCGGTAATAACTGCCTTCTTTCTAACTCTCCTTGGCCGTTTCACACTTCCCGTAGTAGTAAATCTCTCCAACACTTTTTGAAACGCACGTTCATTTGGATGTGCCCTGTGCGGATATCTCGCAGCGTACACTCGTGATGCCAAGAAACAATTCTTGTTACATTCTCCAAGAATAAATATCATGTCAACCATTTCCTCTTGAGTTCGGAACATTTTTAGAACGTTTATCAAAAATGACTTATGGCTGCTACTGACGTCTAATAATTTACTTTGACAATTACCAATCTTTTGTTTTCTCATGGCACACTTGGGAACGGAAAACGTTTCCCGACATTTGCGATGAAATTCCTTTTTTCTCCGAAATTGTGTTATGCAATGTGTAATTTTTTTTACACCAATGAAAAATTTAGAGTTTTGGCTGTACAACGCCGTAATTTTTTTAGGGGGGTGCCATTTGAAATTTTCGGAAAAAATGACAACATGCGAAGATCAATCAAAAATTATTTTTTTGTCATAAATTACCCGAAAAAAAATTATGTGAAGGTATACGAGGTCTTAACCTGTACCTCAATTCAAAATTTAGGCGCCGGCGTCAATTAGTTTCTCTACAAAAAAATCTCAAAAATGGGGCGCAATTTTGAAAGAAGGGGTTATAACAGCGAAACCGCTAAAGTGAAGGGTATAACATGTTAGATAAAAAAATAAGTACTCGTCGAGCACTTTCCAAATCTGCAATAAAAAATAGGGCATTCCATTTAAAAAAACATAAGTTTGGTACGCCACTGGAGTACGGCACGCCACTGATGATTAGAAATATTTTTAAAACATAGCGACGGTAACTATGCACCACTTTGTTCTTAGATTTTTTTCGATAGCTTTTATCGTAAAGGAGCTATGGTCCGAGGCGTCTTAAGTGCCACACCCGGTATATTAAAATCATGTATAATGGATATTATGACTATTATACACGAGCTAATTTATAAATGGAGTTTATGGTGACTGCGCCGGGAAAGTAAAATTGACATCATGCACTCAGGGTACGATCTTACTTAATATTTTTTTGCTGACGCGAATGTGGTGGCATTTATTAGGTAAGGGTTAATGAATTGAATGAAGAATTTCCAGTCAACCAAGTTTAAAGTTTCATTAATGAAAAACTGTACCGGTCGTGACTGAATGGCGAAAGCTTGAGTCAAAAAAAGAAAGACTTTACAAAACTACTAGGACTCACATTTATATCAATGATCAGACTTATAAATATTATGTTCAAAATCTAATAGTACGTATGTGTAAAAAGGAATTTTGAACATTACAGAAAAAATGGGCAACAAGTTAATTTCGTAATCCTATTTTGGTTAGGAATCATGAATTTCCCTCTGCTGGTAAGTAGTGTCTAACCAACTGTAGAGTAATCGAAATCTTTGCAGAATTTATTAAAGTTCTCGGAAGAAAACAATGTAGATTAAAGCTGTAATGCACCAGAATGAATCATGAACCGTTTCCAGTCTAGATAGTTTTGGGGAGAAATTTCATTATCCGTTTCCGTTTTAAAACTATTATTTCCGGGGGACCAACCGGAGCGCCCGTCCCTTCCGGCCCATTATATATCGGCAGCGGTGGCGCCTTTCAGCGCGCGACCCAATTCGGATTAAAGGGGGAGCTTTCGCGCGCGCGGACTTTCGCGGGGCCTGGGTTTATTGCCCGCTCGCCTCCGTGTTTCATTTCGGCCCTTTTTGTCCGGGGTACACGCGGGCCGCATAAAAGTAGATTTATGGATTTATAGAAACGTGATTATTACGTTTAGTGCCGCCCGCGGGCCCCTCGACGGCCGGCGTCTCCGCCGGTCGGGGATTAGTCGATTTTTAATCTGGCGCAGGAGTGACGGTGAGATTAAAATTTTCGACTCTAATTAATATTCATAAAACATCCGCGACGGGAGCGTTTTAATAAATTAACAACCTGTCCTCTAAATGAATCGTTAATAAATGTCATATTTATAGCAGACTTGTTTGTTACACATTTTGACGGACTTGATGAGTATATTCCGGCTGATTTTTAAGCAGCAATCATCGTAAATTAATTTAAAAATATATAAACATCTACTGTCGAAATATGAAATATGAAAAACCTCACCATTTAATAGAATAATATATTTGATATTCAAGCCACTGCAATTGGATAAAGAAGTCAGAATAAATATTAATATTATAAGTTTTGCAACAGCAAGTTACCAATCACATAACTGCCTAGGTTTATAGTTATCGCAGGAATAGATCACAGTATGTCAATATATCCAAGGAAATCAGTATAACTTCGGGTGTGCCGCAGGGTTCTTACTGTAGACCCTTGCTATTTTCGTTATTTATTAATGATATTTCATCTAAATTTGTTATGTACGCCGATGACCTTGAAATTTTTAAATCAAAACGATTAATGACTGTGTTGCTCTACAGTTGAGTTTCTCAACGTGGCCGATATCGCCCCCTGGTGGGCGTTTTGGGCGTCTAAATTGGGCGTTTATCTGACAATCCGTATTTGGGGGCCAGGGTAGTTTTGTGGGGGCGAATGCATCTTACATACCAGACTGTAGAGATCGCTGAAGGAGGCATCTTCTAGGAATTAGAGATATAAATCATATGTTTATCTTTTTCTTAAGAGAATTTACAGGCAGATTTCAATTGGTCTTTTTGAGGTCAAAATTTTAGGCCCAAAAATTTGATGTCTTTCGAAATTAGAAACAAATGTTATTAAACATTGCTAAAATCAAAAACACCTGCATATTTGCCAAGTAGCGTTGAATTTGCATGAAAGTTTTTAATATGTTCATTAAGAGTACTTGAACAAAACGAGTTACACGCTGCTATTTGCTAATAATTGGCAATTTATGAGGACAAACCCTTTTGGATTACTCTGCCATGGTTTCATCCAATTGTTGTACTGGGTATGAAATCTACAATCATATTTCTGAAAGCAATCTGTTTTTGATTTTCAAATTCATTTTTTCTTAGTAAATTTAGAAAATGTTAAAATGGCAATTTATGAGGACACACCCTTTAGGATTATTCTGCCATAGTTTCATCCAATTGTTGTACTGGGTATGAAATCTACAATAATATTTCTGAAACAAATCTGTTTTTGATTTTCAAATTCATTTTTTCTTAGTAAATATAGAAAATGTTAAAATGGCAATTTATGAGGACACACCCTTTTGGATTATTCTGCTATGGTTTCATCCAATTGTTGTACTGGGTATGAAATCTACAATCATATTTCTGAAACAAATCTGTTTTTGATCTTCAAATTCATTTTTTTTCTTAGAAAGAATAGAAAATGTTAGAATGGCAATTTATGAGGACACACCCTTTTGGATTATTCTGCTATGGTTTCATCCAATTGTTGTACTGGGTATGAAATCTACAATCATATTTCTGAAAAAAATCTGTTTTTGATCTATAAATTATTTTTTTTCTTAGTAAATATAGAAAATGTTAAAATGGCAATTTATGAGGATACACCCTTTAGGATTATTCTGCCATAGTTTCATCCAATTGTTGTACTGGGTATGACATATACAATCATATTTCTGAAACAAATCTGTTTTTGATCTTCAAATTAATTTTTTTCTTAGAAAGAATAGAAAAGGTTAAAATGGCAATTTATGAGGACACACCCTTTTGGATTATTCTGCTATGGTTTCGTCCAATTGTTGTACTGGGTATGAAATCTACAATCATATTTCTGAAAAAAATCTGTTTTTGATCTTCAAATTCATTTTTTTCTTAGAAAGAATAGAAAAGGTTAAAATGGCAATTTATGAGGACACACCCTTTTGGATTATTCTGCTATGGTTTCATCCAATTGTTGTACTGGGTATGATATCTACAATCATATTTCTGAATAAAATCTGTTTTTGATCCTCAATTCATTTTTTTCTTAGTAAATATAGAAAATGTCAAAATGGCAATTTATGAGGACACACCCTTTAGGATTATTCTGCCATAGTTTCATCCAATGGTTGTACTGGGTATGAAATCTACAATCATATTTCTGAAAAAAATCTGTTTTTGATCTTCAAATTCATTTTTTTCTTAGAAAGAATAGAAAAGGTTAAAATGGCAATTTATGAGGACACACCCTTTTGGATTATTCTGCTATGGTTTCATCCAATTGTTGTACTGGGTATGAAATCTACAATCATATTTCTGAAAGAAATCTGTTTTTGATCTTCAAATTCATTTTTTTCTTAGAAAGAATAGAAAAGGTTAAAATGGCAATTTATGAGGACACACCCTTTTGGATTATTCTGCTATGGTTTCATCCAATTGTTGTACTGGGTATGACATATACAATCATATTTCTGAAACAAATCTGTTTTTGATCTTCAAATTCATTTTTTTCTTAGAAAGAATAGAAAAGGTTAAAATGGCAATTTATGAGGACACACCCTTTTGGATTATTCTGCCATAGTTTCATCCAATGGTTGTACTGGGTATGAAATCTACAATCATATTTCTGAAAAAAATCTGTTTTTGATCTTCAAATTAATTTTTTTTCTTAGTAAAAATAGAAAAGATTAAACCATCAAAATGAAATAATTAATTTAATTGATTGATTAACTTGAAAAATTTCGGATTTTGGTAACTCAGTATTTTTTTAGTACCATTTAAAACACACTAAATTCTTCTTTTTAATATATAAAATATCATAATCAAAAATGCGTTGAACACCTCGGCTATTTTAAAAAATTAAAAACAAGTGTTTGTTGACTCTGACCTTGGAAATCATTGACTCGACAGGATTATCTCCTTATATTTTTTTAAACACACTAAATTCACTACATTTTGGCATTTAAATCATCAAAATAAAATACCGCGTTTACAAATTAAACGAATTAACAAGAGGACCTGACAAAGTGGGCGCTTGGTCCAAAAAAAGTTGAGAAACACTGCTCCACAGAAACATCTCTCTTCCCAGTTGGATTGGTCTGAACTTAGTCAATTAATTCGAAATGTTCAATTTATTTTTAGATTTATTACAGTTTATTTACATTACAATGTAAACTGATTTAATTTTAATTATAGTATTATTTTACAGAGCATTTTTTCTTTGTGAAAAGACGAACGCGCTGATACAAGATTATTATTATTATTGCTTCGTTTGCAGAATAATAACATTTTTCCACCAACAATTCGTTGATATTCGATTTGAATTGTTTACAATTATGGTTTTGAATGCGTTTAGGTAAATGAGCGAACAATTTTCTTAACATGTAACTTGCATTTTTCACTTTTCATTTTTCATATTTTATTTTTTATTTTTTATGTTTCATTTTTATATTTTATTTAAATTTTTTTATTTTTATTTTTATTTGTTTTATTTTTTTAAGCCTGTTGTATCATCTGTGATCCCTGAAAATTTCGGCTTTCCTACTTAAAAAGAAAAACAAATGTCCTTAAAAGAAGGAAAACGAATCCAGGGGATGCAAATGGCGCGTAGAGGTAGTTCCAAAAATTTTGAAAAAATATCTTCTGCCATCCCTGAAAGTTTCAGCTTTTCGACTTTAAAAGAAAGAAATTCGTCCTTAGAAGAAGGGGGTGCAAATGATGCGTAGAGGTAGTTTCAAAAATTAAAACAAAATTTCTTCTGACATCTCTGAAAGTTTCAGTTTTTCGACTTTAAAAGAAAAAAATCCGTCCTTGAAAGAAGAAAAACGAACCCAGGAGTGTAAATGGAGCATAGGGGTAGTTAAAAAAAAATTGACAAAATATCTTCTGACATCCCTGAAAGTTTCAGTTTTCCGACTCAAAAGAAAAAAAAAATCGTCCCTAAAAGAAGAAAAACGAACCCAGGGGGTGGAAATGGAGCGTAGGGTAAGTTCCAAAAATTTTGAAAAAATATCTTCTGCCATCCCTGAAAATTTCAGCTTTTCGACTTTAAATGAAAAAAATACGTTCCTAAAATAACAAAAACGAACCCAGAGGGTGAAAATGGCACGTAGGGGTGGTTCCAAAAATTTTGAAAAATTTCCAATGAACGCCAGTCATCGCTTCTGTCATCCCAGAAAGTTTCAGCTTTTCAGCTTGAAACGAAAAAAATACGTCCTTAAAAGAAGAAAACCGAACCACCTCTTGGGTTGATGGCGTTGGTTGGCGCGTAGGGGTGGTTACTTTTTTTTTAAATTCACTATAAATGCCAGTTATCCCTTCTGCCATCCCTGAAGATTTTAGCTTTTCTACGTGAAAAGAAAAAAATACGTCCTTACAAAAAGAAAAAAAAAATTTCACCCGGTTTTAAAAAAATCATATCTCTGAAACGGGGAAAGAATTCAAAAAAGTGGCCCGTTCAATTTTAGATATTTTCTTTAAGATTATTTTAAGATATACCGGGATCGTCCAGCTCCGCCGGTTACGGAGGAGATATTTTTTTTTTGGAAACCTGCAAAAATCGAAAATCAGCGTTCGAAAAATTTATATACAGTACGTTTTTTTTATCGTGGGCCATAGGATTTTACATGTTAAAAATTATACCTTGTTTTAATGCATATTTCAACATATCATTTTAAAGCAAATTTTAGTTAGTAATAAATCAATTACTTTTCTACATGATGCGCTTAATTAGATTACCTTAAACATGTTTTATTCCATTGAAAAATGAAATTAATTCACTAATCAATCTGACATTTCAGAAATTCAAGGTACTTTGATTATGTTTGTTCAGTTATTTATTTTAAATAATTTCATTTTTTAATGGAATAAAACATGTTTAAATTATTCTGACTAGCGCATCATGTAGAAAAATAATTGATTTATATTACTAACTAAAATTTCCTTCAAAATTTTATGATAAAATATACATTAATACAAGGTATAATTTTTAGCATATAAAATCCTATGGCCCACGATAAAAAAAATACCCTGTATATTCAATTAGTATTGCAATATTCATACACTTTTAAAGTTCAAGGTCAATAACTGGGACGCCGTCAGCGTATACTAATTAACATTGGACAGCCATATACGAAATCAACAAGGTCATTGATAAAAATAGAACATACCAGTGGCCCCAGAATTGAGCCCTGAGGAACACGAACAACACAAGCTTATGAAAAGGCGAAGAATTATTCAAAACCGTCACGTATATTTTTTTAACTCCTAGGAAAGGCGTTAGCAGTTTAGATAACTTCCCCTAAAACCCAGTGACTCAGCTTTTTCAATTATGAATTTTAATTATAGACTTGATTGTCACGCAGCAAAATGCACACCTTTGCCTAAACACTTATAGACATGATCCGTAAGTATTTACGGAGAGTGCAGAACGCGTTTTGCTTCAATTGGATGATACACACCTTAATAAAATGCTCTTTGAACAAGACGGCGCCACGTGTCAAATGGTGAGGGAAATTTTGGATTTGTTACGGACACGTTTTTCTGGCCCCGTCATTTTATAATTCGCTTTTTGCGATCTAACACGCTTGATTTATTTTTGTGGGTCTTCCTCACGGACAAAATCCATCCTGGCTATCTCCAGATGAATTACCTGAAGCAAAATATTCGTCAAGTTATTGGTGAAATTAAACTCTAATTATGCGAAAAGCTTATTGACCTTGAGTATTTTACCCAAAGAATGGTCATCTGCAGGGACATTTCTCTACTACAGTATCTCTACTTTCTGATAAAAATAAACAATCATGTTATTTTTCCTTTGTTGGTTTCATGAATAAGGAAATCCTATTGGGACAAGAAATTGTTTGTAAAATTTTATAAACTAGGAGTGACTTTTTTTATGATAATCTATTAAATGTAAAGAGATTACATAAATATTTAATGAAATATTAAAGAAAGCGAATAACAGAAGATATTTCGTATATAATGTTTGTTACCCTCAGAAAATAAACGATTTTTAAAATTCATAAACAAGAATAACCGATTCACCGATTGAGGTTGGCGGCACTTACTCCGTGATACATTTTTAATTAAATAAAACACAGTGCGATTAACTAAGTAAAAGTGTGTTTTATTTAATAACCGGTTCAATTTAAAATCAAATAATTTAAATGTAAAATAATAATAAAACTAAACATGCAACACATGTATAGACTTAATTCAAGGCAACTAGGTTAATACATTATGTCATTACATTACTGAAAGATTTTTACCTAAAAATACAAAATTAATAAAAACACTCTCGCACTTTTCTGATTTAATCTACTACCTTTACTTTAAGTTATGTAATAGATATCGCTATTCACTGAAAATTGAGTCGTTCCGCTGAGGTTAATGCTGAAATATTGATTGGCGCACCAATTACCCGAACTCCATTCATTAAAATAATTGCGGTGATGGTAAAATAGATGCACGTGTTCACTAGCTATGTTAAATTAATATTAACACACAAAAGCAGCGCGATATCAAAATTGATGTTGTACGGTTAACTAATTAGGCATTAACACGTGAAACCCACACGACTCGCTTTGATAATTGAATACAGAATATTATTATTATTATTATTATTAATATTTCGACGATTATAATCAATCGCATCAAATGGACGTACACGAATTTCGCATAATGGTTTATTTCACGGTTTGGACGTTACGCGCGATTTTATTGAAATGTATTTATTCATCTGCACCTGGTTAGTATTACTATAAATGTAAATTTTAATTATTGAAATATAATTTAACCCTTAACTAACGAGCTAGTTTATAAAAATCGCAACCACGGCTTTAAATTAGTGAGGTCACAAGGTATCGGAGGGAATTTTGTCGTCCTATCTTCCGGGGGAACCCCCTAAAATTTGCCAATTATCAAGTAAGTACAACTGCGAAACTGTTTAATCGATTCCCTGGGTGTTAATCGACTAGGTGCGTCGCCGCGAGCGCTTTGCCATGGACCCTTGTGCACAAGGTCACAAGGTCACCTTGCCATACGGGAGTCGTTTACTAATAACTGTGTCTCTCTGTTACAGAACCCAATTGTTTCCTACCCTTCTGAGCTACGCCGGCAACAAACAGCATCAGATGAAGAGGAGCCGATGCAAGAAGATACGAAGTATAATTTTTCCACACACGAAGGAAACAGGACCAGCAATGAAGAAGAAGAAGAAGAAGAGATATTTTCAAGGTACTGAAGAGATGGTCCCTGACAAATTGTCTTCAATATTAATTAGGTGTAGTACTTCTGATAGAGATGGAGTGCGAATAATAGCAACTACAGCAGAGGTATTAGGTCATGACTCACAGAATTTAATTGTAAGTAGTGTCATACGACTTAGCAGACAGCAGTTGCGACAACAAAGAACTGACCTCATCAAAAATAGGTTCAGGAATTTCGATTTAGTCGGAGTTATTGTGCACCGCGGAAATTGCTTCCAGATATGTTGAGTAAAGAAAATGTAGAGAAGGTAGCGATTTTGATTGAGTGAAGAACAATTGACAGGTGTTTCTCAGTTTGAAAATAATATGGGGATTAAGCAGGCAAAAGCTGTATTTTTCGCTGTTGCACGGTGGGGCGGAGGACAGCTGAAAAAATCCATGCAATGTCTTTTTTTTATACCATCTGGTCGCCTCAGGGAAACCTGCGTTTTGCGTGAGCAATTATTAGAGAAAAACCGTTTTCTATTTATTTAGCATGGTGCAACAATATTTTGAAAGCAGTTTTTGATTGCAAAATGGGTAGTACCAGATATGTTCAAAAAGTTCCAGTCTGGGTGGTCTAAACCAGACAAAACGAAATACGAAACAGAAATTGAAAATAAGTAATCCGGTCCAAATTTCAAGTTAAAAAACAAACAGCCCAAAGATGATTATAAAAAAAATGATTCAACTTTTCTTAATTTTCTTACCACGTATTCCTCTTATTTTTGCCTGGCGCTATTCATCATGGATGGCAAAAGCCATTTATTCTCTCAAAATATATCTTTCCAGCGAATAATTTTCGTTAACTGACTTAGGAAAGAAGGTATTGAAGATATTTGTCTTTTTACAGCAAAAGTTTGGTTCACGCTTCCAAACCCACTTTGACCCCCAACCAAGACCTACATTTATTTAAATCTTTTGTGAAATGCGGAAAAATTGATAAACAGTTTGCAGTCTAAACTTACCAATCATCCGTGATATCTCAACTCGAAGCAAGTTACCTTTTTATTTTTTGATGACAGTTTGGATAGGAATGCTAAAAACGGCAAGGTTGGAAAATTGATGTTCGTAAAAAATGGTGAAGATAATTGTGATAACAGGGATGTAAAAGCAACACTCAAGTCTTAAAAATTTATTAGACAAAGAAGTTGATTTTGTTTTGTATCTCCTCGAGCTCTATTTTTGAAATCAATACAGAATTTTTAAATATTGATTCCGTTGTATGGTGTGAAAATTTACATTTGTTAAAAGCTACAAAAATAGTGAATATATGATAGGGCAGAAAGATCAAGGGTCGACAGCCCTTTTGACATGGCTTAAAATAATAATTCAAATATGATTAATTAATTTCTCACTTAACCCGTGGTGAAACATAATTATATATTTGATTAATTAAAACACTTGGTTTTTTTTTTTTTTAGTGACAATAATTTCCGAATTTTGTATTCAGGTAATAAGGGACGGGATTTGAATTTGCGAGAGGGCCTCGAAATCAACAAAGCAATCGAACGTGGAAAAACCACGCTTAATAACGTCGAAGATATCTGGAACTCCCCCATTTCGACGGCCCTTATTATCTGATTTTTCAATTCCTGTATAAATACAAGTCGATGTTAATTTTGTACATATCTCCTTGAGAATGACCTAAGGTCGAAACTAGTCGGAGAGAAAAATAAAATCAGTGAAACAAAACCAAGTGTTTTAATTAATCAAATAATAATTCACGTTGGGGACTTTTCGGCCGTTACTGATTTATTATTTGGTAGCCTGAATTTATATTTAGTTCTTGTATTGTAAGTGTGTAGGTGTCCATTCTTTACCCATCTTTCTTTATTTAAATGCACATATGTACATATTTCCAATATGTATAGACAGCAAAGAGTGAGAATTCCATGCTTCTTGAATATTTCTCTACATGAAGTAGTTCGAGTTACTCCCAATATTGTTCTTACAATTTTTTTCTGAGAGATAAACACATCTGGAGCCATTATGGAATAACCCCAGAACGCCACACCATATCTGAGCCTTGAATCCACTTGAGATGAATAAATTAAAATTAATTGTGGTGTTTTAATTAATCAAATAATAATTCAAATATATGTTTTAATAGTTGTGTATATGTAATGTGTCAAATAAAGATGTACTAATACTACACTACTACTAGTGGCTGTTTTAAGGGTTATTAGTGGCACAGCTATAAGGAGGCTAAATTTCATCCAAGACTGAGAGATGAACAACGGCAGTTTCTGTTACAAGTTGTATCTGAATGTAGACAATTTTTTCCTGACATTTCAAAAGCAACCCTGCTTTAGCCATTACTACCTTAATCTCAAAATTGTAAAAAATTATAAATTAATGATATGTATTGTTTAATAATATAATCAATCAAATGCTTTTATATAACCAATATTTGTTATTATTTTTACTCTTTCCTTGATCCCCTTTTCCCAAATTCCTTTAAATTTCAACTAGGATTTTGTTGCACCTCCATCCAAACTCATGAAACCAAAAATGGAAAATATAAAATTATTATCTGGAAAGCAAATGTAATTAATTGCTGTAACGTATCTAGGGTTTTGTGACTTTTGAGGATATGCACCTCGACCTGAGTTGGAAATGTTAATTACCACTAAATCTAAGTTTTAGCAAATAAAATATGGAAACAAAACTTCAAAGGAACAAAATAGAACAATAACGGCCCGTTCACACGCCACCGAATCGATCGTTTTACCGATTCGGTTATTTTGCCGTCTTCTATAGTGGCGCATATATTTTAATGTTCGTGTTCACATGATACCGTATACGGTCGCCGGCAATATCGCATGAACACGCGTATTGAAATATATGCGCCTCTATAAAAGTCGGCAAAATAACCGAATCGGTAAAACGACCGATCCTGTGCCGTGTGAACGGGCCGTTAAGTTACTAGGGCGTATAATTTTAATTTTATGGAGGAAAAGCTTCAAATTTTTGCTAAAAATCCTAATTATTCCTAACATCAACCTCAGTGAGGTACGGGCTAACATTATCTGAAAGTTGAACTGTAAATTTTATATTTTCCGGCTAATTGAGAACTTTAAGGGGGGAGCGGCAAAAATTCTAACATTGATTTCTTGTGATTACCCTACTTTACATATAACGTAAATGAGTTTAAGAATTGATCTTTTGGTGGATGCGCCGGAAACTTAAAATTTACATTCTATATTACGGAAATATTTTTATTATCGCGAATATGGCGGCACTTATTAGGTAAGGAGGAAATAAATGAAATCTCATTCAATAATTGTAGTTTAGTGATTCTAGATTCTATATCAAATAAACTAGTAAAAAATTGAACGGCAACGTCACATGAATTGTATACGACTTCAGTTATTTACAAAATTTTATCTGAATATATTAATAATATTCCATATCAATATTATTATATTTGCATCAACAACCTTACTTCTGACACATATGTTTTCATAAATAGTAAGATTCTGTTTACAAATAAGTGATATCTTCGTCTCTCTGCCCTGTCTCATGCAAACTGAAATTGGGGAAAAATTGAATTTATATTGAGCTGAACTGTCCGGATGATGCGGACTGATGAATTGATGTTGTGTGCTTAAGGGATGTTTATATTTGGAGGGGATATTAGGGTTACGGGGGATGCAGCATTTATTTAAAAGAGTGAAGTTGAAGGCATTAGTCGCAAATCACTAATGCCTAATATACGTTCGTCAATTTATTGTTTAAGTGGTTTCGTAAAGCATTTTACTATAAGAATAAATAAAAGCAGTAAATACCGGAATATACGCCCTTAATAATTTGTGGTAAACCCTGCGGTGACGCAAGATATTATATGAGCGGTGTTTACCTTTGAAATGATAAATGTACTTCCATGAACATCCAGCAAAGTCAATATCATTAATGGATTCTAAATTATTCATCGAGTCCTTCAGGTACATAATCGTCGTCCGACATATTTTCTTCAAGATTGTCCTCTTGCTCTTCTGATTCCTTACTCTCTGCAATATCAAAATCGTCAACGAACAAGTTGAATATTAAATATTCAAGCTTTATTTCGTCTTTATTACATTTATCTTAATCGTCATTGCCTTGACCCTTCATTAGTTCCTCGTCGGTCAAACCACTTTTAGATATTTTTCTTCACTAATTACAGCATGTAATCATAAATAACCACCGCACTAATTGGTACATGTTGTGTAGACCAGATGATTATAAATCTGGCACTGCGGCAAATACTTCTCCCAAGCGGATTGTATCGTGTGAGCCACAAAAATTTATTTCAGAGTTGGCTGTTAGGTAAATGAGGTATGTCGCATATTGTTACGTCATGAGAATTAGAATTTTAAAAATGATTTCATCTCAGACATGGCTGCTATGTTTATTTCTCTCTCGTGGCCAACTCAGAAACAAAATTCTTTGGCTTACACCTTATAATTAGATGCAGATAATACTGTAATACTTTAAAGCCCGTAATCATGTCGGATGCAACACTTTTGAAAAAAAATTTTTTTAACGAAAAATCAAAATTTTATTAACCTATAGAACAGAGTATTACATTTTAAGCTAAAACAATTTTTTACCTTGTATTTATTTATTTATTTAATTTAATCCTTTTTGACTAAATAAGGTATAGTATAGGAATCGTTAATATACATATAAATTAAAATTATAAAACATTAAAATTATAAAATATAAAAATATATACTTTGTCAAAAGTGCGTAAAATAAAAATTATTAAAAAAAGCATAGACGAAAGCCCAAAATAGAACAAATTTTACATTATCTGGTTATAGTCATATCGTCGGAATATTCCTTGACTGTGTAGTAAGATTTCTCTTTTAAAAGTTTTTTTAGCTGTGATTTAAATATCTTAATTGTTGGAGCGTTGGAGATTGCAACTGGTAACATATTATATAATTTTATTCCCATACACGTTGGGGACTTTTCGGCCGTTACTGATTTATTATTTGGTAGCCTGAATTTATATTTAGTTCTTGTATTGTAAGTGTGTAGGTGTCCATTCTTTACCCATCTTTCTTTATTTAAATGCACATATGTACATATTTCCAATATGTATAGACAGCAAAGAGTGAGAATTCCATGCTTCTTGAATATTTCTCTACATGAAGTAGTTCGAGTTACTCCCAATATTGTTCTTACAATTTTTTTCTGAGAGATAAACACATCTGGAGCCATTATGGAATAACCCCAGAACGCCACACCATATCTGAGCCTTGAATCCACTTGAGATGAATAAATTAAAATTAATTGTGGTATGGTAAGTATCTCTTTGAGATTTCTGAATAAATATAATAATGAATTTAATTTTGATATAACTATAGTACAATGGCTTTTCCAGTTGTTGTTATCATCTACGTGTAAACCTAGAAATTTGCTATCTTTTGAGTAGACCAGTGTATCATCAGCTATACCTAAATTAATGTCTATATTTGATCTTAATTGACAATGATGAAACCGTAAATACGTGGTTTTTTCATTGTTTAAGTGTAATAAATTATCATTAAACCACTCTGATGTAAGTTTTAATGCTTGATTGCACTTTTCTTCAAGAAGCATGGAATTCCCACTCGAAACAATTAGAGAGCTATCATCTGCGTAAAGAATTGTAGTTACATCTTTGGGAAGGCAGGATTCAAGATCGTTAATATAAAGAATAAATAAAACGGGCCCAAGAACTGAACCTTGAGGTACCCCAATATTAACAGTTGTTTTATCGGAGTTGGTACACCTAATATGGTTGTTAGGTTCTTGGTACTTTATTTTTACAAACTGTTGACGGCTTGTTAAGAAGCTAGTAAGCCATTGAATGGCTGCACCTCTTACTCCATACTTCTCCAATTTGTCTAAAAGCAGACCATGATCGACGCAGTCGAAAGCACGGCTCAGATCACATAGTATTGCGACAGGGTATTCTCCCTTTTCAATATACTTAATAATAAGTTCATAAAATGAGTACATTGCTGAACTGGTCGATTTTTTGGAGCGGAACCCATGTTGATTGTTCGACAACAGATTATTTTTTTTGACAAAGTTATCCAGCCTGTACAGAAAACTATATTCAAAAATTTTATTAAAACTTGATGCCATAGCTACCGGTCTATAGTGTTCTAATAAACATGTATTCCCTTTTTTAAAAATTGGCACTATTGAACTCAATTTCAGTGAATTTGGAAAAGAGGCTGTTGTGAATGACAAATTGATCAAGTACGAGATCGGGGCAGCTATACCCAATGCAACAAATTTTATTATAAATGTAGGAATTTCATCTGGACCTGACGATTTCTTGTTTTTTAATTTATTTTGAATGATATCAAATATCTCGGACTCCGACGTCGGAGATAAGAACATGGTGTTCGAATTGGCAGTTCTTAAAACATCTACATGTTTGCGAGGTCTGATGTTGCTGGTGATGGTAATTGGTATGTTTTTAAAAAAATCATTAAATTTATTAGCTATTTCTACAGGATCCGTTATTTTAGTTTGGCCATCCATTATTGTGATATTTTTGTGAGTTTTATGTTTACTGCATATAGTATTATTTATGTCCCATAAGGTTTTCATACTGTTATTAGAATTGGTTATTTTATTTTGATAATATTGACATCTAATGTTTTTCACTAGAGCAAAATGTTTTTTTCGCTCCTGTTTATATTTGCACAAAAGTTCCGGAAAAATACTTTTCAAGTTAAATAATTCTTTTAATTTAACGCTAGATTTTTTTATGTCCTCATTTACCCACGTTTTATTAGAATTTTGCTTAGATAATAGTTTCTCTGGAAAATGCTTATGAAAGTAAAATAAAAATTTATTAGAGAAAGCATCATAAGCTTCATCAATATCATTTTTTGTGTAAATGTCCTCCCAGGATTCATTTAGTAATGAATTTAAGAACGCCGTCTTATTTTCTTGTGAGAAGTCCCTACATACGATTTTAGTTTGTTTGGTAGTTGCCCTGTGTGTTATATTTGTTTTAAACAGTACTGTCCTGTGATCTGAAATAGTGTTGTCAATCACCATAGTTTCTCCTGATGTTCGTAAATTAGAGAAAATCATGTCTAATGATTTGTTTTCGCGTGTGGGCTCGTGCACTTGATTTAGACAATCATAACTATCAAATATATCAGTTAATTTCTTGTAATGACAAAAATCTCTAACTGGATCGATATTAAAATCGCCACACATTATTATATTTGTATTAGGTTTGTATAAAGTACCAAGAACCCCATCAAGTTTACTTAAAAATAGATCCAGGTTACCAGTGGGCGACCTATAACATACCAGAATGATCGTTAAATTACCGTCGGCAGTCCATTTTGATCCGCATATTTCAAAATGTTCTTCCACGCAGTATTTTGACATGTTGATATTAGATGTTGTAAAATTATTTTTAGACCAGATTGCTACTCCACCTCCTCGTTTTGAAGTTCGGCTATAGCTTGATATCTTTGTATATCTTGGAAAAATATTTAAGTCAAGATTTACTCCTGAGTCCGACCATGTTTCTGTGAAACATAAAAAATTAAAATTATAATTATCAGTATTATTAGATAAGTATTCACAATTAATAAAATTTGCTTTATTTTGGTTTAAGGATCTGCAATTAAGTAGTAAGAGGTCGTAGGGGCGGTTCATTTCGCTGTTCTTTCCGTCAAACGAGGGCGAAAAAACCTGCTTATATATGCTCCAAGGGGCCATCTATTTGGGTCCATGACCTTGTCGAAATTTTCCAAGTCTACGGTGACTTTAAAGGAGGTGAAGTATTGTGGGTGTTTTGATTGAACCATATTACAGCATACTTCGGGGAAGTCGTCCTTGAGAAATTTTTCCACATCTTCTTCTTTTGTGAGGGGGTCCATCCTTGATACGAAGACAAATGCTTTTCTTGGGATTGTTTTGAGTTTGATATTGGTATTGGCATTCGTATTTGTCCCGATAATCCCGCGTTGTTTCTGCTTGACTTTCCCTTTACTTGGGTTCTTCCATTGCGTGGATGCGCCGTCGTTTGCTTGAATTTCGTCGTGGACATTCAGTTTGTCTACTTGTTCAACTAAGGAGTTATTAACAGGTGCAACAGCTGTCTCATCAATTAAACACTTATTGTTTATGTTTACATTGTTTCTTTTATTCGGATATTTCTTATCCGTTTTTATGTTATTCTGTGGGTCACTCTGATTACCTTGATGACACGGAGTTTTATCGCCGAATCCGATATCAGTAAAATCCTCATTGAAGGAATTATTTTGGATACAGTCTTTTAATAATTCAATAGGTGGCGTAGGATTGTCCGAATTTGGTTTGGAGCATTCCATCAATTTAATATTATTTTTTAGAATTATAATTTTGTCTCTTAATTCAGTAATTATTTCATTTTTAAGAGTTATCACATTTCTTAAGTAAGTTACCTCATGTTGTACGAAACTATTCTCGGGTCCTAAATGGTCATCTGTTTGGCTTGTCGAGTTTGAGGTTGGGATTATCCGTCGAGTACAGCAGTGAATATTGCCTTTGTCGTCAGTGAAAATTCCACTATTCTTTATTAAACAGTTTGGGTGGTATGAGTTTTCACAGTCAACACAGGTTACGAAATTTTTCACTACCACAGAACATATTTTACACGACATTTTATCGCACACTTTTATTGGCGGCGCCATCTTGAATCGAATTTCACTATTTTCACACTTTAATCGAGATGAGCTTTTTAAATACTACCTTACGAGCCCACAAAAAGTCTTGCCAGCAGATTATTTCAAGTTCACGATCCAGCCCGTGGATTTGCCAAAGTTGCACACGATTAATCTAGAGCAGAGGTTCCCAATCTTTGGAAGTGTGACAAACCAGTAGGTACATATTTTGGAAAAACGAGTACTAAAATTTGATTTATTTTGATGAAAAGTCGACGACCTTTCTTTCATTGCTTGTCCCTGTGAAAAAATAATTTGTTTTATTATCATTTCATTTACTTATCGCATAACGGTAGCGCGAAATTTGTGTATCGGTACTTTATTAGGAACGTGTAAGTATTACAGTATTACCGAGCACTCGAGACGTGTGGGAGTAAAGTTTACGCAGAGTGAAAAAGTATTCAGAGAACGCGACAACAAACTCCCGGAGCCAATTGAATTCAAGATGGCCACAGCGCAACACGCCTCGAGTGCTTGGTACAACTCTACATTGGTTATATTATAAATGGCAGTACAACATTTTGTAACACGAAGCATCAAAATTAATTAAACAGAAATTACTCAACATGAAAATTACGTAAAATATGAATCGCATTTATCATTTAAATTTTCATGTAATTTAGAGCTTCTCGCTACAGACACGACTTAATCCCCTCCGCGCGGCGGCGCCTAGTTAGTCCTCCACTTGTCCTCCTCATCCACTCGAAGGGCCTTGAGGCGGGCGGTCTAAAAAGGAAATTGTGTCGGGGTGTCGCTCTTCTCGCAGAAGCCTCCGCGGCCCGGCAACGGCAAAGTAAATGATTTAAAGCGGCACCGGCGATGATGTTTAAGGGATCGCGATTAAAGGCAAGCATTAAAACGTGTTAATGCTCGCTCCTTATCACATTCAAGGAAGTACATGAGCCGTAAAGGCGTGATTATTCGGATTTATCGTCGCGAACTGTGAATGTGAGGCACGGATACACGTCCGGATATTTATGCTGGAATGTCCCCTTGATGAATTATAAATGAGTTTTAGACTGAACTGAAAAGTTTACAGTGTTTTGTTGTGACTGTTACTACTCTATAATTATCCATAATCCATAATTATAATGTACATCGCTAATTTAAGAGGTGTCGAAAATTGGAAGCTGATGGCGTGACAAATGTCAATTAAATTTATGCAGCAAAGCACACTGTTTTTTTTTGCCTTGGAGACTAGTCCATATGGCCAGCTCAAGACGGTTAGGATAAGACAGAGGCACAGTTCTTTAGGTTTAGGGGTAATTCATAACGATTCAACGTAACACACAAAACTCGACCACGGAAAGTATGTCATACAAAAGGATTTTTCTTTTAAATAAAAGGTTAATGTTATTTTATTTATATTAAATGATTATTAATTTCAATTTCAACTGTAACTCTAAAACCTCCGTTTTTATATTTGAATTTTGCTCTGCAAAAATAATTTAAATGTGAGTTACAAAAAAAAAATTGAAAATTGTTGGCCAGTGTAATTTATTAATACACCTACTTCCCTTATTTCTTTTTGAGTTATTTTTTTATCCCATCTTATCTTTAACCCTTTCAGCCCTGGATTTTTAAATTGGAAAAAAAATTTTTTTGTTAATTATTATTTATAGGGAGCTTCTTAAGACCATAAATACCAAATTTAAACTCATTTGCCTGATTAGTATGGGAATTAATTAGTGAGGCTTTGTTGAAGTGCCATCTAGTAATAATCCCAAAATATGGATTGTCATAGTAAGTAGAGATACCGGGTGACCCAGCTATCTGTAAAAGCCCCATAACGTATTTGCTATTTGAGATATCGACTTCTAGTTTTCTTGAACTGGTACTCACACTTATTCTACATATTTTAAAAATATGTATGTTTTTGTACAGGGTGTCCCAATATACATAACAGACCAAAGTTATGTTTTTTTAAATGGAACATCCTATATTTTATACTTTATTTTCAACCCTCGTAAGAAGCTGATAAAAATAGTATAAGATAGTATGGGTCTATTATGGACGGTTGCTTAGTTATGGGCAAATTTGTGGCAAAAACATGTGCACATTGAAAACATTGCAGAAGCGTTCCTGGCAAAGATAGCATCATTATTTATACACTAGAAAATTTCCCACATGATAAAGAATAATTCACATCGGCTTTGGTTCTCTTTTATTCATAGTGCTATACAGGGTGTCAACAGGTTCTCATTGTGGGCCAATTTTATTTTCGTTATTTATAAACGATCTGAAACTATACATTAAACATTCGAAGTTCCTACTTTTTGCTGATGATCTCAAGGTATTTCGTACAATTACAGACTTAAATGACGCCGTGTACTTACAAGACGACTTAAATAACATCTATAGATGGTGCTGTGATAATAAATTGTATTTTAACCAGAGAAAATGTTTGTCCATATCTTTCGGTAGAGGGCAAATTATCAACAACGACTACAACATCAATGGAATAAGACTCTCTTCAGTTGATTACATTAAAGATCTTGGTGTTATAATGGATAGTAGACTCACATTTTCTAAGCATATAGATAGTATATGTTGTAAATCATTACAGACGCTGGGATTTATTAATCGTTTCGCGAAGAATTTTTCTATTGAGACTCAGAAACTTTTATTCATTTCTCTGGTGCGATCGCAATTGGAATACGCCTGCTGTATTTGGTCACCAATATATTCTAAACATATTTTACAGCTTGAACGAGTACAAAATAAATTCCTGTTGTCTATGTCTTATAGAAATGGTATCAACAGGATTGATTATAGTCGTAGCAACATGCTGTTGTCATTGAAATTAACCTCTCTTCGCGAGAGACGTAACTTTTCTGATCTATGTGTACTGTTCAAAATCGTAAACGGATTAATAAATTCCAGTGAACTACTTGCTAGTATACATTTCAACATACCATCTACAACGAGATCAAACTTACTTTTCCGAGAAACGTTTCATCGCACTAATTATGCCCGTAACAATGCGGTCTGTCGGATGATGAGAATAGGCAACTTGGTCTGTTCTTCGCCTAATTTTATTTTATTCGGAACATCGTACAATAGATTTAAGCGCCATTTAAAATACATTGACTTATCACAGTGTGTCTCATAATATCCTTGTAATCTTATTTATTTCTTTTGTATTTATTTTTATTTTTGTATTTTATGTAATATGTATGTTATTTTTTTTTTATAATAATTTTGTGTTTTACTGTTAATTTAATTATCATCATAATTGATTAATTGTAATTTATTTTTGTAAAATGGTTATTCCGTAAATAAATAAATAAATAATAATAATAACATACGCAAAACAATTGATAACTATTTTTTTTCAAATGGAACACCCTATATAAGTTGCCATCAGTCTATGGCATTTTTAATAAGCTTTCTAATGATATACAGTTTGTATAACAAAATATTAAGGATTCTTGAGATCTATCAATAAAAACATATTTCTTTTGTCACCTTCTGCTCATTTTTGGATTTTCAGCCAAAACTATGCATTTTCAGGAAAAATTATAAGAGACCAAAGTTGTAGAGCGACAAATTTTCGATCGATATAGGTCTTTTAACTTTTAAGATAATGCGTGCATTGCCAGCCAGAGCGGCAAAATCGTGACCGTATTAGCATTTTAAAGTTTTTCTCAAATTTTTTGTTAATTAATTGCACTATACCTTATTTTCCACGTCCTCTAGCAGAAAAACGGGTAATTATAGAATTATTTAAATGACCTACATCGATTGAAAATATTCCGCTCTACAACTCTTAAAAGTAGCAATTTTTGCCCAAAATGCATAGTTTTCCCTAAAAACGCAAATTGAAAATGTATATATCAATTTTTGCGTTTTTCAATGGTTTTTTGCATTTTTAGCGAAAACTATGCATTTTGGGCAAAAATTGCTTCTTTTAAGAGTTGTAGAGCGGAATATTTTCAATCGATGTAGGTCATTTAAATAATTCTATAATTACTCGTTTTTCTGCTAGAGGACGTGGAAAATAAGGTATAGTGCAATTAATTAACAAAAAATTTGAGAAAAACTTTAAAATGCATATACGGTCACGGTTTTGCGCACTCTGGCGGGCAATGCACGCATTATTGGAAAAGTCGAAAGACCTATATCGATCGCAAATTTTCCGCTCTACAACTTTGGTTTCATATTATTTTTTCAGAAAATGCATAGTTTTAACTGAAAATCCAAAAATGAGCAGGAGGTGACAAAAGAAAAATGTTTTTATGGATAAATCTTAAGAATCCTTAATATTTCATTATACAAATTGTACATCATTAAAAAGCTTATTAAAAATTCCATGCATTGGTGGCAAGATATATAGGGTGTTCCATTTGAAAAAAAATAGTTATCCATTATTTTGCGTATGTTGACACCCTGTATAACATTATGAACAAAAAAGAACCAAAGCCGATTTGTATTATTCTTCATGATGTGGAAAATTCTTTAGTGTATAAAAAACGACGCTAGCATTGCTAGGAGCGCTTCTGCAACTTTTTCAATGTGTCCTTGTTTTTGCCACAAATTTGCCCATAACTAACCAACCGTCTATAACAGACCCATACAATCCTATACTATTTTTATCAGCTTCTCAAGAGGGTTGAAAATAAAGTATAAAATATAGGGTGTTCCATTTAAAAAAACATAACTTTGGTCTGTTATGTATATTGGGACACCCTGTACAAAAACATACATATTTTTAAAATATGCAGAATAAGTGTGGGTACCAGTTCAAGAAAACTAGAAGTCGATATCTCAAATAGCAAATAAATTATGGGGCTTTTACAGATCGCTGGGTCACCCGGTATGTAAATGTAACGGTGGCAATTGCCACCACCAGGGCTGAAAGGGTTAAAATACATAATGATGATTCATCTAACCTTATTTTGCCATGAAAGAAAATTTTTTTTTTTAATATTTTATATCATGAAAATTCTATTTGTAATAATAATAACAAAAAAAAAACACTTTTGCTACTTTATTATAATTATTATTACATATTACAACATACAAATGCTAACTAAAACCAATCCAACTAGGAATTATGTTCTATTTTTTTTATTCTTTCTTTGCAAAAAATGGCATTTATCTTATTATATTAATACCTGGTTGATCCATAATTACTCTTAAAAATTACATAAAAGTCACGTGTAACGCGTAATCCCCATTATTAAGTCAGCCGACAGCATTCCAAAACAGATTTCACAAGCAGTAATTTGCAAATTGTGTAAAATAAAATGATATTCAAATACCGAATGCAAATATCTTATTACTCCAAAACACGCATTTTCTAAGAAACACTTTATTTTATTTTCATAATAAATGTTTATTACGTCGCTAATATTCGGAATATGTAAAGTTACACTCGAATGTCGCGCGCAGTAAAATTCTCCCTCGGTGCATAAAGTAAAGGAATAATAAGTGGGCAATTTTTAAGCTGGAATTTGTTCGTTTTTATCATTAAAATATTTTATTAAAATATTTTACGCATTTTCTTTCGATGTGCAATTGTTACGGTTGTCTGTTATGGTGGCAGCGCCGGGCGACTGCTTTACGTTGTTAACAAGCGTGTCCTGTTCTTCGCCAGTTTTATTAGTTTTCATTAGTTACTTTGCATAGAATAGGTTGTTTATATTTCGCATGGAAAGAATATTCGGAAAGATTAACAGTGCTGTTGTCGAGCAGCTACTTAAAAAGTTTAAATATAAGCGCCTCATTATACTTTATAGCTTTACGAACTTTCGTAGTTTAGGAAAAAATATTATCGTTTATTATTTTGTGCAGGAAACGTTAAATATCGCTTTTTAATTTAAATTATATGAACAATTCTTTTAAGAATACTCAATTGTTGTACACTTTCCTATTCATCGGTAAGTTTACAAGTTTATGAAATGCAGGGATCTGAGTGAGGAAGGTTTATATTTTTTAACCCAGGCCATCCCTTATTTTTTTAAACTAATCAGTAGTATTGTGCTGGAAAAAAGGGTGCTCAATGTCCTCCATAATTTAACATTAGTAGGAGTATAGGAAATGCAACAAGTAATTTAGAACAAATTAGAAACAACTTTACTTGTTGCAGAAAGCATTAGATAAATACAAGAAAACGAAATGTAGCCTGAATATATGAATATTCAACGTGTTCGTTAATCTGCAAGCAAAAAATTAAATGTATTTATTTAAGTAATTTAGAGTTCAGACATATTTTGAATTTTTTCCCAGAAGTTTTTTGTTTAAATTTGGTTTCTTGTATTATATCTCTGAAGGATAATTGGATTCTACTTGAGAATGCCTTACTAAATACAGGGTGTGCCATTTGAAAAAACAAAGTTATTTAACATTATAAGTTAGGATTTTCTACCACATTTTTATCGGAGCCGAAAGATCCCTATTTAAAATAACCCATATAAAAAAATAAATAAATAAAACATAAATAAAAGATACACAAATAAAAGGGATGAAGCAACCACCAATGACTAGAAACCTAGAGAAGACAGATAGGTTGTGCATATATACCGACAAAAGTCATTTTGGGTACCTCGGTTCCCAGAAGTCCCACATGTTTTTTAGGCAAATAGTGTTCAGAATGAGTGGTTATACTTAAAAATAAAAAAAAATAGAATTTTTTTTAACGTTTTAAAATTAAGCACAATTTTCGACAAAATTAATTTTGCGTGTTTCGGTTCTCGGACGTCGCACAAATTTTTTTTTCAAAAAAAGTAGTGGTTTTTTGAAAAACGTTTTTTTTTTATTTTGATATTTTTTCATCGTTATTTGGGCGTGTCGAGTCGAATTAAGCATTATTTTCGACAAAAGCCATTTTGCGTATCTCGGTTTAAGAAGTTCCACAAATAAAAACATTCAGACTAAATATTTTTTTAAAATCGTTATTCGGGCGTTTCGAGTCGAATTAAGCACAATTTTCGACAAAAGTAATTTTGCAAAAGTTAAGGCACTCATTGGTATACACATTATAAATGGTCCGCAGCGCGTGGGTGAAGAAACCGCCCTCGATGACCTCCAGCTAGCTCATGGAGTCGGTGTCGCTATGAAACAGCACAAGAACCACATAAACAAAGACAGGGCACACGTATTAAAAGTCTGACAGGCGCGATGACGATCGCTATTATTTACACGCGGAAAATTATTACAAAAATGTTCAAAGTTCAAAACATATACACATACAAAAAAGTCAACAAAACAATGTCGCAAAAAAAATTAACAGTCACGAAAAAAGTATAGTCACCAACACGATAGCGGTTCGCGATAGCGGCGGCAGCGGCGGCGGCGGCAGCGGTAGCAGCGAACGAGGGCAGCGGCTTCGACGGCGACGACAGCGGCGTGGCGTCGCTGCCTTCCTTCGCCGCTGCTTTCACCGCCACCGCCACCGCTTCCGCCGCTGACGCTTCCGTCGCCGCCGCTGCCGTCGCCGCCGCTGCCGTTGCCACCCCTGCCATCGCCACCAAGTCGCCGGTCACCCTTGCCTTTCGCGAACTTTAAGTATTGGAAACTATACTTTTTTCGAGACTGTTTATTTTTTTGTGACATTATTTTCTTGATTTTTTTTATGTTAAGTTTTGTAATAATTTTCTGTGTGTAAATAATAGCGATCGTTATCACGCCTGTGAGACTTTTTATACCTATGCCCTATCCTTTTTTATGTGGTTCTTGTGCTGGAGGTCATCGAGGGCGGACCCCCGTGACATATTCAAACAAAAGTTTCTCAGATGTAAACAATCATTGTTTACATATATTTGTAATATTACAGAAATTTGGTAACCTTTCGTTTTTCAAATTGAACACCCTGTATATTTTTTATTGCTAAGATTGGTTTTAAAAAATCTTTGTAGAAATCATTTTTTATAAATTACATCATTTTTTAGTTATAAGCAATTAATACAAATTCCTGAATTTCAAATTAAGAATATTTTCCCACATATATGCACATTTTTAGATCCCACGTATTCGACAGTCTAAAAAATTTAGTTTTGAAATAATTGTGTTTTCAAGTCCAACAATTTTAAATTTCAAATATTTGGAAGCAGACATTTTCAACAGTCTACGAATTTTAAATTCTAAATATTAAACAGTGTAAAATGTTTGCATTTTAAGGCATTGAAAGAATCAATGATTTTTCATACGTACATAATTTTAAATTGTAAATAATTGAAAATAGAGTTTTTTTACAGGCAGAAAACTTCAGATTTTAAATCATTAAAAGCAGACTTTTCGTACAAGTCTAAAATTTTTTGATTTTAAATAATTGAAAGAGGAAATTTTAAATTGTAAATATTTAACAGTCTAAAAACATTAGATTTTTTTTCTTAATTCTAAAATGTCCAAACTCTGCTCTGTCCATTTAGCTTAGCTCCCCTTAGCCGGCCACATTTATTAATTGCCAATCAATTGTGTAAATGTTAATAAACTATTTCATAACTAGCCGAGTATTATATATGAATTATTTTGTTTTTGTGCCAAGAACTGATTAATTTAATTAACTATTATAAATTACGAATGTTTAAGAAGTATCCAATTTTCATACCGCAAAATGTAATTGTTATTTGATTAAATTTGCAATCAGATTATGACCCAAAACAGATTTAAAAGATTACGGCATTATAATTTAATTAATTTAACTGAAACATTCATGTTTACTGAATTAAGTATTAATTTCCATTGTTCGCAGTGAAATACGCGGCCCCACGTAATTAATTTTGTAAATTCTTTTGTGAACTCAAATACATATGAACATTAACAATTATCATACATATTACCCCACATTGCGATTTTTTAATTAATTGCAGCCCATTTGCGAAATGAAAAATTGTGTATTTGGAAACATTTCATTTCTCGATTATATTTAGCAACTTTTGTAAAGTAAAATTAACTCTGATATGCCCACTACTATATGTAGGGCGACTATTTTAAAGTTCCACTTAAAATTATATCTAGAATATCGTCAGCGCCATCTATATTTTTTTATTCCAATAAGTACGTTTAGGGATTATTCATTGACATTTGACATTGAGCTAAAAATAATCTTAATTACTTGATTTAGAGAAACATATCATTTACTTTCCTTTAATTTAAATCTCGGGCAAATGCGTGTTAACTTAAAACTAACCTACTGCAAGTATTATCCGCTTTATAGAATTTTCCCCCGTTATATAATTCTCGTAACCAGGTAAATTATTAATAATTATTTATTGTAATTGGACTTATAGTTTATTATTCAATGAGGGTGTAATGATCGTAATGTAATTATCTAACGAGCGTACAACAAAAATCGACGACGATGAATATTTCTCAAAATAGCGGACGTGTGCCCAAACTTTTGTATTTTTTTTGCTCACACGTCCGCCATTTGAAGAATAATCCAAATTTTGAAAATCTGAACGATCGAATAGTGGTCAATGTAATAAAAATCAAGAAAAATACCTTCTTTGTTTCAGACGATCAAGAAAAGCTGAACCTCTGTTACCGTTTGACCTTCACTTTTGGACAGATGTGCGGTCAAAGTCATCTGTAGGTCACCGAGGTCAATGAAATAATGTTAAACAATGCATGTTTAAAATGACCTAAAAAAAAATACAAAAATCACCGTGTATGATTCCTGAAAATAAGCACAAAAAATCCGACCGCCTTAACCCGTCACTGGTCACCCTACTGGTCTGTGAGACCGGGTGTGTCGAATAACTTTATTGTTTTTTGTTGCAATTTCGAGTAGCTGCCGGATTGCAGAGCTTAAATTGATTAAATATCTTTTTCTACTTTGGTTTAACAATCGACCTTTTGTTATATCAAAAATAGTTTAATAATGAGATTTTTTATTTTACAGTTTTGCTCATTATTAAACTATTTGTGGTAACATTTTAGTTGTTGCGATTGGCAGTGGGCCACTCGTTACATCGGAGCACTCCTCACTGGGCGAGTCGTGCTCCAATCCCACTCGTGCCACAATATACCCTCTTATTAAACTTGTACAATAATGTACTATTGTTTTATTGTCAAAGAGCATAAATTAAAGAAAAAGAACTTTTAGTAACACGTTTCAAAAAATCTTCAGTTGAAAACCCCGGTGAGCGTTAAGCCGTTTCCCCCATTTAACCAACTATTTTTGGTTTACACATTAAATGATTACAATATGCTAGTAGCACGTTATCTGAAAATGAACTTACAATATTATGGCTCCACCGATTCATGAAAGCGGCGTAATCTGTTGTCTAGTCGATTGCTCAGGAAATAAATTATGCGTTACGGCTTTGGCTGCCTCAGTGAACTCTGGCGGTGTGCAAGGAAAATTGTCTTCAATTTATTCCATTTATTAACTTAACTAGAACGTTTTGTATACGTAATACGTGAACATTTGTATATGTAAGTTACGGGTGACAGGTGACATTTGACATATGACGCGCATCGTATGTTCTGTGAACAGTGGAATAATTGGAAATTGTTTAGTGGCCATTGCATAACACCATCGTGACGACACTATAATGGCGGCGTAATTTTTTATAACCTGTATTCACTAATTAAAAAAAAATATAGCCAGTACTCAATTAATTTTAACCATAGTCTATTTAACTTCATCGTTTTATTTTATTAATTGCCACACAAACCTCGCAGAGATTATGCATAAATAAATGAGCGCTACGTTTTCCTCTGATATATATTTTTTTGGAATAAACGCGTCGGCGGACGTTGAAAATGAATACAATGCTTGTTTGAACAAAATTTCGACGAAAAAGCGCACCCCTGCGATATTTACTCGCAAACACGGAAAAATCTCCTGAATTTCCCGACTATCAGCGAGTGTCCGTTTAAAATTTAACACTCGCTTATCTATCTTTCCCGTTTTTCCAGTTTCAATAAAACCTAAAAATCATCACAATGGGCTGTTTTTTTTCGAGAATGGTGATGATATTTTAATACCTTATAAAAATAGAATTAAGAATTGATTGTTAGATTTAACCCCATTTTCCGGTGATGATTTCTTAGCGTATAGTTTAGTTAGAATTACAATATGTCTATACAGAGTGTTTCAGAGCTCTGGGAATGGTCAATCACGTGCTTATTTTTCAAAATTTCGAAAAATGTTTTACACAAAAGTTATGCAGAATAGTGAGCTGCACGCCCTAAAAATATTTAAATTTATACAGGGTGTCTCATAACAAAGTTATAGACCAAACTTATGTTTTTTTAAATAGAACACCCTATATTTTTTGTCATTTTTGAATTATATTGAGCAAATAAAGGTGAGTTGCTTCAATACTCCCTATATCTATTGTTTGCCGTTTTCGAAATATTTGAAGATTTGTTGAAATGCATGGTCTGGGTGAAATTTTATTTTTGCCCCAGTGATTGACCTTGAACGATTAAAATCATTTCTATTATTTGGTTGAAGGTTCGAACTATAGAGCCAACCATGATTTCATACAAAAAAAATTATACAGGGGGATAAAAAAATGCGGTAGAAAAACCGAACTTATAAAGTTAAATAACTTCGTTTTTTCAAATGGCACACCCTGTATTTAGTAACGTATTCTTAAGTAGAATCCAATTATCTTTCAAATTATATAAGGGTTCCCTGTTCCTAATCTCAATAGTTTTCTTGTATTCGGCGATCATCATATCAGGAATAATTATTATAATCTGAAAGATAATTGGATTCTACGTGAGAATACGTTACTAAATACAGGGTGTGCCATTTGAAAAAATTAAGTTATTAAGCATTTCCATTTGAAATGTCAACTTGCCGTTTGGACACAATATTCCATACACATACAGCTTCCAAAAAAATGCAAAATAAAAAAAAAATAATCTAACAAAGTGGACGGTACCCTTTATTCTACAATTTTTGACTTGTTTTGACTGTGTTTGATTGTATTTTCATATGAATGAATTTCAAATTCAATTTAGTATTAAACACAAATCTGTGGTACGGAAGTTTCACTGGAGTAATATTCCTTTCTTGACAATTTGCCTTATACAGATCGTACATAGTTTGCAAAGTCAAAGTGAATGCTAAATATTTGGTTTTGGCATTATCCTTGCGAGAATAATGGCTGCTGTATTTGGGGAATATCCGGATATGTTCGGTAACCAATAGTTGTGTTTGTTCACTTGTTTTTATTTTACTTGAACCTTTTCTTCTTTTGACTGATTCATACATTTGTAGGTAGGTTTTTTGACATACTGAGGTGTCCAAATGCGAAATTTCAATGCCAAAATTTAAGATTTCCTAAGAGAAAATTTCAGTTCCTGCGCAAATACGAAATTTCAATGGCAAAATTGGAGTCATAGGATGAAATACGAAATTTCAGTACTTGTCGATAAATAAAATTTCAATATCATAATTAAAGATTTCACACGAGAAAACACAAAATTTCAGTGCCTCTTGAAAAACGAAATTTCAATTCAATTTAAGATGTTATTTGAAAAAGCGTCAAATTTCACACAAATTTTCAATGCCTCAATTGAAGATGAAGTATGAAATTTGAATGTACGTCCAAATGCGAAATTTCAATGATAGTGTTTAAAGATTTTATAGGAGAAAATATAAATTTTCAGAAACATCAAGTTAATTTAGGATTTCATTGGAAAAAGCATTAACAAACACAAATTTGATTCTAAAAACTTAAGATTTAAGATGAAATTTGAAATGTCAGCATCTATCCAAATACAAAATTTCAATGCCAACATTTAAAATTCCATTGTTGGAAAACGTGCTTTTATAAGTACGAAATTTAAGTGCCAAAATTTAACGTCACAATATGAATTATGAAATCCAATGGTTGTTAAGTTACAAAATTTCAATGCCATAGGAGAAAGTATAAAATTTAAGATGCCATAGAAAAAATATAAAATATTCAAAATCTCACTGTCAAAATTTAAGATTGTATGGAAAAAACTGTCTAAATACGAAATTTCAATTCCAAAGTTTAAGACTTCATAGAAGAAAATATAAAATTTCAGTGCCTATCTAAATACTAAATTACAATTTAAGATTTTATTGGAAAAAGAGTAAAAATTAAGTGACTCGACAAACATAAAATAATAATGTGACCACTTCTATTTATATTGTACATAAATTGTATGTTCAAATTAAATATAAACGGTACAATTAATTCGTTTGCTGATGATACTGCGATCTATTATGAAAGTGATACCTGGGAATCTCTAAAAGCGTTGGTTAAAATGGACTTAAAAACAATCAAACAATTCTTTGACAATAAATTATTAACAATGAATCTGTCCAAAACAGCATACACTCCATTCTCTATAAATAAAAAGACTTTACCACCTTACAAATACATAACTCTTTTCAATAACAACATTAGCACTATAATTAATGAACAATCCTCATCAAAGTATCTTGGAGTTACTTTCGACTGTCACCTACGCTGGCACGAACACATAAACCAAATAATCCGAAAACTACGAAAGATTATTTTTCCGTTTAACAAAATATGCGAAATACTAAAACCTGAAACAGTTAAAATGATATATCATGGAATAATAGAATCACATCTACTTTATGGTATAATAGCTTGGGGTAGTGCAGCCAAATGTTACATGAATAGTATCTCCGTTTTACAAAAAAGATTTTTAAAAATTATGATGAGGAAAAAGAGTAGATACCCCAGTGACCTACTTTTCAAAGAGGCAAACGTAATGGATATCCATCGGCTGTTCTCTAAAGTGATCATATTACACCAACATCCAAGAAATGAAAACCTGATGAAAATTTCGCACTCTTATGCTACAAGAAGAAGAGAAAACAACTTTGTCCAATTACCCAGAGCAAGAACGGAATTAGGAAAGCGTAGTCATCTCTATATAGGACCACGACTCTGGAATGAAATACCCATTGAATCCAATAATCATCAAAGCAGGGAATCATTCAAGAGGAAGATTAAGAAATGGCTGCTAGAGATGGAAAACTGTCAACTTCATAAGATATTATGCCCATAAACACCAGAAGATTTATTATGTGCATTATTTGATTGCGCATTTATTTATCCATTTATTTATTATTTTTATCATGTGGATGATTTTATCTCTAAGTATGTGTGTGTGTGTGAGAGTGTGTGTGCGTGTGTGTGTGTGTGTGTGTGTGTGTGTGTGTGTGTGTGCGTGTGTATGGGTGTGTATGTATGTGTATGTTCGTGAATGAATGTGTATGTAATTATATGAATGTGTATGTATATGCATGTATGTGTACGCAAGTGTATGTATGTATATGTATGTATGTATATGTATACAATTGCAAGTGTTTTAGATTCATATTATGATTGTAATTATTATGTTTTTAATTATAATTTTGATGGCCACACTCAAGTGTTCACTTTAGTGGTCAAATTTCTTTGTTTATTGCCTTTATAATATATTGTAAATTTATATATAAATATGTTAAACTGTTGTTGTGCAATAAATTATTATTATTATTATTATTAATGTCAAATTTTGGTGGCAGCTATCTTTCGACAAATTATTCAGCAGGTGATGTGGAACTTTCGGGAGAGGCTCGAAGAGTGCGTGCGCCGAAATACAGGATGTCATTTTTAAAACCTAGATTTCAATTTTTAATTATTTAATATGAATAATAATAATATTGCATTATTAAAGTTTTGAAAACTATTTGTCTGTGCATTTTTTACTTTCCCCGTTACGAAGTACGAGAAAGTATTGTGATCCTGATTTTTTTTTCAAATTTTTTTTTTACGGATATATCCGTTTTGGGGTCTCTAGATGCCATTTCAACAATTTCTGGAATTTTTTTTGTGTCTGTGTGTCTGTCTGTGCGCGCTGTATCTCAAAAACTAATAGAGCAATTGATATGAAACTTTGAACATCCGTCTTATTTGATAATCTGAAGAACTGAAAAGCTTTTGGTAAAATTTCGTACACCGGAAGTGGGCGTTTACCTTACCTCTTTTTTGTTTTTTGCCAATATTTTCTTAAATATGAAAAATATCACAAAAACATTTAAACAAATTTTGAAGACAACAAGGAAATGAACATCTTTTGCTTAAAAACATTTTTCATAAAATTATTTTTATTCGAGAGAAAAATTTATTATTTTTTTAAAATTTTTGGTTTATAATAATAAAACGATAATAGTTACAGCAAATTTATGTTAATAATAATTGTAGAGAATGCTAAAGTGAACAACTTATAAAGAATACATTTTTTGTGAAATCCCTTTAGTTTTTGAGTCAACTGAGTTTTTGAATTTGAAATATAATTTTTCCATCTTTCATAATTTTGGCGTTTTAAACGTCAGTTTCATCCGAGTTTACACAACGCTCAATGTACATTTAAAATATGATTTCAATTGAAAATAAATCATAAAAACGTAAATATAAATGGCTATGATACCATCAAATCGGAGAAAGTAACATGATAGCCACATCACCATTTTTTAAGCGGTGAAAATGTAAATAGAATCCTGAAACACCCTGTAAATAAAATTTTAGTAGACACAGTTCTTCCGTACACTATTACGTGCGACTTGTTTTTCCGTGAGGAATCTTGACTGAGTATAAATAATGACCTTTCGTCTACAGCTTACAAACCACGCTGCTGTTTCAGTTTTTTTTTTATCCCAGGCCGGCTTCTTGCACTACTTGTATTATTTATGACTACCGCGTTAGGACTACTTGATTTACTCACATTTCGCTACACAGACTCTAAATGAAATATGCATCGTAGGTACACGGCCGGAGAAATTCCATCGCCAAGGATTTATCTAGCGTGCCTCGATCCATTTTTCACCGTCAAGTCATTATGCGGGCGGTATTTATTTCAAATGGCGACGTACGACGCACTTAAGGGTCGCGGAGATGGCGGATTTTGCTTTTTTTAACTTTTAATGATGGAGCGAGCGTCCGTTTGACCCGATCAGCGGCGCTCGAATGTTCATTTGCATACGCACAGCCGTAGTTTAATGTTATGGCCTGGACACATATTTTCGACTAAGCGCGAGCACTAATGGCACGATGAGTGTGATTTGTGGACGGGGTGGAATTGTAAAATACAACTGATAAAGGGCGAAAAAGTGCTGGAAGCTTTTGTATACACATGTGTGTAAAAGTTACGAAATATAACATATTTTCTTTTTGTTTATTGAACAATAAAATATACTGTCTGGTAAAGCATTATATAAGTTCACCGAGTTATGTGGTGAAGATTTACACTCGCACGAGTGGCGGTTTGATCGTCATTCGCCCAGTATCTCGCCTTGCGCCGGAAGCGGTTTTTTAGGACGAATCAAACCTCTCTTCGATAATCAACTCGACGGCAGCGAATGTTATGGCCTGGACATGGTTATTCGTGTTGTGGGGACGAGTGTGTGTAAGGCGAGTGGTGAGATATGTGGCGAGGCGAATGGTGAGGCGAGTAGCGAGGCGAGTGACGAGGCTAGTGGCGAAGCGAGAGGCGAGAGAAGGCGTGTCGCGAAGAATGTGCAGAGGCGTGTGGCGAGGCATGTAGCGAGGTTAGTGTTGAGGCGTGTGGCGAGTCGATTGACGAGGCGAGATGTAAGCGCTGTTGTGGATTCTCTCAATATGTTTTAATCCCTTGGCCGGGAATAACGTGTGTTGCTCGTGATGAGTTAAATGTGCCGTGCTACGCACGTGATAAAGTCGTGCTCGCGATAGGTAGGCATTTCGGTAGACGGCCGCTTCCAAATATTTTCGAAGCAGTGACCCGCATTAAGAACTTTTTACTTTTGAATGGTCTTTATTAGCACTACCTAGCTTGATTAATTTCCCGGTCAAGGGGTTAATTAGACACAGCCAGACAATTCGTAACGTCAGTTTTTTTTTATTTGACAGACAGGAATAACAAGTTAACAAAAGAAGGGGGAAGTTCAAGGTTGAATGTTTGAAAAGTGATCCAATTGAAATGAAAAACTATAATAGTTTACTTCAGCACTTCCCCTAAAATGTTATAGTTTTACAACATCCCTAACAGGGATCGAAGACAAACAAATGTTACACGCGAAACAGGCTTCGTCAGGATGTCCGCTACTTGCTCTACACCTGGAAAATGCTGAATCTCCAAACGCCGTCCTTGAACTTGCTCTCGGATGTAGTGATATTTCACGTCGATATGCTTCGACCATTTGTGGAACTCCGGATTCTTCGCCAATTTAATGGCACTTGCGTTGTTTACAAGAAGAACCGCAGTGCCATCCATTGGAGAAATCTCCTCGAAGAGTCGAGTCAATCAAACGGTTTCTCGTGCCCCTTCACACGCTGCAATATACTTGACAGCGTCACGTATTGTTGTCGCCTGCTAACCCAGGTGATAGCTGCTCCGCAGTACTTTACAATCATACCGCTGACGGAACGGCGAGTCCCAGGGTCACTCGCATAATCGGCGTCGGTGTAGATGTGCAGCCTCGTCGCGTCGTCAACTGCCTTGTATTTGATGCTCGTTTTCATAGAACCCTTAATGTATTTCAGAATCCTTTTTACCAGTTCCCAGTGTCGCTCTTCCGGTCTTTCGAGAAACTGAGATGCGTAGCTGACCGCAAACGCAATGTTAGGTCTCGTAGCGACTGCCAAATACATTAGGCAGCCCACTGCTTCGTGATATGGATCGTTTGTCAAATCGCAGTTCGACGATCCATCTGTTTGTAGATACTGCTCCATCGGTGTTGCCACTGGGTTCTTGAACTATCGAAGTATATCCTTAGCATACCTCTTCTGGCTAATGGCAATCGAACCATCTTCGTGGCAATTTATGCGGATATTCAGGAAGTACCCAACTGGTTCAACAGTGATCTTAAACTTGTTTTCCAGTTGATGGAGAAACGTCTCAGCATCGTGTTTTCGGGTTGCCGCCACCAGTCCATCGTCAACGTACAGGACTACCATCAGCTTCTCGTTGCCATTCTGTCGGTAGAACAGGCACGGATCTGCCTTGCTCTCTGTCAGTCCAAAACTAACTAGCACGTCTTTGAAACACTCGTTCTAGCATCTGGGCGACTGTTTCAAGCCATAAAGACTTTTCAAGAGCTTGCAAACTTTGCCTGTTCCATCTTGAAATCCTTCTGGCTGCTCCATATATACCTCTTCTTGTAGAATGCCGTTTAAAAATGCCGTCTTCACATCAAACTGCGACAAGTGCAGATGAAGCTTGGCCGACACGCTAGGACTATACGTTTCGTTGTAATCAACGCCTTGCTTCTGGCTGAAGCCACGGACGACCAATCGCGCCTTATAACGAGCAACGTTCCCATCAGCATCACGCTTGATTCGGTAAACCCAGCGATTTGTTACCGGTTTACGACCAGCTGGCAGCTCCACCAATTTCCACGTTTCGTTTTCATCCAGTGAAGTCATCTCTTCGAGCATAGCCATCTTCCAATGGTGTTTTTCCGCAGATTGGGTTGCTTCAGCGAAACTACTCGGTTCACCCATTTCAGCCAACAGCATCTCCGACAGTCGCTCTGTTTTTTTGAGAGTTTGTCTGTCTCGCAACTGTCTGCAGCTCGGTGATGGACTGGGAATGGTTTCTTCACCACCTCCTGCATTACTTATTAAAGTGCTGTCAGCATCTTCAAACTCTTCACCATCAGCTTCGCTTACAGGTAGGCTTGCCAGACGTACCCCTTTTAGGGGTACAATACCCTTTTCCCTGTATGGAATTTTAGAAATACCCTTTTTCAAAAAATCCGAAAGGGGTACCAAAAATACCCCATTCCATCGAAGCGTTCAAGAAGCGCGTATATAAAAAAAAAACAATTTTTAAACGCCCTACTATGATAAGTATGAAATTGAGGATTAAACAAGCTATGCGTGCCTTTAAGCTTTATGCGTCACGCCCGCTTCTGAGTAAATACTAAATTTAAAAATGGTGATGTGGCCATCATGTTACTTTCTCCGACTTGATGGTATCGCTGTCGTGGTTTATTTTCAATTTAAATCATATTTTAAATGTACATCGAGCGTTGCGTAAACTCGCATAAAACTGACGTTTAAAACGTCAAAATTATGAAACATGGAAAAATTATACTTCAAATTCAAAAACTCGGTTTACTCAAAAACTAACGAGATTTCGAAAAAAATTTATTCTTTAGAAGCTGTTCATTTTGGTATTCTCTGCAATTATTATTCACACAAATTTGCTGAAACTATTGTCGTTTCATAATTATGAATCAAAAATTGAAAAAAAATTAATAATTTTTTTTCTCGAATAGCAATGATTTTATGAAAAATGTTTTTGAAGAAAAGATGTTCATTTCTTTGTTGTCTTCAATGTATGTTTAAATGTTTTTGTGATATTTTTTATATTTAAGAAAATATTGGCAAAAAACAAAAAACAGTTAAGGTAAACGCCCTCTTCCGGTGTACGAAATTTTACCAAAAGCTTTTTAGTTCTTCAGATTATCAAATAAGACGTATGTTGAAAGTTTCATATCAATTGCTTCATTAGTTTTTGAGATACAGAGCACACAGACAGACACGCACACACACACATACACACACAAAGACACACACACAGACACAAAACAAAAATTTCCAGAAATTGTTGAAATGGCATCTAGGGACCCCAAAACGGATATTTCCGTAAAAAAAATTTTTGAAAAAAAAATCACGATCACAATACTTTCTCGTACTTTCGTAACGGAGAAAGTAAAAATGAAACTTACTATTGAAAAACCGCCCTCGATACCTCCAGCTAGCTCATAGAGTCGGGGTCGCTATGAAACAGCACAAGAACCACAGAAACAAGGATGGGGCACAGGTATAAAAAGTCTGATAAGCGCGATAACGATCGCTATTATTTACTGACGGAAAAATTCAAGTTCAAATATAAAAATATATAAAATTAAAAAAAAATTTATGGAACATGTTTCGCTCCTAAATAAGTTATACAAAAATTTTCAGCTTTCTCACGCCCCTTTTTTGAAAAAGGGGCGTGAAGACCTGTACATTTTCATTTTCTTTATTTGTTCGTCGAAAACCGATATTGCGAAAATATATACCCCTTTTTCGAAATTTATATCTGGCAAGCCTACTTACAGGACCTTCATCCATCGTCAATCGTGATCCGTCGTCATCCTTAATCGGATGCAGTACCGTCGATCTTCCAATCTTTTCAGGTTCAAATACTACATCTCTGCTACGAATCACCCGATGTTCTGACGACTCGATCCATACCCGAACACCATCAATGCCATCCGAATACCCGACAAAGATGCCTTCTTTCCCTTTCGCGTCCCACTTCTTGCGCTTCACCTTGGGAATCAAAATATAGCACTTGGAGCCGAATATGTGGAATTTGTCCAAATGCGTGGTCTTCCCCGTAAACACCTCATAGGGTGTCTTCCCGTCTACACGACTCGAGCCCGTGCTATTCAGGACATGCACGCAGTATTTACTGCTTCTGCCCACAATCCCTTCGATAGATTTTGCGCCAACAGCATAGTCCGAGCCAGTTCCACTACAGTCCTGTTGGTCCGCTCAGCACACCCATTTTGCTCCGGGGTGTATGGATTGGCAATGACGAACTGCACCCAGTTCTCCTTCAGAAACTCTCTGACCTCAGTGTTGTTGAACTCCTTGCCACCATCGCACTGGAACACCTTCGGTTGAAGTCCGCAGTTGTTTTCGACGATCTTGAGAACTTCTCTGATTTTCTCCACTGTCTCCGACTTGTGCTTAAGGAAGTATACCATGCGAATTTTTGAAAAATCGCAGGTGAAACTCAAACTCAAACTCAATACTCACTTCCACCTATTGACGTGGTCTCCATAGGTCCACACAAGTCGGCATGGATGACTTCCCCCGGATGCCGCGACTTGAAGCGTTCTCCATGCTGCTTCCCCTTGACACGCTTCGCAGAAATCTTCATCCAGTTCCACGTCGATTCCGCGTTGTTTCAGGAACTTCTGGACGCAGCGTTTGTTCTGGTGGCCAAGACGTTCATGTCAACTCTGCAACGATTACTTCGACATCAAATTCGCCTCAACAACACAGGATTGTTCTGGTGCTTTCATTCGGATCATCATCTTGAACAGTATCCCGCTGCGCATACTGCACGCCTTCATGACACCATCTGCGTAGAACTTGCACTCATTGTTCGTTGACTGAAGAGTCAGACCCTTGTCCAAAACAGCTGTCACGGAGAAAAAGGTTTCTTCGAGCTTTTGGAACGTGAAGAACATCCTCCATCTTACACGGGGACCAGCTTCCGTTTATGCAGGACTCGAACTTGAGTGTGCCCTTCCCTAGAGCGTCGATCGTCGAGTTGTTGCCCATCAGAATTTTCATTGGTGTTTCGAAGTATGTGAAGGATGAGAACCAGTCGCCTCTGTTGGTCAGGTGATTAGTCGCTCCAGAGTCCATGATCCAGGAGTCACCTTCAATTTCCATGTTCATGACTTCCGTCACAAAGGCTTGCTCCACTGGACCCTTTTTCTGCTGGTCAGTTTATCCTCCGTTCTTGTTCTGCTTGGAGTTCTGGCAGTTTCGTTTTATGTGACCCAGACCTCCGCATCCGTAGCATCTGAACTTCCCGTTAAACGCGTTGTTTTTAGGCTTGTCGGACTTCTTCACCTTGTCTCGCATTCCAGTACTACCACCTGAGATACTAGCCTTTGACGCCATTAATGCCACTAACTCCTCTTTCTGACCCTTTCGCAGATTTCGTCGCCTCTCATCTCAAGTCAGCACTTCCACCAAGTTGATCAGCGTTTGTTGATCATTAGCTCTTGCCCACCAGGATTGTCGAAGACACTCGTAGCTCTCGGGCAGTGTCCAAAAGCCTCACTATCAAGGATCCTTCATCCGGTTTTACGTTGAGTTGCTGCATCCAAAGCACCAAGCCTTCGAAACGTGCGATATGCGTTACCATATCATCAGCTGGAACTAGGTTGAAACCGAAAAACTGGACCGCATGACTGGCTTGTTTCGTCTGCTGTTCGAATACTGCATGCAATTTCAGCCGCATATCTCGTGCAGTTTCACAGGCAACCAGTAGAGCCATTACGTTTGACTCCACTGATTTAACGATGACTTGACAAGCGATTCGATCGACACGTCCTGAGAGAGACCTCATGCGCTACCAACTCGTCCCACGTAGCGTTTCCTCCAGGTGCATTCGGTTTTGTAAGGTCTCCGGCACACACCTCATAGGCTCCATCCGTTGCTCGCAACAAATTCCTGACAACGAACTTCCAAATTGTCCAGTTTTTAGCGCCGCATAGCTTCTCGATTCCATGGAAATCCATTGCTTCCTCTGCGCAGTTGCCGGCCAAACTTGAACGCTTAACCATTGCTTCAGTGCAAAAATTCCACTCGAGAGGTGCCTGCAGTTTTGTCCGCAATATCCAAATTGCTCAAAGTGAACCACGCTCTTAATGCTTCAATTTGTAACGTCAGTTTTTTTTATTTGACAGACAGGAATAACAAGTTAACAAAAGAAGGGGGAAGTTCAAGGTTGAATGTTTGAAAAGTGTTCCGATTGAAATGAAAAACTATAATAGTTTACTTCAACAAGCGCAAATATATAAATGCGATATTACATATTCGCACAAGTGGCGATACGAATAGTGTGGTCAATGTCTAGCCGGTTCGTTCGACATTAGTATCGCGCCGAAAGTGCTTTTTGGGGACGAATCGAAGGATCGACAATTAACTCGGCGTTAGCGAATGTGTCAAGTCACGAGGGAAGCGCGAGTATTGTTTTTTTTTTCTATTTAAAAGTGAATTTATGATGATGGCATTGTTAATTACCCCGTAGATTAAGTGTGATCGGCGTGTTAAACCTTCGCAAAGACCCCCTTGACAGACAACACGATCACCGCCCGCAGACGTAAGCTCCCTTTTATTTCGCACGCACCGAACGCTTTCCGTTAATTGAATCTGTTTCGATCCCTCGCCAATAAATTACTCTCTCGTTGCTCCGCGCCGTTATATTCATGCCGAGGCACAACAATCATCGCCGGTATGAATGCCTAATGTCTGCAAACAGTATTTCGTATGCCTAGAATGAGCCGCCATCCATCCATCCATCCATCCGTCAGTAAACACACCCTCTCCGCTAATTTTAATTTTCGACCAGTGTACACACGTCCACAGCGTTACTCGCATGCTTTATTTCAATTAACGCTGATATTATCGAACCGATCGCAGATAACGCGATACGTAACTAGGGATGAGTGATTGTGTAGTCACGCACGACTAAACAACCCCCAGTACATAAACGCGAGAAACGATCATTACGAAATGATCAGCGCAATCCGCCGCTATGGTAGAGACAATGTTCAACATTAACGTTTGTTTCAAGTTTAAATTACATCAAATTGATTAAAACTGGATGCAGAGCCGGACCGAGGGCAAGACGAAAGGTGTGTGTGTGTGTGTGTAAGGGGGTTTCAATTACAAAGGTTAAAACAAAGCGCAGGCACCATGAAGAGTGGTGAAGCTCACTTTGCACATACATCCCATCAGATTTTTATATGTCGATAATCATCTTTCTGTTGGATTCTATTTAAGGGCAGGTGACCCCTACCTATTTTGGTGCGGTAGATTGGGTGTAGCTCGTTTATTATAAGATGTGAACATACCGATTTAAGATATATTGTTTATGACTATTCACCTTTTGCAAGAAAAAAATTAAACAAATTACTAATAAACAATATAGCATTTTCGTGCATTTTTAAATTTGTGTAAAAGTTAGAATGTTCTAAATTTTTTTATATGTACGTTGCTATAATACCTAGGATGTCAGCAATTTTTAGTTCAAATAGGTTAATATTTAATTAGTTATTGAATTATTTCTTAAATTTTATAATCAAATTTTGACAATTTTCATTATTTCTAGAAATATATAGCATTCTAGGTTATACGAATGTACTGACTGCCTAGGTACTTGGTTTATGTTGATATTTTTTTAAACCGCTGGATAAAATATGATTTTTTTATCATTGAATGTCAAAAAAGTGAACTTTAAATTTTTTATAAATTGAGTGAGAATGCAATTATTATTTGGGTTGCCTATACTACCAATTCGAATGAAACGTGCGATTTGGTGGGGGATAGGGAGGTGCATGGAATAGAGGGGAGGCGCATGGAATAACGGTGTGATGGTGTGGTGTAAACAGATTTTAATTTAGTTTGTGAATACGTGAATGCGAAACCGCTGAGAACGGAAAACGCGAAAACAGATTGAGGCACATTTTTGTACTTCCCCGATACGTGAATCATGAGAATGGCGCCTCACACTTGGATCATTAACACATACACATGTGTATTCGCGCGCTGTTATTCACACTTTTTTTTTACATTTGTATATTTTATTAATACACCGTGGGCCAAAAAAATGGTAGAAGTGGTTTTGTACGGTTTTCAATGTAGTGTTTTACCGTTATTACAGGAAGCAGATCATAGTGCATTTTGTATATCGATCATATAAAAATGGAAATTACGTAGTTACAAAAATATTTTTGATCTTAATTATAATTAAAAACATAGCTAATTTTTAATTAATTCAGTACCACTTGTATATTTATAAAGATGAAAGAAAACATTTGGACATTTGGGATATGGGCTAGGAAATGTAAAAGATTGATTAACTTACAACCAAAAATAACGAACAATAACATTAAAAAATGTAGTATTTATGATCTTGATCTAAAACTGTACTGATTGAAAGACATCTCAATAAATCAATTATTTTGTTCTGTTTGTACTATAAATACCACTCACAGTGGGCTAAAAAATTATTAGAAATATTCATATTTTCAATAATAATGAACGCATTAAATATTGCTTTGAAAAACAAAATGTTTACACTTTGTAGATTACAAAAATTAAAATTGCATTTTTGAAAAGTTTTTTCTATATCGAGGTTATTTCACATTAATAAAGGCTCTGCAAAGGCGGGAGTTTATAATGCACTTTCGCGTCGAATTTGTAATAGGTACTAAAATTAGTAGGCCATGATTTGTTTTGGTTTCTAATGAATCTCAGACGTTATCCGTCACTTCTATCAGTCATTTTAGTTTTGGGGACAAAAACATCCTGAAAGGATAGAAATTCATGCATTGGTAGTCAAGAAGGTGCTTCGGGCACAAGTTTAAGCACTATTTCTTTAGAGCAGAAGTACTTCATCTTATCTATAAAAATTATATTAATTATTTAAAAATATTAATAACTCACACAGATATGACAGTACAAAACTACTTGTACCGTTTTTTTTTGCTCAAAAACTAGCAAATATCAACACCGTTGCACAAGGACTCGAGATATGGTAGCACCCTTAACCAAACATTTGTAACAACAATGGTTGGTAGGTGGTAGTAATTCCAATAAATAAATAAATAGTCATCTTTTGTCACTTGCATTTTTTTTAATTTTAAACATTTTTGATTTCTTATTATTAACATTAATAAGAGTATGTGACTTATTTTTTCTTTATTAAAAATGTATATAAACAAACTTATGTATTTTTTCATTGACATATTTCAATTTATTACATGTACCGGGTGACCCAGGGCTCTGTAAAAGCCCCATAACTTAATTGCTATTTGAGATATCGACTTCTAGTTTTCTTGAACTAGAAGTTGATATCTCAAATAACAAATAAGTTATGGGGCTTTTACAGAACTCTGGGTCACCCGGTATATTAAAAATAATAATAATAAATACATTTCAGCATTTTATAGTGCATAAAATCCTCTCTTTACTGATAATAAAATACACTGTCGGAAAGAAAAAATGAAATTCGTGAAATTTTGACTATGTTCAAACCATAACGGCGTATTTTGAATCGATTTTGATGAATATTAAAGGGCGAAAAACTTTGAAGTGTCTTCTTTAAAGTCATGCATACGAACTAAAGCGTAACTTCTTCCGTCCCTCTTTAGCACCCCTGTGAAAAAAAATTCAGGAAACCATGTCCAACTTTGACGATGTCTATGGAGTTGGAAATTTTTTTTCGACTCGATCCACCATTAAGGCATTCAAATTTGATTAATTCCCTATGCGAGACTCGAAGAACGAAGTTCCTACAATGATTTGGCACCAAGTTATAGGTGTTTGAAAAAAGTGCATTTTGAGGTTATCCACACATAACTCAGCGACTTTTCAACCAAATTTGATGATTCTTTCAGGAAAATATCTCATTTTGGTCCTACTTTAAGGGAGTAAACTCAGATTGGAATGATCCCTTTTGGAAGCCTTCAACCGCCGAACAAAAAAAAAACACGTTTTTGGGCAAAAAAACGCCCAACTTTGGCAACGTGTACCGAGTTGGAAAAAATGTGTGGACTCGATCCAACAAAAGGGCATTGAAATGTGTTCAATTGCCTGTGCAAGACTCAAAAACGAAGTTCCTACGGCAATTTGGCACAAAGTTATGGGTGTTTAAATAAAGTGCATTTTGGGGTCTTTTTGTTATTTTGTATAGAGGGGCGTAGAGCCCTCTCTTAGAGTGGGGATAAACCCTCTCAAAGAGGAAACATTTTGCTTTTTATTTCTCAAAAGATGGTCGAAATCGGTTAAATACAAGCTGAGTTATGACCATTTGAAAATTACCTAAATTTTTACAAATCTCAAATGTTTTATTTTTTCAGTCAATGTAATTTGTTTGTTTTTATTGGACGAATGGAAAAATGGACCAATAGTGGTGAGTTGGGCCCACATTTATTTCCGACCCTTCAGTGATCGTTAAAGTAAGCCTTTTTTGACCTAAAATAAAGTTTTCTGTTAATGGAGTTCTAAAGTACAAAATACGATATTCATGATTTCGCGCAAATAATTAATTTTCGTGCATACCTCAAACAACATGCAAAGAAAATTTCATTCGTGAAAACGAAAACAATTTTGTCGAAAAACTTCGGACTTATGAGCCAAAAAACCACAAAATTCGCTTTTTTTTCAAACATCCATAACTTTGTGCTTAATCGTCGTTGGAACTTCTTTATTTGAGTCCTGAGCAGGTAATTGACACATTTTTTCCAACTCGGTACACGTTGCCAAAGTTGGGCGTTTTTTTGCCCAAAAACGTGTTCTTTTTGTTCGGGGGTTGAAGGTTTCTAAAAGGGATCTTTCCAATCTGAGTTTACTCTCTTAAAGTAGAGCCAAAATGGGATTTTTTCCCGAAAGAATCATCAAATTTGGTTGAAAAGTCAAGAGTTATGTGCGAAGAACCTCAAAATGCACTTTTTTTCAAAAACCTATAACTTGGTGCCAAATCGTCGTAGGAACTTCGTTCTTTGAGTCCTGCAAAGGGAATTGATCAAATTTTATTGGCTTTATGGTGGATAGAGTGGACAATTTTTCCAACTCCGTAGACATCGTCAAAGTTGGACATGGTTTCCAGAAAAAAACTTTTTTTTTCACAGGGGCGTTAGAGAGGGACGGAAGGGGTTACGCTTAATTTTGCATACATGACTTTAAAGAAGACACTTCAAAGTTTTTCGCCCTCAAAGATTCATCAAAATCGATTAAAAATACGTTATGGCGGTCTGAAAATGGTCGAAATTTCACAAATTTAAAGTGTTTCATTTTTTTTTCCTTCAGTATGTTTACCTTTTATATTTATGTATACGTCTATTTATTGTTCCCTTTCTACTGTCGTATCAGGATTGGTTACTGCTTTTTGCGTTTTGTACCGTTATTCTGAATATTTTGCCTTTTCTTACTACCTTTCTCGGCCTTTTCTGCTGATTGCCTTATTCTGACTATTTTTATTTTTATTAGTACCCAACTTCTTTGATCTGGTTATAAGCCCAAAATATTATGTATACTTATATTTTAACAAAATAAAATAAAATAATAAATTTATCTTTCTTTAAGTTGCCACATTTAGACCCTCCCGTGCGCTATCGTTGGGGGCACCCCGACTTCGAAGCAAACAAAAATAATGACGCCACAACACAAATCAGAGAAAGGGGAAGTCCCTGTAGGTGACGTTTTTAAATAATAAAATGTATTGATCAACTAATCATTTTCGTTAAAAAAAACATTAAGAGCGCTGAAAAATACCTCACCCGGGGCGCCCGGATAGCCAAGGCGGGCACTGGCCCCTGCCCCTGGTAATATCAAATCAGATAAACTAACACCACAAAAATAATTATATATGATGAAAAAAACAGAAGTTTTGTTATTGCCGTCAAAAACGCATAAACATGTCGGCTCCAATTTATTGAGGCGTGGTCACTCCGTGCTTGAAGGCGTGTGATATATATTTTTTCGTCCTCGATCGCGAAATCATGCAGAACGAAATATTACTCTAAAAAGTGAAAGTTGTGTGGCCTATAGTTGTACTAATTTGATTTAATCCCCCTCTAGAGGATCGTGTAACGTACTTCCGATGGGTACCGACCCGTTAAATTTCAAAACTGCGCGTTCCAACTTACAGCCATGACGGATCTTAAGAAGTTTCAATTAAACACACGCTGCGCTCGTCGTGCTTCAATCCCACTCGTGCCACAATGCACCCTCTTATTAAACTTATATAACAATGTATTATTTTTTAGACCACCTACTACATAGGCTTAATACAAGATTTATTATTATTATTATTATTAACCACGTTTCTTGATGTGAAAAGATATCTAAATTCGATGTCTGGAAGCTTTAAATTTATTTCTTTAATCTATCTAGAAAAAGATACAATAGCTGTTGTCTAATAAAAGCAAATTATCAAACATTTAGCTTTGTAAGGGGCGATTTAAGTTAAGGACGGGTCGGGATTAAGCCTTTAGAAATAAAAGCAAAGTGCCATTCTAGCCCACCCGGAGACCGATGTCGATAGAAGGCCAGAGAAAACACGCGCGTATAGAGTGTCCAGAGTCCACGAAAACGTCGTCTCCTTCCAAGGCTGTAATGAGTCCTGGAGCGTCGCCGGACGGGGCGCCATCTGTGACCCCGGATTAGGGACGCTCATTAAAGTAGACTTCTGGGTATTATTGCAAAAGCTCTCGTTAAGATACTTCAGCCAGTATTTTTTATAGTTTACTGAAATGTTTCTGGAAAATCTATAAAACATATTTAACTTTTCCAATTTGACGAAATTACTATTACACCAACGTACTAATGGATGAAGTTGACAACATTCCGATCGATTTGAGAGGTAAGAAAATTATGACTCAGGGTCCGGTTTATACATGATAATCATGAAAGCCTGTCTGCTTTTATTGCGGCTTTATTATTATTATTACTGCTGTAAAATTTTAATAGGCGCGTTCGTCAGACAAAACAGTTTTAAGTTTACTGCCAACCGTTGGAGAATTTTCTGATAAACAAGTTTGTCCAGCGGTCGCCATTTTTTCAAGCCATTCCACTGCTTGAGATCCCACATCGACTCCTATTAGTTCATTATTTTCAAAATGGTTTTTGCACCTTCATAGGAACTGGCTATTTCAACAGTTTGAGCTCCATGGTTCAGGTGTTTGGGCGCGATGCACCATATCAAATGATTCGAACTTTCGTTGCTGTTCTGTGTGTTTCTGTCAAGACATCTCGTGAGAAGTTTTGCGTACCCAGGTCGGACAAGTCCTCAACCTCTGGACTCAATGGTGGTTTATGAGTGAGAGGAACTTTATCTCGTTGATGTTGCAGAAACTTGCACCAACTGATATCGCAGTTACCATGTTTCGGTGCTTCATCTGTTGAGATGTTGTGATCAAAATAAGCCCTTGTCGCCTTCCGCATGGCTTCGACTGAGTGAGAATTTGTCTGGATAGTCAGTGCATAAAAGAGAGACACAAGGGCAACAGGGACAAGCACCTCCACCACCCGCCGGAGCATTTGTAGATATCATCAGAAGACATGTTTAACAACCATAACCAAATTTTAGCAACTTCAAATGAACTAAGACAATTTATTTTTCCTGTGAGGTCTCGAGTTTTCACAATGTGTTCTGATATTCTGGCGTTTTTTCGCTTGCCTTTTCCTTTGTTTTTTTTTAAATTTTTTCTTCTTCTTCTTTCTTAACTTCTTCCTTTCAGTCAATGCCTTTTTTACATCTTTTCAATCTTTCGAAACGTGAAGAACGCACTGCAACTTTCTTACAACAAAATCTCCGTATGGTTTTGCCATTGAGAAGATTAGTAAAGGTTTTTGAATCCCCGTCGCCGATGTCACGCCATGTGGTCTTGTGACCGCTCGAATATTGAATTTTTTTGTCTGTAGAGACACTGAAATCTTATGTTTTTTTTTCCAATAATATCTTGAATTGAAATTTCGCATTTGGAAAATTTTATATTTTCTCCTGTGAAACTTAAGATTTTGGCATTGAAATTTTGTATTTGGACTGGCACTGAATTTTTATATTTTCTCCTATGAAACTTAAGATTTTGTTATTATATTTTTAATATGCACTGATACTTCACCAAATGCCCTCTTAAATTTTGACATTTAAATTTTGTGTCTGTAAAGGCACTGAAATCTTAAGTTTTTTTCCAATAACATCTTAAATCAAAATTTCGTATTTGGACAGGCACTAAAATGTTCAATTTTCTCCCATGAAATTTAAAATTTTGGCATCGAAATTTTGGACAGTTTTCTCCTATAAAATCTTAAATTTTTGCAATTAAATTTCGTATTTGGATAGCCGCTGAAATTTTATATTTAGTCCTGGTATTTTAAATTTTGACAGGCGCTGAAATGTTATGCTTTTTGCTTTAAAATTTTAAATTTAATTGAAATTTCGGATTTGGAAAATTTTATATTTTCTCATATTTTGGCATTGAAATTTTATATTGTCGCCTATGAAATGTAAGATTTTGGTATTTTATTTTCGATATGCACTGAAATTTCATACATCGCCCAATGCTCTCTTAAATTTTGACATTGAAATTTTGTGTCTGTAAAGGCACTGAAATCTAAAGTTTTTCTCCAATAACATCCTGAATAAAAATTTCGTATTTGGACCGGTACTAAAATATTCAAATTTCTCCCATGAAATTTAAAATTTCGGCATCGAAATTTTGGACAAGCACTGATATTGTATGTTTTGTCCTATAAAATCTTAAATTTTTGCAATAAAATTTCGTATTTGGACAACCGCTGAAATTTTATATTTAGTCCTGGTATTTTAAATTTTGACATTGAAATTTTGATATATTGGGGCGCTGAAATGTTATGTGTTTTGCTTTAAAATCTCAAATTTAATTGAAATTTCGCATTTGGAAAATTTAATATTTTCTCATGTGAAATTTAAGATTTTGGCATTGAAATTTTGTATTTAGATTGGCACTGAAATTTTATATTGTCTCCTATGAAACTTAAGATTTTGGTATTATATTTTCGATATGCACTGAAATTTAATACATCACCCAATGCTTTCTTTAATTTTGACTTTGTGTCTGTAAAGGCACTGAAATACTATGTTTTCTTTCAATAACATCTTGAATTGTAATTGAATTGAAATTTCGCATTTGGAAAATTTTATATTTTCTCATGTGAAACTTAAGATTTTGACATTGAAATTTTGTATTTGGACTGGCACTGAAACTTTATATTGTCTCCTATGAAAGGTGAGATTTTGGTATTATATTTTTAATATGCACTGAAATTTCATGTTGCTCTCTTAAGTTTTGACATTGAAATTTTGTGTCTGTAAAGGCACTGAAATCTTACGTTTTTTTTCCAATAACATTCGTATTTGGACAGGCACCGAAATGTTAAAATTTCTTCCATAAAATTTAAAATTTTGCCATCGAAATTTTGGACAAACACTGATATTTTATGTCTTCTATAAAATTTTTAAATTTTTGCAATAACATTTCGTATTTGGACAGCCGCAGAAATTTTATATTTACACCTGGTATTTTACATTTTCACAGGCGCTGAAATGTTATGCTCTTTGCTTTAAAATCTCAAATTGAATTGAAATTTTTTATTTGAACAGGCACTGAAATTTTAAAGTTTGTCCTATGAAATCATAAATTTTGACAGTGAAATTTCGCATTTAGACAGGCACCAAAATTTTACATTTTTTTAGAAGAATTTGAAATTTAGTTTTGAAATTTCGTACTGACAATGAGACATGCACTGAAATTTTATACTTTTTCCTAGGAAATCTTAAATTTTGGCATTGAAATTTCGCAACGCATTTCATAATTGATATTATAGCATGTTACATTATGGCATTAAATGTTTATGTTTTCAACAATGGACTTTAAAATTTTGGTTTTAAAATTTTGTATTTGAACAGGTGTTGAAATTTCAAATTTCATCTTATGATATCTTAAATTCTTACAATGAAATTTTGTTAGTAAAGGCACTGAAAGTTTATGCATTTTTCAAAGATATCCAAAATTGAATTCAAATTTTGTGTTTGGACAGGCACTGAAATTTATATTTTCTTCTATGAAATCTAAAATTTTGGCATTGGAATTTTGCATTTAGACAAGCACTGAAATTTCGTATTCTATCTTATGACATCTTAAATTTTCACATTGATAATTTGTTTTTGTTAAGGCAGTGAAAATTAATGCGTTTTCCAATAACTTCTTAAATTGAATTGAAATTTCGTTTGTAGAGTAACACTGAAATTTTATATTTTCTCCTACGAAATCTAGTCCTGGAATTTTAAATTTTGACAGTGAAATTTTTATATATTGAGGCGCTGAAATGTTATGCTTTTTACTTTAAAATCTTAAATTGAATTGAAATTTCGTATTTGAACAGGCACTGAAATTTGAAAGTTTATCCTATGTAATCATAAATTTTGACAGTGAAATTTCGAATTTAGACGGCACCAAAATTTTACATTCTTATAATAGAATTTGTAATTTTAGTTTTGAAATTTCGTACTGACAATGAGACATGCACTGAAATTTTATACTTTTTCCTAGGAAATCTTAAATTTTGGCGTCGAAATTTCGCAACGCATTTCATAATTTGTATTATGGCATGTTACATTATAACATTAAATTTCGCATTTGTACGCGCACTTAAATGTTTAAAAATTTTTGTATTTGAACAGGTGTTGAAATTTTAAATTTCATCTTATGATATCTTAAATTTTTACAATGAAATTTTATGTTTGTTAAGATACTGAAAGTTTATGCTTTTTCCAAAGATATCCAAAATTGAATGGAAATTTTGTATTTGGACAGACACTGAACTTTTATATTTTCTTCTATGAAATCTAAAATTTTGGCATTGGAATTTTGCATTTAGACAAGCACTGAAATTTCATATTCTATTTTATGACATTTTGTTTTTGCGAAGGCAGTGAAATTTAATGCATAAACATACAATGTTTATGTTTTCAACTAGGGAATTTTGGCCTTAAAATTTTGTATTTGAACAGGTGTTGAAATTTTAAATTTCATATTGTATCTTAAATTTTTACAATCAAATTTTATGTTTGTAAAGGCACTGAAAGTTTATGCTTTTTCCAAAGATATCCGAAATTGAATTGAAATTTTGTATTTGGACAGGCACTGGAATTTATATTTTTTTCTATGAAATCTAAAATTTTGGCATTGAAATTTTGCATTCGTACAAACACTGAAATTTTATATTTCAACCCATGACATGTTACATTTTGACATTGAAAATTTGTGTGAAATTTGATTCTTTTTCCAATAACATCGTAAATTGAATTGAAATTTCGTTTGTGGAGAAACACTGAAACTTTATATTTTCTCCTATGAAATCCTTAATTTTGGCATTGAAATTTTGTATTTGGACAAGCAATGCAATTTTTTGTTTGCTCCCATGACATCTTAAATTGTTTATTGAAATTTCGTATTTGGTCAAACACTGAAATTAAATATTTTCTCCTATGAAATCTTAAACTTATGCATTAAAATTTCTCATTTGGGAATTTTTTGAAAATTTTATTTTTGCTCCTGTGAAATCTTAAATTTATTATTTGGACATGCACTAAAATTTGATACTTCATCATATGATTTCTTAAATTTCGATATTGAAATTTTGTGTCTGTCAAGGCACTGAAATCTTATGTTTTTTTCCAAAAACACTTTGATTTGAAATTTATTATTTGGACAAACACGGAAATTTGGTAAAAAGTATGGTAAATTGATATAAAGAAGTTGCCCATTTCTAGTCCACTACCGACAAGAATTTAGAAAAAGGAAAATGCTATGCGGTTACCCAGTATATAAAATTATGTCCCAGATATAGACAAACAGGCGTAAATTTTTTATTTTAAACATTAGTTTAATTCGTTTGTAGGAATAAAATGATCACATCAAAATTTACCAATATGTTGACTTTAAACCATCGTAAAATGTGTTATATATATTTATATTTATATTTTTCGATATTCACCACAATTCGCATTATATAAAAACATTTAAATACCCAAGATAACAATCTAAAATGGAGCAGAAAGACCTTCACTACACGAGCATGGCCGATAGTTTAACTTATACCATAACAATAAAAAAAAAAATAATTTACGAACACTGTACATACTTTTCTTGAAGTGTATGGTAAATTCATTTAAGCTTACGCGACTTCCATGGTAGCTTTAAAGTTCCCCTCGAAAATCTCTTGCATTATATTTTTTTTTCATCCACGGGCGTCAGTGAAGGATGGATCGATTCGGGGTTTAGAATTTCTAATCAAGGCGAAATCCGCACGGATTCTCCCGTGTCTTAGGGTGAAAGTATTGGCTCGGGTGACACCAATAGAGAAGCCATATGTCAGAGACATACACGTCCACCTACACAGTCTGGCAACGTTCCAACCCTTATAACAACCGCTCGGGGTTAGTTATTTATCCCCAGGCTCGACGGCACGGATTTTAGGGGTGCATTCCCCATCACACGAAAATAATCATTTACCACGGCAAAGAAACGATTTCAGGATTTACAAGAACAGAGAAATTAATCCAGCAATTCCGATGTGCATCAACATCCACAGGTGTGCAGACATAGCTTTACATCATTAATGCGCTTATCAGTATCTCGGTGATATTATTTTTTTTAATTGCACGCACCTGAGGCAACTTTTTTAATACCTCAAACTTTTATAATGAACCCTCGCCGTTTATCAGATGCCGGGGACAAGAAGGTTTGAACGGCGAGCGAGCGTTTAATTAACTCATAAAGGATTAAACTCGGGCAGGACAATATCTAATTCAGGAGCAATATTTTTTTGCGTTCACAATACGGGAGATGAATGGCCGCACTTGGGAACATGTGTCACATACGTGTGACATTCCTCGCCCCATAATTAATGCCGTACACGTGGATAATAAACGCGTCACAAGGTTGCGTAAACAAGGGAACGGGGGAATTTGCATCCGGCGGAAGGCGGGCGAAAGTCGTTCCTCAAGGATCAATAACGCCGCCGCCGATTTGAGTTTCGACGCCAATTAATAAGCTCGCTTCATCGCTCAATTAATAAAGCTGTGTTTGTAAATTTAGAAGGCGATCGATGATAACGGGTGCCATGCATCACCGCCCTCGAGGTGTACGAGAGAGTATGTGTTTACTGTTCATGAATTTAGTGTGTTTAGAAAGGGCATCGTAAGTCAGTTTCGCTTCGTGTAGCGTGACTGCGTATTAACGTCAGGAGGATGGATAAGGAGAGAAGGTATCATAAATTAAGGATAATACATTAAAGCAACCAGACGCCGGAGTTGTATCGTATGGGAAAGCTAATCTGTCCGATAAGATTAGAAATAAAAAACGAATGACTACGCGAGGGGTTTGCACTTCGATCGATGTTGTTGATTTAAGACAGTTTCAACTACGAGCTGTAATCAATTAAACTCTTATGGACACAGGTATTGCAATTTTCCTTTTACTCGATGAAACAAATTGAAAATTGATTGAAAATCATTAGCACTTAATTGAAACTATAGTTCTTATTTTACATAATGTAAATTAAAAAAAAAACTAAACTGCTTTAATTAATAAAAAATGTATTCGTTATACCTAATTGATGAGATCCTTCAGTCGACTTATGTGTATAGTCCGAACCGGGATAAAATGACATGTGAGCGAATTGTCTTTCTCCTTAGCCGCCTAGAACATGTGTGGACGATCTCATTGATGCGGCTAATATTTCAGCAGTTCTCGTTTATCTGCTTGAGACTATGCTCGGCCCACCGCTTCACTCTTTTCATCACGTTTGCCTATAACTGAGCTAAATTATATTCCAATTGCGAATAATACTTACATGCTTTGCAAATTTCTTGTTAATTACGAATTAAAAACGAAACATTATGTACTTATTTATTAACAAACCTATAAAATTGAAATTCCGGTTTAACATAATCGTGCAACTGGCACATTAAGACCATTACCAAGTTCTAATGATACTTGCGAGAGGGAGGGAAGGGGGCGGAAACTCCGCTCGTTGCCAAATTATTAACACTTCCGGGAGTTACTTGATTATTTCATCAGAGGGCCGAATTAAATTCTCGAGTGTCGATTGTTTTTCGTCCCTGGCTTAAATTCGTTTATAGGCGCGCCAGAAAATATTCCCAACATGGCAATAGTTAAGAAGAGCAGTTTCAATCTTGTTAGTTGATTAATTAACAGCCCGCACGAACACTAACGACGAACCGACGGAAATACATTAATTAGCAGGCGGTTCGTTTCTTTTCAATCTGCCTTAATTAAACAATTAATTAATCGGCAGCCCTTTTTACTTTCTTCGTACAAAGTTCTGGAAAGTATTGTTTACGTGAAAATTTTCGAATTCGAAAGTTCAACGGAAATATCCATCGCACACTCTATATTTTCTCATTGTCAATTAAAATAAGGTTACGGTTGCCAAGAGCGAAGAACAAAAAGGTTGGTATCTAAATCAATTATTCATACACTTCTCGTTTCAGTTTCTTTCAGTTGCGAGAATTTCGAGGTGTATATTTAAGATGCGAAGTCGAAAAAGTCGCAAAAAATTACTTTAGGGTAAGTCATCTTGGCTCAAAAATGTGGACTTTTTTTCTAGTTGTACAATTTTTTTTTAGACCCTACTATAATATATTTTGGACCGTGAAAACCCGCGTGGCATCATTCCACAACAATTCGCCAAAAAAAAATCTAATTCAAGTCACAGTGGCAGTGAAAGCAGTGTTTGTGAATTGGAAACATTTATTTCAAAATTAAATACCTTCGATGAATTAAATAATTTCTTAAAGGCAATTCGAGAATCTCCTTTTAAATTCCACGCTGTTGTTCCATCAAGGCTGCATTTGCAAAAAGTAAAATAAATATGCTCGTTCTAAAATGAAAAATCAGGGGTGGCTCATTATGTAGAGCCAAGGGGGCAGTGCCATACCACTAGTTTCAACCTCAGCAAGGATTTTTAAATAATTCTAAAAACACTGTTTCGTCATTTTAAATGTTAAAACAACGCATTCGAAATTTTAATGAGCAGGGAAAAATCGTAATGCATTTGTTCCCCAACGCAACGCCGCGCGCCATTAACAGTGCCAACATACTTCTGGCCAGTGGCGGCTCGTAGAACATGTTGATGGTAGAGCCATTTATACAATAAATCCCCCTTCCCTTTTTCAATTGCTTGTTTCTCTTGGATAACCTTTGAACCAGTGGCGGTTCGCGGATGTTCGGCAAGGAGGCTGCGGAAGAAAATATGCTCTTCCTCTATAAGAGAGAGTAGTACAGCACGAAAGGCATCTCTGTCGTAGCCTCCTCTACAAAGATCCACGAGCCACCGCTGCCTTGAACGAATGATGAATGAAGTCTAGTATTGTACTAAATTAGACATTTTATTTTATTTATTTATTTATTTATTTAACGGAATAACCATTTTACAAAAATACATTACAATTAATCAATTATGATGATAATTCAATTAACAGTAAAACACAAAATTATTATAAAACAAATAATAACATACATATTACATAAAATACAAAAATAAAAATAAATACAAAAGAAATAAATAAGATTACAAGGATATTATGAGACACACTGTGATAAGTCAATGTATTTTAAATGGCGCTTAAATCTATTGTACGACGTTCCGAATAAAATAAAATTAGGCGAAGAACAGACCATGTTGCCTATTCTAAACATTGAATTGTTTAATGCAAAAAATCCTAAATTCCTACAAATATTTGAATATTAAATAATTCCTTAAACGTCCCGCAGACTATATTTTCCAGATAAATATCAAAGTAAATTGAAAATATTGAAAATTGTAACCAACAAATAAAAAATGTAGGCCAAAATAAAGAATTATTGATTTTTGTTCGTTGAAATTTATTTTCTTTCGCCTGTATTTTCAGGCTTTCTGGTATGTATTTTTATTTTCAGACCAGAATTTTTGTTTTTTTGGCCGATATTTTAGATCTTCCGCTATTTTCTTCCAAATTTTTGATTTTTGGCCAAAATATTCGATTTGTTTGATGAAATTTTGCATATTTTTGTCTGCATTTTTCATCTTCAGGCCCGAGTTTTCGACGTTTTGTCTAAATTTCGGCCAAAAGGTCGAAAACTCAGGCCAAAAATTAAAAAGAAGAAATCCAAAATTTCAACAAACGAATCCAATATTTTGGCCAAAAATCAAAAAAATTGAACAAAGCCAAAGATCTAAAATATTGGCCAAAAATCCTGGTCTTAAAATAACACTTTTTAGCTTAAAATAAGTTCCGACGAGAAATTCGAAAATAATAGCAAAAAAAAAAATTTCAAAAAACGCACAATAAGATAATTAATTCTAGTTAAGAAAATCTAAAATATGTGACAAAAAATAAAAAATTAAGATGAAAAATCTAAAAATCCGTACCTAAAAATCTAAGTGGTTAAAATTTTTAACAAACAAATTGAAAATTTAAGTCAAAATAAAGAAAATTTTGGCCAAAAGACCAAAAATTTAAACCGATTAAATCGACAACACAATATATAGGCCAAAAAGTGAAAATCTACAATATGGCCTAAAAAGGTGAAAATGTAGATAAAATATCGAAAACTCGGGCGTAAAGATAAAAAATGCAGACAACAAAAATCGAAAATTTTGGTCAAAATAAAGAATATTTAGGTCAGAAATTTAAGAAAATGCAAAATACAGATATCTAAAATATGGGCAGAGGAATTAAGAATCTGGAGCTAAGAATAAAAAACGCAGACAAAAAATCGAAATCTTAGGTAGAAGCAAAATAATTTACCACTTTCAGCCTCCAAAAATAAGTTTCTGAGCAGGAATTAAAAAAAAAAAATACAAAAAAACTCATAGTAAAATCAATAGTTCAAGTTGCAAAATCTAAAACATAGGACAAAAAATAAAAAATCTAAAATTCAGGCCTAAAAATAAAAATGGTGGTCCAAGGGGACAAACATTTTAACAAACAAACAAACGAACAAAACAAAATGATAATAATAATAAATGAGGACTAAAAAATCGAAAATTTAGGTAGAAGCAAAATAATGTACCACTTTCAGCCTCCAAAAATAAGTTTCTGACCATAAATTAAAAAAAATACAAAAAATCGCACAAAAAAATCAATAATTCAAGTTGAAAAATCTAAAACATAGGACGAAAAATAAAAAATTTAGAACAAAAATCAAAAATTCGGGCCTAAAAACAACAAATATTTTAACAAACAAACAAACAGACAAAACAAAATGATAATAATAATAAATGCGGACAAAAAAATCGAAAATTTCATCAAACAAAACTCGAAAAAATTCTCGCATCAATAATTTAGGTTCAAATATTTAGGAAATCAAAAACTTGTAACTAAAATTCCGAAAAATAAAAAAAAATGTAGACTAAAAAGTCGAAAATTTTAACAATTAAATCGAAAATTTAGGTCAAAATAAAGAATATTTAGGCCAAATGATCCAAAATTGTGACTAAAAAGAAAATCGAAAATACAGGCAAAACATTTAAAAATTAAAAATTCGGCCCGAAAAATCAAAAATGCTGACAAAAAAATCAAAAATTTAGATAATTAAATCAAAAATTTAGACCAAAAAATCGAAAAAAAAAACAGGTACAAAATCTAAAAATTAATAATTCGGCCCGAAAAATTAAAAATGCGGACCGAAAAGTCGAAAATTTTAACAGTGAAGTCGAAAATTTAAGAAAATGCAAAATACAGAAATCTAAAAATGGACAAAAGATTTAAGAATCCGGAGCTAAGAATAAAAAACGCAGACAAAAAAAACGAAAATTTAGGTAGAAGCAAATTAATTTACCACTTTCAGCCTCCGAAAATAAGTTTCTGACCAGGAATTAAAAAAAAAATACAAAAAATCGCACAATAAAATCAATAATTCAAGTTGAAAAATCTAAAACATAGGACAAAAAATAAAAAACCTAAAATTCGGGCCTAAAAATAATAATGGTAGTCCAAGGGGACAAACATTTTAACAAACAAACGAACAAAACAAAATGATAATAATAATAAATGCGGTCTAAAAAATCGAAAATTTTAGCAAACAAAACTCGAAAAATTCTCGCATCAATAATTTAGGTTAAAATATTTAGGAAATCAAAAATTTGTAACTAAAATTCCAAAAAATAATAAAATGCAGACTAAAAAGTCGAAAATTTTAACAATTAAATCGAAAATTTAGGTCAAAATATAGAATAAGGCCAAATGATCCAAAATTTAGACTAAAAAGAAAATCGAAAATACAGACAAAACACTTAAAAATTCAAAATTCGGCCCGAAAAATCAAAAATGCTGACAAAAAAATAAAAAAATAAAATAATTAAATCAAAAATTTAGGCCAAAAAAATCGAAAAAAAAAACAGGTAAAAAATCTAAAAATTAGTGATTCGGCCCGAGAAATTAAAAATGCGGACCAAAGAGTCGAAAATTTTAACTATAAAATCGAAAATTTAGGTCAATCCAAAAAATCGAAAATACAGGCTTAAAAATAAAAAATGCAGAATATTCTCGTAAGAAAATTGTTTAAGTTTCAAAAATTACTGTATTGCTCAAAATAGTTTTTTTTTTAATAACAAAACATTTTTTTTTTACTTTCTCCGTTACGAAGTACCTAGGCGATTTTTTCAAAAATGACGCGTAATTCAACAAAGCCTCTTGTTACCTCTGAGATGGACCACCCTATATGCTCACGATGAACATGAAAGCTATTATTTAACAACACAAATTGTCTCGACTTTTCAGTTTGATTTTAATTTGGCAATTCACGTCACAGAAGACTAGATTGGTTCAGTTGAATTTAAGAAAAATAATCTCAGACATGACAGTTATGTTTCTCTCACTCTCTCATGCATGGCCATCTCTGTAGCAAAATTGAGAGGGTCACACCTGATAAAAGAAACTAAAATAACCGAAGGATTTTATTTTACCTAAATGTCGGTATACCCCATTGAAATTGCAAGTTACACGACAAAAAGAAACAGAAAACAAATCAATATAAAATGTATCCATTCCAATAAAATGCAGCACGCAACAAAGTTGTACCTTTATTGAATTTTCTTCATACAACCGATCAAACATTGCCATTTCCAATACATGAATATGTTTTTTTTTTGTGACGACTAGCCGTAGAAAGTAATATTAAAAAAAAAACGTGCTATAAAACTTGTAATTTGTACAATTTATTTGAATATTTTACACGTTTTCAATTTTACGAGAATTTTATGATGGTTAGTAACTTTAGTTTCACAGTAAAAGTTACGTTTATACCGTTTATGATCGTTTATGATTTGAATGCTTAAAACGTTTCGAAATAAATTGGCAGCGAAGCACGTATCGTAATAATAATGAGCTATTACACTATGGTTTTCGGCAGTGGCGTAGCGCAGCTGCGTTCCCGACCTAAATAGGAGCCCGACCGAATATTGAAAACAATACATTAAATGATGGTCAATTTTAATTTCCGCGGTGGGGCCCAAAATTTGACGCTACGCTACTGATCTCAGGTGTTGAAATAATAATAATAACAATAATATATTTATTTGCAACCAAAATATATAATATCTACAAATCAATAGAAAAAGAAAATAGAGAAAAGTACATTTATTATAAACGCAAGTTTTTACCCTAATAAGATAGCTCAGCTAAGAATAACATCTTCTGCACCTTATTATATAATTTACATTAATAACATTCAGTATTATTAAAGCATTTTTAATTTATATTCTTTAACACAAATAACGTCCACGTTATATTATCGAACTTGTTTTTCTCATAAAATCCTCAATCCGGATAAAAGGTATTTTCGCATGTATATTCAGGACCAACCTACTGATATCAAACGTTAATTACATCTTAATTAATCACCACCGTGTAATTACGTTTCACTTTGCGTTATTAATGATATTATTATTAATATCTGCTGTATATTTTCGGGACGTCCGTGCGTACGCAAAAAAAAAACAAATATTAATCTCGTTACGCTCCGGTGACACTTTAATTAACTCGCGGCGGTGCGAGTGAATCCAATAAATCCAATGGCATGCATGGATTTGATTATAATCCTCGTTTAAACATTTATCGAATCCGAATAGAAATTTATATATTTGATGCGGCGATAGATGGGGCGGCGAAATAATAAATAGGTTCGATTCTCGCCCTCCCTGATCGAATTATGTTTTCGATATAAATCACGTCCGTCTTGTGTCCATTCCGCTCACAATAGAGATGTTCCTCGTGATTAATACGTTATTTTTAGTTGCCACCGAAAATCTATTGGATACAAATGTTTGTTTTGTATTGATTTTAACGTATGAAATTGAAAGAATTTTTGATTATTGCCGAATATGTCCAACTACAACAATATCAGATTTTTACCCTATTTTTTTTTGCTAATTAACTGATTAAAATGGATATTAAGCAACATATCTAAAAATCGATTAAAACTTTATGAATTATGAGGGGGAATGCAAATCTGGGAAATGTCAATGGCAACAACCGAGCTTCAAGGCATACAGTGTTGCCTAAACCGCATTTCCGGGAATGTTTTATACCAAAAGGCGGTTGAGATTTGAGTTCAAGTTAAAGGCGGGAAATTTAAATCTGTAGAATTAAAATGACAGCAGTGAAGCTTTAAGCTCAACAGCATTCGATTTCGGAGACACCTAACTGTTTTTATTTTCGATATATTTTGTTAAGTTTGATATATTTTATATGAAATGGTTTCCCCATTTACGAAGGTATAAATACAATTAAATGGATATTATTTGTAAACAAATAATATCCATTATTTTAAATACGGAGAATTTCCTCCAAATTTTATTTGATTACAATTAAAATCCTTTTAATTGTAAAAATATTTTAATTGAAGGTATCAAGCAAGCTTTAAAATGTACAAAATTTGCTTCCGGAAATCACTCTGGAAAAAACCATCAACACGTAAAGTGTACTATTAGAGTACTGTTTATTATGCATTAATGTAATAACTGAGTTTCATAAGATAAAAGTGCAATTCGAAAATTGTTTTGATATGATCCGGGGCTGTGTTCCATTGGGGCGTTGAATGGGCTTACATATAAACATACATTCGGTAGTCTGTTGGTGAAGCATCCGGCCGGTTTCACACCGCTAGGGATTGTTTAATAATGATGAATGGCCCTTGGAAGGCAGAATGTGATGCTCGCAGGAATTATATATCCTCCGAATTAATTAATTCAGGCAAGCAGCAAGTCAGCGAAAATTATTACACTTAAACGTATTATTTTTTTTTTATCGTCCACCGTTTGGTTCTTGAGTGATTTTTTAATTGTTTTTGGAAAACGTAATGTTGAAGACCTTTTTTTTGCTTTTCGCCTTAAAAATTTCAACTTCTGCCTTAGATGATTTTTTTGCTCCTCGCTTTCAAAATTTAAACTCCTGCCTTAAAATTGTGTAAGCGAAGAGCAAATAAAACAACAAATAAACTTAATAAATAAAAAAACTTTTACTTATTATGCCCAAAGTACAGATAAAATTGCAAATATTTTTAAAAACAAGATAGTCTTTAAACCGTTTTCTAAATTATCAAACATTATTTTTAACGCTAAAGATAATGGAATGATTACTATTTGCTAGAAAATAATTTTTGAAATTCTTCGTACTAAACTGGATCAAAGATAAGTATGAAAAATCAGAAGTTTATCAACTAGAATACCCAGAGTGCAATAGCAATAAATTAAACCAGAAGAAGTTTTGAAACAAGATATACTGATCATTTTCGCTTATTTCATAACCAATACTTTTTTTTTCAAATCATAGTCTACTTTTCCACGATTACAAAATTTAAAAATATTAGGGCCCTAAGCTAAACAGGCCAGAATCACTAGAAATTTACAAACAACGTAAAGCCATTAACTTGAATCTCCTCAACGAACAAACAGATTTATATAATTCTAGTCTATTTTAACTAGCTTACTTTATTTAGGTCATCTCGTAACGCTCTTCTAAAATTTCGATTATTTTACCTGCTGTTAATATAAAACATAGAAAATTGTTTTCAATAAAATGGACCTTGTCGAAAACTGTATCATTAATTAATTGATGGAAACCATCAAATCAAGTCCACTCAGGTATTATTACTACTAAACAATCTTTATTTATTAAGTGTTTTACATATCTCACCAAGCAAATTTAATAATTTAATAACGGGCTATCGACCGTGGGTCTTTCTGCCCATGTTTATTGCGTTGTTTAACACTTTGTTCCATTCGAGGTATTTAAGGAGGATTAAATGATGAAATGAATTGGAAACAGGTATTATTATTATTCACGTTCTTGCTTATACGTTTTCCATCTGAGTTACGATGGCACTTTACATCCAGAAATAGCAAATATATGTTTGAAAATAAAACGAAATCGTCTCATCGCAGGAGCTCAGCCAGGATGCATGACGTGTGGAAAATTAAAGTGTCACATTTAATCCGGATTTACGTTCAATGTGCCGACTTTTTTAACATTCGTATGTATCGAAATAATTGCAACAGTGACAATTTGCATATTTAATATATCATTCTATACATAGATACAGTGGCGGCTCGTGGAACATTTTGATGGTAGAGCCACTTAGCATATAATATACTTTTTGGGAAAAACAACGATTATTGTTGCAAAATTATTCAGTAAATTAAATAAAGAGAAAAGTAGCCTTCATATATAAATATTCAAGCAGTTCGTAATTCTACAAATATGAAGTCTTACAAAGGCTAAGAAACAAATAACTTATTGAAACAAGTCACTAGAAAAAAAATGTTATCTGTATCTACGCGATGGACTTTTCTGGAAGAATTTAACTTTGTCCGCCCGTTATCTTCTGTAAACCAAAAAAAATTGAACAACGAATTAAATTCTTTGATCCTCTATATACCTTTCGGATGAATGAAAGACTTTGCTGAAAAAGTCTTAGAAATACGATCAAAGTTCAAAAGTTAAAAAAAATAATAATTTAACAATTTTATTTTTTTTACCTACGTCTATTATATAAGAATAATACTTTGTTAACACTTTTCGTTTAAGAGTTATCCTCAATAATAATCTTATCTGTCCAATGAGCACAACATTTTGCTGAAAGAATTTTCGAAATCTCTCCTCGCGTTCATGAATTGAACTATAAATTACATGTGTTGGGTCTTATCTGCTTCTATTCGATGGAAGAATTTGCCAAATTAGATCATACGTTCAAGAGTTATCCTTAAACAACAAAAAATCAATTAAAGACGAATAAATATTTTGGTCCTATTTACATTTATCCGATGAGTACTTTTTGACTCGAAAAAATATAAAAACAATTGCTATCGACTTGAAACTTCTCAAAATCACTCAATATTAATTCAAAAGTGATTTGGTAGAAAATTCCAATACATTCCGTCGGTTGCTTTGGCGATTTTTCGTGCAAATTTATGAAAAATTATAATCATTTCTTTTTGGCGCGAAAAAAATATAAAAACATTTGCCATCGACTTGAAACTTTCCAAAACAACTGACAACACATGTGATTCTACATTTCCGTAAAAATTAGAAATGCATTGTTTCTAAATTTTGGAATATTTCAATGTGAACGCAGATGAAATTAGAAAAAAAACTGCAATAAATTCGTCGACGCGAAAAAAATATAAAAAGAATTGCCATCGACTTGAAACTTTCCAAAACAAGTGGCAACACATGTGGTTCTGCATTTCCGTAAAAATTAGAAATGCATTTTTTCTAAATTTTAGAATATTTCAATGTGAACACAGATGAAATTAGAAAAAAAACTGCAATAAATTCGTCGACGCGAAAAAAATATAAAAAGAATTGCCATCGACTTGAAACTTTCCAAAACAAGTGGCAACACATGTGGTTCTGCATTTCCGTAAAAATTAGAAATGCATTGTTTCTAAATTTTAAAATATTTCAATGTGAACGCAGATGAAATTAAAAAAAAAACTGCAATAAATTCGTCGACGCGAAAAAAATATAAAAAAATAATTGCCATCGACTTGAAACTTTCCAAAACAACTGACAACACATGTGATTCCACATTTTCGTAAAAATTAGAAATGCTTTGTTTATAAATTTTAGAATATTTCAATGTGAACGCAGATGAAATTAAAAAAAACATTGCAGTAAATTCGTTGACGCGAAAAAAATATAAAAACAATTGCCATCGACTTAAAACTTTCCAAAACAACTGTCAATACACGTGATTCTACATTTCCGTAAAAATTAGAAATGCATTGTTTCTAAATTTTAGAATATTTCAATGTGAACGCAGATGAAATTAAAAAAAAATGCAGTAAATTCGTTGACGCGAGAAAAATATAAAAACAATTGCCATCGACTTGAAACTTTCCAAAACAACTGACAACACATGTGATTCTACATTTCCGTAAAAATTAGAAATGCATTGTTTCTAAATTTTAGAATATTTCAATGTGAACGCAGATGAAATTAAAAAAAATTGCAGTAAATTCGTTGACGCGAAAAAAATATAAAAACAATTGCCATCGACTTGAAACTTTTCAAAACAACTGACAACACATGTGATTCCACATTTCCGTAAAAATTGGAAATGCATTTTTTCTAAATTTTAGAATATTTCAATGTGAACGCAGATGAAATAAAAAAAAATTGCAGTAAATTCGTTGACGCGAAAAAAATATAAAAACAATTGCCATCGACTTGAAACTTTCCAAAACAACTGACAACACATGTGATTCTACATTTCCGAAAAAATTAGAAATGCATTGTTTCTAAATTTTGGAATATTTCAATGTGAACGCAGATGAAATTAAAAAAAAAATTGCAGTAAATTCGTCGACTCGAAAAAAAAATATAAAAAGAATTGCCATCGACTTGAAACTTTCCAAAACAACTGACAACATATGTGATTCTACATTTGCGAAAAAAATAGAAATGCAATGTTTCTAAATTTTGGAATATTTCGATGTGAACGCAGATAAAATTTAGAAAAAAAAAATGCAATAAATTCCTCGACCCGAAAATAAACATAAAAACAATTGCCATCCACTTGAAACTTTACAAAATCACTCAATATTAATTCAAGAGTGATTTCGTAGGAAATTCAAATACATTCCGTCGATTGCTTTTGCGATTTTTCGTGTAAATTTATGAAAAATTATAATCATTTTTTGTTGACTGAAAATGCTTAAAACTTTCTAAATTTACTTAAAATACAATAATCTTCCAAAAACTCAAAAACTCCATCACAGGTTTTTAAGATAACCGACCGAGAACAGCGAATCAGATTTTTTTTAATTTGTACGAATGAAAAAAATTATAAAAACAACTGCAACACACTTGAAATTTTCCAAATTTACTCAAAATACACTAATCTTAAGAATCCTCCAAAAAACAAAAAAAAAATCCCATCACTGGTTTTCAAGATTTTAAGTTTCACTTCTTCCGAATGAAATTTTTTTTATAAAAATGAGTGCAACACACTTGAAACTCTCCAAATTTACTCAAAATACATTAATCATAATAAACCTCTAAAAAAAACATAATACTACACCACAAGTTTTCAAGATAACCGACCGAGAACAGCCCTTAAGATTTTTTAAATTTCACTTCTTCGAAAAAAAAAATACAAAAACAACTGTAACACACTTGAAACTTTTCAAATTTACTCAATATACATTGATCTTAATAAACCTCCAAAAAACTCAAAATACCCCATCACTGGTTTTCAAGATAACAACACAAAACACAATTCTGGAAGAATTTTTCAAATCTGCTAATTTATTCAAGAGATATATTCTCAAATAAATGCATTGCAATTTTTCTCGTCTCATGAAACTTTCGCAGGCATCGTTTTAACATTCAAAATGACAAATCAGTGTTTATAGAATTATTTAAAAAAATCTTGTTTCGTTTGAAATTAGAGGTAGTGCCATGGCTCCTACAAAACGAGCCGACCCTGCATAGGTATACTGTGTGACCCAGAGGTCCTCAGTTGCTCCGCAACTTTTTTGTTATTTTAGCAATCGGTGTTTGTCTTTCTTTAATTAGTACGCCTACCATTCTGCAAAAAAAAAATACAATTATATGCACTGTCACAGAGTTGCTAAATTTACAAAAACTTTAATAAAGAAACAAGTTATTTATTAATAGATAGTCTTCTGTGCGAAATTAATTTTATATCTTACTATTATATTATTGTGCAATTATTTCTAGGATAAAAGGTACATTATGTTGTATATAATACTCTAGAGCCATAAAACTAATCAAGTCGCCTATAAGCTTTAATTTAGATAAACATCAATTACGTTGATGCAAGCTTGAAGTGTCAAAAATAATATATTTAACCTTTACGTAATTGCATATAAAACCAGTGAGACATAAAAGTTTGTTTGCACCATGGGCATTATTTGATGTTTATAATCATCGCGCGGCAGAGGTCCTTGGGAATATAAGCTTGTCGCCCTCGTATATGCATAATCATCTTCTAATTGCTCTTGGTACATAAATGACTATTAAAACCTTGAATTTATCCCCGCACCTAAGAAAATACATCCTGAGTACGCCACTGAAGCCAGATGGTGAACTGCTTTATTAATATTTGATATCTAAATCTAATAGTCCAAGTTAAGACACATACACACATAAAAAATTAATGACACAAGTTTAAATCGATAACGACGCTGCACAACGAAGCCATTGCCGGTAATCATCGCTACCAACTTTGGCCATTTAGAAAATTGTAAGTGATATTGTTCCGGGATAGTTTCTCCTATACATAAACTATCCCGCCCTTTCTAAATTGTAACTTATTTTCCGCTAAAACTAATGTAAAGATTTTCTTGTACCAAATGACTGTAGTTGATTGAAATTATTATTTATAGAGTTGGCAATGATTTAGAATAAAAACTTTGGCAAGACATTTTTTTTGTTCAGTAGTGTAGATATAAAAATAGAGGAGATATTATGTTAACAGTAATTATAATGAATATCTTTAATACATGAGAAAGATGGACAATATATTTATTGAGACACTTTTACAAATGCCCTCAACAGGCAATTGTCCTGAGGTCTTTCAGCCTTTAAATAAATGGTAGATTGGAATAAAACACTTTAACTTTTAACATTTAAATAAATGATTTTTTTACTAAATGAAATAAAAACAAATCTTTCTAGTGGTAATACTTTTACTACAAAATTATATATTTAAATGCATTTTAAAAACTAAAAAACATTGAGATAATACTGCAACGGCAAGTTGCAGTAAATACGACTAGATGGCGGAATAAACCATTATGCTGCTTTTCTTTAGTTTGATTTTTAGTGGGGATTTATAACTCTTAAATAAACAAATGAAGTATCATAAAATTTTGCACCCTAAATACGTTGGGACCTATATGACCCCGTTACAGGCAATTTTTATAATTCGGGATTTTCAGTCTTGATCATTTTTATTAATGACCCCATTTCCGGGAAAAGATCATTATTTAGAATTACCCTCTTAACATAATTACACTTTCGGAAAGTATTATTTTCACTAAATACACTCGTTCTGAGAATTTTCTATTATCCACTTAAGTTGAACACGATATCATCGCTACTTCGGCAGATAACCCATTCATAAAGTTCTAAATTTTTACCTGTATTTCTTAATTTCAACCCTTATTACAGTGAATTTCACAATTTAGTTTAGTTTCTAATGTACTATAATAAAATTTGAACTTAGGCTGGCCATTAACTGGTGGATACCCATCGGAAGCAGTGGCGGCTCGTGGAACATGTTGATGGTAGAGCCACTTATACAATAACCCCCCCCCCCGCTTTCCTCTTTTGAAGAAAGAAAGAACGATTTATCTTCCTAGACCAACGTAACTGGCGAAAGTGTTCTTGCTGAGCTTGAAACTACTCGCGAAATAATTGGCGGATTTTCAAAAACTGTATTTAGTTTGATAAAGCGATGATTTGCAAATACAATTTAATTTTTGTAGAATTTCGTCGACACGTTTTATATATATTTTTTTAAATTTTCACTCGACTAGTACACAATTTGAAAGCGAAAATTTTCAAAAATTCACAACTCGCGAAATAATCGGTGGATTTTTAAATAGTCTATTTACTTTGATAAAACGATGATTTACAAATATAATTTAATTTTTGCAGAATTTTGTCGACACGTTTTATATATTTTTTTTAATTTTCACTAGAGTAGAACTTAAATTTTCAATAATTCACAACTCGCGAAATAATCGGTGGATTTTCAAATACTCTATTTAGTTTGATAAAGCGACGATTTGCAAATACAGTTTAATTTTTGTAGAATTTCGTCGATACGTTTTATATATATTTTTTAAAATTTTCACTCGAGTAGTACAACATTCGAAAACTAAAATTTTCAAAAATTCACAACTCGCGAAATATTCGGTGGATTTTCAAATACTCTATTTAGTTTGATAAAGCGATGATTTGTAAATACAATTTAATTTTTCTGGAATTTAGTCGATACGTTTTATATATTTTTTTAAATTTTTTGCTCGAGTATTACACAATTCGAAAACTAAAATTTTCAAAAATTCTCGAAAATAATTGGTGGATTTTCAAATACTCTATTTAGTTTAATAAAGCGATGATTTGCAAATCCAATTTAATTTTTATAGAATTTAGTCGACGCGTTTAATATTTTTTTTTAATTTTTTGATCGAGTATTACACAATACAAAAACTAAAATTTTCAAAAATTCACTACTCGCGAAATAATCAATCGATTTTCAAATAGTGTATTTAGTTTGATAAAGCGATGATTCGCAAATGCAATTAATTTTTTGTAAAATTTAGTCGACACAATTTATATATTTTTTTAAATTTTTTGTTCGAGTATTACACAATTCGAATATTAAAATTTTCAAAAATTCACAACTCGCGAAATAATTGGCGGATTTTCAAAAACTCTATTTAGTTTGATAAAACGATGATTTGTGAATCTAATTTAATTTTTGTAGAATTTCGTCGACACGTTTTATATATTTTTTTAAATTTTCACTCGACTAGTACACAATTTGAAAGCGAAAATTTTCAAAAATTCACAACTCGCGAAATAATTGGTGGATTTTCAAATACTCTATTTAGTTTGATAGAACCATGATTTGCAAATACAATTTAATTTTTGCAGAATTTCGTCGACACGTTTTATATATTTTTTTAAATTTTCACTCGAGTAGTACACAATTCGAGAACTAAAATTTTCAAAAATTCACAACTCGCGAAATAATCGGTGGATTGTCAAATACTTTATTTAGTTTGATAAAGCGACGATTTGCAAATACAATTTAATTTTTGTAGAATTTCGTCGATATGTTTTATATATATTTTTTAAAATTTTCACTCGAGTATTACACAATTCGAAAACTAAAATTTTCAAAAATTCACAACTCGCGAAATAATTGGTGGATTTTCAAATACTCTATTTAGTTTAATAAAGCGATGATTTACAAATCCAATTTAATTTTTATAGAATTTAGTCGACGCGTTTTATATTTTTTTTAAATTTTTTGATCGATTTGACAATTCAAAAACTAAAATTTTCAAAAATTCACTACTCGCGAAATAATCAGTGGATTTTCAATTAGTCTATTTAGTTTGATAAAGCGATGATTCGCAAATGCAATTTAATTTTTGTAAAATTTAGTCGACACAATTTATATATTTTTTTAAATTTTTTGTTCGAGTATTACACAATTCGAATATTAAAATTTTCAAAAATTCACAACTCGCGAAATAATTGGCGGATTTTCAAAAACTCTATTTAGTTTGATAAAACGATGATTTGTGAATCTAATTTAATTTTTGTAGAATTTCGTCGACACGTTTTATATATATTTTTTTAAATTTTCACTCGAGTAGTACACAATTCGAAAACTAAAATTTTCAAAAATTCACAACTCGCGAAATAATCAGTGGATTTTCAAATACTTTATTTATTGTGATAAAACGGTGATTTGCAAATCCAGTTTAATTTTTGTAGAATTTAGTTGACACGTTTAATATTTTTTTGTTATTTTCTGCTCGAGTATTACACAATTCAAAAACTAACATTTTAAAAAAATCACAACTCGCGAAGTAATTGGTGGATTTTCAAAAACTGCACCTAATTTGATAAAACAATGATTTGCAAATCCAGTTTAATTTTTGTAGAATTTACTTGACACGTTTTATATTTTTTTATTTTTTTTGCACAATTGGAAATCTAAAATTTTCAAAAATTCACAACTCGCGAAATAATTGATGGATTTTCAAATACTGCACTTAATTTGATAAAACGGTGATTTGCAAATGTATTTTAATTTTTGCAGAATTTGGTCAACACGTTTAATATTTGTTTTGTATTTTTTGCTCGAGTATTACACAATTCGAAAATTAAAATTTTCAAAAACTCACAACTCGTGGATTTTTAAAAACTGCACTTCATTTCAATGACGGCTCGTGGAACATGTTGATGGTAGCGCCACTTATACAATATAGCCCCCTCCCCAGCCCCTCCTTTTTTGAAGAAAAAAAGAACGATTTGTCTTCCTGGCGAAAAAGTGTTTTAAGAATTAATTAAAAATACTAAGCTGAGCTTGAAACTACAGGTAGTGCCATGGCTCCTTGGCTCTATACAACGAGCTGCCCCTGATCGGAAGTACGTTAAACGGTCCCCTAGAGGGGGTTAAATCAAATTAGTGCAACCATAGGCAACACAACTTTCACGTTTTAGGGTAATGTTTCGGGTGCATTCGGTCTGCATGATTTCGCGATCGAGGACGAAAAAAATATTTTCGAGATGATTGCATTAAATAACCTTCAACATTGCAACACTTGTGCAATATTGAAACGGTGTAATATTAATGAAATGTTACCATAAACGCTGCGTCAGTATTGCAAAGCAATCTGCAACTTTGCAACGCTAGTCCAATTTTTCTGAAATATTCCGTGCTTTAGGACTAGAAAATTAATTAAGAGATGATTTTAATCTCAGCCTAGCTTACTTTCATGACCCAATGGAGATATTTCCGTTGTGATTAATTACATTTTAAACTTTTCGCAACCGTCCACTCTCCGAAATCTCCCATCTTGTACAACTTTATCTTGTCGGGGGAGGGTGGCGAGAGGCGGCAAACTTAAACGATGTAGTTGCGAGGGGCGTCGCGCGGTTTCCCATGTTGCTGATAGTTGCCAGGAAGTATCCCAAACTCCTTCATCCCCCACCCTCCCGCGCCAAAGATTTGGCTTCCATCCATCAGATAATTGTTTATCATTACACTCACCACAATCGTATCTTCATTACGCCACTACCAAAAACCAATTATCCGCCCCAGTTCGATTCCCCTCCTGCTGCTGGAAAAATCGCGCCGCGTCGGCAATAAAAATCCCAGGCTCGAGTGAGATCGATTTTCCGGACTGTAATTAAGCAACGACAGAAATGACATCCATGGCGGCGGTAATTAGTAGCCTTACCTGATGGCGGGAAAAAAAGCGGAGAGGTTTTCAATAAAGTCCAATTTCGCGATGCGGGGGCGGGTTGTTTAAAAGTGTTATTATTTTTTAATGCAGTTCATCCGAGCGCTCAAACCCACCCTCGTCCCGACGCTGTCCGTTCGCCGGCTTTATTAAGTGAGCTTTTCGTGTAATTGAAATCGAATTAGCGGAAACGAAAAAAGGGCAATAGCACGTAAACTGGAAATAAAAAGTGTGCTTTTTATCACAGTAATTCCATTATTTTCTCTTCTAAATACTATTCATACAGTTCAATATCTGAGTTCTGCAGGGATTTTAAGGGCAGGTTACCCATGCTTTTTAAACGGTTTTCAATCATAGTGCATTTTATATATCGATCATATAAGAATGGAAATTACGTAGTTACAAAAATATTTTTGATCTTAATTATTTAAAAAGATAGCTAATTTTTAATTAATTCAATACCACTCGAATATTTATAAAGATAAAGAGAAAATATTTGGACATTTGGAATGGTTGCGGTATGGGCTAGGAAGTGTGAAAGACTGATTAACTTACAGCCACAAATTACAGAGTTGTATGCATATACATGTGAATATCTCAATATTTCCCGTACATACTTCAAATTTGCCCACCTCTTAGATTGGATGATATTTGTTCAATTCACATTTGTTTAACATTAATTAATTGAAGGGTTTGGAAAGGGCATTGAATAATATAAAATCATGTTTGCACTTTCACCATTTATTGCCCTCCGAGCGCATGACTAAGCGCTCGCATATAAAATGGTTTACTGAAATGGTATTTTGTTTGTGCCAGTCAAGGGTGGTGCTTTCATTTATTTTATATTGTTAATTGAGACTGCTGTGTGGTTGTGGTTTAAATTCAATTATATAAATTCCCATTTTTTATTTCTTGTGGCAAGATATATCGACACACAATTCGAACGTAATTTTAGTTTTTGACACCCCAGCTGAAGGGGTGATCAAAATGTAACCAAACTTTGGGGATGTGCAAATGGAATGCTTAACGATTTCCTAAAGTTTCTATGTTCTAACCCTCCCGGAAGTATTTTTTTTTTCGAAATTGACTTTTCGGGGAAATATTTTCAACATTCCAAAACATCAATAAATCATATATTCATATCTCGGTTAATAACAGGGCGATTTTGAAAATTCAAAGTTTTTTTTACGTGCACATAATAGTACAATGGTAATCCATCGTTAGGTTCGTGATTTAAAAAGAAACAATAACATATATTGAAAAACGATCGAAAATATTTACCGGCGAACTAAATAAAAGTTTAATTCATTTTTAAAATTAGAAGGAGGAGTCGGATCAAATTTTTTTTTTTGGATTTTCTGTTCGGCTTGAAAAGAACTTTCCAGTGGTGTAACCAGATTTCAGATCGGACTTCTCAAAAAAACAATCAAAAATCGTCCGTAGATCGTAAACGAAAAATATGACCCCTGACTTTTCGACGCAAAATATTATTCTGAATATCCAGCCGTTTAAATTTCTTACTTGGGATTAAAAATGGCCGCTCTAGAATTTTTTTATTGAAACCGGGGGTGGTTTTCTTTGAATAACTCCTCGAGGGTTCAAGATATCAAAAACCATAACAGATATAAAATGTAGAGAGAAACTCGTCCTACAAAACTCTATGAAAATTGGAGTCGTGACTGTGAAGGTAGCGCCCCACTCGCCGAAGCACGGATAAACCGTCCCCTGCAGAGAAAGGGTTGCAGCTCGCGGACAGAGAAGAGGTCGCGTCCTCTGGGGGGTGCGAAATCCGCGATTTTCCACATCATCCAATTACTCCAGGGTGAATTTTTGAAAATTAATTTTTGAGAATGCAGAGCTTCGCGCCAAAAGCCACTCCTCACTGAATTTTTGAGTTGAAAGAAAAAAAATCCCCAATGCATGGGGGCAGAACGGCCATTTACGCAGGCTCGGGGCGACTTCACCCTGGAGTAATTGGGTGATGTAGAAAATCGCGGATTTCGCGGCCTGAAAACAATGAGGGGGTGGCAACTCTTTTTGTGAGGGGTTGATTGTAGGGGGTTGAAATTTTAATGATCTTATTTTTGATGATTTTTCATGAAAATTTCAACTTGCTACCCGTTTTCGAGATATGGCATTCCTTTGCTGGAAGGGTAGGGGATGTTTTAAAATTTTTGAAAAAAGTCAAAACGTAAAGCTCGTCTTCCCTTCTTCTAACCCTAGAAATTTCTTATGGTTAACCTGAAAATGTATTGAGGTCGAGAGGGTGGAGTAAAATTGGAGGCGAATTTCAAAAAAAGGGCACAGAGAGTTTTTTGGAATATTATTATTAATATTAAATTGAATGGCTGCCACCTTCTGGCACGTGCGTGTGACCCGTTATTAACCGGCGCGTTTTCGCTTTTTCAAAAATTCGCGCCGAGAAGGGCGTGACCGGGCGGGATCGACGGGACAGGCGCATCGGATCGCGTAAAAAATTCATTCGAAAAAGTATAATAAATAGTCGAGGATTTTAGACATTTACACTTTCGTTGATAATATTAGTATTTATTTCATATTATGCTTAATGTTATCATTTCAATCTGTAATTAGACTCGTTCGTGGATTAAAAACTTAAAAAAATATATTGATTTGTTGTGCAGCCTTTCCAAAATCAATCTTTAAATTAGACACGGTTGATAAAATTAATACAAAAACACTACTCCCATTAAAGCCAGCACTAACAATACTACACTTAACAAATCGATTACATGTATTTCTTTGTAAACTCAATAAATCGATTACATGTATTTCTTTGTAAACTCAACAAATAAAAAGTGACAACCCTTCCGATTCATCGAACATATTCTCGCGACCAATAAATACGTTTACAAATCCGATTAATGCTACACTCTACACTGCTTTGGTAAAAAAAAGCCACACCCACCATTTAATTACCGTGGAAAGCTTTTAAAGCTTCATTCGCTTTTTGTTTAAATCTCTTCGACGCAGATGCTCACCGTCAATTATACGGAGTTTGTCGTCGGAGTTTTTTATCGCCCGGCAACGGTGTATGTGTGTGTGTGTGTGTGGTGAGCTTCCATCGTGCAGTACAAAGGAAAAAAGGTTTTCTTCTGTAGATGTCGGAACAAAGACATGAAATAAGAGAATTATGTGTTATATTATACGCGAGATACACAAAACCGGAGGGTATGATTCTGTCGAAACGTAGACACTTCTTGCACGTGCGGTTTCCTCTGTATGTGTTTGAAGTAATATTCGACCCACCCGGAGAAACCCAATGCGAGCTGCTGAAATGCGTTCCTATTAGTCGAGAGGATGGTTGCGACCGTTACTATGCGCTAATTCATAATTTAACTGAATTGAAAAAATCACTTCAGAGAAGATTCGTTGCAGAAACCAGGTGTATGATTGATATCATTTGTCGATTATATACAGGGTGTCCCACAAGGTAGTAGACAGGCGATATCTCGAAAACGGTTAGTAGTACCAAAATTAAATTTAATGGCTTTAAATTGTTTGAAATGATGGCTCTTTCTAAATACACAGATTTCATTTCCTGTTCTCCATTTCCAAAAAATGACTTCAACTTCAGAATTTCAAATTTGACACCCTGTATATTTATAGATTTTTGGAAACGTGATTAAAAGGAAAATTCATGTTTTACTTCGTGGGACACCCTGTATATTGACAATTGACAATTTCTGTACTTCGCAAAATGTTATTAACTGAAACAAATTATTGTCACTTCCCAGTAAACACACTATTACGTAAAATAGGTTTTTCTAAGTCTGTTATAAAATTCCCAGTTTTTCATTAAATTACGTTCATAAAATATGTGATTCCCGAAGCCTTCAAGCTTGAAAAAAAGTGCCATAACGGTTCATTTTTTACGTTTTTGCGTGAAGAAAAGTGCCGTAGCGGTTCATTTTTTAACAGAACTATAAAATTGTATGCATGAACGCTTCGTACGTGTCAATCAGTTCCACCCCTAAACGTCAAACATTTATTTAAGTTTTTTTGTAAATCTTTAACTTTCATAATTAAAATGATATTTTAAATGTGCATCGAGCATTTTGTAGGATTGGATGATATACAAGGTGCTTGTTCAAACAATTGCTATATCTGCAGGAAAAAGAAAAGAACAACACTCCAAACTCGATATGGAAAATCGAAAAATGTTTCAACGATTCGAAAAACTGAAAAAATATCAATCAAGCAAATAGCTTCAAAAACTCCAGATGAATATAAAACTAGTGAATTTATGATTTTCTGTGAAAACATTTGCCATATTTTTGGCAGAAACAGAACAGCTAACTAAAAAACTAAAGAATGCATTCGACGATTGTAAAAATTGTAAAAAAAATATGAAGTTATCAATTTGCTTCAAAAGCACAATATCCCTTCTAAAATAATACACTCCTATTTTTTTATTAAAATAATTGCTATATCTATAGGAAAAACAAAAGGGCAACACTCCAAAAGTGAAAAATCGAAAAATGCGTTCAAAAATTGTAAAAAATTAATCATTCAAGGAATTAGCTTCAAAAGTTCTAGATCAATACAAAAATTATGCATCTGTGATTTTCTGTGAAAACATTTGCCATATTTTTGGCAGACACAGCAACAGATACATTGAGGAATGCATTCAACGATTGTAAAAATTGTAAAACATTGTATTAGTTATGAATTTGCTTCCAAACCTCAATATCCCTTCAAAAATAATGCACACCTGATTTCTTGTTAATATCTTGTTAAATTTAAATATTTCATAACAGCTATAGATAGAACTCACAAACAAAACAGAACTTTCCGGAAATATAAAAAATATTTTTTGAAAAAGTCGCAAAGCCAAAAAAGAATTGAGAGTTCAATGAGATCTGTTAATTTCCTATTTCTAATTATCGAGTACAATCATTCTTTCTTTTAAACGATTTATGGCGTTTTTAAATAAAGTGGAAATTTAAAAATAGACAATTTAATTTAAAAAATACCTATTTCCTGTCATTTAATTGCAATTTGCCAATGGAGTTTTCGTTAGAATTCTTTGAGTACAGCTCATAAGTCAAATCAGAACTCCGAGAACTATTAAAAAAAATCAATATTTGAAACAAAAAAAGTCCGAAAGGAAAACAAAACATTACAGTTTTTGCTGGAACTCTTTGCGTACGCCCATAAGTCAAATCAGAACTCCGAGAACTATTAAATAGAAACAATATTTTGAAAAAATATTAATAAAAGTCTAAAAGGGAAAAAATATTGAGAGTTCTAGGAGTTCTGAGTTAATTTTCTATTCGTAATTATTGAGTACAATAACTTTTTCTTATAATTCTAGGAGTTAGGAATAGAATTAGAAATTGAAAATTAACTCAGAACTCCTAGAACTCTCAATTTTTTTTTTCCTTTTGGGCGTAATTTTTTTTAAATATGGATTTTTTTAATAGTTCTCGGAGTTCTGATTTCACTTATGGGCTGTACTTAAGGAGTTCTAACGAAAACTTTAATGGAAAATTGCGATTAAATACCAGGAAAAATATATTTTCGAAATTTGTCCATTTTCGAATTTCAACTTTATTTAAAAATGCTTTAAATTCGAATTGTATCGAATTTGTTTATAAGAAAGAGTTTTTGTAATCAATAATTAAAAATAGAAAATTAACTCAAAACTCCTAGAACTCTCATTATTTTTTTTTCTTTTCGGACGGAAATGTTGATTTTTTTAAAGTTCTCGGAGTTCAGATTTGACTCATGGACTGTACTCAAGGAGTTCTAACGAAAACTCCAATGATAAATCGCTATTAAATGACAGGAAATAGGTATTTTTGAAATTAAATTGTCTATTTTCAAATTTCGACTTTATCCAAAAATGCCATAAATCGTGATTGTATCAAATTTGCTTCTAAGAAATTATTATTATACTTAATAATTAAACATAGAAAATTAACTCAGAACTCAGAGAACTCTCAATTCTTCTTTTTTAACTCGGGAGAACTGTCAATTCTTTTTTTTATATTTTTGGTAGTTCCGGATATTTCTGATTGGTGTTTCCCGTGGTTCTTTGTGAGTCATAGTTGTTAAGAAATATTTAGATTCAACCAATATTAAGTGAGTAATATGAATTTGAATATTTCGAATTTCCAATAAATTTTTATCTCTGGAAATTCAACAGATCTCTTTTTCTAAACTATCAGGAACTAAAGAACCAACCCAAACACTAGTTCAGAACTATTCGATTATAATGTTGAGATGCAGTTTCAAGTTGGCACCTCACTTTTCAAAAAATTCCTGACAGCCAAATTTTACAGGACTCTTTTTTAAAAGTTGATAGTACTTCTAGGTACATCAACAAGAATTAAGAACTTTATTCAGAACTATCGGAACTCTTCATTGGGATGCCTTGACATACTCGACAAATTAGTTACTAATAACCTAAACCAAATAATAGTAGGTTAAGTGGAAGAGCAGTAAGAGGTTACTACCTCACTTGAACTTCGCCTACTCTGCCATGATATTTCTTGTACTTTTATTTTTTTTTCTCGCAATAAAGACAATTTATTATTATTATTATATTCTAATCTTAATTTAATGTGGGGTGAAGTGAAACAATCTGTTTTGCCGACACACTCGTATTACTTGTATGACATCAAATCTCGTCCAGTTCTGTAACGAGTCGTTTATCTTCGTTATCATCGCCGCGATATTAACAAAGTTATTTATGATATTCATTCATGCGAGATCCTACTCATGACCCAAAGCAATTTGTTCGCCTGGACACTGATGACGTTGAAATGGCTTCGGAATTCCTGCCTTCATAAATAATGAGAGCCGACTTGGCGAGGGATTAATATATTAAACTTCACCACAATTGAGCATGTGATGTTTACCAACAGAAATTCGCATGGAAATTTAAACGTTGGATCGATGAGGGTGAAAGTTTATACAACACTACGCAGTGGTCTATTGAATAATAAATAATGATGATAAAAGTTACAATACTTTTTTACTTTCTCCGTTACGAAGTACGAGAAAATATTGTGATCGTGATTTTTTTTTTCAAAATTTTTTTTTACGGAAATATCCGTTTGGGGTCCTTAGATGCCATTTCAAGAATTTCTGAAAAAAAAAATTTTGTGTCTGTGTGTGTGTGTGTGTGTGTGTGTGTGTGCGTGTGTCTTTACCGTAACTGTTTTTTGGTTTTTGCCAATATTTTCTTAAATATGAAAAATATCCCAAAAATATTTACACGAACTGTGAAGACAATAAAGAAATGAACATCTTTTGTTTGAAAATATTTTTCATAAAATCATTTTTATTTGAGAAAAAAATGTATTAATTTTTTTTAATTTTTTGGTTTATAACTATGAAACAATAATAGTTACAGCAAATTTATGTTAATAATAATTGTAGAAAATACCAAAATGAACTTATAAAGATTAAGTTTTTTTCGAAATCTCTTTAGTTTTTGAGTAAACTGAGTTTTGAATTTGAAGTATAATTTTTCCATCTTTTATAATTTTGACGTTTTAAACGTCAGTTTCATTCGAGTCTACAAAACGCCCGATGTACATTTAAAATATGATTCAAATTGAAAATAAACCATGAAAGCGTAAATTTAAATGATACCATCAAGTCGGAGTAACATGATGGCCACATCACCATTTTTTTAACTCTTAAGTTAATATATAATGATGTAGGTTACATTGAATATTACATAATAAAGTAAAGATTTTATTCTTGTAATGTCTCTTCCGTAAAGAAGTAATTTCTTTGCCAAGACATCTAGCGAAAGATTTTCTGAAATAATGTTTAACAAATTAAATTTTACAATATCGCCACTTTACAATTCACGCTCATCGAACCCTCTTCCTCGTTTCGTATCAAGGTTCACCGAATTAGAACGAAATAATTGGATGGCTCCGCTTTGTTACGGCTTCCGGAAAAGCAATTTTACACCCATCCCGCGCCCCTCCGGAAAAAATAAAATGCTTCGTCAAAAATTGGGAATAAATTACCGCGGATTCGTTTCATCCCACTCGATGCAGCCGCACAAGACTTTAATGTAACGTTAACTTCTCAATTGCGAGGGCAAATAAAGGGGTGCTGCCGATGGCCAGGAGTTCAACAAGTGAACGCGATCCCGGAAGCCGTGTATGAGATACGCAGCTTGCGTAATAAATGCTGATGGATGGGAAGCGCGGCTCGTTTATTCGATTTTTTCCACATCTTCTGGCTAGAGGCGGATAAATGGATTAATGTACCAAAAAGAAAATGTAGTCGGAATGTTTGGAGGTATGATAAATAACCCGGAATCGCGCCCGGAACGTCTTCCGGGTTATGAATTGATGGAAATTACAAAAAAGCCAGTGTGTATCGCTGAAAGCTCTTCGGATTTAATCATCTTAAGTAAACTCCGGATGCGATGATGGGTTACGTCTTTATTATACGATGATGAGTTACGTCTTTATTATACTGAAGTGTTATTTTGATTTCAAACCATGAATTCGTTGAGGAAATTGCACGACAGCTTTTAATTTAATTAGATTGGGTAAATATAGTACAATCGCGCAGAGGTGACAGTGACTCATCGCTCCATGTTGCCTGAATTAAGTTTCTAGTAAACGTATGTCCATAAAATAATTCGATTCAGTGTAGGCGGGAAATTTAAAAATTCTCGAGCGTGCAAATATTTTCCCTACGAAACTTTGCGAGTGCATTTTTCGGCAATCGGTAAAGACAACTGGAAATTTGTCATTAAATTTAACCTTTTTATTAATAAAACGGATACAATCAATTCTGGTCTTAACTAAATCGAAATCGGAAACGGTCAAAACCAGATACAAGCACGTGAATTTTGAGGTTAGAATAGATAGAATGAGAAGAGAGATACGTTGCACTTAGCCCTTGAATTTACATATCGACATACGTTTCGTATTTCATTTCGTTTTTCTTAAGCATACGAACGAGTATAGATATTTATCCAGACGCGATGATTAGATCGAAAAAGCATGAGTCACTGTCACCTCTGCGCGATTGTACTATACAAAGTTACGGTTATAGTTGAAGGGACGGAATAATGACAATTATAAGGGGTCTTTGTTAAAATTAATTAATTTTAATAATAATAATAATTATTATTATCATGTGTATATCTATAGGAATATAACAGAGCGCATGCATATACTAGAATTAAATTTAAATTTAATCTTCTCAAGAATAATGTTAATATATACTCAAAGCTCTGGGCCTAAATCACGTTTTTTTCAAATATTTTCAAAATCCTTATAGATATCAATTTGAAATTTTTATGAAAAATCACAAATACTATTAAAATTTCAACCTCCTAAAACTACCCCCTCAAAAAAAGTGTTGCCAATCCCACAATTTTTTTTTTTTTACAATATTTGTTTTTTTCCTGAAAGCCAGAAACGTCCTCTAGGGGCCCGTGAAAACCTCGATTTTCCAATTCACCCCTAGACTCGAGGGTGATTTTTTGAAAATCGATTTTTTGCGCCAAACCTATCTCCTCCCTGGATTTTTGAGTCGTAGGATTCACATATAGCTCAAAAAATCCCCAATGCATCGGGACACAAAGTTGGCTGTGGCACGTTCCCGTAAAAAAATCCGTTGCAACCCCTTAAGCGTTTTTCTAAAAAATCACATTTCGGAGGCTTCCGGAAAAAAGGGCGCGCTTCCCCTTATGATCACGACTCCGAATTTTATTGAGTTTTGTAGAACTAACTCCCCTCTATATTTTATGTCTCTTATAAATTTTTAATATCTCCAACCCCCGAGGAGTTATTCAAAGAAAACCACCCCCGATTTCTATAAAAAAATTCTACAGCGGCCATTTTTTATCTCACGCGAGAAATTTAAACAGCATGCCATTTGGAATTGCATTTTGCGTCGAAAATGTAAGAACTATATGTTTTGTGGAGCGCATCTTTTACGATCTACGGCCGATTTTTGATTGTTAATTTTTCGAAGAATTTTGCGTTTTTTTTTTCGAAAATTAAAAATCTGATGACGGCATATCAGTCACCGATTTAATCCGGATCAAAGATCCCCATAAAGTTTTTCGATCCGATTTGTGGTTTTCGAGATATGACGTTGTATACGGGAGGGGGAAACGAAATTTAGCATTCATTTCTTTTTCTCCGATCGGAAACCAGAAAGCCCTTCTCAGGCCCAACAGAAAATCCAAATAAAATGTCTCGATCCGAGTCCTCCTTCTAATTTTAAAAATTCATTCAACTTTTATTTATTTTGCCGGTAAATATTTTCCATCGTTTTAAAATGAATTTTTGTATTCATTTTGAAATCACGATTCTAACCACGGATTATCATTGGGGTATTGTGTGTACGTAAAACAAACTTTGAATTTTTAAAATCGCCCGGTTATTATCCGAGATATGGATATTTGAATTATTGTCGTTTTTGAACGTTGAAAATATTTCCCCTGAAAATCAATTTCGAAAACAAAATTTCCGGGAGGGTTAGAACAGTGAAAGTTTGGGAAATCATTAAGCGTTCCATTTGAAGCAGACCACCAAAGTTTGGTACCATTTCGGTCACCCCGTCAGCCCCACCAGCCGCAAAGGGGTGCTAAAGACCAAAACAACCCCTATCAGTACCGGCATAAATTTTGTTTGTATGTTGGTGTGTAATGTGTATACGCTTCTCAGACGATCACCAAATAATTTTTAGAGGCCCAAAGTGAATGAAAAAAATAAGCTTCTTTCTGTTAACGTCCGAGTGCTTTCCAAACAGCAAATTAAGAAATGCATTGATAGTGCATTGTCATATTTGACAGATGTCAGATTCAGAAACTGTGGTTACCACCAGATTACATTTTCGAAGTTCCTCGACGCGTGTGGTTTGTGAAAGTTCATTTTTATTTTTCCTTAAATTCGTTCGTCACCTTCTTCAATTTTAGTAGGCGCTGCGCACAGTTTAATTGCTTAATTTCAACAGGCCACGCACTAACGACGGCGCAGCGCTGCGGAGCCGTCGTTCCTCACCGGTTTCTTTGCTAAATTTTAATGGACTACGCACAGACGCACAGACGTCACCAGCTCATTTTCTTAATTTTATATTTCACTATTTCACATAAAAAAACACAATTTCACATACAGCAACTTAAGCTTGAAAAACTAGTTTCATTTCTAGAAGCATACCAACTCTTTCCTTTAAATATGTTTATGGTTTTGATAACCATAAGTTCGTTAAGTAAAGTATTGCAAAATTTCATACTCTGTTATTAATTTACTTATGAAAAATAACATTAACAGTTTAAAAAAAAATCAAATTAGTCCTTACACATGGAAATAAACGATCTTAAACCAATGTTATTTGAATTAATTTCTTATATATCATTAAATATCCGGCGTGGCATTAGCAAGCAAGCAGTTGTTTCAATAAGTAATTTGTTTTCCAACCTTTCTAAGACCTAATTTTGCAGGTTGAATTTTTATATTATATTACAGGCTACTTTGCGTCTTTATTTAATTTATCTTACATCAGGTATTAATTAATCCGATATGATTAAATTGTACCAGAAACCGATATTTCGATTGAATAGTTGCACGTGTACTTTCATCCTGCCGAAAGTAGAAATAAAGATCTGTACCAACATTAAAGCGTCATTTCAAACGGCTCCCGCATTTCCAATTATGATGTCCTGCTCTGGTGAATTCCAAATTATTCCGGCAGGAATTAATTAGGACAGTCCAATTTGCGAAGCTATTACAAAGTTTCCATTAGACAGACCAACGCGGATTACAATGATTACAATCAAACGCATCAAATTTATCAGCAGGTGTATCTATAATACTTGATTATAATTCATGAAATATGGTGAATAAAAATCATTTATTTGCAATAAGCGAGAATTTAATTTTTAGTATGATAAAACTTAAATCATAAGAATACTATGCAATTTCGAGGTGGCACAGCCGCTTCAAAATAGCCTTTCGGTCGCGTTTTCATGATTGTAATGTTTAATTTGTTGATATAAAGTCCCTTAAAACATTTACCTTAATAATGATTATATCAAGAAAATATCACAATTCAAACATTTCTGCAAAGACTTTGCTTCTCATTGATGAGGATTTTGGTTGATTTTAACTCTTAATGGTTCGTAATGTCTAGATCGTGGTAATGCGAGCTCGAGGTAGAGATTTATTAGAAGACAGCTGTGTTAAGCACAATTCCAACATGTCCTTATCATATGCGATTCATTGCATAAGCCGGAATGATTGGAAACTGTGGTCGTTTCAAGATAAATGGTAAAACGTTATCTGATGGAGACAAATCAATTTGTTGAATGATAAATGGAGAAATGTATCGCCGCGGTTATGCTAGGAATTGATTTGTACTCTAATAAATAAAAGAGATGTAGTCCTCATAAAAGAGATGTAGTCCTCATAAAAGAGATGTAGTCCTCATAAAAAAGATGTAGTCCTCTATCATTTTTTGTGCCGTTACATAATCTTTTCTAAATTCAAATTTCGAAGCAACGTGAAGACAGCTTCTGCCTTAAAAAAATATAGTAACATGAGGTGCCACTCCAGAAGGCGTTTACTCATAAAGAAACTCTGGAGCAAAGTCACTTGGATCTTCCGTCAAAACGGAATTTGCACGTATATGGAAGATTCGCCAGAAAGCATGGCTATGATTTTCCGATTCATTTCAATTGGTATTTAGGTCCTAGGTATACTGTGCGTCTCACGAAAAAGGCCCCAAGCTCTAGCGGCTTTATTTTTGACTTAAATTAAAAAAAAAACAAATTTAATATTTGTAATCTTGTAACAGATTTTTTTAAACAGCGGCCATCTTGCCCTCATGATGTTATCGGCCATTTTTTTAAATGGCACCTAAAAAAATGTATTAAAACTATTTTCTAGAGAATTTTCTGTGTTATTCAACGATATAATCATTTCATAGGTTTGAATTATATTTTTTTTGAGAAAAACGCAAAACCAATTTTAAAAAAAAGTTGGCCATGGATTCATGTTTTTTTGCACCTTGTACATTATCAATATCATCCGATCCTGCAAAATGCTCGATGCACATTTAAAATATCATTTCAGTTATGAAAGTTAAATATTTTTATAGCGTGTTAAAAGTGCATTCGACATCGTTACAAAATAAAATACCATTTTTAACACTTGTACATTAACTTTAACTATTGTTACCATAGCAACGAAATAATAAAGGCTAAAAGAAAATTCAAAATTATTAGAAGCACTTTTAAATAACAAACAACTTTTATACATATCATTTTTATATTCGGTTTGTAATTAAAAAAATGCCGTATTTTGCCTTATTTTTAGACACTGTTTAAATAAATAGGACTTTATTTGCAACTACAATATTATTTATTGGTCAGCGCCAAAAATGTTTGCCGCTATAACCAAAATAAAGTTTTGCGGAATTATTCTTAATATGCAATTTTCGTTTTCAAAATTTGTTAACAAATATGGTAAGAACGATGGAATAAAAGGGATTTTTATGATAAATTTAATCTTTATCAATTTTTTTTTATTTTAGTGGAATTTCGAAAAATATTTCCTGTTGGCCAATATCAAAATAATCGAGGCAATCTGCCTGGAAACAAATTGTCATCACGCTCAACTCGAATTTGAGTAAGTGAATAGTGCACCTCGCGATTAAAAAAAATCAAAAAATATTATCACACTTCGAATTACCTTCAATTGTTTCCAATGGTCTAAAAAATAGTATATTTTTGACATATCTAAAAATAATTGACGTATCTGGCTTGTAAACAAAATGGCGGCACTCTGAACTTCTTGAATTTGAGTGACGGAAATGTGCACCTCGTGATTAAAAAAATTCTAAAAATATTATCGCATGTGGAATTACCTTTAAATTTTTCAAATACACTTAGAAATAACGTATTTTTGATATATCAAAAAATAGTTGACGCACCTTGCTTGTAAATAAAATCTCGGCACTCTGAACTTGAATTTGAGCGAGTGAAATGTGCATCTCGTGATTTAAAAAATTCTAAAAATATCATCCCATGCGGAATTACCTTCAAATTTATCAAATGCGCTCAGAAATAATATTGATATCTTATATTTAAAAAAATTGTTGACGCATCTTGCTTGTAAACACGATGGCAGCACTCTAAACTCGATTTATAATCACCGGATTAAAAAAATTCTAAAAAAATATCACCCGCGGAATTTGCTTAAAAATTTCCAAATTTGTTTAGAAATAACATATTTTTGACATACTAAAAGATAGCTGACGCATCTTGCTTGTATACAAAATGGCAGCACTCTAAACTGGAATTTGAGTGAATGAAATATGCACCACCTCAAATTATCGCCCGTGGAATTTGCTTCAAAATTTCTAGATTTGCTTTAAAATAACATATTTTTGACACAACGAAAGATAATTAACGCACCTTGCTTGCAAACAAAATGGCAGCACTCTGAATTGGAATTTGAGTGAGTGAAATGTGCACTGCCTGATTAAATAAATTCTAAAAAAAATTATCGCTCGCGGAATTTGCTTCAAAATTTCCAAATTTGCTTAGAAATAACATATTTTTGACATAACGAAAAATAATTGACGCACCTTGCTTGTAAACAAAATGGCAGCACTCTGAACTGGTATTTGAGCGAGTGAAATGTGCACCACCTGATTAAAAAAATTCTAAAAAAAAGTATCGCCCGCGGAATTTGATTCAACATTTCCAAATTTGCTTTAAAATAACATATTATTGACATACCAAAAGATAATTAACGCACCTTTCCTGTAAACAAAATGGCAGTACTTTGAATTGGAATTGGAGTGAGTGAAATATGCACCACCTGATTAAAAATATTCTAAAAAAATTTCGCTCGCGGAATTTGCTTAAAAATTTCTAAATTTGCTTGGAAATAACATATTTTTGACATAACAAAAGATAATTGACGCACCTTGCTTGTAAACAAAATGGCAGCACTCTGAACTGTAATTTGAGTGAGTGAAATATGCACTGACTGATTAAAAAAATCTAAAAAAATTATCGCCCGCGGAATTTGCATCAAAATTTCTAAATTTGCTTAGAAATAACATATTTTGGACATAAAAAAAGATAATTGACGCACCTTGTTTGTAAACAAAATGGCAGCACTCTGAACTAGAATTTGAGTGAGTGAAATGTGCACCGCTTGATTGTAAAATTCCTAAAAAAATTATCGCCCGCGGAATTTGCTTCAAAATTTCCAAATTTGCTTAGAAACAACGTATTTTTGACATAGCAAAAGATAATTGATGCACCTTGCCTGTAAACAAAATGGCAGTACTCTGAACTAGAATTTGAGTGAGTGAAATGTGCACTACCCGATTCAAAAAATTCTAAAAAAAATATCGCCTGCGGAATTTGATTCAAAATTTCCAAATTTGCTTAAAAATAACATAGTTTTGACATAACAAAAGATAATTGACTCACCTTGCTTGTAAACAAAATGGCAGCACTCTGAACTGGAATTTGAGTGAGTGAAATATGCATCTTGTGATTAAAAACATTCTAAAAAAAATATCGCTGGCGGAATTTGCCTCAAAAATTCTAAATTTGCTTAGAAATAACATAGTTTTGACATAACAAAAGATAATTGACTCACCTTGCTTGTAAACAAAATGGCAGGACTCTGAACTAGAAATTGAGTGAGTGAAATGTGCACCACCCGATTAAAAAATTCTAAAAAAATTATCGCCCGCGGAATTTGATTCAAAACTTCCAAATTTGCTCAAAAATAACATAGTTTTGACATAACAAAGGATAATTGACTCACCTTGCTTGTAAACAAAATGGCAGCACTCTGAACTAGAATTTGAGTGAGTGAAATATGCACCTTCTGATTAAAAGAATTCTAAAAAAAGTATCGCCCCCGGAATTTGCTTCAAAATTTCTAAATTTGCTTAGAAATAACATATTTTTGACATACCAAAAGTTAATTGGCCTATCTTGCTTGTAAAAAAAATGGCAGCACTCTGAACCCGATTTTGAGTTAGTGAAATGTGCCCCTGATTAAAAAAAATCTAAAAAAATTATCGCCCACGGAATTTGCTTCAAAATTTCCAAATTTGCTTAGAAATAACATGCTTCTGACATATTAAAAGGTAATTGGCGCACCTTGCTTTTAAACAAAATGTCAACACTACATTCCATAGGGTTCTTGTTTGCTCTCCAGTCAAAATGATCATTGACCCTTCAACGTCCGACCGGCCGCCGCCTCTGATTTTGGCCGCTACAGGTGGCTCTGCCCTGCCTGTACGTTCCGCCGGCAGTCCTATTGGCGCCATTAGCGGACACACAGTGCAATTTATGGCCCTTGGGCTTGTAAGCAACAATAATCAATATGTAGTGTGTTGATTTCTGGGGTAATATTTTTTGTTAGGTTAGGGGAGCAGTGTTATTATAGTCAAGTTGTCAGTGTATTCCTTATAATTATTTACAGTGTTGCAATATCAAGTTTTTCTTGTACAGCAAAAATATATCAGATGCCTAAATTGATAACTGACAACAGTGCAAGCTTTCAAAAATCATAACTACAAATTGAAAAAAACGCAACCCCAAAGTGTTTATTTCTCATGTGTACCAGCCTACATTTCACCGTAGCAATTTATACAGAAACTAAAACATCACAGTTGACAGATTTTTAGACTATTTTAAAGTTAAAATCGTGGAATTTAATTAATTAAAATAAAATGTTTAATGTTGGCGGCGTTTACTTCGTGGTACATCTTGATTGTAGATTGGAATAAAACACTTTAACTTTTTTTTACCACTATATTTTATTTATGTGACTAGTTTCGACCATTCACTGGTCATTTTCAAACACTCAAGTGTTTTATTCCAATCTAAAATAAAATGTATGCATCACGCGCATAATTATAGGTTATGGCTATTGGTGCATACATGGCTTTTATTTTAACTCTGAACATATGATTGTTAATACCTATGAGGGCATCCCTGTCTTAATCCCACCCCGCCACGTCCTGAACCTCTCCGACACATCCACTCCCACTTTTGCCACCACCCGAGCTTCCTTATACACTCCCCTTATCCACTCTACCATACTCTCACTCACTCCTTTTCTCCTCACATATTCTAACAACCTCTCCCTCGGCACTGAGTCGTAAGCCGCTTTTAAATCCAGAAACACCGCATGCTTCCCTTCTCTTCCGTTCACAACTTTTCACAACCATCATGGCTATCTTGTACCCGGTGTACATCACCGTGATTCCTCTATAGTTAACCACATTCTTGTCGTCCCCTCCTTTGTGTACCGGGCACATCATACCCACTCTCCATGCCGCCGGTATGCTCTCTGCAAGGGCGTTTCCAGCCAATTAGTCTAGGGGGGTAATTAAAAAAAAAGATAAATAAACTGGTGCTTCCTCTGAAATCTCCCTCTCCTTTTCCAAAGTTTTAAAGAGTTGGAAAAATTTACTGGTTATATTATTTGTTTGGAATATGAAATATCGGTAATTTTTAACAATAAAAATTCATTAGTGAAAAATTCTTAGGGGGGAGGGGTAATTACCCGATTACTCTCCCCTTGAAACCACCACTAGCTCTTTACTCCTCTCCACATTTTGTTGATTATCTACCTGAACCTCTTCTTTCCCCTTTCTCCTATCTCCTTCCATATTTCTGCCTTCAACCCATCAATTCCTGCTGCCTTTCCTCCTTTCACTTCCTCGAACGCTCTCTTCACCTTCTCCTCCGCGAACTCTTCCGCCATATATCATCGCCTTTCTTGCCCCACTTCCTCCGGGCATCCGCTAGTTTCTCTGCACATTCTTGTCCATTCCTTCAGCGCCTCCTCCTTTCACCTCTCCTCAGTACCTTCTACATTTCTGCGTCATTCCTGCATTTCTTTAACTTGCTCTTTCCACCGCCTGCATTTTCTTTCTCTCGCATATACCATAATATTTATTTTTTGTTACCGCTAATTTCCTCTCCTTCCCTCCACTTCTCCACTGCCCTCCTCACTTCACTTTTTGCCTGTCTACATTCTTCATCAAACCCCATACTCCCTCCTCCTTTCCCTCCCTTTGCTTTTCTTCCGCAACCCACTATTACCTCCTCCATCTCCTCCATAGATTTGACGTCTTCCCACTGGATCCTCCTCAGCCTCTTCCTCATTTCTTCTATTGCCTTCGCCACACACTCTAGTTTCCCAATTCCCTGCTTCCCCTCCGTCTTTTTCCCCTTCTCCATCCATACCTCTACTTTTACTTACAAAAACTAGTAGAATTTCTTACAAAACTGAAATATCTCTAAAGTAACAATTAGATTCGACGATATTTGCATAGAATTTTCATAATCATCACTTAAATATTTGATTGTGTAACTAGATTAACATTTAAAATTCAATTATAACATTTTCACTGTACATTATATCGCGTAACACTTTGTTGATATAAAATTAACATTTAATCAAGCTCACTGGGAATTGCTGTCTGGTTTTATGTAAACGTAATTTATATAAATCACATTTCGTACGGTAGGAAAACGCCTGATAGCAGGGTGTGGAAAACATTGCTTCCACATAAACGCAACACCTCCGCTGAAAGTAACAAATGGTTTTATTGGTAAGCACGCGAGCGCCCATTTAGAACGCTAATAATCCACGAGATAGGCGCTTGATTAATTCCTCAATCACGGAATTGTGACGTTTACCTTATTATCTTAATTATTTACGCATTAAAAATATAAACAAAGTCCTCCAATGGGGTATTCCATCACGGCAATTTAATTCCCGACGGCGCCGTTACATTACACTCGTCCATAATTCAAGGCGGCGAAGGGAGCAAAATTAAATAATCATAATTTCACCCTCGCCAACGGACTGTGAGCTTCATCGTTCGATGGATGTAGTTGCTTTATAATGCACAATCAACAAGCTTTTAAAATCTAATGGTTTTCATTGGACTATTGATGAGATAGCATGCAATCACATTTTTTTTTGGCCTCGGATGCATATCCATAGGGCTAGCTCAAGGCGGTTAGGATGTTTGATTGGAACTGGTGGTCGGTGAAAATTTTTTCTAATAATAATAATAACAGCGAATGCTCTGTTTGCCATGTTAAACAGATATACAGTGCGAGTCTCCAACTTGGAATAAATTCTGTAAATCAAAGAATGTTTATTCTTCGGAAATATGCTCAGACACATCGATTAGTATTTTAAATTGCGCTCTTTATGATGTAATAAAATTTTATACAGCGTGTCCCAAATTTGAGATATGACGTCATTGACTATTTTTTTTAATAGCAACCCTAATTTTTTTATCACTATTCTTAAAGAGTATATCAAGTTACACATGTGTGCCAAATTTCAAAAAATTTTTCCCTGTCATTTAGAAGATATTTAACAAACATTATCAAATTTGTAGAATGAAGAAATCAAGTCACCTTAATCGATTTTTTATGCATTTTAAAAGTGGAATGCCAAAACGTGCTGGTTTGTCATTTTTTTTTCAAACTGACGTTTATCATTTTGACGTTTAGTTATAAAAACAAGTAAGAAGTGTAGCATCGCATTCCACGCATATTCGAGTGAGGAGAGTATTAGTCGTTCCATTGTTGTGTTGACTGTTGTTCACCGTTGGTCGAAAAATTATTATTATTATTATTTATTATTATTTATTATTTAACGGTTAACACCTTTTTTACAAAGCATTTCCATATACAATAAAATAAAAAAAAAAGAGTAATTGAAACATAATTTACTATATAACATGAAAACTAAATCTAAAAATTTAAGAGCTAAAACTAATAACTAAAAACTAAAACTAAAACTAAAATTAAAGAAAAAAGAAAAAAAAAATTTAAGTACTAACAAACATATAAAAGAAAAGAAAAGAAAAGTTCCACCAGCGAATATAATTCGCTATAACAAAGTAATAAGTGGAATCCGACCCAGAGAAACTTTAAACAAAACATATGAACTACCAAATAAATCAAAGTTAACGTAACAATTAAGAGCGTTGGCGTATCTCGTGCAGCGCATTAAAGTATTATAATAACTATAATTAGAAGTAACCATATGAATTCTAAAAACTGGTTTCTGTCTGGATAATCTAGTTGATTGCGGAACAAAGAAATTTAAACATGAAAGTAAGTCGGTGTTGATGTGTCCAGAAACAATTTTGTGCAGTAGACAAAGATCAAATTTAATTCTACGCAACTCCAGTTTATCAATGTTAAGATAACTGCAGATCATATCATAGTTCTTAAATGGTAAATTCATTTTAAACGAGATGAAAGAACAAAATTTTTTCTGGACAGATTCAATTTTACACGAGTACTTCTTATAATATGGTGACCAAATTTGAGAACAATACTCCAAATTAGATCTGACCAAAGCGCAGTAAATAATCTTAGTCGTTTCACAGTCGAAATGCTTACAATGCCTCAATAAAAATCCAAGTAACCGAATTGCCTTATTACACATTTGAGATATATGAGATGCAAAGGATAATTTTGAATCTAATAAAACTCCTAGGTCACGCATGACTGATACAGTATCGAGACTGACATCATTGATGTTATATGTGCATCCAATATTAACAGCTCTTTTGCTGAAAGTTATCGATTTACATTTACCAATATTTAAAAATAAATGATTACTGACGCACCAGCTACCCAAATTATCCAAATCAATCTGCAAATCGAAACAATCTGAAATGTCATCAATGCAACGATAGACTTTAAGATCGTCAGCAAACAGTAAACAGTTCGAATTTATGAAACAGTTGCAGATATCATCAATAAATATAAGAAATAATATAGGTCCAATGTGTGAACCCTGAGGCACACCGGAAGTCACCAGAATTGGAGATGATATATAATTGTTGATGTTAACCGCCTGTCGACGGCCTTCTAAAAAACATTTAATCCACCTCACCGTCAAATCGTGGAACCCATACCTATATAACTTAGTAACCAATATAGAGTGCTGCACCCTGTCAAACGCCTTTGCAAAGTCAGTGTAAATGGCATCAACTTGAACATGATTTTCAAAAGCATTAATCAAAAAGTGTTGGAATTCCAATAGGTTTGATGTGGTCGATTTGCCCTTTACAAAACCGTGCTGCTGACTGGCGAATAAGTGTTTGGTCGAGAATACTATTTGTTTAGTGATCAAATCGTCTAAGACTTTAGGGATTGCTGATTGAATGGCAACTCCACGATAATTGCCAACACATTTTCTATCCCCAGTTTTAAAAATTGGGGAGATGTAACTAAACTTCCAAACACTAGGGACACAGGCTAATTTAATGGAAATAGAAAATAAAATATGCAATGGCTCCGACAGAGAACATACACACCTACACAGGAAATCACCCGGTATGCCATCAGGCCCACACGTGAAGTTGTTATTAAGAGATTGAAGTGAATTGAAAACATCCTGTAGTGATATCTGCAATACCTCGGAAATGACAGTTTTAGTTGTCTCGAATTTAAATGTATCACTATTAACTGCACAGGCATAGACTTCTGTAAAGTACTCAGCAAAAGCATTAACAATATCGTTGCCTTCAACAAAAATAGTGTCTTTGAAAGATATAGATGATGGAATACCACTTGAGCCCATTGCATCATTTATAAACATGCCGTACTTAACTGAAACCCACAAAATCGAAATTTTAATGATGATTGGCTATGGAGATAGGACAAGAACACAAAATGAAGTTATTTATTTATTTAGAGAGAAGTATCCTGACTTACCAGCCATATCTCAAAGTACCGTAAGCAAGATTGAAAGTCAGTTTCGGGAAAATGGGCATTTAAGAAAAACGAATAATCATCGTCAGAATGCGCTGAGTGAAGAGGTCAAAATTGATGTACTTCTCTCTGTTCAGGAAAATCATCATGTCTCCTCTAGGCAGATGGCTAGGGAACTCAAAATTAGCCAGTCTTCAGTGTCAAGAATCCTTAGAGAGCAAACATTTCATCCTTATAAAATGACAATCCTCCAGGAACTCACCGAAGATGATCCGGATAGAAGACTTCAGTTTTGCGAAAAAATGATAGATCTACTAGATAGAAATGTTCTAAAAATAGAAAATATATTGTTTTCCGATGAATCAACGTTTATGTTAAATGGTGAGGTAAATCGTCAAAATTGCCGTTATTGGGCAGACAAGAACCCACACTGGATGAGGGAAGGCCACACTCAATATCCAGAAAAAGTTAATGTTTGGGCAGGGATTGTTGGTGATCGAATTTTAGGACCAATTTTCTTTCCAAATAATCTCAATGGAGCGGGATATTTACAATTCTTAGAGGAAGAGCTAATTCCGAGTTTGGCTATTTTGTTTCCTTGCCCTGTAGAAGCTGACGTCCCGAATAGAAACATCTGGTTTCAACAGGACGGTGCGCCTCCTCATTTTGCAAGGCGTGTCCGTGAGTACCTGGATAATGTATTTCCACGAAGATGGATTGGCAGAAGAGGACCAGTTGAATGGCCACCCAGGTCTCCGGATTTAACACCTATGGACTTTTTCTTATGGGGGTACTTGAAAAGCAAAGTTTTTAAGACCAAACCGCCAAATCTTGAGGAGTTGAAAGAACGAATAAGACAGGAGTGTAGACTAATTTCCCCCGAAGTAATTAGAAATGTTCAAAACGAGTTTCAGTTCCGTTTAGGGTATTGTCAGTTAGAAAATGGACAACATTTTAAGCATTTATTGAAGAAAGACTATTAAGTTGAATTCATTTTTCAAATTTGATACTGTTTGTTAAATATCTTCTAAATGACAGGAAATAAAAATTTGAAATTTGGCACACATGTGTAACTTGATATACTCTTTAAAAATAGTGATAAAAAATTAGGGTTGCTATTAAAAAAAATAGTCGACGTCATATCTCAAATTTGGGACACGCTGTATAAAATTTTATTACAACAAAAAGAGAGCAATTTAAAATACTAATCGACTTGTCCGAGCATATTTCCGAAAAATAAACTTTGTTTGATTTACTGAATTTATTCCAAGTTAGAGACTCGCACTGTATGTTCAAGCAAATTGTTACTGAGAAGGATAGCCAGATAGAGAAACAGCAGACAATTGCATAATCTTTATCATCATCTTCAGCAAACGATGAATAAATGGGATTTGTGCAAAACAGTTTTAAAAATTTACTCTGAAAACACACCGAAGATAATAAAATAGTCCTTAGTTCGATACATGTGTATATTTTTGTGAACATAAGTTATTATATATTTATTAACTCAACTACAAATGACTAAGAGTCGAAAAAAGTTGTGAGAAGGACAGATAGAGATTCTCGTTACGTTTTTGTGGGACGGTTACTGCGCCAAAGTCCTCACCATAAGTCCATAGTTTTTGTAAATAAATAGATCGTGCCAACTAGCTTACATTAATTTATCACGAGGCGAAAATGTTAAAAACTACTTATACAGAATTTCAATCCTAATATTTAAGTAGTTTGGCAGTGATACCTGCACAAAGGAAAACAAATTAAAGCTCAATAATTTCTGAACGAATCTGTAAAAGTTAGAGAGAATAGAAATCGGGAATGAGCTAAATAATCAAATTTTTAACCACTATTTTCATTATTATACAGTAGTGCAATAATATAAAAAAAGTTATATGATTATATTCCTATCCTTCCAATATTATTTTCTCTAGTTTGAATATTGGTATTTGACGTACTTCTTCCCCCCGTGATTTATGAATGATATTTCTCCCGAATTCAATTTCAAAAACAGTAGACAGAGAGTAATTTGCGGTCGTCGTCGTTGCCATACGTGGGATTTCTTTTTGGGCTCGGATTAGATTTATTTTCCAGATGGGGGGGAAACCGGCGAAAGCGTAATGGCGGTGAAATCCGAAAGCGCTTCCGGATGTGAGTAATAAGAGAGCAGCGAGCAGTCGTTCCTCCCTTCGTTACATCCGCTGATATCTTGCGGTGTTAATCTCGACCCGCAGCCGCAACTATTCTACCCGCAGATAGACATAAATATTTAGCGGGGGACCTGTTGAATCAACAAACTCCCGGGGATGCTAATACCACCGACTGCCCCAGGGGGGGACTGCTCGACTGATTTGCATCTTGCGGAGATTACATAAATTAGTAACACTGCATGATTGATACGGTTTGTGATAGTGTTGACGTTGTAACAAGCTCCATGTAAATATTCAATTGGATTCATGTAAGTGCATAGTTGGTATGTTATACTGTGGAGTACGAAAAAACTAAAGATGTATGCCCTATGATCTGAGTAACATTTCTGGATCTATGCTTTTCTAATAGTGAAAACTTAACGATCATTCCCTCTAATGACAATCTGTTCAAGAATAGTATTCACCATATTGCTTATTCACTGTGTTTACAATTAGTAACCAACCCTAATGACCTTGAAGATTATGATATCTTTTACGACTTTAAATCAGCTGATTATTATAGTATTAACTACCATTTGTCTAATGTTTCTTGGTCTCATCTGCTTATGAACCATGATATCGAATCTGCCGTCGATATATTTTACGATGTTATATATAATTTAATAAGTAGGTTTGTTCCAGTTAGGATTTCGAAAGTATCGAATAAGGATTTGATCAAGTTAATTTATGAGAAAAAACACGCCCACCGCATATTCAAACAAACTGGGGACTTACGAGATTATGAGGTCTTTAGAAATATTAGATCACAATGTTCTAATATGAGTAAAGATTTGCACAGGTTGTATACCAACGACATAGAAAATAAAATTAATTCCAATTGTAAACATTTCTGGTCATTTGTAAAATCTCAACAGCTAACTAATAGCTTTCCCAATGTAATGTATCTCAATGATAAAGTCAGCAAAAATGGCCAGGAATGTGCTGACCTTTTTGCGGAATATTTCGCTGGTGTATATGATAACACCCCACCGATTCCAGTAACATTTCACTATATTTATAACAACCTTGTGGATCTAAATAAATTTACCAGATGATTATAAATGCGGCCCTGATAATATACCCAACTATTTTATCAAAAAATGCTCTTTCTCCTTTGCCGAAGCATTAAATATATTATTTAACAAGTCTCTGGTTTCCGGCATATTTCCGTCTATTTGGAAAGAATCATTCATTATTCCATTATATAAATCTGGTAATCAGAATCTGGTTGATAATTACAGAGGCATCTCTATTCAATCACAAATCCCTAAAATGTTTGATAGTATTGTATCCGAGCAAATTATGTGGCATTGTAAAAACATTATCTGCACGATTTTATGGAAGGTCGATCTACTGTAAGCAATTTATTAATTTACCAAAGTTATATACGATCATCATTGGAGAAAGGAATCCAAGTTGACTCTGTCTACACTGACTTTTCCAAGGCCTTTGATCGAGTCAACCATACAATTTTGTTACAGAAGTTAGAGGCCTTGGGATTCGGGGAGATGGTATTATCTTGGTTAAAAAGTTTTTTGATGCATCGTAGGCAATTTGTGAAAATTTCAAACTACCGTTCACGTTCGGTTGATGTCACTTCGGACGTGCCTCAAGGTTCGCATTGTGGTCCTATTCTATTTCTTTTATTTGTAAACGACCTTGGGGCATATTTAACCCATTGTAATTTTCTCCTATTTGCGGATGATTTAAAATTATTCACTTCCATAAAATCTCAAAATGATGTATCGCATTTGCAGACAGATCTTAATAATTTGCTTCACTGGTGCAATATTAACAAGTTATTTTTAAACTATAATAAATGTTTATGTATCTCATTTAATCGCGGTAGAGTAATTTCTAATAATTATTTCTTTGATGGTTACAAATTAATCAATGTTAGCGAAGTTAAAGATCTTTGAATCCTACATGATTCTCGTTTAACATTTCATAACCATGTCTTCGTATTCAGATTCTCTCAAAATTTCAGTATTAATACATTAAAACTATTATACGTAGGCTTAGTTAGGCCTCATTTAGAATACGCTAGTTAGATTTGGTCTCCATTCTATAACAATTCATCAATTAAATTAGAAAGCGTCCAAAGCAAATTTTGTCAAATGGTTTCCTGCAGGCGCGGCATTTCAAGGGAACATTATAGTTATTCGGACTCCTTAAATTTTTTAAAGTTACAAAATTTAAAGCAAAGAAGAATATTTCTAGATTTATGTTTTGGTTTCAAACTTATTAATGGCCTTTTTGACTGCCCTGATTTGCTTGAAACCATTGATTTCAATGCCCCGTCCGGAATAACTACACGATCAAAACTATGTAGAATACTACGATTTCTTAATATTCTGCTGAATAAATATAATCATATTATTATATTCAACATTCATCTATGTCAACATAAAATGTCAACTGAGACGCGTTAACTTGTCAATATGTGATCCCTGATGTACCAAACTGTTATTTATGTATCGCTATTGCAGTCTCTTTAATCTAGCTTTAGTTCTATGATTTGTTTTTGTCCTACATTGTAATTAAAATAAAATTAATGTTCGGTGTAAATGGAGTTATCCGTTAATAAACAAATAAATAAATAAATAGTTTTGGTAGATAGCAGTTATTTTTTCAGTTGATGCAGTTACTTTAATTGAGGAAATGCTGTTTATAATAAAGGAGTTGGATGATTTTGGAGTTGGTTTTCGAGCCCTGGACATTTTTTTCTTGCCAGGCCCCTGATAAATACATCACATTTAGTAGTAGATAGTCATGGCTGTTATAGTTGGATAGGACAAAATTGAATAATCTCTAGGCAACAAAGATATTAATTGTAAGGGTCGTTTTACGACGTCTTTTAACTTTTCAATTTTCAAGTGGTCAGAAACCGTCCCATAAATATACCCAGGGCCGTTCCCAGCGGGGGTGCTGAAGATGTATCCGCACTAGGGCATCTGACCTAAGGGGCGGCCGGCAGCAGCTTAGCCGCCCCGTGGGCGCCTCTGGGTTTTAGTCTGAAATTCTTAAAAGTGATACTTGTGTGCACGCGATTAGACGGATTAGACTTATTAAATAAATTCAATAAAACGAAATGAAGCCTGAATATATTTTGTTTTATTGAATTTATTTAATGTTTTCTGCAACAAGTAAGGTTGTTACTAATTTATAGATTAGACTTAATAGAGTTAATAGTTGACGTAAGTTTATTTGCAATCTAGTAAAGAATGTTGCGGTAGTAAAAAAGAATAATCTTAGCCCTTAAATGTCATAAAGAAAAATCAGAGGACAATCTGGTGCCTATCACCAAAAAATAAAGGAATTGAAAACAAAAGAAAGAAATGAGCTAAGTGGAGCTCTGACAAAGTTTTTGGTTTCTTCAAAAACTCGAGTGTCACGTGCTTCAGGTAGTTCCACTATCGAAATTGTTCTTTATGCACTTTAAACATCACTAGAAAATCTAGAGTCATTATTTTGACAACCAGCTGGCACATTATTTTCTTCCCCATCTGAATCGAAAACGAAAAATCCTGGAGAAGAGGATAGTGTTGGGAACCCTCAATTTTGATCCAGGCACATGGCCTGATTTATTTAATTATTCCTCGACTTATTGAGTATTTAGTGAAGAATTGACCCACACACCTTCGTGATATTACTTTCCCTTCAGAAGAAACTAATAGAAGATTTTCATCAAAATGTTGTGATAGAATTCTAAAAATAGCGAAAAGGTCGCTTGAAATTGGCTTGTTTATTCTATTAAATTGAATTAAACTATTCAGGAAAAATATTATTGAGTTGACCCGGTATTTTCTGCAACATGAAAACAGTGCACAGCATATCGTCGGTGAAGCGGCAATACCGCCTATTTCACATTTACCAAATTTGATAGGAGAGGCAGAAAAACTAATTTATAGCTTTCTGGGAAAAGATTGATGTTAAAATCTAAATTTTGGTCCAAATGGCGATTATCTCACATTTACAAAATTTGACAGGAGAGGCAAAAAAACTAACTTATTGCTTTCTGGGAAAAGATTGATGTTAAAATCTGAATTTTGGTCGAAATGACGATTATCTCACATTTGCCAAATTTGATAGGAGAGGCAAAAAAACTAACTTATAGCTTTCTGGGAAAAGATTGATGTTAAAATCTAAATTTTGGTCCAAATGGCGATTATCTCACATTTACAAAATTTTACAGGAGAGGCAAAAAAACTAACTTATTGCTTTCTGGGAAAAGATTGATGTTAAAATCTGAATTTTGGTCGAAATGGCGATTATCTCACATTTGCCAAATTTGACAGGAGAGGCAAAAAAAACTAACTTATAGCTTTCTGGGAAAATATTGATGTTAAAATCTAAATTTTGGTCCAAATGGCGATTATCTCAAATTTACAAAAATTGACAGGAGAGGCAAAAAAACTAACTTATAGCTTTCTGGGAAAAGATTGATGTTAAAATCTGAATTTTGGTCGAAATGGCGATTATCTCACATTTGCCAAATTTGACAGGAGAGGCAAAAAAAACTAACTTATAGCTTTCTGGGAAAATATTGATGTTAAAATCTAAATTTTGGTCCAAATGGCGATTATCTCAAATTTACAAAAATTGACAGGAGAGGCAAAACAACTAACTTATAGCTTTCTGGGAAAAGATTGATGTTAAAATCTAAATTTTGGTCCAAATGGCGATTATCTCACATTTACAAAATTTGACAGGAGAGGCAAGAAAACTAACATATAGCTTTCTGGGAAAAGATTGATGTTGAAATCTCAATCTTGGTCCAAATGGCGGTTAGGTGGTATTGCCGCTTCGTCAATGATATTCAAGGCTAGAAGAATGGAATGCAAATGAACTGTAAAGATACGAATCTTAAGTATTATAACACGGAAACAAAACAAAAATGGTGGCGCGCCATTATTGAAAGATTGGTAGCAATTGTCCAATTTTTAAGTGGTCATCGTTTGGCTTTTTTTTTTCCACTGAGTTGTATCATCCTAATAATGGAAACTTTATGAAAGCTGCAGAAATGTATTGTAAATTTAATCCAACTATAGCAAAGCATGTACAAAATGTACAAACATCACTATATTATTATATTTTTCATATTTAAGAAAATGTTGGGAAAAACAAAAAAACAGTCAAGGTAAACACCCACTTCCGCTGTACGAAATTTTACCAAAAGCTTTTCAATCCTTCGGATTATTAAATAAGACTTATGTTCAAAGTTTCGTATCAATTGCTCAATTAGTTTTTGAGATACAGCGCGTATAGACACACACACAGACACACACACACACACACAGACAGACACACACAGACACACACACACAGACACACACACACACACACACAGACAGACACACACAGACACACACACACAGACACACACACAGACACATACACAGACACACACACACAGACACACACACGCACAGACACACACACAGGCACAACATTTTTTTTCCAGAAATTGTTGAAATGTCATCTAGGGACCCCAAAACGGATATTTTCGTAAAACAAATTAAAAAAAAAAAAATCATTACTTTCTCGTACTTCGTACCGGAGAAAGTAAAAAAAAAATTGAATTTTTTTTCAAGATCACAATACTTTCTCGTACTTCGTAACAGAGAAAGTAAAAATCTAACTCGTTTGTTGTCCGAAGTGTGAATTGTACAAAATATAATGTCAAAATAGAAGAATATATACAATAGTGTATTACAAAACGAGTTCAATAAGTGGGAAAAAAGGCCTAATGAACGAGCTTTTTACAGTATTTTTTTTTTATTTTGCCCCTTTTATTCCTTTTTTAAATTAAAATATCGCCCATATATATTTAGAAAATTGTATGGTGGTTGGTAACACTGATAACTGACATTTCAATTTGAAATTAGTTTGCGATTTCCACACATCACCTAACCTCAAAACTATCGCGCCGAAAATTTAGCACCGGTAGACAGATCTGAATTTCAACGGTGTTAACCTTGAAAAATTGATATTACCGCACTGAGCGAGCCCTTACCGAGCCCATATGAGTGCGTTTTAAACGCAAAATAAAAAAAAATCTTTATTACTAGTATTTTACATTTTAAGATCGCCAGAGAACACAGCCAATTGTCATTCTTTGGATTGCGCTTTCTTTCGAACGAAAAAAAAAATAGAAGAACAATTGCCACATTAATGAAAGTTTCAAATTTTACTTAAAATATATTACCCTTAATAATTCTGAAAAAACCTATAACACCCCATCACTAAGTTTTGAGATAATCACCCAAGGACACAGCCAATTATCATGTTGAGGTTGCGCTTACTTTCGAATGAAGAAAAAAATAGAAAAACAATTGCCATATAAATAAAACTTTCGGAATTTACTTAGAATACATTCTTCTTGATAATTCTGTAATAATCTTTAAAAACACATCAGTAAATTTTGAGATATTCACCCAAGAATACAGCCTATTGTTATTCTGAGGTTGTGCTTTCTTCGAATATAAAAAAAAAATAGAAAACCAATTGACACGTAATTGAAACTTTCAGAATTTACTTAGAATACATTTCCCTTGATAAGTATGTAAAAATCTGAAAACATCGCATCACTAAATTCCGAGATAATCACCCAAGAATACAGCCAATTATCATTCTGAGGTTGCGTTTTCTTCGAATAAAAAAAAATAGAAAACCAACTGACACACAATTGAAACCTTCTGAATTTACTTGGAATACATTTCCCTTGATAATTATGTAGAAATATTAAAACACCCCCTCACTAAATTTCGAGATAATCACCCAAGAATACAGCCAATTATCATTCTGAGGTTGCGCTTTCTTCGAATAAAAAAAATAGAAACCCAACTGGCACACAATTAAAACTTTCTGAATTTACTTATAATACATTTCCCTTGATAATTCTGTAGAAACCTTAAAACACCCCCTCACTAAATTTCGAGATAATCACCTAAGACTACAGCTAATTGTCATTCTGAAGTTGCTCTTTCTTCGAATAAATCAAAAGAAAATTTTAACAGTTGATTCCAGAGCAGCATTTAGGCCACGTACTGCGCAAGAATTTGAAAAAAAATCAAAGCAGTAGATTTGGAGAGAATGTCCCATTTTGTTCAAAGAAAATATTTCTGAAATAAACAATTTGAAAGCGTTTTTTTTTTTAGAATTGTAGACAGATAAAATTGAAGAAGCGTATAAAAAATATTTCTAAAAGAACATTTTGAAGGTAAATTTGCAAAATTTTGTCGAATTTTAAGAAGCATCTCAATTAATTTGAAACAAATTTTTGAAAACTATTTCAACTGAGTTTTTTAATTAAATAAAATACCGACTGGAAGTTAGCCACGAATCCGGCGCCTCCACCATTTTTGCCTTTAGTAAATTTTCATAATTAATCAAATTGCTGTAGTGCCATAGTAATAACAATAAGCTTTTAACTTAGGATTTACCCCGATTTTTCGATAAGACATCTATCGAAACATGGTAAATTTTCAAAAAATCAAAAGTCATCGTTAGGCGTAGTTTAGGTTCGATATTTTTGGCCACAAATGTTCTATAGGGCTTTGTTTACAATATTTAAGTTTAAAATAATGACACATATTCTTCATTATTGTTTAAATAATTATTTACCCAGACACTTTTACGAAATTTCGTCAATTTTCAAAAAATCAAAAGTCATCGTTAGGCGTAGTTTAGGTTCGATATTTTCAGCCACAAATGTTCTATAGGGCTTTGTTTACAATATTTAAGTTTAAAATAATGACACATATTCTTCATTATTGTTTAAATAATTATGTACCCAGAAACTTTAACGAAATTTCGTCAATTTTCAAAAAATCAAAAGTCATCGTTAGGCGTAGTTTAGGTTCGATATTTTCAGCCACAAATGTTCCATGGGCCTTTGTTTACAATATTTAGGCTTAAGAACATGACACATATTCTTCATTTTTGTTTAAATAATTATTTACCCAGACACTTTTACAAAATTTAGTCTATTTTCAAAAAAATCAAAAGTCATCGTTAGGCGTAGTTTAGGTTCGATATTTTTGGCCACAAATGTTCTATAGGGCTTTGTTTACAATATTTAAGTTTAAAATAATGACACATATTCTTCATTATTGTTTAAATAATTATTTACCCAGACACTTTTACGAAATTTTGTCAATTTTCAAAAAATCAAAAGTCATCGTTAGGCGTAGTTTAGGTTCGATATTTTTGGCCACAAATGTTCTATAGGGCTTTGTTTACAATATTTAAGTTTAAAATAATGACACATATTCTTCATTATTGTTTAAATAATTATGTACCCAGAAACTTTAACGAAATTTCGTCAATTTTCAAAATTCAAAAGTCATCGTTAGGCGTAGTTTAGGTTCGATATTTTTGTCCACAAATGTTCCATGGGCCTTTGTTTACAATATTTAGGGCTTAAAACAATGACACATATTCTTCATTTTTGTTTAAATAATTATTTACCTAAACACTTTTACGAAATTTCATAAATTTTCAAAAAATCAAAAGTCATCGTTAGGCGTAGTTTAGGTTCGATATTTTCTATGTGTCATCTTTTTAAGCCTAAATATTGTAAATAAAGGCCCATGAAACATTTGTAGCCAAAAATGTCGAACCTAAACTATGCCTAACGATAACTTTTGATTTTTTGAAAATTGACCATGTTTCGATAGATGTCTTATCGAAAAATCGGGGTAAATCCTAAGTTAAAAGCTTATTGTTATTACTATAGCACTACAGCAATTTGATTAATTATGAATTTTAATCTATTTTCTGTAAATTAGAAAAGAAAACTTGGAAATGTACTAAAATCAAAAATGGTGGATGCGCCGGATTCGTGCCTGAAATTTATGGCTAACTTCCAGTCGGTAAATAAAATCTCTTCGTCCGCCACATGAAATACATAACATGTCCAAAAACTCATTTTTCACAGTGGATGCAGGTGTTATATTAATAAAACAAAATTTAGAGAAAATGGCACCTAAATTTGGTGAATAAGGTCAAACTTACAAAATATTTTTTTAAGGGGTGCAGGTTAGCGCTTGTGTCGGTTGCACCGCGTGTTGTGTGGGTTCGAATCCCAGCCCGGGCGAAAGATTCTCAAAATAAGGTGAGAATATTAATTTTCTTTAAAAAAAAAACAAGAAAATATTTCTGAAAATATCAATTTGAAAGTACTTTTCCCGAATTTAAGGGAGGTAATAATGCATGCTAACATTCTTTTAATTAACTAATGCTGAAAGGGTACAAAAATATTTCTGGAAGAACATTTTGGCCTCAAATTTACAAAAAAAAAATGGTGATGTGGCCATCATGTTACTTTCTCCGATGGTATCGTCATTTATATTTACACTCTCATGGTATATTTTCTATTTAAATCATATTTTAAATGTACATCGAGCGTTTTGAAGACTCGTATGAAACTGACGTTTAGAACGTCAAAATTATGAAAGATGGAAAAATTACACTTCAAATTCAAAAACTCAGTTTACTCAAAAACTAAGGGGATTTCTAAAAAAACTTTTTTTTATAAGTTGTTAATTTTAGCATTCTCTACAATTGTTATTAACATAAATTTGCTGTAACTATTATCGTTTTATAATTATAAACCAAAAATTTAAAAAAAATTATAAATTTTTTTCTCGAATAAAAATGATTTTATGAAAAATGTTTTTTAGCAAAAGATGTTCATTTCTTTGTTGTCTTCAAAGTTTGTTTAAATGTTTTTGTGATATTTTTCATATTTAAGAAAATATTGGCAGAAAACAAAAAACAGTTAAGGTAAACGCCCACTTCCGGTGTACGTAATTTTACCAAAAGCTTTTCAGTTCTTCAAATTATCAGATAAGATAGATGTTTAAAGTTTCATATCAATTGCTCTATTCGTTTTTGAGATACACCGCGCAGAGACAGACACACACAAACACATGCACACATACCCACAGAAACAAAAACATTTTTTCCAGAAATTGTTGAAATGGCATCTAGGGACCCCAAAACGGATATATCCGTAAAAACAAATTTGAAAAAAAAATCAGATCACAATAGTTTCTCGTACTTCGTAACGGAGAAAGTAAAAGTATTCTGAAAGCTATTTTATTCAAGATGTGATGAAAGAAATTCTAAACAAAACAATTTTACAAAACTTTCAAGTTATGCAGAGTATTCGTGTTTTATTTATTAAACTATTTTAAAATTGGCGATCTTTTATCTCCATTGTGGGGATATCCGTTGCGGTCAAATAGTAGGTGGCGCTAAATTAATTTTAATCATTTTTCTAGAACATGTTCTTGATTAATTTATCCATAATACAAAAATGGATATCACTAGTTATCCGGAAAATCGTAAGTAAACTCACTGCTTTGAACATAGCCTACTAGATTTTCTTAATTTTCTTGAAAACTCTTTTACAGATTTTAATGAAACTTTGAATTAGAGCTGATGTGTACAATTAATTTTGCAATTTCGTTCAAGTAATATTTAATATAAAATAGTGCGGGAGCGCAGCAACACGTCGACTGCCACTGTCTTGCGAACTGCATTAAACAACTACAAGTATTTTCGTAGCTGGCAGTGTTAAAAGTTTTCGCGAAGGAGAGGAATTATGGCCTTAGCACAACATATCAAAATTATTTTCCTCATTGTAAAGAACACAAAGTTCTAAAGCAACGCTTTTAGTTCTCATACTGTCCTTTAAGCAACTTTAAAAAAGACACATTATTTAACCCGCCAATGGTGACCCTACTGGTCTGTGAGACCGGGTGTGTCGAATAACTTTATTCTCCGTTATTATTTTTTATTGCAGCAGCTGCAGATCTTGAATTGATGAAATATCTTTGTTTTATTGTCAAAGAGCATAAATTAAAAAGAAAAACATGAACTATTCGTAACAAATTTTCAGTTGAAAACCCCGGTGCGCGAGACCGGCGTCACCATTAAATTTGCGTCACCAATTGCGGGTTAAGATTAATCTATCAAAGTGTCAAAATACATGCGGAAATTCTATACCAAATTAACTATGTCATATTTCAGAGTGCATCGTCTAGATACCCTCCTTGGATCTGTCAGTGAAATAGTGCCAAGAATAGGATTTCAATCCCTCATTTGCGATTCAAATTTTCTTTTTATATTTGTATGATAATCTCGAGAAAAACTTTCATAATTGGGTGCAGCGTTTCGCACTGCGAACATTTTTTTTTTATTTATTCATCTATGTGGGAATAGGGAGCCTCAAAGTTCCTCCAAGGTCCTCAAAGTTTCTCCCCCCCCGCCCTCGCCCCATTGAAATTTGATATATACGTTACGAGTTCTGACGGGCGGGCACTAATCAGGAATTCAGCAGCGTCTCGGGACCGGATGAAACTTTCCATTCTTAAGGAACTCGTACAAAAGAGAAGAAAAATTATAATTAACACCGAATCCGCGAAATGAAACGTGTCGCACGCGAATACGTACCTGCGTACGTTTCCTCCGGTACGTCCCACGGGGGACGTGCAGAGGATGTCGAATTGGAATACGCGCATAAAACCTAAAATTCCCAATTGTCTCAAAGTTTTATGCGCGATTACGTATTCGAAAGTTGGCGGAAGAGACGATCTCGTCCCGAAATATTCAGCACTTTTGCACGTCACCTGGCCGAATGTGTGAGTGCAAATACGTGCGGATAATGGGAAATCCTGCAGTAAAATTTGATCCTCCTCGAATGTTAATCCAGCACGTACCATATCTAATCAACACCGCTGACGTTAACACGACGGAAATATCATTGAAGTGAAATGCGATCACTCTAATAACCTCCATTGCTAACTTGGAATTGAAAAAAAAACTATATATATAGATATATATTTATAAAATCCGATTGACGTTTCCTCCTCGCCGTTGCGAGAGAGACACGTCTAAATGTATCCGTCTTAACGTCGGCACATTTTAAAAGCGTCGAGATATTATTTGAGCCGAGACAATGATGTCTGGTGGGCATTGTTTCAAGCAGAGTCTATTCTTCTAAATGGTATCTCGCGGAAATTGACAGGTGATGCGTTGGCTGCGGGGAATACGGAAGAGTGCTTACATTCTGGGGCAACCTCCATTTCATAAGTGGTATTTTGCGGAGACCTCTTATGAACTTACGTTAAAAGGTATTTCTGTTATGCTCCACATTTTATAGAACTGCATTGAGTTTGATCATTGCCACCATATTAAATCAATGAAATGGCTGTTGGATGTGGGTCATTCATGTAATATTCAAAACCTTTGCTTCAGATATCTTACCGAAAACAAAAGTCGAATTTCATATGAGAGTGTTGGCGAATGTATTGAGCTCGTTGTGTCAACATCCGGAAAAAATGGTGATGTGGCCATCATGTTACTTTCTCCGGCTTGATGGTATCATAGCCATTTATATTTACATTTTCATGGTTTATTGAAATCATATTTTAAATGAACATCGAGCGTTGCGTAAACTCGGATGAAACTGACGTTTAAAACGTCAAAATGATTAAACATGGAAAAATGATACTTTTGGCATTCTCTACAATTACTATTCATATAAATTTGCTGTAACTATTATAGTTTCATAATTATAAACCAAAAATTAAAAAAATATTAATACATTTTTTTTTCGAATAGCAATGATTTTATGAAAAATATTTTCAAGCAAAAGATGTTCATTTCTTTGTCGTCTTCAAAGTTTGTTTGAATGTTTTTGTGATATTTTTCATATTTAAGAAAATATTGGCAAAAAAACAAAAAACAGTTGAGGTAAACACCCACTTCCGGTGTACGAAATTTTACCAAAAGCTTTTCAGTTCTTCAGATTATCAAATAAGACGTATGTTCAAAGTTTCATATCAATTGCTCTATTAGTTCTTGAGATACAGCGCACACAGTAGGACACACACACACACACACAGACACACACACACACAGACACAAAAAAAAATCCAGAAATTGTTGAAATGGCATCTAGGGACCCCAAAACGGATATTTCCGTAAAAAAAATTTTTGGAAAAAAAATCACGATCACAATACTTTCTCGTACTTCGTAACGGAGAAAGTAAAAAATGTACCTTAACTTGGGCACAGTTTCGCATCTAGTCAGTGGCGGCTCGTGGAACATGTTGATGGTAGAGCTACTTATACAATATAGCCCCTCCTTTTTTTAAAGAAATAAAGAACCATTTATCTTATTTTATCTTCATAGACCAATCGAATATTTTAGTCAAAAAATCAAAAATTTGGATCAAAACAACCGCAGATCTAAAATACCGGCCAAAAAATCAAAAATTCTGGTTTAAAAATAAAAATGCAGACCAAAAAATTGAAAATACAAGCAAAAGAAAAATAATAAAATCAATAATTCAAGTTAAGAAAATCTAAAACATGGGACAAAAATAAAAAATAAGACCATACTACTACTTACAAATCAAAGTGGTAGACCAAAAAATCAAAATTTTTAAGAAACGAATCGAAAATTAAAGTCGAAATAAAGAAAAAAAGACCAAAAATTGAAACCAAAATAATCGAAAATACAAAATATAGGCCAAGGTGAAGATCTAGACAAATCATCAAAAACTCGAGCGTAAAGATAAAAATGCAGACAAAAAATCCGAAATTTCTACAAACCAATCGAATTTTTTCGTAAAAATAAAGAATATTTAGACCAAAAAATAAAAAATCTACAATATAGCCTAAAACGGTGAAAATTTAAACAAAACATCGAAAACGGGCGTAGAGATAAAAATTGCAGACAAAAAAATAGAAAATTTCTACAAACCAATCGAATATTTTGGTCAAAATAAAGAAAAATAAAAAATATGGGCCAAAGAATCAAGAATCCTGATGTAAAAATAAAAAACGCAGACAAAAAATCAAAAACTTAGGTAAAAGCAAAATAATTTGCCACTTTGAGCTGACAAAAATAAGTTTCTGACCAGAAATTCTAAAATAATAGCAAAAAATAAAAAAAAATCACGAAATAAAATCAATAAACCAAGTTAAACAATCTAAAATATAGGATAAAAAATTAAGACCGAAAATCTAAAATTCTGGCCTAAAAATAAAAATGATGGAGCAAGGAAAGACACACTTTAACATAATAATAAAAAAAATAAAGAAAAATTTAGGGCAAAAGATTTAAAAAGAATCCACAATGTTGGTCAAAAAGTCGTAAATTTAGACAAAACATCGAAAATTCGGGTCTAAAGATAATAAATGCAGACTAAATGAAAAATCCAAAATCGAAAATTTTAACAATAATATCGAAAAGTTAAGACAAAATAAAGGAAAATTAAGATCAACAGATTAAAAAGAATAATAAAAATCTGTAATGTTGGCCATAAAATCGAAAATTTAGACAGTACATCGAAAACTCGTGCCTAAAGATAATAAATGCAGCGTAAAAAATCGAAAATTTCAAAAACAAAACTCGAAAATACCGGGAAAAATAAAAAAAAACTCGCATATAAATGAATAATTCAGGTTATAGATATTTGAACCAAAATCAAATCAAAAATTTGGAAGTACAATTAAAAATTCGGCCTGAACAATCAAATCGAAAACTTAAAATAAAGAATATATAAAGCAAAAGATAAAAAATTTAGGCCAAAAAGAAATTAAAAATACAGGTCAAAAATATAAATATTAAAAATTCGGCTCAAAAAATCAAAAATATGGCAAAAAAAGAAAACAATTACATCGAAAATGTATGTCAAAGATGAATGCTGCCCAATTCAAGTGCGATAGAAATTACTTGTGAATAATTTGTATGTACATATTTAGATTTATATTTTTGTAAGCGCTTGAATGAAACTAATAAATACAAATACAAAAAAGAATATTTATGTCAACAGATCAAAAAGAATCGAAAATATAGGTCAAAAATCCAAAAATTAAAAATTTGGCGGAAAATTTAAACAATGAAATCGCAAATTTAGGCCAAAATAAAGGATATTTAGACCAAAAGTTAAAATATTTTGACCAAAAATATCTAAAATACAGGTCAATTTTTTTTTAAATGATCTTGAACAACTCGTGCACAACTGACGGGATTATGAAATGTTTGAACCCGTTTAGAAGAAATGATCTTGTCTATTATGGTTGGAAAATCCAATGACGATTTGAATAATAATAATTAAACTTGAGATTACCTCGAGTCCTGGTGGCGGATGCGATGTTAAATCTTAAATTATTCAATCGTTAAATTCTCGCTTATCACCAGATGATCTTAAGGTCGTCATGTACAAATTAAAAGAAAAAATACCTTGATACCTCTCATAGGACCAGAGAAAAAGAAACATCAATAAAATAAATGCTACTTTTCAGGAGAGCGAAAAACGAGTGCGTGTCGCGAGTAGAGAGAGAGTTAGCAGGTACGAGATCAGGAAGTGATCCCGGAAGCGATCCCAGAAGTGATCCCGGAAGTGATCCCGGACGTGATCCCAGAAATGATTCCGGAAGTTCTGGTTTCCAGTTTCCGGTTGTGGTTTTCCGGTATCCGGTTGCGATTTTGCGGTTATTTCAAATCAGGTCTGTTATTCCAAATCAGGTAGCTGTTACTAAAAAACAGGTAGCTGTTATTCCAAGACAGGTAGCTGTTACTAAAAAACAGCTACCTATCTTAGAATAATAGCTACCTGTCTATAAGAGACAGCTATTACCCTTGGAATAACAGCTACCTTTTTTTTTTAGTAACAACTACCTGATTTCGAATAACAGACCTGATTTGGAATAACCCCCAATACCGCAACCGGAAACCGAAAAACCGCAACCGGAAACCGAAAAACCGCAACCGGAAACCGAAAAACCGCAACCGGAAACTAAAAAATCCTAAAAAATTCAGTCTTCGTATAAAACACCAGAAGTAAATGTCGTTGAAAAAATCCTGAAAGACGTCCGAAAGAGAGTCCCAAAAAGTCCCAAAGGATAGTCCTAAAATAAGTCATGCCAAAGTCCTGAAGAATGTCTTGAAATAGTCCCAAAAATGAGTCCTGATAAAATATTCAGAAAAAATGTCCTGTAATAACAGTTTTGAAAAAGAATTATGGAGATAACATCGTAGAAGAATCCTAAAAAACTTTTCGGAAAAAAACCCTGTAAAAAGATCATTAAAAAGACCTGAAAAAGTTCTGAAAAAATCGCATAAAGAGTCCTGAAAAAAAAAATCTTGAAAATTAATCCCATAAAAAATGTCCTGAATTATATGTAGTACTGAAAAAAGTCCTGTAAAGGTTTGAAAAAAAATCCCGAAAAAATAATACTGTATGTAAAATAATAAGTCCCGAGCAAGAGGTTCTTAAGAAAGACTCGAAAAAAAAAAAAGTCCCGAAAAAAAGTCCTGGAGGAACAGTCTGGAAATAAAGTCTTGAAAACGAGTTCTGATACAAGCCGTGAAAAAAAACTCCTGAAAAATAGTCTTCATACAAAATACCAGAAATAAATGTCCCGAAAAAGAGTCCTAAAAAGTCCTAAAATAAATCCTGAAGAAGGTTGAGAAAAATAGCCCCGATGAAATATCATAAAAAAATTGTCCAGTAAAAACAGTTTCTGAAAAAATGCCCCGAAAATAATATCTATAAAAAATAAACAAAACAAATCTGAAAAGAAAGCACTGTAAAAAGTCTAAAAAAATCTGAATTTTTTTTTCTGAAAAAAATCCCGAAAATAAGTTCTCAACAAAGAGTTCCGAGAAAAAATTCCTGAAAAAAATCCTGTTATTAAAATTTTGAAAAGAAATCCTGAAAATAAAGGTCCTGAAAGAAATGTCCTAAAAAGTAAGTCTTGAAAAGAATTTCTAAAAATGTTCTGAAAAAGAATCCTCGAAGAAAAGTCTTTTAAAAATGTCCTAAAAAAAGTCCCAAAAAGGCTAAAAGCACAAAAAACTGTTAAGGTAAATATTCGGGAATACGAAATTTTACCAAAAGCTTTACAGTTTTTCGGATTCTCAAATAACACTTTTGTTCAAGTTTAATGGTCATTTCTGTATAAGTTTTTGAGATAAAGCGCGCACAGACAGACTGTTATGTAGAGAAAAAAATGGTGATGTGGCCATCATGTTACTTTCTCCGACTTGATGGTATCATTTATATTTACGCTTTCATGGTTTATTTTCAATTTAAATCATATTTTAAATGTGCATCGAACGTTTCGTAGACTCGGATGAAACTGACGTTTAAAACGTCAAAATTATGAAAGATGGAAAAATTATACTTCAAATTCAAAATCTTAGTTTACTCAAAAACTAAAGAGATTTCGAAAAAAACTTATTCTTTATAAATTGTTCATTTTAGTACGCTCTACAATTATACAATTATTATTAACATAAATTTGCTGTAACTATTATAGTTTTATAATTATAAACCAAAAATTAAAAAATAATAATAATTTTTTCTCTCGAATAAAAATGATTTTATGAAAAATGTTTTCAAGCAAAAGGTGTTCATTTCTTGGTCGTCTTCAATGTTTGTTTAAATGTTTTTGTGATATTTTTCATATTTAAGAAAATATTGCCAAAAAACAAAAAACAGTTAAGGTATACAGCCACTTCCAGTGTACAAAATTTTACCAAAAGCTTTTCAGTTTTGGGATTATCAAATAAGACATATGTTCAAAGTTTCATATCAATTGCTCTATTAGTTTTTGAGATACAGCACGCACAGACACACACACACACAGACACAAAAAAAAATCCAGAAATTGTTGAAATGGCATCTAGGGACCCCAAAACGGATATTTCAGTAAAAATAATTTTGAAAAGAAAATCACGATCAAAATACTTTCTCGTACTTCGTAACGGAGAAAGTAAAAAGAAGCACCATTTTATAACATTTAGAGCATTTCATTTGATTATTAAAAGACTTGCTGAAATTCTGCTTTAAATATTGAAAAACATTTGAAGCAGGGCAAAGTCTGCTTGATAACCTCACCGTACATTAACCGGCATTCTCGTGTATCGATTGAGCGTAAATCACTTCCGGGATATAATTTTTCTGCGGCATTAAGGGATGAAAGCGGCGTATTAGCGGTCGTGCTGAACAGATGATCTCCTTATCCGAAACGTGGCTCCTCTTAGGCGGTCCCTTTAATATTTAAACGCGGATTCGGCTATAACTGGATAACAGATAAGGATTCCACGTCGAGAAATCGCTTTTCGCAGCTAGGAAATTGATACCGCGTTGTGAAAGACTGATCCGTGTAACCCCCACCTTCCCACCGCACTGGGAACTTATAATAATTACATCAATATATGATGTAATTAGAGCATCCCTTAAAGTCTAGGAAAACAGAAGTATTGGTGATTACAATAAAGACCTGATCTGCAGTGATGTTAACTTTTTAGTCATTTTTATTTCTGAACAATCATTTAATTTAGATTTCATTAGAATAAATTAATAAAATTGAATCCATCATTTAGCGTATATTGTTACGTACTTTTTGTAAGATTCTCTGCCAGCTTTACTTAATGAAGTTTGTGTAAACTCCGGATTTCTTGATTAAGGCAATATAACTCCTTAGCGTGCCAGCGACAATTACGAATTTTATTGTCGACATCAAGCCAGGATCCATTCCAGCGTCGTGGAAAAACTGTAATGGAAAACAGACGGCCGGATAAATATGCGGAAAATTCCTTCCAGGGGCCAGCCCGGTCTCCACGGCGATAAATTCCATTACGATCCCTCTGCTGCGACCATAAAGCAATTGCATGCGTTAAAACTTCAAAGTGGAAGCAGGAATTTATGGAAAACCATCTTTTCGATCCGCAGGAATCGTCTTCGTTAGCTCGAAATGGTGCAACCTCCTCCTATTCATTCATTAATACTAATTTATAAACATCCCCGATAATTTGTAGGTTCAATATTACATGTTTACCTTCAGTGTGTAATTAATTACAGACGCTTATAGATACACTCGCGTGAATGCGCCCCGAGTGCGATTATTGCTTTCATTAATCAATAATTGATGGGCGGCTCATTAAATATTCATTTCAGAATGTTCGACCACCCCTCGATGGAAACGAAGCCCTGTAATTAATAGTACATCAGCGTCGTTTATTCTTTACATGATTAAATATCAGAACTAACATGGAATTAATTAATTAGAGTACATATTCATATTTAATTTTGATGTGTTGAGTAACGGGTGTTCATTAAGTCTTCTAGTCCTAGGCAATAGTGAAATTAAACATTAATGGTGATTCACATCGCTAACTGTGTCGATATAAATATTGTAGAGGGTTCTTTGTAAAGTGATCAAAGTACTTTACCAAAAACAAAGGGTAAAAACAACCTGAGAGTCGTATCGAAATTAATTTCGTTCCGGTTTTCGGTTACTTTTCAAGTAAATGTTTCGGTTAAGGTTCGTCTAAAAAGTTCGGTACGGTTTTGGTTCAAATTCAAATTCAAAATCGAAAAAAGCAATATAAACTAGTAATATTACTGGTTGTTGAAATTAGGCACTTGGTAGGTTTCACAAATTTTATACTTTTTATTCCGACTAGTTTCGATTGTTACATCATTATCTAGGAATGAATACAGGGGAAAAATAGTTTCGCTTATATATTAAAATTGTCCATTCAGGTAATTAGGGCGGTCATTATTGGAGAACTCCAGATGTCATCATTTTCATTTACGACGTGTTTTCCCCGCTTTAGCGCTTTGTTGATCTCTAATCCTTCTCGGAGATTTAAATTTCGGCCCTTATTACCTGTATGTAATATTTTAAAATTATTTTCTTCGAAGAAGTGGTTATTTGTGATGCAATGTTTGGTAAAACCGGTGGTGGCTTTATTGTCTAGTATGGCTTTTCTATGTTCTTTTAGTCTTATACTAAATGTTCTTCCGGTTTGGCCAATATACGTTGCATCACAATCCCCACATTCGATTTCGTATATGCCGCATTTTTTGGATTTTTCTATGGTTGGTTTATTATTTATCAAAAGTTTGCCGATATTGGTGGAGTTTGTACATATAATGTTAAATTCGTTCCCAGTTACACAATTTTTTATGTTATTTGACAGATCATTTACATATCATTTAACATATAACATATTTACATATCATTTAACATTATATGTACAAACTCCACCAATATCGGCAAACTTTTGATAAATAATAAACCAACCATAGAAAAATCCAAAAAATGCGGCATATACGAAATCGAATGTGGGGATTGTGATGCAACGTATATTGGCCAAACCGGAAGAACATTTAGTATAAGACTAAAAGAACATAGAAAAGCCATACTAGACAATAAAGCCACCACCGGTTTTACCAAACATTGCATCACAAATAACCACTTCTTCGAAGAAAATAATTTTAAAATATTACATACAGGTAATAAGGGCCGAAATTTAAATCTCCGAGAAGGATTAGAGATCAACAAAGCGCTAAAGCGGGGAAAACACGTCGTAAATGAAAATGATGACATCTGGAGTTCTCCAATAATGACCGCCCTAATTACCTGAATGGACAATTTTAATATATAAGCGAAACTATTTTTCCCCTGTATTCATTCCTAGATAATGATGTAACAATCGAAACTAGTCGGAATAAAAAGTATAAAATTTGTGAAACCTACCAAGTGCCTAATTTCAACAACCAGTAATATTAAAAATGTTTCACCACGTGATAAACGAGAACCAAATTCAACAAATATAAACTAGTAAAAATTTAAAATCGTATAAATTTTGGTTTAATTTTATTTACCAAATTCCCTTCTTACTTATACTTAAATAAAATTAAAAATTGATTATTTCATTCATCAAAAACGAAAACGAAATACAAATTAAGAACATATTTAAAAACTACAAAAACATTTTACATAAATGAAATAAAATAAAACTCGAAATAAATAATTAATAATTCATATAATTTCAAAGAGAAACGTAAATAAATAATATGTTTTCTCTTACAATTCAAAAAGAAAGACAAACTTTTTTTCTTACAAAAAAATGTTTATGTTGCCATCATGTAACTTTCTCTGATTTGATAATGTAAAACAAGTTTTTATTATATCTCGCAAATTTATCGAATTTTCACAAAAACTACTCTGATTTCTTTCAGATCCACACTTATTTTAGAAAATCCAGTTATTTCTAAAGCACCGAAGAAAAAATAATCGTTAAAAAAAGATAAACCGCAGGGAAGAAATGCTAGAAAACGTGTATTCAATTACCAAGCCCAATTCGTTTTTAAAAATCCACTAATTGCAAATTTTGAAATATTTGTTTTTTTTTGGTTTTCCACTCTCCGGTGGAAATAATTCGAAAAAATATGAACTGTAAAAAAATACATTCATTTGACCAAATAACACCCTTTCAGAACTAATTTTACCTTTCAAGTTGTTGAACGTTTGAAAAAAATCGAAAAAAATATATTTAATTGCCAAAATTGCTGAAAGTCATAGATGCTATAATCTCGGCCTCTGATAAAGGCTAAATAACTTTTTTATTATTACTAGACTACATCAAGGCCTTTGATACTATAAATCATCACATATTCACTGCGAAGTTAATATGTAATACATAGGATTTAGTGAAAATGCTGTAAAGATGGTCAAGTTTTCTTGAAGACCGTTTGCAAATGGTTCGGCTAGAAGATGAAACATCTGATGTTACTGACGTAGTTACTGGTGTTCCTCAAGGTACTATTTTGGGACACGTTTTATTTTGTATTGAATTCCTTAATAGATATTCTTTGTTATGCTTATTATTTTATTTTATATTTTTCTCTTAGCTTACAATTTACTTTGTTAGTATTAATGTAGGTTAAGTGAAAAAGCAGTAGTAATTTTAGTTTTAGTTTTAGTATGAATGTAAGCTATTAATTCAAGTATTATTTGTAAATAGAAGATTTTTTCCGTTAATAAAGTTTATTATTATTATTATCAGTAGTAGTAGTTGAGAATTCAACTTTCTAAACTTCACCTACACTGTTATGCTATACGAATTAGTATTACTTTTTATTTGTTTAATAAAGACTATTTATTATTATTATTATTATTATTATAAAATACCAATATTTCAAAGCTACTTTTGATTTTAAAAATACACCAATAATTAATTGTTGAAAATATAAATTGGTGAAGCATCGAAGAAAACATTATAAAGTAAGAATTGTAGGGAATAATTTCAGCCAAAATAAAAATTTAAACGAGTTATGAATTTTTTAAACTTCCGGGACGTATCAGTGAAAATAATTCGTCCGCAGACAATAAATTCTATAAAAATCGTATTAAATTACCAAATCCCTCTTTAAAATAAATTATTTTTTATCGCCATTTTTTAAACTAGTAACCAATTTTTAAAAATTTTATTTTTTCAAATGAGAAAAAAAAATCGGAAAAATATATAACGTGGATAATAAATTCTCAAATAATTATATTCAATTACTAAAATATCGGGCCTTCAAAGCCACGTTGGTTTTGAAACATGCATACATTTCGAACGAGATACAAATTTTTAAAACTTTTGATTGTTGAACATGTATGAATTTGTATGCATTTTTCGTTTTTTGGGCGTTATTTTAATGTGAAATCAGAGATATATTTTTTAAGGATTGTGAGCTTTTGAATTAAATTTCTTCATTCGTCATTTTTTTCTACGATTTTTTAAATGCATTTTACGTCTTTCTAGTTCATGATTGAAGTGAAGCCATTTTGTTTACATCCAGGATATGGCAATTAAATTTATGTTAAATCAAATCTGAATTATTTTTTGTACGTGTTTTGAGCTTTTGAAACAAATTTGCTAAATTATTCAATTTTTTATAATTTTTTAAATCATTAAATGCAATTTTTGTTTTCCTCGTTCAAGTTTGGATTGTTACCATTTTGATTCATGACACATATTGTTAAGTTAAATTTAAAATATATTATTCTTTTATGGATTTTAAGGTTTCGAGCAAAATTGCTTAATTGGTCATTTTTTATAATAAAAATTCTGCATTATTTTATTTTTAAAATCTTTTAATACATTCTTAGTTTTTCCAGTTTAAGTTCGGAACGTTTTGTTAACAGCTAGAATGTGCTATTTGTCTTTACGTGAAATCGGAAATATATTGTTTTATTTTTGATTTTTGAGTTTGCTCGATTGATATAATTTTCACATTTTTTCCAATTGTTGAATGCATTTTTCGTTTTCCTAGGTCAAGTTTGTAGATGTTGGGAATTGTTTTATGATGTAAAATCAGAATTTTTCATGAAACTTTTGAAGCAAATTTCTTCTTTCACAATTTTTTAAATCGTTGGATGTACTTTTAGTCGAAGGTAAAGTATAGTACATAACGCGAGTTGTAACGCAATTACGCGCTCGTGAAATTACGTTACTCGCTAATACGCAATATTAGCAAAATCAAGTGTATATTTTAGACTCACCTTTAATAGGAAATATTAGATAAATAATTTTTTATAACTGATGATGCATGTTACACCCTCTTGTGGATTTAAAGCCACTTTTATTACAAGGATTTTTTCCCCGAATCTGTAGGCTTTAAAGTTTCTAAGATAACTTCGGTGGACAACCACATTAAGGCACCCGGTATATTGAAGAGTTGTAGTAGTATAACAAAGTTTATTAAGGTATAAAAATAACGAAATGCTTACGGAAGAGAAAGAAATTATAAATAGATAGAAAGAAGAGCACTTTGAAGAACTTCTGGGAGCGGAGAATTTTGGACCGTAGTTCCATCGTACCGGATAAACAGATGCTGCACATTCTCTTTTGCCCGAACGTAACGATCCACGATTCGTTCATGTAAGTCCGTCATACTTTCAATACCTTAAAGGTATTACATTTATTGGTTCGTCGACGGATTCTATAGAGGATCATTGGGGTCTCTCTGAGGAATGTATGCAACTATATGTACAGACATACGTAGATGTGGTTGCATATGATGATTATAATAATATATTTATAGCCTAAAATAAAAACGTGTAAAGAACATAAAAAACTATTTCTTAAAACTCAACTAAAATGATGAAAACATCACCACGGTTTTCCATTCAACAACCCCTCATTATACAACTCTCGGCTTCCATTTAAACCCCAACCGCATACGTACACAAGCCTCCGCAATTTATATCCTTAATTAACGACCCGCTCGTATGAAGAATAAAAATGAATGCGCGAAAGCCGAATGGAACGGAGCGTCTGCATTTCCCTCAAGTTTTCAACAACATAAATCAGCAGGTAATCGCCACTTAAGTACTTGAGAACAGGGTGGTAAATAATGCATGAGGTCAATCTAATAAAAAAAAACTGAACAAAAATAGAGAAGGAAGGACGATTCCGTGGTAATGTTTAATTAATGTAATTTCTGTTGGTCGAATGGAATTAGGCCCGAACCTGAGGATTTATTACCCGAATACACACGAAAAATAAAGTAAGTTGCAGTAATTAAAGCTCATTTGCTTAATTCAGTCTCGGGCGGATGATGAACAGCCCCTGGTTACCGTCAGTTATGCCAGTTATGACATGCTTTAATTATAAACGATGAATTGTGTTCGAGATACGTAGATTTTTCATTAGGCATTGTTTGTATTCGCTCGAATTTCGAATTCCATTCCGGTTTACGCTCAACGCAAACAGTATTATTCGATTTGAGGCACGCGGGTGGGTTTTAATTTGAAAAAAAAAATTGCGTGAAATAATCAGATTTCTAATGGAGTGTGTTGGAATCTTTTTGGGTTGAGAATTGTGATTTATTCAATGTCTCGTTAATTTAATCCATAGTAGGTTAATGAAGAACGTAACGGAGAAGGTAAAAAGACATTGCAAAAGAAAATTTGTTTCATGAATTTCTGTATTCCGCTTTCGCTTTTATGGGAAATTGAACATCATTAATATACACGGACTTTACCAATAGCTCGTCCAAGTTCAGGTAAACCACTTTATCAAGTAACGAATCCAAGATATTTTTTGCGCCATGGTTCTTGCTCGTTTACGCACCGCGTCCTGGAAGTTAGCCATAAATTTCAGCCCCAAATCCGGCGCCTCCACCATTTTGACTTTAGTAAATTTCCAAGTTTTCTCTACTAATTCACAGACAATGGATTAAAATTCATAATTAATCAAAATGCTGTAGTGCCATAGTAATAACAATAAGCTTTTAACTTAGGATTTACCCCGATTTTTCGATAAGACATCTATCGAAACATGATCAATTTTCAAAAAATCAAAAGTCATCGTTAGGCGTAGTTTAGGTTCGATATTTTCGGCCACAAATGTTCCATAGAGCTTTGTTTACAATATTTAAGCTAAAAAGAATGACACATATTCTTCATTTTTGTTTAAATAACTATTTACCCAGACACTTTTACGAAATTTCGTCAATGTTCAAAAAATCAAAAGTCATCGTTAGGCGTAGTTTAGATTCGATATTTTCGGCCACAAATGTTCCATAGGGCTTTGTTTACAATATTTAAGCCAAAAAAAAATGACACATATTCTTCATTTTTGTTGAAATAATTATGTACCCAGACACTTTTACGAAATTTCGTCAATTTTCAAAAAATCAAAAGTCATCGTTAGGCGAAGTTTAGGTTCGATATTTTGGGCCACAAATGTTCCAAAGGGCTTAGTTTACAATATTTAAGCTAAAAAGAATGACACAAATTCTTCATTTTTGTTTTAGTAATTATTTACCCAGACACTTTTACGAAATTTCGTCAATTTTCAAAAAATCAAAAGTCATCGTTAGGCGTAGTTTAGGTTCGATATTTTCGGCCACAAATATTCCATAGGGCTTTGTTTACAATATTTAAGCCAAAAAGAATGACACATATTCTTCATTTTTGTTTAAATAATTATTTACCCAGACACTTTTACGAAATTTCGTCAATTTAAAAAAAATCAAAAGTCATCGTTAGGCGTAGTTTAGGTTCGACATTTTCGGCCACAAATGTTCCATAGGGCTTTGTTTACAATATTTAAGCCAAAAAAAAATGACACATATTCTTCATTTTTGTTGAAATAATTATATACCCAGACACTTTTACGAAATTTCGTCAATTTTCAAAAAATCAAAAGTCATCGTTAGGCGAAGTTTAGGTTCGATATTTTGGGCCACAAATGTTCCAAAGGGCTTAGTTTACAATATTTAAGCTAAAAAGAATGACACAAATTCTTCATTTTTGTTTTAGTAATTATTTACCCAGACACTTTTACGAAATTTCGTCAATTTTCAAAAAATCAAATGTCATCGTTAGGCGTAGTTTAGGTTCGGTATTTTCGGCTACAAATGTTCCATAGGGCTTTGTTTACAATATTTAAGCTAAAAAGAATGACACATATTCTTCATTTTTGTTTAAATAATTATTTACCCAGACACTTTTACGAAATTTCGTCTATTTTCAGAAAAACAGAAGTCATCGTTAGGCATAGTTTAGCTTTGATATTTTCGGCCACAAATGTTCCATAGGGCTTTGTTTACAATATTTAAGTCAAAAAAAGTGACACATATTCTTCATTTTTGCTGAAATAATTATTTACCCAGACTCTTGTACGAAATTTCGTCTATTTTCAAAAAATCAAAAGTCATCGTTCGGCGTAGTTAAGGTTCGATATTTTTGGCCACCACAAATGTTTTTTGCTTAAATATTGTCCATAGCCTTATGGAACATTTGTGGCCGAAAATATTGAACCTAAACTACGCCTAACGATGACTTTTGATTTTTTGAAAATAGGAGAAATTTCGTAAAAGTGTCTGGGTAAATAATTATTTAAACAAAAATGAAGAATACGCGTCATTTTTTTTAGCTTAAATATTGTAAACAAAGCCCTATGGAACATTTGTGGCCGAAAATATTGAACCTAAACTACGCCTAACGATGACTTTTGATTTTTTTGAAAATTGACGAAATTTCCTAAAAGTGTCTGGGTGATTACATATTTAAACAAAAATGAAGAATATGTGTCTTTTTTAGCTTAAATATTGTAAACAAAGCCCTATGGAACATTTGTGGCCGAAAATAGCGAACCTAAACTACGCCTAACGATGACTTTTGATTTTTTGAAAATAGGCGAAATTTCGTAAAAGTATTTGGGTAAATAATTATTTAAACAAAAATGAAGAATATGTGTAATTTTTTTAGCTTAAATATTGTAAACAAAGCCCTATGGAACATTTGTGGCCAAAAATATCGAACCTAAACTACGCCTATCGATAACTTTTGATTTTTTTGAAAATCGACGAAATTTCCTAAAAGTGTCTGGGTGATTACATATTTAAACAAAAATGAAGAATATGTGTCATTTTTTTTTGGCTTAAATATTATAAACAAAGCCCTATGGAACATTTGTGGCCAAAAATATCGAACCTAAACTACGCCTAACGATGACTTTTGATTTTTTGAAAATAGACGAAATTTCGTAAAAGTGTCTGGGTAAATAATTATTTAAACAAAAATGAAAAATATGTGTCATTTCTTTTAGCCTAAATATTGTAAACAAAGCGCTATGGAACATTTGTGGCTGAAAATATCGAACCTAAACTACGTCCAACGATGACTTTTAATTTTTTTTGAAAATAGAGGAAATTTCGTAAAAGTGTCTGGGTAAATAATTATTTAAACAAAAATGAAGAATATGTGTAATTTTTTTTTAGCTTAAATATTATAAACAAAGCCCTATGGAACATTTGTGGCCGAAAATATCGAACCTAAACTACGTCCAACGATGACTTTTAATTTTTTTTGAAAATAGAGGAAATTTCGTAAAAGTGTCTGGGTAAATAATTATTTAAACAAAAATGAAGAATATGTGTAATTTTTTTTTAGCTTAAATATTATAAACAAAGCCCTATGGAACATTTGTGGCCAAAAATATCGAACCTAAACTACGCCTAACGATGACTTTTGATTTTTTGAAAATAGACGAAATTTCGTAAAAATGTCTGGGTGATTCATTATTTAAACAAAAATGAAGAATATGTGTCATTTTTTTAGCTTAAATATTGCAAACAAAGCCCTATGGAATATTTGTGGCCGAAAATATCGAACCTTAACTACGCATAACGATGACTTTTGATTTTTTGAAAATAGACGAAATTTCGTAAAAGTGTCTGGGTGATTAATTATTTAAACAAAAATGAAGAATATATGTCATTTGTTTTAGATTAAATATTGTAAACAAAGCCCTATGGAACATTTGTGGCCGAAAATATCGAACCTAAACTACGCCTAACGATGACTTTTGATTTTTTGAAAATTGACGAAATTTCGTAAAAGTGTCTGGGTAAATAATTATTCAAACGAAAATGAAGAATATGTGTCATTCTTTTAGCTTAAATATTGTAAACAAAGCCCTATTGAAGATTTGTGGCCGAAAATATCGAACCTAAACCACGCTTAACGATTACTTTTAATTTTTTGAAAATTGATCATATTTCGATAGATGTCTTATCGAAAAATCGGGGTAAATCCTAAGTTAAAAGCTTATTGTTATTACTATGGCTATAGAGTATTTTGATTAATTATGAATTTTAATCCATTATCTGTAAATTAGTAGAGAAAACTTGGAAATTTACTAAAGTCAAAAATGGTGGAGGCGCCGGATTCGTGGCTGAAATTTATGGCTAACTTCCAGTCGGTTCCAAGATATTTTTCGCGCCATGACACTTGCTCGTTTAAAGCCGATCCTACCGGTCTTATAATGTAAGAAGCTGTTATATTTCAAATTATCAGGAAAAGCGCATTTATTTTACTTCCTTCGTTTGAAATACACGTCAGTCGTGTGTAATATGTTAATATTTGAGATAATTTTACATGCATGCTATTGGCATGGACTATTTTCAAAGCTGTTTAGGATTTTTATCAAGAATCCAACCTTGATCCGAACAAAATGTATACTCTAAACCCGATTCTGGTCTCGTATTTCTTTTACACCTCGCGCGAGCAGTTTCGTGAAATTTACGCCGTTTTGATCGAAGCAAAAGGAGGCCATTAAGGCTCGCAGCCCGGAGTCAAATCTCGCACCTATCCCATCCCCGCCTGATCGATGCTTTATTTCCCCTTATAAATCCCCCCAATATCTAACAATATTCCTATAAAAATACTCGAGACCCGTGCAGTGGATCCTAAATCAGGGGGGATAATGGACCCAACTTTTGGGGTAACTTACTTTTACACGCATCGATCTTAATACGGAACTTACTCTTTTTTTTTCGTTCGCCATAAACCAATCCGCCATTTCCTCGCCAGCTCTAAGTGCTATTGTTCTTGCAGAAAGTTCACATACTGTAAATCAGATTAAATTAATGCAGTTTATCGATTTAATCGTCGCTCGAGCGCGTCATAAAAAAGCCATCATCGGCGCGCACAAAAAATCGTAGGTCCTCGCGTATTTGAAGTGACCATTTCACGGGTAGCTTGGCCCGTACGTTTTTGTTTGTTTCTAACAAAAGGGTCGAATTAATCAGAAGGTCCCTGCGATTCTCCTCCCTTTATCAGCTCCCGGAGCCCGGAGCCAAGCCCCGGCCCTTTCATCGTCCCTAATAACATATACGTTTGTTGGGAACGGTGCAAGATTAATTAGAAATTATTCACGCCACGGTGCGTTCTTTGAACAGACGATATTAATACGAGTGCGACGGAGCGATGAATAATTTCATATTTTCTGCACACTATTAACATCGATTTGATTCGATGAGGGAAGAACCGTCGTACCTGTTAAACGTCACTGCGCTGCGATTCTCGAGCAGTGCAGACGCGGGAAATTCAATTTATCGGAGTGGCTTTCGACGGGAAAAAGGCAATCTTGTATTCAAGATCATTTCGTGCGACGCGAAAAAAAAAACGTTCCCCTCAGGTCGCGATGCACGATAATAAAGAACGGGATGCCTGTGAACTGGATTACGGGCGACAACCGTATTTCGCCGAACGTAACTTAATAACAAACTGGAATGATCATCGTTGCCAGCTGGAAAATGTTACTGCTTTGAGAGAGATTTTTCACAGATATGCCAATAATGGGATTGGATGTTTGAGTATACGACCCGATCAAAGGATGTATAGAGGAGTGGCAGTCAATTGTAGGTGGAGGTTTAGATGAGTGTCGCAATGGGATCTTATTGTTGAGAGAGAACATGCACATTTGGTTGAAATGTCACAGAGCTTGTTATGTGCGAAAAACCTCAAAATGCACTTTTTTTTCAAACACCCATAACTTGGTGCCAAATCATCGTAGAAACATTCTTTGAGTCCTGCATAGGGAATTGATCAAATTTTAATGCCTTTATGGTGGATCGATCCGACAAAATTTTTCCAACTCCGTAGATATCGTCAAAGTTGGAGGATTTCAAGAAAAAAACTTTTCTTTTTCACTGGGACGCTAGAGGGAAGCGGAAGGGGTTAAGCTTAAGTTCGCATGCATAACTTTAAAGAAGACACTTCAAAGATTTTCACCCTCAAAGATTCATCAAAATCGATTGAAAATACGCGGAGTTATGGCGGTTTGAAAATCGTCGAAATTCAGTATACTTTACGGAAAATCCATCCTCCCGTTAAGAAGTTTTAAAAAGCGGAGATTGGCTCTGTCGCCGCTATTTTGCATTAAAATGATAATACAAATATCTTTTCTCATACCTCAATAAACCCTCTGAAAAGAAATCATATTTTCTTCCCATAAAGTTAGGCTTGTTTTTCGGCCGCTAGAGTGGTATTACCCCTTAATTTTACTCAATGAATTTAATAAAAGCAATATATACAATTCCTAGAAAATCGATGTATTTTAAGAAACTTGATTAAACTCGAAAGAATTCCATATTTTTTAAGTGCTTTAAATCTTTCTACACTCGGCGTCAAAAAAAAGCGCCACTCGAAGAATCGCGAAAAAACTAAATTTTTCAAACCGTCGTAACTTGGTTAAATTTGGTCGAAAAGCGATGAATCTTTCAGTTTGGGAAAGATTCAAGTTTAATCTTTAAGAATGTGTAGTTGATTTTGACCCCAAGTCCAACCCACCCCCCGTAACAACGCGATGAAAAAAAAAATGTTTTCTATGTAAAAAATTGTCCAACTTTGACAAGCAAAAAAATCAGCGGGAAATTTCACCACAATGGCAGAAAAACTTAATCAATTTCCTTCAAATGCCTTAAAGATTCGAGTCGTTTCGATGATTTGGAGCAAAGTTATGAATTTTTGAAAAAAAAATGACATTTTTCACTTTTTTGGCCATAACTTGAGTAATTTTGCACCAAAATCGATGAACTTTTGCAGTCTGAACAGATTCAAATTTTCTCTTTAACGTTATGTTAATTGTTTTGTTGCTAAAACGATTCCACCCCCTGCCACCCCCTAAAAGAAAAAAAATGTTTTTGAAGTTTAAATGTGCAAATTTGGTTTCTTGTACCATGTGCAACTCAATCGGTCAGTATGGAAATAAAGTTCAATAATTTTCCTCCAATTTCCTCTAAAATTCAAGTTGATGCGATGATTTGGTGCGAAGTTATGCAGTTTTGAAAAAAAAATACATTTTGCGCCTTTGTGGCCACAATTAGGCGAATTTCGCACGAAACTCGATGGAATTTTGCGATCTAAGAAGTTTTCGACTTTCGTAACCCCCTGAAAACCCCTATAAAAAGTGCTTTGAATTGACAAAAAATGTTAAATTTTTATAACTTGTTTTCATTTTCCATGTTTTTTTTTTTCAAAAATCCATAACTTTGCTCAAAATCATCGAAACCACTCGAATTTTTAAGGCATTTGAAGGAAATTGATTAAATTTTTCTGCCATTGTGGTGATATTTCCCGCCGATTTTTTTTTGCGCACGATACAGCTTGTCAAAGTTGGACAATTTTTTACATAAAAAACATTTTTTTCCATCGCGTTGTTACGGGGGGTGGGTTGAACTTGGGGTCAAAATCAACTACACAATCTTAAAGATAAAACTTGAATCTTTCCCAAACTGAAAGATTCATCGATTTTCGACCAAATTGAACCAAGTTACGACGGTTTGAAAAATCGAGTTTTTTCGCTTTTTTGACGCCGAGTGTATATCACTATCTCTATTAAAAACATTTTTCTCGATTTTTTTCTCCACAAATCAAAATCATAAGTGATTGAAAATTTATAACTCGTATAAAAATAAATCAGGACATATTTAAAAAGGAAAGATTTTTGAAGAACGATAAGCAAGACGATGTTTATAAAAGACCTCAATATGCGGTAATTTTGATAAATATTGTACATCAAGTATGGACGGCATGTAGACTGTACACGATGAAGAAGGTAAAAAAAACGATACAAGCGAGGCCTTTGAAATTATAAGAGATGCTTTGGAGGGTGGGGAAATGGATGATCCGCTCGTTTGTCAAGCGAGCTCTGAGAAATGCGAGCTTTACATCCCAGACACCGAGTTGATGCTTTCCTTCCTCGAATATAAATATGATCCTACAGAATGGAATATTTCTTAATTAAGTAATGTCATACAAAGGGATCAAATCATATATTTATTTACCTTTGATACGATCAAATATGTGTGCTTATTATTATTTTTTTAAGCAATGATAATGAATACAAGAGTTGAATTGAGAGTATATTTTCGAAGTAATACGATTCAAATAATTAAATATAAAAACGAGAATATTTTGAAATAATACATATACGAGTATTGAAGATTTTTAATAATATACCAAGTCTTCTAATATCCTGACATCTCGGAAACTATCACTTCGAGAAAAAAATCCGTAGTAAAAGTAGCCAAAATATATCGTTGGAAATAATGTTGAACTTCCTTGATTAGAGGGCGTAACATGCATCAACTGCGAAAATACATAATTTTCTTCTAGAAGACCCTTTGCACTCGAGGCCTTTTTCGCTCGGGAGAACCAGCAACTCGAGATGATTTCGGCTGTATTAGGAAAGTGTTACAGGTGTGTACTTTACAATCATTGGGTTAGGTTAGGTAGGGTTGGGTTAGGTTAGGTTAGGATGCATCACATCGCAAAGCCGATCGAGTGGACGCATCAAACCTCCTGGGCGCCGTAGCGTCGCCGCTCGAATGCAAAGTGTTAAAGGTTAGTCTAAAATATACAAATTGCAAACTTCATACTATTTTTTCTGTCGGTGTGTAAAGTGGTAGGGACCGTTTAAACGATTATCTCTTAAAAAAAAAAATGTTAACCCTGACGTTAAAAAAATTGTACAAACATGGTCTCGCTGAAAATAAGCTTGTTGAAAACTACTTACGAATTTATAATTATCGAAGTGATCGTTAGATGGCTTTAGACGTCAGAAGAACGATGGATGCCCTGCGTATTTTTTTCCCTGAAATCAGAAACTTTCGAGACAGGACCTTTCCTAATCTATATGTCATAGTCATTTTCAAGGTCACCAGAATATGTCCCCCTCCGGACCCTACAACTTTTATCTGAAACATTTTTTGCCATGCTGCTCAGGTTTTGAGATATTTGATGAGGCAATTTAAAATGGGACACCCTATATAGTGGTATAAGAAAGAGAAAGAAATTGATCGCTACTACGTTCTTTTTTTGTCTAATCGAGGTAAACTTCTACAACCTAATAGTCTTGAAAAAACTACGAACAGATTATCTCTTGAAACAATTCCTGCAAGTTTCCAGAAGAATGGAAAATAGAGAGAATGCCACGAGTACGTAAAGTTGGTAATAAGCCAGATATAAATAATTATTGACTTATTACTATAATCAGTGCCGGACTTAACCATCCGGGCGCCCCTGTCGAGATGTTTATCAGTGTATTCAGCCAAGAAAATCAGCACCAAATCAAATAATTAATTGCCAACAAAATTAAATTTTTCCTTAACTAGAATTTTCCGCTATTCGTTTTCAAAAGACAGCGTGGCTAAACGCGTTAAAATTCGAAAATAAAATGACGTTACCACCCACATGAACGTTTTGGAAGATAAAGAAAGCACAATTAGTCAATGTTAACTACTGGATTGATGAGGCTGTTACTTGGTGAAATTCCATAATGTATGTGGTAAGTAAAACACGTGTGTTGATCATTGATCATCTGCCTGATGAAGCCACTGTGTGGCGAAACATTTGTCGCAGTGTTCGACATTAAAAATTTGTGAAAATTCTCAAACACACGTGTTTTACTTACCACAATGTTAACTACGATTTAGACTAATGGCAAGTATTAATAACTCAACACAGTACCGTAGCAATAACTGATCCAACAAAGGCTTATCTACTCTACAGAGTCTTCCATTATCTCTTGTTTTGTGGTGATGTCATTTTTCAACCAATTCATTCACGAGTTAAGCCGTTGCGCTGCCTGGTACAATACACAGGGACTTCCCCTTTCTCTGGTTTTGTTGTAGCGTCATTATTTCTATTTGCTTCGAATCAAGATGGCGAGATCGCAAACATTCACGTTAATCGCGATAAAGCTGAAGAATTCAATGCAGATAATCTAGACAGTGAAGGAAGAAATGTTAAACATCTAAACTGAAAAGGAAGCAATGAAGGGCAACGAAAAATGTAAACCGTTTCAATGATGAAAGAACCATTTCCGAGCACATTTCAAATAGGGAAATTGAAGAAAACAGCTCTGACCCCCTAAATGAAGATCACGCTAGTGAAGAACGTCTGGTGAAGCATTCGGATAAAGATTACGACGTCGAAACAAGTCAGCTAAAACGAAGAAATGACACTGTAGAAAATTGAAGTACTTACTGTAGAATCAAAGCAAGAGATGTTGAAAATTCAGACTCAAGAAGAAAAGAAAACATTCAGAATCCGAGCTGAAAAATATCGTATTTTGTAACTAATCTATGGCAATTATTTTAGCATGAAATTACAAATTTATTGTTCTTTTATCATTCTTGAGGATTTAATGCTAATTCCTGCATTAAATATTTTTTTGGAAATTTTTGTTGAATGCAATTATCGTTTCTCCAGTTGAAGTTTGCAGTGATCTTGTTTTGTTTGTACCTAATCTACGGCAATTATTTTAGCGTAAAATTACAAATGTATTCTTCTTTTATCATTCTTGGGATTTGATGCTAATTCCTACTATTTTTTTGTGAATTTTTCAAATCGTTGAATGCAATTTTCGTTTCTCCTGCTGAAGTTTAAAGTCTCGTTGTTTTGTTTGTAACCAATCTATGGAAATTATTTCAGCGTGGAATTACAAATATATTGTTCTTTTATTATTTTTGAGGATTTGAAGCCAATTCCTACATTAAATCATTTTTTAGGAATTTTTCAAATCGAATGAAATTTTCGTTTCTCCGGCTGCAGTTTAAAGTCTCGTTGTTTTGTTTGTAACTAATCTATGGCAATTATTTTAGTCTAAAATTATAAATTTATTAATCTTTTATTATTATTGAGGATTTTAAGTTAATTCCTGCATTAAATTTTTTTTTTGGGAATTTTTCAAATCGTTGAATGCAATTTTCGTTTCTCCAGCTGAAGTTTGAAGTCTCGTTGTTTGTTTGTAACTAATCTAGGGCAATTATTTTAGCCTAAAATCATAAATTTATTATTCTTTTATCGTTATTGAGGATTGTATGCTAATTCCTGCATTAAATATTTTTTTGGGAATTTTTCAAATCGTTGAATGCAATTTTCGTTTCTCCAGTTGAAGTTTGAAGTCTCGTTGTTTTGCTTGTAACTAATCTAGGACAATTATTTAAGCCTAAAATTATTAATTTATTATTCTTTTATTATTATTAAGAATTTTAAGCTAATTCCTGCATTAAATATTTTTTTGGAAATTTTTCAAAACGTTGAATGTAATTTTAATTTCTCCAGTTGAAGTTTGAAGTCCTGTTGTTTGTTTGTAACTAATTTAGGGCAATTATTTTAGCCTAAAATTATGAATTTATTATTCTTTTATCATTATTGAGGATTTTGTGCTAATTTCTGCATTAAATATTTTTTTGTGAATTTTTCAAATCGTTGAATGTAATTTTCGTTTCTCCAGTTGAAGTTTGAAGTCTCGTTGTTTTGTTTGTAACTAATCTATGGCAATTATTTTAGCCTAAAATTATAAATTTATTATTCTTTTATCATTATTGAGGATTTTAAGCTAATTCCTGCATTAAATATTTTTTTGTGAATTTTTCAAATCGTTGAATCCAATTTTCGTTTCTCCAGCTGAAGTTTAAAGTCTCGTTGTTTTGTTTGTAACTAGTCTAGGGCAACTATTTTAGCCTAAAATTATAAATTTATTATTCTTTTATCATTATTGAGGATTTTAAGCTAATTCCTGCATTAAATATTTTTTTGTGAATTTTTCAAATCGTTGAATGTAATTTTCGTTTCTCCTGCTGAAGTTTGAAGTCCTGTTGTTTGTTTGTAACTAATTTAGGGCAATTATTTTAGCCTACAATTATAAATTTATTATTCTTTTATCATTATTGAGGATTTTATGCTAATTTCTGCATTAAATATTTTTTGGGGAATTTTTCAAATCGTTGAATGTAATTTTCGTTTCTCCAGTTGAAGTTTGAAGTGTCATTGTATTGTTCGTAACTAATCTATGGCAATTATTTTAGCCTAAAATTATAAATTTATTATTCTTTTATCATTATTGAGGATTGTATGCTAATTCCTGCATTAAATATTTTTTTGGGAATTTTTCAAATCGTTGAATGCAATTCTCGTTTCTCCTGCTGAAGTTTGAAGTCTCGTTGTTTTGTTTGTAACTAATCTATGGCAATTATTTTAGCCTACAATTAAAAATTTATTATTTTTTATTATTATTGAGGATTGTATGCCAATTCCTGCATTAAATATTTTTTTGGGAATTTTTCAAATCGTTGAATGCAGTTTTCGTTTTTCCAGCTGAAGTTTGAAGTGTCGTTGTTTTTTTTGTAACTAATGTATGGCAATTATTTTAGCCTAAAATTATAACTTTATTATTCTTTCATCATTATTGAGGATTTTATGCTAATTCCTGCATAAAATATTTTTTTTGTGAATTTTTCAAATCGTTGAATGCAATTTTCGTTTCTCCGGCTGAAGTGTCGTTCTAATGTTTGTAACCAATTTTTGGAAATTATTTTAGCGTGGAATTACAAATGTATTGTTCAATTATTTAGCAATTGTTTTTGAATATTTTTTTAACGCTCGAGAAATTTGCATGGTCCACCTGCTTAGATTTGTCAGTATGTGAAATTATTTATTATGGATTTAATTTAATTTGCTGAAAGAAAATTGAGTACCGAAATTAGAGAATAATTTTGTATTGTTTTCTTCACCATTTGGTGGATACGGTGGAACGATTTAATTTTTGTGTTTTTTTTTTACAGATTTGCACATTTCCAACAGACGATGCAAGATAATTACACATTTATCAAATGTTTTTAAACCGGAAAGCGCGTGGAGCTTCGTGATTGGCGATTAGACGCCCGAAGGCAAGTTTTTTTGTGCGATTTCGAGTTCTTATCGGCTCGTCTTGCCGGGGCTCGACTGATAACACACACCAGTCTGCACATCGTCGCCGCCGCGAGAACGTGCTAATCGCGATCTATTATTTTTCCGAAAACCGTTTCTTCGACGCGGAAAAACCCGGGTGGTTTCGTCGCGAGTGCGTGTTGCTTCCCTTAAACGAAGGGAACGTGTGAACCATCAGTGATGGGTTTACAGGATTTAATACCGTTTTTTTCGGTATTAAACCCCGCAAACTCCCTTGGATTGCAGTGCTAGTGTGGGACTTGCGTTTCCATTCCATCCTGAGGGGGGCCAGAAGGGACGATCTTCGCCTGACTTCATACGACATCTTTAGCAAGTTAAGAAGAGGAAAGGTAGGTCCGAGAGTAAGCTGTTGGACGCCGTGCCGTAAGGCTTTTGTGAGTGACTTTTCTTTGGTTAATTCGTGCGTCGGGTTCGCGTTTCTCTTCCAGGTTGTCCCCCTCGGTGTAACCGTTTTTCGTTGAAAAGGTGCCACTCGCTCCTCCTTCAGACGGGCCGTTACCGGACGGTAGAGCAAAATGGGTCGGACCTTATAGGGCTATAGGTAGGGAAACAGAGGGGGACTGATCAACAACATGGATCTTAACACTGGACCGCTTGCTCGATCCAGTGTTAAAATCTGCAGACCAAAAAATTAAACATCTATATTCAATTGTTTCGCTTATGATTTCAGGGCACCGAGAGTTTCAACACCTACGGTTTTAATTGAAACAATAGGTGGTGCGGTTCGCACACTACAATTTAATCAGTTCGGTATAAAACGATATTTTCTACAGTCACACAATAACTATAATATTGCCCTCCCGCCACCCTTTGTTTTCATGTTCACTCAACCTACAAACCATGTTTTCAATTTTTTGGTTATTTAATTGCAACAAGAATTAATTCAACACAATTGCATAAACAGTGTTTGTAGCTTAAGTAACAATTAAAAACCACCACCAAGAAGAGCATTTTCGACCCTCTGTAGAGAGAACCCAAGCAAGCAATTTTTCCAGGTGAGGTGCAGAAAATTCCAACGGAACTACACACTAAATAATTTGCTCGTAATTCCAGAAAATTAATTCCCTTAACCGAAGAGAAGATGAAATGGAACAACAGTTAAATAAATTTATTTTATCCATTGGCTTGGGTAAATTAAATTAATTTAAAAAATTGATCCAAGTAATCCAAACGCAAGCATTGAAGATAACGAATGTTCCTCTCAAGCAGAAGGTTGCGGATCTGAGTATTGGCCAAATCTCTTCATTTTCTTCTGATCAAAAATAATTTTGCAGGTACGAATTATTATTTTTTTTATTGAATGTTCTCTAATTTAAGTGATTCCGGATTTAATACTCAAAATTTTACTGTTTAGTGAAATTTAAAAATTGGCTAATACATGTTTTTGTGAAGTTAATGTAAAACGCCAAAATCGCACGTTTTTATTTATTTTTTTAAATTTAGCGAGTGATGCAGGATTTAATACTTAAAATTCAATTCTTTGGTGAAATTTAAAAATCGGTTAATACATTTTTTCGTGAAATTCATTTAAAACGCCAAAATCGCAAATTTCTAAAGTCAAAAAATATGTATTTTTTAAATTGCACAACTACCAAATGTCCTGTCTGATGTTGATAATTTTAAAGTTAAAATATTGAAAATTTTATGTAATTTAAAAACAAATTGATAAATATTTTAGAGAAATCAACGTAAAACGTTATTAAAATTGAACGTTTTCAAACTTCGAAGATTTATATTGTGATTTTCTTTTATGATATTGCCAAACTGCCAAACGCGTTGTCCGATTAGGATGGTTCTTACTTTAAAGTGTGAAAAAATTACAGCAATGAAATCAACATAAAAGGTTAAAATTGCACGTTTTCAAAGTCAAAAGAATTAAAATTGCAATTTTGATTTTTGATAATTTCCCAACTGCCGAACGCGTTGGCCAATTTTAAAAATTCCATTATCAAAATGTAGAGAATTTAATGTAATTTTATAATTTTAATTTTTTTTTCGAGAAAGAACATAATGCAAAAATCAACACTTTTTTTCTAAGTTCCAAAATTTTAAAATTGCGATTTTCATATTTTAAATTGCACAACTGCCGAACGCGTTATCATATTTTTAAAATTTTAACTCTCGAATGAAGAAAATTTCTTGTAATTTTAAAATAAATTACGATTTTAAAATTGCGATTTTTATATTTAAAATTGCACACTGCCGTGCGTTATCTGATTTTGAAAATTCCAACATATCACAGAGTTAGCATAGTTCATTTGTTTTTTATTTTAATTCGAATCCCTTTTAAAAATGTTGTGATTTTTTTAAGTTACAGATGCAGCAATATAAAATCTTTGGTGAGGTTTAACAATGTGGAAAAAATATACAGGGTGCTCGAAAAAATTCCAGAAACTTTCTAATTTATAGATGGATGATTGATTTAACATAATTCATTTATATTTGCAATTTGAATCACTTTTTAAGAAAGTTGTGATTTTTTTCTAAATTAAAACCTTTGACGAGGTTTAACAGTGTGGAAAAAATATACAGGGTGCTCGAAAAGTTTCAGAAGCTTTCTAATTTATAGATGGATGATTGATTTAACATAATTTATTTATATTTGCAGTTTGAATCACTTTTTAAGAAAGTTGTGATTTTTGTGTAATTAAAACTTTTGGCAAGGTTTAACAGTGTGGAAAAAATATACAGGGTGCTCGGAAAATTTAAGAAGCTTTCTAATTTATAGATGTATGATTGGTTTAGCACAATTCATTTATATTTGCAATTTGAATCACTTTTTAAGAAAGTTGTGATTTTTTTTAAATTAAAACCTTTGACGAGGTTTAACAGTGTGGAAAAAAATATACAGGGTGCTAGGAAAATTCCAGAAACTTTATTATTTATAGATGGATGATTGATATAACACAGTTCATGTATATTTACAATTTGAATCACTTTTTAAGAAAGTTGTGTTTTTTTTAATTAAAGCCTTTGGCAAAGTTTAACAGTGTGGAAAAAATACACAGGGTGCTCGGAAAATTCCAGAAACTTTCTAATTTATAGATGGATGATTGATTTAACACAATTCAATTATATTTGCAATTTGAATCACTTTTTAAGAAAGTTGTGATTTTTTTTAAATTAAAACCTTTGACGAGGTTTAACAATGTGGAAAAATATACAGGGTGCTCGAAAAAATCCAGAAACTTTCTAATTTATAGATGGATGATTGATTTAACACAATTCAATTATATTTGCAATTTGAATCACTTTTTAAGAAAGTTGTGATTTTTTTTAATTAAAACCTTTGACGAGGTTTAACAGTGTGGAAAAATATACAGGGTGCTTGAAAAATTCCAGAAACTTTCTAATTTATAGATGTATGATTGGTTTAACACAATTTATTTATATTTGCAATTTGAATTACTTTTTAAGTCATGAATTTAAACAAAAATATTAGAACAGGTTAATGTTTATTTGACAGTTGTTTATAGAAATATAACAGAGCAACCTATCAGCTGCTGTTAGTAAGACTCTATTTTTTTGGCTTATAAATTAAATTTATGCCCTGTTTTTCGATTTTTTTCTTCAAATTCTTGATTATTTTGGCCTAAATATAATAATAATAATAATTCTTTATTGGTGAAGCAGATCAAAATTACATGATGTTCACAGATCAAATATACTTTATTTTGGCCATCATTTTTGATTTGTTTGTTGATATTTTTGCGTTTTTGATCTATATTCTTATTTGTAGGCCTAAGTTTTCAATTTTTGCTCTAAATTTTCTTTTTTTGGCACGATTGTTGATTCTTTTATAAAAATTTTCGATTTTTTAATCTGCATTTTTTATTTCAGATTTTTTGGCCTAATTTTTTGCATTTTTTGTCTAATTTTTGACCTTCCACCCTGTTTTTTATTTTGGCCGAAATTTTCGGTTTGTTTGTTAAAATTTTCGATTTTTTAAGCAGCATTTTTTATTTTAAGCCCCAAATTTTCGATTTTTAGTATAAATTTTTAATTCTTGATTCTATATTTAAGCTTGAATTATTAATTCTATTGCTTTATTTTTTTTCTATTTCCGAGTTTATGGCCGGAAACTTACTTTGAGCTAAACAGTTATTTTAGGGGTGAAAATGGCAAATCATTTTTTCTTGAATTCATAATTTTTCGATCTGCATTTCTTATTTTTAGATTGATTGATTTTTGATTTTCTGGCCGATATTTTATCTTTGGCCTGTAATTATGTTTTTTGTTCAAAACTTTAAAATCTTTGGGTTAAATATTCTTTATGATGGCCTACATTTTTGAATAATTGGTATAACTTTTTGGTCTTAGAGCTTTTTCAATGTGAATTTTTGATTTTTTGTCATTATTTAAAAAAAATTTTTGTCTGTTTTTGCCTTTTATTTTAGATTTTTTATCTGAATTCTTTTTATTTGCATTTTGTTGTAGATTTTGGCTATTATTTTTTCTGGTTGGAAACTTATTTTGAGCTTACGGAGTCATTTTCGCGGTTTAAAATGCCAAATTATTTTGGTTTTACTAGGATTTTCAGTGTTTTTGTGAATATTTTGCCTATATTTTAGATATTTACATGACTTGTATAAACCGTATGGTTTTAGCACGAATAAATTGCTTTAGATCTATACCAGTATTTTTCCAAATTTTTGATTGTTATGTCCTGAATATTTTTGATTTTCGACAAAAGTTTTGATTGGTTTTTTGAAATTTTCGATTTTTTTATGTTCAGGACAGAGTTTTGGCTGTATGGTTCAAATTTTCGATTTTTTTAACTAGAATTTTAGTTTTTTACCTTATTTTATGAGCGAATTTTTGATTGGCGGATATTTTAGATTTTTAACTTTAATTGGTGAGTTTTTTTCTGGTTTTTGAGATACTGCCCGACAGACACACACAATTTTTTTTTTCCACAAATCTTTGAAATCGCATCTAGGGACCTCAAAACGGATATTTCCGCAAAAAAAAAATTTGTCCGCCATTTTGTTTTTCATTTCAGATTCTTATGCAGACCTCAAAACAACTCGAAGTACCAATTTTCATCCAATTCGGATAACGCCTTCATATCTTGCCCATATTTTCGGCATTTGCGACCACTGTACGCAAGTAGGATCGTCTTCACAGGACACTTCTTCCAACTCTCTATTTTCTTTAAATTTCATCTCCAATGATATAGAATTCACGATGAAAGAAAATTGATTGAGTGAAAAACGCATACTGCAACAACCCCACTCCCATTAGCGAGTTATTGCAGTGGCCTCTCTTCCACTCAACAAATACATCGATGTCTTTAAATTAGCCCTTAGCGTATACAATTTCCAGGATACGGGCGCGCTTAAAAAAGTATCGTCTTTTCATGCCATATTTCACCATCCCTTTGAATACTCCGAACGATGCATTCAGGTAGACAAATTTGAATTCGGACCATCAATCACAATTATTTCGCAACGTGTGTACTTACCGCTTGCGATATTGCCCTCTCGGAAATTCAATGTACACCATTTGGATTGTGTCTTTATGCAGCTGTACATTCGCAAGAGAACAGAATGTCGTATTCCCGTATCCATTCATACGTACGACATTTTACCAGCATCTCCTTTGATAAATAACCGAAAACGGATTGCTTTCCGTCGTGCGCGCGGAAACGATTTACATTTCGTCTGCCAAATGTCCCCGACGAGAAAAATTCCCCCATCTGTTCTCTGTGAATAGATTACACGGTTAACACATATGTGAACGACTTTTTTGTCGAGTTGTGTTTTATTTATGGCCATGAATTATTGTCTAAATGTAAAATCAAAATTTTGTTAGATAAAAATCTCGGAGGTTTTACCATCAAGAAAAAATGATTCAGATAGAAATTATGTTTATTTTTCTGCAATTTCGGTAATATTCATTTGTTATGGCCAAAATAAACTTATATGAACTAGTTCTTAAAGCTTGAAGAAAAAAATGTAAAACTTTATTTACCCAAAATATATTTTGCTTTTTATAATTCAATCAAAACTGAAAAACATATCTTCACTAGATTTTGGCATAATCGCACAAGAACTGTGTTATAGTTATCGTTGCCCCATAACATAATTGCCAACTGACTTGAGACTTCCAAAATCGGCAAATAAAAAATTGAAAAACAATTGGCACAATCTTGCAATTTTTAAAATTTACTCAAAATAGATTCTGCTGCATATTTCTATAAAAATCCACCACATCCCTTGCCTAGATTTAAAAATAATTACACTTAAACACACCATGTTTCAGTTCGAGAAAAAAATCGGCAAAAAAAAAATTGAAAAACACTCGCCATGAACCATAAAAATGTACTGTAATTATTTTTTCTTCATAAACCTATAAAAATCTAGGAGCATCATTAATCTAGCTTTCAAAATAATCACAGTTAAACACACGATTTTTCAATTTTCAGGATACACATAATAAAAAAATAAAATTAAAAAACAATTACCCTTTAAATTTTCAAAATTTTCTTAAAATAAACTACGCTTTATAAAACTGTAAAAATCTATAAACATACTTCATCTGGGTTCAAAATAATTTCACTTCAACACACGATGTCTCCTTTTTTAGGTTGCACATTTCGGCCCAAAAAATTTAAAAACAGTCGCCACAACATTCAAACTTTCATAATTTACTTATCATATATCTATACAAATCTAGAGCAATCCTAACCTAAATTTAAAAATAATTACTCTAAAGTTGCATATTTCCAAAATCGGCCGAAAAATATTGAAATACAATCGCTACAACTTAAAATAATTACCACGAACTTTGAAAACTTACTTAAAATAGATTATGCTAGACAAATCTATTAAAATCTACTACATTCTTACCAACATTTCAAAATAATTATACTTAAACCCATTGTAGTTCAATCCTTAAGTATCACATGTACAAAATCGTCAAAAAGAAAACTGTAAAACAATCGCCGCCGCTACTAACTTCGAACGTTTAAAATTTACTCAAAATAGATTTTTCTTTATGTATCTTATCGATTAATATTATTAGTAATAGGAAGATAGGAAGCAAATTAAAGAACAGACCTGTGGATGACTGTGCCCTTAAAGCCGTTCTTTTTACTCTGGCACCAAATTTCGGAACCTGATCAGCATGCAGCTGTAACCATTAAAAATATGTCTAAGCTGTGAAAACTTGGTTTAGACCACTTACCATGAAGATTACATGCTCGATCACGTGGAGACTTACAGCTCTTGTTAAGTAAATAAATTTTCTCTTAAAATTTATTGCAAATTATTAGGGCGAAAATTTGTAATTTGTAATTTTTTTACCACCCTGTATATTTTTCACATATTTACAACTCACCCAAGTCTTGGTATTCTCGCATATTCAATTTTAAAAAACCACAACTTTCTTAAAAAGTGATTCCGATTGAGAAAACAAATGAATTGTGTTAAATCAATGATACATTTATGAATTGGCAGGTTTCTGGAATTTTCTGAGCACCCTGTATATTTTTCCACATTTTTAAACCTCACCCAAGTCTTAGTATTCTTGCATATTTAATTTTGAACAATCACAACTTTCTTAAAAAGTGATTCCGATTAAGAAAACAAATAAATTGTGTTAAATCAATGATATATTTATAGATTATCAAGTTTTTGGAATTTTCTGAGCACCCTGTATATTTTTTCACATTTCTAAACCTCACCCAAGTCTTAGTATTATTGGATATTTGATTTTAAAAAATCACAACTTTTATAAAAAGTGATTCCGATTGAGAAAACAAAGGAACTGTAATAAATCAATGATACCTTTATAAATTGGCAAGTTTTTGGAATTTTCTGAGCACGCTGTATATTTTTTCCGCATTTTTAAACCTCACCCAAGTCTTAGTATTCTTGCATATTTAATTTAATAAAATCACAACTTCCTTAAAAAATGATTCCGATTGAAAAAACAAATGAATTGTGTTAAATTATAGATACATTTATAAATTGGCAAGTTTTTGGAATTTTCTGAGCACCCTGTATATTTTTTCACATTTTTAAACCTCACCCAAGTCCTCGTAATCTTGCAAATTTAATTTAATAAAATCACAACTTCCTTAAAAAGTGATTCCGATTGAGAAAACAAATGAATTATGTTAAATCAATGATACATTTATGAATAGGCAAGTTTTTGGAATTTTCTAAGCACTCTGTATATTTTTTTCACATTTTTAAACCTCACCCAAATCTTAGTATTCTCGCATATTTAATTTTGAAAAATCACAACTTCCTTAAAAAGGGATTACGATTGAGAAAACAAATGAATTGTGTTAAATCAATGAAACATTTATAAATTAGTTTTTTGGATTTTCTGATCACCCTGTATATTTTTTTCACATTTCTAAACCTCACTCAAGTCTTCGTATTCTTGCATATTTAATTTAAAAAAATCACAACTTTTATAAAAAGTGATTCCGATTGAGAAAACAAATGAATTGTGTTAAATCAATGATACATTTATAAATTGGCAAGTTTTTGGAATTTTCTGAGCACCCTGTATATTTTTTTACATTTTTAAACCTCACCCAAGTCTTGGAATTCTTGCATATTTAATTTTGAAAAATCACAACTTCCTTAAAAAGTGATTCCGATTGAGAAAACAATTGAATTGTGTTAAATCAATGATATATCTGTAAATAGGAAACTTCTCGGAATTTTCTGAGCACCCTGTATATTTTTTCCACATTTTTAAACCTCACACAAGTCTTCGTATTCTCGCAAATTCAATTTTGGAAAACCACAACTTCCTTAAAACGTGATTCTGATTGAGAAAACAAATGAATTGTGTTAAATCAATGATACATTGATAATTTAGCAAGTTTTGGGAGATTTTCTGAGCACGCTGTATATTTTTTCCACATTTTTAAAACTCACACAAGTCTTAGTATTCTTACATATTTAATTTTGGAAAAACACAACTTCCTTAAAAAGTGATTCCGATTGAGAAAACAAATGAATTGTGTTATGTCAATAATACATTTATAAATTGGCAAGTTTTTGGAATTTTCTGAGCACCCTGTATATTTTTTTCACATTTTTAAACCTCACCCAAGTCTTGAAATTCTTGCATATTTAATTTTGAAAAATCACAACTTCCTTAAAAAGTGATTTCCATTGAGAAAACAAATGAATTGTGTTAAATCAATGATACATTTATAAATTGGCAAGTTTTTGGGATTTTCTGAGTACCCTGTATATTTTTTCCACATTTTTAAACCTCACCCAAGGCTTAGTATTCTTGCATATTTAATTTTGAAAAATCACAACTTTCTTAAAAAGTGATTCCGATTAAGAAAGCGAATAAATTGTGTTAACTCAATGATACATTTATAAATTATCAAGTTTTTGGAATTTTCTGAGCACCCTGTATATTATTTCACATTTCTAAACCTCACCCAAGTCTTAGTATTATTGGATATTTGATTTTAAAAAATCACAACTTTTATAAAAAGTGATTCCGATTGAGAAAACAAAGGAGTTGTATTAAATCAATGATACCTTTATAAATTGGCAAGTTTTTGGAATTTTCTGAGCACGCTGTATATTTTTTCCGCATTTTTAAACCTCACCCAAGTCTTAGTATTCTTTCATATTTAATTTAATAAAATCACAACTTCCTTAAAAAATGATTCCGATTGAAAAAACAAATGAATTGTGTTAAATTATAGATACATTTATAAATTGGCAAGTTTTTGGAATTTTCTGAGCACCCTGTATATTATTTCACATTTCTAAACCTCACCCAAGTCTTAGTATTATTGGATATTTGATTTTAAAAAATCACAACTTTTATAAAAAGTGATTCCGATTGAGAAAACAAAGGAGTTGTATTAAATCAATGATACCTTTATAAATTGGCAAGTTTTTGGAATTTTCTAAGCACTCTGTATATTTTTTTCACATTTTTAAACCTCACCCAAGTTTTGGTATTCTTGCATATTTAATTTTGAAAAATCACAACTTCCTTAAAAAGTGATTCCGATTGAGAAAACAAATGAATTGTGTTAAGTCAATAATACATTTATAAATTGGCAAGTTTTTGGAATTTTCTGAGCACCCTGTATATTTTTTTCACATTTTCAAACCTCACCCAAGTCTTAGAATTCTTGCATATTTAATTTTGAAAAATCACAACTTCCTTAAAAAGTGATTACGATTGAGAAAACAAATGAATTGTGATAAATCAATGATACATTTAAAAATTGGCAATTTTTTGGAATTTTCTGAGCACCCTGTATATTTTTTTCACATTTTTAAACCTCACCCAAGTCTTCGTATTCTTGCAAATTTAATTTAATAAAATCACAACTTCCTTAAAAAGTGATTCCGATTGAGAAAACAAATGAATTGTGTTAAATCAATGACACATTTATGAATTGGCAAGTTTTTGAAATTTTCTGTCCACCCTGTATATTTTTTTCACATTTTTAAACCTCACCCAAGTCTTCGTATTCTTGCATATGTAATTTTGAAAAATCACAACTTTCTTAAAAAGTGATTCCGATTGAGAAAACAAATGAATTGTGTTAAATCAATGATACATTTATAAATTGGCAAGTGTTTGGAATTTTCTGAGCACCCTGTACATTTTTTTCACATTTTTAAACCTCACCCAAGTCTTCGTATTCTTGCATATTTAATTTTTAAAAATCACAACTTTCTTAAAAAGTGATTCCGATTGATAAAATAAACGAATTGTGTTAAATCAATGATACATCTATACATTTTAAATTTCTCGGAATTTTCTGATCACCCTTTATATTTTTACCACATTTTTAAACTTGCCCACAATAAATTCTGCTTTATAATTCATACAAAACCTAGAAATCATTTAGTGGATTCTATGATAATCCCACGAAAACACAGTTTTGGTTTATAGAGCAATTTTTGAAAGAAATGTATTTTTGGTAGTCGATATGTCTACCATAAATGCAGAGGCGTACGGAAACACAATTATACATCTAAAAACTGCTTTTGGGGAAAAATCACAAATTCTTACTTGTTGCTGGACGAGAATTTCCGGGTTCAGGACATATTCAATTACTATGGGTTTGTAGAGTTAAGGCATCCATCTTAAATAAAGACCCGATCTGGCTACACCAGACATATTTTTATTAAAAAAAAATTAAGCATCTCACGAAAAAGCGTTTTATTTCTTATGAAGGACACGAAAAACCTGTTGAAGAATATTTTGTAAGATTACCGAAGGAAGTTTAGAGAATTGGAACAAGACGGAATAAGTATTGAAGGAAAAATAAAGGATTGGTAATAATTTTTCTTGGCCAGATAGATAACATAAAAATACGTCTTCGTTGGTTACAAGATTTCTGCAATTTTCATCAATCAGCATTAAACAAAGTTGTGGCAAATCCTTATTAATTAACATTAAAAAAACCATAACCCGATAATTTTAACATTAACTTTGTATTTGGTCGTAAATGCAGGAAATTTTCCAGAATTACTTAACCCCGGATGTAAATTTTAAACGCGAAAACTCTCCAGGATTTACGATAAAAGCGTTTATTATCTTCGCGAAAGTAAAGTCAAGTTACTGGCGAGGGAAAAAAGGGGGATGAAATTAATTAGATCGACACTTCATTGTGTCCCATTAACTTAATGCACCACCCCATCCCTCTTAATCTTATCGTAATCTTATTATGCGATGTTAATTAAAAAAAAAGTTGCGCGACCAGGAGGAGAGTAGTCTCCTTGGAGGTCTTATCAATTCATAATGGGCTTCGAGTTTATCTCTACGGACCAGAACAGGTTAGAAGTCACGGGTATTATAATTGCTTATTATTAGAGGCGGTTGGCTCAAGATTTTCGTGAGGTGAGGCAAAGATAGAAATATCCACGCGTGTCTATTACTTACTCGTATAATTTGGTTTATTAAACTTTGTTAGCATTGATTGCAGAATAAGCAATTAATAATCTTTAAATTAATTAAAACACATTTACATACAATTTCGAACGGAAGAGTTCACTATTCGAACGACTTGTGAGTCTTTGTGAGGTGAGGCAAAGCCACCGCGTGTCCATGACAACCCGTTTAGTGTAGTTTATTAATCTTAATTTGGAAATTTAATAAAACACATGAACATACATTTTCGATAAAATACGTAACGGTACAGTATTCACTATTCTTTTGGATAATTATTTTTTGTCCTGGTAATTTACGTGCTAATCATTGAGATGAGATGAGTATTGTATCATTTATTCGTTTCTCGTGGTTTTCGAGTGGCAAAGCACTTCGGTAATACGGGTGGTTTGATCCATGGGGTATAAAAGAAAATTGCGTCCAATTCCGCGTGAATGTAACGTATTCCGACTCTTCCACCACTCTCGGGGGTTGTTTAATCCCCACGTATTCTAATAGTGGCTGCATTTCAATTTTCTACCGGAGCTTTTCCCGGGGAATGACACAGGGACGTACATCATAAATAAACGTAATGGATTTATGAGTTACTTTCGGGCACGATGTATTGGGACCAAAATCAACAATTCACAAATAACCAAAACGTTTTACAGGGAATTTTTTCATATGGTAAATAATAAGTTACGATTTAAGATCCTTCACTATTTTTCCACTTTAATCAAGCATCTTCTTCAAGAATATAGAAACAGGCATCGCGGAAATTTTTGAAGTCTCGAAAAATAAGATTATTAAACATTCGTAAATCGCCAGAAAATGTTCAAATTTTTTAAATCTAAAATTATTTTGTGAGAATGAAGCTTCATAAACTGAGTGCTTTTGTGTAATATTTCCTACTTCAGTATTTTTTCGATTTTCTCTATGGCGTCCCTGAAATTTTCGGAGTCGTGAAAATTAAGAATTTTCAAAATTCGTAACTGGCTTGAATTTTTTTTGGTTTTTTTTTCGTTTTTTTACGGCTGAAATTTTCGGAGTATCGAAAATCAAAATTTTTAAAAATTCGAAATTCCCTTGAAAATGATCAAATGTTAAAATAATTTTGTTTGGACGAAGCTTTATAAACTGAGCGTATTTGTGTAATATTTTCTACTTGCGTATTTTTTCGATTTCTTCTATGAGTTACGAAATTAAAAATTTTCAAATATCGTAACTGGCTTAAAAATTATTGCATTTCTAAAAACTAACGTGATTTTGAAATATCGCCGTCTTTTGGATTGAATTTGAGTTTTTGTAGAATTTTGGCTCCGCGCTTCATATTTATTTGTATATTTTTACCTGTCAAAAACTAAGTTGTACGATTTTTTCTTCAATTCTTTTAAATCTTTGTATAATAATTTAAAAGTAATCGATCTTCTAAAATCACTTTGGTTTTGAAAAATTTTAAAGTTTTTAGGCGTGTTACGAAATATTAAAACTTTTGATTTTCGAGACTCCGAAAATTCCAGCGTCGACGTAGAAGAAAGCGAAAAAAATGAAAATAGAAATTTTTTTGTCTTTCCAGAATCACTTTGGATTTTAAAAATTCGACCATTTTTTGGCGAGTTACGAATTTTTGAAAATGTTGTTTTTGAGAGACTGTGGACACTTCAGAGGCGCCGTAGAAATATTATTTTAAAAATTGTGTCACTATTGAATCAGCATACAAGTACAAATATAATATATAAGCCATCCCTGTTGCCAAATTGTAGTTTTTGGCAGTTGATAATTGTCACTTGTGTCAGTTAAAAATGCAAGTTGAAAATTGTAGTTTTTAGCAGTTAAAAATGGCCATAGTTGACAGTTAAAAATGGTTGTTTTTGACAGTTGAAAGTTAATATTTTTGGCAGTTGAAAATCGTAATTGTTAGCAGTTAAAAAATGTAGTTTTCGCCAGTTGAAAGTTATCATTTTTGGCAGTTGAAAATTGTAGTTTTTAGCTGTTAAAAAATGCCATAGGTGACAGTTAAAAATTGTAGTTTTTGGCAGATGAAAGTCATCATTTTTGGCAGTTAAAAATTGTAGTGTTTAGCAGTTAAAAATGGCTATAGTTGAGAGTTCAAAATTATAGTTTTTGGCAATTAAAAATTGTAATGCTTAGCAGATAAAAATTGCCATCGTTTACGGTTAAAAATTGTAGTTTTAGTTATCATTTTTGGCAGTTGAAAATTGTAGTGTTTAGCAGTTAAAAATAGCAATCGTTGACAGTTAAAAATTGCCGTTTTTGGCAGTTGAAATTTGTCATTTTTGGCAGACGAATATTATAGTTATTAGCAGTTGAAAATTGTAGTTTTTAGCTGTTAAAAAATGCCATAGGTGACAGTTAAAAATTGTAGTTTTTGGCAGTTGAAAGTTGTAGTTTTTAGCAGTTAGAAATAGCCATCGTTGACAGTTAAAAATTGTAGTTTTTGGCAGTTGGAAATTGTCATTTTTGGCAGCCGAACATGGTAGTTTTTAGCAGTTAGAAATGGCCATCGTTGACAGTTAAACATTATAGTTTTTGGCAGTTGGAAGTTGTCATTTCTGGCAGTTGAACATTGTAGTTCTTAGCAGTTAGAAATGGCTATCGCTGACGGTTAAAAATTGTAGTTTTCGGCAGTTGAAAGTTGTCATTTTTGACAGTTGAAAATTGTAGTTCGTAGCAGTTAGAAATGGCCATCGCTGACGGTTAAAAATTGTAGTTTTCGGCAGTTGAAAGTTGTCATTTTTGGCAGTTGAAAATTGTAGTGTTTAGAAGTTGAAATGGCCATCGTTGGTTGTCAGTTAAAAATTGAAGTTTTCGGCAGTTGAAAATTGGTCTTTTTTGGCAGAAAATAGAATAATAAAAGAAATATCCATAAATTGTATTCAAAACTTAATCATCAAGCGAGCTAGGCCTGTTTCGAAATTCAAACACCCACAACTGACCATATATGAGCATGTAGAACAACTGTCAAAGAGGCAATAAAAACCTGTACTTTTGATACATAGGTTTTTTTTTTTTTTTAGAATACTTATGCGTCTATACTATTTTGTTTGTATAATATACCATGTCAACAACATTTGTTAAATCTGGCTGAAAGACTTAGGTCGCTGGCCCATTGTATTCCTCTAAGGAGGGCAATAAACGATTATTATTTTTATTATTAAAAGAAATAATTTCAATCGCAACACGCTGTATTTTTAAAAGGTATGGGCAGGAATTCCAAGAAACCATATTGTTGGGCTATTTTATATAGAGGGATCACTAAATATTGAAAAATACCCACGATTATTGATGGAGAATATTTTTCCAGTGCCAGTGAATGAGCGAAATATTTTTTCAACAAGACGGCGCACCTCGACACGGCACGCGACAAATTACTGAGTATTTAAATTCTTGTTTTTCGCATGGGTAGATTGAGCGATTTGGACCTCTTAAATGGCAAGCAAGAAGTCCTGATTTTACACTTCTAGACTTCTTTTATTGGGGCAAATGATGTTTTCAGCAATATCAATAGCAGACAAAAGGATTGGGAAGAATTGCAAGCAAGAATACTTGAAGCATCTGCTTAAATAACTCTCCGACAGCTTCCGAATATTTCAAAAGATATGTTAAAGATAGGCCACTTTTTAGCTGCGGATGGGCAACAATTTGAACGTTTTCTCTAAGACTTTTTTACTTTCTCCGTTACGAAGTACGAGAAAGTATTGTGATCGTGATATTTTTTTCAAAATTTTTTTTTACGGAAATATCCGTTTTGGGGTCCCTTGATACCATTTCAACAATTTCTGGAATTTTTTTTTTGTGTCTCTGTGTGTGTGTGTGTCTGTGTGTGTGTCTGTGTGTGTGTCTGTGTGTGTGTGTGTCTGTGTGTGTGTGTGTCTGTGTGTGTGTCTGTGTGCGTGTCTCTGTGTGCGTGTCTGTGCGCGCTGTATCTCAAAAACTAATAGACCAATTGATATGAAACTTTGAACATAAGTTTTATTTGATAATCCGAAGAACTGAAAAGCTTTTGGTAAAATTTCGTATACCTGAAGTGGGTGTTTACCTTAACTGTTTTTTGTTTTTTTCCAATATTTTCTTAAATATGAAAAATATCACTAAAATATTTAAGCAAATATTGAAGACAACAAAGAAATGAACATCTTTGGTTCAAATATATTTTTCATAAAATCATTGTTATTCGAGAAAAAATTTATTAATTATTTTTTCATTTTTGATATACAATTATGAAACGCTAATAGTTACAGCAAATTTATGTTAATAATAATTGTAGAGAATGCCAAAATGAACAATTTATGAAGAATAAGTTTTTTTCGAAATCTCTTTAGTTTTTGAGTAAACTGAGTTTTTGAATTTGAAGTACATTTTTCCATCTTTCATAATTTTGACGTTTTAAACGTCAGTTTTATCTGAGTCTACGAAACGTTCGATGCACACTTCAAATATGATTTAAATTGAAAATAAACCATGGAAGCGTAAATATAAATGATACCATCGAGTCGGAGAAAGTAACATGATGGCCACATCACCATTTTTTATTATCACTTCAAGTTAGCTGCGGAATGGCAACAATTTAAAAATTTTCTTTAAGATTTTTTTTTATTATCATTTCAAGTTATTAAAGAAGTTATATTAAATATTGAAAATGACATTTTGAATAAAATTTTCAATAAAACTGCTTAACTTCGCACACAAAACTTTAATTTAAAAGCGTGATTAATGTGAGTTAAATAAGCCAACTAATACATTTTTTTATTACCATTTTAAATTAATATTCAATACATAATATCTCTTTAAAAGAACGTAAAAACTGCTTAACTTCGCAAACAATACTCTAATTTAAAAGCGTGTTAAATTTTATCAAAATACATACGATAGAAAAATCCGTTAACTCGAGGTAAAGACTCCACTGTAAATCCCTATGAGGCCTAGTTAAATAAAATGATTTGTTTGTGTGATCTCAATAAATTGTTTTACTACTACTACAAAACAAACATCAATATTCACCCAGTTTAAGCTCTTCAAAATCTGACTCTAGATACAATTTTTGAAGACTTCACTTCTACGCCATCTTAGCTTTGGAAATCAAGTTAGTGCCTTTAACTGATTGAGGTTGGCGGCACTTACTTCGTGATACATTTTTAATGTGCCTTTAACTGAAAAAAGGCTTCTCAAGTATTCAGCATTTTATTAATGAGAAAACATGTTTCTATATCTTAACAAGTCTCGTTATCTTGCTGCTAGATGCGTAACCCACATAAAAAATTAAATGTCGTATATTCTCTGTAAAATGTCTGCATATTTCCATTGTATATCCAAGGCTCGTTTGCCACTTGAACTGATGAAATGGAAAATTCCAGGCACGCTCGGAGAAGTCCACATGTTGATTCAGCTGTTCCGAGCCCCGAAAGCACTACAGAATATTTTCAACAATAACATTGTCCTTCCTTTGGCGTGCATTCATTCCCCGGGACTAATTTGAATAAAGTCCACGAAACCCCGGTTTTAATTATTCATGGGATCCCCGGCACGAAATCAAAACGGCTATCGAGAGTTTTGCCACTTTCGCGATATAGAATTGGGCCGCAATTAGGGCCCGAAACGGGCCCACCGATTCGTGTGAATTTAATTGCGAACCAAGGGCCATCCATAACCCTTATATCGGCCCGCCACGGGCTATAAAGCAGATAATTTAAATTAAGGGCTACTTTGGAGATCGCGCGCAAACAAAAACGGGCACGAAATATATATACCGACGATCGCGGACAATCGATGGTGAATTAGGGGGTGGGTGTAATGTAGCAGGGTGGGAAAAATCGTGCCGGATGAGAACGGACGTTTTTTTGGAAATTTCACGTCGTCGTAACCGAATTTGCTACGTGTGCCGAGCTGTCGGCTCGATCACTCGCAATTAGATTTGGGAAGGTATCGAGAAAATAAACGGTATCCCCGTATTTGCAGAAAATTCAGGCGCGATTTCATTTGATTTTTTTTTTCGTATTCGTAGTGTATTTTAAATAACTTTTATAACTAGAGTTGTTTGAATAACGTCACTATTTTATCTTAAAAATATCGATTGTTTTCTAGTAAGTCAAGTGTTTATAGAAATGTTAACAATTACACGAATTAAAATGATTTTTTCGCATCTTATTAAATAATATAAACGTTGTTAAATCGTTTTTTATTGAGAAAGTTGTCCATTATTCGGCCGAATCATTTTCTCCACAGGTGACGTCCAATCAAATGATAGCAATTTCATTGCCCAACAGGTGACGTCCAATCAAATGATAGCGGTTTCATTGCCCAACAGTTTAGTTGTTACTATGGTTACGATTCGTTTTTTGTCAGCGAACTGCCGCAATTTCCAAATAGAAAAATTATTCGTTATAATTTAATACAAACAGAAAAATCTTTAGGTAATTATTAAATATGATGCGAAAAAGTATAGTATTAAACTCGTGAACAAGTTGGCCATTGCCACTCGGGTGATTTGCGGCTCGTGTTGTAAACTTCACCCTCGTGACAATGGCCGACTTTCTCACTCGTTTAATAATAACCTATTAAATTTCTTCTAATTCCAAGATGCAATTTTCTCTTCATCGAATTCAAGTTTCGAAAGTCGTCGTTTTGTTTCTAACCTCAAAATATCAATTATTCTTTTAGTATGTCAAGAATACATTATTTCTAAGTGGTTTTGAAAATTCCATGTTCTTTGAATTTTTCTAATTCCTAAATGCAAATTTCGCTTCCTCGAATTCAATTTAGGAATGTCGCCATTTTGTTGACTAATCTAATCTAACGTGCATTAACCATAAGTAGTTTTGGAACTTAAACATTAATTTAAAAAAATTCATAACTCACTGAAAAATTCACGGATTTTCAAAAACTAAAGTTAGTTTAAAAGAAAAATGCTTTGTAAAATATTTGAGGAACTGTATTATATTAGTATTTGTTGGTGTTTCGAATTTTTTTTTGTTCAAGTCTTCAACAACTTTAAATATTAATTTTCAAAATTTCATATGAATTTTAAACATAGATGTCTTGTAAATATAATAACATTTTCTAGCAATTCTATCGTATCAGTATCTATTTCTTTTCATTTTTTTTATTGAAGTAGAATTCCAGGAGTGATATTTTCTTTTAAAATATTTCAAGTTCTAAGATTCAAATTTCGCTTACTCCAATTTAAGTTTCGAATGTCACCATTTTGTTGCTAGCTTAGGAATGTCAATTGTTTTTTTAGTAATGCATTATTTGTAAGTAGATTTAGAAATTTGAAGGCAATGGATGTCAAAAATCAGCTGCATCTCGTGATAGCGTCAACTTTTGTTTATAAAATTGAGATTTTGACAGTGGAACTTCTGTCATCAACTCATCTTTACAACGCATTTTCAAAGCTCCGTTCATCATAGCCATCAGGGTACGTTCTTTGAAGTCATTGCTCAAAAGCAAAAGCCAAAATCTTTCGGCTGCGACCGTTTTAAAATTTACAAAAATAATATTTATTTCATAAATTAGAAACAACCTTACTTGTTTCAGAAAGCATTAAATAAATTCAATGCAACAAAATGTAGCCTGAATGTATGAATACCACATACCTATGTGGGATATTCTACGAAAAATGGTATAAACCCTTAAAACGTTGAAAAAAGAAATAAAATATTCAAGCCACGGCAATCGTTTTTTCAACGTTTTAAGGGTTTTTACCATTTTTCGTAGAATGTCCCACATAGGTATATGTCAATATTTCCGACAACAAAGGGACGAATTCAAAAAAAACGAACATTTTGGTTTTTATTTCATCTTTGTAACTTAAATATTCGCTGAGATATTACATTTTTAAATTTCGTTTCAGGCATCAAAGAATGAAATTTTTTGTTTTTCACTAAAAAAATCACCAATTACTGTTTTATCGGGCGTTTTTATCGAAAATATAGGAATTTAATTTGTTTTTCCTACTTCAAATAAATAAAAAGTAAAAAATTAAAAAATTAAAATATTCTGATGCAAACTGAAACTGCTGATTGGATTTTGTTGTAATCTTCAGAGATATCTTAAGTAGTCATTTAGAACTCTCTCTGAAACTTTGAAATTAATATCTTTATTATTTTAGGATTTGTGATTTTTTTTTTCATTTTCCTACTTTACGTAGAATCAAAATTAAAAAATGGTGATGTGGCCATCATGTTACTTTCTCCGACTTGATGGTATCATAGCCATTTATATTTACGTTTTCATGATTTATTTTCAATTGAAATCATATTTTAAATGTACATCGAGCGTTTTGTAGACTTGGATGAAACTGACGTTTAAAACGTCAAAATTATGAAAGATGGAAAAATTACACTTCAAATTAAAAAACTCAGTTTACTCAAAAACTAACGAGATTTAGAAAAAAACTTATTCTTTAGAAGTTGTTCATTTTAGCATCCTCTACAATTATTAACATAAAGTTGCTGTAACTATTAACATTTCATAATTATAAACCAATAATTAAAAAAAAAATAATTTCAAGCACAAGTTGTTCATTTCTTTGTTGTCTTCAATGTTTGTTGGAATGTTTTTGTGATATTTTTCATATTTAAGAAAATATTGGCAAAAAACAAAAAACTTCCTATTATCAAATAAGACGTATGTTCAAAGTTTTATATCAATTTCTCTATTAGTTTTTGAGATACAGCGCACACAGTCAGACACACACACAGACACACACACACACACACACACACACACACACACACACACACACACACACACACACACACACACACACACACACACACACACACACACACACACACACTCAGATAGAATCAAAATTCAAAAACTAAAATATTTTGACAAATTAAAACTACTCATTGGATTTTGTTATAGTTTTCAGGTGTATTTTGAACAATTATTTAAAACTATCTCTAAAAATTATCTTTATAATTTTAGGATTTATGATTTTTTTTTCATTTTCTCACTTTACCTAGACTAAAAATTCAAAAATTAAAATATTCCGACATAAATGGAAACAGTGGAAACTACTCATTAAATTTTGATGTAATATTTAATTATAGCTTGAATAGTTTAGAACGGTTTCTGAATATTTCAAATCATTATTATTTTAGGATTTGTGATTTTTTTCATTTTCCTGTTCAAATATTAAAATTTTCTGACGGAAAATTAAAACTTCTCATTAAATTTTATTGTAAATTTTAGGGATATCTAGAATAGTTATTGAAAATTTCTGAGAATTTCAAATAAATGTCTTTATTATTTTAGGATTTATGATTTTTTTTTTCATTTTTCTACTTTACGTAGAATCAAAATTCAAAAATTAAAATATTCTGACGGAAATTGAAACTATTCATTGGATTTTGTTATAATTTTCAGGTGTATCTTGAATAATTATTTGAAACTATCTCTGAAAATTTCAAATCATTATCTTTACAATTTTAGGATTTATGATTTTTTTTTCATTTTCCTACTTTACGTAGAATCAAAATTCAAAAATTAAAATATTCTGATACAAATGGAAACTACTCCTTAGATTTTGTTGTAATTTTTAGTTATATTTTGAAGAGTTTAGAACTATTTCTGAAAATTACAAATCATTATTATTTTAGGACTTTCATTTTCCTGCTCAAATATTAAAATTTTCTGACAGAAAATTGAAACTACTCATTAGATTTTATTGTAAATTTTAGGGATTTCTTGAATAGTTATCTATAACCATCCGAAAATTTCAAATCATTATCTTCATTATTTTAGGATTTATATTTTATTATTTCATTAACTTAAGTCTGTAGAAGTATTAACAAATATATTTGATTTGGATAACATGTGTCCTATGATTGAAGACAGTGATGAAGATTGATGTATAGCATTAAATTACAGTTATGAAACTCCTGTAATTTTACACGTTCAAGCGTTATAAAAATAATGACTATGTTGAATGTTTTTATACAATTTAAAAATGGATGAAATATTCTGAATATTTTTGAAATTTCTTTATTTTCAATAGAAATGCCTTATAAAACAGTATTTTATTTAACCTATTTATTTAATAATTAATGAAAAGAGGCCTTAACAGAGTTGAAAAATCATTTTTTCAAGATACCGCGACATGATACAAATATGTCTTGATGCATATTTTTGTAAATATGATGCAAATGAATGATGTAAATGATCTTGAATGACTTTGGAAAAAATTGGTCAAATAGGTTTATGATTTTTTTCAGAATTTTTCATCCACTCGTTCGCCAGAAAAAAAAATGATGATGTGGCCATCATGTTACTTTCTCTGACCAGATGGTATCATTTATATTCACGCTTTCATGGTTTATTTTCAATTTAAATCATATTTTAAATGTACATCGAACGTTTCATAGACTCGGATAAAACTGACGTTTAAAACGTCAAAATTATGAAAGGTGGAAAAATTATACTTCAAATTTAAAAACTCAGTTTACTCAAAAACTAAAGGGATTTAGAAAAAAACTTATTCTTTATAAGTTGTTTATTATAAACATAAATTTGCTGTAACTATTATCGTCATATAATTATAAACCAAAAATGAAAAAAAAATAATAAATTGTTTTTCTCGAATAAAAATGATTTTATGAAAAATGTTTTCAAGCAAAGATTTCTTTGTTGTCTTCACAGTTTGTTTAAATGTTTTTCTGATATTTTTCATATTTAAGAAGATATTGGAAAAAAACAAAAAAAACAGTTAAGGTAAACGCCCACTTTCGGTGTACGAAATTTTACCAAAAGCTTTTCAGTTCAGATCATCAAATAAGACTGATGTTTAAAGTTTCATATCAATTGCTCTTTTAGTTTTTGAGATACAGCGCGCACAGACACACACACACACACACACACACACACACACACACACACACACACAGACACAAAAAAAAATTTCCATAAATTGTTACAATGGCATCTAGGGACCCCAAAATGGATATTTCCTTGAAAAAAAATTTTTGAAAAAAAAATCACGAACACAATACTTTCTCGTACTTCGTAACGGAGAAAGTAAAAAGTAACGTTAACAGGGGTTCTCGGACCACTGACCACAGGGACCTTATTTTTATATCCCAGGGCATCCTCTAATCGAGTAAATTCTATTCAAAGTAGTCGAAAAAATTATGAAAAATCAAATATTGAAATACTTTGCAACAAATGAATTTTTCAGCAAAATTGGTTTCAAAACTGGGCTTCCAATCATTCTTAGTGAACTGATAATGAACACTTTTAAAAGAAAACATGTATCAGTAGTATCACTTATTGATTTAGGCAAAGCTTTTGACTGTCTCACACGATTTGCTAACACAAATACTAAAAGCGTATAATTTTTCTCAAAATAGTGTTATGCCCACCAAATCATACCTAAAAATAGATATAAGTCGGTATATCACAAAGGTCCACTCTCAAATCCCGAAAAAAAATAAATATGTCGTACCCCAAGGCTCTCTACTAGGACCATTATTATTCTTAATTTTCATTCATGACTTCCCCCACCATCCTAGTATAACGAACACCATTTTATTTGCTGATAATTCAACTGTCTTTATTGAAGTTAAGCAAATTGAAGATACAGATATAAATGAATCAACAATAAATGCAGTAAGAAGCATGCAGAAGTTGGTTCTAATCGACATTAATAGGAAAAAAAAGTAGTGTTCAGTCTTAAAAACGGCACCCACTCGATCACCATGTACATAAAATAGCTTTATTAATTTAAGAAAAAACAGGTTTTACAATGTTATCCCCATATCCATACATAATTTAAATTTAATGCATTTAATACATTCGCAACATTACAAAATCCATTTTAAAATCATCCGCTTAGCCTTTTGAGGCTTCATCCTCTCGAATTAATTATTCACAAAATGAATATTTATTCATTACAATTACGCCTGTAGCATTTGCGGAATACGAACTGATTACATTAAAACCGGACTGATAATGTCCTAATTAATTCTCGTTTAGCGCCGCAGAATTACGTGTAAAACTCGCGTCGCAAGGGTATTATTGAATTTTTGACGTCCGGGTAATAAATCAGGGAGATGAAAAAGTGTCCCGGATTTTTCAACGAGCTGTCGGGTTTCGAATTAGTGTCCGGTGTTCATTTGTGAATGTCACCGTCCAAGAACGGACTCCGGGCTTGAAAAATCGTCGGCGCGCCTTCGGCGGGGACGACACGCCTCGTTTCAATGGGTTATGTTAAATCAACTTCAGAATTCTCATACCTGACGATATCTCATCTTGAACTAGATTGCGAAATTGTAAAAATGTAATGGGATTAAATTGGAAATTGAATGTTCGAATCGAAATTCGTTTAAAAGAATGACATATTTTTTAGCAGATTTTAGTTTTTGTAAAATATTATCTTCTGGAATTTTTTTTTTTTTCGAAATTTAGTTTATATGTAAAAACCAGGACCGCGCCGGGGTGCGAGGCAAACATTGCCGCTCCCTTTCAATGTGAAGACGGGGTAAAGAAAATGAACACCATTGATCGGCGCGTTTCAAAATTATTTAGAAAGTAAGAATTTTGATTTAAACAAAGAGACACGTTCGTGGATTTCGCTCTTGCGTCCGCACGAAAAGAATAAACATCATCTGCTATTTCACGAACGTACAGTCAGGGAAAATACAAATGCGAAACCGCATGTCGGTTCTTGGTTCGGTCGAAACCGGTCAGTCCCTGCTTAAAATAGAATTATTAGGTAATAAAATTTACAAGCCTAGTTCCCTTCTCGCCCCTAAGTGATCGAGTGACGGACTCCATATCTGTGATTTTTTTCATCTTCCAATTTTTGGTGCATCTTCAAAAATTTTAATAAGTAAAATTTTTACATAATATTGATATTTTTTATATATTTATCAATTGAAGAGTAATTTTATTTAAAATTATTGGTAATATTTTGGTATTAATAATTTTATTTCAGTTTCGTATAAATAATCCCATTTTTGCCAAGATATGACCTTGAAACCCTCGCAAAATAAAACTTTATTTTTTTAACCACTAAAAATGATTATAATAATCTAAAAAATTCACATATATTTTTTGCCCAAATAAAAGGTTATTTAGGGTATTCATGTTTTTAATTAGGTTTAACCACTTTTTTCGCCCCGAACCGATCAAGTGACGGAACATTTTATTAGTTAATGTTCCTTCAATGTTTGGTGCGTCATCTTGAAAAATTTGAATAACTAATCTTTTTACGATATTTTGTATATATTTGTCAACAATTGAGCAAAATTTTATCAAATTAATAATAGAGTAACAGTATGTTTATGTTGAGTTTAGATTCTTTTTTTTTAATTTCAAATTCCTTATATCTTTACCAGTGGCGGCTCGTGGAACATGTTGGTGGTAGAGCCACTTATATAATACCCCCCTTTTTTTAAGAAACAAAGAACCATTTATCTTCCAAGACCAATCGAATATTTTGGCCAAAAAATCAAAAATTTGGAACAAAACCGCCCAAGATCTAAAATATCGGTAGAAAAAATAAAAAATCCTGGTTTAAAAATAAACATGCAGACCAAAAAAATTGAAAATACAAGCAAAAAAAAAATCATTTGCCATTTTCATAACTCTTTTTAGCTTAAAATAAGTTCCAACGAGAAATTCGAAAATAATGGCAAAAATTAAAATAAAAAAAAAATCGCACAATAAACTCAATAATTCAAGTTAAGAAAATCTAAAATATGGGACAAAAAAATAAAAAATTAAGAGCTAAAATCTAAAACTCGTACCCAAAAATCAAAGTGGTAGACCGAAAAATCAAGATTTTTAACAAACGAATCGAAAATTTAAGTAGACTATAATTGAAACCAAAACAACCGAAAATACAAAATATGGGCCAAAAAAGTAGGGCCTAAAAAGGTGAAAATTTAGACAAAACATCGAAAACTCGGGCGTTTGCAGACAAAAAGTCGATAATTTCTACAAACCAATCGAATATTTTGGCCAAAATAATGAAAAATAACAAGATTTGGAACAAAAAAATCGAAAATACAGAAATGTAAAATATGGGCCAAAGAATCAAGAATCCGGATCTAAAAATAAAAAACGCAGACAAAAAATTAAAAACTTAGGTAGAAGCAAAATAATTTGCCAAAAATAAGTTTCTGATCAGAAATTCGAAAATAATAGCCAAAAAATAAAAAATTAATAATCTAAGTTAAAAAATCTGAAATATTGGATAAAAACAGACTTTAAATCTAAAATATTCGGTACAAAATTAGGACCAAATATCTAAATATCTGGCATAAAAATAAAAATAGTGGACCAAGGAAAGAAAAATTTTAACAGGCAAATAAAGAAAATTTTAGGGCAAAAGATAAAAGAAAATAAAAATCTACAATGTTGGCCAAAAAGTCGAAAATTTAGACAAAACATCGAAAACTCGGACCTAAAGATAATAAACGCAGACTAAACGAATAATCAAAAATGCGGACCAAAAAATCGAAAATTTTGACAATAAAATCCAGAAGTAGAAAAGAAAAATTTAGGTCAAAAGATTAAAAAAATAATAATACAAATTTGTAATGTAGGCCAGAAAGTCGAAAATTTAGACATTGCATAGAACATTCGCCCCTAAAGATAACAAATGCAGGCTAAAAAATCGAAAATTTCAACAAATAAAACTCGAAAATACCGGAAAAAATTTAAAAAATCTCGCATATAAATCAATAATTCAGGTTATAGATATTTTAATAAAATCAAATCGAAAACTTGGAACTAGAATTAAAATTTCGGCCCGAAAAATAAAAAATGGGGACCAAAGAATCAAAAATTTGAACAATTAAATCGAAAATTTAGGTCAAAATAAAGAATATTAAAAAAAAATCAAAAATACAAAAACAAAATATTTTGACCAAAAATATCGAAAATACGGGTCAAAAATTTAAAAATTAAAAAATCGCCTGGAAAAATAAAAAAATGCGGCCTAAACAGTCGAAAATTTTACCAATTAAATTTAGGCCAAAATAAATAATGTTTGGGCCTAATAATCAAAAAATTAGATAAAAGAAATTGTATATACAGGTCAACTATCTAAAAAAAATCTATTTGCTGAGTACAATACTTTGTACTGATTCTGGATTCTAATTCAAGAATTTCATGAAAATTCTCCAATTTGAACCACGGTTTTGGATCTTAAACGCATAATTTGTGACCAAAAATTATAAATTTGGATTTTAATTTGATAATTATATGTAAAATCCGAAATTTGAAATATTCAATCTAAGTTTTTGGCCCCTAAACGCAGAATTTGAGACTTAAAATTAAAAATTTGGATTCTAATACAAGAATTTCAATAAACACCTTGAATTTGGACCATAGAATCCATGGTTTTTAAACGCAAACTTTGTGTTGAAAAATCCAAAGTTTGTATTTTAATTTGATAATTATATGTAAAATCTTTAATTTGAAACTTTAAATCCAAGTTTCTGGTCCCTAAACGCAGAACTTGAGACCCAAAATCCAATATTTGGATTCAATTGATCAATAGCATTTAAAATCAGGCATTTGGAACATAAATCCAAGGTTTTCACCCTTAAACGCAGAATTTGAGTCCTAAAATTAAAAATTTGGATTATAAACTAGGAATATCATGTAAAATCTCAAATTTGGACCATAGAATTCATGGTTTTGGACCTTAAACCCAAAATTTTTGCAATAAAATCCAAGATTTTGATTTTAATCCGATAATTTTATTAAAGGTCTTATTAAAATACAGGGTGTTCCATTAAAAAAAAACACAACTTTGATATTTTAGGGCGTTTGGAATACCCTGTAAAATATGAAATTATTTTAAAAAGTAACCATAATAGACCCCTATACAGGGTGTTTAAAATTCGAGGCTCACCATGGGGATCTCGCTTATTAGAAGAGATAGAGGGTATGTTTAAATTTGGCACTTTTGCAGAATTTTATGCTGATTAATAATCCACTGAGAAAAATTACTTTAATTGTTTTGTTTTTGAGTTAAGTCCAAAAAACTGAAAAAAATGATTTTCGTTTTTTCTGTATATCATCGTTATTTGAGGTGATATTTAACAACGGTAAAGATATTCTTATAGCACGTTTTTATTATCTAGTAGATGGCATAAGATTTTTGCTTGTAACTTGTTTCGTTTCTTTTGAACCATCATCAACTTTCTTATTTCTTATGGACGCCATATTTGATTTTTATCGCATCTTAATGCTCATTTTTTTGTGATGACAACAATATTTTGGTTAAGGTCACAACTAATGATATTTTCATATTTATTTAAAAATCCGTGTCGGGTGGCATTTTGACCATCTTATATCGGGATACCCTTTTATTACCTCATGAATGGATTTTAAACAGGGACTGATTGGTTTCGATCGAACTAAGCATCGACATGCGGCAGCATTTCCTCGCCGAGCGGGTTTCGCATTTGTATTTTCTCTGACTGTACGTGTTACGAAAAAAAGTATTTTAGGTGGATTAATTTTTTCTACTAGCGCCAATTTTAATTGAAATAGTTTAAAAATTGTAAAAACCAATAAGATAAATTCAATTTAGTTTTATTTTTCAAGTTAGTCCTGTGGGTAGAAATAAGGGATCTTAAACCAATGTTATTTCACTTAGTACTTGGTACTAGTAATAACGCAAATTTCTTTTGTATCATTCAATATCCGGCGTGGCACTAACCAGGGAAGTAGTTGTTTCAATAAGTTATTTGTTTATAGTCTTAGTAAGACTTAATTTTGCTTGCAGAGTTACGAACAGGTTGAATATTTATATATTCAGGCTATATTTCGTTTTTTTGAATTTATTCAATAAGATTTGGTGGGCGCCAAGGTAAGAGGGCTGTTAGGACTGCCACCCGGGTGCTGGGAACCCCTAACACACCCGCTAGGCGCAGCCCTGGTAAAAACCCTAGTTTAAATATAATTGTTAGCTGGAAATAATAAAGTAGCAATCAGAATTGAACTGAAAAACGAACAATGCATCCATTGATTTGAAAAATTGTAAACATTCAGTCAACTAAGGAATTTGCTCCAAAACCTGAACACATTTGATTTACAATACGAATATCAATCTGAAATTGAACTGTGAAAACGGGCATTGTATTCAGTGATTTGAAAATAAAAAAAAATTGCTAACTAAAGCAGTTTACTTATGATTATTTAACTAAAACAATTGTCTGGAAAAAAATGCAATAATTTAAATTTAAAATAGAAGACGACATTTGGAAAAATAAAATTGCATTCGAAATCCAATGCGATGGCGTGCACATAATTCAATCTACACTTCGCAGAATCCAATTTACAACGAATCATTTCTAGGACATAGTGTGAATAAAATTGATCAGTTTCACGCTATTTGCGCTTTGGCCACACATGATTGTTACATTTGTGTTGATTGCAGCTGTGCCCGTTTATGCGCGCGGGCGTTTAAAGCGTTTCGAAAACCCATTAATCCGATTTCCAACTATACTGGAGAATTCCGCGTGGAAATTAAAATATTCGAAATTTAATCGCCGTTTTTTGTTTATGGCGCCCACTCCGGGGCCCGTGATATTTAATAAATTCCAGGCAATGGCCAATTCGGATTAATGAAATTATATCTGAAATTGAATTACGACATCCGCCTGATTGTGGAAAGGTTTTGAAAATATCAGGTGCTTTATTGGGAGGAAATTCGCTCCCTTGGAGCAGATTTCCCGAATGAGAGTGGTGATTTACATCGGGCCTGTCGACGTATTCATGCGAAAAAAATGTAAATGCCACCCTGATTTCTGGCGTGTATCGGGAAACTATGTATTTATGCTGAATTCGTTTGTTTTCCTGATTCTTACTTATTCCGTCCGTGGATTAAATGGAATCCATCAGACGTGAAACACCAGTTTATTTAAATCATGGTGGATTCGAGAGTACGTATGTATTTATGAAAATGACGGTGATACAGTGGAGGATCTAGTAGAAAGCACCACTTCTTGCGTAAATAAGTTTACTCTAAAAATGGCACAAAAGTGAAAGTTGCTTTAAAAAATCTTCAGACAAGTTTTCAAATATTCATTTCAATTTCCGCTGTGCAGCAGCAAAAAGTGCGCGCCACAGCATCGAACGGTAGGCATGGTGCGTGCGAAAACTGCGGCCTCAAGTGCGTAACCTCTGTGACGGCCGTAGTTAGTGCTAGTACTAGCCATCGAGATGGCGCGATGAGTAAATTGGATACGGTGTAAAAAATCTTTAAAAAATTTTCTCGATAGCGGGATGTGGAATAACTTATATGTTTGAATAATATACTTATACAGGGTATTTTTTTTTATCGTGGGCGATAGGATTTTACATGGTAAAAATTATACCTTGTGCTAATGTATATTTTATCATAAAATTTTGAAGAAAATTTTAGTTAGTAATAAATCAATTATTTTTCTACATGATGCGCTCAGTCAGAATAATTTAAACATGTTTCATTCCATTAAAAAATGAAATTATTTAAAATAAATAACCGAGCAAAAATAATCAAAGTACCTTGAATTTCTGAAATGTCAGATTGATTAGTGAATTAATTACATTTTTTAATGGAATAAAACATGTGGAAAAGTAATTGATTTATTACTAATTAAAATTTGCTTTCAAATTATATGTTAAAATATACATTAACACAAGGTATAATTTTTACCATGTAAAATTCTATGGCCCACGATAAAAAAAACATACTGTATATGGGATAATTAAATAGAGATGTTGAATAATGGCTTTAATTAGGCCGAAAGACCGGAGGTTGACATTGGCTTCCACTTCCATATAATGTATTGTACTAAAATTAATGTACGGTAAATTTTTACCAAATAAATGTATGTAGAATGGCTTTAATTAAAATAAAAATAACTCAAACAATATAACTTAAATCGTCGTTTCTCAACCTTTTGAGGGCAAACGCCCACAATGTCAGCTGTGCTTCTTAATTCGCCACCTTTAATTTTTAATAGCTTAAAATTACATAATCCCCAAAGTAATATAGCGCTAGGTTTAGACTAGATACTCCATAAAGGCGACATCTATTATCTAAACGTAGTACACATTCCTTTGTGTCATGGGGAAATAATATTTAAATTATTATTTGAACTCACCACAATATACAAATAATATTCTACATGAAATTTAAAGTTTTAATGAGAACCGGGAGGTAGTATTTAACAAAAATATTAAAAATGTATCTTAAATCAGCGCAAGTTTTCCAGTTAAAAAAAAAACTAAGAGATTATTAAAATATATTATATTTATTTTTCAATCTCCGGGCCGGACCGGGCCGGGCCGGACCGGGCCGGGCCGGGCCTAGCGATGGATACTTTAGACTGGACCGGGGCCGGGCTTGTATACATTTTACTTTATTATAGACTCCGGAAAGTAACAACTAAGTGAATAAAAAAAATGGTTTCTTTTTAATTCACAAATTCACAAAAATGGTTTCTTTTTAATTCACAAATTCACAAAAATAATAAATATTGAAAGAATATTATTTGATTTGGTTATTAAACTTTTCTTCGAAATGGTATAATGAAAATTAAAATTTTTTAAACTTAGTCGTGCCCTTGCTTTGAATATTCAAGTCCGGGCCGGGCTGGGCCGAGCCGGGCCGTGCCCGCACTACATTTTCTTTTAATCGGACCGGGACGGACCGGGTTTAAAATTTTCACTATTTTCACTATTTTCACTATTTATTTTCACCGGGCTTCAAAACTCCGCTCCTGCACGCCTCTGATTTGTATGCTAAAATTTAAAGAATCGAGTGTGTTTAGAAGAACATATTAAGAAATATTCGTGTCACGTCAACGAAAATTATCGAAATTCGAAATTTTCCATGTTTGAAGTCAACAAAATCGTGCTTTTCGATTTTAAAAATTGCTGAAGCATCGAACGTGTTTTTGATTATGATGATTTATACACTAAATGTAGAGAAGTTATTTTATTTTAAGAAAGTGTTAAGAAATATTCAATGCTAAGTTAACCAAAATTGACAAAATCCGAAATTCTCCAATTTCAAAGTCAACAAACTAGCGTTTTTGATTTTGCAAAATTGCCTAACTTTAGGACTCGTTATTTGATATATGCAGAGAATTTGGTATATTTAAAAAATCCATGTTTAACGGTTTGAAATTCGCGTTTTTGATTTTTAAATATTGCTGAGGTGTTGATAACATATCTTGATTATGATCATTTATACGCTAAAATGTAGATAATTTAGTGTTTTCAAAAAGTATAAAAAAAATATTTCTGTCAAAGTAACGAGATTAACAAAATCTGAAATTTTTCAAAATCATTGTCAACAAAATCTCGATTTTGATTTTGAAAAATTGCTTAACTTTCGAACACGTTATCTTATTTTGAAAATTTAAATGTCAAAATGTAGCAAATTTAGTGTGTTTGAAAATAATTTTAGAAAATATTCATGTGAAATGAATGAAATTTGCCAAAATCGTTGAAAGTAAAAAAAATCGCGCTTTGGATTTTTAAAAATTGCTGAGGTGTTTTGATGATGATATTTGATACGTTCAAAAATAGAGAATTTGTAGTGTTTTTAATGGTATAAAATATAATCAAGCAGAGACAATGAAAATTGCTAAAATCCGAAATTTTCCGAGCTCAAAATCGACAAAATCAAGTTTTTAATTTTAGGATTTTGATTTAAAAAAAAACTGTTTAACTTGCAAACACGGCATTTGACTTTGATCATTTAAATGTCAAATGTAGAGAATTTATTGTGTTTACAAAAATTATTAATAGATAATCATGTCGAGTCAATGAAAATTGCCAAAATCAGAAATTAAAAATATTCATGCCGAGACAATAGAAGTTGCCAAAATCCTAAATTTTCCAAGTTCAAAATCAACGAAATCAAGTTTTTAATTTTGATAAATTGTTCAACTAACAAGTGCGTTGTTTAATTTTGAGGGTTTAATTTGCAAAATGTAGCGAATTTTGTATTTTTAAGATATTAAAAAATGCTCATGTAAAATAAACGCAACTTTGCAAATTTACAAGTTTTTTTTTATCCTAGCAAAATTTGGTTCTAATTTCGAGAGACATAATCTTAAGTCACATTATTCGTTTTTTAGCCGATTTGAGTCATCTCTGCAGGCGGATATTCAAAATGCATTCGCCCCCGAAAAATGACCATCGCCCCCCAAATGTGAATGATCAGAAAACACCTAATTTAAACGTCGATCGCCCACCATGGAGACAATATCGCCTACTTTGAAGAACACTAACTTGAATGATTCATACAATACGCGGTCGTTCTTCTTTGCGGCGGCAATCAGACTGATCCAGGCTTGTTCTGTGTTACCAGCTTTCCTTTCCAGATTATTTCGGCCATTCTGAAGGTCTTCCGCCTCGAAAGACTCGGAATCGTTCCTTATTGCACGGCTTCATGAATTCCATGCACGTCAATGCCTTCCTTTTCCACGTTTCGTAGATGCCGTATGCTTTGACCTTCGTCACTCGGTATGTAGTTATCTTGCTCAATTATCTTTACTGCATAATGTCTTTGTTCTGTCTCCATAATATGTGGATTCAGAAGCTGCCTCAAACCATTTTTTACCCTGTATAGTACATCTTTGGTGATCCCGTAGTCACCATGTTGTTTCTTCTTTTGCAACTCTTCCTTCGATGTCCTTTTCGCGGTGTTTTCGTTGGTGTCTTCGTCTTACACTTTTCTTATTCTGCACAGTATAACGCCCACTAACCTCATAATGGGGTATCGTACTAATATTCTTCTAGGAACATTACCAATCATGCTACTCTTATGCGTAGGTCATTCTTGTAGATTGTCTTCGTGAATGCATCATAGTCTGTTACTATCTTGAATTTCTCTCCTAATACATTCTGATTTTTTTTTATTCCAAGAGTTACCGCCAGAACTTTAAATATATAATTAAGGTATTTCTTCTCGGCTTGCGTTGATTTACTGCTTGCGTATTGAATGGGATAGAATTATTGGTTGTCAATAGGACTTCTTTGTAGTAAAACTGCTCCTCATCCTTTTTTACTTGCACCTGTTTGAAGTTCCGTTTCTAAACTTGGTTTGTAGAAATAGAGCGCTGGACTTTCAGTAAGAGCATTTTCCAATGCTTCAAATGCTGCCTTTTTTTCATCCCCAAATTTGAAGCTTTCATCTTTCTTCAAAAGGTCCGTTAGTGGTGTTGCTATTCTAGCATATTGTGGAATAAACTTCCTAAAATACCCAGTCAGTCCAGGAAAGCTTTGAACTTACTTTACTGTCTTCAGTGGCGGGATCTTCTTCACCGCCTGGGTCTTCCTTTCCGTTGGATAGATCCTTCCAGTTTCGATCACGAACCCCAGGAATTCCACTCGTCGTTGTAGAAATTGGCATTTCTACAGGTTGATTTTTAGACCGTATTCACTGACAAATTGACACACCATTTGTTATCGCTCTGATGATTCGGGTTCGTTCTTTGCTGGAATGATGAAGTCATCTACGCAGATTGAGAGAATCGTTCTTCTCGTCAGTTCTCGAAACTCTTGTGTTCACAAATCGCTGGAACATTGCTGGTGGATTACAAAACCCGAATGGAACCTTTATAAACCAGAATTGTCCATTGTGGGTAGCTAACGCTCTGCACTTCCGGCTGTCAACGCTAACTGCTACGTGAAAAAAATTCTTCAAGTCTATTATGGTGTACATCGTAGCATCTTGTAACATTTCCAAAATTTTCCAAAAAATCAGTGGCAGTTGATGACGATCCTTCACCACCCACTTGTTTACTTACTACTCCGGTAGTCCACGTATATTCTTGAGATACCATCTTTCTTCCTGACTATCAGCACTGGACTGGCATATTCTGATGTACTCCATCGTCCAATCGTATTTGCTCCTGTCATTACACTATTTGTCGATCTACATATGGCAACCTTATGTGTGTGGAATAAACTTGTTCTTCACGGTGTACAATTATCTTCATCGATACGTCTACTGTCTTAGTCTTCTTTGGTGTATAATCACTTACCATTTCTTTGATCTTCACCTTAGCTTCCTCGTTTACTGCCTGACCTACGTTGAGTTTTAATTTATGAGACACGTTAATCTTCATCAACTGTGCTTCGTCACTTGCTATCTTTTTAATGTTTTCTTTGGTGGTTTTTCACCTCAGTCTGATCAAATAGTTCGTTTACAATGATCATGTCCAAATTAGTGATGTCGTCAGATACTACATACACAATAGTATTGAAAATTTCATCGTCTATCTTTATTTCTAGTTCTGTGTAGGTTTCACAGAATTCTTATCGAAACCTGTAAGTATTAAGTTCGAGTCTTTTTGCTGTAGCTTAACTCCATCAGTGATAATATTGATTTGACTATCTGTATCTTTGAGTGCATCCCATAATTGATCGCTTATTTCTTCACGATTTTCAGTGAGCGCACTTCTCCTGTACAGTTTTCCTGTTTATTTATCACTGCAGTCTATTTACACTCCGCTGTTTTATGCCCAAAAGCATTACATCTAAAAAATTTCGTTCCTTTGACCTTATGTTTACAATATTTTGCATGGTGGCCGCTGGTTCCACAATTAAAACATCTAGGTCTGGCCTACTCGTCTTTTCTGTTAGCATTTCTTTTTCGTTGTTCTTCAAGCTACTACCCTGTGACCTACTTTGGTTTGTGTTTTTACTGCTTTTGACTTTTTTCATATATTCCCAGCTTCATTTTAAAATCTTTTAACCCTTTGCACTCGAGCGGCGCCGCTACGGCGCCCAGGCGGTTTGGTACGTCCACTCGAGCGGCGCCGCTACGGCGCCCAGGCGGTTTGGTACGTCCACTCGAGCGGCGCTGTTACGGCGCCCGGGAGGTGTGATGCAGCAGCCTACCAAGAAACGTTACGGGCGACTTCCTGGAAAACGAATTACACTTATTGATAATATGAATAATTGCCGTTAATTACCGGCCAAAGACAATAATTGTTAGTGTTTTCCCGCGGAAATGATTAGAGTCAATTCAATTTTAATTCGACGCCAATTTAACTGGTCGTTATCTTTCCACAACTACATGGTCCGAGGCGTTTTCAGTTCGCAGGAAGACGGAAAAACTCTGTTTAATTAGCCGACGAGAAGTTAGCCATAAAAATTCCAGCCATATATAACCCGGCGCATGCACCATTTCGGTGCGATTTTAAATTTATATTTGTGTAGTGCCTTTCTGTGAGTGTATTTATCAACTACAAACTGTCAAAAGGCCATGAAAATTAAAACGAAAAAACGAAAATTATCTAACAGCTCACTAATTCACAGGTGGCGTTTAAAAATCGTAACTCAAAAAGGGCATTGCAAAAAAAATTATTTTATTTTCGCAATACCTTTCTGCAAGTACAGTTAACAATTACAAATCGTCAAGAAACTGTGATGATTTTTTCTTATATTCTTCACTTAACATTAACATTTAACGTTCTTCACTTAACATTAACATTTAACGTTAATGTTAAATAAAAAATATAAGAAAAATTCATCACGGTTTCTTGACGATTTGTAATTGTTAACTGTACTTGCAAAAAGGCATTGCAAAAATATTTTTTTTTTTGCAATGCCCTTGTTTTATGGGCCGGCCACGATTTTTTGTTAATGTTAAATTAAAAATATAAGAAAAATTCATCACGGTTTTTTGACGATTTGTAATTGTTAACTGTACTTGCAGAAAGGCATTGCAAAAATATTTTTTTTTTTTGCAATGCCCGTGTTGTTTTATGGGCCGGCCACGATTTTTTGTTAATGTTAAATTAAAAATATAAGAAAAATTCATCACGGTTTTTTGACGTTTTGTAATTGTTAACTATACTTGCAGAAAGGCATTGCAAAAATAATTTTTTTTTTTTGCAGTGCCCTTGTTTTATGGGCCGGCCAGGATTTTCTGTTAATGTTAAATAAATAATATAAGAAAAATTCATCACGGTTTTTTGACGATTTTTAATTGTTAACTGTACTTGCAGAAAGGCATTGCAAAAATATTTTTTTTTTTTGCGATGCCCTTGTTGTTTTATGGGCCGGCCACGATTTTCCGTTAATGGTAAATAAAAAATATAAGAAAAATTCATCACGGTTTTTTGACGATTTGTAATTGTCAAATTGTTAACTGTACTTGCAGAAAGGTATTGCAAAAATATTTTTTTTTTGCAATGCCCTTGCTGTTTTATGGGCGGGCCACGATTTTCTGTTAATGTTAAATAAAAAATATAAGAAAAATTCATCACGGTTTCTTAACGATTTGTAATTGTTAACTGTACTTCCAGAAAGGCATTGCAAAAATAATTTTTTTTTTTTGCAATGCCGTTGTTGTTTTATGGGCCGGCCACGATTTTCTGTTAATGGTAAATAAAAAACATAAAACAAATTCATCACGGTTTTTTGACGATTTGTAATTGTTAACTGTACTTGCAGAAAGGCATTGCAAAAATATTTTTTTTTTTGCAATGCCCTTGTTGTTTTATGGGCCGGCCACGATTTTCTGTTAATGGTTAATGATTTTCCGTTAATGTCAAATAAAAAATATAAGAAAAATTCATCATGGTTTTTTGACGATTTGTAATTGTTAACTGTACTTGCAGAAAGGCATTGCGAAAATAAAATAATTTTTTTTGCAATTCCCTTGTTGTTTTATGGGTCGGCCACGATTTTCCGTTAATGTTAAATAAAAAAATATAAGAAAAATTCATCACGTTTTTTTGACGATTTGTAATTGTTAACTGTACTTGCAGAAAGGCATTGCAAAAATATTTTTTTTTTTTGCGATGCCCTTGTTGTTTTATGGGCCGGCCACGATTTTCTGTTAATGGTTAATGATTTTCCGTTAATGTTAAATAAAAAATATAAGAAAAATTCATCACGGTTTTTTGACGATTTGTAATTGTTAACTGTACTTGCAGAAAGGCATTGCAAAAATATTTTTTTTTTTGCAATGCCCTTGTTGTTTTATGGGCCGGCCACGATTTTCTGTTAATGGTTAATGATTTTCCGTTAATGTCAAATAAAAAATATAAGAAAAATTCATCATGGTTTTTTGACGATTTGTAATTGTTAACTGTACTTGCAGAAAGGCATTGCGAAAATAAAATAATTTTTTTTGCAATTCCCTTGTTGTTTTATGGGTCGGCCACGATTTTCTGTTAATGGTTAATGATTTTCCGTTAATGTTAAATAAAAAATATAAGAAAAATTCATCACGGTTTTTTGACGATTTGTAATTGTTAACTGTACGTGCAGAAAGGCATTGCAAAAATATTTTTTTTTTGCAATGCCCTTGTTGTTTTATGGGCCGGCCACGATTTTCTGTTAATGGTTAATGATTTTCCGTTAATGTTAAATAAAAAAATATAAGAAAAATTCATCACGGTTTTTTGACGATTTGTAATTGTTAACTGTACTTGCAGAAAGGCATTGCAAAAATAATTTTTTTTTTGCAATCCCCTTGTTGTTTTATGGGCCGGCCACGATTTTCTGTTAATGGTTAATGATTTTCCGTTAATGTTAAATAAAAAATATAAGAAAAATTCATCACGGTTTTTTGACGATTTGTAATTGTTAACTGTACGTGCAGAAAGGCATTGCAAAAATATTTTTTTTTTGCAATGCCCTTGTTGTTTTATGGGCCGGCCACGATTTTCTGTTAATGGTTAATGATTTTCCGTTAATGTTAAATAAAAAATATAAGAAAAATTCATCACGGTTTTTTGATGATTTGTTATTGTTAACTGTACTTGCAGAAAGACATTGCAAATTTTTTTTTTTTTGCGATGCCCTTGTTGTTTTATGGGCCGGCCACGATTTTCCGTTAATGTTAAATAAAAAATATAAGAAAAATTCATCACGTTTTTTTGACGATTTGTAATTGTTAACTGTACTTGCAGAAAGGCATTGCAAAAATAATATTTTTTTTGCAATGATCTTGTTGTTTTATGGGCCGCCCACGATTTTCTGTTAGTGGTAAATAAAAAATATAAGAAAAATTAATCACGGTTTTTTGACGATTTGTAATTGTTAACTGTACTTGCAGAAAAGCATTACAAAAATAAAATATTTTTTTTGCAATGCCCTGAATTAATGAGCTGTTAAATAATTTCTGTTTTTTCGTTTTAATTGTCATGGCCTTTTGACAGTTTTTAGTTGATAAATACACCCACAGAAAGGCACTACACAAATAGAAATTAATAATCGCACCGAAATGGTGGATGCGCCGGGAAATCTATGGCTGGAATTTTTATGGCTAACTTCTCGTCGGTGTTTAATTATAATTATTCTGCAACAAATATTCATTAAAAAAAACATACTTTACACCTGTTCGATATCTTTCACTTTCGACACTCGGTTTGAATTATGAAACGGGACCAAATACGAACTATACCAACTAACCCAACCTCACCCAACCCTACCTAACCTAACCCAATGATTTTAAAGTACCTGTAACTCGTCTCGGACGAACCAGCAACTTGTCTCGAGTTGCTGGTTCGCGCGAGCGAAAAACTTCTCAAAGTGCAAAGGGTTAAACTTTGCACCAAAAAGTATAGCTTTGGTTCTTACATCGTCATAAATTTCTTCTATTACGTTTACGTACATTAACGCTTCATCTTCTATCACTCCTTTGACAGTTATTTCTTTTATTGCGAGGAAATACAGTTGTACTGATTCTTATTTCTTCGTCTTCCAGCAAATTAATGCTCTGTGTACATCTGCAGTGCTTCACTTCAGTGAAAATGTTTTCTTTAATTTAGCCCATGAATTCAATCCTATTTCTCTGCTGACGAACAGCTTTGCTAACCCTGTTAATTATTTCTTTGTAAATACGCATCGCTGCAATTCATTCCTGTTCAGTAGCACTGCTCTGCTTTCCTTTTATCTGTTGAGTAATCGCCGTTTCCACTAAATATGCGGATTGTGTCTTCCACGTCTCTGAACGAAAATGTAAACCCCACTTGGTTATTTTGTGTTGCTGCGTTGTTAACGACTGGCACTTGATTGTCTTTCAATGGATTACTACTTGCGTCTTCCTGTTCATCTTCTTCGGATTCACTGTCTTCTTCTCGGATTTTAACAAAGCTGGAGGTTGTTAGGTGGCAATACACTCTCATAATTCTTGATACAACCTCCACTTTTACGTTTAATAAATTACAAATTAATGCCAATTCACTTACATTCAGTTCATTTAAAATGTCTACTTGTTCCTTAATTCATTAGAGTCTGTTTCGTACCCAAAGGTAAAAAATTCTCGATTATATTGAGACACATATTCGTCCTACATTGAGTAAGAACATAGATTTGATACCAGCACAGAGAAATTGTATCTCCAATTAGTAAAACAAGGGTCGATGAATGTTAACGTTGTGTTTCGATGTGCGAACGTAATCTATCAGTTTACTGTGTCGCGGCGTCAAACGATCAGCTGTTCTTTAACATAGACGCAGACGTTATTATCGGCCGTTGCTCGGAATCGACGATAGCGCTTAGGAAGCGCACACGAGTATCCCTTCATTTCCTCGGCTTTATTAATGCATCAGCATTGTATACATTGTACGCGTTATACTCTAATAAGTATATGGGCTGAGTATTATGAGTTTAATGATATTTATTTTAACAAGTATGCCGCGCTCCATCGAACAATTTATGAACCATTTTTGACTCGTAAACCTTGTTTTCTTCCCGCATTTTGGGGCCGAAAAATGAGCATTTATAAAAGGTAGGCGGAAAAAATATTTCGAATTTTGACGAAAACACTACTTTACCATTCTTAAAAGTATGGAATCTTACCCCTATGATGGCCCTTTCATCACCCATAAATAAATATTTGATATAGACAAACGGCATTACCTTTTGAAAGCAAAAACGCATCGCTAAACCGAATACACGTCCAAAAATTAAAAACGGTATAAGTTGATATACACATCGATCATTACACTGTCGTGATTTTAGTGGAGCACCGAATGGAAAACGATCAAATAAAATGTTATTTAAATGTAGCGTTGTCAAAAAATTGCACCGGCAGTAAAACGCAAAATTGTGCCGTAAATTGCGGCGGCATTAATAAATTTTATTGTCCAATTCCATCAAGATACGATCGACCCCGCGTTCCGTGGCGGCGGCGTATCGCTAATTTTCGTACCATTACGCGTCCGCGCGCCCAGCACCAAACACATATATTTGCTTTATCTAATCGTTGCGGCGGTGCGGGGAAGGGTGCACGCGGCGTTTATCACATAACGAGCGAAAAACACAAGCTACCTCCCTTTTTTTTGTGCACAACCCTCGTAAACCGGGTCCTAATTTATGTAATCCTCGTTCTCTTAGCGGCGCGAGGCTGAGACGTGAGGGCGAGATAATGTCTGGAACACGCGAGCGCGCAGTTCACAAGTTGAGACGTCGCGTCGTCGTCTTGGGCCTGCCCGTCTGTCACGCCACTGGATTATTAGTTCTCGTCAGTCCGGTGTTATTTATTTGAGTGTTGGTGGATTTACTGTTTCGTTTTCTTTATATTATAATTACGTTGCAGAATTTACAAATTTCTGCCAAAGCGAACCTGCTAATACTCAAATACTCAGATAATAATTATGTTAGGATATTGATATTTTGCAAACTTTACTTGTATTCTAGGGCAGCCGTCGGCAACTAGATGGCATGCGAAAGGATTTTTGCTGGCACGCCTCAAAAGTGATAATTGTGAAATATATTATAAACCTGTAACGAAATCGTTTAACTGAAGAAAATAGAAAAATGTGCATACAATTAAAAACTTTAAACTATGAACCAAATATTAAAACTTCAATATTTGAGCATCAATGGAGTCGCTCATGTTTAAATATTGTCATTTTTATTTTCTCCGTTACGAAGTACGAGAAAGTATTGTGATCGTGAAAATTTTTTCAAACATTCTTTTTGCGGAAATATCCGTTTTGAGGTCCCTAGAGGCCATGTCAAAGATTTCTGGAAAAAAATGGGTGTATCTGCGTGTGTGACAACAGATATTCGAGAAAAAAATTATTAATAGCGATAATGGTTACAGCAAATTTATGTTAATAACAGAGGCGGCTCGTGGAACATGTTGATGGTAGAGCCACTTATACAATATACTCCCCTTCCCCCGTCCTTCTTTGAAGAAAGAAGGAACGAGTTATCTTCTTAGATCAAAGTAACTGGCGAAAAAGTATTTTAAGAATAAATTAAAAATTCTTGCTGAGTTTGAAACTATGTTTTTTTTATCGTGGGCCATAGGATTTTACTTGCTAAAAATTATACCTTGTGTTTATGTATATTTCAACATATAATTTTAAAGCAAATTTTAGATAGTAATAAAACAATTACTTTTCCACATGATGCGCTTAATTAGATTAACTTAAACGAGTTTTATTCCCTTAAAAAATGAAATTATTTCACTAATCAATCTGACATTTCAGAAATTCAAGGTACTTTGATTATTTTTGCTCAGTTATTTATTTGAAATAATTTCATTGTTTAATGGAATAAAACATGTTTAAATTATTCTGACTAAGCCCATCATGTAGAAAAATAATTGAACTAACTAAAATTTCCTTCAAAATTTTATGATAAAATATACATTAAAACAAGGTATAATTTTTAGCATATAAAACCCTATGGCCCACGATAAAAAAATACCCTGTATAAGCCCCTGCTTTCGAAATATACTACTTTTGACAGCTGAAAAATACAATTTTTGACAATTCAAAAATGTTGAAAAAAACAATTTTTATTAGCCGAAAAATAGTGTTTTTGGCAACTGAAACATACCATTGTTGACACAAGAAAAATACTATTTTTGACAGTAAAAAAATACTATTTTTGACAGCTAAAAAATACTAATTTTCAACAGCTGAGGAATACCATTTTTGCCAGCTGAAATATACCATTCCTGATACGAGAAATATTATTTTTGACAAAGAATACTATTTTTGACAGTAAAAAATACTACGTTTGGCAGCAAAACATACTACTTTTGATAGCTGAAAAATACAATTTATGACAATTCAAAAATGTAGATAAAAACTATTTTTATTAGCCGAAAAATACTGTTTTTGGCAGCTGAAACATAGCATATTTGGTAGCTGAAGAATACCAATTTCTACAACTATAAAATACAACTTGAGACAGCTGAAAAATACTATTTTCAACCCCCGGGGATTACCATTCTTGAAATATATCATTCCGACAGCTGAAACATACCGTTATTGGCAGATAAAAAATTGTGATGTGGCCATCATGTTACTTTCTCCGACTTTATATTTACGTTTTCATGGGTTTATTTTCAATTGAAATCATATTTAAATGTACATCGAGCGTTGCGTAAACTCGGATGAAACTGACGTTTAAAACGTCAAAATCATGAAAGATGGAAAAATTATACTTCAAATTCAAAACCTCGGTTTACTCAAAAACTAACGAGATTTCGAAAAAAACTTATTCTTTAGAAGTTGTTTATTTTGGCATTCTCTACAATTATTATTAATATAAATTTGCTGTAACTATTATCGTTTCATAATTATAAACCAAAAATTTAAAAAAAATAATAATTTTTTTTCTCGAATAGCAATGATTTTATGAAAAATATTTTCAAGCAAAAAATGTGCATTTCTTTGTTGTCTTCCGTGTTTGTTTAAAGATTTTTGTGATATTTTTCATATTTAAGAAAATATTGGCAAAAAACAAAAAATAGTTAAGGTAAACACCCACTTCCGGTGTACGAAATTTTACCAAAAGCTTTTCAGTTCTTCAGATTATCAAATAAGAAGTATGTTGAAAGTTTCATATCAATTTCTTTGTTAATTTTTAAGATACAGCGCACACAGACACACACACACACACACACACAGACACAAAAAAAATTTTCCAGAAATTGTTGAAATGGCATCTAGGGACCCCAAAACGGATATTTCCGTAAAAAAATTTTTTGAAAAAAAAATCACGATCACAATACTTTCTCGTACTTCGTAACGGAGAAAGTAAAAATACAATTTTTGACAAAAAAAAAACAATTTTTAACAAAATATACTTAAAAAAATAAATATATAAGTTATACAAAACAAAGTTAAAAGTGTTTTATTATAATATTTAAAATGTATAACGAAGTAGAAGCCTCCAGCATAAACAATAAAATATACAGGGTTTTTCAGCTGAAAAATGTCATTTTTGACAATTAAAAAATGTCAAAAAAATGCTGCTGAAAAATACGATTTATATAGGTGGGAAATACCATTTTTAGCAGCTGAAAAATTACATTTTTGACAGCTGAAAAATTACATTTTTGGCAGCTTAATATATCAATTCTTAATAGCTGAAAAATATCATTCTTGATAACTGCAACATACTATTATTGACAACTGTATCATATCATTATTGTTAGTTAAAAAATACAATTTTTGAAAACAAAAAATACAATTTTTGACAACAAAAATTACAATTTGCTGAAAAATGTAATTTTTGACAATAAAAAAAAATGTCGAAAAATGCTGATATTGATAGCCGGAAAATACCATTTTTATAAGTTGGAAATACCATTGTTGACAGCTGAAAAATATCATTTTTGACTGTTGAAAAATATAATTTTTGACAGCTGAAAAATACAATTTTTGACAGCTGAAAAATATCGTTTTTGATAGCTGAAAAATACTGTTTTTAACAGCTAAAACATACCATTCTTGAAAACTGCAACAAACCATTATTGACAACTGTAACATACCATTATTGTCGGCGGAAAAATGCCATTTTGACAATACAAAATGACAAAAAATGCTACCTTTGATGGCTGAAAAATACCATATTTATAGGTGAGAAATACCTTTTTTGACGGCTAAAAAATATCATTTTCGATAGTTGAATAATACATTTTAACAGTCGAAAACTACCATTTTTAACAGCTGAAAAATACCATTCTTGCCAACTGCAACAAACCAATATTGACAACTGTAACATACCATTATTGTCAGGTAAAAAATACAATTTTTGACAACACAAAAAATACAAGTTTTGACGGCTGAAAAATGCCATTCTAAAGTTTAAAAAAATGTCAAAAAATGCTGCTTTTCATAGCTAAAAAATAACATTTCTATAGGTTGAAAATCGAATTTTTGACAGCTGAAAAATATCATTTTTGACAGTTAAATAACACGCTTCTTAACAGCTGACAATTACCATTTTCAACAGCTCAAAAATACCATTGTTGACAACTGCAAGAAACCACTATTGACAACTGTAACATTCCATAATTTTACATACAATTTTTGATTTCAAAAAAGTCAATTTTTGACAGCCGAAAAATGACATTTTTGACTTACAAAAAAAATGTCGAAAAATGCTGTTTTTGATAGCTGAAAAAATACATTTTAATAGGTGAGAAATACCTTTGTTGACAAAAAAAAACATTTTTGACAACTGAAAAATATCATTTTTGACATTTGAATCATACACTTTTTAACAGCTGAAAAATACCATTCTTGACAATTGCAACAAAAAATTATTGACAACTGTAACATACCATCATTATCAGCTAAAAAATACAATTTTTCACAAAAAAATAAAAAATATTGAAAATACTTTTTTTGATAGCTGAAAAATACCATTTTAATGGCTGAGAAATACCGTTTTTGACAGCTGAAAAATAACTTTCTGACAACTGAAAAATATAATTTTCGACAGTTGAATAATACATTTCTTAACAGCTGAAACATACCATTCTTGACAACTCCAACAAACCATTGTTGACAATTACAACACAGCATTATAGTCAGCTAAAAAATACAATTTTAGACAAGAAAAGAAAGAATGAACGATTTAACTTCCTAGACCAAAGTAACTCGCGAAAAAGTGTTTTTAGAATTAATTAAAAATTCTTGCTGAGCTTGATACTACTACAGGTAGTGCCATGGCTCCTTGGCTCTATATAACGAGCCGCCCCTGGTTACTAATTATTGCAGAGAATGCTAAAATGAACAACTTATGAAAAATACGTTTCTTTTGAAACCTCTTTAGTTTTTGAGTAAATTGACTATTAGAATTTGAAGTATAATTTGTCACAATTTTAACGTTTTAACCGTCAGCTTTATCCGATTCTACAAAACGCTTGTTGTACATCTAATATGATTTAAATTGAAAATAAATCATGAAAGTATAAATATAAATAACTATGACGAGCAAAGATGAAATAAATTTTTCCCAAGAATAGTTATTCTAGATTTATTCCGTGTACTTAAAATCCATCTTGCATTTACTAGAAACTTTTTTTTAAATGAAATAGATTAGTCCTTTCCTAAAAGTCATTTGCTTATATTTACTATCTATAATACAAAAATGTATTTATTTATTTATTTATTTACTATATCTTTGTTCTCCTTTCTTACAAAATAAAATTCACAGTATGACTAAAGATCAAAAAACATAGTTTCTGCACAAAGATCAACATTTTCAATGTGAACTGTCTGAATGACAACCACGAATGTTTAATCAGGACATGCGTATTTCAATTCATTGGCGACTGCGATTAATTCCTTTTTGAAACACACCATCAAAGAGGGATTAAATATTCGCTTATAATTACTTGTAATACAAATATTTAAGGTAATCGAGTCAAAGCTAATAAAACTTACTGCCAGTTAAGTGTCACGTCATCCGGAGGCGGTGATAAATGTCGTCGCTTCGTAATAAATCACCTCCGGTTATTAGACAATTATACGAGACTTTCGGTTCGAGCCCCGGGTGCGTATCTCCTCCTAATAGACACGCGTCGGGGAGGGATGAAACCAATGCCAAAAATCGATGACGGTTTCATCCCCTCGACGCTCGCAGGCATTAATAATCGTCACACACATACATAGACATAGTTTCCTTCGTGTCACGGCGACACGTCGCCCTCGTCAACACCGAAAACATCCCGTTTACGTGTCTCCCCGCCAGGGTTGTGTATTTTCCACGCGCGGGGGTGGGGGAGGGGCGCCACCCCGAGGCCGGGGAATTATCGTAATTAGCGCGTTCCGGATTCCTCGGGATGCCATTAATAATTCAGATGGGTTGTTTTCGTGAAAACGACGTTGGGTCACTTATTTGTAAAGTGGGACCCAATCTAGAATGGTCAGAGCCTGGCCCGAGGACTTCAAGGACTTGGGGGAGCTTAAAAATTAAGTTAATAATAAAAAATGGTGATGTGGCCATCATGTTACTTTCTCCGACTTTATATTTACGTTTTCATGGGTTTATTTTCAATTGAAATCATATTTTAAATGTACATCGAGCGTTGCGTAAACTCGGATAAAACTGACGTTTAAAACGTCAAAATTATGAAAGATGGAAAAATTATACTTCAAATTCAAAAACTCGGTTTACTCAAAAACTAACGAGATTTAAAAAAAACTTATTCTTTAGAAGTTGTTCATTTTGGCATTATCTACAATTATTATTCACATAAATTTGCTGTAACTATTATCGTTTCATAATTATGAACCAAAAATTTAAAAAAATTAATAAATTTTTTTCTCGAATAGTAATGATTTTATGAAATTTTTTTTGAAACAAGAGATGTTCATTTATTTGTTGTCTTCAATATTTGTTTAAATGTTTTTGTGATATTTTTCATATTTAGGAAGATATTGGCAAAAAACAAAAAACGGTTAAGGTAAACACCCACTTCCGGTGTACGAAATTTTACCAAAAGCTTTTCAGTTCTTCGGATTATTAAATAAGACGTATGTTGAAAGTTTCATATCAATTGCTCTATTAGTTTTTGAGATACAGCGCACACAGACAGACACACACACACACACAGACACACACACACAGCACACACACAGACACAAAAAAATTTTTTCCAGAAATTGTTGAAATGGCATCTAGGGACCCCAAAACGGATATTTCCGTAAAAAAAAAATTTGAAAAAAAAATCACGATCACAATACTTTCTCGTACTTCGTAACGGAGAAAGTAAAAAATGGTGATGTGGCAATCATGTTACTTTCTCCGACTTGATGGTATCATTTATATTTACGCTTTCATGGTTTATTTTCAATTTAAATCATATTTTAAATGCACATCGAGCGAAAAAAGCGCCACTTGAAAAATCGCGAAAAAACTCGATTTTTCAAACCGTCGTAACTTGGTTCAATTTGGTCGAAAATCGATGAATCTTTCAATTTGGGAAAGATTCAAGTTTTATCTTTAAAAATGTGTAGTTGATTTTGACCCCAAGTCCAACCCATCCGCCGTAACAACGCGATGAAAAAAAAAAGTTTTTTATGTAAAAAATTGTCCAACTTTGACAAGCTGTACCGTGCGCAAAAAAAATCGGCGGGAAATTTCACCACAATGGCAGAAAAATTTAATCAATTTCCTTCAAATGCCTTAAAAATTCGGGTCGTTTCGATGATTTGGAGCAAAGTTATGAATTAAAAAAAAAAACAGTTTTCACTTTTTTGGCCATAACTTTTGCAGTCTGAACAGTTTCAAATTATCTCTTTAACGTCATGTGAATTGTTTTATTGCTAAAATGATTCCACCCCTTAAAGGAAAAAAAAATGTTTTTGAAGTTTAAATGTCCAAATTTGGTTTCTTGTACCGTGTGCAAAAAAAATCGTGGACTCAATCGGTCAGCATGGCAATAAAGTTCAATCATTTTCCTCCAATTTCCTCCAAAATTCAAGTAGATGCGATGATTTGGCGCGAAGTTATGCAGTTTTGAAAAAAAAATACATTTTGCACCTTTTTGGCCATAACTAGGTGAATTTCGCACGAAACTCGATGGAAATTTGCGATCTAAGAAGTTTTCGACGTTCGTGATCCTCTTAAAACCCCTACAATAGTGTTTTGGATTGACAAATAATGTTAAATTTTTACAACTTGTTTTCATTTTCAATGTCATTTTTTTTTGAAAAATTCATAACTTTGCTCCAAATCATCGAGACGACTCGAATTTTTAAGGCATTTGAAGGAAATTGAGTACATTTTTCTGCCATTGTGATGAAATTTCTCGCCGATTTTTTTTGCGCACGGTACAGCTTGTCAAATTTGGACAATTTTTTACATAAAAAACATTTTTTTTTAATCGCGTTGTTACGGGGGGTGAGTTGGACTTGGGGTCAAAATCAACAACACATTCTTAAAGATAAAACTTGAATCTTTCCCAAACTGAAAGATTAATTGATTTTCGACCAAATTGAACCAAGTTACGACGGTTTGAAAAATCGAGTTTTTTCTCGATTTTTCGAGTGGCGCTTTTTTTTGACGCCGAGTGTATAAGTCGATAGCATTTGTTTTTATATTTTTTTTTTTCGAGTCACTAGATTTTTACAATTTTTACCAAACTTTACGTTTTATTCACATGACATTATCACAAAAACTGGGGATGTGGTATTTATACTTTTCACAGAATTTTCATTTGGTGCTATTTGTAGATAATTGTGAAATATTTGAAGTCGATAGCATTTGTTTTTATATGTTTTTCGAGTCGCTAAAGCTAATGCAATTTTTACAAAACATTACCTTTTATTCACATGAAAATATCACAAAATCCGGAGATGTGGAATTTATTGTTTTCACAGAATTGTAATTTGGTATTTATTGTAGATAATTGTGGAAAATTTAAAGTCGATAGCATTTGTTTTTATATTTTTTTTTGAGTCACTAAAATGAATGCAATTTTTACAAAACTTTTTATTAACTTGAAAATATCACACAATCTAGGGATGCGGTATTTATAGTTTTTACAGAATTGTAATTTGGTGCTATTTGTAGATAATTGCGAAAAATTTAAAGTCGATAGCGATTGTTTTTATATGTTTTTGAGTCACTAAAGCTAATGCAATTTTTACAAAATTTTACGTTTTATTCATATCACAAAATCCGGAGATGCGGAATTTATTGTTTTCACAGAATTGTAATTTAGTGTTTATTGTAGATAATTTTGGAAAATTTAAAGTCGATGGCAATTGTTTTTTAATTTTTTTCGAGTCATTAAAGCTAATGCAATTTTTACAAAATTTTACTTTTTATTCACATGATAATATCAGAAAATCCGGAGATACGGAATTTATTGTTTTCACAGAATTGTAATTTAGTGTTTATTGTAGATAATTTTGGAAATTTTAAAGTCGATGGCATTTAATAAATTCAAAAAACGAAATATAGCCTGAATATATAAATATTCAACCTGTTCGTAACTCTGCAAGCAAAATTAAGTCTTACTAAGACTATAAACAAATAACTTATTGAAACAACTACTTCCCTGGCTGATGCCACGCCGGATATTGAATGATACAAAAGAAATTTGCATGTTATTACTAGTACTTTGTAGTACTAGTACTTTGTAGTACTAGTAATAACATGCAAATTTCTTTTGTATCATTCAATATCCGCCGTGGCATCAGCCAGGGAAGTAGTTGTTTCAATAAGTTATTTGTTTATAGTCTTAGTAAGACTTAATTTTGCTTGCAGAGTTACGAACAGGTTGAATATTTATATATTCAGGCTATATTTCGTTTTTTGAATTTATTTAATACTCTCTGCAATAAGTAAGGTAGTTTCTATTTTATTCGATGGCATTTGTTTTTATATTTTTTTCGAGTCACTAAAGCTAATGCAACTTTTAAAAACTTTTTACGTTTTATTCACATGATAATATCACAAAATCCGGAGATGCGGAATTTATTGTGTTAACAGAATTGTAATTTAGTGTTTATTGTAGATAATTTGGGAAAATTTAAACTCGATGGCATTTGTTTTTAATTTTTTTTCGAGTCACTAAAGCTAATGCAATTTTTACAAAATTTTACTTTTTATTCACATGATAATATTACAAAATCCGGAGATGCGGAATTTATTGTTTTCACAGAATTGTAATTCGGTGTTTATTGTAGATAATTTTGGAAAATTTAAAGTCGATGGCATTTGTTTTTAAATTTTTTTCGAGTGACTAAAGCTAATGCAATTTTTACAAAATTTTACTTTTTATTCACATGATAAAATTACAAAATACGGAGATGCGGAATTTATTGTTTTCACAGAATTGTAATTTAGTGTTTATTGTAGATAATTTGGGAAAATTTAAAGTCGATGGCATTTGTTTTTATATTTTTTTCGAGTAACTAAAGCTAATGCAATTTTTACAAAATTTTACTTTTTATTCACATGATAATATCACAAAATACGGAGATGCGGTATTTATAGTTTTCACAGAATTGTAATTTGGTGCTTATTGTAGAAAACTGCGGAAACTTTGAAGTCGATGGCATTTGTTTTTATTTATGTTTTCGAGTCACTAAAGTTAATGCAATTTTTACAAAATTTTACTTTTTATTCACATGACAATATCACAAAATCCGGAGATGCGGAATTTATTGTTTTCACAGAATTGTAATTTGGTGTTTATTGTAGATAATTGTGGAAAATTTAAATTCGATAGCATTTGTTTTTATATTTTTTTCGAGTCACTAAAATGAATGCAATTCTTACCAAACTTTTTATTCCCATGAAAATATCACAAATCTTGGGATGATTTATTTATAGTTTTCAAAAAAAATTAATTCGGTGCCTATAGTCGATAATTGTGGAAAATTTGAAGTCTATTGCATTTGTTTTTATTTTTTTTTGGAGTCACTAAAATGAATGTAATTTTTACAAAACTTTTTATTCACATGAAAATATCGCAAAATCTTGGGATGCGGCATTTATAGTTTTCACAGAATTGTAATTTGGTGCTTATTGTTGATAACTGCGGAAAATTTGAAGTCGATGGCATTTGTTTTTATTTATTTTTTCGAGTCACCAAAGTCAATGCAATTTTTACAAAATTTTAAGTTTCATTCAAATGATAATACCACAAAATCCGGGGATGCGGTATTTATTGTTTTCACGGAATTGTAATTTAGTGTTTATTGTAGATAATTATGGAAGATTTAAAGCCGGTGGCATTTGTTCTTAAATTTTTTTCTAGTCTAAACTTTATGCCATTTTTACAAAACATTACGTCTTATTCACATGAAAATATCACAAAATCCAGGGATGCTTTATTTATAGTTTTCACAGAATTTTTATTTGGTGCCTATTGTAGATAATTGTGGAAACTTTGAAGTCGATAGCATTTGTTTTTATATTTTTTTCGAGCTTCTAAAATCAATGCAATTTTTTGAAAACTTTTTATTCACATGAAAATATCACAAAATCTTGGGATGCGGCATTGATAGTTTTCACAGAATTGTAACTTGGTGCTTATTGTAGATAATTGCGGGAAATTTCAAGTCGATGGCATTTGTTTTTATTTTTTTTTTCGAGTCACTAAAGTTAATGCAATTTTTACAAAACTTTACGTTTTATTCACATAAAAATATCACAACATCTGAGAATGTGGTATTTATAGTTTTTACAGAATTTTCATTAGGTGCCTATTGTAGATAATTATGAAAGTCGATAGCGTTTGTTTTTATGTTTTTTTCGGGGCACTAAAATTAAGGCAGTTTTTACAAAACATTACGTTTTATTCACATGATCAGTTGCACTTGGGTCAACATTATAATTTTCACCCCCTCATCATATCCTGAATTGTAGATGAAAATAATCTTGGGCACGTTTATGGTCGATTTAAACCATCTAAATCACAAAAAAAACATTTTTGGTGATCCTAATTAAGAACACGAAGATAATGAGCCGTCAGTTCTTGTTGTGTATAATTAACAGAGCAAATTCACCCCTTTCCCACACCAGGCCCTTTTTGCGTGACATATGTGTGGGTACGAGGAGCCCTTTCGACCAAATACTTCCCTATATTAAACTCTCAAGTATTTAATAACCGTGACGAAACTGTGCCGGCGGAAGCCTCCAGAAAATAATATTGAGCCACTTCCCCGATGCAAAAACAAGAAAGAAGGGCTCGTGCGGATGTTATGAGGCATATTTAATGCGATCCCCGATATATTAAAGTATTTGGTGAATTACGTCAATATAAGCCCTGTTCGGGGTTTTCCCAGTTCGACTTGAAAAAATTTACACATTTGCACATATCAAACAAAATATTATATAATAATATAAAAATCGTCACTTGTTGCAGATGCATTTAATAAATTTAAAAAAAAACTGTTTAAAAATATATCAAAGTAGAGATACTTGTTAAATAAGTGGCATTGTGGCACTCATTCTATTGGAGTTTGTTGCATTTAATAGATTTAAAAAAAAAACATGTTTAAAAATAAATCAAAACAGAAACACTTGTTTAATAAAAGACATTGTGGCACTCATTACATTGGAGCACTAGTGTCACAAAAATTCCTCTTATTAAACTTGTATAATAATTATCTATTATGTTTAATAATAAGGTGTAAGCCACAAAATTTTGTTTCTGAGTTGGCCATGCCTGAGAGAGGGAGAAACACAGCAGTCATGTCTGAGATGAATTAATTTTTTTAATCTAATTCAATAGTCTAATGACGTAACAATATGCGACATACTTCATTCATCCTACAGCCAACTTTGAAACAAAATGTTGTGGCTCACACGATGTATTAAATAAAGGGTCTTTTTTTAACTCAGAACATATGATTGTTAATGTCTATGTTCTATGTTATAATAATCACATCAATGCATTGCAATGTATTGACAATGTAGGCAACCATACCTACACTCAGTTTTATTTAATTGCCAAAATTATGTTAATAAAAATGTATTACACCACCGAAGAAAGAATAGAAATAAATAATTGCTATAAGAGCGGGAACAGCACTCGAGGTGTTACAGATTTGTTTTCGGTTGCGTATCTGAGCAGACAACTTCCATCCATCGGAACAATTTTTAATATCGTCCATAATTTTGACAATACTGCTGCGTGAGTAACTTTCATAATAAAAAGGCTAAAACAAGTCACATTTTATTCCAGTGGCGGCTCGTGGAACATGTTGATGGTAGAGCCACTTATACAATATAACCCCTCCCCCTCCTTTTTTGAAGAAAGAAAGAACAATTTATCTTCCTAAATCAAAGTAACTGGCGAAAAAGTTAGAATTAGATAAAAATTCTTGCTGAGCTTGAAATCACAAGTAGTACCATGGCATCTTGGATCTATATAACGAGCCGCCCCTGCATTCAATACTCCAAGCGTAGTATTTGAATTTTCGTAACGAACCGAGCGTAGAGTTAAGAAAATTTGGAAAAATTTCCGGCCGTTGAAAAAAATATAAAAACAATTGCCTTCGACTTTAAAACTTTTCAAATGTACTCAAAAGACGTTCTAGATTATGATTATGTCCAAATCCATTTAATACTCCAACCGTAGATTTTGAATTTTCGTAACGAACCTAGCGTAGAGTTAAGAAAATTTATAAAAATTTCCGGCTGTTGAAAAAAATATAAAAACAATTGCCATCGATTTGAAACTTTTCTAATGTACTCAAAACACGTTCTAGATTATGATTATGTCAAAATCCATTCAATACTCCAACCGTAGATTTTGAATTTTCGTAACGAACCGAGCGTAGAGTTAAGAAAATTTGTAAAAATTTCCAGCTGTTGAAAAAAATATAAAAACAATTGCCTTCGACTTTAAACTTTTCAAATGTACTTGAAACACGTTCTAGATTATGATTATGTCAAAATCCATTCAATACTCCAACCGTAGATTTTGAATTCTCGTAACGAACCGAGCGTAGATTTAAGAAAATTTGGAAATATTTCCGGCCGTTGAAAAAAATATAAAAACAATTGCCATCGACTTTAAACTTTTCAAATGTACTTAAAACACGTTCTAGATTATGATTATGTCAAAATCCATTCAATACTCCAACCGTAGATTTTGAATTTTCGTAACGAACCGAGCGTAGAGTTAAGAAAATTTGTAAAAATTTCCAGCTGTTGAAAAAAATATAAAAACAATTGCCTTCGACTTTAAACTTTTCAAATGTACTTGAAACACGTTCTAGATTATGATTATGTCAAAATCCATTCAATACTTCAACCGTAGATTTTGAATTTTCGTAACGAACCTAGCGTAGAGTTAAGAAAATTTGGAAAAATTTCCGACCGTTGAAAAAAATATAAAAACAACTACCATCGACTTTAAACTTTTTAAATGTACTTAAAACACGTTCTAGATTATGATTATATCAAAATCCATTCAATACTCCAACCGTAGATTTTGAATTTTCGTAACGAACCGAGCGCAGAGTTAAGAAAATTTGGAAAAATTTCCGGCCGTTGAAAAAAATATAAAAACAATTGCCTTCGACTTTAAAACTTTTCAAATGTACTCAAAAGTCGTTCTAGATTATGATTATGTCAAAATCCATTTAATACTGCAACCGTAGATTTTGAATTTTCGTAACGAACCTAGCGTAGAGTTAAGAAAATTTTATAAAAATTTCCGGCTGTTGAAAAAAATATAAAAACAATTGCCATCGATTTGAAACTTTTCTAATGTACTCAAAACACGTTCTAGATTATGATTATGTCAAAATCCATTCAATACTCCAACCGTAGATTTTGAATTTTCGTAACGAACCGAGCGTAGAGTTAAGAAAATTTGTAAAAATTTCCGGCTGTTGAAAAAAATATAAAAACAATTGCCATCGACTTAAAACTTTTCAAATGTACTCAAAGCACGTTCTAGATTATGATTATGTCAAAATCCATTAAATACTCCAACCGTAAATTTTGAATTTTTGTAACGAACCGAGCGTAGAGTTAAGAAAATTTGGAAAAATTTCCGGCTGTTGAAAAAAATATAAAAACAATTGCCATCAATTTAAAACTTTTCTAATGTACTCAAAACACGTTCTAGATTATGATTATGTCAAAATCCATTCTATACCCTAACCGTAGATTTTGAATTTTCGTAACGAACCGAACGTAGAGTTAAGAAAATTTGTAAAAATTTCCGGCTGCTGAAAAAAATATAAAAACAATTGCCATCGACTTAAAACTTTTTAAATGTACTCAAAACACGTTCTAGATTATGATTATGTCAAAATCCATTCTATACCCTAACCGTAGATTTTGAATTTTCGTAACGAACTGAACGTAGAGTTAAGAAAATTTGTAAAAATTTCCGGCTGTTGAAAAAAATATAAAAACAATTGCCATCGATTTAAAACTTTTTAAATGTACTTGAAACACATTCTAGATTATGATTATGTCAAAATACATTCAATACTCCAACCGTAGATTTTTAATTTTCGTAACGAACCGAGCGTAGAGTTAAGAAAATTTGTAAAAATTTCCGGCTGTTGAAAAAAATATAAAAACAATTGCCATCGATTTAAAACTTTTTAAATGTACTTGAAACACATTCTAGATTATGATTATGTCAAAATACATTCAATACTCCAACCGTAGATTTTTAATTTTCGTAACGAACCGAGCGTAGAGTTAAGAAAATTTGTAAAAATTTCCCGCTGTTGAAAAAAATATAAAAACAATTGCCATCGACTTAAAACTTTTTAAATGTACTCAAAACACGTTCTAGATTATGATTATGTCAAAATCCATTCTATACCCTAACCGTAGATTTTGAATTTTCGTAACGAACCGAGCGTAGAGTTAAGAAAATTTGGAAAAATTTCCGGCTGTTGAAAAAAATATAAAAACAATTGCCATCGATTTAAAACTTTTTAAATGTACTTGAAACACATTCTAGATTATGATTATGTCAAAATACATTCAATACTCCAACCGTAGATTTTTAATTTTCGTAACGAACCGAGCGTAGAGTTAAGAAAATTTGTAAAAATTTCCGGCTGTTGAAAAAAATATAAAAACAATTGCCATCGACAATATACCCCTCCTCCGTTTTTGAAGAAAGAAAGAACGTGTTTTAAGAATTAATTAAAAAATCTTGCTGAGCTTGAAACTACAGGTAGTGCCATGGCTCCTTGGCGAGCCGCCCCTGTTTTATTCTACTCAACATTTTATGTTACGTAGAACAAAACCCCATATAATCTTTAAGAGTTATTGCAGCACAGTTTCAAATAAGTTCAGCTTACATTTATAAGACATTCATATAATTTAAATACAATACTTACAAGTTTTCAAATCATCAACAATTATCGAATAAAGACAAAGGCAAACGAACGGAATTCTGTGAAACCGTATTTAATTTAATTAACTTAACTTTATTCGCAATGCGTTAATATGTCAGTGTCACCTTTGTGTACTTGGTTGCCTACATTGTCAATACATTGCAATGCGTAAATGTGATTATTATAATATAGAACATAGACATTAATAATCATATGTTCTGAGTTGAAAAAAGATCCTGTATATGTTTGCAATAGTAAATTGATTTAGATTTGGTGACTTTTTTCTCCATGAGCGTGCGGCAATAAATTTTTATTTTCTCAATTTTTCACATTTATCACGAATAATTCCAGCTTTATTTTAATTGTATGTGTGTGTGTTTATTTGATAAATACGTGGCACGATTGTGGTGCTTTTATTGGTCGTTTCACGGGGAAAAGGTGTGGGCCACCTCGTTGTAAATCAACGCGAAATTTTAAAGCCCGCACGCACGTTCATTTGCCGCCCCCCATGAAAAATCCGATTCGTGTTGGCGTGTATTAAGATATGACAGCAAAGTTTATAAATTATATAACAAGTGGAAACGTGTGCAACCTATCGCGCTCCCGATAAAACTTTATGTAATGCGGGATGGGGTGGGGGAATGGCGATTCTATGTTTTAGCTCATACAACATAGTTTAAATGGTTTCTTGAAGGATTTCTAGCGATTTTTTTTTCATATTTATTGTGTTTATTCAAAAATTATTGATTAGAAAAAACACCTTATTTTTTTTTCATTTTGGCATTCTCTACAATTAATTAATATTTCATAATAAAAAAAAAATTGGTAAAATTGGATCAAAGTCAAATTTGCGTCACCAATGGCGGGTTAAGGAATAAAATTTAAATGTTACGTTAATCTGCGGCCGCTTAAGCCTCACCAATTCGCCCGGACAATCGATTCGCTTTAATTAAATGTACCTCAAGGATCGACACCGCGACCGCTGTAAACCGCGCTGAATTCGTTTAAGTGAATAAACTCACCTGCGAACGGAATGAATCACGGCTTACCTACCCCGAAATTATGCGATCTTACTGCATATTGAAATCGTACTTCAGGCGTCCCCTCGGGACCCGGGGACACGGTTTAAAACCCATTTACGGTCCGTAATCCATTGTGCAACAAGTTTTTGCACACGGCGGCCGATTCCCGCAGAAAACGGGGAATCCGATTAAATTACAGGTTGGCGTTATTTATTCGCGGGGCCCAAGTGGACGCATAAATTGAAATGCTAATGGGGTGTCGCCGGCGAAGACATACTGGGGCGTGTGTATGGGTACGTGTGGGTGGGCGAACACTGTCGGCTGCTACTTTAAAGCAAAACTTAATCGATTAGGCCGTGCCATCGTATACTATATATAGATGTAATGTACGGTTTTAACAATAAATTTACTCGTTATCTTGGTTGGAAGGCGTTAATTACTTAACAATGTTAACAGCGTGCGTCAGCACTGTAGAATTAATGACACAGGAATAGCAGCGGGTCTATTTCTTAACATATAGGTTATGTATCCAAGTGGATACGCGTTACGCAAGTGTGAAATAATAGAGGAAAGGAAATAATCAATGTAAAGAAGGTTAAAATTTATTCGAAATTTTTACTTTTAAAATGTAACAAATAAGAACGAGAACAAAATATAAAATAAAAAGAAACAAAACTGAACCCCAAATGTACGTCTTACTTACATGTACGGCCACTGTTCAACTGAAGTTACTTGTTTCCTAAAATTGTTAATATAAAGATCGTTGTCATAGTGAAGGTAAATAAATTTTTATCCACTTGCAAATTTGTTTGTCCGCCGTTTTAAATGCACCTTTTTATACATGAGTTGAATTATCGCTTATAATTCATTGCCTGCACAATTCACCGTCGGCAAATTTCATAGCTCACAATTCATCGTTCACACAATTCTTTGTAGACACAATTCAATCTAACATAATCCTAATCGACCAAGATGTGCTAACCAAAACACGAATGACAACCCAACTCATTACACGAGGGTTGGGGCATAAGTCATGGCATTTTTTTTCTTGTAGATATGTAAACCGATCACAAACGTATGTATCGTGTGGAAGTTCTGCAGGTATAGTTTGTATGCAGAACAACAGATGGCTCTGTGATAGCTGGTAGTCAGTTGGTAAGTGTCGTGCACTTACATCAAAACAGCCGTTCTCCGAGGGAGAAATGCGATGGAATGTCACAGTGAATTAGTAGAAGCCCTTGGGAATGACGTATCCGCCACTAACTACACAATTCGCCCAGGAATTTACTATTTTTGACGTTTATTGTTTTTTGCAGTAACGTGGTCACTACAACAACGACCGACCGATCGCAACCGTTGAACATTAGCAATTCTCTAGATGGTGTAGCCAAATACAATTCGTGGTCGGACTCTTTTGGTAATTTTAGTCAGGCAGATGTTGCCTGTGGAAAATTTAGATTTAGAGTTACTCTTTAACTGACTGACAAAAATTGCCGGCCAAAATCTAACCACTTATATTGTAGGAGTATTTGATAAGATGACTTTACTTTCTCAGTTACAAAGTAAGAGAAAGTATGGTGATCGTGAAAATTTTTTCAATTTTTTTTACGAAAATATCCGTTTTGAGATCCCCAGAAGCGATATCAAAGATTTCTAGAATAAAATTGTGTCTGGTAATGTGTGTGTCAAAAACTAATAGAACAATTAACATAAAACTTTGAACATATATCTTATTTAAAAATCCGAAGAAATGACAACCTTTTCGTACACCAGAAGTGGATGTTTACCTTAACCGGTTATTATTTTTCTCCAATTATTTTTAAATATGAAAACTATCACAAAAAACATATAAGAAAACATTGAAGAACAAAGAAATGAACATGTTTTGTTTGAAAATATTTTTCATAAAATCATTGTTATTCGATAATTTTTTTTTCTTTCATTTCTGTTTATAATTATGAGACGATAATAATTACATTAAACGGGGTAGCCCTATAAGATGGTGAAAAGTCCCCCGTCCGGGATTTTGACCGGACTTAGAGCATTTGATTCCGAATCAAAAAAGACCAAGCCTCCTAAATTTTCATAAAAAATGGACTTGAGTTTAATATCAATAGGGACTATTTTCATAAAAATTTCGGTTTATAATTATGAAACGATAATAGTTACATTAAACGAGATAGCCCTATAAGATTCTATCCCCTCCGGGATTTTGTTTAGAGCATTCGATTCCGTATCAAAAGCGACCAAGTCTCCTAAAAAAATGGGTTTTCAGTATTTTTGCGATAACTCGAGTTATAGATAATATTCTTACATGCGGGTTGCGGCGGCGTTCGAAAGAAAGCACATTAATCTGCCTTTGTGGTATTTTTTCAGTTTTTTCGGCTCGACAACCGAAAACTGGCGGCCATTTCAATACTTGTAACATGATTTTCAGCACGTTTTTTTTTCACGACGGAAAATGCAAAAACAGTTTCTTTTGGCACTTTTTCTTTGCCTTCAAAGTGATTTATTGCCAAAAAAATAATAATAATTCCTAGCGTGATATTTTTTTAAGAATTTTTAAATCGCGAGATTCAATTTATATTACTGTAATTCTTGTTTGATTTCTTACCATTTTGTTTCCAGCTGGGGTACGATGGTTGTGTTTTAATTATAGCAAAAATGCATTAATTCTGAGTATATTTGCAAATTTTGAAACTGAATCCCAGCGTGATAATTTTTTAAGAATCTTTTAATCGTGAGTTGCAATTTTTTCTACTGCAAGTCTTGTTAGAAGTCTTGCCATTTGGTTTCCAGCTGGAATACGACGGTTGTGTTTTAAATATAGCAAAAATACATCAATTCTGAGTATATTTACAAATTTTGAAGCTAAATCCCAGCTTGATATTTTTTTAAGAATTTTTTTATTTTGAGATGCAATTTTTTCTACTGCGATTCTTGTTTAGAGTATTGCTATTTTGTTTCCAGCTGAGATGCGACGGTTGTTTCTTTATCATAACAATAATACATTAATTCTGAGCACATTGTGAGATTTAGAAGAATTTTTAAAACATCAGATTCAATTTTTTATAATGCAATTCTTCTTTGGAGTCTTGCCACTTGGTTTCCGGTGAGGTACGACGGTTGTTTTGTAATTATAGCAAAAATACATTAAATATGAGTATATATGCTAATTTTAAAGCTAAATCCTCGAGTGATAATTTTTTAAGAATTTTTTAAATCGTGAGATGCAATTTTTTCTACTGCCATTCTTGTTTGGACTATTGCCATTTTGTTTCCAGCTAGGGTGCGACGATTGTTTTTCTATTATAGCAAAAATACATTAATTCTGAGTGTATCTGGAGATTTTTTGAAGCCAATTCCCAGCGTGATATTAAAAAAAAAAATTAAAACGTGAGATTCAATTTTCTCTACTGCAAATCTTGTTTCGAGTCTTGCCATTTGGTTTCTGGCTGAGGTACGACGGTTGTGTTTTAATTATAGCAAAAATACATTAATTCTGAGTATATTTGCAAATTTTAAAACTAAATCCCAGCGCGATAATTTTTTAAGATTTTTTTTAATTGTGAGGTGCAATTTTTTCTACTGCAATTCTTGTTTGGAGTATTGCCATTTTGTTTCCAGCTGGGATGCGACGATTGTTTTTTTATTATAACAAAAATACATTAATTCTGAGCATATTGGGAGATTTTGAAGCTAATTCCCAGCGTGATAATATTTTTAAGAATTTTTTAAAAGGTGAGATTCAATGTTTTCTACTGCAGCAATTATTGTTTGGAGTCTTGCCATTTGGTTTATAGCTGGGATACGACGGTTGTTTATTTATTATAGCAAAAATACAATATTTCTGAGTATATTTTGAGATTTTGAAGCTAATTCCAAGCGTGATAATTTTTTTGAGAATTTAAAAAAATGTGAGATTCAATTTTTTCTACTGCAGCCATTCTTGTTTGGAGTCTTGCCATTTGGTTTATAGCTGGGATACGACGGTTGTTTATTTATTATAGTAAAAATACATTATTTCTGAGTATATTTTGAGATTTTGAAGTTAATTCCAAGCGAGATATTTTTTTTGAGAATTTTTTAAAAGGCGAGATTCAATTTTTTCTACTACAATTCTTGTTTGGAGTATTGCCATTTTGCTTCCAGCCGCGGTGGGATAGATATTATTATTACAGCAAAAATACATCAATTTTGAGTACTTTTTCAAATTTTGAAGCTAAATCCTAGCGTGATAATTTTTTAAGAACTTTTTAAATCGTGAGATGCAATTTTTTCTACAGCGATTCTTGTTTGGAGTATTGTCATTTTGTTTCCAGCTTTGGTACGACGGATATTTTTTTATAATAACAAAAATACATTAATTCTGAGTGTATTTGGAGATTTCGAAGCTAATTCCCAGCGTGATAATTTTTTCAAGAATTTTTTAAAACGCGAGATGCATTTTTTTCTACTGCAATTCTTGTTTGCAGTATTACTATTTGGTTTATAGCTGGGATACGAGAATTGTTTTTTAATTATAGCAAAAATACATTAATTCTGAATATATTTGCAAATTTTGAAGCTGAATCCTAGCGTGATAATGTTTGAAGAATTTTTTTTTAATCGTGAGATGCAATTTTTTCCAGTTCAATTCTTGTTTAGAGTTTATCCATTTTGTTTCCAGCTGCGGTAAGATGGTTGTTTTTAATTATAGCACAAATGCATTAATTCTGAGTATATTTGCAAATTTTTAAGGTAAATCCTAGCGTGATAATTTTTTAAGAATTTTTCAAATCGTGAGATGCAATTTTTTCTACTGCGCTTCTTGTTTGGAGTATTGCCATTTTGTTTCCAGTTGGGGTGCGACGTTTGTTTTTTTTTAATATAACAAAAATACATTAATTCTGAGTGTATGTGGAGATTTCGAAGCTAATTCCCAGCGTGATAATTTTTTCAAGAATTTTTTAAAACGCGAGATGCAATTTTTTCTACTGCAATTCTTGTTTGGAGTCTTGCCATTTGGTTTATAGCTGGGATGCGAGAGTTGTTTTTTAATTATAGCAAAAATACATTAATTCTGAGTATATTTTCAAATTTTGAAGCTAAATCCTAGCGTGACATTTTTTTAACAATTTTTTAAATCGTGAGATGCATTTTTTCTACTGCGATTCTTGTTTGGAGTATTGCCATTTTATTTTCAGCCGCGGTGCGACGGATGTTTTTTTATTACAGCAAAAAAAACATTAATTCTGAGTTAATTTGCAAATTTTGAAGCTAAATCCTAGAGTGATCATTTTTTAAGAATTTTTTAAATCGTGAGATACAACTTTTTCTATTGCGATTTTGTTTGGAGTATTCCCATTTTGTTTCCAGCTTGGGTGCGACATTTTTTTTTATTATAACAAAAATACATTAATTCTGAGTGTATTTGGAGATTTCGAAGCAAATTCTAAGCGTGATAATTTTTTCAAGAATTTTTTAAAACGCGAGATGTAATTTTTTCTACTGCAATTCTTGTTTGGAGTCTTGCCATTTGGTTTGTAGGCGGGATACGAGAGTTTGTTTTTAATTATAGCAAAAATACATTAATTCTGAGTATATTTGCAAATTTTGCAAATCCTCGCGTGACAATTTTTTACAATTTTTTAAAAAGTGAGATACATTTTTTTCTACCGCAGTTCTTGTTTGGAGTATTGCCATTTTATTTCCAGCCGTGGTGCGACGGTTGTTTTTTTATTACAGCAAAAATACATTAATTCTGAGTATATTTGGAGATTTTTAAGCTAATTCCCAGCGCGATATGTTCTTAAAGAATTTTTTAAAACGTAAGATGCATTTTTTCTACTGCAATTCTTGTTTGGAGTATTGCCATTTGGTTTCCAGGTGAGGTACGACAGCTGTTTTAATTTTAGCAAAAATTTTATAAACATTATTTCAATATTTATTGCAATTACAGACGATTTTGAATAAAATTTTATATTATACTCCTCATTAGTCCCTTCAGAAAATTACTTATAATTTTTTTCTTGCGGGACTAATTACGTACCTTCCACATTCGTATACTAAATAACTATTATAATTGCAATTATTATCGGTATTTATTATTATACATCTGAATAGATAATAAAATAAAATTGTATTACCCGGCGCATTCACCAGAAGTACCGTGCAGGGTCCTCCATTTCAATTCTCGTCTTCCATCGCTCAGTTACTGATTAAGTTAGGATTTTGATATTTTGCAGAATTTACTTGTATCCTATGAAGTATTTAAGGAGAATATTTTTTATTCTACAGGGTGCCCCAAAAAAGTGTGACGTCATGATGATTTATCTTTCTAGATTACATGCTGTATATTTTATTCCTTATTCGGGAGCCTTTTGTCGTTACCTACATGCCTCTAGAATTTTATTGAAATCGGTTTGGTGATATCCGCATAAGAAAATAAAAATTAGAAAAAATCAGTTTAGCATTATTTGGTTTAAAAAATTAATAAAAAATAAAAATAGTGCCTCGTTACTAAAATTACACAGGATACTTATTGAATAAGGTCTGATAGTCCCGTCAACCAAGTTTAATTCATATGAATTATATAGGGTTTTTAAAAACTTTTCAAACTTTAAAGCGCTTTATTTGTCTTATTTGTAATTGAAGCTCTTATATATTTTTATGTTAATTTATGCGGTATTAAAAAAACAAAGTTTTGTCTAATTGCTACCCTATCGCAATTCCTTACACATTAAAAGGTATTTCCAGAAAACTCGTTTTTTCAATTATTTTAATTGCTATTTTAATGAATACAAATCCGAGGTGCGTTTGAGAAACAATTTGTTGATATAATTTAAATAAATTTAAAAAAAATCACATAACATATTTTCTAATTACAATTATGATTATTATTTGTTATTAAATTTTGATTATTTATTAAAATAACCCCGTTTTACCCGGCGCATCCACCAGAATAAAACATATATGGTAAGTCATAAAAAGATATTTGCACTTCAAAGACTAAAAGTTCTTTTCAATTCACAAAAAGTTTGCAATTTCCATTGGCTTCCTATTAATAGCGTTCGTTCCCAGTAAAACCCTCAATTATCTCTCTCTCTTGTTGCAAAGACGTACTCGAGTAGAATTTTCGCAACCGCAGCAGCCCAGATTCGCGCGACAAGAACTCCTAAGTCAATTTCGACCCCCACGGTGATCCGAATAATCCTCTCTCTCTCCTCCGCGCGCCCCACTAACCCCGTTTAAAAATAGCGCCGCCACCCATCCGACAAACCGCCGCCGAAAGCGGCGGCGGCAGCAGCAATGTGCTTATCTGGCAGAGAGAGAGGCGGCGGGCATTATCTATCGCCATATTCGCAAACAGACGTCGGCGTCATCGTGTGTATCGCTAATATTTATGGCCCCCCATATTGTTTCGTTTAAATTGAAAACGCCTTCGGCTTAATCGCGAGGGGGGCGGCGTCACCATCATTATTAAAGCCGTTTCTTAGGAGGGCCTTATGAAATCTATAAATTCAATTTTGTTAAGGCTCGAAAAATGAAGCGATTTTGGCACTGTTTGTCGCGTGATCGATAACAATTATGTCATGATGTTTTACACAAGGATTCCATAGAATTAAATTTTTCATAAGTATTTCTAAAAATGTGTAATTTAGTGTTGAAAAATACGTATTTTCAAAATTAATTAAAATGTAAACAAATGCTGAAAATCTAAAATGTTTTACTATAGAGACACAGATTGATTCTTCAGTAATAAAATCCGTTAAGCCAAATTAGTTTTTCCTGAAAAATAAGGACGCAATTACGTATGAGCTAGACCCTTCCGCGAGATATTTCAGTTGGCGTAAAATGGCGCCATCTGTAATTTTTTTGAGATGAGTACATGTTTTGTCAGGTCTTACTGTTGTCCCACAGGAGAATCTATTCGTTGTGAGAGGAACCGTGAGATATTTCAGTTGACGTAAAGTAACGCCATCTGTATTTTTTTGAGATGAGTACATGTTTTGTGAGGCCTTACTGTTGCCCCACAGGAGAATCTATTCGTTGCGAGAGGAACAGCCTCAAGCGTTAAATCGAACTACGCCATGGGCATACTTATTCTAACAAAATAATTAAATTTTGCAAATTGTAATAAATGGTGAATTGAGAATAAACTCTCGTTCACCAATCGTAGTTTTATTTCTAACTAATGTTTCTAGTAGCAAAATGATTCATGACCGACGATGCTTGTTATTTTAAAGCTGAAGCGCAAACTTTAAAGTGATTTGCATATATTATTGTTATTATTTAAGTAACTCAATACGTGATGCTTAACCTACTGAATGCAAACGAACATCAATAACAGTATGAGGATGAACCTCAAAATTTACACTTTGAGTACCGACTACGCTCCATTTGCGTTTTTTTTTGCGGTTTTCACACGGTGGCCAACCACGCACATTATGCGTGATATGTTCTTAGACATTAAAACTTACAAGTAAGCATCGGCTTGACTGGCAATCAGTTTATTTGCGACCGGCAGTGAACGTGTCAATCGATGAATATAAATTCAAAGCAAAATGAAGCAGAAACCAACGTATGGTATCAGAAATCCTCTGAATATTTCACTGCTGGTCGTAAAATCTAAAATTTTACGGTTCTGAATTCGAAATAAATCCTCGCTAGCAAATAATATTTTCAACATCAATTAATTATAATGAATGAAAACTCGAATAACACGTTGTTTCGTTGTGTCAATATTTGCACAAAATCTGGTTATTGAAATATAAATTTTATGATTTAATTAATAATTGCGAATTTATGTTTTTATTAGTTTTAGTATTGAACGTACTGCTAATATATATTTGCTATTTATAATTTTTATATTTTATATCAACCTTTACCTCATGTAATCACAACAAATTATACTTTGCGATCGGCAATAGCGTTATAAAAAAATCTTGATTGAAATGATGAAAAATCGGTTTTTAATGGCCAAGTGGGGGAAAAAATATGCAAATTGGGTTGCAAACGAGGATAAGGTATGTTATCGATTAATAACATGTATATCAAACGCGCGGGCGTTGTGTGAGTCCAAACTAAAATTTAAGCTGTTGTTTTGATATTAAATATTGTAAAAAATTCCGATCGCGTTTTATTCATAAATAATCATGGACATTGATTAAAATAAGTTGTGATTTGTTTTTAAAGATTTATTTATGAAAGTAGTCATTTTACTAGATTGACACGTGCGAGCCAGTTTTAGGTTATGCTAATGTCACGCTAACAGACTTTAATGAATAACATACGTTTACCATCGGTTAAAGCAGACGATTTTCAATAAAAAAAAATGAGGGCCAGAGAAGGGGCAGAACTGAAAGAATGGAATTAAAAACATAACACAGGCCATTAATAGTTATTTATGCAACAAGTGAGTAAAGTAATACTTTTTTTCATGAGTAAGAAATATTGCCACACGAGCAGAAGGCGAGTGCGGCAATTCCTACAAGTGAAAAAAAGTTGCTTTACTCTCGAGTTTCATACAAAATTTTTTCTACGTCCTTAACTTTAAATAAATTCGATAAAACCTTAATCAATCTTTATAAGTAATAATACTTTTTTTTAAAGAAAAAAATAATAATCATAAAGTTTTCTTGATCGGAAACGAATGTTTGACATTAATCGGCGGAACTCGCGGCGTGTTGCGAAGCGTTCATGACAGACTTAGCGCAAACAATTTTATAGTAGCGTTAAAAAATGAACCGCTGCGACACTTTATTTCACGCAAAAGAGTGAAAAAATGAACCGTTATGGCACTTTTTTTCACGCTATTTGTAGGGTTCAGAAATCACATATTTTATGAACCCAAATGAATGAAAAAAACTGTACTTTTTTTAACGCACGTAGAAAAAGACAATTATACACCAATAAACATTCAATAAAGCGTCTTTCACCACAAATACGTGTTTAAAATAGAATGTTTTAAATGAATGTAGATTGGCCTTTCAATAACTCGTTATACAGAATAAATGTAGTTGTGAATAACAAATAACTGAAATAGTAATAAAAAATACATTGGTAGAAAGATCTCAAGCTTAAAGCTAGTTATCAGTACCAAGATAAACTCGTTTAACTTAATTATGTAAAATGTTAAAAAAAAGTTGTATATTCGCTTGTTCATATATATTTGTAATATATTATAAATACAATATTCAATTACTTCATAATTTACATTAACAAATAAACACTCAAATAAATCAGCTAAACTAGTATGAATAATAATCAAATAAATGTCAAAAATAATAAAATAAGTAATTGTGGAGGCTTTCACTTCGTGATACATTAATAAAGTGATACTAACAAAGTTATTCGTTTTATTTGAATTATTCAAAAATAATACTTTTGACTACTGATCACCATCACTGGAGTGCAGTTCTTCAATGGGTTTAAACCCCACGAGGTGACTTAAGTTATTTAGTAGCCATTAAAACAATTTAACGCTATCATAATTAATACATTTTCGCAAATACTTTTTTCGAAATATGAACACAAATAATTACCCATTTCTCTTCCAGACGTCATCCATCTCATATTTTGATATTAATGGTTTACCTATAACAAAGAAACAAAAATTAGTGGAATAAATGGTAGCCATTCGTTTGTGACACATTTTGAATTTGATTTATTCATTGTCACATTTTTATAAGTATAAAACAAATTTGATGTTTTTAACATATTTATTGGCTGCATTTTTGTATATACCAGACGAAATGTGAATGATTTTAGTTTAGTAGAAGAAAACATTTTGGGTTGGCAATTAATGACATATTCCTGCAAAAATGTAAACACCCAAAAAATTGCCATAATGTTTCTGCGATTGAATGATAATTGAATTTCCAGTGATATTTCTCAAATTTATTTCTTTTTAAAAAACTAGTGGGATTTATGAAAAACCTATTTATTACAAATTGCTCATTTGGGCATTCTCTACAATTATTGTTATTATAAACTTGATGTGAGGGGCTTGATGGTGAGGGGCTCACACAATCGTAGAACATGGTAGTGGCCAGAACAAGGCTGGAGCGGACTGAGCAGGGAGGTACTAAGATGCCTGGGCCAGAGGCGAAGGAGGGTGATAAGGTGGCGATGGCAAGAAGCCAGAAGTCAAGGCCTAGACCGACCAAGATCATAGTAAAGGCAGCTAGGGGCACGTACAGAGAGGTCCTTGGGAAGATCAAGAGTGTTCTCGGCAAAGAGGAGCTTGGCTGGCAACGTGGTGGTAGAAGTAGCGAGCGGGGCTGGCAGCGAAAGGAGGTATTGCAGGAGAATACCTCCATAGTGGGAGAGGGTAATGCCAAACTGACAAGGGCTAACAAATAGATGGCGAAAGTCAAAGTCAAAGTGGAAATAATCTAGGCCCTAGAGAAGGCCACGGAGAAGAAGGGCGAGGCCGAGATTAAATGGATCAAGAACTACGAAGGGGAAGGCCAAGGGGGAGAATAGTGGGGATGAGAGAGACAAGGAAGGAGGGCAAAGGACTGGTATGGGTGAAATATCAACAAAAAGGGTATCAGCTAAATGTGGGAGTGGTGTAAGTTAACAAAAACTGGAGTGAAATAAGAAAAGAAATAGATGAGAGAGCTAGTGAAGGAGGAAGGTGTGTGGTCGGGGGTAACTTTAACACAAGAGTGGGGATGTTGGGGCGAGGGATTAGTGATGATGGCTCGTGCTAGAAAGAAGATTTCAGGATAAGTGGGTAAATGGGGACGGGAAGAGGATAAAGGAGTGGGTGATGGAGGAAGGCTGGGAGATATTAAATGGATGCACGGAAGGTGATTGGGGTGGGAAGAGAACGCACATTGGGCCACAGGGGTCGTCTGTGATTGACTATGTGACAACCAAGGGGGTCCTAAGAAAAGAAGTGAGAAGAATGAAAGTGGGATCAGATCATTAAAAGTATTGATTCAGACAGGCAAGGATGAAGAAGGCGAGCAAGAACAAGAAGTTGGGGGAATAGAGAGAGGGGTAGATGCAATCAGATATATGAAGAAAAGGCTGGAGAAGGTGCAGTGGGATGAAGTTAAATCAATGGAGGAGATGGAAGAGACCATGGTGGGATGCGGAAAAAAAAGTAAAGGAGGGAAGAGGAACGAGAGTACGTGGTTTGATGAAGAGTGCAGGCAAGCAAAGAGTGGAGTGAGGAAGGCAATGGGGGAATGCATAAGGAATGGAGGAGGAGAGAGGCGGGTGGCGACAGCAAGAAGAAAATATGATAGTATATGTGAAAGGAAGAAGGTACAGCTACTGGAAAGAACAAGTGAGGAATTGAAAAAGTGTGGAAGGATCCTGAAAAGAGGGAAAAGGAAGAGGAGGATAGGAGTATCGCTACAGGAATGAACGAAGAAGTGCAGAGGAAGCTGTGGACAACCCGATAGAATAGGAGACGAAAGTTCGTGGGGAGAGGTGGAAGAATTCACGGAGGAGGAGGTAGAAAAAGCGTTCGAAGAAGTGCGGCAGGAATGGATGGTTTGAAGGCGGAGATGTGGAAGGAGATAGGGGAAGGAGGAAAAAAAAAGGTTTAGGGAGCTGATGAACCAGATGTGGAGAGAAGAAATGAACATACTGGCACCGTGAAGAGTGGATGTTATGCTTGGTGCACAAAGGAGGAGAGTGGGACAATATAGACAATTACAGGGGGATATCGGTGATTTGTAGCGGATACAAAATTGCCATGATCGGGGTGAAAAACAGGCCAGAAAAGAAGTGGAAGCAAAGGGGTTGTTTCCAGAAACGCAGGGGGGTTTTAGAAGAGGGAGAAGAACCAGGGAACAGATCTTTACCCTGGCGAGGTTAGTAGAGAGAGTGATGGAAGATGAAAGAAGTGTATATGCGTTGTTCGTGGATCTGAAGGCTGCATATGACACAGTGCGAGAGAAAAATTGATAGAATGTTTGAAAAGGAAAGGGGTGAGTGATAAGAGGAATGTATGAGGAAACGTGAGCGGTAGCGAAAGTGGGAATTTATGTGTCGGAGAAATTCAGGATGTGGATGGGGGTGAGACAGGGATGCCCGCTGAGCCCGTTGCTATTCAATTTATATATGAGTGAATTTGAAGAAGTGTTGAGGAAAGGGCAAGCGGGCGTAACGATTGAAGGAAATAAGGTGTGGATGCAGGTGTATGCGGATGACATGGTGTTGATGGCGGGAGACTGGGAAGGGATGAAAGATATGTTGAGGAGAGCGGAGAGGTATATGGATAAGAGGGGACTGCGGGTGAACGTGAAGAAAACGAAGTGGATGAGATTTAGAAATAAAGGTAGAGAGGGAAGAGTGAAAGAACTAGAGTGGAAGGGAGAGGTAATTGAGAGGTTCAAGATGTTCAGGTATTTGGGATTTAGGGAGGGTTCGTGGAATACGTTAGATGGACCCAAGGGAAGGCAAGAATAGCCTGGGGTATTTTGTGGGAGAAGTAGATGGTGAACAATTTTATTGTAGCGTGTAAAGTGTGGGATGCATGTGCGAAAGCGATTTTAATGTATGGGGTGGAAGTATGGGGTACAAGAGGGTATGAATGTGTGGAGAAAGAGCAGCGGTGGTTCCTGAAGCATATGTTGGGGGTGGAGAAATCGACACCCGGGTACATATTGCTTCAGGAGACAAACAGAGTGAATCTACAGAGTGAGGCAATGGTGAGAGTGGTCAGGTATGAGATGAAGTTGTGTGAGTTAGAGGAGGAGAGATTGGTCCAAACGGTATGAAAGACGTGTGTGGGTGTAGGAGAGTATAAGTGGAGAACAGAGCGAAGGAAAATGTACGAGAGGGTGGGGTTATCGGAGGTGAAAGTGAAGAAATGGCTAGAGTGGGGGATGAATGTGGCAGCATAGGTGAAAGAGAAGGAGAATGAAGTGAAAGGACAGATAAGAAAGAGTGAGTACAATGATGTGTTTGAGAGGTGGCAGGTGCATGGGAGGTTACCAAGATATTTGACCGAGAACGAACTGTGCAGGGAGGAAAGGGTAATTCTGGCAAGAGTAAGGTGTGGATCAGGAGAGAGAGGGAGAAAAAAGTGGATGGGTGCTGGGTATGGAAAATGTGTGTTGTGTGCAGGAGGAAAGGACACATGGAGACATTTGGCAGAGGAATGTGAAGGAGTGCGTGAGGAATGGATGGGAGGAAAAAAAAAGAGTGAATGAATGGATGCTTCAACCTTTCGGTGTATCATACTATTTTACGGATTTTGAAGGTAACACGGTTTGGCCAGAATATGTGAAACGGGGGCGTATGTTTTACATCAAGGCGACAATGTTGTACCTCAATAATCCTGTGAGATAATTATTAAAATAGTTACTTGTATACCAAGGCACTAAAGTTGAATGGAGTTATAATCTATATGAGTCATCAAACAAATAACTTTAGTGCTAAGGTGGACATTATTTTTTTCTTTTCTGAAATCGAGAAATTAAATATGAATTAAAAATATTTAATAGTGGGTAACCCAAAATACACGTTTGGAGCTATTACATTCAAATTTGAAACGAGAAAATATAAATAATTAAATAAATATTGGACGAAGATTCTCCGTAAATAGCTGAATCAAGAGTGTAAACATTCCTCCGACAGGGATCGAACCTGCAACCTCCAGATCGATCACACTTTTGATTCAGCTATATACAGAGAAACTTAGTCCATTATTTATTTAATTATATTCCCGTAATTCGGGAAATCATCGAATATAGAAAACATAAAGGTGGAGTTGCATATTTTCGTACGTTTTTGCGACGTTATAACGAATGATAATTGTTATTACGTATATATTTTTTTTAAGATATAAAGTAGGATTATATAGAAATAGTTTTTTTTTATTCGTTGCATAGAAGAGGCCCAGATATGTATCCAATATTGGTAACTTGGACAATAATATATACAAGTTATCTGATGATTAAGAAAAATCAAATTCTATAGAAGCATGGTTTAACCCTTTCTCTATAAATGTTCAAAATACATTTTCTTAATTTTTGTTATTAACTTCAGAATTATGTATATGCTGACCATCAAGAACGCATCGATTTTCATGTTAGGGATAAATGAAACACAATTTTATTTATGAAATGATTTCCCCATTTACGAAGTTATAAATACAATTAAATGGATATTATTTGTAAACAAATAATGGACGCAATTCTCCGTATTTAGCTGTATCAAAAGTGTGAACATGCCTTCGACAGGGATTAAACCTGCAATCTTCAGATCTAGAGTTTTAAGTTATTATCAAGTGGATTGTTTGAAAAAATACGAACCAATGCAAAGGTGTAATTACGGGTAGGATTAAGGGTGGTGGAGTTTACAACTACATTAACAGCAGGTAATATAATCGGAATTTTAAAGGGGCATTACAATGTGACCTAAATAAATTAAGCTAGTGGAAATAGTGCGGAATTATACAAATCTGTTTGTTTGCTGAGGAGATTTATGTTAACTGCTTGGCTTTGTTTGAAAATTTTTGATGATTTTAACATGTTTAGTTTAGGGCCCTTGTTACAAGTATGTAAGTAATATTTTTTTAATTTTGTGACGATAGAGTTATTTACAGTAAAGTGTTTTACCTTTAAACATGACCCATCCAATTTTCATTATCAATTTTATTTCTGAAAAAATTGTATACAAGGCTCGACACGAAAGTAACTAACACGGCTGCTCCGCGGCCTCGTATTTCAAATGCAGTTGTGTTGGGTAAAGGTATTTTTGTGATGAGTCTTGTATATATTTTTTTCTAAAATCAAATGCTTCATTATTCATATTGTTGATGAACATAAAACGAAATAAAATTTGTTTCGTTTTGTTGTTTCCATACTTATATTAGTAACCTCCTATTAATAGATCTTCCAATAGAAAGTGTCTTGAGAATGTTTCTATTATTACTTTATTTTCTAGAATACACAGTGTGTATAATAATTTATTTAAATTTATCGCGGTAAACTTTGCACGCGATGATAAAACTGTTGACTGCTGTTTCAAATAATATATTTATCAATAACAGGAAGGAATGTAATAAGATTATATGTCAGTTTAATTTAAATTGGGCTATCAGTCAGCGAACTCTGGTTATCTCAAAATAAATGGCGGTTATCTGATTACTCTGTAAATAATTCAAGGCAATGACCACGTCATCAAATTCTGTGGTATTTTACATTAAAAAAATGGTCTCGTAAAACTTAATTGCGAGGAAATAGGCCATGTTTCTGGTGGGCAAACCGTAACTAAATTATCTTAATCTACCTAATTATAAAAAAAAATAATCATAAAATTTTACAATTATGCATAAAGTTCCATTCAACCTTATTTAAGAAAATTACCCATACACTATTCCTTAACTTTTCAATTTAAAACAGAAGGGACTTTTGATACTTGAAATAAGGAAAAAAAAGTATCCAGTAACGACATCCCCTCAAACTCATCCACGAGCTCCATTACGACGAAGTGTACAGCGCATTAGGGTAGTTTTAATGAGCCGGCCGTTCTCCAAAAAATGTAAATTTAATCTAGCAACTTGCCGAAATTAGATCCCACTTTGTCGTCCGCGGGATTAATCGAATTTGTCGCGGGGTTAATTTTAATAATTGCGTTAAAAGTTTCCCTATCTCTCGGCTGGAGATTAGCGACAATTATTCATCTAACCCCGTCCGTCTTAATTCCATTATAATTTTTGCACCGCGTAATTTTTAATTATCCGCGCGCGGATGCATGTGGAATGAATTGTCAGTGGAGTTAATTAAGTTCTTTTGTTTCGTGCACTTTTTCAGGTCGGGTACATTTCTTAATCAAAATCCGTAACGCTGCGTCTTATTACTCGAGAAGGAATTTGGATTAAGTTTCGACGTGTGAAAGGGGAGAGTTCTATTGAATTAAGTTCTTTTCATCGGGAACGAGTTGCGAATGCCTAGTGTGCTGTTTTGGAACAATTAATTGCGGTGATTGTATTTTTGTGCTCACCATAATTGGCAATTGACGGCGTGTATTGTTGCAGTTTATCCAAGACCGCACAAATCACTTACGGTCGTGGTACAGTTACAAACATAAATAGTAATTTGTGTAACGAGACGCCATTGTAAATAATCACATTGAAATTGAAAATATAACAGCCGCAATGACAGGTATACGAATGCGCCATCTGGGGGCCGTCAACCACTGAACTTATTTTTTGGTCTCGTCGCACATATGCATACTTTCGCGTCTTAATAGAGCCTGTAATATCGAACTTTCGTATAGTGTAGGCTAAGAAAATATTTCGATTGTAAATTGAGACAATTGTTGCGGATGTGTCAAACCATCTGTATCCGTTTTGGAGAAAATGCCTACTTCTTAAACCGTGTTGTTACTATAGATTAGTGTTTCTCAACGTGGGCAGGCAATGTCGCCCCCTATTGGGCGATCGACATTTAAATTGGGCGTTTATCTGACAATCTGCATTTGGGGGGCGATGGTCATTTTGAATGCATGAGATGGCTCAAATCGCCTAAAAATTGATTAATGTGACTTAAGATTTTGTCTCTCGAAATATTATTAAATCTTGCAAAGATAAAAAAAAATTGTTGCAAAGTTGATTTTACATGATTTTATTAATTAATAAAAAAACACAAAATTCGCTACATTTAGGAAATAAAATCATCAAAATCAAACGGAGCGTTTGTAAGTTAAACAATTTATCAAAATCAAAAACCTTATTTTATTGATTTTGAACTTGGAAAATTTCGGATTTTAGCAATTTCCATTTCCGACATGAATATTTTTAATATATTATATATATAACGATAATAGTTACAGCAAATATATGTTAATAATAATTGTAGATAATACCAAAATGAACAACTTATAAAGAATAAGTTTTTTTCGAAATCTCTTTAGTTTTTGAGTAAACTGAGTTTTTAAATTTGAAGTATAATTTTTCCATCTTTTACAATTTTGACGTTTTAAACGTCAGTTTCATCCGAATCTAATATGATTTAAATAGAAAATAAACCATGAAAGCATAAATATAAATGATACCATAAGTCGGAGAAAGTAACATGATGGCCACATCACCATTTTTAATTGATAACATGGATTTGTTTATTTCGAACTTTTTTCATTGACTCGACATGATTATCTCTTAATAATTTTTTCAAACACGTTAACTACATTCGTTACGTTTTTAAATTTAAATCATTACAATCAAATACCGCGTTTTCAAGTTAAACATTTTTTTTTTTAATCAAAAACTTGATTTTGTTGATTTTGAGCTCGAAAAATTTTGAATTTTCCCCAATTGTCATACATATATTCAATAGAGTTTAAAACACTTTACATTTTCTTGTTTTTAGCATATAATATATCTCGGCATTTTTTTTAAATCCAAAGCGAGAATATTTTTACTTTGGAAAAACCGGATTTTGGAAATTTTCATTGATTCGACACAAATATTTCCTAATACTTTTTTCAAACATGCTAAATTAGCCACAGTTTTGGCATATATAAAATCAAATACCGCGTTTGCAAGTTAAACAATTTTTTTAAATTAAAAACTTGATTTTGTTGATTTTGAGCACGAAAAATTTTGGATTTTCCCCAATTGTCATAAATATATTCAATAGAGTTTAAAGCACTCTACATTTTCTAATTTTTAGCATATAATATATCTGGGCAATTTTCTTAAATGCAAAGCATACATATTTCTACTTTCAACTTGGAAAACCCGGATTTTGGCAATTTTCATTGATTCGACACGAATATTTCCTAATGCTTTTTTCAAACATTCAAAATTCGCAACATTTTTGGCATTTAAATCTATAAAATCAAATACCGCGTTTGCAAGTTAAGCAATTTTTTTAAATCAAAAACTTGATTGTTGATTTTGAGTTCGAAAAATCTTGGATTTTAAACAATTGTCATAAATATATTCAATAGAGTTTAAAACACTGAATTTTTTTAACGGCAATCAATTTATCTCGTTTTTCTGATGAAAAAAAGGTAAAATTCAATAGTCTACGATGATTATTAGGAAAGTTGCATTTTTTTACAAATTTCCAAGGGGTTTACTCATGTCTTTTTTCACGTTTTTGTCAAAAAAATTAAAATATCTAATCCGACTAATTGACGTACGAGGAGTTAAGATTTGCAAACCGCGTTCAATTTGGAGTTTTCGTTTAGCCGCTACGGCCGATCAAAGTCTGAAAAATCAATTATTTTTTTAAATTTTCTAAAATGTTCATGGTGACTAGCTAATTTTTTTGCTATTGAAGATAGCTAAAAAAATTTAACGGCAATCAATTTCTCTCGTTTTCTGATGAAAAAAAGGTAAAATTCAATAGTCTACGATGATTATTAAGAAAGTTGCATTTTTTAACAAATTTCCAAGGGGTTTAGTCTTTTTTCACGTTTTTGTCAAAAAATTAAAAATCTTTAATCCGATTAATTGACGTACGAGGAGCTCAGATTTGCAAACCGCGTTCAATTTGGAGTTTTCGTTTAGCCGCTACGGCCGATCAAATTCTGAAAAATCAATTATTTTATTTAATTTTCTAAAATGTTCATGGTGACTAGCTAATTTTTTTGCTATTGAATATAGCTGAAATTTTTTAACGGCAATCAATTTCTCTCGTTTTTCTGATGAAGAAAATGTAAAATTCAATAGTCTACGATGATTATTAAGAAAGTTGCATTTTTCAACAAATTTCCAAGGGGTTTACTCACGTCTTTTTTCACGTTTTTGTCAAAAAATTAAAAATCTCTAATCCGACTAATTGACATACGAGGAGCTCAGATTTGCAAACCGCGTTCAATTTGGAGTTTTCGTTTAGCCCCTACGGCCGATCAAAATCTGAAAAATCAATTATTTTTTTTAATTTTCTAAAATGGTCATGGTGACTAGCTAATTTTTTTGCTATTGAATATAGCTGAAATTTTTTAACGGCAATCAATTTCTCTCGTTTTTCTGATGAAAAAAAGGTAAAATTCAATAGTCTACGATGATTATTAAGAAAGTTGCATTTTTTAACAAATTTCCAAGGGGTTTACTCATGTCTTTTTTCACGTTTTTGTCAGAAAATTAAAAATCTCTAATCCGACTAATTGATGTATGAGGAGCTCAGATTTGCAAACCGCGTTCAATTTGGAGTTTTCGTTTAGCCCCTACGGCCGATCAAAGTCTGAAAAATTAATTATTTTTTAAAATTTTCTAAAATGGTCATGGTGACTAGCTAATTTTTTTGCTATTGAATATAGCTGAAATTTTTTAACGGCAATCAATTTCTCTCGTTTTTCTGATGAAAAAAAGGTAAAATTCAATAGTCTACGATGATTATTAAGAAAGTTGCATTTTTTAACAAATTTCCAAGGGGTTTAGTCTTTTTTCACGTTTTTGTCAAAAAATTAAAAATCTTTAATCCGATTAATTGACGTACGAGGAGCTCAGATTTGCAAACCGCGTTCAATTTGGAGTTTTCGTTTAGCCCCTACGGCCGATCAAAATCTGAAAAATCAATTATTTTTTAAAATTTTCTAAAATGGTCATGGTGACTAGCTAATTTTTTTGCTATTGAATATAGCTGAAATTTTTTAACGGCAATCAATTTCTCTCGTTTTTCTGATGAAAAAAAGGTAAAATTCAATAGTCTACGATGATTATTAAGAAAGTTGCATTTTTTAACAAATTTCCAAGGGGTTTAGTCTTTTTTCACGTTTTTGTCAAAAAATTAAAAATCTTTAATCCGATTAATTGACGTACGAGGAGCTCAGATTTGCAAACCGCGTTCAATTTGGAGTTTTCGTTTAGCCGCTACGGCCGATCAAATTCTGAAAAATCAATTATTTTATTTAATTTTCTAAAATGTTCATGGTGACTAGCTAATTTTTTTGCTATTGAATATAGCTGAAATTTTTTAACGGCAATCAATTTCTCTCGTTTTTCTGATGAAGAAAATGTAAAATTCAATAGTCTACGATGATTATTAAGAAAGTTGCATTTTTCAACAAATTTCCAAGGGGTTTACTCACGTCTTTTTTCACGTTTTTGTCAAAAAATTAAAAATCTCTAATCCGACTAATTGACATACGAGGAGCTCAGATTTGCAAACCGCGTTCAATTTGGAGTTTTCGTTTAGCCCCTACGGCCGATCAAAATCTGAAAAATCAATTATTTTTTTTAATTTTCTAAAATGGTCATGGTGACTAGCTAATTTTTTTGCTATTGAATATAGCTGAAATTTTTTAACGGCAATCAATTTCTCTCGTTTTTCTGATGAAAAAAAGGTAAAATTCAATAGTCTACGATGATTATTAAGAAAGTTGCATTTTTTAACAAATTTCCAAGGGGTTTACTCATGTCTTTTTTCACGTTTTTGTCAGAAAATTAAAAATCTCTAATCCGACTAATTGATGTATGAGGAGCTCAGATTTGCAAACCGCGTTCAATTTGGAGTTTTCGTTTAGCCCCTACGGCCGATCAAAGTCTGAAAAATTAATTATTTTTTAAAATTTTCTAAAATGTTCATGGTGACTGGCTATTTTTTTTGCTATTGAAGATAGCTAAAAAATTTTAACGGCAATCAATTTCTCTCGTTTTTCTGATGAAAAAAAGGTAAAATTCAATAGTCTACGATGATTATTAAGAAAGTTGCATTTTTTAACAAATTTCCAAGGGGTTTACTCATGTCTTTTTTCACGTTTTTGTCAAAAAATTAAAAATCATTAATCCGACTAATTGACGTACGCGGAACTCGGATTTGCTAACCGCGTTCAATTTGGAGTTTTCGTTTAGCCGCTACGGCCGATCAAAGTCTGAAAAATTAATTATTTTTTAAAATTTTCTAAAATGTTCATGGTGACTGGCTAATTTTTTTGCTATTGAAGATGGCTGAAATTTTTTAACGGCAATCAATTTCTCTCGTTTTTCTGATGAAAAAAAGGTAAAATTCAATAGTCTACGATGATTATTAAGAAAGTTGCATTTTTTAACAAATTTCCAAGGGGTTTACTCATGTCTTTTTTCACGTTTTTGTCAAAAAATTAAAAATCTATAATTCGACTAATTGACGTACGAGGAGCTCAGATTTGCAAACCGCGTTCAATTTGGAGTTTTCGTTTAGCCGCTACGGCCGATAAAAATCTGAAAAAAAAACAACGCAGTTTCGTTGAAATAAGTCTAAGAAATTAAGAGCAGACTATGAGGAATAAGAAAACATTTTGTGTTTCAACTTTTCGTTACATTTCTGGCGACTGGAGAATATCGTACGATGGCTACCACTACATATTATTCAAACAGCTTCTCTCCGCTTTAATATAACACATTCGCTTTATTTTACAAAAAGAAACAAAGCGTCGTTTTCATACAATAATTCCCGACTCTTTACATGCAACATTGTTTTCTTTTTCAGTTAAGAAAACTTATTTACCAACAGCAATTTTCCGCTCCGGCGAGAAAACGGTATTCCAACTCGCGACATTTTATTATGTAGTCACTCTTTTGTAAGGATTTTATTAGCCTACACACTTCACTGTTAGCCAGTTTTATTACTTAATTCGGTCCGTCGGTATTTAGCCTTTTGACACAGGGCGAAATTCCCCCGTCGTATATTTCAACACATAAAACGCGTCACTCCGATGTCAATGCTGATAAATTCTACTGTTTGAAATTTACACTTCTGATGCAGAATTGAGATACACATCCTTTCTGCATTTATTATGTAATGGAATGTATTTTAATTATAGCGTTTGGTTCAATCTCCATTCAGACTAACTTCCCCTAAGAAAGAAAATTAAAAGACAAATGAGTACATTGCTTATTTCAAGTATTTTGCTAATTTAACTAAAAACCTGATTGACAAGCTTAAATTTTTCTTCGTGCACATTGTTGGAATAATCGTGGCGCAACTAATGCGAGTTGTCTGTAACATTTCAATTAGGACGAAGAGACGATTAATGTGCGGCAGTCCATTTTTTTTTCAGCATAGTTTGTTAGCATTAAGTGAGATGTTTGTAATAAGGGTGCTCTAATTTCTCGCTGTCAGTAATGGAATGCAATGCTGGGGTGTTCCGGCGGCTATTCGCTATTTGCCAACGTCAGCCCCGAAATCAATTCGAGGCCATCCATCTACCAAAGTAATTGGGGGATGGCCGGCTCCGGAGCCGCATGTGTTTACCGCCAAACCCTCGAGCATATGCTCTGTGTAAAGATCTAATGGATGATTCCTTCAATTAACTCTATAATTAAAAATATTTAATAAAAACATATTATTAACATGAAGTGCCAATACGTAAATACTAAAACAATTAATGTAGAAATTATTACAAGCATTCAATTAAATAAAAATTCCCTGACTTCAGGTCGGTCCGACGTGCTACAATTTTTGCGTCTACGACGATGCCAAGCGAGTGAAGTTGGCACATTCCAAATTGATAAATACAACAATTTTTCGTCCGCCATATTAAATTTGACGAATCTAATAATAAATTCACGTTCGGCGACCGCGAAAACCCTTATAACCAAATTTTGGTCAAAATTGGTGGAGATAAATTTCTTTTGGTCCGCCATATTGGATCCGCCATCTTGAAGTTTGCAAATTTGACCTCTGATTCGTATTCACCGATGCCGGAAACATTTAATACCTGATAGTCGTCGTGCAAACTGAGCAAACGAAAAAGTTATTCTAAGTTAAACTTTCCCAAAATTTCCCAATTTCTTTTGGTCCGCCATATTGGATCCGCCATCTTGAAATTTGCAAATTTGACCTCTAATTCGTATTCATCGATGCCGAAAACATATAATACCTGATAGTCGTCGTGCAAACTGAACAAACGAAAAAGTTATTCCAAGTTAAACTTTCCCAAAACTTTAAACGCGTTTATCTCGAAACAGTATTTTTAAAAACTGCGGGGGAAAATTCTCGGAAAGTTTACATCCGATTTTGCCGACTGTATTAAGAATTAAATTGTCTAACGAAATACGAGCCGGATTTTCGATATCTTGAAAATTCGATTTTTGGTGCACGTTTTTGTGACGAATTTTTTGTTCGGAAGGCCACCATTTTCGTCACAATAAACGTTTTTCACACTTTTCTGAATTACATTAAATTCGCTACACTTTGGCTTTTAAATCATCAAACTCAAATAAAGTTGTCGGAAGTTAAACATTTTTTGAAAATCAAAAACGCAACTCTGTTGAGTTTTCACTTGAAAAATTTAGGATTTTGACAAATTTCATTGGCTCGACAAGAGAACCTCTTGTTGCTTTATTAAAATACAATAAATTCTTCACATTTTGCTCATAAATGATTATAATAAAAAAGCGGGTGCAACACCTCAGCAATTTCCAAAAAAATGAAAAAGCGTTTTTGTTCTCTTTGAAATTAGAAAATTTCGAATTTTGGCAATTTTCGTTTACTTGACGTAAATAATCCTTTACACTTTTCTAAAGTACACCAAATTCGCTACACTTTGGCTTTGAAATCATCAAAATCTGATAAAAACTTCAGAACTTCAGAGCAATTTTTGAAAATAACTATCAAATTCTTTTGTAATTACTTTTCATTCTTTTGCGCAATATTTAAATATGTATAGTTTTATATTTTCTACTGTACCTTATTTATAATTATATGTTTAATTTATAACTTAGTTAGTTTAAGTTTTAGGATTAGAATAGTTTTCGGAAATTATTTTGTGGAAATGGCGCTGCCGTGTATATTAAATAAATAAATAAATCAAAAACGCAATATTGTCGAGTTTCATCTTGAAATATTTCGATTTTGGCAAATTTCATTGACTCAACAGGATAATTTTGGGCCACTTTCTTAAAATACAATAAATTCTTTACATTTTGACGTATAAATCAACGCAAACAAAAAGCGCGTCCAACGCCTCAGCAATTTCTAAAAATTGATAACGCGATTTATTTGTCTTTGAATTTTGGCAATTTTCGTTTATTTGACATAAATATTCCTTTAAACTTTTCTGAATTACATTAAATTCGCTACACTTTGGCTTTGAAATCATCTAAATCTGATAAAAACTTCAGAAGTTGAGCAATTTTTGAAATTCAAAAAGTTTCAATTTGAACAATTTCGGATTTTGGCAAATTTAATTGACTCGACAACATAATTTTTGGTCACTTTCTTAAAATACAATAAATGCTCTAGATTTTGACTTATAAATAATCACAATCAGAAGGCGCGTTCAATGCCTCAGCAATTTCTAAAAAACGAAAATGCGATTTTCTTGTTTTTGAATTTTGGCAATTTTCCTTTACTTGACATTAACATTCCTTTACACTTTTCTGAATTACATTAAATTCGCTACACTTCGGTTTATAAATTATTAAAATCAAATAAAGATTTCGGAAGTTACGTATTTTTTTTAATCAAAAACGCAACTGTTGAGTTTTCACATAAAAAATTTCGGATTTTGACAAATTTCAATCTCTTGTCGCTTTATTAAAATACAATAAATTCTCTACATTTTGCTTATAAATGATCGTAATCAAAAAGCGCGTACAACGAAAACGCGATTTTGATTTCTTTGAAATTAGAAAATTTCGAATTTTGGTAATTTTCGTTTACTTGACGTAAATGATCCTTTACACTTTTCTAAAGTATACTAAATTAGCTACACTTTGGCGTCTAAATCATCAAAATCAAATGAAGACTTCGGAAGTTAAGCATTTTTTTTTTAATCAAAAACGAGATATTGTTGAGTTTCAACTTGAAAAATATCGAATTTTGGCAAATTTCATTGGCTCGACAAGATAATCTTGTCGCTTTATTAAAATATAATATATCCTGTACATTTTGGCTTTTTTATGTATGTATTAGTTATTAGTCAATAGTTATAAGTTAATTTGATTTATTCGTTGTATTTTGTATGTTAAAGGGGGTTACCCGTTGAATAAAGATTATTGTTATTATTATTAAATAATTATAATCAAAAAGGGCGTGCAACACCGCAGAAATTTCTAAAAATCTAAAACGATTGTTGAGGAATATTTAGAATTTTGTCAATTTTCGTTTGCTTTACGTAAATATTCATTTATATGTTTTCTAAAGAACACTAAATTCGCTACATTTTGTCATTTCAATTATCAAAATCTGATAAAGACTGAGCATTTTTTTTAAATCAAAAACGCGACATTGTTGAGTTTCAACTTGAAAAATTTCGAATTTTTGCAAATTTCCTGGCTCGGCAAGATAATATCTCGTCACTTTATTAAAATGCTGCGAATTCTCTACATTTTCAATTATAAATCACCACAAAAAGCGCATTCAACACCTTAGCAATTTCCAAAAATCGAAAACGTGATTTTCTTTTCTTTGAACGTGGAAAATTTCGGATTTTGGCAATTTTCGTTTACTTGACGTAAATATTCCTTTATACTTATCTAAAGTGCATTAAATTCGCTACACTTTGGCTATTAAATCATCAAAATAAAATGAAGAATTCGGAAGTTAAGCAATTTTTGAAAATCAAAAACACGATATTGTTAAGTTTCAATTTTAAAATTTCGAATTTCTGCTATTTTCGTTTACTTGACGTAAATATTCCTTTATACTTTTCTAAAGTACACTAAATTCACTACACTTTGGCTATTAAATCATCATAATCAAATGAAGACTTCGGAAGTTAGGCAATTTTTGAAAATCAAAAACGCGATATTGTCGAGTTTCAACTTGGAAAATTTCCGATTTTGGCAAATTTCATAGGCTCGACGAGAGAATCACTTAAAATACATAAAAATTATCTACATTTTGGCTTATAAATTGTTGTGATCAAAGAGCGTGTTCAACTAAAAAACAAAAAGGCGATTTTGTTTTCTTTGAACGTGAAAAATTTCGAATTTTAGAAATTTTCGTTTACTTGACGTAAATATTGAAAATCAAAAACGCGATATTGTCGAGTTTCAACTTTGAAAATTTCGGATTTTGGCAAATTTCTTCGACTCGAAAATATTTTGTCACTTCCCAAAATACAATAAATTCTCTACATTTTGGCTTATAAGTGATCGTAATCAAAAAATGGGTTTAATGTGTTTATAAATTCATAATTTGTTGATGTTAATCAAATGGAATTAACTTTTGAGTTAATTAGTAAGGTGTGATCCACAGAATTTTGTTGCTGAGTTGGCCATGCCTGAGAGAGAGTCTGAGACTAATTCATTTTCTTAAATCTAATTCAATAGTCTCATGACGTAATAATACGCGACATACCTCATTTATCTCACAGCCAACTCTGAAACAAAATTTTGGGGGTCACACGATGCGATTAGAGCTGTCGTAAAATTGTAAGCTTGTAATATAATATGAGATCTGAGCAAAATTAACATCTGAGATTAAATAACAGCAGATTTATTTTTCTTGCGGGAGTATTCCGCAATCTGCAATCAGTTAGTGGAATCGTGGAACATAAAAACAATAATGATCGGAACAATGTGCTAATTTCTGGCGTATTTCGCAAAAAAAAACTCAAAACTCAAAATACGTCGACGTACTGATTGCGGACAATGCGAAGTGTAATTTAGGCAATTAGTTCCTGTTTTAGTGGGTGAGTTATTTCACGTTTTGACATCGAACTGGATCCGGTGCGGCTTTATCCACAAAGTAGTCTTTTATTCGATTTTATTGAATATTAGATTTTCCAAATTTTCTAATTTAACTTTTTAGTTTCTGTTTCAAGAACCTGTAGAAAAAAACAATTATATTCAGACCTCAATTTAGTAAGGTTTTAAGTTTTTCAAAATTCATTTTCTTGTATTTTTTTTTATAACTCTTTAATTTCAATTTTGTCTAACAAACTATTTTTAGAAGAAAAAAAACAATGCCCTCAATTTACTACAGTTTTAATTTTTTCAAAATTACATGTTTTTTCAAAAAATCTCCCGTGTTTCGTTGCGAAATATTATGTAGAATAATATTCCGAACCTATTTTTATTGCAGGACGACTTGGGCAATCAGGAATCTTCAACCATCAAAAACGATTTGCCCTCCTGAATTGTTTTCATGCCGAAAATAAAATACGAAAATGACTTTTATTTTTTCATTGCTCCTTAACTTAAATATTCCAATTCTATTTCAAACATTCAATCAATAATTATCGACATTATCCAAACAAACAAATTCGTATAATTGATTACGACTCCTCGACAATTAGGCGGCACGCTATACACGAAATGTAATTAATATTGATGAATAACTTATCGATCCGATGGCTCGGTCGGATTAACTTTTCAACGTGGAAGGAAGGAGAATTTCTTACCTTCGCGCAAAGCCGAGTTGAATGCATCCCTTGAACCGGATTATGCCATGGTGCAGATGCAACAAACTGGGAATAAAGCCCTTCGTGACAATTAAGCCAGATATGCATTAATCACTGCCGTGAACTAAACTAAAGCGTTCGTTCAGTCACACATGGTGCCTGAATCAAAGTTGTTACTAACAATTAGTTTAGGAATTAAATTAACCGTATTAACTTTTAAACAATGTTAAATAACAAAATAATTATGTTTCATGTTTAACTTTTCAGTTTTCTGACAAGTGGCGGCTCGTAGAACATTTTGATGGTGGAGCCACTTAGCTTACAATAATTTACAACTTGAATATTTATATATTTTCTTCCCTCAAAAAAAAAACGATAATTGACATTGAAAATCTTTACTTGTTGCAGAACCATTAAAAAAATTAAATAAAGACGAAAAATAGCCTGCATACATAAATATTCAATCTCTTCGTAACTCTGCAAAATTACGTTTTACAAAGTTTATTCAATTTGTACGTATAAAAATGTGTATTTAATTGCGTTCAATCCTCTGAAAACAAAAAAACAATTTTTTTTGGTCCTATCGACATCTTTCGGATGAATGCAAGACTTTGCAGAAAGAATTTATAAATAAGGTCCAAGAGTTATCCCCAACAAAAAAAAAAAACAATTGAAGACGAATTAATTTTTTAGTCCTCTACATTTATCCGACGAGTACAACACATTTCTGGACGGATTTTCAAAATCTGCTGATTTGTTCAAGAGTTATCTTCTCAAAACCATAAAACAATTGAACAACAAATTTAATTTTTCTATCCTTTACAAATCTATTCGGCGAGTGCGATACTTTTCTGGAAGAGTTTTCAATATCCATTTTTAAGAGTTATCCTCAAAAACTAAAGAACATTTTAATCACAATTATTATTTTTTGTCTTATCTGCATCTATTAGATGAGTAGATCAAAAACAAAATTTCTGAAGCAACCGGTCAAAACACCACGAAACGGATTTACAGGGAAAAACCTTTCCCTGGATATCTTGAAGATCAAAGGGCTTTAGGTTTCGAGGAAGACACGAATCCAAAGATCTTCATAGGGCATGATAGGAAAAAACATGTGGGTAATGATCGCCAACTTGCAAAAAATAATATTTCTGGAGCAACCGATCAGAATACCACGAAACGGATTTACGCGGAAGAACTTCTTAGAAAAAATTGACAAATTTGGTCATCCGTTCAATCCTCTCAAAACCAAAAATATTTTTTGATCTTGTCTACATATTTCGGATGCTGAAAGAATGTTCCACCTTTTCGTTCAAGAATTATCCTTAAAAAACAGAAAACAATTGAACTACAAATTAAACGGTTTTGGTCGTATCCAGTGGCGTATAAACGTCACCACGGGCCTAGTTTCCAAATAGTCTAATTTTCAACTTTCCGGAAATAGTCAAAAATAGTTATTTTCAAAGGTTACCATAGTGATTTTCAATTGCCCGAAATAGTAATTTTCAATTATCAAACTAGTGATTTTCAACCGTAAAAATGATAATTTTTGGCTGTAGAAAATTGTGATGTTCAACTGCCAGAAATGGTTATTTTCAACTGTCCAAAAATTGTAATTTTCAACTATCAAATATTGTGATTTTCAACTGTCTAAAATGGCGGCTTTCAATTTTCAAAATGGGGAGCTTACAACTATCAAAAACTAGTGATTTTCAACTGTCCAAAAAATGTGATTTTCAACTGTCAAATACAGTGATTTGTGACTGCCAATGTAGTGATCTTTCTTCTGCCTGAAATAGAGACATTCAGCTGTCTAAAATGGCGGCTTTCAACTCCCAAAATGGGGATTTATAACTGTCGAAACCTAGTGATTTTCAACTGTCCAAAAAATGTGATTTTCAACTGCCAAATACAGTGATTTTGTAACTGCCAATGTAGTGATCTTTCTACTGCCTTAAATGGAGACATTAAACTGTCTAAAATGTTGGCTTTCAACTCCCAAAATGGGGATTTATAACTGTCAAAAACTAGTGATTTTCAACTGTCAAAAAAATTTGATTTTCAACTGTCAAATTAAGTGATTTGTAACTGCCAATGTAGTGATCTTTCTACTGCCTTAAATGGAGACATTCAACTGTCAAAAATGGCGGATTTCAACTCCCAAAATGGGGATTTATAACTGTAAAAAAACTAGTGACTGTCAACTGCCAAAAAAAATGTGATTTTTGACTGTCAAATATAGTGATTTGTAACTGCCAATGTAGTGATTTTTCCAATGCCTGAAATAGACACATTCAACTGTCTAAAATGACTGTAGAAAATTGCCAGAAATGGTGATTCTCAACTGTCCATAAATTGTAATTTTCAACTATCAAATATTGTGATTTTCAACTGTCTAAAAAGGCGGCTTTCAATTTTCAAAATGGGGGGTTTATAACTGTTAAAAACTAGTGATTTTCAACTGTCAAAAAATGTGAATTTTGACTGTCAAAAGTAGTGATTTGTAACTGCCAATGTAGTGATTTTTTCACTACCTGAAATAGACACATTCAACTGTCTAAAATCACGGCTTTCAACTTTCAAAATGGGGATTTATAACTGTCAAAAAATATGACTTTCATCTGTCAAATGCAGTGATTTGTAACTGTCAATGTAGTGATTTTTCCACTGCCTGAAATAAAGACATTCACGTATTAAAAATAGTGATCTTTCACTGTCAAATGTAGTGACTTTCAACTGAAAAATAGAGATTTTTGAATGGTAATTTCCAACTGTCAAATATGGTAATTTTCAACTCTCTGAAATAGAGAGTTCAGCTATCAAAAGTGGTTCTTTTTAACTGTCAAACATAATGATTTCAACCGCCAAATATAATGGTTCCAAATAGTCTAATTTTCAACTTTCCGGAAATAGTCAAAAATAGTTATTTCCAAAGGTAAGCATAGTGATTTTCAATTGCCCGAAATAGTAATTTTCAATTACCAAACTTGTGATTTTGAACCGTAAAAATGATCATTTTTAACTGTAGAAAATTGTGATGTTCAACTGCCAGAAATGGTGATTTTCAACTATCAAATATTGTGATTTTTACATGTCTAAAATGGCGGCTTTTAATTGTCAAAATGGGGGGTTTATAACTGTCAAAAACTAGTGATTTTCAACTGTCCAAAAAATTTGATTTTCAACTCTCAAATACAGTGGCTTGTAACTGCCAATGTAGTGATCTTTCTACTGCCTTAAATAGAGATATTCAACTGTCTAAAAGGTCGGCTTTCAACTCCCAAAATGGGAATTTATAACTGTCAAAATCTAGTGATTTTCAACTGTCAAAGAAATGTGATTTTTGACTATCAAATGTAGTGATTTGTAACTGACAATGTAATGATTTTTCAGCTGCCTGAAATAGACACATTCAACTGTCTAAAATGATGGCTTTCAACTTCCAAAATGGGGATTTATAACTGTCAAATAATATGATTTTCATCTGTCAAATGCAGTGATTTGTAACTGTCAATGTAGTGATTTTTCTATTGCCTGAAATAAAGACATTTAAGTGTTAAAAATGGTCTTTCACTGTTAAATGTAGTGACTTTCAACTGAAAAATAGTGATTTTTGAATAGTAATTTCCAACTATCAAATTTTCGACTTTGTGAAATAGAGAGTTCAACTATCAAAAATAGTTCTTTTTAACTGTCAAACATAATGATTTCAACCGCAAAATATAATGCTTTTTAACTGACAAAATAGCGATCTTTCACTGTCTAGTATACCGACTTTCAACTCAAAAATAGGTTTTTTCAACTGTCGAATTTAGCGATTTTCAACCGTCAAATATAGTGATTTTTAAGTGTCAAATATAGTTATTTTTAAGTGTCAAATATAGCTATTTTTAACTGTCAAATACATTAATTTGCAACCGTCAAATATAATAATTTTCAACTTCCTGAAATATAAACGTTCAACTATTAAAAATAAGCCTATTCAACAGTCAAAAATGGTAATTTTTAAATGTCAAAAATAGTGATTTTGACTGTCAAAAATAGTGCTTTTTAGCTGGCAAAAATAGTGACATTAAACTGTTAAAAATGGTGATTTTCAACTGACAAACAGTTGAAAATCACTACTTTCGACAGTATAAAATCACCATTTTGAGAGTAGAAATCTCCAGAGAGTGAAAATCAAATTTTTGAGTGCTGAAAGTCACTACCTTCGGCTGCTGAAAATCGCTATTTTTGATTGTTGGAAATCGCTATAATAGTGCTTTTAAGCTGTCAATAATATTGACATTGAACTGTTAAAAATGGTGATTTTCAACTGATAAACAGTTGAAAATCACTATTTTCGGCAGTATAAAATCACCATTTTGAGAGTAGAAATCTCCAGAGAGTAAAAATCACATTTTTGAGTGCTAATAGTCACTACCTTCGACTATTTAAAATCGTTATTTTTGACTGTTGGAAATCGCTATAATAGTGCTTTTTAGCTGTCAAAAATAGTGACATCGAGCTGTTAAAAATGGTGATTTTTAACTGACAAACAGTTGAAAATCATTATTCTCGGCAGTATAAAATCACCATTTTGAGAGTAGAAATCTCCAGAGAGTGAAAATCACATTTTTAAGTGCTGAAAGTCACTATTTTCGACTGTTGAATGCCGCTTTTTTTGACTGTTGGAAATCGCTATAATAATGCTTTTTAGCTGTCAAAATTAGTGGCATTGAACTGTTAAAAATGGTGATTTTCAACTGACAAACAGCTTAAAATCACCATTTTCGACATTATAAAATCACCATTTTGAGAGTAGAAATCTCCAGAAAGTGAAAGTCACATTTTTGAGTGCTGAAAGTCACTACCTTCGACTATTGAAAATCCGTAAAATTTCGACCATTTTCAAACCACCATAACTCGGTGTATTTTCAATCGATTTTGATGAATCTTTGAGGACGAGAGACTTAGAAGTGTCTTCTTTAAAGTCATGTATGCGAACTTAAGCATAACCCCTTTCACCCCCCTCTAGCCCCCTGTGAAAAAAAACATGTTTTTTCAGGAAACCCCATGTCCAACTTTGACGATGGATACGGAGTGGGAAAAATTTTATCGACTCGATCCACCATAAAATTTGATCAATTTTCTATGCAGGATTCGAAGAATGAAGTTCCTACGACGATTTGGCACCAAGTTATAGATTATTTATTTAAAATATAACTATAATAATATTATAAAAAGAAGCTCATTTTCTTGCAGATTAGCCCCTTTTCATACCAAACATAAAAATAGTGTTCCTAATTCCACAAATGTTTATTAGGCATTCTTTGTCTGAGAAAAGGCGATGAGTAAATGAATCTCCGGCCGTCCTAATAAATCGCAAACAAATATTTTTCTTAACAAAAAAAATAATTTACTTTACTTTTTGCAAGATTGAAAAAGTTCCAAGCATATTTATTCGAGTACGAAATTCACCCTCCGCAGACTGATTATGCAGTCAGTTTGATGGCCATTTGCTCGAATTATTTTTACGCAGCCATAAAATCTCCCCCGTGTAAAAAGTTTAATGCCCGATAAGGGTAGCGATGCAGGGGGGTAGGCGCTGAATCATTAACCAGGACCGGTGTAATCACTTAAAGCAAGGGCCGGACCTCACCCTGACCTACAACCCCCGAAACCGTAATATCTCCTATCTACTCACGGAATGCAAAATGTGGACTCCATAAAATTAAAGTCGAATACATTAGCGGACTATCTCCGCTTCCATAAATACACTATTTGTGGGAAGCAATTCCACCTTACTCGTAATTTAGACAGAAAAAAAAGGAAAGGGGGAAATTACTTGCTTGAGGTTAAACGCGACCGCAATTTTCCTAAATGTGTCATTATATAAAAATCAACACGGCGCGGTTGCCGATTAGGCAGTCACACAAATTGCTAAGGAAATGATATAGCGGATGCATTATGACAAAATATAGGGCTATTTATATACCACCCAATAAAAGAAAAAAAATAACATGTTGTAAATGGTTTTCATACGTGTCAAGGTTGTGGTTTTATACTGTTGACGTGTGAAATTTGAATAATAATAACATATGGATGTAGATTTATTGCTATAAATTTTGCTATCGATTTTACAAATACATATAACCAATAATAATAAAAAAATGGAGTCATAATTTTTTTTGTGCTTTATCTATTTTCCATATATCTTTAGCTACCAGACACTTAAATCTAAATAGTTATTTGTTCATCAAGGCCGCGAAATCATTCTTTAGCGTAGCTAGAGGATGATTGTTTGCGGGCGAGGAACGACAATCTCGATGGCGTTAAACGATTGTACCCTTTTTTCCTACGACCGCTCCCGAAAACAGATATATCGTCGCAATACATTGACAAGTTTCATGCTTGAAAATTAAATTTTCAAAACAGCCATTTTGAAATCCTCAAACTTCAAAAAATGTGTCAAAATCATTAAAACATAGGTAGTGACGAAGAACAATTAATTATTTATTAATCGATTTTAAAACAGTAATAAGAAAATTTTGATTAAAAGTTACGAATGTTTTGACACTAATAATACGCACATATTTAATTGTGATAGACTAGAAAAATGATTATTGAAACATAATGTTTGGTCGTAGGAAAAGCACAGTGTTTTGGTCGTAGGAACAGCACAGTGTTAAACACGTTTTAAAAGCCACACTGCATGCTCGTACCTTGTATTCACTCGCCCTACTTAATCACCCTGTCGGCGTTATTTGTATAAACAAAATGCACTCTTTAAAATCGAAATAATAAAGGGCAATTAATTTGTTGTGGGAACCTCGTTAATTACCCGTAAAGGTGGAATTAGGCCCTAACGATGAAGCGTTTATTTCCTGGGGAGAGAACGCATGGAATAAAAGTCGGGTGCGTAACCAAATCGAATTACGCGGGCAATAAAGGATCGATTAGTAGAAACAAAAAAGAATCCGTCTCTCTCGCTCACCGGTAAAACTCTCACGGCCGGAATGAACTCTGATATCCGATTTCTTTAGGAAGAAAAACTTAATTGGTTTGCGAAAGTTCGTTGATACTACTGATATCAAGTAATGGAACATATTTTTGTTATAAACTTTCTGTTTTCAAACGAAGTGTTTATTTTTGTACAATAGTGTAATTACGAGTCGGATTGTTTGAACGGTTATCAATAGTATAGAGTTTGGAAAGTTTTGGAATTAATGTTTTCTTTAAGTATGAGATTTTTTATCCTACAACAAAGCTGGTTTTTATCGGCCCTATTGGGACGCAAAAGCATTTATTTGTGCGACTTTCAAAGATAATAATTTGCTGGAAATAACTGTTTTATGCATTCTCTATGCGGAAATTGTATTTAACGCAAACGTCTGCATTTGTACGGCGAGGCTCGAATAATTCAGAAAAAGTAAGAAATGTAGACCAACATTCTTGCAATAAAAGATTTACAACAGCTTACAATACTTCGACAATTACAATTAACGTTAGGGAACGAAGTCTACTATTAAAAAAAAATATTGAAAATGATCATCATTTAAAAATAATATTTAAAACATCTTTTAAAGAAAGAACTTAAAAACTGCTCAACTTCGCACACAATACTCTAATTTAAATGCGTGTTAAATTCTATCAAAATCCATTAACAAGAAAAAAAGATCTTCCCCTGTAAATCCTTTGATTCCAAGTTAAAAATGCTCTGTATACAGGGGTCCCATTTTAAATTGCCACCCCAAATATCTCGAAACCTGAGCAACATGGCAAAAAAAATTTCAGATAAAAGTTGTAGGGTTCTGAAGGGGACATATGCTGGTGACCTTGAAAATGACCTTGGGATTAATTTTCAAGATCAAAGGTCAACTTTGATTTTTCAAATGGAACTCCCTATTTTTTATTGCGGGAACGTATTCCACGGGAAGAAATACAATTTTTTTGTAGGAAACGTTTTTTTCTTTAATGCTTTTTTAAGAGTTTTTTCACGAATTTTGTCCGTCATGTTGTCTGAAATCTCAGGTTGTATTTCATGCATTACCCTTGGCATTAGCGTCACACGATGTGATACCACGTGGAGGTTGCCGATGAGGTTGCCCTAAGAATTGCCGATGGTTTCAGTGGCTAGAGGTTCGATCTCGTTCTTAGATCAAATGCTCGATCAAGTGTCCATCCTCGTCAATGCACTTCTGTACCCGTTGGCGAAAGTTTACTTGAACATTTCGAAGGGTTTTGATGGAATTTGCTCGAAATGCAGCCCTAATCCATCACTTCGTGTTCTGCACTGTTGGAGCTTCATCAAATACTTTCTCATTGACCAGTCCCGGAGGAAAAAGTCAAGGGTGGTAAGATCTGGAGATCTTTGATGCTAATGCCGAGGGTAACGCATGAACCACAGCCTCCATTCATCTGAGATTTCAAACAACATGACGGACAAAATTCTTAAAAAAAGCATTTTCAAAAGAAACGTTTCCTACAAAAAGTTTGTACTTCTTCCCGTAGAATACGATCCCGCAATAAAAAATAGAGAGTTCCATTTGAAAAATCAAAGTTGACCTTAGTTTGTCCTTGAAAATTAACGCTAAGGTCATTTTCAAGGTCAACAGAATATGTCCGCCTCCGAACCCTACAACTTTTATCTGAAATATGTTTTACCATGTTGCTCAGGTTTCGAGAGATTTGGGATGGCAATTTAAAATGGACCACCCTGTATACCGAGTGAAACTGAATTCTAGTAGACCCCAAATATCATTTGCATTTTTACAAATATCATTATTAAATTTAGTATGATGTTTTTAGGGCATAAAGAGTGTCGGCGAAGTCCCGAAAAAAAGTCCTGAATATACCGGGTGTAACTGAATTCTGGTAGATCCCAAATATCATTTAAATTTTTACATATATCCTTATGAAATTTAGTATGCTCTTTTTAGTTTCAGTAAGTCAACATATGGATGGTTAATAAAAAATTCCACTTCCGGTTTAACCGGAAATTATCACCGTAACTTTTCTATTTGAAATGGAACACCCTGTATATTTTAACATAATTTAATTCGTCTCTAAATTCTAAGATGATAGATATATCATAAGCGACCTTTTGGTTTCTTGTTTAAATTTAAATTAAATTTAAACCTAAAACAACTTTAAGTTGAATTTGAACCAAAAACTAACATCACTTATGATATATCCATGAACTCAGAATTCAGAGACAAATTAATTATGTAAAAATATACAGGATGTTCCTTTTGAAATTGAAAATTTAAGGTAATTTTCGGTTAAACCGGAAGTGGAATTTTTATTAAAAGTTGACATACTAAAACTAAAAACAGCATACTAAATTTCATAAAGATATATGTAAACATTTAAATGATATTTGGGGTCTACCAGAATTCAGGTACACCCGGTATATACAGGGATTTTTTTAAATCTGGCATCAAAGGGATTTATTTACATGGGAAGATCTGTATCTCGTATTTTGATAAAATTTAACACAAATTTAAATTAGAGTATTGGGTGCGAAGTTAAGCAGTTTTTATGTTCTTTATCAGTTACACCCGGTATATTCAGGACTTTCAGAGGCCTTTTTTTCAAAACTATTTTTTAGAACTTTGTTCTGGATATTTTTTCAATTCTCTTTCGGATTTTTTTTTCAGGACAATCATTTTCTGAATTTTGTTTCGGGTCTTTTTTAGTACTTTTTTATGGTATTTCTTGCAAGACTTTTTTAATTATATTTTTTCAGGACTTTAATTTTCCGGACTTTTACTCCAAGACTCTTTGAGGACTATGTTTTCGGGACTTTTTTAAGGACTTCTTTTTCAGGACTTTTTAAGAGTTTCTAAAACTCTATTTTCAAAACTTTATTTTATGGCCATTTTTCAGGTTCTTTTTCAGCACAAATTTCAAGACTTTTTTCAGGATTACTTCATGATTTTTTTCTGAGAACCTTTCTCGGGGCTTTTGCAAGATTTTTCAGATTTTTTTCAGTGGTTTTTAAGGTTCTTTTTTAAAGAAGACTTTTTTGAGACTTTATTTTGAGGTCTTTTTTTTCCGGACTTTTTGTCAGAACTTTTTTTCAAAGAATTTTCTTTCAGGACATTTTTTCCGGGTTTTATTTGAGGACATTGGTTTCGGTTTTTCTTTGAGGACATTTTTTCAAGATCTTGTTCTGTACTTTTTCGGAATCATTTTAAGGACTTTTTTCAGTACTTTTTCTCAGGACATTTTTGTCAGCAATTTTTCTGTACTATTTTTGTCCGGAGTTTTTTCAGGACATTTTCTTCGGGACTTTTATTCAGGATTTTTTTTCGGGACTTTTTCCATGACTTCTTGCTTCATGTCTTTTTTAATGGCTGTTTTTAGGACCTTTTTGGGACTTTTCTTTCAGGACCTTTCTTCAGAATTTTTTTATCAGGACTTTATTATCAAAACTTTTCTGAGGAATCTTTTGCAGGACTTTTTTCAAGATTCTTTTTCATTGCTGTTCTTCAAAACTTTCTTATAGGACTTTTTGTTCAGAAGCATTTATTGAGACGTTTTCTCATGATTTCCGTGATTTTTTATCTATTATACTTTCTTTCAGGACTATTTTCAAGCCATTTTTCAGGCCTTTTTCAAAATTTTTAAATGAATTTTTTAGGTCTTTTCAAATGCATTTTTTCAGATCTTGTCAAAGGCCTTTTTTTCTAGACATTTTAAGGAATTTTTTCAGAATTTTTTATCAGGATTTTATTTTCAAATCGTTTTTCATGAATCTTTTTCAGCACGTTTTTCAAAATTCTTTTTTAAAACTGTTCTTCAAGACTTTCTTATAGGACTTTTTGTTCAGAAGCATTTCTTTGGGACTTTTTTTCATGATTCGTTGATTTTTTTCTATTATACTCTATTTCTGAACTATTTTTCAGACCATATTTCAGGCCTTTTTAGAATTTTTGAATGCCTTTTTTCAGGTCTTTTCACAGGCCTTTTTTCAGGTCTTGTCAAATGCCTTTCTTTCTGGACTTTTGTCGGAACCTTTTTAAGGATTTTTTCTCAGGATGTTTTTGTCGAGAATTTTTCTGGACCATTTTTTTCGGGACTTTTTTGAGGACTTCTCTTCAGAGAATCTTTTTGAGCACTTTATTCATGATTCTTTTTTAGTACTGTTCTTCAAGACTTTCTTATAGGACTTTTTGTTCAGAAGCATTTATTTGTGACTTTCTTCCATGACTTCGTTTACTTTTTTTCTGTTATACTTTTTTCTTTTAGAACTATTTTTTCAATTCATTTTTCAGGCCTTTTTCAGAATTTTTGAATGCCTTTTTTCAGGTCTTGTCAAAGGCCTTTTTTTCTGGACTTTTGTCGGAACCTTTTTCAAGAATTTTTTCAGTACATTTTCTCAGGAATTTTTTCTGGAGTATTTTTGTAGGGACTTTTTTCAGGACTTTTCTTCTGAATTTTTTAACAGGACCTTATTTTCAAAACTTTTTTCAGGAATCTCTTTCAGCACTTTTTTTAAGTTGCTTTTTCAGTACTGTTCTTCAAGACTTTCTTATAGGACTTTTTGTGCAGTAGCATTTATTTGTGACTTTCTTTCATGATTTCGTTGATTTTTTATCTATTATACTTTCTTTCAGCACTATGTTTTCAAACCATTTTTCAGGAATTTTTGAATGCTTTTTTTTCAGGTCTTTTCAAATGCCTTTTTCAGGTCTAGTCAAAGGCCTTTTTTCTGGACTTTTGTCGGAACCTTTTAAAGGAATTATTTCAGTACATTTTCACAGGATTTTTTTCTGGACTATTTTTGTCGGGACCTTTTTTAGGACTTTTCTTCAGAATTTTTAATCAAGACTTTATTTTCAAAATTTTTTCAGGAATCTTTTTGAGCACTTTATTCAAGATTATTTTTAGTACTGTTCTTCAAGACTTTCTTATAGGACTTTTTGTTCAGAAGCCTTTATTTGTGACTTTCTTTCATGATTTCGTTTACTTTTTTCTATTATACTTTCTTTTATAACTATTTTTTCAATTCATTTTTTAGAATTTTTTAATGCCCTTTTTCAGATCTTGTCAAAGGCCTTTTTTTCTGGACTTTCGTCGGAACCTTTTTAGGGAATTTTTTCAGTACATTTTCTTAGCATGTTTTTTTCAGGAATTTTTCTGGACCATTTTCGTCGGGACTTTTTTTAGGACTTCTCTTCAGAATTTTTTATCAGAACTTTATTTTCAACACTTTTTTTTTCACATGATTTTTTTCTGGACTATTTTTGTCGGGACTTTTTTTAGGACTTCTCTTCAGAATTTTTTATCAGAACTTTATTTTCAACACTTTTTTTAAGAATCTTTTTCAGCACTTTTTTCAAGTTTCTTTTTCAATACTCTTCTTCAAAACTCTCTTATAGGACTTTTTGTTCAGAAGCATTTATTGGGACTTTTTTCATGATTTCGTTGATTTTTTTATCTATTATACTTTTTGACTATTTTTTCAGGCCATTTTTCAGGCGTTTTTCAGGATTTTCGAATGCCTTTTTTCAGATATTTTCAAAGCCCTTTTTTCAAGTCTTGTCAAGGGCATTTTTTTAGGACTTTTCTTCTCTTCGGGTTTCAGGATAATTTTTACTAGAACTTATTTTTGGACTTGGTCAGGTTTTTTTTAAGGATTTTTTTTCTCGACTTTTTTTAGGACATGTTTTGCAAGGACAAGAGATGGTAACTCATGAGTGAGTGGACTGAAAGAGTTGAGGAGTCAGATGGCTCATTGAGAGTCATGAAGTTTTGTAAGTGAGGACCGTTTTTATCATTATATTATAAGATATAAAATTTGGGAGGTGGCGACCCTTGTATTTATTTTTTATTTTTTGCTCGTCGACATTTTCTGGGGTAAAGAGTCTACTCTTTGTAATTATGAGTCGACTTTTTGTCAATATTCACTATCTATCTATCTAGAATATGGTATTATTATTTGGGGAAATTTAATTCATTCCGAAAAGCTTCTCATCGCAAAAAAAATAGTCTTATTTAAAATGTACCATGGGGAGAGGACTGCGAGACATTTTTTTCGTAATATTTAAATTTGTTTTTTGTTTAAATTTAATTTAAATTCAAATAAATTCACTTGATAAATAAAAAAACTGAGTATTTAGAGACGAATTAAATTATAAATAAAACACTTTCTTTGTTAATATTACTCGATTTATTAGTAGCGACTATAGTTTCGATCACGTTCTGATCATTATCAAACTAAAAGTTTGATATTAACAAATAAAGTGTTTTATTTATAATTCAAAATGTATCACGAAGTAAACGCCTCCAGTGTCAATCAATCGAATTAAATTATGTAAAAATATATTGAGCGTGCACCTCAAAGCTTTATACCTCAAAAATATGTTTTTTTAATTTTTTTGAGACACCAAATGACCTTGGATGACCTTTAAAAAAATTCTATTCATGATTTTTTTCAGAATTTTTCATTAAACACATCGTCAGATAAAAAATTTAAACAAAAAATAACCCGTTTTTAACCCAGGGGGAATGGGGAGGGGGGACCACATAAACCATGTCCGCGGATAATTCGTACCTCAAGATACAATATTATTTGGTTAATAGGAATTCCGAATCTGGGGACATTTCGCTTATCTCAACCGGGGGGACCCTTTCACAAAGATGCAAGTAATATTTGGGGTCTACCAGAATTTAGTTACACCCGGTATATATGTATTCTTTTTAAATTTCGTTACAGGCTCAATTGTAAACGTCTAAACTAAAAAGGAAATATTAACAAAATGATCTACATATAGTATGATTTGAAGTGAAGTGAAAATAATTTTCAGCATAAAAACCCTTTACGTGCAAAGTGCAATTTCCTGTAACTCACAGGAAAGCTCTCTCTTGTTACCTTGAAATGCACACATCTACAGAAAATCATTTCTGCACTACAAATGCTTTCATACTACAATTCATAAAGTTTTCCTTCCTGCAAAAAAAACTACAACGTAAAAAATTATGTCTTGTTTGTCTAATTTACCTAGAATTGTCATTTATAAATAATTCCAGCGTGCAATTCAAAATACAGCAATTATATTAAACAACTCCTGTTTGAATAACGACACATAGTCGAGAATATTTACATTTTAGTACTTATTCAGCTGTAAAATTCACAAACAACGAATTATTAATGTAATCATTTGTTTACACTCCAATATTTACAACGGACATCATGTTGATACGGAAAGAGCTCAAACATGTTTCGCTATTACTTTCATTTGTTTACATTTCCGCACTAATTTTTCACAGTCCAATTTCCGCGCTTTTGTGAATAATTCAGCCGAAATCCGGTGCTCCCTTTGAAATTCGTAACGCACTTATACATAAATCACTCAAAAGCAGATTGCCGTTATTTGTATCATGGTCTTCAAGGTACGCAGGCAGCGAAAGTAAAAAATTCAGTGCAATTTATTATACTGTAAGATTTTCTTTAATACGATTGTTACGTTTTTTATCCATTGTGGTTATAATAAGAAAATTATTTAAACCGAATTGAAATTGAAAAATTAACAATGTTTTAAACATTTGATGGTTTTTCATGGTGAATATTTCGACTTAGTTTATATATAGATTTAGTTAATGCTGCAAACTTCATTTGTTTCTTACTTTTGAAGGGATATTGACCGCCGTTTAAAATCACTTGCAAATAACTAGGGAGGGTGTGTCCTTGACATTGTGTGTCCAATTCAAGGTCATCGGAAGTGGGTCGCCTTTGCCACATATTTACCTAGCCTTCGTTTACTTTCCCATTATTAACATTTTCTTACTTGCCAATTGACATTTTATTTCATCTAACAATAAGTCTTGAGCGATCAGCAGATCTACCTGCAATCTTGTACATACAAATAGTTACTAAGATTATTATCACCGCTTTACTTTTTGCTATGCCTAAAGTACTTAACCACAGATTTATTCTTATTAAGTGTCATTAAATACTTGATTCATGTACTTATTATACATTCAAGTGCATAATTTCACTGTATGCACGGAGGCTATCGTGGGGAATTACAGAACGTAAGCCTCTAATCGATAAATCACTTATCAGCACTTCGAATTAATAATCTCACAACTTGACCGGTTCGCCTGATTTCTAACGATTTTATTAGTTATTGTAGATGGTGATAATGGGCGTCCCTGGGTGGGGGGCAAGGGAGGCGGATGCCTCGTTCTGGAAAATGAATTTAATAAATTAAAGTAATATTAATTTAATTTAATATATACTAAACGCGTAAAGCCAAAATTACGTTTTTTTTAGATTTTTCGAGAACGCTTATAGTTGGCGATTTGAAATTTTCATGAAAAATCAAAAATAATTCAAGAAATATACCATTAAAATTTCAACCCTCTAGAACCACTCCTTTGAAATAAGGGTTGCCAACCCCTCAAAAAAAAGATAAATTTTATTTTTTTCCTGATGGGCCTCGGGCTCGTGAAAACTGCGATTTTCCAACTCATCCCTAGAATCGGGGGTGAATTTTTGAAAATCGATTTTTCGCAATGCAGAGGTTCGCGCCAAACCTATCTCCTCCCAGAATTTTTGAGTTGGAGGAATCAAATATGGCTCAAAAAATCGGCAATGCATCGGGACATAACTTTTGCTGCCGCACATTCCCGTAAAAAAATCCGTGGTACCCCCTCACGCGTTTTTTCAAAAAAACCACAATTCGGACGCTTCCGGAAAAAATAGCGCGCTTCCCCTTACGGTCACGACTCCGAATTTACAGTTTTGTAGAACTAGCTCCCCTCTTCATTTTATGTATCATACAAATTTTTGATATCTCCAACCCCCGAGGAGTTATTCAAAGAAAACCACCCCCGATAAATTTTCTTTTTTATTTTAATATCAAAAAATGCCATTTTTGACTGTAGGAATCAACAATTTTTTAATGCTACTAATTGCTTTATTTACTGTTGAATCGTATCGTTTGTGGTGGCAGAAATACAGAATTTTTGACAATTTGTAATTGTTAATTTTTAATTGGAAATTTCCGGTTTTTAATATTGGAAAATGCTGATAGTGATAGAAATGATCAAATTTTGACAGTTAAAAAATTTAGTCTTTTGGAATTTTTCTTTCTATTGTTGAAATGAAACCGTTTTCAGTAATGAGCAATTTTTGACAGTCCTGAATAGTTATTTTTGGCAATTTAAATTTCTTTTTTACGGTCAACATGCCATTTGTGATGGTAAATATGTGCGATTTTCGAAAATGCGAAACTGTCATTTTTAGCAGTTGAATTTTTTTTATATCAAAAAATTGCAGAATTTTTGACAATTCGAATTTGGTATTTTTGACAGTTAAAAATGTATCTTTTTACTATTGAAAAATGCCCTTTCTGTCAATTGAATTGAATTTTTGACAATTGGTAATTGTTACTTTTGACCATTTTTAATATTGAAAAATGCCGATAGTGATAGTAGAAATGCTCAAATTTTGACAGTTAAAACATTTTGGCATTTGGAATTTTTCTTTCTATTGTTGAAATGAAACCGTTTTCAGTAATGAATAGTGAATTTTTGGCAATTGAAATTTCCTTTTTACTGCCAACATGCCATTTGTGATGGTAGACATGTTCGAAATTGTCATTTTTTACAGTTGAATTTTTTTTTTTTTAATATCAAAAAAATCCGTTTTTGATCGTAAAATTCCACAATTCTCGACAGCTGCCTATCTCCGTATTTACCGCTGAATCGTGCCGTTTGTAATGGCAGAAATGCAGAATTTTTGACAATTCGAATTTGATATTTTTGACGGTTAAATAAATTGAAAAATGCCGTTTCTGACAGTTGAATTGCACAATTTTCGACAATTTGTATTTGTTACTTTTGGCAGTTGGAAAATTCCCCTTTTTAATTTTGAAAAATGCTGATAGTGATAGTAGAAATGCTCAAATTTTGTCAGTCTAACATTTTCGGCATTTGGAATTTTTTTTTTATTATTTTATTTTTCTAACAATTTTTGACAGTATTGAATAGTTATTTTCAGTAATTGAAAATTTCCTTTTTACTGCTAAGTGCCATTTGTGATAGCAGTGCTATTTTGGACAGTTCTAAATTGTCATTTTTAGCAGTTGAAATTTACTTTTTTTAGTATAAAAAAATGCCGTCTTTGATAGCAAAAAACCATAATTTTTGGCAGCTGTGAATCTCTTTATTTACCGTCGAATCGTGCCGTATGTGGTGGTAGATATTCAGAATTTTTGACAATTCGAAATTGTCATATTTGACGGTTAAAAATGTATCTTTTTACGATTGAAAAGTGCTATTTCTGACAGTAGAATTGCACAATTTTTGATAATTTGTAATTGTTACTTTTGGCAGTTATAAATTTCCCCTTTTTTAATATAGAAAAATGCCGATAGTGATAGTAGAAATGCTCAAACTTTCACAGTTAAACATTTTCGGCATTTGAAAATTTTCTATTTATTGTTGAAACTTGCCGGTTTTAGTAATTTAGTTTAGCAATTTTTGACAGTACTGAATAGTTATTTTCAGCAATTGAAAATTTTCTTTTCACAGCTGCCATTTGTGATGATAATGCGATTTTTGACAGTTCGAAATTGTCATTTTTAGCAGTTGAAATTTTCTTTTTTTAATATCAAAAAATGCCGTCTTTGATGGTAAGAAACACCATGTCTGGCTGCTGCAAATTTCTTTATTTGCCATTGATTCGTACCGTTTGTGATGGCATAAATGCAGAATTTTTAACAATACAAAAATTGCAATTTTCTTTTTTAATATCAAAAAATGCCGTTTTTGATTGTAAAAATCCATAATTTTTGGCAGCCGCTAATTTTTTTGTTTAACGTTAAATCGTGCTGTTTATAGTGGCTGAAATGCAGAATTTTTGATAATTAGAAATTATTACTTTTTTTAATATCCAAAAATGCCAATTTTGATAGTAAAAATCCACAATTTTTGACAGCTGCAAATTTCTTTATTTACCGTTGAATCATGCCGTATGTGGTGGCAGATATTCAGAATTTTTGACTATTCGAAATTGCCATTTTTGACGGTTAAAAATGTATCTTTTCACGATTGAAAAATGCCATTTCTGACAGTAGAATCGCACAATTTTTGACAATTTATAATTGGTTCCTTTTTTAATATAGAAAAATGCCGATAGTGATGGTAGAAATGCTCAAATTTTGACAGTTTAACATTTTTGGCATTTGGAAATTTTCTATCTATTGTTGAAACTTGCCGGTTTCAGTAATGAGCAATTTTTGACAGTACTGAATAGTTATTTTCAGCATTTGAAAATTTCCTTTTTACTGCTGCCATTTGTGATAGTAGTGCGATTTTTGACAGTTCGAAATTGTCATTTTTAGCAGTACATTTTTTTTTTAATATTAAAAAATGACGTCTTTGATGGTAAAAAATACCATTTCTGGCTGCTGCAAATTTCTTTATTTGCCATTGAATCCTACCGTTTATGGTGGCAAAAATGCAGAATTTTTAACAACGCAAAAATTGCAATTTTCTTATTTAATAATAAAAAATGCAGTTTTTGATTGTAAAAATCCACAATTTTTGGCAGCTGCTATTTTTTTGTGTACCGTTGAATCGTGCCGTTTATAGTGGCTATAATGCAGAATTTTTGATAATTCGAAATTATTATTTTCTTTTTTTTTAATATCTAAAAATGCCATTTTTGATAGTAAAAATCCTTAATTTTTGACAGCTGCAAATTTCTTGTGTGTGTCGTTTGCCGTGGAAAAAATGCAAAATTTTTGACAATTCGAAATTGTCATTTTTGACGGTTAAAAATGTATCTTTTTACGTTTGAAAAATGCCATTTCTGACAGAATTTCACAATTTTTGACAATTTATAATTGTTACTTTTGGCAGTTGGAAATTTCCCTTTTTTAATATAGAAAAATGCCGATAGTGATAGTAGTGATGCTCAAATTTGGACAGTTAAACATTTTTGGCATTTGGAAATTTTCTATCTATTGTTGAAACTTGCCGGTTTCAGTAATGAGCAATTTTTGACAGTACTGAATAGCTGAATAGTTATTTTCAGCAATTGAAAATTTCATTTTTACTGCTAATTTGCCATTTGTGATAGTAGTGCGATTTTTGACAGTTCAAAATTGTCATTTTTAGCAGTTAAAATTTTCTTTTTTTAATATCAAAAAATGACGTTCTGGCTGTTGCAAATTTATTTATTTGCCATTAAATCGTACCGTTTGTGGTGGCAAAAATGCAGAATTTTTTACAATACAAAAATTGCATTTTTTTATATCAAAAAATGCCATTTTTGATTGTAAAAATCCACAATGTTTGGCAACATGTTATTTTTTTTGTTTAGCGTTGAATCGTACCGTTTATAGTGGCTGAAATGCTGAATTTTTGATAATTTGAAATTATTATTTTCTTTTTTTTTAATATCCAAAAATGTCATTTCTGATAGTAAAAATCCTTAATTTTTGACAGCTGCAAATTTCTCTATGTGCCGTTTGCGGTGGCAAAAATGCAAAATTTTTGACAATTCGAAATTGTCATTTTTGACGGTTATTTATTCGAAATTTCTGTATGTATCAATAAATATGTATAACTGATATACTTTTCTCAAACACATTGAATCAATTGAAGCGTGCGGGAAAGTACTTCCCCGCACGTTACCTGTAGCAACGTGCAGGAAAATACAGCTGTTCGGGAAATGTCTACCTTTCGTTGTCAAATGAATAGCAAAAGCAAAATAATATTTTTTCTACAAAAAAATAAGAATAATTTATCTAAATATTGAAAATTTGGAACTACCCTGTATACATGGAAAGAAGATGAAGACCAAAACAAGATCGCAGAAAGACCGCTGGTTGATAGCCTTTGAAAATAAAATAAAACTTATTTTCAAAGTTTCATATCAATTGGTCTATTAGTTTTTGAGATACAGCTCGCGCACAGACACACACGCACACACACATACAGACACACACACACACACACAGACACAAACATTTTTTTCCAGAAATTGTTGAAATGGCATCTAGGGACCCCAAAACGGATATTTCCGTAAAAAAAAAATTTGAAAAAAAATCACGATCACAATACTTTCTCGTACTTCGTAACGGAGAAAGTAAAAATGCTGTTGGTATATATTATCTCTATATTAATGTAAGAACGAATAAAAATCAATTAGTAGTTGAAAATTTGGGTATATTTTTCACAGTCAAAAAATGTTATTTCTGGTAAAATAATAATAACTTTCACGTGTAAAAAATGGTTGTCTTGGCGATTTGGTGATTATTTTGACTTTTCTGGCGGTTACGAAAAAAACAATTTAATTTTTAATAACGATTGATGGTGATGATTTAACAATTACATTTTTAAAAGAGGTTTAACCAACGCTAATAAATAATAATAATAAAATATCAATTCAATATAAGGAGACCTTTCATCCACTTGTTCGCGTGTAATTGCAAAATATACAAAGACGCCCTGATCCCTCGACGCCATTGAGAACCAATTAAGGCCATACCGGTTTTACGTAAATCACAACTCTAAACTATCCCCTCTCCGCGATAAAAGGACGTCTCCATACCCCCAGAACCGATTCCCGCTTCCCGTTTCCCTGCCGGGATCAATTAACGACATGGCCCATGATCAATATAGCGAAAGAGCCCTTTGTGCCCAACATACTCATACATACAATTTCGATCAATTAGCTCTTAGGAATTCTGATATCGTCCCGGGGCCGGCGGGGGGAAAAACGTTTTCGGTTTTCCCCGCCGCCGCCGGCGTGATTTATGGACGCGTTTTTGGGGTCAAGGGGGCGAATTGTATAAATTGCATTAGGCCCGGTAATTGCGGGCCGGATGTAGAAGAGAAGCACTCCCATCGGTGCAGGAGTTAATGTAAAAGTTTGTGTTTGCTGGATACTTCAGCGGTGCACTTTTTTGGCTTCTTTGTGTCGAACAGAGTTGGCTTTGTGGGTTAATTAATTTCTGCTGCGGAAATATTCAACATTTATTTCACATTTAAATCGATGTACGTTCACGCTTAGTATTATAAAAAAATATTTGTTAAAATAACGTTCTCTAATCTAACCGAAGTATCGAGTTTCTACATGTAGGTATCACATAAACACATCCGCATCATTAAAAGACACGCGATTATTCTTCTCGAAGAGACTCGTTATACGTGCAAATATACCCAACAAGCACAACATGATACCATTTCTTTGGCCGGCTCTGGTTTGAAAAACATTCCACGCCTGACTGCTGTAGGACGACAAGAAATCTTGAGGATAATGCGTAGGGGCGGAGGAGGGTGCTTTACGACGTTATGAGTGTGCAGGAGATTATAACGTTGTTTGTACTAGGTTTAGGGATAGCAAAATGACAATATTGGATTTATGGCGGAATAACGTTTAAGCCCTGGCTTAACCCGCGTGCTGCACCCGGGTTTTTATACAAGTTTATGAGAATGGAAAACAGAGTTTAATATTATCGCTGCGTATGCCGATGCCGATGGAAAATTGAGAGGAAATTGCGGCGCGACATCTTGAAGTTTCGCAAAAGTTTTAAATTCGCTTTGACGGCGATATTTTATTCCGTTTTAATAATTTTATAAGGTAAATATATTCCATCTCAATAAATTATCGTTATATTTATTGCTTTTAATAAAATTAGAATACTTCCCATGGGAGGCGCTCGTATTTGGTGGAAGCGCCGGGTGATGAATTATCCAAAAGCATTCATACATACATAATTGCAAATATTTCGATGTGTAAAGGCGTTTTCGCATTTATTATGACATATTTTTCCGGTTTACGACTGGGAAATAAACTCGTGCAGTAAATGTAAGGGAATTTACGACACGACGGTGCCTCGGGACGCTGAGATGTACTCCAGAAATTGTTTACTGGATTTTCCTGCGCCGTAATTACTAACGTGCTGAGATGTTTTATTTCCATTAGCGTTACATGGGTATTAAAATTTACGAATCATATTCTGCATCTTACTATAATTGGATTACTTTGTAATGCATTTCATCTAGGGATAGATGTCATTAAATTAAATAAAGATTCAACGTAGTCGGAATATATGAAAAATCAACCAACAAATTTTGTCGTAAGTAAGTTGATCATGGTGGCAAAATATTCCATTTGCTGGAAGGAAGTTCCTGCGCATCTCGGATAGCCACAAAAGTCTTTGGGTACGTTCATCTAAGATGAATGCTACCCAATTCAAGTGCGATATAAATGAATTGTAAATTGTTTGTATGAATTTAGATTTTTAGTTTTGTAAGCACTTTGAATGAAAATAATAAATACAAATACAAATCGCCGAAATTCAAGTTGGAAATACTTGTTTAATTTTATATAACTATTTGACAATAAGTTAAAGAACTATAGTAATTCCAATTAAGATTTGTTTTATCCTAGTTTTTAGTTTTTGGATTTTACTGATTGTTACCTTTTTGGAGTTTTGTTACTAAGCATGGTTCCTACTAGCAATAAAAACTAGTATGAAAATTAAATCACCTTAATAGGAATTACAAAAGTTATTACACCTACATAACCACCTATCAGAATTGATAATACATATCAAAATATTTGACAATAATTAATTGTGAAGTTTTCAATTCCTCTTCATGTTGAGATTATTTACGAGCGGCATCGGTTTAAATTGTAAAATGATGTTAACTTTAGCGCGGAGATAGATTCAAAGAGAAGAACAACGGAAATTACAGTCTGGATTCGGATCGAGGGTAAAACCGCGAATCAGCAGAGACTTCCTTTTAAGTGGAAATAACATTTAAATGAAGTGTAGTCGTGTTGAAATTTATGTTGAGTTTAGTCGTAATTGTTTTATTTTGTATAATAATGGTAATATTAACATCAATAATATTAATAATAATAATAATAACACCCACACTTGCAAAAAAGGCACAGTACTCCACAATAAACTCAGGGTTTTGATTTTCCTAAAAATATAGTCGTCTTGAAATTAATGTTGAATTATGTTATACAGGGTGGGGTAAGGAATCATATCATACTTTAAAGGTCAATAAAATAAAGCCAGAATGGGTCCATAACAAACTAAGAATTTTTAAGGATTATCGTAAAAATATAGTGGTGTTAAAATTCATGTTGAATTCCGTTATACAGGATCGGGCAAGGAATCATCTTTTACTTTAAAGGTCAACACGGATACATCCTAAATAACATATCTTAAGATCTATTTAAAGAAAATTATCCACACTTTGCTGTAATAAAACTGGCAGCGTTTAAAGACAAATCTTGAGGACCGGAAATGAACGTTTTCCAAAAATCGTCCTGTAAATTCCAGAATTTTGTTGAGAGGTGCTTGTAATTTTGACGGATACATCCTAAATAACATATCTTAAGATCTATTTAAAGAAAACTTTCCACACTTTGCTGTGACAAAAATGGCAGCGTTTAAAGACAAATTTTGAAGACCGAAAATGCACTTTTTCCAGAAATCGTCCTGTAAATTCCAGAATTTTGTTGACAGATGCTTGAAATTTTGACAGATAAATTCTAAATAACATGTCTTACGATCTGATTAAAGAAAATTATCCAAACTTTGCTGTGACAAAAATGGCAACGTTTAAAGACAAATTTTGAAGACCGAAAATGCACTTTTTCCAGAAATCTTCCTGTAAATTCCAGAATTTTGTTGACAGATGCTTGAAATTTTGATGGATACATCCTAAATAACGTATCTTAAGATATGTTTAAAGAAAATTATCCTCACTTTGCTGTGACAACAATGGCAGCGTTTGAAGACCGAAAATGCACTTTTTCCAGAAATCGTCCTGTAAATTCCTGAATTTTGTTGACAGATGCTTGAAATTTTGACGGTTACATCCTAAATAACATATCTTAAGATTTGTTTAAAGAAAATTATCCAAACTTAGCTGTGACAAAAATGGCAGTGCTTAAAACAAATTTTGAAGACCGGAAATGCACTTTTTCCAGAAATCGTCCTGTAAATTCCAGAATTTTGTTGACAGATGCTTGAAATTTTAACAAATAAATCCTTAATAACATATCTTACGATCTGATTAATGAAAATTATCCAAACTTTGCCGTGAAAAAAATGGCAGCGTTTAAAGACAAATTTTGAAGACCGGAAATGCACTTTTTCCTGAAATCGTCCTGTAAATTCCAGAATTTTGTTGACAGATACTTGAAATTTTAATAGATAAATCCTAAATAACATATCTTACGACCTGATTAAAGAAAATCAGCCAAACTTTGCTGTGACAAAAATGGCAGCGTTTAGAGACAAATTTTGAATACGGGAAATGCACTTTTTCCAGAAATCGTCCTGTAAATTCCAGAATTTTGTTGACATACGCTTGAAATTTTGATGGATACATCCTAAATAAATATCTTACGATCTATTTAAAGAAAATTATCCACACTTTGCTGTGACAAAAATGGCAGCGTTTAAACACAAATTTTGAAGACCGAAACTGCACTTTCTCCAAAAATCTTCCTGTAAATTCTAGAATTTTGTTGACAGATGATTGAAATTTTGATGGATACATCCTTAGTAACATATCTTACGATCTGATTAAAGAAAATTATCCAAACTTTGCTGTGACAAAAATGGCAGCGTTTAAAGACAAATTTTGAAGACCGAAAATGCACTTTTTTCAGAAATCGTCCTGTAGATTCCAGAATTTTGTTGACAGATGCTTGAAATTTTGACGGATACATCCTAAATAACTTATCTTGAAATATGTTTGAAGAAATTTTCCATACTCTGCTGTGACAAAAATGGCAGCGTTTAAAGACAAATTTTGAAGACCGAAAATGCACTTTTTCCAGAAATCGTCCTGTAAATTCCAGAATTTTGTTGACAGATACTTGTAATTTTGACGAATACATCCTAAATAACATATCTTAAAATCCATTTAAAGAAAATTATCCAAACTTTGCTGTGATAAAAATGGTAGCGTTTAAAAACAAATTTTGAAGACCGAAAATGCACCTTTTCCAGAAATCTTCCTGTAAATTCTAGAATTTTGTTGACAGATGCTTGTAATTTTGACGAATACATCCTAAATAACATATCTTAAGATCTAATTAAAGAAAAATATCCACACCTTGCTGTGACAAAAATGGCAGCGTTTTAAGGCAAATTTGAAGACCGAAAATGCACTTTTTCCGGAAATCGTCCTGTAAATTCCAGAATTTTGTTGACAGATGCTTGAAATTTTGATGGATACATCCTGTATAACATATCTTAAGATCTATTTAAAGAAAATTATTCACACCTTGCTGTGACAAAAATGGCAGCGTTTTAAGACAAATTTGAACACCGAAAATGCACTTTTTCCAAAAATCTTCCTGTAAATTCCAGAATTTTGTTGACAGATGATTGTAATTTTGATGGATACATCCTAAATAATATATCTTAGGATCTATTTAAAGAAAATTATCCACACTTTGGTGTGACAAAAATGGCAGCGTTTAAAAGCAAATTTTAAAGACCGGAAATGCACTTTTTCCAGAAATCGTCCTGTAAATTCCAGAATTTTGTTGACAGATGCTTGTAATTTTGATAGATACATCCTAAATAACATATCTTAAGATCTATTGAAAGTAAATTTTCCACACTTTGCTCTGACAAAAATGGCAGCGTTTAAAGTGAAATTTTGAAGACCGAAAGTGCACTTTTTCCAGAAATCGTCCTGTAAATTCCAGAATTTTGTTGACAGATGCTTAAAATTTTGACGGATACATCCTGAATAACTAGTTTTAAGATCTTTTTAAAGAAAATTATCCAAACTTTGCTCTGACAAAAATGGCAGCGTTTAAAAACAAATTTTGAAGACCGGAAATGTACTTTTTCCAGAAATCGTCCTGTAAATTCCATAATTTTGTTGACAGATGCTTGAAATTTTGATAGATACATCCTAGTTAACGTATCTTAAGATCAGTTTAAAGAAAATTATCCAAACTTTGCTGTGACAAAAATGGCAGCGTTTAAAGACAAATTTTGAAGACCTAAAATGAACTTTTTCCCGAAATCGTCCTGTAAATTCCAGAATTTTGTTGACAGATGCTTCTATTTTTGACGGATACATCCTTAATAACCTATCTTGAAATCTATTTAAAGAAATTTTCCATACTCTGCTGTGACAAAAATGGCAGCGTTTAAAGACAAATTTTGAAGACCGGAAATGCACTTTTTCCAGAAATCGTCCTGTAAATTCCAGAATTTTGTTGACAGATGATTGTAATTTTGACGGATACATCCACACGCAGCACAAAAATTCATCCAGATTACGCTTAGACGTACGTTTACGTCTCTTATTTCATACTGTTGGAACATGATGGAGCAAGTTGGATATTAAGTGGAATGCAATTTTAAGTACGAAAAAGTATCACCTTCAGCTCTCGCCGGCGCTACTTTAATTTCAAATGTTTGTTATTAATTCGCCACTAAAAAAAATTTGTATAGGAATTTCAAAGATAAAACTTAGGCTGAAAATATATCTTCCTGTTGTCTAAAAATTTCCAATTTGTACTAAAATGCAAAACCGTGTCACATCCTGTACGTGCCGCGTATAAATTCAGCAATTTTATTGTCTCCATCGTAAACTAGCGTAAAAAAAACTCGTAAGGGCGTCTTCGCGTCCAACTGCAGCAATTGTGTGTATTTATGTAATCACATTTTTCTGCACGTTTATTACACTCGGCTGCGACGAAAAAACGAAACAAACGGGCGCCAACGCCGGCATTCGTTAATAATGCCAGAGGTCGAGAATTATTAAACGTATTTATGCAAATTTCCCCGTTTTATTAAATGAACATGGAATAACGGCCGTGGTTTGAATTAAACTGAAGTAGGTAATGTGCAATTATTTTAACGGCCCCGATCCGGTCGCTTTTGCTTTGATGGCATAACATTTTCATTCAATCTCCGAACGACTGCATACGTTCACACATGGGAAGTCAATTAGTACGTGTGTGTGGATAAGGTGGGCATGTTGAAATAAATCCAGGAGTGGACACGCCCACTGTGTGGTTTTTTGCTTCGCTTGAAATTAATGACTCGAGGAAGTAATGAAGATAAAATAATTAATGGACGCTGTTGAGGCACGAATAATTTATGGTATACAGTGCAATAAAAGAACGCACAAGTGAAATAAAATTAAAAAAGATGTGCACGCTTGTTACAACTGAATCATAACATTATAACATTGTAATGCAAACAATTCTGAAACTAATTAATGGTTATTTAATTGTTTTAATATTTACGAATTGTTAGTTCATGTTATTAACGATAGTTATATGAAATAGTAATTCTACCAAAATAATGATTATGTGGCCATCATGTTACTTTCTCCGATTTGATGGTACCATAATTATTTATATTTACACTTTCATGGTTTATTTATTGAAATTTATTTTAAAAGATTGGCCATCTACAAAAAAAGCCACGTATAATTCATTCAAAATTAAAATTCCATAAAAAAAAATGTACACATCCCCCTCTAGATTTTGAAATATTTTCATGTGTATAGAGCGCAAAATTATAAAAATTTGTAATTATTTTGTCGATTCTAAAAAAATATCAAAGCAATCGCTATCAACTTGAATATTTCCAAAACCACGTAGAATTCATTCGAAATTATAATTCCATAAAAAAATATACACATCCTCCTCTAGATTTTGGGATATTTTCATGTGTATAGAGCGCAAAATTGTGAAAAATTGTAATTATTTTGTCTATTCTAAAAAAATATAAAAATAATTGCTATCAACTTGAAAATTTCCAAAACCACGTGGAATTCATTCAAAATTATAATTCCCTAAAAAAACTATACACTTCCCCTTCTAGATTTTGGGATATTTTCATGTGTATGAAGCGCAAAATTGTGAAAATTTGTAATTATTTTGTCGATTCTAAAAAAATATAAAAACAATCGCTATCAACTTGAAAATTTCCAAAACCACGTAGAATTCATTCGAAATTATATTTCCATAAAAAAACTATACACATCCCCCTCTAAATTTTGGGATTTTTTCATGTGTATAGAGCGCAAAATTATGAAAATTTGTAATTATTTTGTAGATTCTAAAAAAATATAAAAACTATCGCTATCAACTTGAAAATTTCCAAAACCACGTAGAATTCATTCTTAATTATAATTCCATGAAAAAACTATACACATCCCCCTCTAGATTTTGGGATATTTTCATGTGTATAAAGCGCAAAATTGTGAAAATTTGTAATTATTTTATCGGTTCTAAAAAAATATAAAAACAATTGCTATCAACTTGAAAATTTCCAAAACCACGTAGAATTCATTCGAAATTATAATTCCATAAAAAAACTATACACATCCCTATCTAGTTTTTGGGATATTTTCATGTCTATAGAGCGCAAAATTATGAAAATTTGTAATTATTTTGTCGATTCTAAAAAAAATATAAAAATAATTGCTATCAACTTGAAAATTTCCAAAACCACGTAGAATTTATTCTAAATTATAATTCCATGAAAAAACGAAACACATCCCCCTCTAGATTTTGGGATATTTTCATGTGTATAAAGCGCAAAATTATGAAAATTTGTAATTATTTTGTCGATTCTAAAAAAATATAAAAACAATCGCTATCAACTTGAAAATTTCCAAAACCACGTAGAATTCATTCGAAATTATAATTCCATGAAAAAACTACACACATCCTCCTCCAGATTTTGGGATATTTTCATGTGTATAGAGCGCAAAATTGTGAAAATTTGTAATTATTTTGTCGATTCTAAAAAAAAATAAAAACAATCGCTATCAACATGAAAATTTCCAAACCCACGTAGAATTCATTCTAAATTATAATTCTATAAGAAAACTATACACTTCCCCCTCTAGATTTTGGGATATTTTCATGTGTATAAAGCGCAAAATTGTGAAAATTTGTAATTATTTTGTCGGTTCTAAAAAAATATAAAAACAATCGCTATCAACTTGAAAATTTCCAAAACCACGTAGAATGCATTCGAAATTATAATTCCATGAAAAACCTGTACACATCCCCTTCTAGATTTTGGGATATTTTCATGTGTACAGAGCGCAAAATTATAAAAATTTGTAATTATTTTATCGATTTTTAAAAAATATGAAAACAATCGCTATTAACATGAAAATTCCCAAAACCACGTAGAATTCATTCGAAATTATAATTCCATAAAAAAACTATACACATCCCCCTCTAGATTTTGGGATATTTTCATGTGTATAGAGCGCAAAATTATAAAAATTTGCAGTTATTTTATCGATTCTAAAAAAATATAAAAACAATCGCTATCAACTTGAAAATTTCCAAAACCACGTAGAATTCATTCGAAATTATAATTCCATAAAAAAACTATACACTTCCCCCACTAGATTTTGGGATATTTTCATTTGTGCAGAGCGCAAAATTATAAAAAAATTTAATTATTTTGTCGATTCCAAAAAATATATAAAAACAATCGCTATCAACTTGAAAATTTCCAAAACCACGTAGAATTCATTCGAAATTATAATTCCATGAAAAAACTATACACATCCTTCTCCAGATTTTGGGATATTTTCATGTGTTTAGAGCGCAAAATTATGAAAATTTGTAATTATTTTGTCGATTCTTAAAAAATATAAAAACAATCGCCATCAACTTGAAAATTTCCAAAACCACGTAGAATTCATTCGAAATTATAATTCCATAAAAAAACTATACACATCCTCCTCTAGATTTTTGGATATTTTCAGTTCTATAGAGCGCAAAATTGTGAAAATTTGTAATTATTTTGTCGATTCTAAAAAAATATAAAAACAATCGCTATCAACTTGAAAATTTCCAAAACAACGTAGAATTCATTCGAAATTATAATTCCATAAAAAACTATACACATCCCTCTCTAGATTTTGGGATATTTTCATGTGAATAGAGCGTAAAATTATGAAAATTTGTAATTATTTTGTCGATTCTAAAAAAATATAAAAACAATCGCTATCAACTTGAAAATTTCCAAAACTACGTTGAATTCATTCGAAATTATAATTCCATAAAAAAAACTATACACATCTTCCTCTAGATTTTGGGATATTTTCATGTCTATAGAGCGTAAAATTATGAAAATTTGTAATTATTTTGTCAATTCTAAAAAAATATAAAAACCATCGCTATCAACTTGAAAATTTCCAAAAACCACGTAGAATTCATTCGAAATTATAATTCCATAAAATAACTATACACATCCCTCTCTAGATTTTGGGAAATTTTCATGTGTATAGAGCGCAAAATTATAAAAATACCTTCTTCCATCAACTCTCCACTTACCACCACTATGCTGATGATCTTTTTCATAAGTTGAAATTTCAATGAATCATTTCAAATGTTCAGTTTAAATTCCAGTAGCCATTATGAAAATGACAAATACCAGAAATTCCAATACACATAACTCCGACCCAATCACACCCTTAAACCTGACGTTGCGTGGCATTGTAATGGCACGATCGCAATTACGCAAGCAATGCGACCGCCGCCCAAGATAATTGGCATCTTCCCCCCTCCCCCTGGTCCAAACCCGCCGGCTCCTTCCCATGCTAAAGCTAGATAAGAGAATACATTAACGGCCGCGCTTTAAGAGTGCTCGAATAAATTATTCAGCTAGTTGTTCCGCCACTTTTGCATCTCTGCAGATGGTTTAATACACTTTCCACCCTCGTGTGTTGATTGTGTTCAGCGGCGCTTTTCAATTTGTCCCCCCACCCCCCTCTTACCAGCGGCCGCTGCTTTTAGTGTCGAAAGCGAACTTGGGTAGTGCGAGCACTAATTGTATTAATAAATATTTGAATTGTTTCAAAAAGTTAAATTGCTATTTCAACGTGCCAACAGTTATTTTTCATCAAGTTAAAAGCATTAAAAATATTTTAATAATAATTTTTTGTCCACTCTAAATTTCTTCGAAAGTGCACCGACTGCATTTATTTAAGGCTGTTCGATCCCCCCGAAAAAAATATAAAAACAATTGCTATCGATTTGAAAACTTCAAAAATTACCTAGAATTCATTAATTAAATTTGGCACTCGGCTCGTAACTGATTGTGGCGCGATCGATAAAAATGATGTAAGAATATTTTACACAAGGTTACATGAAGGATACATCTTGGTTTCTAAAGAATTATATTTTTTATAAGTATTTCTGATAAATCATAATTTAGTGTATTTTCAACATTAAATAAAATTTAAACAAACGCTGAAAATCTAAAATGTTTTATTATAGAGGCACAGATTGATTCTTTAGTAATAAAATCCATTAAGCTAAATTATTTTCACCTGAAAAATAAGGACGCAATTAGGTATGAGCTAGACCCTTCCGCAAGATACTCGTATTTTAGTTGGTGTGAAGCTTTTCTCCAGATGACGTCACTTTACGCCGACTAAAAATATCTCGCGGAAGGGTCTGGCTCATATGTAATTCCGTCCTTATTTTTCAGGTAAAACTCATTTGGCTTAACCGTATTCAGACATTTTTAGAAACCAGATTTCAGTCGATTTTTCAAGGCATTACGCGTATTTCAAGTTTATTGTCTTACCGTTGCGGAACGAACAGCCTTAAGTATTTTTCATGCAATCTAAATCGTCTTCCCTTATTGCAGTATAAAGTGGTTCAGGGAGATTTTCATCGATTCTGTTTAGAGATCTTTTTTTCTTATCTTTCATCTCCAGAATAACACTTTCAGTTGTACATTTATGTGTATCCGCACTTTTTAGCGAACTAATAATGCGTACATCTACTGTTAAAACGATTAAAAACTTTATAGGTCAATAAATGGGGTGCTCAGAAGAGTAATGGATCAACTCCATTTTTCCAAATTTCGTCGATAACACACTCACAGTACACATTAGTACGATCTACGTTTAGTAGAGAAATGATTCAAGTCACAAATTTATTTCGTTTTTAATTAGCGAATTTGTTTGTAATGTTTGTCTACATTTTGTGGCAAATTAATAAAGTAAAAACCTCTTTAAGACTTGGTGACTTAACAAATAATTTTATGGACTTGATCCATTTCTCCTCTGAGCACCCCAAATATGAAACAAATATTATTCATATCTATTAAATTAAGTAAATTAAAAATAACTTATTTTCAGTTATATTACATGTGATGGTTTTTGTATTGTAGTTATTTACAATATGGGTATTATATGAATTTATTACATTCCAATTTTAGTTCGCTGTAAAATCGGATAATAACCTCGGATTTTCTTTATTTATTATCCCCTAATTCCGAATTATGTCCCATATAAAGACATGAATGCAGCCAGTGCAGTCGGTGGGGCTGCAAGGTATTACCCGGTAAATCTTTCTGAGGGGATTTCGTTGCTCATACTTGGCGAAATCACGGGATCTAATACGCGATGCTCTTTTATGTTCGTCTATTTTAGAATGTTGAGCTAAATTAAATTGTGAATTCAAAAAATGCTTTCTTTTCAATATATAAATCACCACTGACAGTAATGGAAAAGGGCTACTTTATTGAGAAAAAGGGGTTTCATGGGATAAATGCATTAATCTTTGACAATTTATGTAAAATCAAGTTCAAAAAGGGTAAATTTTTGGCGTACTTTATTGAGAAAAAGGGGTTTCATACGATAAATGTATTAATCTTTGACAATTTATGTAAAATCAAGTTCAAAAAGGGTAAATTTTTGGCGATAGGAAATTTGTGGATAAAATATACAATTTATGAATGAATTATATTTTTTTTAATATAAACCGATTTATGAATTATAAATTTCCTTATATCGTAAATTTATAATAAATCAGTTTATATAAAAAAAAAACTTGTATCATTCATAAATTTTCCGTAGGAGTCAGTGGATATGTAGTTTTTGTTATTTATTTCGCATTTTCTAAAGCAATTAAAATAATTATGACGTCAGTAATTAAACTTATGACTTTTTCTATTGGAATACTTTATTTTGTTAATTTTATTATTATTTTTATAAAATAGATTTTTCCGTAAATAAACATTATTATTATTTTTGCAAAAATACAAATCATTCCAGAAGTTTTTAGTAGCAATTTATTATTCATTTAACTATCGAATGTGTTGATTTTAATTTTAAAAATGAAAATTTTATAATTTAAAAAACATAATGAAAGCAGCTGCATCAAATGTTTATGTTAAATTAAATGTACAAACTTCTGCCCCATAACTCATTGGCAATAATTGAAAGGATTTTTAAAAGGGTCAAGATCCAAGTCTCGGAAAAGTTCATGATCCAAAACATAGTGTGGAGTAGCACCATCCTGCTGGTGCCACATGCTTTCCTCATTTACCCAATATGTAGGATGATGCGCTTCTGTAACCAACTTAATAACGACAGCAATTTTAAACTATTTCAATCGTCATTTCTCCATTTTAAATTACATTTGAATCGTATCGACTAGTCCATTATCGTTTGTCAACATTAATTTATTTTAGTTTGAATTAGTTGTGTTTCTTATTTATTAATGTAATCAATTTTATCTATTTATTGATCTCTATTTATTATTTTAATTAATTTTTATCTATTTGCTATTGTGATTTACTATTTTAATCAATCTTATCTATTTGTTATTTATTATTTTGCAACTTGTTTGTCAATTAGTGTGAGTACATCGTCATTTACAATTTTATTTATTAATTCTGTGATATTTATACACCATCTATAGTGATCTTGTACTGTGATATTATAATATTTAGACTTTTATTTATTTGTTTTTATTGAAATTTCTTCAACTTTCGTTTATATTACCGTATTTATTTAATATTTAGTATATTTTATTGCAATGTAAGAGTAACATTGGATTCTCTACTCAACGAATAAGTCCGTCGACATCATTTAAATTCACGTCTGGCCAAGTTTTTTTTTTTTTTTTATATTAGTTTTAAGTTAATTATTAAGTCGTACATTGTTTTCTGTTATGTTTTTATTATATTTTTTATTTATTTAATTTCATACAGCAATCTCTATTATTTACATAATACATATGTAATAAAGTTGTAAAAAGGTGAATCCGTCAAATAAATTAAAAATTAAATTTATATTAATAATAATAACCGGTATTATCTTTAAGTGATTACGGGTGCATTAGTAAGTACATTTTAGATGTACTTCAATTTAAACATGTTTATTCATAAATACACTAAAACTATTTAAGTAAATAGATCACTTAGGCCTGCGATTTCCAACACGGGATAAGCGATAGGCTTTTAGGGGTACTGAAAAAAGTTATTATGGTGAAAAACAATAATATATGTGTTGTAATCTCGAGGTTGCGACCCCGTCGAGGATACAGTTTGTTATAAGGAAGATATTTTTTAAACGCTTGGAAAGCCTATTACTGTGTCATTCTTAGTCAGAAGTCACAAGAGGTGAGGATATATTGAATGTATTCATTTTTATTTCGAAGAAAAGAATTAATTGATCCAAGGCCAAGTCTCTATCAGGTATTCACCCCGGTCTTGGCATTGGTGTCATGGCGGTAGTCCCAAATGCAAATTAGAGCCATCACCATTTACAAACAAAATTTAGCTTCTAAAAACCTTCCTTGTGAATTAAAACTTATCCTTGATGAAGCTGTGCAAGTGGTTAATTTTATAAAATCGAGGACCACAAACTTGAGAATTTTCAAAGCTTTGTATGATGGGATGAGTATTCATTCTACGTTGCATAACTCTTTTATATAAAAGTGATATGGCCATCTCGTGAAGTTCTTACCGGGCTGTTTGAGCCTAGGCATAAGGTACAAGTTTTTTTAAAGCCTTGCTTTGCTTTCGTTCAAATTGCACGGCTATAAATGACTCCAGGGTCTTGCATTTTATCAGAAATAAATAAGGTTAATTCCGCACTTCCGACGAAATAAATCAATAACGGTATGTAGTACGACACAATTGAATCTGTGATTTAAAACAAAAATGATTTTTGGAAGTCATAGAAAACAATAGTCAACCTGCAGTATTTGAAACTTTGGATTGATCGCTTAAGCATATGTCTGTATCAATTTGTCAGTATATCAAGTCGATGTAGAAGATTTTTTTTGGACCAATAATATTTATTCAAACTCTAACACTTGTGGATTTGATTTAAAAAAATTAATTTTATTGCATATGCATCTGCATTACAGCTTTTAATGTGGGAAAAGCTGGTAGTTTTTATTTCCGAATTCTAGCATTTATTAAAATTTGAAATGGTTCAATGGATATGATCGTGCCAGATTGATGTTTGAGAAGATCCAGCCATAGGTTGTTAGTGAAAATGTTTAAATTCTAATATGCAATTTTTACTTTCTCCGTTACGAAGTACGAGAAAGTATTGGGATCGTGATTTTTTTTTTCAAAAATTATTTTTACGGAAATATCCGTTTTGGGGTGTCTTTTCAACAATTAAAAAAAAAAAAAAATTTGCGTGTTTGTGTGTCAGTGTAGGTGTCTATGTGTGTGTGTGTGTGTGTGTGTCTGTGTAGGTATCTATGTCTGTGTGTGGCAGTGTAGGTGCCTGTGTGTGTGTGTGTGTGTGTCTGTGCGCGCTGTATTTCAAAAACTAATAGAGCAATTGATATGAAACTTTGAACATAAGTCTTATTTGATAATCCGTAGAACTGAAAAGCTTTTGGTAAAATTTCGTACACCGGAAGTGGGTGTTTACCTTAATTGTTTTTTGTTTTTTCCAATATTTCTTTAACCTTCACCTGGCACCATGGGGTATGTACGAACACCACGCTCTTTATCGTCGATTTTCGATACCCAAATCTTCAAAATCAAAACTCGTAACGACACCTATCCGTAGTCAAGGGGTACACTTTTATACCTATGCCACTGGGATAGCACGAACTAAAGGTCGCTCGTCTGCAGCAATCATCAAAAACAGTTTGGGGAGTGTACGTACCCCACCGTGCCATCAACGTCGTTTTTTGTAAATTGTAGATTTTTTGTATTTTTCATTTTCGTGTTTAGGAAGAAAAGAGAGGTAAGTAATCATCGTTTCTATGCATCAAATTTTTTTTAACGTTTTTCAACGATTTTCCACGTTTTTTGTTTATGTTTAGAATGGCGTATAATTTGGGTTTTCGATATTTACGAGAGCAGTTGCTCGAGGATGACTTAGACGAGGAACCAATGGAAGATAATAGTGCCGACCATCTTTCAAGCTCGGAGAATTCCTAAGATGAAAGCTATGAAGAATCTGACAATGCTATGGATATCGACATGGAGGATCTAAGCGAAAATCAAAGGCTTAATAAAAGTCGAAGTGAGCCACAACGCGGCCGCCCGCCAAAACATCTCTGCGGGAAAGATGGCTTCAAGTGGAGCAGAAAAACTCCTAGACTCCTCGCTTCTTCACACAGAAGATAAACCCAATATTGTGCTTTATTATAACAAAAATAAAGGAGGGACGGACACTTTTGATAAGTTGTATCACTTTTTCAGTGTGCGTAAAAAGACGTACAGGTGGCCATAGCGAAATTTTCAAGGCATCTTGGACATGGCGATCGTGAATGCGAGAATTTTGAGAGCGTGCAAAGCCGTCCAAAATCAAGAAGAAATAGCAATAACTGCACATTATTGTTTAGAAAATAGTAGATTGTGTGTCTAGTGGGAAAAATTAAGCATTCCCGGACGACTGTGAAGTTTGTTGGGCGAGGCGCTAGCCGAGTTTTCGTCAATCGCTACATCTATCATATGGAAAATTCCCGTACTGTCCGACAAAAATTTTCCCGGACTGTTATTTCATCGTAGCCTAGCAACCTCTCGGTGTACTGGAATTATCAATTTTCGATTAATGGTGTGGGAAAGCCGTCACTTTCACGGCGGTTGACGAAAAAATGTATTTACATTTAATTACGCCGTAGTTGGAACGTCGTCTTACTCAATTCAGGCTCCCCAAAGATTTGAAAGTAGGAATTAGTACAATTTTGAATCGACCGGTTTTGTCTGAACGCCATTTTCAAAATTTGAATCTTGTCATTAAGCAAAGATTCGCCTTATGTGATCGGAAGAAAGACAAGAAAACAGATAAAGGATGTGCATCCTGCACAACGCCCTATATGCGCAGACCATAGAATTTTGATGTGCCCCGATTGTACCGGTTATTATTTTTTTTTTTTATAAGCTACAAAGATTTATTTTCCTCAACTCTACTTGTTTCAATGATTATTTTGTAGTAAATTTGTTTAAAAAATAAAAAAACAACGACTTTTTACTTTCTCCGTTACGAAGTACGAGAAAGTATTGTGATCGTGATTTTTTTTTCCAAAAAATTTTTTTACGGAAATATCCGTTTTGGGGTCCCTAGATGCCATTTCAACAATTTCTGGAAATTGAGAATGCTCAAATGAACAACTTACAAAGAATAAGTTTTTTTCGAAATCCTTTTAGTTTTTAAATAAATTGAGTTTTTATATTTGAAGTATAATTTTTCCATCTTTCATAATTTTGACGTTTTAAGCGTCAGTTTCCTCCGAGTTTACAAAGCGCTCGATGTACATTTAAAATATGATTCAAATTGAAAATACACCATGAAAGCGTAAATATCAATGATACCATCAAGTTGGAGAAAGTAACATGATGGCCACATCACCATTTTTTTACTATACTATATTTCGAAATTCATTTTTTTTCATGAAATCCATTCCTTTATTTCTCAAAATAAATACTTTTTTTAAAGACCCATGAAAACTTTTATTAATCCTTTATAGTGATGTAACAGAAGAAGACACAGCTATAATTTTAGCCCTTTTATCGAAAAACGAAAAAGTTATGATTTTTTTTGTAAAAAACGCACTTTTTCCCCGTTTTTCAGGTTTCCGAATTTTTTATGAACGCTGATCTTGAATTTTCTAAACACGGACTATTCTAAAATTTAAAGTGGTATCTAAAGATGATTTCCGATTTTTTTAAAGAAAAAATAATCAATATTTCAATTTTTACAAAGATATTTCTCACTGGGGTTCGTACGTACCCCACAAGTCCAGGTTTGTTACTCAGGATGAGCATGCCAGGTGAAGGTTAAATATGAAAAATATCACAAAAATATTTGAACAAATATTGAAAGCAACAAAGAAATGAACATCTTTTGCTTGAAAATATTTTTCATAAAATCAGTGCTATTGGAGAAAAATTTTTTTTTATTTTTTTTATTTTTGGTTTATAATTATGAAACGTTAATGGTTACAGCAAATTTATTAATTCAGTTTTTGAATTTGAAGGATAATTTTTGCATCTTCCATAATTTTGACGTTTTAAACGTCAGTTTCATCCGAGTTTACGCAACGCTCGATGGACATTTAAAATATGATTTTAATTAAAAATAAACAATGAAAACGTAAATATAAATGGCTATGATACCATCAAGTAGGAGAAAGTAACATGATGGCCACATCACCATTCTTTTTTTCATACTCTACGCGAAAGTTTGATTTTAACTTCTCTATTAAGAAAAACCAATACCTTCGCAATAAATGAATAACAATTCCGCGCTCAAACCCATTCATCCCTTTAGTTTATTTTCGGTGTCGTTACGTATCCCCGATACAAATTAGAATAAGCAAGGCGGCACGAAAACTTCGATCTGTTCCGTTAATGTTCCCCCAGTTTTGAGTATCGTCATTTTTCATTAGCATGATCTTTCCGCACGTGACCGACCATAAAAAGCTGCTTGATCGATACCGCCAACCGACTGGATTGCATAATAATAACAAAATTGTGTGTGTAAGTGAAATCAATGTTGAATTCGGGAAGAAGGAAGGCCGCCCCCGCGTTGCAAATCGGGACGGGGAGAAAAATGCGCGGTCCCGCTGCGGCGATTTTTTATGCCGCAAATGAATTTAAAGCGCGCCGGATCGACCTGACGATTAATTCTGCAGAGACGGGGATACAATTCCCATGATAAGTCCGCTGTAATTGATGCTTGCTGTTATTCTGTGCTTGGATGCCGAAAAATGTATGTGCTACCCCGAGGCACAAATCAACGTGAATAATTTATAATTTCGTTGTCTGGTGTTGCTAAATCATTCGTTTATTTTTCCTATAACACCTCATCCTTGTCTATCAACGTACGAAGTACGGGAAAGTATTGTGAACGTGAAAATTAAAAAAAACAGAAGCAAAAAATCTTTGAAGTTAATCAATAACTACTATTGATCCTTCAAACCACAACTATATAAAGATTGTCCTATTACTTGAACAATATTTTGATGACAAAACAAGCATGGGTGGGCACTGAATAATTACGTCTTGAATGCTTTGTGAAATTTTAATTTGGTGATAGAGTATCGATTTATGAGCGGAGAATACAAACACCGATTTTGTGGGAAGCTAAAAAAGGGACAAAAAATCATTTATCCACTGAGCTAATCAGTTCGTGTGACAAATTTATTGTTGGGATTCGTTGCGTGGTCTATACTTTCAACAACTGCATTCACAATACCTCCGACTCCTTACCAACAGTCGTGGAAATTATTGTTGTTCAAATATTAAAACACTAATATACAGTGCGAATTTTTTAATCTCTGAATATGCTAATTGCGAGCAAGTAAGATTTTTTATTTTATTTATTTTTGGGATAAATAAATGAACAAATGAATAAATGAATAATGTCAGACGTATACAAAACAACCATGGACCCGAGCGAATACTTCTCGATCCCCGAAAAATCTTTCGGCCGGGCTGGGATTCGAACCCACACGGCACGCGGTGCAACCGGCACAAGCGCTCGCCTGTACCCACTACACCAACGGGCTGCCCCATGTAAGATTTCATATGTTCAATTAAAAAAAAAACACACGTCAATTGCAGGGTGCCTTGACAGTTCGCAACGAGCCGTACAGTAAAGCTTTTTGTGTTGTCTATAATAACAAATTAGTTCGTCAGATTTGACAATTCAAAAGTTGTTTAAATTATTTCAAAATAATAATGTATACAAAGAAAGAAAAACTAGAAATTCCACATTGGTATTTTAACAAAAATAGTTTGCGGAATGTAAGGAATCTATTTGCTGTTAAATATTCTGATCGGCAAATTCCATTGATTGATCGGAACGGTTCGTAATATTCTTGAAACATTAGAAACCCAAGGCTGTGTTGCAAATGAGCACAATACACGGAAAAGAACTTGCCATGTTTTACTTGAAGAGATGGAGTTAAATATTCTGGTATTAAGGAAAACCCAATCATATCTCTTCGAAATTTATCTTTAAATTTATTTATTTATCGTTAGTTTTTGAGTAAACCGAGTTTTTTCATTTGTAGTATAATTTTTCCATCTTTCATAATTTTGACGTTTTAAACGTCAGTTTCATCCGAGTTTACGCAACGCTCGATGTACATTTAAAATATGATTTCAATTGAAAATAAACCATGAAAACGTAATAATAAAAGGCTATGATACCATCAAATCGGAGAAAGTAACATGATGGCCACATCACCATTTTTCCTCTACATAACAGTCTGTCAGTGTGACTATGCGCGCTGTATGTCAAAAACTAATTGAGCAATAGACATGAAACTTTGAACATAAATGTTAATTGAGAATCCGAAGAACTGAAAAGCTTTGGTAAAATTTCGTATTTCCGAATATTTACCTTAACAGTTTTTTTGTTTCTTTAGCCTTTTTGGGACTTCAGGACATTGTTTTTAGGGACGTTTTTAAAAGACCTTTCTTCGAGGATTATTTTTCAAGACTTTTCAAGACTTATTTTTAGGACTTTCTCTTTCAGGACCTTTATTTTTAGGATTCCTTTTCAAAATTTTATTAACAGGATTTTTTTTTGGGGACTTTCTTCAGAACCCTTTGTTGAGGACTAATTTTGAGGATTTCTTTCAGAATTTTTTTCATTTTTTAGACTTTTCCAGATATTTTTAGCATTTTTTTCAAGACTATTTTCAAAACTTTTTATTTCAGGACGTATTTTTGCAGGACTTCTTTAAGACTCTTTTTGGGATTTCTTCTTCAGGAAAATTTCTTTAGATCTTTTTAAGGACTTTTTACAATGCTTTTTTTCAGAAATGTTTTTGTTTATTTTTTAAAGATGTTATTTTCAGGGCGTTTCTTCAAGACTGTTTTTACGGGACAATTTTTTTATCATATTTTTTTTTCAGGACTCCTTTTCTGAACTTTCTTCGGGCCTTACTTTAGGACGTTCTTTCAGGAATTTTCAGGAGTCTTTTTTTAATACTTTATTGCCAGGTCTGTTCTTCCAGGACTTTTTTTTTCGGGACTATTTCGAGACTTTCTTAAGAACCTCTTGTTTACGACTTCTTTCCAGGATTATTTTTAGAATTTTCTTCATTTCTTCATTTTTCAGGATTTTTTTTTAACCTTTACAGGTTAGCTTTTTAATGATATTTTAACAGGATTTTTTTCAGATATGTTTTTTTAGAATTTTTTACGATGTTATGTTCATAACTCATTTTTAAGACTGTTATTACAGGACATATTTTTCAGAATATTTTGAACATAAGTCTTATTTGATGATTCAAAAAAGGATTTTTTTTAACCTTTACAGGACTTTTTTCAGTACTATATTTCTGTACATTTTTAATAGGATTAATTTTTAGATCTTCTTGTTCCGGACTTTTTTCAAGATTTTTTTTTGAGATTTTTTCTTCAGAACTTATGCAGGTCTTTTGAAATGATCTTTTTAAGGATATTTTAACAGGGTTTTTTTTAGATATGTTTTTTTAGAATTTTTTACGATGTTGTGTTCATAACTCATTTTTAAGACTGTTATTACAGGACATATTTTTCAGGATATTTTATCAGGACTTTCTTCCGGACTTTTTTCAGCATTTTCTTCAGGACTTTCTTCAGGACTTATTTTAGGACTTTCCTTCATGACTTTTTTAGGACTCTTTTTCGGACTTCTTTCGGGATTTTTTAAGGACATTTACTTCTAATGTTTTATATGAAGACTCTTTTGTACTTTTCAGGATTTTTTTCACGACTCTTTTTCAAAACTTTTTAACAGGACTCTTTTTAAATAAATAAATAAATAAGGTTTATTTACGGATTCTCCATTACAAAAAAATACATAATTAATTATTTCTTAAAACTAAAATATTGATTGAATACGCATTAACTATTTAACCTGATTAGTTTTAAGTTTTTGACAATCGACGCGTTTTAAATTTCGTAATATTTTTTTGAAACTTTATTTCCAAAACTGTTTCTCTAGAACTTTTTTAGGACATTTCTTTGTCAGAAATCATTTTTTTAGAATTTCTTTCTGGACTTTATTTCTGGACTTTTCGAAGGACCTATTTTGTCAGGACTTTTTATCAGGACTTTTTACCGGGATTTTTTTCAAAACTTTCTTGTTCAGGCCTTTTATTAGGTTTTTTAGGATTTTTTAAATCAGGACTATTTTTAGAAATCTTTTTGGGGATTTTCTTAGCATTTTTTTTTTAGTTTTTCAGTAAACTTATGGTAAATATTATCAGAATTTCAAACTTAATTTGTCATTTTTACCTTTCATAGTTCTGACGTTTTAAACGTCATTACCATTCGATCATGTGAAACGCTCATTTCAAAAAGTGATTTAAATTGAAAGAAAACCATGCCACTATATATATAAATAACTTTTTTACCATCAAGTCGGAGAAAGTAACATGATGGCCACATCACCATTTTTTTTCCAGAAATTGTTGAAATGGTATCTAGGGACCCCAAAACGGATATTTCCGCAAAAAAAAATTTGAAAAAAAATCACGATCACAATACTTTTTCGTACTTCGTAACGGAGAAAGTAAAAATGATCACAATGAAATTGAAAATTCAACCAATATATCGTGTGAGCCACAAAATTTTGTTTTAGAGTTGGCTGTGAAATAAATGAGCTATGTCGTATATTATTACGTCATGAGACTAGAATTAGATTTAAAAAAATGAATTAATCTCAGACATGAGTGCTATGTGTCTTTCTCTCTCTCAGGCATGTCCAACTCTGAAACAAAATTCTGTGGCTCACACCTTATAAAGGCGCCATCTACCGTCAACGACTGAATTTATTTTCTAGCCTAGCCTTTTCTGTGGTTTTTATTAGTCTCGCCGCGCAAATACATAGAGTTTTACCAAGCACTCGAGGCGTGTTACGTAGTGACCATCTTAAATCCAATTGGCTCCGGAGATTTATTGTCGCCTTCTCCGAATACTTTCTCACTCTGCGCAAACTTTACCTTAACTCTCGAGTGCTCGGTAATACTGTAGTTTCTAGTCCCAGTAGAGAGGTAAAATCAAACTTTTGCATAGTAATTATTTTGTGAGCTGTCTCATAGTTCTGTTTTATTTCAAATTAAAAACTTTCGACTTGAAGGCTTTATATTGCATTATCGCAACTTTATACAAACAATAACATCAGCAATAAAATTACTTACACGATAAGTGCTATCATTGCCGTGGGGGGCATTGAGGTTCGGGTTGAGGCTATCAGCATAAATGATACTATAACTGGCTGTGTCCGGAATTATGCAGTGACCGCTCCTTATTAGATTAGGGTAGCGGAAAGTTGTAAGGGTTAAGTTTGAGGGTAGTTCGTGAGCGGTGGTCAACTGTAATCAGCGGAATTCCTTGTGGCGGTGCGACGGGGCTAATCCCGCCATAGTTACACGCTCGTTCGCAGGGACAATTACTGCCTCCTCTGCTGGGATTATGAGGTGGACGTTATTACGATGAGGATCATTTAAGACGAAACAATGAAACTCCCCGCCATTTTTCATCAAGGGATTCGCTTTAAACCGGACAGCTGTACAACTAATTCTCTCCAAAGGGTTAATTAAGACGAGGCTGAAACTCGAATGTAAGAAAAAGGATAACTATCAAAGGGGACTACTACACGCTAATCCAGAATTAAATTTTTCAAATAGGTCTAATATAATTATTTCTTTAGTTAGATGGAAAATAATGATTGAGTTAACCGCTTTACATCCTCATCTCTACGATTTCATCTGAAGTTCAACAATTTCGTTAGCTAATACATCAGTGGAGGAAATGCGAAGGTAGTTAATACTGATATATTGGCAAAGTTCAATGTAGGCTAAAGCCGTTTGTCTTGCGTATTCATGAAGAAGCAGAAAGTGAACTCATCCGTAATGGTGTTTTCACCATAATTAATGAAAGCGGCTGACTTGTTCGGATTCCATTGCTTCCACTATTGGAAAACACAACCAATTCAATTAACATCTATGTATATATACGGGGAAGTTAACATTACAATGGCAATATATAATATATTTAAATTCAGATTAAATACAACTGACATTCACCGAGCGATTAAAGGGTACAGTCTACTTCGCAGGCTGAAAAAAGGTGATTTTCGGTATTTTTTTTTGAGATGACTAATAAAGTTTTTAACTTGAATATTTTCCCCAGAAATTTAATAAGCCTTTAAGTACAAATTGTGATTTCTTTGATAGGTTTTTATAAAAATTAATTATTTTATTATTTATCACATCGTCGAAGTAGGGATGTCAAACGGGCATGCCTCACTGGTGGAAGTTCCTCGGTCCACAAAAATAGTGCGAAATCCCTACCACCCCTGAACGTTTATCGGTAAATTTATGGGACACCCTGTATATTCATTTTAGGGTTCGCCGAGATAATTTTTTGAAAAATATCTGTGTGTGTATCTGACGGGAGTATTTTATCTTAAAAGCCAATACAGATTTACAAACTCAATAAATTTTATAAACCGTGTTTATTCAACCCGATTTTTAAAATACATAATTTCACACTTCATGTTTTTAGTAAAAGTTTATTAATTTTATTTTTCGAAAAAAAAGAGACAGATTTAATAATTTCTTATCTTCTAATATTAAAATTGTTAATGACAAGTCGAAGATCTCAGATAATGATATTAAGACTGAGTGGAACGAAATCGCTCACATAAGTCTACTAATAATTTTCCAGTTTTGATCCATGGAACAACCGAAGATACTGCTGTATTCCAAAGGTTCTCTAACTTCACGCAGTTACAAGGTTAAACATAGCCATCCGACCAGTGTATCGGCCGACGATCACCAAGAAGAGGACGAAGAAGTTCATCAGACATCAGTCTAAGAGATATGGCAAACTTGAGCGCAACTAGCGTAAGCAGAAGGGTATCGACAACAGAGTGCGCAGGCGCTTCAAGGGACAGTATTTGATGCCCAACATTGGTTACAGTTCTGCTGCCAAGACACGTCACATGTTGCCCACCGGCTTCAGGAAGGACTTAGTACATAATGTCAACGAATTGGAAGTTCTTATGATGCAAAACCGTAAATTCGCTCATGGCGTCTCCTCCAAGAAGCGCATGGACATTGTCGAGAGGGCGCAGCAACTTTCCATCCGTTTGACACGCACGTCTCCGCAGCCAAGAGAACGAATAAGTTGTAATATATGAACTACGTTTAATAAAAAAAACATAAAGACAAAAAAAAATCAAGTAGCTGTTATTCCAAATCTGCCACCTGATACTGAGTGTTGCCGTTTCTTGGTGAAAGCGTATGCGATTCCCAGAAATCGTATGCCCTTTTGTACACACTATAGCACTGTTGCACTTTCTAATTCCCGCCTATAAATTAAACTTGAAGATCAACGTTTTGGGGTGAAACCGGATGTAATTCAACAACACTGTAAAGCTCAACAGCATTGCCGATTTGAATTTCCCACCTATACATTAACTTTGAAGCTTAGCAGCATTGCCATTTTAAAATGAAACTGGATGTAATGACCGGAAATCGAATATTCTTTTAGCAACACTGTAGTATTTTAAGCTCCGATGTTGCTATTAAAACTCCCCAGATTTGAAGTTCTTGCCTATAAATTGACTTTGTAGCTCAACAGCATACGGATGTAATTTCCGGAAATCTAATGTCTTTTAGGCAACACTGTAAAATTTAAAGCCGCGCTGTTGTTATTATAATTCTCCAGATTTAAAATTCTTACCTATAAATTGACTTTGGGGTTCTAGAGCATTGCTGCTTTGGAGTGAAACCGGATGTAACTCCCGGAAATCGATTGTCGTTTTGGCAACACTGTAAAATTCTAAGATGCGCTGTTGCTATTATCTCTAGATTTGAAATTGTTGCCTAAAATTGACTTTGGAGCTCAACAACATTGCCGTTTCGGAGTGAAACCGGATGTAATTCCGGGAAATCGATTGTTCTTTTGGCAATACTGCAGAATTTAAAGCTCCGCTGTTAACATTATCATTTCTCAAATTTGAAATTTTTGCCAATAAATTAACTTTGAAGCTCATCAGCATTGCCGTTTTGTAGTGAAACCGGATGTAATTCCCCAAAAACCAATTATCAGTGGCAACACTGTAGAATTAAAAATTCTGCTGTTGTAATTTTAATTCCCCAGATTTGAAATTTTTGCCAAAAAAATAACTGAAATCGAATGTTCTTTCGGCAACACTGTAGAATATAAATCTCCGCTGTTGTTATTATAATTCCCAAAATATAAAATTCTTGCCCATACTGTTGAAACTCAACAGTATTGCCGTTTTTTTAGTAACCGGATGTAATTCTCGGAAATCTCGTCTTTTAGCAACTCTGTCGAATTTAAAGTTGCGCCGTTGCCATTATAATTACTCAGATTTGAAATTCTTGCCTATAAGTTGACTTTTCCGTTTAGCAGCATTGCCGTTTTGGAGTGAAACCGGATGTAATTTCTAGAAATCTAATGACATTTTGTCAGCACTGTAGAATTTAAAATTCCACTATTGCCATTATAATTCCCCACATTTGAAATTCTTACCCTTAAATTGACTTTAAAGCTCAACAGCATTGCCGTTTTGGTGTGAAGCCTGATGTAACTCCTGAAAATCTAATGTCATTTTGTCAACACTGTAGAATTTCAAATTCTGCTGTTGCACTTATAATTCCTCAGATTTAAAATTCTTCTCTATAAATTAACTTTAAAGCTCAAGAGCATTGCCGTTTTGGAGTGAAACCGAATGTAATTGCTAAAAATAGATTATCCTTTCGGCAACACTGTAGAATTTAAAGCTCCATTATTGCCATTATAATTGTCCAGATTTGAAATTTTTGCCTAAAAATAGATTTTGTAGCTCAACAGAATTGCCGTCGTTTCGGCAACACTGTAAATATAAAGCTCCGCTGTTGCCATTTTAATTCCCTATATTTAAAATTCTCGCTCATAAATGAAATTTGAAGATCAATGGCGTTGCCGTTTTGGGGTGAAACCGGATGTAATTTCTAAAAATTGGATTTCTTTTTGGCAACAACTAAAATTAAAGTATTTTTAGCAAATAGCGGCCGCCAATACTGAAATCTTTTGCAACGCTAAAATTGTAATTTTCCAGAAAATCGGATGTGAAACTCGTGTTTGTCGATACAAATTTTTCCCAATTTTGAATGCCCGATTTCATGGTGATATAAGGTGATTTTAAAATAGTTTTACAAAAAATGAAATTACGACCGCCAAAATTCAAAATTTCATATTTGTGGATGCAAAAATTGCAATTTTTCAGAATTTGTGTTCGTCGCTACACATTTTTCCAAGTTTGAAAATTACTTAAGAATCAAATATTCTCCGATTTACTGAAGGATATTTTAAAATATCTTTAGTAAAAAATAAATAGCCACCGTCAAATGTGAAATTTTAGGGGATGCAAAAATTGCAATTTTTGTGATAATCGGATCTGAAACTTGTGTTTGTCGTTACACATTTCTCCAAATTTTAAAATTACTTAAGAAGCCAAAATTCTCTGATTTAGTAAGGGAAATTTTGAATTTTTTTAAGAAAATTGACCGCCAAAATTAAAATCTTTGGGGACACCAAAATTGCAATGTTTCAGAAAATTGGATGTGAAACTGGTGTTTGTCGCTACAATTTATTCTAAATTAAAAAAATATTTTAGAAACAAATAATCTCTGATTTACTGAAGGAAATTTTTTGAAATTTTGTAGGAAAATTAAAATAGCGACCGCCAAAATTAAAACCTTTGGGGATACCAAAATTGCAATGTTCCAGAAAATTGGATGTGAAACTGGTGTTTGTCGCTACAATTTATTCGAAATTAAAAAAATATTTTAGAAACAAATAATCTCTGATTTACTGAAGGAAATTTTTTGAAATTTTGTAGGAAAATTAAAATAGCGACCGCCAAAATTAAAACCTTTGGGGATACCAAAATTGCAATGTTCCAGAAAATTGGATGTGAAACTGGTGTTTGTCGCTACAATTTATTCTAAATTAAAAAAATATTTTAGAAACAAATAATCTCTGATTTACTGAAGGAAATTTTTTGAAATTTTGTAGGAAAATTAAAATAGCGACCGCCAAAATTAAAACCTTTGGGGACACCAAAATGGCAATATTCGAGAAAATTGGATGTGAAACTGGTGTTTATTGCCACAATTTATTCTAAATTTAAAAATTATTTTAGAAACAAATAATCTCTGATTTACTGAAGGAAATTTTTTGAAATTTTGTAGGAAAATTAAAATAGCGACCGCCAAAATTAAAACCTTTGGGGACACCAAAATTGCAATGTTCCAGAAAATTGGATGTGAAACTGGTGTTTGTTCCTACAATTTATTCTAAATTTAAAAATTATTTTAGAAACAAATAATCTCTGATTTACTGAAGGAAATTTTTTGAAATTTTGTAGGAAAATTAAAATAGCGACCCCCAAAATACAATCTTTGTGGATACCAAAATTGCAATGTTTCAGAAAATTGGATGTGAAATTGGTGTTTGTCGCTACAATTTATTCTAAATTTAAAAACTATTTTAGAAACAAATATTCTTTGATTTACTGAAGGAAATTTTGAAATAGTTTTAGCAAAAACGCGATGGCGAACACCAAAAGTGAAATCTCAGAGGACGCAAAATTGAAATTTTCTTGAAAATCGAATGTAAAACTTGTGTTTGTCACTGTGAATTTTTCCAACTAAGGAAATGAAGTAAATTTTCTCTGAATTACCAAAGAAAATTTTTAATTCTTTGTACAAGAAATGAAATGCCAACCGCCAAAACTAAATTCTTTGAGGACGCAAAAATTGCGGTTTTTCAGAAAATTGGATGTGAAACTTGTGTTTTTCGCTACAAATCGTTCCAATTTATAAAATTACTTAAGAAGCAAATATTTTCGGATTTGCTAAAGAAAATTTGAAATATTTGTTTAAGAAATGAAATGCCGACCGCCAAAATTGAATTCTTTGGGAACGTAAGAATTGCGGCTATCCAGAAAATTCAAAATTGAATTCTTTGGGGACGTAAAAATTGCAGCTTCCTAGAACATTTGATGTGAAGCTTGGATTTGTCGCTACAAATTTTTCCAACTTATAAAATTACTTAAGAAGCAAATATTTTCTGATTTGCCAGAGAAAATTTGAAATCTTTGTTCAAGAAATTAAATGCCGAATTCTTTGGGGACGTAAAAATTGCGGCTTTCCAGAAAATCCAAAATTGAATTCTTTGGAGACGTAAAAATAGCGGCTTTCCAGAAAATCGGATGTGAAGCTAGGATTTGTCGCTACAAATTTTTCCAACTTATAAAATTACTTAAGAAGCAAATATATTCTGGTTTGCCAAAGAAAATGTTCAAATATTTGTACAAGAAATGAAATGGCGACCGCCAAAAGTGAAATATTTTGTAACGCAAAATTTTTACAGCCAGTGAGCGAAATAAGTACTGTAAAAAAACGTTACATTCCAATTGTAAACTTGAAAAATTGTATTTATTAAATTGCATCGATCGCGAACGACAGGCTGTACATCCCTGTAAAATTCGAAAACTTCGGAACTTCAATAATTCGATTCTTCGAAAAATTCGAAATCCGAGGTTCTCTTCATTTCTTCGGATTCTTGGAAGCTTCAAAGTTGCGAAATTTCGAATTATTCGGATCCCTACTGCCAACCGTTGGAGTTTTTTCTGAAAACGTTCCTTTAAGGGCCGCCAAAGACCAAGAAGTCAGTCAACATCTTAAGATAAAATTTTTGTAAAATCCCTAAACAAATATATACTTATCACCTTTACATTCGCTACCTACAAAAAAGGAAAATCTACACAAATATAATTCATGCAGGCTGAAAGACCGCAGGTCGATAGCCAATGAACAGGAAAAATTGTTATACTGTCTATCATTCTTTTACTCATACATACTGTATTGTACTTTTTATTTCTGTAAATAAAGATGTTGTATATATATATAATTCATGTGTGTTACCAATTTCTAATTTGTAACATCCTTTGTAATTAATTTAATTTTACTTTTATATGAAAATCATATTTGATGTGGATACATAACCAACGCCAAAAAACTTAAAAATATTACCCTGTTAACAATAATCACCCCATAAATCCAGTATTTTAATTAATTATACGTGATTTAATGGAGCAATTTGAGAATGCACATTTTGACGGGCGCTTGTAAAACGGCGAGTTATAAAGTTAAACGCGAGATTAAAGCCGGGGTGGATTTTTGGGAAGGAGGGGTCGGGCGGGAATTATTTAGAAAGGAGTTTAGCAACTTTTGGGGCTTTACGTCATTGAATAATTGAAAACACGAACGGAATTCCGTGTTTTCCTCGCGAGTTTATTAAAATGTAAATCGAACCCCATCACGAGAGATTCCTATTTAATTGTCTATGATGTCTAAATTACTTTCGGCCGAGTAATTAATTATTCCCTCATTTCCTCCGGGGGCATGAATTATTTATACAACTAAACTTTTTCCGCCGAGCAAAAATCAAAATCTCGTTAATAATCGATTACCGCGCCAAATAATTCAGTAAACTTCTCATGAATGTTAAACAAAAATTAGGAAATGTTTTTGTCCCTGGACGAATACTCACTGTTGTTGGTATTTTAATTAAATTTTACGGATCTGCTTTTTATACATTCCGCGAATCAACAATTTAGTGGGGAGCGAATTCCTGTGATTGCGAAAAGTTTTTAACAAAAGCATCGTTTTATTTATTTTTCAAAGCGGTGTATCGTGTTTCTGTTTCCGCGAACAACACTGCACATGGAAAATCGAGCTTAATGTAACGCAAGAACTTCTATTGTGCACTTCTTCTTCTTCGAGTATCGGTTGCACTTTGTATGGTGAATTGATCGTTGCTTTGATTAAGAGTATGCCACTTAAATGTTAAGTGGTGAAAAAGCGAAAAAAGTCAACGGACACATTATTTATGGCCCTTGCTTCCGCGCCCAATAAAATCCCACGACTGCGAAACACGCTTTCTGTGTAGGGGTTTCCATTGTGCACTCCTGTCTAGATACATCAGGGGCTTTCATATTGTCCACTGAAAAATTGCCGCCGTTTTAATTTTTATTCCGGGGGAAAAGTTCGCCTTTGAAACGTTCACGCTTAGTAAAGAGATTTGAATGAACCGGCGGCTCCACCATAAATCTTACAATTTTTCAATTAGTAAATCTCAATAATTGAAACAATTTTGTGTTATATTTTCGGTTGCTTACAAGTGTAGAGGCATTACACAGCACGAGAAATGGTGGTTTTCATCGTTTGCTGGTGAAGCCGCGGACGTACGGTCCAATGATTTCAAGCGCACTTGCCGCAAATTGCATACATTTGCCACATGTGGTATAATCCACTCCGAATGGAAATGTGTATTATGAAAATGCGAATACAAATAATCGATAAATAATAACACCAACACGAATGTATTATCCCTAAGCTATACGATTGAAACATTGCTCTCTGTTGTTTAATCGCGAACATTAAGATGCTTTCATTAAATCCTCAGCAGTTTTTAATTAAACCGCAATAGTGCATACTTGACGTCTTAAGTGTGGTCCCGGGTAAATTTGCTTTGGGGGTAATTAATTCAAACAGCGTCGAGTTGACTTAAACAGCGGATCCCATCCTATATTAGACACAGTTTTCTGTTTGCAATTTAAGTGCTGTTTACTCTTATTTATACGCGGATGATGAATTCCGGGGTGCTATAAATATTTACATTACTTAATTAGAACTGCGATGGAACGTAGGGAGGATACGTTTGTTTGAAATATATTGTGGGGCTGAAATATTTATATACATAGAGGATATCATATTTTCATGTATACACGGTGTTACATTTTTGAGTAATACCACAAATTTAAATAATCTCTGCCTCTCTTTCCTGTCGGTTTGGCTGTCCTTATTCTTCATCCATATCATCGTCTATGGTCCTCACTTCCTTCTATGTAACGGTTTTATGCCCAGTTACTGCCTGATCTTGTCTCTTAAGTCGTTTACGAATATTAAAAATAATAAGGGTTCCCACTTTAACCCCTGAGGAATACCGGATGTAATAAATGTATTTGATGATTACCCATTGTAATGGATAAGGTTACGTCTTCCAGTTAAGTAACTTTTAAATATTTTAATTAAGTTCCCCGATAAGCTTATACTTTTAAATTTTTCTAATAGTATAAAATGGCCAATTTGATCAAGGCGTTCTGTATGTCCGTATACATGACATCAACCTGCTTTTCCTTATACATAACTTTCGTTGTATATTAGGTAAATTAAGCTAAGTTCATGGTTGTTGATTTCTTATTAACAAATCCGTGTTACATATGCAATTTTTAGTTGATTCTGTAGTAGGGTATGCAAAGATATTTCCAATACAAGCATAGAATTCAGATATTTGCACAATTGAGCATTTTTTTTTAAATAATTTGTAAATCATAGTAGCATTTTTACAATGAAATAAAAAAATATTGCGAAAATACAAAAAACACTTAAGGTAAACACCCACTTCCGGTGTACGAAATTTTACCAAAAGCTTTTCAGTTCTTCGGATTATCAAATAAGAAGTATGTTAAGTTTCATATCAATTTCTCAATTAGTTTTTGAGATACAGCGCCCACAGAGAGACGGACAGACACACACACACACACACAAAAAGTTCCAGAAATTGTTGAAATGGCATCTAGGGACGTCAAAACGGATATTTCTGTAGAAAACATTTTGAAAAAAAAATCACAATACTTTTTTTAAAGTAAAAATGCGGACCAAAAAAATCGCATATTTTAAAAAATAAATAGAAAATGTAGGCAAAAATATCGAGAAAACAGGCCAAAATGTGGGCTTAAAAAATCAAGAATCCTGGCCTAGTAATAAAAAATGCAGCCAAAAAAGATGTAAAAGAAAAATAGAATTTACCATTTTTAGCCCTAAAAATTACTCTCTCTTAAAAAATCGCATATTTTAACATATAAATGGAAAATTTAGGCAAAAATATAGAAAAGTTAGGCTAACGCAAAGAAAATTAAGTTAAGTTGGTTTTGTTAGTATGTTATGTTAAGTACACTTGTAAATTAGTATTAAGTTTTCCCTGTAATTGGATATGTTATCTGTTGGGAATAAAATAAATAAATAAATAAATAAAAGTTTCAAAATTTAGAGCACAAAAATCGAAAAAATAGGCAAAAATCGAAAATATAGACAAAATCTAAAATATACGCCAAAAAAGTTAATAATATGGGCCAAAAAGTCGAAAATTTAGACAAAACATCGAAAACTCAGGCCCACAGTTAAAAAAGCAGACTAAAAACTTGAAAATTTCAGCAAACAAATCGAAATTTTTGCCAAAATAAAGAATGTTTAGGTCAAAAAATCAAAAATTTTGAACAAAAAAAATCTGAAAAACGGGCTAAGTTCTAAAATATGGGCTAAAAAAATCAAAAATCCTGGCCTAGTACTAAAAATGCAGCCAAGAAAAATATAAAAGAAAAATAGAATTTACCATTTTTAGCCCTAAAAATTGCTCTCTGGTAAAAAATCGCATATATTAACACATAAATAGAAAATTTTAGGCTAAAATAAAGAAAATTTAGGCTAACGTAAAGAAAATTTAGGCCAAAAGTTGAAAAATTTAGACCACAAAAATCGAAAATATAGGCAAAATTCTAAAATATAGGTCAAAAAAATTAACAATATGAGCCAAAAAGTCGAAAATTTAGACAAAAAATCGAAAACTCGGGCCCACAGTTAAAAAAAGCAGACTAAAAACTTGAAAATTTCAGCAAACAAATCGAAATTTTTGCCAAAATAAAGAATGTTTAGGCCAAAAAATCAAAAATTTTGAACAAAAAAATTCGAAAAGACAGGCTCTAAAATATGGGTTAAAAAAATCAAGAATCCTGGCCTAGTAATAAAAAATGCAGACAAACAAGATGTAAAAGAAAAATAGAATTTACCATTTTTAGCCCAAAAAATTACTCTCTGGTAAAAAATCGCATATTTTAACATATAAATGGAAAATTTAGTCAAAAATAAAGAAGAGTTAAGCTAACGTAAAGAAAATTTAGGCCAAAAGTTCCAAAATTTAGACCACAAAAATCGAAAATTTGGCAAAAATCAAAAATATAGGCAAAAATATAAAATATAGGCCAAAAAATTAACAATATGGGCCAAAAAGTCGAAAATTTAGACCAAATATCGAAAATTCGGGCCTACAGTTAAAAAAAAGAAGACCAGAAACTTGAAAATTTCAACAAACAAATCGAAATTTTAATAAAGAATGTTTAGGACAAAAAATCAAAAATTTTGAACAAAAAAGAATCGGAAAAACAGGTCAAAGTTCTAAAATATCGGCTAAAAAAATCAACAATCCTGGCCTAGTAATAAAAATGCAGCAAAAATAAATGTAAAAGTAAAATAGAATTTACCATTTTTAGCCCTAAAAAATACTCTCTCGTAAAAAATCGCATATTTTAACATATAAATGGAAAATTTAGGCAAAAATCAAGAAAAGTTAGGCTAACGTAAAGAAAATTTATGCCAAAAGTTCCAAAATTTTAACCACAAAAATCGAAAATATAGGTAAAAATCGAAAATATAGGCCAAAAAATTTAACATTATGGGGTCTTTCTCAATCCCTTGCCAATTGTGTTGGTCTAGTACGGACTCGTACTCGACTGGTTTTTCCACCGGCCGTTCCCCCTTATATTCTTCCTTGCCATCGGGTGGAGAGACAGCCACCAGTAGTCTGCAGGGAGCGCCTTCGCCCTCTATTGGTCGATTCGTGGTGGTGTGCTGGGCTTGATGTTCCATTTGACTGTTCTGATCAACGAAAGCCGGTATCACATGCGATTAATAATCGTTATATAGAGTGATATTCTGGTTGTACAGGTCTGAGCACGTTTCAACACTTCGCGTAAGTCGATATCTTGCATTGTTGTGAAACAAATTTTGTATTGTAAAAACGGAAGTTTGCAAAAGTCTGAATAAGTTAGAACACTTTGTATAATTCGATATCTTAGCGACAACCAAGTAATTTAATGTAACCCGATCAATTAAGATTAATGTCGCCTACCTATAAAATGGTCAAAATATATCTTAAATCTTTTGTTTGGAACGCAATAAGGTTTGTGTTTTCTCTATTTAGAACTAGGTTATTTTCAGTTATCTTTAATTTTATTAAACATAACTTGAGACTTGAGATTTGAAGTCAAACGAGCAAACAGGTTTTTTTTTTGTTTGCTGTCTTTTTGGTACTTGAACTTTAAGCGGGGGTTGGTACTCAAAACTTTAAAATGAAATTTAATCCCACTTTCGCAATTTTTTCTGCCTCAAACTGGAACTTAAAACTATGCTGTTTTGTAGTGAAACCGAATGTAATTTCCAGAAATCGGATGCCCTCTTGGCAACACAGTAAACTTACAAGCTTTGCTGTTGCCATGTCTAAAATTCCCGTCGGTAAATTCTCCAAGATTTTTATTAGGTTGGCAGCCCGCTTGAGTTAAAATTTACCCAGATTTGAATTCTCCGCCACTAAATTTCCCTAGATTTAAATTTCCCGCCACTAAATTCCGCCAAGATTTAAGGGGATCACTTCCTAAAAATGAAGAAAATAATAGTTTTTTTTTATCGATTCTTATTCATCACTCAATACTGCGAATAAAAAAAATATTTTAGTATTTTTCCGATTAGTAGAAGTGATAGAAATTTGTAAGCAAAACAGGGGAGGCGCGAACTTTTGTACCGACAAAAATCTTTTTTTTTTTTTTCTTATATCATTAGTTATATAGTATTAAAAATAGAATACAAATGGTTTTTCAACAAAATTGAAAGGGCTAAAACCGTTTGAATGAAGCGTCATTTTACGCGAGTTTTATAATGTATCATAGATAAAAAAACAAAGACCACAAATGATGTTGCTAATTATAAGTATTAGCCTGCAATGCATGCATACTGCAGCTTTATAAGTAGTAAAGCCCATTTACGAAGAACTAAGTAGCGATTAAATTAATTTATCTCAATATTATAAGCAAGATATCAGAGACCAAAACTTTAAACGCGTTTTTCTCAAAACATACTTTTTCAAATTTGTTCACTTTCGCTACCTTTTGTTTCTGCTCCCACTTATTGAACCCTTCTCTTTCTTCATCGCCTCGCTTCCTTTTGATGAATTCATTGATACTTGTAACATTGTTCGCCCTTCTCTTTCTTCATCGCCTCGCTTCCTTTTGATGAATTCATTGATACTTGTAACATTGTTCGCCCTTAGTCCTTCTTTAGTTCTTTGCGGATCATGGGTCCAGCTCCACTCTATTTTGTTAGGCTATTTCAATTTTTAGATTTTTAAATTTTCGTGCCTTTATGTCTGCGGAAAATGGCTGCGGTCAGCTGTTCTATAGCTTCTTCATTATTGTTGTTCTTTACCTCTTTTCTGTTCTGTAGACCCTCACCCTCACTAACTAACACACTACCTCTTTCACTTATCTAGCTCTTTGTTTACACTTTATTTCTTCGAGTTTATCTTAGCTTTATTACCGTGTGTGGATCCATGTACGTCCGTTGTACAGGGTTAGTCAAAATTACCGGAACAGCTTAATAATTCTCCAACCGTAAAATTTCAAACAAATTTTCAAATAGAAGTTTCTTATGTATACTTGTTATAGGAAACATAATTAATTTTTTTTGCGATTAGATTTAGTTTTTTTTTTTAGTTTATCGATAGTTATTGAGTTGCACTTAATGTCCTCTGGAATTTGTCTTCTGTTGCAACCGAAATGCTATGACGTCAATGTGTAAATTAATCACAGTGTGCATACCTGTTATAAGCCAGAGCTCCTTCAGGCAGTCCTCCCTGGACTTCTGCACTTGCACGGGAACCACGTGGTCGTGTCCTCCTTCGAGGGCTTTGAACAACAGCGCCCCCAGGAGCGCGTAACCCGTCACTAGAACTAGGAGTCCGGTGCGGTTGCACAGTACGCGGCTGGCGCAGCCCCGGTCGCCCCCAGGTAGGCGGTGGACACCGGCGCCGGTGTCCTCCAGGTCCTCCTGGTCCATCTAGAACAAGAAGCACCGAATAATTAATCACGGCCAAAGCCGAGTCAGTCGATACCCTAAGCAAATATTTGTGGGTGTCCGGGTTAATTTCTTGGCCGGATTATGTTTTAATTAAGGAATGTTAATTAACGAAATCTGCAATTTCTGGGTGCATTGTTTGCTCTGATTTATCGTATCGATTAATCTGCACGGAGCACCCTTCGGGTATTATTAGAATTTTGGCTGACTCAGCGTTTTATAATCGGCATTATTATTTCAACAAATATAACATTAAGATTACATATTTTTCAAGAATAAATTAATCGCAGTCGTTTATGAATTTAAATATACATGCTTTTAAGTTAACTGTCTGAATCGGGGCCGCGGTGGCCTAGTGAGTAGAGCTCCTGCGCACGGGTCTCGTGGTCGTGGGTTCGAATCCCATCCGTGCGGTCACTTTTTCGGAACGAAGAATTGGCCGTGCGGGTTCATGGATGTTTAGTGTACATCCTATTCATTATTAAAAATGAAATCTCAAAAACTATATATCGTTAGTGGCCGAATAACCTAGATGCTTAAGCCAATTCCCAAATCATCGGCACATCCTCAACTCGAATTCCCGTCAACCATCCAACCAAAAAAAAAAACTGTCTGAATCTTTAATCACAGATATTTGCATTTAAATTCATAGACATTGCGATTAATATCTTTTTGCAATACACTGTATTTTAAATTTTTAAATCAAGAACTTAATTTCAGACAAAACATAAGACCCGAGATTAAGATTCCATTTTCATTTAAACTGCTTAGATTAATGTGTAATATTAGCAATTGCTTTTCCCTCGAATAAAAATGCAAACTACCTCTTTTAAATTTCTATGTCTGGGGTGCAAAATGAATTACGCGAATTGTGCGCTTTCAGAAGTGATTTATAATTTCGCGACTTACGTGACTAATTACGAGGAGAAATATGACACTATCTTCGTTCTTATCACAACGCCGGTAATTTGGACGTAATTGTGTTTCTTTGAAGTCGGGCGTAATCTGATGCAAGGTGTACCTTTGTTTGCATTTCCTTTAAATTTACGTTGGGGAAATACATAACATTCACGGCAGAGACCAAATTCGAATATGATATTACATTGAGAAATTTATTTGGCTTCTCTTACGGGTATTATATAAATAATGTTAATTAGAGACGTGTACGGTACAAAGGCGCGCTTGCGGAAATGGAATGAAATCTTTTTAGGAAAGTGAAGTTCTGAAAATGCACGTGCAGCTGTAATAACGGTTCATATTTTAGAGCAATTTCGGTTTTTTTTTTAATGCGAATATACGGTTGATTCACGTTTATTGAGTTTGTCGAATTGAATTTAATCGTTGTGTATAGAACACAGAATTATTAATTAATGAAATATGAATAGAGTTATTGAATTAACACACAACACACATTATAACAAAGAGAAATTAATAGGGTTGTGAACGTAAAATTGATAAATAAATGTTAAATGTATTTTCACTGGTAAAACGACTCTCGTGGATTATTGTGCGATCGCAAAGGATAAAGAACACTTAAATGAAATTTTAAAAATATTTTTTTTTATGTGACCAGCATGCAACTTTCTCCGATTTGATGGTATAAAATTATTTTTTATGATATTTTGCATATTTATCAGTTTTTTTCAAAAACTAGTGATATCATGTAAAAAAATTGTATAAGGTGTTCATTATAGAATTTTCTACATTTTTTGTTAATATAACTTTGATGTGACCATCATAATTTCATAATTTTAGAAAAAAAATGGTGATGTGGCCATCATGTTACTTTCTCCGACTTGATGGTATCATAGCTATTTATATTTACATTTTCATGGTTTATTTTCAATTTAAATCATATTTTAAATGTACATCGAGCGTTTTGTAGACTCGCACGAAACTGACGTTTAAAACGTCAAAATTATAAGATGGAAAAATTATACTTTAAATTCAAAAACTCAGTTTACTCAAAAACTAAAGGGATTTCGAAAAAATCTTATTCTTTATAAGTTGTTTATTTTAGCATTCCCTACATTTATTATTAACATAAATTTTCTGTAACTATTGTCGTTTTATAATTATAAACCAGAAATTAAAAAAAGCAGAACTCTGGGCGGAAAGACCTAAGGTCGATAGCCCTTATCAGGAATCAAAATATGAAACATTGTAACTGTAGGAATAAAAAAAATGTACTATGCAATTACTGATAATAAAGATTTCTTATATATATAAAAAAATAATAATACAGTTTTTTCTCGAATAAAAAAGATTTTATGAAAAATATTTTCAAACAGATGTTCATTTCTTAAGTTTACTTAAACGTTCTTGTGATATTTTTCATATTTAAGAAAATATTGGCAAAAAACAAAAAACCGTTAAGGTAAACACCCACTTCCGGTGTACGAAATTTCACCAAAAGCTTTTCGGTTCTTCGGATTATCAAATAAGACTTATGTTCAAAGTTTCATATCAATTGCTCTATTAGTTTTTGAGATACAGCACCCACAGCCAGACAGACACACACACACACACAGACACAATTTTTTTTTCTATAAATTGTTGAGATGGCATCTAGGGACCCCAAAACGGATATTTCCGTAAAAAAAAATTTGAAAAAAAATCACGATCACAATACTTTCTCGTACTTCGTAACGGAGAAAGTAAAAATCTATTTTGAAATTTTTCTCGAAAATTAAAGAGTTATAAAATACATTTATAGACAAATAATATGCAGTTCTTTGTTATTTTTGCAGGTAATGTAAATAGTTTTATAAAGTTTATCATATTTATATGAAATTAGGAAAAAACAAAAAAAAAACACTTTTTTTTCATTCATATTTGGCTACCGCCTGGCCTTAGTATAATAACCATTGGCAAAAAAAAACACTTGAGGTATACACCCATCGGGTTTTATAATTTTACAGATGGACAACCAGACTCGCAGACAGGCCGACACATTTTTTTCCGCATGAAAGTGTAGAGCAGTGCTGTGGAAATCCCAGAGGAGTCGCTAGAAAATATCTGTGGGTCGCCGAATTCAAAGAAATGTATTTGACATTAATAATCAAAAGTTGAAACCAAAAACTCGAAAATATTAGCCAAAAAATCAAAAATTCTCGCATAAAAATCAATAATTCAGATTAAAAAATCTTAGAAAATTTAGACGCAAAAAAATAGATAAACGCCTAAACTTGAACAATTTAAGTGTACACTATTTTAAGACCAGGACTTTTTTATTTTCTGGCCGATATTTTAAATATTTGGCCTGTAATTTCGTTTTCTGTTCCTAATTTTTTATTTTTGGCCTAAATATTCTTTATTTTGGCCTTAATTTTCGATCTGTTAGTTGATATTTTCAATTTTATTGGTCTGCATTTTTTATTTAAAGGCCGTGTTGATTTTTAGACCAAAATTTCGATTTTTTTGGACACGATTGTTGATTTTTTATTTATTTCTATTTTTGACCTGTATTTTCAATTCCTTGGTTTATATTTTAAATTTTTAACTTGGATTATTGATGTTATTGCGTCATTTTTTTACAAATTATAAGAGACAAAAAACTCCAAAATACCGGAAAAAAATCAAAAATTCGCGCATAAAAATCAATAATTCAGATTAAAAAATCTGAAATATAGGCCAAATAATCGAAAATTTAGACCAAAAAAATAAATAAATGGTTAAACATGAAATATTTGGGTGTACATTTTCTTATTTTTAGAACAGGATTTTAAAATTTTCTGGCCGATATTTTAAATCTTTGGCCTGTAATTTCGTTTTCTGTTCCTAATTTGTTATTTTTGGCCTAAATATTCTTAATTTTGCCCTAAATTTTCGATCTGTTTGTTAATATTTTCGATTTTATTGGTCTGCATTAATTATTTAAAGCCCGTGTCGAATTTTAGTCTGAATTTTCGATTTTCTTGGACACGGCTGTTGAATTTTTATTTATTTCTATTTTTGACCTGTATTTTCAATTCCTTGGTTTATATTTTAGATTTTTAACTTGGATTATTGATATTATTGCGTCATTTTTTAATTTTTTTTTACGAATAATAAGAGACAAAAAAACTCCAAAATACTGGCAGAAAATTAAAAAATTATCGTTGATAGAAAGAAATACCTATGGTCGATAGCTCAGAGAGAGAGAGTCGTATGTTTAATAGTTAATAATGTAAACCTGTTTGTAATTTTATGTATATGTCTGTAATAAAGATGATGATGTCCTTGATAATTATTATGCTTTGATTTTGTTGTTTTTTTCTATTTTAATAATCCCATTTTATTTTGTTAATTTGTATATTGGTCTCTCCGTGAATAAATTATTATAATTATTATTATAAAAATCAATAATTCAAGTAAAAAAAATCTAAAATATGGGGCAAAATATCAAATATTAAAAAAAAATATAAAAAAAGTCAAAAGACAAACAAAGGGTTGTGGCAGATGACCTAGTTGTCAACGCTATAATTAAAAAAAAGGCAAAAATTTTAACAAACAATTCTATAATATACGCCGAAATAAAGAATATTCAGGCCAAAAATTAAAAAAAAATGAAACAAAACGAAATTACATGCCAAAAATATCGGTCAGAAAATTAAAAATCCTGGTCTAAAAATAAAAATGCAGACCCGAAAAGTGAACATTTAGGTGAAGGAAATATAATTAGCCATTTCCACCCCGCAAAATAACTTTTTAGCGCAAATAAAGTTTCCGAACAGAAACTCGGAAATAATAGCCAAAATATTATTGCACGCAATAATTCAAATTAAAAAATCTAAAATATAGTCGTGTCCAAAAAGTCGAAAATTTAGACCAAAAATTGATACGGCCTATAAATCAAAAATTCAGACCTAAAAATTCGAAAATATGAACAAGCAAATCGAAAGTTTTATCCGAAATAAAGAATATTTAGGCCCAACAACAAAAATATAGTCCAAAAAAATCCTGGCAAAAAAAAACAGTCCGGAGATCTTAAACATAGCCCAAAATCAAATTCAGACAAAAATGTCAAAAATCAAGTTATAGGTTAAAATAATTCCCTTACGACTATATTTTTTTTAAATAAATATCAAATTTGTACCATAAATAAACGCCCAAAGTAAAATCAAAAATATAAAATTAAGTAAATAACCAAAAATTGAAATAAAAAACTTGCAGAAAATACAGACCAGAAAATTGACTAAATATAAAACATGTAGGTTGCAAAAACTAAACTAAAGGGTCTATTATAAAAACTCGAAAATATTTCCAAAAATAATGAAAAACGTGGCAATTAATGAATAATCTGAGATATAGGCCTAGAAATCGAAAATTCACACCAAACTTTGAAAACTCGGGCCCTAAATAAGGAACAATTAGCTCAAAATCATTTTTATAAAAATTGCGCACATGTCCGATAAATCTGTTTCTATCAAGTAATCCGTATGATTCTTGTCTATTCATTTCATGTTTACCTTTTCCGTTTCGAAACCGAAGTTTTAAAACGTCAATCGACCTAGAAGGGCATGACAAGTTTCTACAAATTTAAGCCCTCAACGAGAGCTTTACGATAACCTTCCTATCACGGCGTCGATACGCCACTGCAGTAAGACAATAGCTAATTGTAACACGAAGAGTACTCCACGAGATGATGAGGAAATCTCTCGAGTCTACCGTTTAGCGGCTGCCATTGTTAAACTCTTAATAAATATTCCTTAGACACGCTCAACTATAAAACACAATCCAACATATTCTGCCCTTCTTCCGGAATTAATTACGTGATTTTGTGCCCACGTACTCTCCCTACACCTCGCACAACCCTCGTCTTAATTGAAATCCAGTATTTTCACGCCCGACGCCGACGTGAAATTTATTAAATAGCGTTTTTCGCAGAGGGTGAAGATTACATTAACATTTTTCTGGAATAAAAAGCGCATTTAGTACCCTCCTCCCGAGCCTAGGGCCCTTCGAGCTGCACATAAAAACTCCAACCAGGAATGTCCGGCGCGAATTATGACGCCTTCATTATCTCGCAATTCGCCCACCCCTAAAAAAACAGAGACGTAACGACGGTTCGTTCTTTTGTTTCTGTAAAGTTAAATGAAAACACAATTAGAGTGGATGATTATACAAAGGGTTGTGTATTTTTTATTCGCAATTATTATTTCGCGCTTCATGAACTTACTAAGCAGACAGTGGGAGCTCAATTATATCCAAGATATTATTTAAGAATTTTTTTAGTTGCGAATTAAATAAAGACGAACAGTAGCTTGAATATATGAATAATTCAAGCTGTTGGTATCTCTGCAAAATTAAGTTTTACAAAGACCCTTCTTCTCCACATGCAACGGTTTAATGTTGGTAATGTATTTTTAGTATTTGTGAGAATTAATTTTGAGTTACGAACAGGTACAATATTCATATATTCATCCTACCTTCCGTCTTTATTCAATTAATTGAATGCTTCGGCAACAAGTAAGGATTTTCAATTTAAATCATTTAATTGTTACAATCCCAACGTGTTTCGGACTTTTCCATTTTCATTGCTTGAAAAGTGCATTTTATCGCAGCGGAGACCAGATAAAAGAATACCGCACTGTTATATGCGGCACCCGGCTATATACGCTAGTTCTAATTCTACAGCACATAAGTTAAGATTTTGAAAATCATATGCCGCAGCAAAAGGGTTAATATTCAAAATGTTTTACCAAGTGTGCAACGAGAAATCAATAAAACTTTAATAAAAACTAAATAAAATTGAGATTTACTTCTGTAAATTTTGAATTAAATTTTGAAGACTTGTGTAAAAAATTAGTTAATTCCTTCGTTTCTTCTACAATTAATTCCTTACACATTGATTCTCAATTAAAATTTAAAAATTATGTAATATTTTTAGCTACTTTTGAAAGTTGTGTAAATATTCAATTTCTACCAGTTCTTCCAATTTCGATTTATTTCCCTTTATTCATTTTGGAAATTTATGCATATTGTAATTAGCCCGATGTCCTTCCAGGAAACGCTAACATAAGGGCCGTTGAAGTAACTCCCTTCCACTACGGCCTTCATTAATGGAAAAGAATATTTGCGCTGAGAATAAATATATTTTTGAAAATAAGCATCTTCTTGTTATAGACGACTAGCATCAACTATAAATCTTATGTAAATGTATTTTTTTTTTATTTTCTTCGTTACGAAGTAAGAGAAAGTATGGTTATTATGGACATTTTTTCAAAACATTTTTTTAACGGAAATATGTTTGAGGTCGAAGCGATTTCTAAAATTTCTGAAAAAAAATATTTAGAAATAAAGGCAACACACTATTTTTGCAAGAATTTTTCTTCAGGACTTTTGCTGGACTCCTTTAATATCATCATTTTAAGACTTTTTTCTAGGATTATTTCAGAACTTTTTTTTCTGAATTATTTTTTTCGAATTATTGTTTCAAGAATTTTTTTCCTGGATTTTTTCAGGTTTTTTAAGAATTTTTTATTGGTTTCTAGGACCCTCTTTCAGGACTTTTATTCAGAACATTTTCAGTACTTTTTCCTTCAGTAATTTTTTGCAGGACTGCTTTTTCATAACCTTTTTTTAGATGATTTATCTTCTTTTTGCAGGAATTTTTCTAATTTTTTTTAAGACTTTTTTCTATGATTATTTACTCCTTCTGGGATTTTTGTTTCGGGACATTTCTTTCTCAGGACTTTCCCCATGTCTTTTGTTAGGAACCTTTTTGAGAACATTTATAAGGACTTCTTCTTCAAGACTGTATACTCTGGACTGTCTTTCAGAACCACTTTTTCAGGAATGCTTTTCCAGGACTTTTTGTCAAGACTACTTTTTCAGGAATGTTTTTTCAGAACTTCTTTAGGACGTTTTTCAAGATTGTATTTTAATTATCTTTTTTTTGCAGGCATTCTTCTGGACTCTTTTAAGAACCTCGTTTTCAGGAGTTTTAGTCAAGACTATTTTTTCAGAAATGTTTTAATTTAATTTATTTTATTTACGTCAATTTTTTTCAGAACTTTTTTAGGACTTTTTCAAGTTTATGTTTTATTTATCTTTTTTTGTATTAATTCTTCTGGGCTCTTTCAAGAACATCGTTTTCAGGACTTTTTTTCTAGGATTATTTCAGAACATTTTGTTCAGAATTATTTGCATGACTTTTCATCCGAAATTTATTTCCAGGTCTCTTTTTCAAGATTTTCTTCATGTTTTCTTTGCCAGACTTTCTGGGACTTTTATTCAGAACTTTGTGAGTACTTCTTTCTTCAGTAATTTTTTGAAGGACTGCTTTTTCAGAACCTTTTTCTTAAGATTTTATTGTATTTATCTTCGTTTTGCAGGGATTTTTCTAATATTTTTAAGAACTTCTGTTTTAGGACTTTTTTTATGATAATTTACTCGTTTTGGGATTTTAGTTTCGGGACATTTTTTTCAGAACTTTTTCTCAAGACTTTCCCCATGTCTTCTGTTGTAAAAACATTTATCAAAATTTTATTTTTCAGGTCTTTTTTTCAGGACTACTTTTTCAGGAATGTTTTTTCAGGACTTTTTGTCAAGACTACTTTTTCAGGAATGTTTTTCAGAACTTCTTTAGGACGTTTTTCAAGATTGTATTTTATTTATCTTTTTTTTTTGCAGGCATTCTTCTGGATTCTTTCAAGAACTTCGTTTTCAGGAGATTTAGTCAAGACTATTTTTCAGGAATGTTTTAATTTAATTTATTTTATTTAGAACTTTTTTAGGACTTTTTCAAGATTTTATTTTATTTATCTTTTTTTTGCAGGAATTCTTCAGGACTCTTTAAAAAAAAAAAACGTTTTTAAGATTTTTTTTCTAGGATTATTTCAGAACATTTTTTTCAGAATTATTTGCATGACTTTTCATCTAAAATTTATTTCCAGGTCTCTCTTTCAGGATTTTCTTCGTGTTATTTTTACAGACTTTCTGGGACTTTTATTCAGAAGTTTGTCAGGACTTCTTTCTACAGTAATTTTATGAACCTTTTTTGGGACTTCTTTAAGGTTTTTCTTTTCACGAGACTCTTAGGGACTTTTTTCAGGAAGTTTCCTCATAACATTAAGGACATTTTTTAAAGTACTTTTTTCGGACTTCTTGTTCAGGACTCCTTGCGATTTTAATTTCGGGACAATTTTTTCAGAACTTTCTTCAGGTCACCTTTTTAAGAACATTTTTTTCCGGGCTTTTTTCACAGAACATTATTTTCAGGACTTCCGTTTTCAAGACGATTCTCTGAACTTTTTTCAGGGCTTGTTTCTTCAGGTCTTTTTAATAACTTTTTTTCGGACTTTTTTAGCATATTTTTTAGACCTTTCTTTCAAGAGATTACTTTAAAGACTTTTCAATCCCTTTTTAAGACTTTTTAGGACTACCTTAAGGCTTCGACCTCTTTTCCAGACTTTTTTTCCAGGATATTTTTTCAGGGCATTATTTTCAAAACTTTCAAAGACCTTTGTTTCTCGACTTCTTTTATAGGCCATTTTTAGGACTTTTTGTATGGGCCATTTTTGGTTTCCTTTTTTCAGGACTTTCCATCAGAACTATTGTTTACGGAACTTCTCCGGAATCTTTCAGGAACCTTTTTAAGATTATTTTTTCTGGGTTTTCTTACAAAACTTTATTTTCAGGACTTCCTTTTTCAAGAAGTTTTTCTGGACTTCCAGAACTGTTTCTTCAAGACTTTCTCAGGACTTTTAAATGACTTTTTTCGGACAATTTTCGAACTTTTTTAGCAGATTTTATTAAGATTTTTCGAAGACTTTTATAGGCCTTGTTTGGGACTTTTTGTATGGGCCTTTTTTGGTTTCCTTTCTTCAGGACTTTTCATCAGAATCATTTTATTCTTCAGAGATTTTATTTTCAGGATAATTTTTTGCAGAACGTCTCAGGACTTTTTTCAGGTCTTTTGTTAAGAGCCCTTTTTTCTTGGCTTTTTTATAAGACTTTATTTTCAGGACTTCCTGTTTTAAGACGTTTTTCTGGACTTGTTCCAAGACTGTTTCTTCAAGACTTTCTCAAAACTTCTTTCTTCGGGGGTTTTTAATGACTTTTTTCGAATAATTGACATAAGTTCCTGTCCTATTTATGTGTAATTTTTGAATTTTGGTTTATTTGTATTTTATGTACAGGTTATGAAAATAAAGGCCTATTATTATTATTATTATTATTATTATCGGACTTTTTTTAGCAGATGTTAACATTTTTCGAAGACATTACTTTTAGAACTTTTTTTGGCACTTTATCAGGAGTTTTTTTTACTGTGTTAATTTTTTTTCAAGTCTTTTGGATATTTCTTAAGACATTCTTTTTAAAACATTTTAAGAACTTTATTTCGCGACTATTTTGTATTCATTTTTCAGGAATTTTTATATAAGCCTTTTTGGTTTCCTTTTTCAGAAATTCCTATGTAGGCTTTTTGGTTCCCCTTTTCAGGACTTTTCAGGTGCTTTGTTAAGAACTAGAACCTTTTTAAGAAAAAAAAACTCTGTTTTTTTTCAAGACTAGATTTGCAGGACTTCTTATTTGAAGATTCTTTTCAGGACTGCTTTCTTTAGAACTTTTAATGACTTTTTTTCGACTTAACTTTCAAGACAATTTTCCGATGTTTTTAAGAACTCTCTCGGTAGGTACTTTATACAGGGCTTATAGGACTTTCTTAAGGCCTTTTTCAGGACGTTTTATTCAAGACTTCTTTTCGAGGAATTTTTACAGAACATTGTTTTCGTTGAGTACCTTGTTCAATTTTCCAGTTCAAGTTTTGCTTGTTGCTGTTCTGTTTCTGTTTAGGATAAAGCAATTGTTCTTACAGGAAATGGTAAATGCAATGTTTCTTCACAGATTTTAAGCTTTTTAAATTAATTCTATGATCAATGATTTTTTTACAATTTTTCAAACCGTTGAGTACATTGTTTTTCAAGTTCAAGTTTAGCTTGTTTCTGTTCTGTTTCTACTTAGGATATAGCAATTGTTTTTAAAGGAAATAATAGATTTTGAGTTTCTTCGTCAATCTTGAGCTTTTTGAGTGAATTCCTTGATCAATGAATTTTTTACAATTTTCCAAATCCTTTGAATGCATTTTTCAGTTCAAGTTTTTCTTGTTGGCGTCTTTACTTAGGATATAGCAATTATTTTTAACGGAAATAATAAATGTTGAGTTTCTTCATAAATTTTGAGCCTTTTGAGTGAATTCCTTAATCAATGGATTTTTTACAATTTTTCAAATCCTTGAATGCATTTTTCATTTTTCAGTTCAAGTTTTCCTTGTTGGCGTCTTTACCTAGGATATAGCAATTATTTTTAAATGACATAGTATATGAAAAAAATTAAAAAACTTGGCAAATTTATTGTTTGTTTCATAAGCTAAACAATGAGAACAATACCCGCAACCACCAGTTAAATCAAAGATTATAAATACTGAATGTGCCGAATGCAATCAATACACCCACATCTATTTGTACTTAACATTCCACGTTAGTTCCCAGACATTAAAATTTCATGTCCGCGGAGCGGCGGACCAATCGTTTGTTAGCCTGAAAATAGAATCGGATAAGTTTCCCACCGCGCTTTTTCCCGGCTATTACCTTCATTGCGTTCCATTATTTTCCGGCGTAATTTTTCAAGGGGGCCCGACTTCTGTGATTAATGGCCCTCTTTTTAAAATATAAGTGGAAGGGTGAGCTTTTTTTTTGCTTTACCTTCACCAACTTTTAATCGAACTTCAGACCTCCATTTAAAACAATCTATGGCCCAAGAGAACGTGAACGGGGTACGTGATGTAATTTTAATTTATAAATATGTGATAGTCTAGCATTATATATATAGTGTGGAAGTGTAACTGGAAAACAATTCTCTAACTTGGATATACATTAATTAGAAAAAACAATCATTAAATAAATTCAATAAAACGAAATGTAGCCTGAATATATGAATATTTAACCGGGTAAAGCAAAATTAAGTCTTACTAAGACTATATTATGTAATGCTTTCTGCAACAAGTAAGGTTGTTTCTAATTTATTTAACAATCATCAATATTAAATAAATGATTCAGTTAAAGTTTCTACACTGTAGACATATTTATTGAAAGGGACAAAATAATGAAGATAATAACGCAGATGTTCGGCACATTTCTCCAAAGCAGAAAACAATTTAATTGACACATTTAACGATAAGACTATCTTGAAATGTCGACATTTCCATTTTACGTCGGAGACTCGAATTGCAATTTTTATCTAAAAGGGAACTTAACACATCGTAAACCCGCAAAAATAAATCCGTCCCGATCGTAACCGGTTCCTCCCTCTTTCCCCACAAACGTCATTTTTTACCCGAAACCTTTTGATTTCATTCCGATAACTTTTCCCTTTCCTGAAGTCGACGCCCTCTTACCGAAACGTCTCGGATACGTCGTGTTTTTGCCTTTCTCTTGACGTGTTTCTTAGAAGTGATAAACTCTGCAGTTATACATAGAAAAAGGATCATTATTATTATTATTTGAAATAAAATTGTAAAAGATGAAAATGATAAAATATACTTCAAATTTCATCGTAAGTTTACTCAAAAACTGAAAAAATACCTCTAAAAAAAATTCTTGAAAAAACTCCTAAAGAAAAGTTCTGACAAAATAATTTCTTGAAAAACAGGTCCCTAAAAAAAGACCTGAAAGAGAGCCTGACTAAAAAGTCTTGTAAAGGGTCCTAGGAAAACAGTCATAAAAAAAGAGTCCTAATAAAAAAATCCGGAAAAAAGTCCTGATAAAAGAAAAATAATATTTTGAGAAAAAAAATTCCTTCAAAAAATTCTGAAAAAGAGTCTTTAAAAAGTCCTGAAAATAAAGGTCTAAAAAGAAAGTCCTGAACAAGAGTTCTGAAAAAGAAGTCCTTAAAAATAATCCTGAAAAAGACAAAAAAAATACAAAAAGGGTCTTAAAAAAGTTCTAAGAAAGGCTTGAAAAAAAGGAATCCACTTAAAAAGATCAACATCTGTAAATAAACATTACATTTATTATTTTCTTTCAAAAAAATTGCCACATCCTAGAAACAAAACAGGAATGAGCTAAACTTAAACTGGAAAAAACGAACAATTTACTCGACAATTTGAAAAATTGTAAAAAAATCATTGATCAAGGGATTTACTTAAAAAGCTCAAGATCTTTGAAGGAATATTGCATTTAGCATTTTCTCTATAAACAATTACTATATCCTAAGTAAAAACAGAATACCCACAAGCAAAACTTGAACAAAAAAAACGAACAATACACTCAATAATTTAAAATTTAAAAAAAAATCATTGATCAAGGGATTTACCTGAAAAGTTCAAAATCTACGAAAGAAACATTGCATTTATCATTTTCTGGTTAAACAATTGCTATATCCTGAGTAGAAACAGAATTGCTACCAGCGAAACGTGAACTGAAAAAACTAACAATTCACTCAACGATTTCAAAAATTGTAATAAAATCATTGATCAAGGGATTTACTTGCAAAGTTCAAGATCTACGAAGGGACGTTCCATTTATCATTTTCTGGCTAAACAATTGTTATATCCTGAGTAGAAACAGAATTGCTACCAGCGAAACGTGAACTGAAAAATCTAACAATGCACTCAACAATTTGAAAAATTGTAAAAAAATCATTGATTAAGGGATTTACTTGACTAGTTCAAGATCTATAAAGGAACATTGCATTTACCATTTTCTGTATAAACAATTGCTATATCCTGAGTAGAAACAGAATTGCAACCACAGAAACGTGAATTGAAGAATCTAACAATGCACTCAACAATTTGAAAAATTGTAAAAAATCATTGATCAAGGGATTTTTTTGTAAAGTTCAATATCTATGAAGGAACATTGCATTTGCCATTTTCTGGTTAAAGTATGTGGTAATCGTTTTTATATCTTTTTAAGCGCTAGAAAAAAGTGCGTTTTTAGATGCTTACAAATGATCTCAAAATGTAGGAAAGGGGTGTTTGCACATTTTTCCAGTATCATGGAGTAAAATATTGTTTGTCCTGATTTCGAAAATTTAAAGTGTTTTTAAGCGCTCGAGAAAAGTGCAACTTTACATAATTACAAATTTTGTTCTTGTGGTTATAGCTCGAAATATAGTGAAGAAGTGTTTACAGATTTTGACAGTACTATGAAATATTATATTGTTTGAGTAAATTAAAAAAAAAAAAAAGTGTCTCGTAAATACTTTTACATTTTTTTAAGAGCTCGAAGAAAAAAAAACTGCATTTTTAGATAATAACTACTTGTGTTTTAGAAGGCTTATCTCAAAATGTAGTAATGGGGTGTTTGCATATTTTTACAGTATTGTGGAATAAAATATTGTTTGCGTAGATTTGGAAAGCTTGAGGTATCTGACAGTTGTTTTTATACTTTTAAGCGCTCGAGAAAAGGTGCAACTTTAGATAATTACAAATTTGGTTCTCCAAGGATTATCACAAAATGCAGTTAAGGAATGTTTTTACATTTGAACATTATCATAAAGTAAAATATTGTTTGTGTTGTTTTGGAAAATTGGAAGTAATTGGTAGTTGTTGTTATATTTTTTAAGCGCTCGAGAAAAAGTACAAATTTTGTTCTCATGGAATTAGCTCGAAATGTAGTGAAGGAGAGTTTGCAGATTTTGACAGTATCGTGAAGTAAAATATCGTTTGAGTAAATTTAGAAAATTTCAAGTGTCTGACATTTATTTTTATATTTTTTAAGCGCTCGAGAAGAAGCGCAACTTTAGATAATTCCAAATTCTGTTTCGAGAGATTATTTCGAAATAAAGCGAAGAGTGTTTGGAGATTTTTACACCATCGTGAAGTAATATATCGTTTAAGTAAATTTAGAAAATTTCAAGTGTCTGGCATTTACTTTTATATTTTTAAGCGCTCGAGAAGAAGCGCAACTTTAGATAATTCCAAATTCGGTTTCGAGGGATTATTTCAAAATAAAGCAAAGGAGTGTTTGGAGATTTTTACACCATCGTGAAGTAATATATCGTTTGAGTATATTTAAAAAATTTCAAGTGTCTGGCATTTATTTTTATATTTTTTAAGCGCTCGAGAAGAAGCGCAACTTTAGATAATTCTAAATTCTGTTTCGAGGGATTATTTCGAAATAAAGCGAAGGAGTGCTTGGAGATTTTTACACCATCGTGAAGTAATATATCGTTTGAGTAAATTTAGAAAATTTCAAGTGTCTGGCATATATTTTTAAATTTTTGAAGCGCTCTGGAAGAAGCGCTACTTTAGATAATTCTAAATTCTGTTTCAAAGGATTATTTCGAAATAAAGTGAAGGAGTGTTTAGACCATCGTAAGGTAAAATATTGTTTGTGTGGATTTTGAAAATTTCAAGTATCTGTCAGTTTTTTTAAGCGCTGGAAAAAAGTGCAACTTTAAATAATTACAAATTTTGTTTGCCTAGGATTAACTCGAAATGTAGTAAAGGGGGTTTTACAGATTTTGATAGTACCGTAGGGTAATGTATTGTTTAAGTAAATTTAAATAATTTCAAGTGTCTGCGAATTGTTTTTATATTTTTTTAAGCGCTCGAGGAAAAGTGCAACTTTAGATAATTACAAATTTTGTTCTCAGGGGATTATCAGAAAATGCAGTAAAGGGATGTTTTCACATTTTAACATTATCATAGAGTAACATATTGTTTGTGTTGTTTTGGAAAATTTAAAGTAACTGGTAGCTGTTGTTATATTTTTTAAGCGCTCGAGAAAAAGTACAAATTTTGTTCTCATGGAATTACCTCGAAATGTAGTGAAGTGAAGTTTGCAGATTTTGACAGTATCTTGAAGTAATATATCGTTTGAGTAAATTTGGAAAATTTCAAGTGTCTAGCATTTATTTTTATATTTTTTAAGCGCTCGAGAAGAAGCGCAACTTTGGATAATTCCAAATTTTGTTTAGAGGGATTATTTAGAAATATAGTAAAGGGGATTTTTACATTATCGTGGAGTTAAATAGTGTTTGAGTAGATTTGGAAAATTTCAAATATCTGACAATTGTTTTTAAACTTTTCTTAAGCGCTTGAAAAAAAGTACATTTTAAAATAATTACAGATTGTGTTCTCGGTGGATTATCTCAAAATATGGTAAAGGTATATTTGCACATTTTTATAGTATCATGGAGTAAAATATTGTTTGTGTTAATTTTGAAAATTTCAAGTGTCTGGCAGTTGTTTTTATATTTTTTTAAGCGCTTGAAAAAAGTACATTTTAAAATAATTACAGATTGTGTTCTCGGGGGATTATCTCAAAATATGGTAAAGGGGTATTTGCACATTTTTACAGTATCATGGAGTAAAATATTGTTTGTGTTAATTTTCAAAATTTCAAGTGTCTGGCAGTTGTTTTTATATTTTTTTAAGCGCTTGAAAAAAAGTACATTTTAAAATATTTACAGATTGTGTTCTCAGGGAATTTTCTCAAAATATGGTAAAGGGGTATTTGCACATTTTTACAGTATCATGGAGTAAAACCATGTCTGGTGTTAATTTTGAAAATTTCAATTGTCTGGCAGTTGTTTTTATATTGTTTTAAGCGCTTGAAAAACGTACATTTTAAAATAATTACAGATTGTGTTCTCGGGGGATTATCTCAAAATATGATAAAGGGGTATTTGCACATTTTTACAGTATCATGGAGTAAAATATTGTTTGTGTTAATTTTGAAAATTTCAAGTGTCTGGCAGTTGTTTTTATTTTTTTTACGCGCTTGGAAAAAAGTGCAACTTTAGATGATTACAAATTTTGTTTTCATGGGATTGGCACGAAATGTAGTGAAGGGGTGTTTGCACATTTTTACAGTAGAGTAAAATCTTGTTTGTGTAGAGTTACAAACAGTTTGTACACTCATATTTCCGTTTAAATTTAATTTAATTTTTTTGTGTTATTATTTTCCTTATAAATCCGCGTTCTCTTGACATGAGCACATTTTTTTTTCATCTTCCATTCCTGAAGTATTCAAATCAATAAGCAATCGCATCGTATGCATAAGTCACTTATAATTATTATGGAGCAATCCTATTAGAGTAAAGCAGGATAATATAATATTTCATTATCTGCTTAATTACGTAAATCCACTCTTGCAAACTCCTGTGCCATTAACTCCGAGAGATTAGCAGCGGATTATTTTAAAATAGATGTAAGAGCAGCGGGTTTCACATTTTCAGTTTATACATTATTTCTATTCGCAAGAATTTATGATCATCTGAGACAATCCGTAAAGACTTAAGACTGCATAATTTAACCGCTTTCCTTTATCTCCGTCGGCGTTCTAAGCTGCAGCGCAAAATTTATCAAAAAAAATACATAATCACCGCATGAGTCTTACAGCGATATAAACATTGTGCCTGCGTGTGTTTTTTTTATAATTATGAAATCAGAAAGGTTGCAACAAATTTACATTAACAGTAATTGTAGGGAATGCCAAAATGAACATTTTATGAAAAGTAATATTTTTTTGAGCGTACAATTTATATTAAAAACATCACCAAAAATCCTATTTACATTAGCATGTTGTCCACAACATAATTATTTGTTTGTATTGTACAAAATGGATCGAACTTCAGTAAATAAATAAATGAATAGAGTGTGGCATAGACATTATGAATGTTACAGGGTTGTGCGTATAATTTAAGTGTCTCGATAATAGAATTGATATTCAACAGAGAGAGAACATATTTATTTAGTAACTATACATCTATTTAAGTTCTAAATAATTTTTATTTATCAAGCGGTTTACAAATAAATTATTCCACCTACAGTATATTTAAGAACTTGATAAAGGGCCATCGACCGTGGGTCTTTCTTAAGTTCTTAAATTTATACAGGTTTATTATTTAGTATAGTATTACTAAGGGGGGCATCTGCTTATCGAGCAAGAATTATTATGACAAAAATGAAACCAACAGGCTATAAAAAAAAAATTGATACAACTCCTTACGCAATACGAAATCATTGAAATAATATTCAATAAATCCCCTTCTTCCACGACACATTTATCTACCGCCATTCGATTCCTTCGAGCACCCCCACGACTATAAAATGATAAGGCCCTTTCCGGTATTCGGCATTCTTTCAGACAGCAACGATGAATAATGGACAGATTGTTTCCGATAGGAGCAGAAAGACAGACCGACTACGGCCGCAAAGTGGGTGCAAAGTGCACGGAAATGGGCCGAATGCACGTCGCACATTATTTATGCACGCGACGGTTAAAGGTTCTTCATAAATAACCATAAATAAACTCGGAATGCCATAAATCGCCAATATGTACACAATAAATGGCTCGACGTTCGCCAGAATGATGATCATCCGGAGCCGGAAACAAACGAGGGCCCGTTTGTGTTTATAGCAGGCCATGAATCTTGTTTTTGGGATCGATTTTTTTTTTATTTAATACCTATTTTAGATTTCGAATTTATTTTTCAATTCAATACGTATATTGTTTAATATCGCAATTCCTAACACAAAAGTTATTAGCAGTAAACTCGTTTTATCAATTTTTCAAATAGCCATTTTAATGAATAAAAATGAAAGGTGGCTTTAAAGAACAATTTGTTGACATAACATATTTTATAATTACAATTATTATTGGTTTTATTATAACACTTTTGAATAATCCATGAAATATCCATGTGTTGCCCGGCGCATTCGCCATAATTACATTTCACTTCCCGTCTTCCTTGACTCAGTTACTTATCAATGTAGGATTTTTATATTTTGCAGAATATAGCTGCATCCTAGATCGTATTTCAGGAGAATATTTTTGATTCTACAGGGTGTCCCAAAAAAGTGTGACGTCATGATGATACATATTTTTAAATTAGAAGCTGTTTATTTTATTGCTTATTTGGGTGCCTTTTATCGTTACCTTCATGCCCTTAAAATTTTATTTAAATCGGATCAGTGATATCCGCATAAAAAAAATAAAAATTAGAAAAGAAAAACATCATTTATAAAAAATAAAAATGTATATTTTATTGCTTATTTGGGTGCCTTTTATCATTACCTTCATGTCCATAAAATGTTATTCAAATCGGATTAGTGATATCCGCATAAAAAAATACAAATTAGAAAAGAAAAAAATCAGTTTTGCACAATTGGTTAAAAAATTTATAAAAAATAAAAATGGATATTTTATTGTTTATTTGTGTGCCTTTTATTATTACCTTCATGTCCATAAAATGTTATTTAAATCTGATCAGTGATATCCCCATAAAAAAAATAGAAAAGAAAAAAATCAGTTTTGCACAATTGGTTAAAAAATTTATAAAAAATAAAAATGTATATTTTGTTGCTTATTTGGGTGCCTTTTATCATTACCTTTATGTCCATAAAATGTTATTTAAATCTGATCAGTGATATCCGCATAAAAAATTAAAATTAGAAAAGAAAAACATCAGTTTTGCACAATTGGTTAAAAAATTAATAAAAAATAAAAATTTATATTTGATTGCTTATTTTGGTGCCTTTTATCATTACCTTTATGTCCATAAAATGTTATTTAAATCAAATCAGTGATATCCTCATAATAAAATAAAAATTAGAAAATAAAAATATCAGTTTTGCACAATTGGTTAAAAAATTAATAAAAAATAAAAATGTATATTTTATTGCTTATTTGGGTGCCTTTTATTATTACCTCCATGTCCATAAAATGTTCTTTGAATAGGATCAGTGATATCCGCATAAAAAATAAAAATTAGAAAAGAAAAACATCAGTTTTGCACAATTGGTTAAAAAATTTGTAAAAATAAAAATGTATATTTTATTACTTATTTGGGTGCCTTTTATCATTACCTTTATGTCCATAAAATTTTATTTAAATCGGATCAGTAATATCCGCATAAAAAAATAAAAATTAGAAAAGAAAAAAATCAGTTTTGCACAATTGGTTAAAAAATTAATAAAAAAATTAAAATTTATATTTTATTGCTTATTTTGGTGAATTTAATCATTACCTTAATGTCCATACAATGTTATTTAAATCGGATCAGTGATAACCGCATAAGAAAGTAAAAATTAGAAAAGAACAAAATCAGTTTTGTACAATTGGTTAAGAAAATAATAACAAATAAAAATGTATATTTTATTGCTTATTTTGGGTGCCTTTTATCATTACCTTCATATCCGCATAAAAAAATAAAAATTAGAAAAGAAAAAAATCAATTGTGCACAATTGGTTAAAAAATTTATAAAAACAAAAAATGTATATTTTATTGCTTATTTGGGTGCTTTTTATCATTACCTTCATGTCCATAAAATGTTATTTAAATTGGATCAGTGATATCCGCTTAAAAAAATAAAAATTAGAAAAGAAAAACATCAGTTTTGCACAACTGGTTGAAAAATTTATAAAAAATAAAAATGTATATTTTATTGCTTATTTAGGTGCCTTTTATCATTACCATCATGTCCATAAAATTTGATTTAAATCGGATCAGTGATATCCGCATAAAAAAATAAAAACTAGAAAAGAAAAAAATCAGTTTTGCACAATTGGTTAAAAAAATTATAAAAAATAAAAATGTATATTTTATTGCTTATTTGGGTGCTTTTTATCATTACCTTCATGTCCATGAAATGTTATTTAAATTGGATCAGTGAAATCCGCATAAAAAAATAAAAATTAGAAAAAAAAAATCAGATTTGCACAATTGGTTAAAAAAATTATAAAAAAATTAAAATGTGTATTTTATTGATTATTTGGGTGCCTTTTATCATTACCTTCATGTCCATAAAACGTTATTCTAAGCGGATCAGTGATATCCGCATAAAAAATAAAAATTAGAAAAAAAAAATCAGATTTGCACAATTGGTTAAAAAAATTATAAAAAAATTAAAATGTGTATTTTATTGATTATTTGGGTGCCTTTTATCATTACCTTCATGTCCATAAAATGTTATTCAAAGCGGATCAGTGATATCCGCATAAAAAAATAAAAATTAGAAAAGAAAAACATCAGTTTTGCACAATTCGTTAAAAAATTTATAAAAATAAAAATGTATATTTTATTGCCTATTTGGGTGCCTTTCATTATTATCTTCATGGCCATAAAATGGTATTTAAATCGGATCAGTGATATCCGCATAAAAAAATAAAAATTAGAAAAGAAAAAAATCAGTTTTGCACAATTGGTTAAAAAATTTATAAAAAATAAAAATGTATATTTTATTGCTTATTTGGGTGCCTTTTATCATTACCCTAATGTCCATTAAATGTTATTTAAATCGCATCAGTGATATCCGCATAAAAAAAAATTAAAATTAGAAAAGAAAAACATCAGTTTTGCACAATTGGTTAAAAAAATTATAAAAAATAAAAATGTATATTTTATTGCTTATTTGGGTGCCTTTTATCATTACCTTTATGTCCATAAAATTTTATTTAAATCGGATCAGTGATATTCGCATGAAAAAATAAAAATTGTAAAAAAAACATCAGTTTTCCACAATTGGTTAAAAAATTTATAAAAAATAAAAATGCATATTTTATTGCTTATTTGGGTGCCTTTTATCATTACCTTCATGTCCATTATGTCATTTAAATTGGATCAGTGATATCCGCATAAAAAAATAAAAATTAGAAAAAAAAAATCAGATTTGCACAATTGGTTAAAAAAATTATAAAAAAATTAAAATATGTATTTTATTGATTATTTGGGTGCCTTTTATCATTACCTTTATGTCCATAAAATTTTATTTAAATCGGATCAGTAATATCCGCATAAAAAAATAAAAATTAGAAAAGAAAAAAATCAGTTTTGCACAATTGGTTAAAAAATTAATAAAAAAATTAAAATTTATATTTTATTGCTTATTTTGGTGAATTTAATCATTACCTTAATGTCCATACAATGTTATTTAAATCGGATCAGTGATAACCGCATAAGAAAGTAAAAATTAGAAAAGAACAAAATCAGTTTTGTACAATTGGTTAAGAAAATAATAACAAATAAAAATGTATATTTTATTGCTTATTTTGGGTGCCTTTTATCATTACCTTCATATCCGCATAAAAAAATAAAAATTAGAAAAGAAAAAAATCAATTGTGCACAATTGGTTAAAAAATTTATAAAAACAAAAAATGTATATTTTATTGCTTATTTGGGTGCTTTTTATCATTACCTTCATGTCCATAAAATGTTATTTAAATTGGATCAGTGATATCCGCTTAAAAAAATAAAAATTAGAAAAGAAAAACATCAGTTTTGCACAACTGGTTGAAAAATTTATAAAAAATAAAAATGTATATTTTATTGCTTATTTAGGTGCCTTTTATCATTACCATCATGTCCATAAAATTTGATTTAAATCGGATCAGTGATATCCGCATAAAAAAATAAAAACTAGAAAAGAAAAAAATCAGTTTTGCACAATTGGTTAAAAAAATTATAAAAAATAAAAATGTATATTTTATTGCTTATTTGGGTGCTTTTTATCATTACCTTCATGTCCATGAAATGTTATTTAAATTGGATCAGTGAAATCCGCATAAAAAAATAAAAATTAGAAAAAAAAAATCAGATTTGCACAATTGGTTAAAAAAATTATAAAAAAATTAAAATGTGTATTTTATTGATTATTTGGGTGCCTTTTATCATTACCTTCATGTCCATAAAACGTTATTCTAAGCGGATCAGTGATATCCGCATAAAAAAAAAAAATTAGAAAAAAAAAATCAGATTTGCACAATTGGTTAAAAAAATTATAAAAAAATTAAAATGTGTATTTTATTGATTATTTGGGTGCCTTTTATCATTACCTTCATGTCCATAAAATGTTATTCAAAGCGGATCAGTGATATCCGCATAAAAAAATAAAAATTAGAAAAGAAAAACATCAGTTTTGCACAATTCGTTAAAAAATTTATAAAAATAAAAATGTATATTTTATTGCCTATTTGGGTGCCTTTCATTATTATCTTCATGGCCATAAAATGGTATTTAAATCGGATCAGTGATATCCGCATAAAAAAATAAAAATTAGAAAAGAAAAAAATCAGTTTTGCACAATTGGTTAAAAAATTTATAAAAAATAAAAATGTATATTTTATTGCTTATTTGGGTGCCTTTTATCATTACCCTAATGTCCATTAAATGTTATTTAAATCGCATCAGTGATATCCGCATAAAAAAAAATTAAAATTAGAAAAGAAAAACATCAGTTTTGCACAATTGGTTAAAAAAATTATAAAAAATAAAAATGTATATTTTATTGCTTATTTGGGTGCCTTTTATCATTACCTTTATGTCCATAAAATTTTATTTAAATCGGATCAGTGATATTCGCATGAAAAAATAAAAATTGTAAAAAAAACATCAGTTTTCCACAATTGGTTAAAAAATTTATAAAAAATAAAAATGCATATTTTATTGCTTATTTGGGTGCCTTTTATCATTACCTTCATGTCCATTATGTCATTTAAATTGGATCAGTGATATCCGCATAAAAAAATAAAAATTAGAAAAAAAAAATCAGATTTGCACAATTGGTTAAAAAAATTATAAAAAAATTAAAATATGTATTTTATTGATTATTTGGGTGCCTTTTATCATTACCTTCATGTCCATAAAACGTTATTCAAAGCGGATCAGTGATATCCGCATAAAAAAATAAAAATTAGAAAAGAAAAACATCAGTTTTGCACAATTCGTTAAAAAATTTATAAAAATAAAAATGTATATTTTATTGCCTATTTGGGTGCCTTACATTTTTACCTTCATGGCCATAAAATGTTATTTAGATCGGATCAGTGATATCCGCATAAAAAAATAAAAATTAGAAAAAAAAAAAATCAGTTTTGCACAATTGGTTAAAAAATTTATAAAAAATAAAAAAGTATATTTTATTACTTATTTGAGTGCCTTTTATCATTACCTTTATGTCCATAAAATTTTATTTAAATCGGATCGGTGATATCTGCATAAAAAAATAAAAATTAGAAAAGAAAAAAATCAGTTTTGCACAATTGGTTAAAAAATTTATAAAAAATTAAAATGTATATTTTATTGCCTATATGGGTGCCTGTTATCGTTACCTTCATGTCCGTAAAATGTTATTTAAATCGGATCAGTGATATCCGCATAAAAAAATAAAAATTAGAAAACAATCAGTTTTGCACGATTGGTTACAAAAATTAATAATAAATAGAAATAGTGCTTCGTTAACAAAATTATACAGGGTACCTATTAAATAAGGTCTGGTGGTCACGTTAACCAAGTTGTTTAATTGATGTGTATTATACAGGGTGCCCAAAATTTATTGTCAAATTTTACAAATTTTAAAGCACTTTATTTTCCTTATTTTTAATTGGAGCCTCTGAATATTTTTATATCATTCTACGCGGGATTAAAAATCAAACATTTTTCGTAATTAATATTAATTTCTGACAAATTAAAACTTATTTGCACAAAACGCGTTTTAACAGTTATTCCACCTTCCGCTAATAACTTTATTTACATTCACCAAGGCCGTAATTACCGTCACGACATTGACCTACCTTTTGCACATAATAAAATTCTTACGCATCCCACCCTACAAAATCTTTTACGTTTTAATTTAATATAAATTTTAATAAAACACTTCACGCGGCTCCTGCAGCCTTCAGGAATTTGAATAATTCACGGGCAGAGATTAATTAGAAAAATTGGGACCCTTTTTGAACTCTAGAAAATTAATTATGCAAATTTCGCAGAGCCCGATGGTTTCCGGAAAGTAATTAGGTAATGTGAGCGTTTCGACGATTAAAAGGGAGCCGGTGAGAGGGAATGCTCTTTTAATGGTAATATTTACTTCAATTTAACAATTCGTTTAAGTAATTGATTTTTGTGTTATTGTTACGATTTGAATGCACGAGAAAAAAGTTGAGTGAAATATTTACACAGTTTTGTGTGCAAGCATGATATCCTGGTGGATATTATTTACCTACGGATCTCAATATCACTATTAATAATATTATTCATACTGCTGCAGTCGTTGTAAATGCAAATACAACATTTAATTTTGGGAGGGGCCGATAAATCGTAAAATATTTGTATGCAAATTCATTGGATGAAATAAACAAATATTTAATGAATCAATGAAGAGGGTAAAAAAGTGTACCGGGTGGCCCAAATTTAGATGTTTTTAATTGTTACCTTAAGAGCTATAAAAAAATCTAATATACACGTTATGGTCTGTTTTTCTGAAATAATAACAATAGCATAACAGGTCGTAGCTAACTTAATTAGTTTGAGAGATATCGGGCGTTTAAAAAAAATCTTCGAATTTGGGCCACTCCGTACATAAACACATAATAAATATACGAATAAATCTTTTAGTTACAAAAATAATTATGAATACCTATTTTTTCTTCTGGGTTTTGTTGAAGGAGCCCTGCGTGCGCCACTGCATTGAATGTGTATATAGCATAACAGGTGGTAGCTAACTTAATTAGCTTTAGAGATATCGGGCGTTTAAAAAAAATCTTCGAATTTGGGCCACTCCGTGCATAAAGATATAATAAATATACGAATAAATATTTTAGTTACAAAAATAATTATGAATACTCCTTTTTTCTTCTGGGTTTTGTTGGAGGAGCCCTGCGTGCGCCACTGCATTGAATGTGTATATGCTGTTTTATTTTGCACATATTTGTACTGTACTGAAATATTAAGAATTTTTTAAGATCGAGTGCATACTTATTCGATCTTACGGGAATATTTTTCGTTATCGCGAATAAGTTGGAACTTGTTCAGTAAGGGCTAACATGCTAATCCCTATATTATTTATTATTTCCATAAAAAAGTTTAATATAGTTTAAATATATTAAATGTAAAAATACAGTGGAAATTACAGTAAAAAAGTTTTAATCAAGATGAGCGACTTGTACCATTTCCCTCTATGATTTAATGATGGCGTATTAGAGGAACGGGGATGATATTATCAAGTAACGGGCTCAGTTTGTAAACACACACATACACCATCCCACCATCACACCATCACACAAAATATGGCCGTAAGATCTTATGATCGATAGCCAGTTGGACAAATTGCCTAACAAATACCATCCCCACTATTTCAATTATAACTTCTGACATCACAACAAAATGTTATTTCCGCAAATTCCATATCTAGTTTAAATTAGTTGTTCGAACAAATAATGACCGATTGTAATTATCTCCTGCAATAGTTCCAAGGCCTAATAACTATAACATTGCAACATTTCAGTCCCAGCGAATAGCTTCCAGCTAAATTAATACTGCAAACAAACATGTCCCCCCTATGGAGGGGAGAGCTTCTTCCTAACCACAATTTAATTGCTTAAAGTTCTCTACACACGATTATTACTAATAAAAAAAAATTTGATGTGGCCATCATGATACTTTCTCCGACTTGATGGTATCATAGCCATTTATATTTACGTTTTCATGGTTTATTTTCAATTGAAATCATATTTTAAATGTAAATCGAGCGTTTTGTAGAATCGGATGGAAGTGACGTTTAAAACGTCAAAATTATGAAAGATGGAAAAATTATACTTCAAATTCAAAAACTCAGTTTACTCAAAAACTAAAAAAAATCGAAAAAACTTATTCTTTATAAGTTGTTCATTTTAGCATTCTCTACAATTATTATTAACATAAATGTGCTGTAACTATTATCGTTTTATAATTATAAACCAAAAATTTAAAGAAAATAATATTTTTTTTTCTCGAATAAAAATGATTCTATGAAAAATGTTTTTAAGCAAAAGATGTTCATTTCTTTGCTGTCTTTAAAGATTGTTTAAATGTTTTTGTGATATTTTTCATATTTAAGAAAATATTGGCAGAAAACAAAAAACAGTTAAGGTAAACGCCCACTTCCTGTGTACGAAATTTTACCAAAAACTTTTCAGTTCTCCGGATTATTAAATAAGACGTATGTTCGAAGTTTCATACTAATTGCTCTATTAGTTTTTGAAATACAGCGCGCACAGACACACCAACAGAGAGGCACACATACACACACACAGACACATTTTTTTTTTCTTCCAGAAATTGTTGAAATGGCATCTAGGGACCCCAAAAGGGATATTTCCGTAAAAAAAATTTAAAAAAATCACGATCATAATACTTTCTCGTACTTCGTAACGGAGAAAGTAAAAAAGTCTCTCCTTATAAAATGTCACTTTCAAAAAAATATTTTTTGAAAGCCTGATCGACTTCGATCGATTGCCATTTGTACCTCTAATGAATTAACGTTTCAATACATTATTTTTTAAATGATTTCAAATGTGTTTGATATTAATTTTTTTTAATTTTGCTTCCGTTACAATTGGCTCACACTATGGCGAAGAAAATTTCAAGTAAGTGCCTCATCAATCGGTTCATTTCAATAAATTGTAATTTTATAATTAATAATAAACATGGCAAACCTTCTGTTTATGCCATTTACGTCACATGTTATTTTAAAACTTTTTTGATGTCATTTCTAGTGACATTATATACTTAGTTATCTAATCTAATTTTAATTGCAATTATACAGAGTTATCCCCATTTCATTAATTCACTTTATTTTAAGAATAAATTTATATAATTTCAATACGTGCATGTTTTTCGACTTTATGTTTTTGTATATATATCATGTATTTAAGTTAATTATTATTGTTCATTTTATGTAAAAGGTGTTTACCGTAATAAATATTATTATTATTATTATTATTATTATTTTTCAGGAAATCCCAATTTTTCAACGATGTTTGCCAATTTTGAATTTTGTCGATTTTGTCGTCTGTGGCGAATACAAAAAAAAATTCAGATAAAACTGTCTTATTTTTTCCCGGAGTATTCAAATCCGTACAAAAAAATGAGGGTTCCTATTTAACTTTTCTATTTCTCACCCCTACCCTCTAGGGGGTTGAGGGTAGTGGGTCGAGTTTCATATCATTAGATGTCCCCCTCCGAGGCGAACAAATTTTAATTATAATTTTTTTTTATTCGACGTGTAGTTTTCGAGGTATTTCAATGTCTTCACTTAAATTGAACACCCTGTATAAGACCAGCTGGCTTAGTAGTGTAGCGGGTAGAGCACGAGCTTCATCTGGAAATATCCATAGATGCCTGTCATTATTAATATTGTTAATATATACAGGGTGACTCACCTGAACCGCACATTAAAAGTATTTGGACTTCTAATTAATTTTTTGTACAGATATTTCCAGTATTTCCAGGGTGTGTTCTTTTCAAAGAAAATATTTTCAAGATTATACGACACCCGGTTATACCAGTTGACAACAACAATAAATCATTAAATAACATAATCTCCAAATTTAAGCGTTTTCGAGATATTTGACTTTTTTTAATTCATTGAATTTTCACAATTCACTCTCCGAGCAAAAAGAAAAATCGAAAGATTGTAATATTGGCTATAACAAGCCAATATCCGAAGGTACGCAGTGGTGATTTATTTTTGGAATTATAAAAGACAGTGTTCATAATTTCATACCACATTTAGTCAACTTTAAATTAAACCATGAAATATCGATTGTTTTAAATAGAACACCCTATATATTTTTATATATTCTGACGAAGATGTCAATTCTGCATTGATCTATACCAGCATTTTCCATCTTCTTTAATTTTCAAGATATTAAAAAAATATTTATTTATTGAACGCTTCTCGGTCGTCAATAAATGTGGTTTTAACATGATGGCTCACCAGCTCACTATTTATTTATTTAACGCTTCTCGGTCATCAATAAATGTGTTTTCAACAAGATGGCTCACCCGCTCATTTCAAAGTTTGCAGGCATATTTTCATGAACGATAGATTTGGTCGCGGCGGTTACTTGACCAACTAGAAATTAAATTTAATGAAATTATTCAAGTTTGTATAACTATAGCGCTTGTTTACGACTCAATGGATCGCTTATGTCATACTTAAATTCGAGATCAAGAACATTTTGAAAAACTAAGAAACAAAAGAAAATTTGAAAAAAACTCGTCCGATTTAGCTTAGAATTTGATTCCACTGTTATTTTTTGTTTTCTAGGCCCGCTTGATAAATTACATTCCCATTGTTTTTCTATTGCAGAGAATAATTTGGGCATCGAAATTTAATGGTTTAAACTTGCCTGAATGTAGTAAGAAATTGTGAACACACACATCTCTTCGATTCTATTTTGTTCCCAGATATGTATTTTTTATTTTTTTTAAACACTGCGTCAGTGTCACGATATTGTCATAATGTTTGTTATATTATTGTTTTTACTATTAATTAGTACAATAAAACGATTTGTATTGTTTTATTCTTTTTTTAATGGTAACTAGATGTAATAGTAAATTTTATAAATACGGGTGTTTTTCCTCATTATCTCATTAACTATTGAGAATTGGAAATATTTTCATTATTATTTTTAATTCCAAATTGTAAAACTAATGAAACCGTAAAGTCACGACCACACTTTTTAAATCACCCTGTATATTAGGGTGGAGTGAAAAAAGTTAATTTTTTTTTTCGGAAATGGGTACCCTGCAATGACTGTGTATGAGACCTAATAACAATTCTGTAAAGTATTTAATTTTTAAGACGTCATCTTGAGTCTGCACATTTGGCTTAAAGTTTGAAATTTTTGAAATTTTTTACATTTTTACAAAAAAAATGTAAGGCATTGTTTAACTATTTTGTGACTTCCCATCAAGCTTTTTTTTTGTTTCAAGTACTTAATTTTTTTTGTAAAAATTTCAAAAAATTTCAAACTTTAAGCCAAACGAGATGACGTCGTAAAAATTAACGCGGCCATTTTTCGTTCCGAAAAAGTGACCGCGCGGATGGGATTCGAACCCACGACCACGAGACCCGTAAGCAGGAGCACTACTCACTGGGCCACCGCGGCCCCTCGGTGGCAAATGTTTCTGAACTTTTTCAATCTCCTAAAAGTGTTATTATTTGTTCTAACTTTTCGTTCTGTTTGCATAAAATTATCCCAAAATGTACCAACGAATTATATTTAGCCTTTCATGGAATCCATCCCGAATTAATTTTGTGTCATTTTGGACATTTTCAAGTCAATAGCAAATGCTTTTGTATTTTTAAAGTCAGTAAAATTGTTACAACTTTACGCTTTAATGAAATAAAATTGTCCCAAAATGTAGTGATGAGATATATCTAGTGTTCTATGAAATACATCTCGAATAAATTTTAAATTATTATGGAAAGTTTAAAGTCTATTTCAATTGTTTTTGTAATTTTTCGAGCCCCTGAATGTGATATTATTTGTTATACCTTTCCGCTCTGATTACATAAAACTATCTTAAAGTTTTCAGAATTTTCTTCACATTTTTTTAGAATTTCTTAGACTTTTTCAGATATTTTTAGCTTTTCAACACTATTTTCAAAACTTTTTATTTGAGGAATTTTGTTAAGGACTTATTTACGGCTTTTTTGCAGGACATTTATGCAAGACTCTTTGGATTCTCTTTTTTAGGACAATTTCTTCAGATCTTTTAAGGGCTTTTTACAATGCTTTTTTTAAATTTTTTTGTTTTTCTTTATACATGTTATTTTCAGGGTAATTTTTTAAGACTGTTTTCACAGGACAATTTTTTTTGTTGATATTTCGGGATTTTTTCGGAATTTTCTTCATGACATATTTAGAATTTTTATTTTTTATGACCTTTTTTGGACCTTTTTAAGGACTTCTTCAGATATTTTTAGCATTTTCTTTTCAAGACAATTTTAAACCTTTTGATTTCAGGAAGTTTGTTAAGGACTTATATTAAGCCTTTTTGCAAGACATTTACTCAAGACTCTTTGGAATCCCTTTTTTAGGACAAATTCTTCAGATCTTTTAAGGGCTTTTTACAATGCTTCTTTTTAGGATTTTTTTGTTTATTTTTTAAACATGTTACTTTATGGGCAATTTTTCAAGACTGTTTTTACAGGACAATGTTTTTGTTGATATTTCGGGATTTTTTCGGAATTTTCTTCATGACCTATTTAGAATTTTTACTTTTCATGACCTTTTTTGGACTTTTTTAAGGACTTCTTCAGATATTTTTAGCATTTTTTTTTTCAAGCCAATTTGAAATCTTTTTATTTCAGAAATTTTGTTTAAGGACTTATTTTAGGCCTTTTTGCAGGACTTTTTTTTCAAGACCGGTATTTCTCTTTCAGGGCAATTTCTTCAGATCTATTTCAGGACCATTTAAACGACTTTTTCAGATATTTTTGGCATTTTTTTTTCAAGACTAGTTTCAAAACTTTTTATTTCTGGAATTTTGTTAAGGACTTATTTTAAGCCATTTTGCAGGATTTCTTTTAAGACACTTTGGGGTTTCTTTTTCAGGATAATTTCTTCAGATCATTTTAAGGACTTTTTACAATGCGTTTTTTTCAGAAATTTGTTTTGTTTATTGTTTAAACATGTTATTTTCAGGGCAATTTTTCAAGGACAATTTTTTTATGATATTCCATCAGAACTTTCTTTAGGACTTATTTTAGCTTTCTTTCAGGATTTTTAGGGACTTTTTTTCGAGATTTATTTCTGCTATTTTGTATGAAGAATATTTTTCAAGACTTTTCTTCGCGGCTTTTATCAAGAGTCTTTTTTCAAGACTTTCAGGACTCGGACTTTTTCGAGAATTTCTTAAGAACCTCTTGTTGACTTCTTTTCAGGATTCTTTTCTGAATTTTCTTAATTACATTTTTCGGGAATTTTTTTCAAGCCTTCTTTACAGAACTTTTTCGGTACTATATTTCAGGACATTTTTTATAGGATTAATTTTTAGGACTTCTTGTTCCGGACTTTTTTTCGAGACACGTTTTCGGACTTCTTTCAGGATTTTTTTAAGGACATTTATTTCTGGTGTTTTATATGAAGACTTAATTTTTCAGGACTCTTTTTGCAGTACTTTTTTCTTGACTCTTTTTCACAACTTTTTAACAGGACTCGTTTTTTTTGCCAGAACTTTTATTAGGGACTTTTTCGGACTTTTTAATTAGGACTATTTTTAGAAATCTTTTTTAAGACTTTATTATTCAGGACTTTTAATAGATTTTTTTGGGACTTTTTAATCAGGACTATTTTTAGAAGACTTTTTCAAGACTTTCTTGTTCAGTGCTTTTATCAGGTTTTTTGAGGACTTTTTAATTAGCACTATTTTTAGAAATCTTTTTTAAGACTTTCTTGTTCAGGACTTTTATTAGATTTTTTAGGACTTTTTAATCAGGACCAACTTTAGAAGTCTTTTTTTAAGAGTTTCTTGTTCAGGGCTTTAATCCGTGTTTTTGAGGACTTTTTAATTAGCACTACTTTTGGAAATCTTCTTCAAGACTTTCTTGTTCAGGACTTTTATTACATTTTTTTTAGGACTTTTTAATCAGGACTATTTTTAGAAGTCTTTTTCAAGACTTTGTTATTCAGGACTTTTAATAGTTTTTTTGGGACATTTTAACCTCTTCACGCCCAGGTTCGCCACATGTGGCAACAAGCAAAAAATGAAAACAAAAACATTGTACAAAAAAAATTACTTCTTTAGCGCCATCTATATAATATTTTTTCATTTTTTTGCATAAATGGGAAAGTTTGTGACAGTGAAATCATATTTCGTAGAAAAAGACAGACAACAACAAAGAAGTAATTTTTCATCAAACCTGGGATTAAATCAAAGCAGCATGGGCGCGAAGTGGTTAATCAGGACTATTTTTAGAAGTCTTTTTCAAGACTTTCTTGTTCAAGACTTTCTTGTTCAGGGCTTTTATTAGGTTTTTTGAGGACTTTTTAATTAGCACTGTTTTTAGAAATCTTTTTTAAGACTTTCTTGTTCAGGACTTATATTAGATTTTTTTAGAACTTTTTAATCAGGACTATTTTTTTCAGGACTTTCTTGTTCGGGGCTTTTATTAGTTTTTTCAGGATTTTTTAATCAGGACTATTTTTAGAAATCTTTTCCAGGACTCTTTTTTACCTTTTTTTTAGATTTTCAGTAAACTTACGGTGAAGATTATTAGAATTTGAAACATAATTTGTCATTTTTACCTTTCATAATTTTGTCGCTTTAAACGCCATTACCACTCGATCTTGTGAAACGTTCGATTTAAAATATGATTTAAATTGAAAATAATGAATAAATCTATAAATATAAATAACTATTATACCATCAAATCGGAGAAAATAACATCACCATTTTTTAACATCGCAAATGAAGCAGAAATGGCAGTTGACGACTGTTTTTCAAAAAACGCATAAGTGCGCCTTCCTTACTCTCGAAACGCGTATATAGATGGTCAATGATTTAATTTTAATTTTAATTTTTTTATTCACTTCAAATAAAAATCTAAATTTATGTTTCAAAGTTAAGCTAAACTCACTGTCGTCATCGTTTTGTGTTATTTATAAACCTCAAATTAACACGTGTATAAAGAGCCAAAAGACCGCTGGTCGATAGCCCACGTAGTAACCATAATTATTGGAATTAAATAGTGGTCCATATAATTCAAATTTTTAAATGCTAATAATTGTATTCTTCTAAAATATTATAATCGTTAGTGGCTTAATGGCTAAAGTTGAAAAAACACTAATAAAGATATTTATAATATATGCGTATAATTTAATATTTGTTTTTTTCTAATAAATCATTTATTTTTATTTTGTACGCTTTGCATGACTGATCGTGTCGATTATGAAATGTTCCGTTTTTTTTTTAATTTAATTGTCATTTATCTACAATCAAGCGTGGATTTTTTTTAAATTTAAATTTTAAGCGTTTTATCAATACTTTGATTTAATCCGCATTTTTTTAAACATTAAAAAATTGAAATTTTAATTGAATGCAAAAATTACCACAAAATTTCCATTAACGGTTTCCTTTCTTGAAACACTTGTTCCAGCCGATGAAAAGAAAATAATTGAAGCACTATCCCTCGCACAATTTAAACAGCGTCTGGCGCGCGTCGGGACGCGGTTGGGCGCGTAGCCATCGAACGGATGGCGCGAACGAGACTGAGGAGGCGAAGAGCGACGCCGGCCGGTGAGCAGCGCCGCGACGCTCCGCTCTCGTCCCCGCGGTACGTGTGTGCGCGCTCTCTCTCTCGTTCCGCGCGAATTTATTGTCTATTAAATTATTAAATTGGACGTTAGAACCGTCGCCCCCTTTTTCACTGACCGCACCAGGATTTCTCTTTCCAGCCCTCAACGACAAAAAATTACGAACGGGGGTGAAAACATCAAGTCCCGAGCCACCTCTCCACTTGAATAATTTGCGAACGCGAGGGACACGGCTGCAGGCAATTTCCTCGCAATTTACAACTGGAATATGTGCCTGATGACGAATAATAAGGTATTTATTCTTCATAAAAAAAAAAACATAATTAACCCTTACGTTCTGACCTGTATTCTAAAACAGTTGCTTTAATTAAAAGTAAATGTTGTTTTATAATAGTAGTAACTTCCCGCATTCTACTAATTTGAACCGAATTTCTAAACCTTCGAACATTAATTAATAATCATTCATAACTGCCAATATTATCTATAGATGGCGTTGATGTGCACTTTAATCCAAAAATTATCAGTTAAAATTATAGCCCTGAATAAATTTATTTAATATAATAGCAGATGCTTAAATAAAAAACAATAAGCTTTTAAATTGTATATTAATTAATATATATTCATAAATTTGTGCCTTTGTTGTAAAGTTATTTATGTTTAAGTAAATCTAAACTTTAGGCTTAGATATAATCGATAAACCAATACACAAATCTCCAAACAGAAATCTAATTTATTAGGGATAAATCATTCAACCGTCAATCCACGTCACTTTGTACAAGCAGGTAAATCACGTGCAAATTCGACGAGATAAGATTGGCAGGGGACGCTTTCTGCTGCACCCTCGTTACTCTCTCACTCAGGCCCATTCAGACCCACCGCACGGTCCATCCATAACGCGCCTTCGTACTTTTAATTTTCGCCTGCGAACTATAAAACACTCCGGCGCGAAATTAAATCATCCCAGTCGACTGTATATATTTATAAAAAGGGGATAACATAGGGGAGCGTAAAGTCTAAATTTAATCTGCATTTATTAGGACGGATGGCTCGACTTTATTAAGCTGATGTATCAGCCCGAGCGCGCCTCGAGGACGCCCACTAGAATTGCATTATGTTTTTATTGCATCTTGGCGGAGGCGCCGGGCGATTAATTGCAAATTTAGGCGGGCGACTTCTCAATTTCTCAAAAATGCGCAGCCCGTTATGGCCGCCACCTAAATCTTCCTGAAAGGTGTAATCGCCTTCGGAAATAATGAGACCGGATAAATTATGCTTAGGGATAAGAAATATTGCTTCAAATAAAATAAAAAATGATTGTAATTATTTTTCCATCTGTATTCTTGCTCTTTTGTAAAGCAAATGAAAGAAGTCAAAAACTTGCAGACAACAAAAAATAATCAGACTACTAAGTCTGTAGTGTATCTAAAAATTGGAAGAAAGGGTGGACCCTATCCTTTAATCCAAATAATTGAAGACCCAAATTTTCACAAAAACGCAATTATAAACATCCAAAATCTACATTTCCTTACTTTGAATATTCATTTGCACCCTCTATTTTTATTGTACTGATTATATTTTTAATTTTAATTTTTTGCGAAAAGTGTAATTTTGGTGGCTTGGAAAAAATATAAAAACAAGTGCTATCAACTTAAATCGCTGAAATTATTCAAAATATTTATTGGAGATTATGCTATCGTAAAGAATACATTCACACCATCACCAGATTTTGTGATAATTACACGTGATCAGAGCTTTAAATTGCTAAACATTGTTATAATTTTGGTGGCTTGAAAAAATATTAAAACAGCTGCTATCAACTCGAGTTTCGCCAAGATTACTCAAAATTAATTGGAGATTATGATTTCGTAAAGAATACATTCACACCATCCCCAGATTTTGTGATAACTACACGTGATCAGAGTGTGAAATTGCTAAAAATTGTTATAATTTTGGTGGCTTAGAAAAAATATAAAAACAACTGCTATCAACTTGAATCTTGCCAAAATTACTCAAAATTTATTACAGATTACGATATCGTAAAGAATACATTCACACCATCACCAGATTTTGTGATAATCACACGTGATCAGGGGTTGAAATCGCTAAACATTTCTTAAACGAAAACACAGAGTTTTCAAATTCTTCTAGCAAAGTGTTGTTCTTATAAAAATATGTAGGCTAAAAAATTTTTCGTTAAATTAATTTCTGGTGTTTTAAAGATAACTTTTGAACTAATGACCAGAATTCTAAAATACTTTCAGCATATTTAAATAAAACAGTTTCAGTCAAGGAATTTGCGCCAATAGGTAAATAATGCATTTCTAATTTGCCATTAAAACAATTGCCACATTCTGGGTCAAAAAAAAATGGCAGCCACCTTAACTTGAACTAGAAAAACGAAAAATGCATTAAACAATTTGAAAAATTCTAAAAATTTAATTAGTCAAGGAATTGGCGCCAATAGCTCAAAATCTATTGAAAAATAATGCATTTTTAATTTACCATAAAAACAATTGCCACATCCTGGGTCAAAACAAAATGGCAGCCAACTTAACTTAAACTAGAAAAATGCATTCAACAATTTGAAAAATTCTAAAAATTTAATTAGTCAAGGAATTTGCGTCAATAGCTCAAAATCTATTAAAAAATAATGTATTTCTAATTAATCATAAAAACAATTGCCACATTCTGGGTCAAAACAAAATGGCAGCCATCTTAACTTGAACTATAAAAACGAAAAATGTATTCAACAATTTGAAAAATTCTAAAAATTTAATCAGTCAAGGAATTTGCGCAAATAGCTCAAAATCTATTTAAAAATAATACATTTCTAATTTACCATGAAAATAATTGCCACATCCTGGGTCAAAACAAAATGGCAGCCATTTTAACTTGAACTAGAAAAACGAAAAATGCATTCCACAATTTGAAACCTTCAAAAAATGTAATCAGTCCGGGAATTTGCACCAATCGCTCAAAATCTATTGAAAAATAATGCATTTCTAATTTACCATAAAAATAATTGCCACATTCTGGATCATAACAAAATGGCAGCCACCTTTACTTAAACTAGAAAAACGAAAAATGCATTCAACATTTTGAAATATTCTAAAAAAATTAATCAGTCAACGAATTTGCGCCAATAGCTCAAAATCTATTGAAAAATGATGCAGTTCTAATTCACCATAAAAAAAATTGCCACATCCTGGGTCGAAACAAAATGGCAGCCATCGTAACTTGAACTAGAAAAACGAAAAATACATTCAACAATTTGAAAAATTCTAAACATTTAATCAGCCAAGGAGTTTGCGCCAATGGCTCAAAATCTATTGAAAAATAAAGCATTTCTAATTTACCATAAAAACAATTGCCATATCCTGGGTCAATACAAAATGGCAGCCACCTTAACTTGAACTAGAAAAACGAAAAATGCATTCAACAATTTGAAAAATTCTAAGAATTTAATCAGACAAGGAATTTGCGCCAATAGCTCAAAATCTATTGAAAAATAATGCATTTCTAATTTACCATAAAAACAATTGCCCCATCCTGAGCCAAAACAAAATGGCAGCCACATTAACTTGAACTAGAAAAACGAAAAATGCATTCAACAATTTGAAAAATTCTAAAAATTTAATCAGTCTGGGAATTTGCACCAATAGCTCAAAATCTATTGAAAATAATGCATTTCTAATTTACCATAAAAATAATTGCCACATCCTGGGTAAAAACAAACTGGCAGCCTTAACTTGAACGAAAAATGCAATTTGGAAAATTCTAAAAATTTTATTAGTGAAGGAATTTGCGCCAATAGCTCAAAATCTATTGAAAAATAATGCATTTATAATTCACCCTAGAAACAATTGCCACATCCTAAGTCAAAACAAAATGGCATATATTTTAAGTTGAACTAGAAATACAAAAAATGGATTCAAAAATTTGAAAAATTCTAAAAAAATTAATCAGTCAAGGAATTTGACCCAAAAGCTCAAAATCTATTTAAAAATAATTAAATTCTAATTAACTATAAAAATAATGACCGTATCTTAGATCAAAACAAAATGACAAAAATCTTAACTTGAACTGGGAAAACGATTTGTGAATAAGTAAAAAAAATATGACTCAAGAAATTTACTTCTAAAACTCAAAATCGATATAACAATAAAACAATAATGTGTTTACAATTTTCCATTAAAACAATTGCCACATCCCGGGTGAAAACAAAACCACAACAATGCAAACTCGACCTGGAAAAACGAAGTTCAACGGTTCGAAAAATTCCAGAAAGTTTATCAACCAAAAAAATTGCTCGAAAAGCTCAAAATCAATAAAAGTATAATGCATTTCTGATTTCCCAACAAAACAATTCCCACATCCTTGGTGGAAACAAAACGGCAACAATCCAAACTTGAATTAGGAAATCAAAAATGCATTCAACGGTTTAAAAAATTGTAAAAAACGCGATAAATTTTTTCAAAAGCAACAATGCGTCTCTGCAATCAAAGCAATTGCCATAATCTAAGAAGAAACTAAATGTTAACAATCCAAACGTTAACTGGGAAAACGAAATATGCATTCAACGGTTTAATTTTTTTTTAAATTTAATTAACCGTTACATATTCTTTAAACCCCTAAAATCCATGAAACAATCAAGATTCTCTAATTGGCGATCAAAACAATAAAAGAAAGTAAACGTTAACAATCAAAACGTAAACCAGAAAAACGAAAAATGCATTCAGCGATTTGAATCATTTTAAATAAGTTATCAACCAAGGAATTTACGCCAAAAACTTAAAATCAATAAAACTATAATGTATTTCTGATTTTACAAGAAAACAATTGCCATATTTTAGGTGGAAACAAAACGGCAACAATACAAACTTGAACTGGAAAAATGAAAAATGTTTTCAACGATTGAAAAAATGTATTTGATGAATTTCCTTTAAAAGCTCAAAATACATAAAACTAAAAAAACGAAAAATGCATTCAGCGATTTGAATAATTTTCAATAAGTTATCAACCAAGGAATTTACGCCAAAAACTCAAAATCAATAAAACCATAATGTATTTCTGATTTTACAAAAAAAAAACAATTGCCATATTCTAGGTGAAAACAAAACGGCAACAATCCAAACTTGAACTGGAAAAACGAAAAATGTTTTCAGTGATTGAAAATAATCTAAAAAATTTAATCATTTAACGAATATCTCAAGATACATAAAACAACAATGCATTTCAAATTTCAGTTAGAAACAATTGCCTCATCCTCGGTGGCAACAACTTAAACTTGAACTAGGAAAACAAAAAAATGCATTTTTGAAAAATTCTAAATTAATTATCAGTCAAGGAATTTGCGGCAAAAGCTCAAAATCAATTAAACTATAATACATAACTGATTTTCCATCAAAATAATTGCCACATCCTAGGTGGAAACAACACTAGAACAATCCAAACTTGAACTAGGAAAACAAAAAAAAAAGTTGTTTATGGAGGAGGCTTCTGCTTCGTTATACATGTTGTAAATATAATAAAAACACTTTTACTTTGTTGGTATAACATAAAGTTATGAGTTGCCGAAACTATAGTCAACAATAAAAATTTATGTTATACAAAAAAAAAATGTATTCAACGGTTTAAAAAATTCTAAAAAAATGTAATCAACTGATGATTTTTTTTAAGTTTAAAATCCACAAAACAACAACGCGTCTCTGATTTGTAATCAAAACAATTGCCATATTCTAAGAGGAGACTAAACGTAAAACAATCTAAATTTAAACAGGAACGAAGAATGTTTTCAACGATTGAAAAAATTCGAAAAAATTAATAATTTGATGAATTTCCTTTCAAATGTATTTCAGATTTTAGATAAGAACAATTGCCACATCCTAGGTGGAAACAAAAGCGGCAACAAGCCAAAGTTGAACTAGAAAAACGAAAAATGCATTCAACGATTTAAAAAATTCCTAAAAATTATAATCAACTCAATTATTCTCGAAAAGCTTAAAATCCATCAACAATGCGTCTCTGATTTTCGATCTAAACAATTTCCATATTCTGGGAGGAAACAAAGTGGCAATAATCAAAACTTAAACTGGAAAAACAAAAAATGTATTTGAATAATTTATTTCTTTACCTCCGTTTTTTGGCATTGAAAGCATAATGTATGATACATTGTTAAATTTGTAATAAAAAATTATTCAATGTACAAGGAGTTTCTACTTTTGTCGTCATATAAAAAAAAAATAAGTTGATGATGATTTCTCGGAAATGAAACATTGGATAAAAAATTTGAAGAGGCCATTTTGTAGAGCTTAAAAAGTGACAACAACAAAGTACCATTGGTTTTTTTAATATCTTTTAAAATGAATACAAAAATTGGAAGAATCATAAATTAGAAAAATTGCATTTTTTTGAAAATTTCGAAAACAATTAACAATCATTAATTTCTGCGATTAGCATGTAAACATACTCTGAATAGTGCAACGTTTTCCTAATTTTAGCCACCCTGTATCTTTTACCGTTTTCAAGATCCCCATGCTGTACATTCTTATCTTGGACACGGTGTACATCAAGAAACTAATTCAAATTCTGCAATTATTCAATAATATCTGTACATTGGTCAATTCAGGCTTTTATACAACTATTGTGATTAGAGGATAGAGTTCGCTCACCCCACTTCTGGTTATTTTTATGTAAACTATTAATCTTTGTTTGTGGTATTTTATTTTTTAAATGGTTCTATCAAAATAACAGATAAAATGATCATTACAAGAGAAGATTTATAGTTTCTGTAAAAATTCACAAGCCAATGTTTTATGCACCGTAATCAAAAACAATGTTGATCGGAGGATCATTAAAATTTCAATTTTCATCTATCCGATGAGACTAGTGTTACTGATAAATTGAGAGTAGTAATCTAAGAATGTTTAGAATCATTCGGTGTTTTAAATATTTACTACAACTTACTTATAATGTTTATCAAAAGGCACTTCAAATTCAATCATATCGTTTTTTTTTTTTTAATTTACGATAAGATAATCTACTAACCAGAATAATTGAATTTGTAGAATCGTTTTTTTATCCATATCAATATTTTGGTCAAAAAAGTCTATCCACGGTGGGTGCTTATTTTAGCAGTCGGTTAAAATTAATCACGTATCGGCTAAATTTTTTCGCGTATTCCACGAAATATTTCTAATTTCCTGTCGTTTACGTCGAAAACGTGCCGCGAGTTCCAGCCGATGCCATTCAACCATGAAAAGGGGTAGCGCAAAAAATTTTACGTTCCGCCAACCCTTCACGGTTAGGAGTGGGAAATAATCACCTGCAGGGCTGCATTGATAATTCGCGTGATTTATTAAATTGATTCGGCAAAATGAAAGGAATTTAATTAAAAACAATTTGCTGATATAAAATGTAATTCTGCATTTTGTACGTTTCTCTGTTTCAATCACGCAAACACTCACATACAACTTTAATATTCCAAATACTTTTAAAATTAATTTAGTCAATTCATCTATGATTTAAAAGCCAAACATTTAGAATTAATTAATATATACTAAACACGTAAGCTCCAAAATCACGTTTTTTTACCATACTTTCAAAACGCTTATAGATGGCGATTTTAATTTTATTATGAAAAATCACAAATAATTCAGGAAATATACCATTCAAATTTCAACCCTCTAGAACAGGGATCTCCAAACTACGGCCCGCGGGCCGCATTTGGACCGCGACCTCAACGAGTCCGGCCCACGACAAGCAATTACATTTTGCGTAAACGTCACATTTAAAAAATTTATAACGATTTTTCGTTATAGATTTTGAAATGAGTTATAAAATTGATTATATCTTGACCCACTAGATTATAAAGAATTGTACATATGGCCCGCATGGAAAAAGTTTGGAGACCCCTGCTCTAGAACAACCCCTTTAAAAAAGGGTTGCCAACCCCTCAAAAAAACAAAAAAACGATAAATATCATTTTTTCCCGAAAGCCGGAAATGTCCCCTAGGGGCCCGTGAAAACCGAAATTTTTTAACTCACCCCTAGACTCGGGGGTGAATTTTTGAAAATCGATTTTTTACGATGCAGAGGTTCGCGCCAAACCTATCTCCTCCCAGGATTTTTGAGTTGGAGGATTCAAATATGGCTCAAAAATTCCCCAATGCATCGCGACACAATGTTCGCTGTCGCACGTTCCCATGAAAAATTCCGTTGCAACCCATCAAGCGTTTTTCTAAAAAATCACATTTCGGACGCTTCCGGAAAAAAGGGTGGGCTTCCCCTTATGGTCACGACTCCGAATTTTATAGAGTTTTGTAGAACTAACTCCTCTCTATATTTTATGTTTCTTACAAATTTTTGATATCTCTAACCCCCCAGAAGTTATTCAAAGAAAACCACCCCCAATTTCAATAACAAAATTTTATAGCGGCCATTTTTCATCTCATGCAAGAAATTTAAACGACATGCCATTTGGAATTGCATTTTGCGTGGAAAAGGTAAGAACTATATTTTTAGTGGGGCGCACTGTTTACGATCTACGGCCGATTTTTGAATGTTTTGCGGGAATTTTTCGAAGAATTTTGCGTTTTTTTTTTTCGAAAATTAAAAATGGCATATCACTCACCGATTTAATCCGTATCAAAGAACCCCATAAAGTTTTTCGATCCGATTTGTGGTTTTCGAGATATGACGTTGTATACGGAAGGAGGAAGCGAAATTTAGCAGCGGGGCACAATTTTTTTTCTCCAATCGGAAATCGGATTACACCACCGGAAAGCCCTTCTCAAGCCCAACAGAAAATCCACATAAAATTTCTCGATCAGACCCCTCCTTTTAATTTTAAAAATTCATTAAACTTTTATTTATTTTGCCGGTAAATATTTTCGATCGTTTTAAAATGAATTTTTCTATTCCTTTTTAAATCACGAATCTAACGACGGATTATCATTGCGGTATTGTGTGTATGTAAAGCAAACTTTGAATTTTTTAAATCGCCCGGTTATTAACCGAGATATGGATTTTTGAATTATTGTCGTTTTTGAACGCTGAAAATTTTTCCCCTAAAAATCAATTTCGAAAAAAAATAATTTTCAGGAGGGTTAGAACAGTGAAACTTTGGGGAATCATTAAGCGTTCCATTTGAAGCAGACCACCAAAGTTTGGTAACATTTCGGTCACCCTGTCAGCCCCACCAGCCGCAACGGGGTGCCAAAGACCAAAAATCAGTAGCGGCCTAAATTTTGTTTGTATGTTGGTTTGTAATGTATATACGCTTCTCAGATGCTCACCAAATAATTTGAGGCCCAAAATGAAAAAATAGTTATTTATGCAACAAGTGAGTAAAGTAATACTTTTTTTCACTAGTAGGAAAGATTGGCAATTCCTACAAGTGAAAAAAAGTTGCTTTACTCTCGAGTTTCATACATTTTTTCTACGTCCGTAACTTTAAATAAATTTATAAATTTGATAAAACCTTAATCAATCTTTATAAGTAATAATACTTGTTTTAAATAAAGAAAATAATAATAATCATTAATTTGTCTTGATCGGAAACGAATGTTTGATATTTATCGGCGGAATTCGCGGCGTGTTGCGAAGCGTTCATGACACACTTTGCGCAAACAATTTTTTAGTTGCGTTAAAAAATGAACCGCTACGGCACTTTTTTTCACGCAAAAGAGTGAAAAAATGAACCGTTATGGCACTTTTTTTCACGCTACTTGGAGGGTTCAGGAATCACATATTTTATGAACGCAGATTAATGAAAAAAACTGTACATTTTATAACGGACGTAGAAAAAATAATATATTGAATACTTGTTGTGCTACTTTCTTGATGGAACCATATTTTCAAGTTGGGTAAAGTAAAACGCTTATTTTGTTCCATAATTTTATTTTCAGTTGCCTTTGAAAAGTTAAACTTTGAAAATGATCCTAACCGATCGAAACACGTGTCAGGCAATTGATTCGATCGGTTAACTTTTCAAAGTTTAACTTTGAAAATGATCCTAACCGATCGAAACACGTGTCAGGCAACTGAAAATAAAATTATGGAACAAAACTTGAAAAAAAATAAGCTTCTTCCTGTTAACGTCCGAGTGCTTTCCAAACAGCAAATTAAGAAATGCATTGATAGTGCATTGTCATATTTGACAGATGTCATAGAAAATGGGGTTACCACCAGATTACATTTCCGAAGTTCCTCGACGCGTGTGGTAATGTTATAACGCCACCAAGAGGTTTGCAGGGCACTAAGCCCCTTTCCGTGGGTGCGCCACTGATTCCACTAAATCTATCAAACTTTTCCGGTCGTAGTAAGATTTACTTTCGTTGATGTTACGAAAACTTCAATGTTTCAATTATTCATCATCCGAGTTCAGGGAATAAAATTCCTTAACAATAAATATTTCAAAATAAAATTCCGAAGGTTCGACAAACAAGAATTACCTTTACATTTTAATGTGGGAGCGTATGCAACCGACGATACTCTGGCCACCTGTGCGAGCGCTGGAAACCGTGGATACGCCGCCGGTTGTTTTAAACAACCCTCGGGGGAACACCGCCGGGGCATATCGATCACTGCTGGTGTTTGTTTGTATCGTGACATTTCCCTTCGGATGTAAAGCGAAGGGACGCGCTCTTAATCAAGGAGAATGCCGGACGTGATCAGGAACGGTTCCGTAGAGATTGACCTCAAGCTGCACGGAGATAAAGTAAGTCCATCAGAGTATTAAAAAAAAACACCATCCACTAATTGATCCGAACTTCGGACTGTCAAAACTGTCAGAGTGATTTATCTATTTTTTGTTGGGTTTTTTTGATTGTAGATCAAATTGGAGTCGCGTTCCTTATCTAGAGAAAGCTCCGCTTCCTCGAGATCGGCCTACCTTGCCCAAGGGCCTTCGCGCCCCGTCTCCGCCGTTCCTGCTTTAGCCCTTTACAACGACAAGGTACGTACTTAACGTCCTGATGAAATCCTTTATTATCACAATAAATACGGATTTAATCCCGCACAGGAGGACTACGACGAGGGCTATAGGTCGCGGCGGCCCTATTCCGCCGACAATTTCCCTCCAGCGAAGGCCGATTCATCCGTGGAAGGTAACATTAAACCCGCTCCCTCGAAACGGTTTTTAATGACTGATTTCCAGAGCTTCCCTCCTCCGAATTGCTGAAGAGCCTAATTTCTGAGCCGATCGTGTCCTGGAGGAACGGTTTAGACTCGCGCCAGATGAAACTGAGCGCTAATTACAAATCCGACGACGACGTTTTAAGCGCTCCCTGCCAATTAACTCCGGGATTAACCGGGAAGCCCCCGCTGCCCGCGAAAAGGGAAAAGAAACCGGAAAAGGACGTCAGATTCGAGGACATGGAAGAGGGATCGAGCTACGCGAAGGAGCTCGAGGAGATCGCGTCCCGATTATCGGAGATCGAGAGCGGGAATATGAGCACGCCCGATTTAATAGCGGACAATCAGATACAGTACCAGAACTGGATCGGCGAGGATCGGGTAGTGGAGGACGCCGAGAAGCAGACGAACATGATCCTGGAGAAGCTGCACGAGCAACAAAAAGAACTCGACGTTGATGAACAGCGGAACGAAATCACGCACTTGGATTGTGAATCCGATGGATGTTTAAATCCCCGGAAAAATTCTTCGACTATAACTTTTGAAAAATTCTTCGCGGAAGTCCCACCCATAGATTTGCAGAGTGAGAAAATCATCACTTTATCCGAGCGCCCTCTTGAAAGGCCTAAGAATAATCGCGCGAGTCCGAAAAAGCGTTTCGAGGTTAAGCCTAAAGCGAATGTGAAATTTTCGCAGAAGGCAATTGAAAGGAAGCCGGAGCCGGTTAAAGGAAAATTCGTTCCGAAGAGTATGCGTTCGGTTAAAGATTGCGTGGAGAGAGCTGCTCCGTTAGACGAAGAAGACTCGTGGATGTCTAGGCCGGTGGAGCCAGAGGTTTTTAAAAGTGGGAAAGATGAAGGAAGGAAGGTTGAGAAGGAAACGGAGCAGGTTGCTTCTTCGGCTATTGATGGTGATGATGATGACGATGATGAAATTGCTGCGATTTTAGAGGTGCTCGAAGCTGAAAGCCAAAAATCACGTAAGTTGTATTTTTTGCACTGCTTTTGCTATCATTTTAAAAAATGGTGATGTGGCCATCATGTTACTTTCTCCGACCTGATGGTATCATTTATATTTACGCTTTCATGTTTTTTTTTCAATTGAAATCATATTTTGAATGTACATCGAGCGGATGAAACTGACGTTTAAAACGTAAAAATTATGAAAGATGGAAAAATTATCCATCAAATTCAAAAACTCAGTTTACTCAAAAACTAAAGAGATTTAGAAAAAACTTATTCTGTATAAGTTGTTCATTTTGGCATTCTCTACAATTATTATTCACATAAATTTGCTGTAACTATTATCGTGTTATAATTATAAACCAAAAATTAAAAAAATAATAATAATTTTTTTTCTCGAATAAAAATGATTTTATGAAAAATATTTTCAAGCAAAAGATGTTCATTTATTTGTTGTCTTCAATGTTTGTTTAAATGTTTTTGTGATATTTTTCATATTTAAGAAAATATTGGCAAAAAACAAAAAACAGTTAAGATAAACGCCCACTTCCGGTGTACGAAATTTTACCAAAAGCTTTTCAGTTCTTTAGATTATCAAATAAGACGGATGTTCTAAGTTTCATATCAATTGATCTATTAGTTTTTGAGATACAGCGCGCACAGACAGACACACACACACACACAGACACACACACACACAGACACAAAAAAAAAATTCCAGAAATTGTCGAAATGGCATCTAGGGACCCCAAAACGGATATTTCCGTTAAAAAAATTTTGAAAAAAAAATCACGATCACAATACTTTCTCGTACTTCGTAACGGAGAAAGTAAAAAGGGAGTCTTTCTCAAAATCACATTTTTGATTATTCTAGAACTTGTTATACATAAAGGTATATATTTTTTATACAGGGTGTATTTAAAATAACGAACAGGCTCGTAACCATAAAGAGATTATATTATTTTTAAACAATATTCGCAATTATTTTGTTTATAACTGTAACAAAAAGCCCGCAATTAATTATTAAAGTTAATGAGTGAAAATACGCAACATGTTTGGGGGCAGTGACCTAATTTTTAAACGGCATCGGCTTTAGATATTGAATTACAACAAGCGCGTAGGAAATATCTGAGTGCTCTTTAAGCGTCAATGAACTTGAGGACTTTTTATCTTTAATATAAAAAAAAAAACGTTGCGATAACATTTCAAATCGAATCTCGCGTTTTAAATAAACAAACACATTCCATGCAGACCTAATCAAATGAGAAAAGAATCGGTTCTCAAAATGTTTAAAAAACCTCGAAAAATTAGGAAAATTAAAAAAAAAAGTCGAATAAATTTTGACGGAAATGGGTTCACAAATATTTTGTGTATGTGCCCTTAAATGTCTGTTCGTTATTTCAAATACACCCTGTATATGTAAATAAATTAGTTTTAAAAATATTGGTTGTTTATGAAAATTTATGGAACTCTCTTATCGTTGTCCACGTAAACTTCATCAATAATTTATTTGATAATATAAAAAAAAGTATTTGTTATGTAGGAAGTTTTTACTTTGTTATACATGCTTTCAAACAAAAGTGTTGTACAAACAAAGTAAAAAAGTGTTTTATTCTATATTAAAAAAAAAAGTATTGAAGGGGGAAATTTAAGTTAATTTCGTGAAAATATTTATTAACCGGTTTTTAAATAGCACAAAATTTTCCACTTTTTGACTTTAGAATAGTCAAAATCGGACAATGCGTTTGGCAGCTATGCAGTTTTAAAAACCAAAATCACGATTTTGATATGTTCGAACTTCGAAAAAGTGTGATTTTTGCAGTTTGCGTTAATTTTATGAAAAAAAAAATTGTAATCAATTTTAAAATTACTCTAAATTTTCCACTTTTTGATGTTATAATCATCCAAATCGGACAATGCGTTTGGCAGTTATGCAATTTTAAAAACCAAAATCACGATTTTGATATGTTCGAACTTCGAAAAAGTGTGATTTTTGCAGTTTGCGTTAATTTTATGAAAAAAAAAATTGTAATCAATTTTAAAATTACTCTAAATTTTCCACTTTTTGATGTTATAATCATCCAAATCGGACAATGCGTTTGGCAGTTATGCAATTTTAAAAACCAAAATCATGATTTTGAAAAGTTATAACTTTAAAAAAGTGGGATTTTTGCAGTTTGTATTACTTTCACGAAAAAAAACTTGTTATCAATTTTGAAATAACACTAAATTTTTCACTTTTTGACGTTAGAATCATCCCAATCGGGCAATGCGTTTGGCAGTTCTGCAGTTTTAAAAACCAAAATCACAATTTTGAAATGTCTGAACTTTAAAAAAGTGCGATTTTTGCAGTTTGTTTTAATTTAATGAAAAAAAAATGTTATCAATTTTAAAACTACAGTAAATTTTCCACAATTTGACGTTTGAATCATCTAAATCAGACAAAGCATTTGACAGTTGTGCAATTAACAAAAAAAAACAAAATCGCAATTTTAAATCTTTGCCCTTTGAAGACGTGCAATTTTGACGTTTTAAGTTGATTTCACGAAACTATTTTTTAACTGGTTTCTAAATCGCACAAAATTTTACACTTTTTGACGTTAAAAAAAGTCAAAATCGGACAATGCGTTTGGCAGTTATGCATTTTTAAAAACCAAAATCTTGATTTCGAAAAGTTGGAACTTTAAAAAAGTGGGATTTTTACAGTGTGTATTAATTTCTCGAAAACAATTGTTATCAATTTTGAAAAAAACACTAAATTTTCCACTTTTTGACGTTAGAATAATCCAAATCGGGCAATGCGTTTGGCAGTTATGCAGTTTTAAAAACCAAAATCACGATTTTTAAATGTTCGAACTTTAAAAAAGTGCAATTTTTGCAGTTTGTGTTAATTTCATGAAAAAAATTGTCATCAAATTTAAAATTACACTAAATTTTGTATGATTTTGTATGATTTGTATTTGATGGTGTACAGTTTTTTTGATAACTTTTAAATTCGTGCATTTTTTGAAAACTCCTTTTTCAAATTTAAGCACTTGAGGGAAAAAATCGAAAACTTTATTTTAAAGGGAATTTTAACGCTAAATAGAAAATGTTTGTTGCCTTCTCAAGTTTGTCCACCCTTTCCACTAACAGTGGGTGCCCATTAAATCCGCCTAATTGAAATTAGGGGTCCTAATAATTGGAAGCTTCGTTACATCGAACCTTCAAATAATCTAAAGGAACAAAGAGAATCGAGACTTTTTTTGATTTGAAGTTTCTAAGTATCGAAGTTGCGAAGTTTCGAAGTTTCCGAATTTTTTGAAGAATCGAAGTTTTGAAGTTTCGAAAATTTTTGATTTTTTAACCTTAAAATCCTAAACAGTTGGGGATTAAAACTTCAAAAACCCAAGACGAAACTTAAGATGCGCATGCTGAGTTGCTGTAATAATAAATTAATATCAAACTAATGTATTGGCAATGTAAGAAGCATAACATATCTTGTAAAATGAATCGTTTTTGTTACTTTTGAAATAATAATAATGTAACTTTTTCATTTATCAATATTCACTAAATAAGACTTCGAAGTTTCGAAAATGCGAAACTTAAAACGCTTTAAATCTTCGATACTTCGAAACTTCAATCTTCGAAGATTTCTTATGAATCTTTTGAAATAATAATAATGTAACTTTTTCATTTATCAATATTCACTAAATAAGACTTCGAAGTTTCGAAAATGCGAAACTTAAAACGCTTTAAATCTTCGATACTTCGAAACTTCAATCTTCGAAGATTTCTTATGAATCTTCGAAGCTTCAAATCTTCGATACTTCGAAACTTCAATCTTCGAAGATTTCTTATGAATCGTCGAATCTTCAAATTTTCAAACCTTCGAAATTGGAAATTCCAGCCCTAACTAGAATGACTATCTGATCGGCATGTTTTTTTTTTTCAGAATCAAAAATTAAATCTATTAAACAAATTGTAAGCACTGAATTAAATGCCACCATCAACAGCATTCCGCATCTGAAGAAAGAAGAAGTCGAGGAGAAGTCGTTGGTTTCCAACTTAAGCTCACAGACCAATAATTCAGATAGAGCGCCATCGTTTGGATTAAAGGAGGAATGCCGTGCAACTCATGGCAGCAACGGAAGTGTAAACGTCTCTAACAATTATAAGTAAGGAAAGGTTATTTCTTCTTGACACCCAATAGAGAAACAACTTTCTTTCAACAACGTTGATGCTTAGGTGGAGTGGCGGCTGGTGGCGTGTTTCATGGTGGGGCCAGGACTACGCATTTCTACCACACCAATAAAATTAGAAATTCTGCGTGCATTAGTTAATCGATCCGCAACCATCTTTATTGCCACCTGCACCATCCTGGCCGCACCATGAGTCACGTCACCCGTCGCCACTGTGACCACTTACGAGTGTCGAAAATTTAGTTCTTTTATTTTAACATTAAATATTGTTCCCCCATTAGAACACCTACAGACCGGTTTCGACCTTTCAGGTCTCATCAGTGCAGTTAGTTGCTGATGGGGAAACGAAGATTACTATTGGAATATAAGTATTCCAAACACCGTTAAAGGTAGAAACGCCGAAGTGGCGGAATCTATTGCCTGAATGCTGTACTGAACCAAATCCGGGTGGCTTTAACACCGACAAGATATGGACATTGCCAGCGGCGGCAAATATAACAATAATGATGTGAACATTAAATATTGTTCCCCCATCAGAACACCTACAGACCGGTTTCGACCTTTCAGGTCTCATCAGTGTTAGTATTAGTTAGTTGCTGATGGGGAATTTGATGGGATTTTGTTTAGTACAGCATTCAGGCAATAGATTCCGCCACTTTGGCGTTTCTACCTTTAACTTTTATTTTAATTTAGTATTTTCTAGATGTTTAGATTTGTTTATTAGAAAAAGTGAAAATTATCAAAAATCATCTTTACCTGTTTACGAAAATACAAAATCAATATAGATTTCAAAAATATGTTCGCCAGTCTGGGCTATTGACCTTCGGTCTTTCCGCCCATAAAATAATAAAAGTCATTTTCATTTTCAGGGAAATATTAAGTTTTTTGGATGAAGTTGACAAAAGCAGCTCACAATCGCTACACAACGCCAAAGAGAGGATCGCAGTTGCTAATCAGCTGATTGAAGGCAAAATTAACTTGGATTCAATTCCCAGGTATAAAAAAACATTACTGAAATTTTCTTTCATCAGTTCGTACGTTTTAAGAAGTATTTCTTGGGCTGTTAATTTTACTCAACATCTATCGGCGCACCGAATCGGTGGTATTATGGGTTTGCGAGATTTTCGCGTGATGTTCGCTGATTGGTCAGCGTAAACGCATGTGAAGCGTATGTCACTCTGCCGAAATTTTTAATCACGCCCGTTGTATGTCATGTGTTCTAATTTTTCTGCCTTGTTTAAATGTAGTGATTACGTTCTATCCTTAAATCAGCCTTTTTCAATTACAATTAATTAGGAAGTGGTAAATAGTTACATTTTGTGGGTTAAAGTAGAAAGATTTATATTTCCGGCACAGAACTAAAATGTAGCAAGGCTGTGTGAATCAGGCTTTTCATAACGTCTCGACGAACTATCACGAGGACGCGGGGTGAACGCAACGTGATCATACCACCTATTCGGTGCGCCGAGTATAGCTCTCATTTTCGAAGAGTTAATAAAGGTTACAAATAAAGAAAAGTCAATGTGTGTATTTAGGAGAATGGTATATTACATTACCAGCCTTGTAGTGAGCTTATTACGCACAGGTAAAAAAATTGCGTACGAACCGCTTAACAAAATTTCACGAGTGCATAATTGCTTTACAACTCGCGTTATGTGCTATAATTTTTCTACAATGGATGAATTGTGGACTTTAAATAAACTTTTATTTCACGTTTCTCAAAAATTCTTGCTTAGCGGCATCTCACGGGGAATCAACTTTACGTGTTTAATGTTGGCAGCAGTTATTTTACGTTAACGGTCACTATAACTTGTGAGTGTATGTGGTAAGGGGACACAGATGCGTACAGCTGTTCGCAACAATATTTGTAATCGTATTTTACAAAAGAAGTCCATTAGGATAACCTTTGCGGCCATAGCTACAAAGTTTGTGAGACGAGGTCGCTGGAAAAACTGGCAAGGCCCTAACGAACGTGTATTGTATTTTTTCCGTTGCTCGTTGGTTAACGGCTAACTTTAATGTACCCAAATGTATCAAACATCGTTCATTAATGACCCCTATTAATGCACGATTTTCATAAATAAACGATTTTTCATTAATGAACGATTTCTAGGGCCGCGGTGGTCTAGTGGGTAGGGGTCCGGCCTCTAGACCACGCAGGTGCGGGTTCGAATCCCGTCCGGGCGGTCACTTTTTTTTACTTTTTTTAACACGAAAAATGGCCGTGCGGGTCCCTGGATATATTTAGTCTTTGTCCTCATTTCACTTAAATGAATTATTAAATACTATACATGGGTTGTGGCTGAATGCCCTAGCTGGCTAAGCCAATTTAAGACGTCATTCGTAATCTGCGCTTTTCGCATGTTTTGCCGATATTGCTGCAAAGGGCTTAATAGCAAGTTCATTTGTTTGTTTCGTTTGGATTTTCTCTAATCTAATTTCTAATGTTGATCTCTAAGTTACGATCAACGGAAAAATCTTGTAACCAATTCGTGTGTTAATTGGCAATTAATGATCTCAACAATTAACGTGAAAATGTCTCGATCATTAATCGCCATCATTAACACACTTATTGGTTAAATAACTATTATAACACCTCTTCGATATTCAAAACAATAATAAAAAAAAAGTATTTCTCAGTAAGTTATAAAGTTTATATTTATGTTGTTATGGTTACCTAGTAATAACGGCCGCCCCTACGCACAGTGGTTCCGATTCAACTTCTAGGTGGAAAAAACTCTGAAACTTCGCGAGTCGGTTCAAAATATATCAGTCAACAAGGGAAAAATAGTTAAATAAATCTAGAATACGCAGGGGTGGTTTTTATAGGGGTGGAAGTGCTCTTTCTAATTTTAAAAAAATCTGAAACTTCGTGAGCCTGTTCAAAATACATCAGTCAACACGGGAGAAATAGTTAAATAATTCTAGGATGCGCAGGGATGTTTTTTCTATAGGGGTGGAAGTGTCCTTTTTATTTGAAAAAAATCTGAAACTTCGTGAGTCAGTTCAAAATGCACCAGTCAACACGGAAAAAATAGTTAAATAATTCTAGGATGCGTAGGGGTGGTTTTTATAGGGGTGGTTTTTATAGGGGTGGAAGTGCTCTTTTTAATTTAAAAAAATCTGAAACTTCGTGAGTCAGTTCAAAATACATCAGTCAACACGGGAGAAATAGTTAAATAATTCTGGGATGCGCAGGGTGGTTTTTATAGGGGTGGAAGTGCTCTTTCTAATTTTAAAAAAATCTGAAACTTCGTGAGCCTGTTCAAAATACATCAGTCAACACGGGAGAAATAGTTAAATAATTCTAGGATGCGCAGGGATGTTTTTTTTATAGGGGTGGAAGTGTCCTTTTTATTTGAAAAAAATCTGAAACTTCGTGAGTCAGTTCAAAATGCACCAGTCAACACGGAAAAAATAGTTAAATAATTCTAGGATGCGTAGGGGTGGTTTTTATAGGGGTGGTTTTTATAGGGGTGGTTTTTATAGGGGTGGAAGTGCTCTTTTTAATTTAAAAAAATCTGAAACTTCGTGAGTCAGTTCAAAATACATCAGTCAACACAGAAAAAATAGTTAAATAATTCTAGGATGCGCAGGGATGTTCTTTTTATAGGGGTGGAAGTGTCCTTTTTATTTGAAAAAAATCTGAAACTTCGTGAGTCGGTTCAAAATACATCAGTCAACACGGGAGAAATAGTTAAATAATTCTGGGATGCGCAGGGTGGTTTTTATAGGGGTGGAAGTGCTCTTTTTCATTTCAAAAAAAATCTGAAACTTCGTGAATCAGTTCAAAATACAGGGTCTTCATTTCAAAAGGAGCCACCCTGAATAACTTTGGATCTGAAGTAGTTACGGTTTCAAGAAAAAATACGTCAATTTTGTTTTCGAGGGGGAACTTAAAAAATACTGTTTTTAAAATTTTATCTTTCACCCCCTCACCCCCAGCCACCCCATCTTTATAATTTTAAATGGCACCCCCTATTGTGCGATACCTCATTTTAAAGGGCATAAAAAATGCTATCCAGCAAAGCAAAAATAATTGAAATCGGTTCATTTGTTTTAGAGAGAGAAGGTATTCATTTCAAAATAAACCACCCTGAATAACCCTGGTTCTGAAGTAGTCATGGTTACAGGAAAAAATATGTCAATTTTGTTTCTGAGGTGGAACTTGAGAACACTGTTTTTAGAATTGTATCTTTCACCCCCTCACCCCCAGCCACCCCATCTTTATAATTTCAAATGGTATCCCCTTTTGTGAGACACCTCATTTTAAAGGGCATACAAAATACTGTCCAGCAAATAAACATTAATTTTTATTCATATCCAAATATGCCACACCAAAGATTGTGTGGCTGGGGATGAAAGAAAAAATTATAGAAACAGTGTTTTTCAAGTTCCACCCTCTAAAATAAAATTGTCTTATTTTTTCTTAAAACCGTAACTACTTCAGATCCAAAGTTATTCAGGGTGGCTTGTTTTGAAACAAAGACCCTCTCTTTCTAAAACAAATGAACTGATTACAAATATTTTTTTTTTATTTGCGGGATGGATAATATTTTGTATTGCCTTTAAAATGAGGTATCGCACAATAGGGAATGCCATTTGAAATTTTAAAGTCGGGATGGTTGGGAGTGAGGGGGTGAAAGATAGAATTCTAAGAACAGTGTTTTTTTTAATTCCCCCTCAAAAACAAAATTGACGTTTTTTTTTGAAACCGTAACTACTTCACAACCAGAGTTATTCAGGGTGACGTACTTTGAATTGAATACCCTCTCTAAAACAAATGAACTGATTCCAATTATTTTTGCATTTCTAGATAGTATTTTTTAAGCTCTTTAAAATAAGGTATCGCACAATGGCGAATGCTGTTTGAAATTATAAAGATGGGGTGGCCGGGGGTGAGTATTTTGAAATTAATACCCTCTCTCTCTAAAACAAATGAACTGATATCAATTATTTTTGCAGGGCTGGATAGTATTTTTTATGCCCTTTAAAATGAGGTGTCGCACAATAGGGGATACCATTTGAAATTATAAAGATGGGGTGGCTGGGGGTGAGGGGGTGAAAGATACAATTCTAAAAACAGTGTTTTCAAGTTCCACCTCAAAAACAAAATTGACATATTTTTTCCTGTAACCATGACTACTTCAGAACCAGGGTTATTCAGGGTGGTTTATTTTGAAATGAATACCTTCTCTCTCTAAAACAAATGAACCGATTTCAATTATTTTTGCTTTGCTGGATAGCATTTTTTAAGCCCTTTAAAATGAGGTATCGCACAATAGGGGGTGCCATTTGAAATTATAAAGATGGGGTGGCTGGGGGTGAAGAGATAAAATTCTAAAAACAGTGTTTTTTAAGTTCCCCCTCGAAAACAAAATTGACGTATTTTTTCTTAAAACCGTAACTACTTCAGATCCAAAGTTATTCAGGGTGGCTCCTTTTGAAATGAAGACCCTGTATATCAGTCAACACGGAAAAAACAGTTAAATATATCTGGGATGCGCAGGGGTGGTTTTTATAGGGGTGGAAGTGTACTTTTTTAATTTAAAAAAAATCTGAAACTTTGTGAGCCGGTTCAAAAGACCTCAGTCGACACGGAAAAAATAGTTAAATAATTCTAGGATGCTCAGGGGTGGTTTTTATAGGGGTGGAAGTGCTCTTTTTAATTTAAAAAAAATCTGAAACTTCGTGAGTCAGTTCAAAATACATCAGTGAACACGGAAAAAATAGTTAAATAATTCTAGGATGCGCAGGGGTGGCTTTTATAGGGGTGGAATTGTTCTTTTTAATTTAAAAGAATCTGAAACTTCGTGACTCAGTTCAAAATACATCAGTCAATACGGGAAAAATTGTTAAATAATTCTTGAATGCGCAGGGGTGTTTTTTATAGGGGTGTAAGTGACTTTTTGATTCAAAAAAATCTGAAACTTCGTGAGTCTGTTCAAAATACTTCAGTGAACACGGAAAAAAATAGATAAATAATTCTAGGATGCGCAGGGGTGGTTTTTATAGGGGTGAAAGTGACTTTTTAATTTTAAAAAATCTGAAACTTCGTGAGTCAGTTCAAAATACATCAGTGATCATGGGAAAAGTAGTTAAATAATTCTAGGATGCAAAGAGGTGTTTTTTTTATAGGGGTGGAAGTGCTCGTTTTAATTTAAAAAAAAAAATCTGAAACTTCGTGAGTCGGTTCGAAATACTTCAGTGAATACGGAAAAAAATAGATAAATAATTCTAGGATGCGCAGAGGTGTTTTTTATAGGGGTGGAAGTGCTCTTAAAAAAAAAAAAATCTGAAACTTCGTGAGTCAGTTCAAAATACATCAGTAAACACGGGAAAAATATTTCAATAATTCTAGAATGCGCAAGGGTGGTTTTTATAGGGGTGGAAGTGCTCTTTTTAATTTATGAGTCGTACTAAAATATTCAATACAGGCAAAAGAAAAGGTCAATACAGGCAAAATGATTTAAAAATTATTGCTGGCACAGGGGTAAATTTTTGTAGGGGTGGAAATGCACTTTTTGATTGAAACTTCATGAGTGGTTCCAAAATATTAAAATCAATGCGGGAAAAATAATTAACAATAGTAAATAAGTATGCATAATTAAAACATTTGTCAAGGGGGGATGTCGCCGCGCGGGGGTGAAAAACCGCCCTCGTTGACCTCCAGCCAGCTCTTGGAGTCGGTGTAGCTAGGAGACACAGCACAAGAAACACGAAGGATGGGGTGGAGGCGGAAATAGTCTGATTGGCGCGATAACGATCGCTATTATTTACACACGGAGAAAGTTATTACAATGACATCAAAAATGTTCAAAGTTCAAAAAAACATAATATGTACACGAAAAATGTCAATAAAATAAAATCACGAAAAATAAACAGTTAAAAAACAATAGTCACCAACACTCAATGTTCACGAAGCACTGGAATTTCCGAAGAATACGAAGATAGGTGACCGGCGGCGAAGGAGGCGGCAGCATTGGAAGCGGTGGCGTTGACGGCAGTGGCAGCGACGGCGCCGACGGAAGCGGCGGCGGCGGAAGCGGCTATCCCAACGTCGGCGGCGTCGGTGGATCGACGGCGTCTTGGCTCAGCGTTGCGGCGACTTAGTGTCGTGACGAATGATAAACTGAATGTTGGTGTTTCATCTGATTGTCAGGGGATCTCTCCACAGCTTTTTACGGGGCGCACGCCCTACTCTTCTCCGGGTTGCGGGTGGTGTTAGTGGTGGTAGGGTGTGACAGGAGCGCCGAGGTCGGCGCACGTGTTCGAATTGGCAAATTGTTCTTCCAAGAATAATTTGGGTTCGAGCCGATTTCGTCACGTACGCAGGCAGCTGGGGGGCGGATCAACAGTCCATTGTGTTGTCCTCGCAGCTGCACATTTTCACTAATTGTTCTGCGAAAATGGTCTAAACGATGCCCTCCGTAAATCGGCGCACAGCGGGTAGAGGCTCATCTTCATTGTGTAGTTACTGGCAGCTGTACTTCTTAGAAAATTATCTCGTTGGGAAATTTCAATAATGCGGAATTTATGTTAATATTGAAAAGGAACGATGGTTAGCTCATAAAATGCAAATTAAGATAATTACGCATTTGTTAAGACGCGTAGATAAACTAAGCGCCGATGACACATTACTAAAGAACATAAGTACTTTATTATTTTTCAATCAAAATCTCAGTCTAGATGTGAGTCTTCATTGGATCTTGTGTCACTGTCTTGTGTTGCCGAAGAGGGGTCATACTGGCTGAGGAGGCCGAGTACTTCAGGGGATACCGGACCACTCTTTTCTTCTGGAAGTTCTCGATGTGCTGTGATGAAGGGATCCGAAGAGACCAGAATCGTGTGGAATAAGTTAGTCATTGTCGCAATTCTTGACGTCTTCCTCGTATGATATTCATAAATCCTTTTGCAGTCCTTATTTCTTGCTTCTTGCGCTTCCTCGGACAATTGGCCAATTGGTAACAGGGCATGTTTAATAATTACAGATCCATGAATTAATAGTTTGTGGATGCTGGCTAGCATGTAGCAACAGTTGTATAGATTAATATACAATTTCGCTGTATTGAATGTAAATTTACTAAACTTCTCATTGTTGATTGGATAACCAGATGATATGATTCGAAGTATTGTCGAGAAACGATGAATTAGGTCTCCATTGACTCCAGTTATGTCGCTCGCCAGATCTGGATTGGAGAAGAATCTCCTCGACGTATCGCCATCGTTTGTCGTTCCAAAGGCAGGCTTAGCTATCTACAAATAGACCAAATTCTTGTCGTAATTGGTCTTGAATGTGCTTTTTTATTTTCTGAACTACCTCCTTATGTTCCTTCCTTACCTGCAATATTTGTATGTTTAATCTGTAACTTATGTGGAGTATGCACTCCAGGCATCGAATCTACATATGTAGACATGACAATCCGAATGACAAAGGTGGCACTTCTATTTCCCGTAGTTTTACCGCATTCAAGTCGTTCATTTATGAGGAATTGGTTTTGCAGACGGCTTTAGACGGACTGCGGACGTTATGAGGTTGCCTACATAAGAAAAAACTGTCCGTAAAGCAAAATTTAACAATTAGATGTTACGAAAAACTATTATGTGGCATGAAGAAATAATTATAAAAATCTAAACATTTATTCACGAGTTTAAAAAGTGTATTAATTGATAATGCCGATAACACGTTGAAACTAGAATCATGAATATTTGTTTAGATTTATATAACTGTCTTCTCACGTTATAATATTTTTTTTCTGGTTAAAACATAGTGAATTTTTTAATCCAAATGTCTTCCATTTATATTTTTCTAAATGGAAAATAAAGCTATTAATCCTTAGTGGCCGTACTACAGTAACCACACGGGGTAACTAGCTACTCCAACGATAAAGTCTGTAAAGAGCGAGTTTTCAATATTTAGCATTACAAAAATTTATGAGCATTCTATGACGTCTACTTTTAAAGATGAAATGAAAATTTTTAAATAATATTTATAAAAGCAAAAAGTCCTTGACCAATAGGGCAACATACATTCGAAGATATTTTGTATTATTCCATACCGTGATTATTGTCTCATCATATCGTACATATTGTTTGGCATAAAAAAGTTTGAAATCCGAGGTCCAAAAATGGGGCAACTTGTCACTCTTTAGAAAAAAACATTTCCAGCAGAACTAAAAGAGTAAGCTATTGGTTGGTATAGCATGCAAAACAAAAATATACGCATCGACCATCTGTTAGTTTTTGCATGCCAAAATTCCCATTCTTAGTGACGCCACTGAACTTCTGTATGTTGTAAGGGCTGCCAACTATTTTCGACTTTTTAGTTATTTTTTGTTTGTTTTTTTTTTGCGTCGACTGCTTGGTCATCTGCCACTACCATGCACCGCAGTTATAGATTTTTGTGTCTTTTTGTCTTATTTTTCACTTAAAGTTTTAAACTTTTGTTTAAACCCGCGTCACCCCTGTGGATACGCCGATTAGTTTCTCTCACGTATTTGTAGAACATAAGTAAGTAATAAATTCGCAGTTGCAATAATAAATATTTTTCAATGAAAATTAAACGATAATGGATAAAGTAACAATTTAAAATCTGCAAACAAACATTCCACTTTTTTTTTGAGGATCCGCCCAACATGTTATTTCCCCTGTGTCGGCATTTTTATGGAAGTTTCATGTTGTATCTGCCTCGTGTACAAATACGCTTCACACATTCCCAACATGTAAATTCGAACAACGCACATTTCCACCGCGGATTTAAATTCAACATGACGATATGAAAGAAAACTTTATTTCGTTCCGAAGTGAAATTTTCCATTCAACGCCGCTTCCCGCTCGTTCGGAATTATCCAATAAATAAAAAGGGCACATTGAATAGACATTAGGCGCCTGGGACCGGCACTAGATTTCCCTGAACCGCCGTTAAGCCACAGTTTGTCGAAGTAAAGATGATACCGCACGTTCCTCCCTCGTCGCGCGTGTCGTAAACAAGCGGAATAATTTCAACAGCCGCCAATAAAAATTCAACCCGAGAAAATCAAACTTCCCAAAAAAAAAAATAATAATTGAATTAAGTCACCGAATCGCTCCCGCGTGTGCAGGTTGGAAGATTTACTGAGCCACACTCCCGTCGAGCTCGCGAATCAAGTCGTCGAGTTGAATTTACGACTTAAGGAGAAGTCGTCGGGGATAAGGACCTTGCAGGACGAGCTGTCTTCGTTGCGGGAGCACGTGATGAGGACGACGAGGCAAACGGAAAAGATCGTGAAGGAGAAGGTGCGGTCGCAGAAGGAGGAATCGGACGCGATGGTGAGGCGGCATCAAAAGTTCATCGATCAGCTGATCGCGGAGAAGAAAGGGCTCGGGCAGCAGTGCGAGAATCTCGTGCACGAGATGAGGGTGCTGGAGGAGAAGTACGCCGCGAACACCAAGGCCGCCGAACACAGGCACCAGGTCGAGTTGCAGAAGGTGAAGGACATGCACGTTGCTGGGGAGAAGATGAGGCGTGAGCGTTGGTTGGATACAAAAACGCAGAAAATTAAGGTAATTAGAGCATTCTTGCCTAGGAAATTTGAATGACGAATAGCTATAGTCGGGCCGCTGAGAGCTGACTGTGACTCATCGCTTAAAATCGCATGAATCAAGATTTAAGTAAACGTATGTCCGTAAGAAAATTTGGTGCCGCGCTGATTTTTATTGGCAGGATATTTAAAAATTCTCGCGCAACACCTTATATATCATACTGTTTCGTACATGATAGAAAAAGATAGATATAAAATGCAAAGCAATTCTTTGTACGAAAATGCATGAGTCACCGTCAACTCTCAACGGATGAACTATATCATAGCCATCCCAAAATGTCGCGACATATTGCGAAAATATCATTATTTTATAACTTAGGAAATGACTGTGAAGAGTATCGAACCAGAAATCCAATCGATGACCGTAAGGCACGAGCAAGAACTGGCGAATCTGCGTTCCTTGCATAAGCGAGAAATTGAAGATATCGAGCTGAAGAACGCGAGGAAGATGCAGCAGCAGTGCGAAGCGATTCGAGCGCAGATGACTGAAGAACGGGAGAAAGCGCTCGCTCATGAAAGGGAAGTGATGCGACTCAGGTAATTTTTAGTTGATGCACTTACAATTGCGGACAAAAAAAAATTGGACACCTTTTTTGTCGAGCGTGAATTCAAATAATTTGTAGTTGATGCTCGTACAATTTCGGCCAAAAAAACTCTACATATATAAAGTGTGAGCCACAGAATTTTGCTTCAGAGTTGGCTATTCCTGAGAGAGAGAAACATAGCAGTCATGTCTGAGATTAGTCCATTTTTTTAAATTTAATTCAATTGAACTAATCTAGTCTCATGACGTAATAATATGCGATATACCTCATTTATCTCACAGCCAACTCTGAAACAAAATTTTGTGGCTCACACGATAGATATTAACATTAACATTTACTTATGATAATTAGGCAGTGAAATACAATTTACATAATATTTAGACGCACCGGATATTACAAAGTTGTCCAATTTTTTTTTACCGTAATTGTACATTGGAAAAGTTGGACAAGTCGTGATTTAGGTACGAATCAATGGTGGAGTCCGAGGAGAAGAGCTACCAAGACCAAAGGAAGAGGCTGATGCAAGAACACGCGCACAGAATGACGGAATGCGAGGCGAGGGAGGAAGCGGCCACCGCTGAAAAGGAGAGGGCTGTGAAGCAAGTGCATGATGAGTATGAAGATAAGCTGCAGGTAAGACTTTTATATATTATTCATTGAACGTCTTTTATTTTTAAACTTAATTGATGGTAAGAATTATTTTTTTACTTTTCCCGTTACGAAGTACGAGAAGGTATTGCGATCGTTTTTTTGTTTTTTTAACGGAAATATTCGTTTTGGGGTCCCTAGATGCCATTTCCACAATTTCTGGAAAAAAAATTGTGTGTGTGTGTGTGTGTGTATGTGTCTGTGCGCGCGATGTATCTCAAAAACTAATAGAGCAATTAATAGAAACTTTGAACATACGTCTTATTTGATAATCCGAAAAACTTCAAAGCTTTTGCTACAATTTCGTACACCGGAAGTGGGTGTTTACCTTAACTGTTTTTTGTTTTCTGCCAATATTTTCTTAAATATGAAAAATATCACAAAAACATTTAAACAAACATTAAAGACAACAAAGAAATGAGCTAATTTTGTTTGAAAACATTTTTTATAAAATCATTGTTATTCGAGAAAAAATTAATTTTTTTTTTCATTTTTGGTTTATAATTATGAAACGATAATAGCTACAACAAATTTATGCTAATAATAATTATAGACAAAACCAAAATGAACCACTTATAAAGAATAAGTTTTTTTCTAAATCGCTTTAGTTTTTGAGTAAACTGATTTTTTGAATTTGAAGTATAATATAATAATAAAAAAAACTCGTTATTTCTAGATTAGATAAAATGTCAGAGTTATGAAAATTAGATTATTGGGCACGTATTTTGGCGACACATCTTTCTCTATTGTACGTTTTCTACGTGAGAAGCTTAAATTGACTTTGAAATTGCTACTAATGTAGACAGTGAGAAGCTAGTTTGGTTTTCATGTAGAAAAACACCGTATTTCTGGGTTAGATAAACAGTGACAGCTGTCAAATCGAACTCTTTGATCGTATTTTAGTACGGTATCTTTATTTCTTTGACATTTTCCACCTGAGAAGTTCAGATTTTCCTTGAAATTGCAAAGAATGTAAAAAAATAAGAAGCAAATTTTGTCTTCATGCAAAATAACGACATTTTTCGGTTAGCTGTCAAAGTTACATCATTTTATACACATTTTAGGACCGCATCTTTTCTTCTTGAAGCTCTGATTCTTCTTCGAATTGCAATTATCCCATCCTATAAAACGCACGGTGTACATTTAAAATATTATTTAAATATTATAAATTGTTTTCGTAGAAGTTTCAACAGAATTATCTACTCTAAAGTCCCCGAGGCGATTCCTACTATTTTTTTAAGAAGGTCTGTTTGCATCTCAAAAACTTGTAAGGGTTTCGAAATGAAACTTTAAAGTTTTATTTAATAATCGAAAAGATTTTCGGGTTCTCCTGTCCTGACAAAAAAATGTCTTGAAGAAAGGGTGCCAAAAATAAAGCCTGATGAAGAGTCCTGAAACGAGAGTCCCGACAACAAAATATTCTAAAAATAGACCTGAAAAATATCTCGAAACATGTCCTGGAAAAAGTCCTGACAAAATTGTCTCAGAAAAGTCTTAACTGAAAAATTCTATAAAGGTCTAAAAAGTTCCGAAAAAAAAACGCCTCAAAAAACACTTGAGGAAAGCCGACTTTAAACTGAAAAATTCTATAAAGGTCTAAAAAAAGTTCCGACAAAAAACGCCTTAAAAAACACTGAAAAAGTCTTAAACTGAAAAATTCTATAAAGGCCTAAAAATAGTTTCGAAATAAAACGCCTTAAAAAACACTCGAGGAAAGCCTGAAAAAAATCCTAAAAAAGAGTCTTGACAAAACAGTGGTAAATATAAAGTCCTAAGAACAGTCCTAAAAATTAAGTTGAACAAAGTCATGAAAAAAATGTCCAGAAAAAAAGATCTGAAACGTCCTGAAAAGGGTCCTGCAAAAAGGCCTGAACAAAAATGAAAAAAATGTCTGAAAAAAATTGTGGCGAAAAAAAAACACAAAAATAGTCTTGAAAACAATCCCCGAAAAAAAAATGTCAATGAAAGTTTTTCATTTCTTTGTTATATTTATATATGCTAAATGAGTAAGAAAAGTTTAGTCGGCCAGAAAAAACCGCTATAAAGGGGCGTCGGCCGACCGGCACAAAAAATTCGCCCAAAAATATGAAGAGGACCCTTAAAACGGAAGAGTAGGGTTAAACCTCACCCTTTATCGGGGCCTTATTCGGTAAAATTTTATTAGTTTTTGCGCGTAGATCGACGCCCAGATAACTGGGTAAGCTTTTAGAACAAGTCCCGTCGTTTCGTTTCACCCCGCAGATTTTCGATTTTTGCACGTTTCCAAAAAAAAAATATCTCCTCCGTAACCGCCGGACCTGGACGATCCTAGTATGTCCTAAAATAATCTTAAAGAAAATATCTAAAATTGAACGGACCACTTTTTTGAATTTTTCCCCGTTTTCGAGATATGATTTTTTTTAAACCGGTTAAAAAAAAATTCTTCTTTTAAGGACGTATTTTTTTATAGTTTTTTAAGTAGAAAAGCTGAAACCTTCAGGGATGGTAGAAGGGATAATTTGCTTTCATTGGGAATTTTTTCAAAATTTTTGGAACCACCCCTACGCGCCAACCAATGCCACCAACGCTACCAACCCAGGAGGTGGTTCGGTTTTCTTCTTTTAAGGACGTATTTTTTTCTTTTCAAGTCGAAAAGCTAAAAATAAAGCCTGATAAAGAGTTCTGAAACGAGAGTCCCGATAACAAAATATCCTAAAAATAGACCTGAAAACTATCTCGAAACAAGTCTTGAAAAAAAGACCTGACAAAATTGTCTCAGAAAAGTCTTAAACTGAAAAAAATCTATAAAGGCCCAAAAAAAGTTCCGAAAAAAACGCCTTGAAAAACACTCGAGGAAAGCCTGAAAAATTCCTAAAAAATAGTCTTGACAAAACAGTAGTAAATATAAACTCCTGAGAACAGTCCTGAAAATAAAGTTGAACAAAGTAATAAAAAAAATATCCAGAAAAAAAGACCTGAAACGTCCTAAAAAGAGTCCTGCAAAAAGGCCTGAACAAAAATGAAAAAAATGTCTTGGAAAAAAGTTCTGAAAAAAATTGTGGCGAAAAAATCCCAAAAATAGTCTTGAAAAGAAGCGCTGAAAAAAAAAATTCAACAAAAGTTTTTCATTTCTTTGTTATCTTTATATTTACTAAATGAGTAAGAAAGGTATAGTCGCCCAGAAAAAAACGCTGTAAAGGGGCGTCGGCCGACCGAACAAAACGACGGGGTGAATTTTCGATTTTTGCACGTTTCCAAAAAAAGAAAATATCTCCTCCGTAACCACCGGAGCTGGACGATCTCGGTATGTCTTAAAATAATCTTAAAGAAAATATCTAAAATTGATCGAGCCACTTTTTTGAATTTTTGCCCCGTTTCCGAGATATGATTTATTAAAAACCGGGTAAAAAAAAATTCTTTTAAGGACGTATTTTTTCTTTTCAAGTAGAAAAGCTGAAACCTTCAGGGATGGTAGAAGGGATAACTGGCTTTCATTGGGAACTTTTTCAAAATGTTTGGAACCACCCCTACGCCCCAACCAACGCCACCAACCCAGGGGGTGGTTCGGTTTTCTTCTTTTAATGACGTATTTTTTTCTTTTCAAGTCGAAAAGCTGAAACTTTCGGGGATGATAGAAGCTATGACTGCCTTTCATTGAGAATTTTTTCAAAATTTTTGGAACTACCCCTACGCGCCTTTTGCACCCTCTGGGTTGGTTTTTCTTTCAAGGACGGATTTTTTTCATTTAAAGTCTAAAAGCTGAAATTTTCAAGGACGGCAGAAGATATTTTTTCAAAATTTTTGGAACTAACCCTACGCTCCATTTGTACTCCCTGAGTTCGTTTTCCTTCTTTTAGGGATGTTGTTTTTTTTTCTTTTAAGGGGGTCACCGATCTAGATGACCCAAACTTTGAATTTTTTTTTACAGAATTGGTGCGAGTTAGAGATAAGATTTTTTTCTCATAATGTTTATTGAACGTTTCTCTACAAAAAAAATTTTTTTCGAGGTTACAAAATAAAAATGGCGGCCAATATGGCCGTTGTCCGGGGGCTCCTCCGCAAAACTACGTGTAGTCTCTTGGTCGCAAAATTACACATATAAACATAAAACATACATAAAAATGAAGGAAATTTAACGGAGTATGGATCCCGCCTATATCAAATCGGAAAAAACTAAAAAATTACAAAACGGCGGACGTTTGAAAAAAAAGTTGATTTTTTCGGACGATTTTTTGACTTTGGCACGCTGTAAAAAAATCTAAAAAATTAAAAAAAATTATCAGATCGTAGGCGGGATCCATGAAGAAAACAGTTTCCTATTGGGGACACAAAGAACGAAGTACATTGGTCGAACGGTTCAAACGCTAAACTGCACGTTTAGTGTGGTTTCGAGAAAAACGCGTTTGAAGTTTGCACAATGGTTAATTTTTTAAGTGCTAACTTAAATTCAGTCAGCAATTCCGGGGCCAGACATCAGCCCTTCTTCTTCTTCATACCATTGGTGTTCCGCAATGCGCTGATCTCGTTTAAAGATTACCATCTGTCGAAAAGAAACCGGTTCGGGCGCGTGCGCGAAATTTGTACCTGAGCGACCCACAGCGCTCGGGACACTGGTCCATTCAAAACACCGTAGCGGCGTCAATATTTGCCGAATCGAAATACCCTTTCACGCAAATATTCTAGACATGAATAGCTATCATTGCATGCAAAAAACAAAAAATGCGAAAATTCAAATTTCTAATTCGGTGACCCCCCTTAAGTCAGAAAACTTTCAGGGATGGCAGAAGATATTTTGTCAAAATTTTTGGAACTACCCGTACGCTCCATTTGCACCCATGGGTTCGTTTTTTTTTTCTTTTAAAGACGGATTTTTTTTTTTAAGTCTAAAATCTGAAACTTTCAGGGATGGCAGAAGATATTTTTTCAAAATTTTTGAAACTACCCTTATGCACCATTTTCACCCTCTGGGTTCGTTTTTCTTCTTTTAAGGACGAATTTCTTTCTTTTAAAGTCGAAAAGCTGAAACTTTCAGGGATAACAGAAGATATTTTTTCAAAATTTTTGGTACTACCCCTTTGCGTCATTTGCATCCACTGGGTTCGTTTTCCTTCTTTTGAGGACAATTTTTTTCTTTTGAAGTTGGAAAGCCGAAATTTTCAGGGATCGCAGAGGATACAACTGGCTTTCAAAAAAAAAGAAAGTATTTGTGTATACCAAACTCCCAAATATAAATAAGTACCATTCGAATCTAACTTATTTTCTAGATATTTTAAGAGTTAATATAAGAGTGGCTCTTTTTGATTCTTAATTAAACCTGAGCACGAGGCCACATCCACATTTCGTGCACTTATTTCAGTCGATTGTGAGGAGGCACGCAAACGAGGTGAAAATTCTGCGGGAAACGACCGAGCTGGAAATGGAAACCTGGAAGAATAACTGCAGGAAGCAATTGGAGGCACAATTAGTGGCCAAAGAGGGTGCTTTCAGGGAGCAGTTGCGCAAGGAGCGCGATAGGGAAATAGAACATGTGATAGAGAGGCTGGAGACGGAGTCGAACGAAGCGAGAGCGCAGCTGGAGTCGGCTACTGAAAATCGAATACGGTGAGAAAAATGTATACTGTGTAGTAAAATATTATAAATAAATCTCTATGATGTATAAATAAACATTATGATAAATCGGTTGTTGCTGATGACTAGAGAGAGGATTGTTAAATGCTGAAATGTGTGCATATATATATGCATCGAAAATATGCATTATTATATGCAAATATGCAAGTAATAAATTGAAATATGTCTTTAAAAAAATATAAGTTTATTTATATACATTTTTAAGAAAAACATTTTTTTATTAATGTTAATAATATGCCATACTTAATTAGTAGTCAAAATTTAGTTTTCTTCAATTTTATTCTTCAAATTTCTTTTTATGGAACAACCCGATGAATATGAGAATTTCCTGGACGCCTTAAACTATTTCTTTCTCATTCTACCTCTGCCGCTTTTCGCATATTTCAAACTAAACCGACAAAAATATGTGAACTTTCTACATGTTTCCAATTTTTCTTTCATTCAAATAAAACGAAAAACTTTGTTGGTATCACTTTATTAATTTTATTTTATTTTATTTGAATTATTCAAAATGTATCACGAAGTGAAAGCCTCCACAATTACTTATTTATTTTTCTTTCCTTTTCCAACGTCCAGTTATAAGAAGTTTGAAAATCAAAATTTTTAAAAATTCATAACACGTTTAAAAATAAGTGGATTTCCAAAAACCAAAGTTATTGTAGAAGAGTGATATTTTCTTAATTCGGTATAATTTTTGTAAAAAATTTCTACACGTTTCCTACCTTTTCTTTTTCAATATCCAAAAATCAGATATTTGAAACATCTGCAACTCGCTTGAAAATTGGTGAATTTTCAAACACCAAAGGTATTTTAGAAGAGCGAGATTTTTTAAATAAGAATAATTTTTGGAAAAAAAAACATTTTTACACGTTTCCAATTTTTTGGCCGAATGTCGAAAATCAAAAGTTTTAAAAAATCTGTAACTCTCTTGATAAGAGACGATTTTTCAAAACCCCAACTTATTTTAGAAGATTGAAGTTTTGGTAATTAGACCTAATTTTTGTAACAAATTTTCCACATGTTTCCTATATTTTAATGTTTCTTTATTTTCCAACGTCCAAGTATTAGTTGTTCGAAAATCAAAATTTTTAAGAAATCGTAACTCTTGAAAAGAGGTGGACTTTTAAAATCTCAACTTATTTTAGAAGAATAAAGTTTTGTTAATTAGACTTAATTTTTGAGAACTTTCTCTCACACGTTTCCTATTTTTTTAAATATTATTTTCTTTTCCAACGTCCAAGTATTATTTGTTAAAAATTAAAAAATGTAAGTCTTTTAAAAATAAGTTTGTTGAGAAGAGTGACATTTTCTTAAATAGGTTTAACTTTTTGAAATTGTTTCTACACGTTTCCTGTTTTTTCTCTTTCAAATGTTAGACAACTCGAAAATCAAATATCTACAACTCACTTGAAAATTGTTGAATTTTCAGAAACCAAAGTTATTTTAGAAGAGCGATTTTTAAATTAAGACTAATGTTTAAAAAAAAACATGTTTACACGTTTCCAATTTTTTGTCCGAATGTCGGACGTTTCAAAAATTAAAATCTTCAAAAATCTGTAACTACCTTGAGAAGAGGTGGTTTTAAGAACCCCAACTCATTTTAGAAGAATATATGTTTTTTTTTAATTAGACTTAGTTTTTGTAAAATGTTTCATGTTTTTTCATTTTTTTTCTTCTCCAACATTCGTAGTTCGATCAACTAAATCAAAAATTTCAGAAATTTGTAACTCGTTTAAGAGTAAATGGATTTTTAAAAACTTAAGTTTTTTTAGATGAGTGATGTTTTCTTAACCAGGTTTAATTTATGTAAAAAAAAATTTCTGAACGTTTCTTTTTTTTTATTTTCTTCTTATCCAACTTCCAAGTATTAGTTGTTCGCAAAACAAAAATGTAAAAAATTTGTAACTCGTTTAAAAGTAAATGGACTTTCAAAAACCAAAGTTATTTTAGAAGAGTGATGTTTTCGTAAATGGCGCAAATAGAGTTTTTTTTAAGAAATCAATTTGGAATCAATTTTGTATACATTTGAAAAATTTCAAGTCGATAGCAATTGTTTTTATATTAATCATTTTGGGCCTCCTAAATTGGTTCATTTTTTTTTTAATTTTACATTTCTACCATATCAAAATTTCCAAAAATCTAGAAATGGTGCGAATACAGTTTTTCTAAGAAATCAATTTGAAATGAATTTTGAGTAATTTTGGAAAGTTTCAAGTCGATAGAAATTGTTTTCATATTTATTTTGGGTCTGCTAAATTGGTTCAATTTTGTTTCAATTTTACACTCCGACCGCATAAAAATTTTCAAAAATCTAGAAATAGTGCGAATACATTTTTTTCAAGAAACCAAGTTGGAATGAATTTTGAGTAATATTGGAAAGTTTCAAGTCGATAGCAATTGTTTTCATATTTATTTTGAGTCTCCAACATTGGTACTAGTTTCTATAACTTTACACTCTGAGCACATCAAAATTTCAAAAAATCTAGAAATGGCGCGAATACATTTTTTTCAAGAAATCAATTTGGAATAATTTTGAGTAATTTTGGAAAGTTTCAGGAAAGCTTCAAGTAGATAGCAATTGTTTTTATATTTATTTTGAGTCTCCAAAATTGGTTCAATTTTTTTTTCAATTTTACACTGACCGCATTAAAATTTCCAAAAATCTAGAAATGGTGCGAATACAGTTTTTCTAAGAAATTAATTTAAAATGAATTTTGAAAGTTTCGAGTCGACAGCAATTGTTTTTATATTTATTTTGTGTCTCCAAAATTGGTACTATTTTCTACAACTTTACACTCTGAGCTCATCAAAATTTCAAAAAATCTAGAACTGGTGCAAATACAGTTTTTTTTCAAAAAATCAATTTGGAATAATTTTGAGTAATTTTGGAAAGTTTCAGGAAAGTTTAAAGTGGATAGCAATTGTTTTTATATTTATTTTGGGTCTCCAAAATTGGTTCAATTTTTTTCTTTCAATTTTACACTGACCACATAAAAATTTCCAAAAATCTAGAAATGGTGCGAATACAGTTTTTCTAAGAAATCAATTCGAAATAAATTTTGTGTAATTTTGGAAAGTTTCAAGTCGATAGAAATTGTTTTTATATTTATTTTGGGTCTCCTTAATTGGTTCAATTTTTTTTCAATTTAACACTCCGACCGCATAAAAATGTTCAAAAATCTAGAAATGGTGCGAATACAGTTTTTTTTTTAAGAAACCAAGTTGGAATGAATTTTGAGTAATATTGGAAAGTTTCAGGAAAGTTTCAAGTAGATAGCAATTGTTTTTATATTTATTTTGAGTCTCCAAAATTGGTTCAATTTTTTTTTCAATTTCACACTTACCGCATAAAAATTTCCAAAAATCTAGAAAAGGTGCGAATACAGTTTTTCTAAGAAATTAATTTAAAATGAATTTTGAAAGTTTCGAGTCGACCGCAATTGTTTTTATATTTATTTTGTGTCTCCAAAATTGGTACTATTTTCTACAACTTTACACTCTGAGCTCATCAAAATTTCAAAAAATCTAGAACTGGTGCGAATACAGTTTTTTTTTCAAGAAATCAATTTGGAATAATTTTGAGTAATTTTGGAAAGTTTCAGGAAAGTTTGAAGTGGATATCAATTGTTTTTATATTTATTTTGGGTCTCCAAAATGTTTTTTTTTCAATTTTACACTCCGACCACATCAAAATTTCCAAAAAATCTAGAAATAGTGAGAATACAGTTTTTCTTAACGAAATCAATTTGGAATAAATTTTGAGTAAGTTTCAAGTCGATTGCAATTCGGGAGCTTGAGCACATTAAATATGATTTTCATATTGACATAAAACTTTTTTTAGATGAGTGATGTTTTCTTAACTAGGTTTTATTTATGTAAAACAAATTCTGAACGTTTCCTTTTTTTTATTTTTTTCTTTTCCAACTTCCAAGTATTAGTTGTTCGCAAAACAAAAATGTAAAAAAATTGTAACTCGTTTAAAAGTAAATGGATTTTTAAAAACCAAAGTTATTTTAGAAGAGTGATGTTTTCGTAATTGGGTTTAATTAATGTAAAATTTGTTCTACACGTTTCCTATTGTTTACATTTTTTTTTTCTTACGTCCAAGTAATAGTTGTTCCAAAATCAATACTTTCAAAAATTTCTAACTCGTTTAAAAATAAATGGATTTTCAAAAATCAAAGTTGTTTTAGAAAAGTCAATTAGATTTAATTTTTGATATTTTTTTTATGCGTTTCCTATTTTTAAATTTTATTTTATTTTCCAACGTCCAAGTATTGGTTGTTCGAAAATCAAAAATCCTCTCTCTACTGATGAACAATTAAGAAAAAAAAATTCTATGAATTAGTGATGGTAATATGAAATTTTTTTCCCTGTTTCGAAAAGTTGAAATGAAAGATTTTTATTGAAGGAATTGAAATCATTTTATTAGATTTTTAAAATTATGTAGCAATAATTAAAAAAATATAATATTAAAATGATGTTTACTGATCATACAATAATGTATGAAAGACGTTCAAAATTAACGTGTACACAAATGTTTTTATTTTTAAATAAAAAAAATTAAATCATTGGTGACCGTATCTGCTAAAATAAGTATCTATAATAAAACAGTGGTTTTATTCTCATTATACATCACCTAAAAATAGTTGCTGTACACCGAAAGCCTTACCAGGAAATATTTCATCCTTGTTGAACAGCTATTACCGCAAACCCTTTAGAGTTACCTGACGGATTTTACAGTTTACATAAAGGTTTTAGTGTACAGCAACTGTTTTAAGATGAGAGTCAATAAATTTTGTACTCATTGTTGATTTCAGAAAATAAACATTTAAAAATTTAAAAATTGAACCCTATTGCTTCAGTAATTTTCCGGTGATGCGCGCGCTAAGATTTACAAACAAAACGGAGAGTTTCAGTTTGATTTATGTTGATAGATAATTAACTGATTACGAGGTGACGACTTCCAATTTAAGCAAATTCCTCTCCTCGGTTTTCCTTGTTATTTGTAACAAATCCCCCGGAATTCATCTCACGCAATTGAATGCGTATCCATGCAAATCCCCCGGAACAAATCGCCATCCGCCGCAGCTGACACAAACGACTTACTTACTTAATCTTTTTCCTCTGCTTTCGACCGAAATTAAAACCATTTCCCGCCTCGTGAATCGATAGCACCCCTGACCGCATTCCGCACATTTCCGGCAATTTCCCCCCTCCCTCCCCCCAGCCAGCTCATTCTTCGTCCCTTTCGAAGGGCCTCAGCTGTGCGTTAATTATTTAATTTTCGCATTTGAAGGCGCGACGCTCATTAAAACCGGTGGCTTTCCATTTTATATTCGTCTTGCGGATTAAAATAAGGGACGGGGATGAATCAGGGGCGGACGGGGGTGTTTACGCGAACGGCCCATTTGCGCGTCCAAATCTTTAACTGAAGGGAGGAATTAGTGTGTATTCCGAGCAACGCGTGATGTAATTAAGTGTTTGCGTTAATGGACGAATTGAAGTGGTTCATTCGATTGAAAATTATAATTAATTTGTAATTAATGCTATAACTCTCTCTCGAGAGAGAATAGTTCAAAGTATGAATAAATATTTCAGGCGTTTGAAGGATAAGTTCGAGAAGGAAATCAAAGATTTAGAATCGAGCGAGAAGGAGGCGAAGGTGAAGTACGCGGAGATGAAGGGGAAGCTGCTCGAGAACGAGGAATCCATGATCGGGCTGAAGGCCGCCTCGAAACACCTGGAGGTTCAGCTCGGGGAGGCGCAGGAGGTGAGTCGCTCTTGTTGTTGATCATGATTAATTTGCGCGTTGCTAACTTTTCCGATCGTTTATATTAAATTGAGTGGGGAGTTTAGAAAAGTTTTACGTGCCCGCAGCTATGTGAAAAATTGTCGGCCGAACGTAGCGTATTGCGCCGCAGTCTGGAGGAGGAGTTGCGAGTGGAGATCCTCGGCTTGGAAAAAGAGATCGAGAGGATTAAGGATGACAGAGATGCCGAGCTGCAACAAGTGTATTCCAGGTTGGTTTAGTTTTATTAATAATAATTGTTGCAATTAGTGGCGCATTTAGGATAGGACATAGTAGTATATTACATACCGAGTCGGGAAACATTGCATTACAGCCGAGGGCATAGATTACAAACCGAGCGCCAAGGTTTGCGCGAGGCTGGAATTGAATTCCCGCGAGGGATGTATACCATTTTATTCACAATCATGAAATATAACGATAAAATTAACCCGCCAATGGTGACCTACTGGTCTGTGAGACCGGGTGTGTCGAATAACTTTATTCTCCGTTATTGTTTTTTGTTGCAATTTCGAGTAGCTGCCGGATTGCGGAGCTTAAATTGATTAAATATCTTTGTTTTATTGTCAAAGAGCAAAAATTAAAAAAAAAAAACGTGAACTATTAGTAACACGTTTCGTAAAATCTTCAGTTGAAAACCCCAGTGCGTGAGACCGGCGTCACCATTAAATTTGAGTCACCAATGGCGGGTTAAAATTGTTTGATTTGGGTACACATATCTATTTCAATGTAGAACATCTTTAATTCGTAAAACCTGTCAAACACGCTCTCGGTTTCTCCATCGAGATAAAATTGATTTAAAAAAAAATCATAAATAGGACCCTAATCGTAAGGTCGTACATTATAACACGTTAAAATGGAATCTTAAGAATCGGATCAAACCTAAAAGTGAAACAAATTTGTAACGTGCGAATAACTCTAACATGGCAAATAATTTATTACCTGTAATGGCTTTAAACGCATTTGATGCGATAGATATTGTAAAATTGGAAGATGCAGCGCCGGTGCTAGGGTTTACGCCGCTACAGGCGACAACATGTTTGCCGCCCAAACCAAAATAAATTTTTGCAAATTTATTCTGAACATGCAATTTTCGTTTTTAAAATTTGTTAAGAAATATGGTCGGTACATCCTAATGTTAATATTATTTAAGATACTGCTCAATTATATCATTGTTAGTGGCTGAATGGTCAAACCTATGCCAAAAAAAAAAAATAAATATGGTCATCATGTAACTTTCTTCGATTTGATGGAATAAAAAATATTTTTATGATAAATTTCATATTTATAATTTTTTCAGAATGTAGTGGGATTTCGAAAAATATTTCTTGTTGGCCATTATGAAAATAATCGACGCAATCTGCCGGGAAATAAAATGTCATCACTCTCAAGTTGAATTTGAAAGAGCGAAATGTGCGCCTCGCGATAAATAAAAATTCTAAAAATATCATCGCACTTGGAATTATCTTAAAATTTTCCAAATCTGCTCAGAAATGACGTATTTTTGATATATCCAAAAATAATTGACGCACCTTGCTTGTAAACAAAATGACGACTCCTTTAACTTGAATTTGAGTGAACGAAATGTGCACCACGCGATTAAAAAAATTCTAAAAATATTATCGCACTTCGAATCACCTTAAAATCTTTCAAATGCACTCAGAAATTACATATTTTTGACATCTCAGAAAATAACTGAAGCACCTTTCTTGGACACAAATTGGAAGCACTTGAATTTGAGTGAGTGAAATGTGTACATCGCGATTAAAAAAATTCTAAAAATATGAACGGACGTGGAATTACCTACAATTTTTTTGAATGCTCTCAAAACTTACATATTTTTGACATATCTAAAAATAATTGACGCACCTGGCTTGCAAACAAAATGGCGACACTATTAACTTAAATTTGAGTAAGTGAAATGTGCACCTCGCGATTTCAAAATTTCTAAAAATATTACCGCACTTCCAAATTTTTCAAGTGCACTCAGAAATCACATATTTTTGACATCACAAAAAATAATTGACGCACCTTGCTTGAACACAAATCGTCACCACTCTGAATTTGCATTTGAGTGATTAAAGAAATTCCAAAAATATCATCGCACGTGTAATCATGCGCGCACCTAGAGGGGTAACTATCGGGCTTGCACCCCCCCCCCTCCCCCCAGGCCATTTATATATCGTGTGGTAACCACCGAATCTGTCACAAGAAAAATAGTGTTTTTTGTAATTGTTATTAATTATAATGTCATTGCTATGTTACATTTTTATTTAATATCATATTCACGGATTTTCAGTTTACACATATTTTTGTATTTGAGTTATAATTTGCGTGAAAATTATTGAAGCATCTTGATTGTAAAGATAATAGCAATACTCTGAACTTAAATTTGAGTGACTGAAATGTGCACCTCGCGATTAAAAAAAATCTAAAAATATTATCGCACTTGGAATTACCTTCAAATTTTTCAAATTCGCTTAGAAATTATGTATTTTTGACATATAAAAAAATCATTGAGGCACCTTGCTTGTAAACAAAATGGCAACACTATTAACTTGAATTTGAGTGAGTGCAATGTGCACCTCACGATTAAAAAATTTATAAAAATATCATCGAACTTGGAATTATCTTAAAATTTTCCAAATTTGTTCAGAAATTACATATTTTTGGTATATCAAAACATAATTGACGCATCTTGCTTGTAAACAAAATGGCAACACTCTGAACTTGAATTTGACAGAGTAAAATGTGCACCACCTGTTTTAAAAAATTTTGTAAAAAAAATCGCCGGCTGAATTTGCTCCAAAATTTCTAAATTTACTTAAAAATAACATATTTTTGACATATCACAAGATAATTGACGCACCTTGCTTGTAAACAAAATAGCAGCATTCTGAACTTGAATTTGTGTGAGTAAAATGTGCACCGCCTCTTTGAAAAAATTCTTAGAAAGTTATCGCCGGCGAAATTTGGTTTAAAATTTCCAAATTTGCGCAGAAATAACATATTTATGACATACCACAAGATAATTGACGCACCTTGCTTGTAAACAAAATGACAGCACTCTGAACTGGAATTTGAGTGAGTAAACAAATCACTTGATTAAAAAAAAAATTAAAAAAATTATCGCCTGCGAAATTTGCTTCAAAATGTCCAAATTTGTCCATATTTTTAACATACCAAAAGGTATTGACGCACCTTGCTTGTCAACAAAATGGCACCCACCTGTTTATACATTTGTTGTTGATTTAATACTCTTGTTTCAATTATTGTAACACAAAACCAAAAACTGGACTTCTAGGTTAAATTAACGCAAAAATAAAGGGTGATGGGTATGCCTTATGGTGGTGTGGTGGGGGGTACGCTCTATGGTGATGGGATTCAAAGAGTCTCTTAATGATACCCAGCGATGGAATTTTAAATTTCTTGCTTATAACCCAAATTTTTTTTTGAATTAATAATCGTCTTAATTGAAAAAAAAAATTCAACCGTTATTTACCAATCTACGCAAGGCCTACTTAGCTTTATGGATAAATTCATCACTTGGTATGTTGATTATTTTTTATTATTTTTTAGCAAATGATTTTTGAATGGAATTGAAAATTTTGAAGATGAATCCTCAATTTATTTTTTAAATTTCTAATCACGAAATTTCTATTCCTCCAATTCAAGTTTTGAGTGTTGTCATTTTGTCTCTATTTCCTACATGACAATTGTTTTATAGTGTGCCCAAAAAGTTGGTTTGAAACTTTTTAATACCATTTCGCAATTAATAATATATTGAGAACTTTTTCTTTTACCCAATTTAAGTTTCGAATGTCTCCATTTTATATCCAGCTACAAAATGTTAATTTATTGGTAGTGTATTAAAGACACATAACTTTTAAGTAGTTTTGTAAATTTTGAAGACAAATAATTTATTGAGAATTTTTGCAATCATGAAATGCAAATTTTGTTTTCCCTAATTCAAGTTTCGATTGTCGCCATTTTGTTTGCAGTCACGAAATGTTAATTGTTTTGTAGCATGTTAAAAATACTTAACTTAGAAGTAGATCTAGAAATTTTGAAGATCATTTCTTAAATAATAGTTTATTGAGAAGTTTTCTAATAGCGAGCGGAAAATTCCGCTTCCTTCAATTCAAGTTTTGAGTTTCGCTATTGTGTTTCTAGCTGCGAATTATCAATTATTGTGTTAAATGTCAAAAATGCATTATATTGGCTAAATTTAACAGTTTAACCCGTTATTGCCAAACGATGTTTTTTTTCAAATTTTCATGTTTTCTCTGCAGTTGCTTATCGCAAAAGTTTCAAACGGCTAATGTGTGTGTTCCTTTAGTGCACTGTGGTCTTACCGATCATAAATTCTGCGAAAAGAATCGACGTGGAACGCTGGTGCACGTGCACTTCTTAAAAAAAATGTTCCACTAATGGAATAGTGGGCAAAAACGGGTTAAAGATAATTTGACGATCATTTTTGAGAATTGTTCTAATCATGAAATGTAAATTTCGTATTCCCTAATTTAAGCTTCGAGTATCGCCATTTTGTTTCTAGCTATCAATTATTTTGTAGTATGTTATAGACTCATAATTTCTAAGATAATTTGGTAATTCCAAAGACCATTCCACAAATAATAATTTATCAAAATTTTTGTAATCACGTAATTTTCACATTTTATTTTCTTCATTTTAAGTTTCGTGTGTAGCCATTTTATTCCCACATACGAAATGTTATTGTTTTGTAGTACGTTCAAAATAGTTCATTTATAAGTGGATCTGTAAAGTTTGAAGACCATTTTGCAAATAATAGTTTATTGAAAATTTTTCTAATAGAGAAAGACAAATTTAAGTTTTGAGTTTGATGCTAGCTTTGCACAGTAAATTATTTTGTAGGATATCAATAGGACATTATGTTTGATAAATTCAAAAGTTTGACGGCAATACCGTGAGTGATAATTTATTGAGAATTTTTCTAAACGTGAAATACAAATTTTATTTTCTCCTATTTAAGTTTCGAGTGTCGCCATATTGTTTCCAGCTTCGAATTGTTAATTGTTTTGTAATATGTTCCACATATGCATAATTTCTAAATAAATTTGGAAATTTTGAACACCATTTCGGTAATAATAGTTTATTGAGAATTTTTCTAATAGCGAGGTGTAAATTCAATACAAGTTTTGAGTTTCGTCATTTTTTTTTTCTAGTTGCGGAATCTTAATTATTTTGTAGTATGTAAAAAATCATTCTTTTTACGTGGGTTTAGAAATTTTGAAGATTACCGAGTAATAATTTATCCAGAATTTTTCTAATCCGAAATATTGCCTTTTCAAATTCAAGTTGTCGCGTTTGAAAAATTCAATTTTGTTAACGCCTCTATATTTTTCTATGCATTCCAAACACGTGTGAATACGATATCCTAAACTTCCCAAAATTCATAAATATCCTTTTTTAATAAAAAAAAAAATTAATTTATTTTCGCTTCCAAATTTACAAGTACAACTATTAATTTTATTTGTTTATTTTTAAGAACAAAATTTATTTGATAAGGTGGCGTTGTGTGGGATGTTTTTTTATGTATTTCGAATTTTATCTATGTTTTCTTGACCGTTGCTCATTCTGACTTATGTAAAAGCATCTTATACTTCTAAACATCAATAAATCATTATTACATCATAGGAAATTAACCCTTTGACCTACAACCACGAGTACTCCTCGGGCCAAACACAATGACCACGAGCATATTTCGTGGCGCGCCGCTTGGGCCAATCACATCGAGCACGAGCTCAACTCGTGGCGTGCCGCTTGGGCCAATCAAATCAAGTACGAGCCCAACTCCTGGCGCAGCGCTTGCGTTAGTAGTGCTGCACATTGAATGCATTTTCTTGCGAAACAGAATTTTTTTAAGTCCATATTTTACGTTTTCAGTTGTGCCATGAAAAAGCATGAATTTGTGCGCATACAATTGGGCACGCCAGTCGTGCCTCAGCCGGACTGGTTTCTGTTGCTGCATTCGGACGTAAGTAAAGTAGGCCAAAGGGTTAATAATCTAAATTCTTATTTTTGCAGTATTTACTATAACCGCCCGATTTAAATGTACAGATTATGATATAATCTCTGGGAACTGCTCGTTATATTTAATTTTTATTTGGCAGGGTGAAAGTAGCTGTCGCCAGAAAGGATGAAATGTTATCGGAACTCAGCAGAGATAATATGGCCCTTAAAGAAAAATGCAAGTATTTGGAGAACATGCTGGATCAACAACGAAAGGAATACTTAATTAAGTAAACAACCATAGCCTAAGCAATTTTTGCATTTTCATATTTTTATATTTACTGAAGTGTATTCGATTTTCTTTTATTATATATGTATTCTCTTGCGATGACTGCATAATTTTGATCCATTTTTGTATAATGACCCCTAGCTTTTTGGAAATTTTGAGTTATTTACAAACTGTGGAAGCAAAATTCTGTACTTTACAATGTGAAAAAGTGCACATCATGATGGCTGAGAAACACATTGCAGGGAAGATGCAAACTGAAAAGGCCGCTTCAGTTGACGTTTCTGCGCAACAATCTTTTAATCGTAAGTAGCAAAATGTGTACACGCTTAGCCAGCTTGGGCATTCAGCCACGAAAGATGTGATATATTAGAAATTAAATGAATAAACGAATAATGAAAGACAAACACAACGTCCACGGATCCGAGAGGATGTTTCTCGTTTAATAAAAAGTTCCGCTCGGATGGAGACTCGAACCTACAAGACTTGGGTTCTAGCAGGCAGACGCTCGTACTCTAGCCAATACACAACCATTTAGTGTGATCCTCTTTTTTCCCAAAATTTGGCTATGAATTTGTTCCATCTTCAAAAATGCAGCCCACAATTTCAAAAATTTATTTTATGTTCGCTTTGATCTTGCTAACGAAAACGCCTCTTTCCCTCTGATCGTCAAACCTCTCTATACATGAATTCGGGCAGATCGACTCGAATACCTTCTATGATGAGAAAGCCTTTACAGTGCACGTAAGCGTTTTACTTCGGTCGTAATTTTCAAATAAGCCGAATGAAGTCCAAATTAACGAAGATGCGTGAAGTTAGATACAGGACGGCAAATATAAGTTGGCCAGACGCGCAGAGAGCAAGCGTAAGCTCTCTCTCTACAGTCGGCCGAGTAGAGTCTCTGTAATAAGCAAGCACATATTCTTCGCTTCGCTCCATCGGGCGCTCTCCTCCACATAATTGAATGCACGAGGCGCGCGAACTCTTCACGAAATCTATCGAGAGAGCCCTTTGAAGGTTCCGCCCACAATTTTGCCACTGCTCAACGGCAAGTTACGTTTGCCTTCCTGTACCCACCCCATGCACAGCTCTCCCATGAAGTTGGTCACCAAACGCGCTTGGTAACGCTGCCTGAATTTTTGTTAACATAACAAAAACAATATGTATACATTTTTTTAGAGCGTCTTTTATTGAAAACATAATCAACACGATTTAATAACTTTATACGAACAAAAAGAGCTAATATACACATATATTCGACTTGGAGGACATCGGAGATAGCGCGTCGCTACAGGCAGAAACTATCGTCTTCTTCCGAGTCATCAACCGGAATGGACTTTTGTGTTCTTGTTAGTGGGAAAGAGCTTCTCCCATTCGGCGTACCTCTTCTCGTTCAGCTTCTCTTGCATCGCGAGCTTGTTGCCGATCTCCATGTACTTTTTGCCCTTGGCTGTATACGGTTCCCATTTCGTATTGTCCAAAATGTCAGTTATTGTGGGAATTGGTTTACTGTAATCAGATGAAAAATTAGTATCGTGTGAGCCACAAAATTTTGATTCAGTGTTGGCTGTGAGATAAATTACGATGGTCGTTTATTAAAAATCAGGACATTTGGCCTACAGGTTATTGGAACTAATATCTATGAAAAAAAGGGTTAGTTGGAGAAAATCAAAAATTGTAAGGTGGGTTATATGCCCACCATGTTCATGAAAGCCAATATTTAACACGTTCGCTGCCACGGCAATTGGGATTGCACTTACGCTAAAGTCGGACGCAATAGCGCGTCGGTGGCAGCAAACGTGTTAATAACACGAATTCTCTGTTTGATTTTAAAATGACAATTCACGGCATGAAAGACTAAATTAGTTCAGTTGAATTAAAAAATAATAATCTCAGACACGACTGCTATGTTTTTCTCACTCGGCTCACGCTTTTATTTTTTTAATATTGTTGTCATTTACCCTGTGCTCGCAAAGTTTGCCCAAATAGCGACCATTTTTTGCAACGTGGCCGTCTCCTGGTCCGCCTCCTTGAAGTCCTGGAACTCGGAGGAGTGGAAGAGATAGATGAGGTCGTCCCCATTGGAGACCCCTGCGAAATGAACACGTGCGTTGACTCACCACTTTAAATAATAATATTGCGGAAAGGACTCACCGTACGGGGTGGTGTGGTTACTCTCCGGTAAATAGAAATTGCTGTATTTACCCTTAAAATTAAATCTGTAATAATACACGGACTCGTTATTCTTTTCAGCGAGCAGCTCCACCAGGCGGTTCACCCCGAACCCAACTATGGCGTCCGTGTATAACTGGAATGATTAAAAGTGGAAAAGTGGCAATTAATTAAATAAACAAAATGCACGGGGCGTGAATAATGCAGTTATCGCACTTGTATAATTAAAATTTAAATTGTTTCGCCGTTTGTGCAAGCGTCACGGAAACTCCACTAATACAATAGTGCTGAAATTTTTCATAGCTATTCTATAGTCAACAATGCTTTATAGAGTAGCTTAGCGAAATTTTAGCAAAGAAATTTTGTATGGATACTGTATAGAGAAGCTAAACAGAATTTCAGCACTGAAATTTTACATAGCTACTCTATAGCCCCAATGCTCTAGAGAGTAGTTCAGCAAAATTTAAGCACTGAAATTTTGCATAGCTATTCTATCGCCCCAATGCTCTATAGAGTAGCTAAGCAGAATTTAAGCACTGAAATTCTGCATAGCTATTCTATCGCCCCAATGCTCTATAGAGTAGCTAAGCAGAATTTTAGCACTGAAATTTTGCATAGCTACTCTATAGCCCCAATGCTCTATAGAATAGCTAAGCAGAATTTAAGCACTGAAATTTTGTATAGCTATTCTATCGCCCCAATGCTCTATAGAGTAGCTAAGCAGAATTTAAGCACTGAAATTTTGTATAGCTATTCTATCGCCCCAATGCTCTATAGAGTAGCTAAGCAGAATTTAAGCACTGAAATTTTGCATAGCTACTCTATCGCCCAATGCTCTATAGAGTAGCTAAGCAGAATTTAAGCACTGAAATTTTGCATAGCTATTCTATCGCCCAATGCTCTATAGAGTAGCTAAGCAGAATTTTAGCACTGAAATTTTGTATAGCTATTCTATCGCCCCAATGCTCTATGGAGTAGCTAAGCAGAATTTTAGCACTGAAATTTTGCATAGCTACTCTATAGCCCAAATGCTCTATAGAATAGCTAAGCAGAATTTAAGCACTGAAATTTTGCATAGCTATTCTATCGCCCAATGCTCTATAGAGTAGCTAAGCAGAATTTTAGCACTGAAATTTTGCATAGCTACTCTATAGCCCCAATGCTCTATAGAGTAGCTAAGCAGAATTTAAGCACTGAAATTTTGCATAGCTATTCCTAGGTAGTCCTGAAAGAAAATTGTTACAAAAAAGTTCTGACAAAAAGTCCTGAAGAAGATGAGCAGAAAAAGTTATGCTGAAAAAACTCCCGACAAAAATATCCTAAGAAAAAGTACTGAAAAAAATTCCTTAAAAAGGTTCAGAAAATGTTCAGAAAAGGGCCTTGAAAAAATGTCCTCAAAAAAATTGTTTCGCCGTTTGTGCAAGCGTCACGGAAACTCCGCTAATACAATAGTGCTGAAATTTTGCATAGCTATTCTATAGTCACCAATGCTTTATAGAGTAGCTTAGCAAAATTTTAGCAAAGAAATTTTGTATGGATACTGTATAGAGAAGCTAAACCGAATTTCAGCACTGAAATTTTGCATAGCTACTCTATAGCCCCAATGCTCTATAGAGTAGCTAAGCAGAATTTAAGCACTGAAATTTTACATAGCTATTCTATCGCCCCAATGCTCTAGAGAGTAGTTCAGCAGAATTTAAGCACTGAAAGTTTGCATAGCTATTCTATCGCCCCAATGCTCTATAGAGTAGCTAAGCAGAATTTAAGCACTGAAATTTTACATAGCTATTCTATCGCCCCAATACTCTAGAGAGTAGTTCAGCAGAATTTAAGCACTGAAAGTTTGCATAGCTATTCTATCGCCCCAATGCTCTATAGAGCAGCTAAGCAGAATTTTAGCACTGAAATTTTGCATAGCTACTTTATAGCCCCAATGCTCTATAGAGTAGTTAAGCAGAATTTAAGCACTGAAATTTTGCTTAGCTACTCTATAGCCCCAATGCTCTATAGAGTAGCTAAGCAGAATTTTAGCGCTGACAGTATGCATTTCTACTCTGTAACCTCAATGATCTGTAGGGTAGCTAAGCAGGATTTCCGCAGTGAAATTTTGCATAACTACTGTAGAGCCCCAATGCTCTATAAAGTAGCTAAACAGAATTTTAGCACTTACAGTTTGCATTGCTACTCTGTAGCCTCAATGCTCTGTAGAGTAGCTAAGCAGAATTTCAGCAATGAAATTTTGCATAACTACTGTAGAGCCCTAATGCTCTATAAAGTAGCTAAACAGAATTTCAGCACTGACAGTTTGCATCGCTACTCTGTAGCCTCAATGCTCGGTAGAGTAGCTAAGCAGAATTTTAGCACTGAAATTTTGCATTGCTACTCTGTAGCCTCTATGCTCTGTAGAGTAGCTAAGTAGAATTTCAGCACTGAAATTTTGCATAGCTACTCTATAGCCGCAATGCTCTATAAACTAACTGATAAAACTTTTAGCAGTGACATTTTGTACAGCTACTCTTATAGCCTCCAATGCTCTATGAAGTAACTGAGCAAAATTTCAACACCAAGATTTAACCTTTTCACTGCTGTAGACGCATATTTACGTTCCGCTTTTGCGTCAACATGTTTCTTAATTTTTCGTGAAAAGTTAGTTTTTAGTTCATTAACTTTCCACAAACAATAAGCATACTGTTAACAGATATATTTCTATCCAGATAGATGGCGTTGCTGTTAACATAACGTTCCAGGCCATTTTAAAGCCGCGTTTTCCTGAAGCCGCAGTGAAAGGGTTAATCATAATTGAATTTAAACAAAAAACTAACATCCAAAGGATCACTTATGAACTCAGAATTTAGAGACGAATTATATTATAGAAAACTTTCATTTCCGGTTTAACCGGAAATTACCTTAACTTGCTATTTCAAATGGAAAACCCAGTATATTTTTACATAATTGAATTCGTCTCTAAATTCAAAGTTTTTTGATGTATCACTAATGAATTACTCATCTCTAGTCCTGATAAAGCATGTCCTTAAAAAAGTCAAGAAAAGAAGTCCTTAAAACAAATCTGATGAAGTCCTAAAAAAGTTCCAGAAAAAATTGACCTGAAACCCAAAAAGAAAAATAGAAAAGTCCTGAAGACTTGAAAAAATGCCTTTGAAAATACCTGAAAAAGGTTCTAAAATCCTGAAGAAAGCCTGAAAAATGGCCTGAAAAATAGTCCTGAATGAAAGTATAATAGATAAAAAAATTATAAAAAAAGTCCCAAATAAATGCTTCTGAACAAAAAGTCCTATTAGAAAGTCTTGAAAAAAAGTAATGAAATAAATCTTGAAACAGTCCTTCAAAAAAGTTTTGAAGTGAGAAGTTCTGAAAAAAGGTCCTGAAAAAGAGTCCTGAAGAAGATGCCCAGAAAAAATCTTAAAAAAAACTCTCGACAATAATAGTCTAAACAAAATTCCTGACAAAAATATCCTGAGAAAAAGTAATGAAAAAAATTCTAAGAAAGGTTCCGAAAAATGTCCAGAAAAGGGCCTTGAAAAAATGTCCTCAAAGAAACCGGAAAAATGTCCAGAAAAGGGCCTTGAAAAAATGTCCTCAAAGAAACCGGAAAAATGTCCCAAATAAAGTCCTGAAAGAAAATTGTTGGAAAAAAGTTCTAACAAAAAGTCCCGAAGAAGATGTGCAGAAAAAATGCTGAAAAAACTCCCGACAAAAATATCCTAAGAAAACGTACTGAAAAAAATTCCTTAAAAAGGTTCCGAAAATGCCCAGAAAAGGGCCTTGAAAAAATGTCCTCAAAAAATCCGGGAAAATGTCCCAAATAAAGTCCTGAAAGAAAATTGTTAGAAAAAAGTCCTGAAGAAGATGTGCAGAAAAAAATGCTGAAAAAACTTCCGACAAAAATATCCTAAGAAAAAGTACTGAAAAAAATTCCTTAAAAAGGTTCCGAAAATGTCCAGAAAAGGGCCTTGAAAATATGTCCTCAAGGAAACCGGAAAAATGTCCGAAATAAAGTCCTGAAAGAAAATTGTTTGATAAAAGTTCTGACAAAAAGTCCTGAAGAAAAAATGCTGAAAAAACTCCCGACAAAAATATCCTAAGAAAAATTACTGAAAAAAATTTCTTAAAAAGGTTCTGAAAATTTCCAGAACAGGGCCTTGAAAAAATGTCCTCAAAAACCAGAAAAAATGTCTCAAATAAAGTCCTGATAGAAAATTCGTGAAAAAAAGTTCTGACAAAAAGTTTAGAAAAAATGTTTTGAAAAAGATCCTCAAAAAATATCTGAAAAGCTACTGAAAAAATTGTCCTAAAATCAGCCCTGAAAAAGGTCTTATAAAACTCCTGAAAAAAGTTCTGAGAAAAAATCCTGAAAAAGTCTTAAAATTTTCGTCCTGAAAATTAACCCTAAAAAAGTTTTGAAACAGGTCACGAAATAAATAAATGTCTTAAAAATTAAAAAAAAAAATTCTGAAAAAGAAGTCCTTAAAAAAGTCCCAAAAGCAATGTCCTGAAAGAGATTTTTAAAAGTCCTTAACAAAGAATTCTTGAAAAAAGTCCTAAAAATAGCCTTAAAAAAAGTCCTAAAAATAGCCTTAAAAAAAATTATTTAAAACAATCCTAAAAAAGTCTTGCAAAAAATTCGATTAAAAGTTCCTAAAAAGAGACCCGAAAAAAGTTCTGAAAAAGATTGTCCTGAAAAAAAATCCTAAAGAAAATTGAAAAAAGTTCTAAAAAATAGTCTTTAGAAGACGCCTGACGAAGTCCCGAGAAGAAGTCCCAAAATAAGTCCTGTATACTATACCGGGTGTAACTGAATTCTGGTAGACTCCAAATATCATTTAAATTTTTACATATACCGGGTGTTTCAGATGACCCGTACACCTCAAATATCTCGCGAAATACAAATCGGATTAACATACAAAAAAATACGTCTAAATTTTTTCTTGAGCTCTACCATGTGGTGTGAAATATGAACCACCATCCCCCTGGGGCGGGGTGGAGGGTAACTTTGAAATCTTAAATAGGTAACCCATATTTTTTATTGCAGATTTGGATTCTACTCTAAAATATAATAAGTTTTTATTCGAAACATTTTCTTTTGATTAGCAAGTATTTTTTCTTTTTTATATAAATTTTTTTTTATTAAAAAAAAATCCAGTTTGTTGTTACAAACATTTATACATAACCACAATAGAAAAGAATAGAATACAATAGAATAGAATTTGATAATCAAATTAATTTTTATTCGTTTCTACGATTTTTTTTACGAAGAATTTTTTTTAACTTATTTATGACATAAAATTACAAATTACTTCAACGCCTTATTTAAGAGATGACTACGCAAAAAATATCATAATCTGTCATTTGATGCGAGAACTGTCGAAACATTTTTTTCGGAAAAAACCCAATATTTTTTAGCATAGAATCCAAATCTGCAATAAAAAATAGGAGTTCCCGTTTAAGATTTCAAATTTACCCCCCTCCCCGCCCCAATTGTACCTAGAGAATGCCACTATGAGGAAAACAATTGGAAACTAAAACTCAATTTTAACAATAAGTATTCTTAAAATATTCCCCATCAGCAACTAACTACACTGATGAGACCTGAAAGGTCGAAACCGGTCTGTAGGTGTTCTGAGGGGGGAACAATATTTAATGTTCACATTGATATCGTTATATTCGCCGCTGGTAATGTCCATATCTTGTCGGTGTTAAAGCCACCCGGATTTGGTTCAGTACAGCATTCAGGCAATAGATTCCGCCACTTTGGCATTTCTACCTTTAACAGTGTTTGGAATACATATATTCCAATAGTAATCTCCGTTTCCCCATCAGCAACTAACTACACTGATGAGACCTGAAAGGTCGAAACCGGCCTGTAGGTGTTCTGATGGGGGAACAATATTTAATATTCTTAAAATGTCAATATTTAACTGCCCCTATTTTTTTCATTTACAAATCAGCCGATTAAAGCTGAACCCTACGACGAAGTAAAATCTCTAGGGTCGAACTTTACGGCACGGACTTAGCCTATACATAATAAATATCCCTTCTTTAAATTAATTAAACGGTGTTCTCAGTGATTAATTTACCTCTGCTAATTTGGCAACGGAATCTTTGTCGATGCTGGCGTCAGCGAAGTAGAACGTCCTCAAGCCCTTGGAGATAACTTTGGAATTATCAGTGTCGGGTTCATAAAGGAAGGCAATTGGCGCGACTTTCTCGAATTCCTTCTCAAATTCCTCTAACAGTGTTTCATTAGATATGACATCTGAAACGAAAAAAGGAAACGAATTAATGGGAAATTCACTCGAGGAGAAAACTAAATTATATCAAATCTTATTTTTTTAGAGTATTAACATGTAACTATAAATAAAACACACTTTTACTTAGTTAATGTCACACTGTAACTATAAGTTATAAATTAAATTATAATATTAAAAATTACGTTGCTCGTAATCAATTTAATATAAATTTAATTTTTTATCATCCAGCAGTGCTGCAATTTAATTAATTTTCTTCTTGAAATTGTACTGCATATGCAAAACAAAAATGTTATTCACAGGCAATTTAAGTATAATATGTCTATGGGCTAAAACAGAAATGATTTTATATCTATAAAACATCCACGATTTTGGCCAATATTTAGGTTTCCGTTAATTGGTCTTAATAAAGGCCATTTTTAAGGAAATTGTTTTTCTTTCAAAAAAAAATGGAAAAGTGGCGGCTTTGAAATTACAAGACCGCTCTTTGATGGAGATTATTTCGAAATCTAATGAAGGGGTATTTTTAGATTTTAACTAGTTTGCAAAATTTAATTAAATTTGTGTAATTTTGGAAAATTTAAAGCTTGTAGCAATTTTTATTAAATTTTTTTATATCCTGGGAAAGTGGTGAGTCATTATTTCAAAATATGGTGAAGGCGTGGTTTTATATTTTGACTAATTTATAAGACATAAAAAGGAGTTTCCGTATAAATAAATAATTAAATAATTGTTTTGAGTAATTTAAGAAAATTTAAAGTTTGTGGCAATTGTTATTTTTTTTTCTTTTATCCAGAGAAAGTGGCGGCTTTGCGATGACAATACCGCTCTTTGAAGGTGATTATTTTGAAATCTAGAGAAGGGGTATTTTTATATTTTCCTAATTTGCAAAATATAATTAATTTTGTGTAATTTTGGAAAATTTAAAGCTTGCGGCAATTTTTATTATATTGTTTTTATATCCTGGGAAAGTGGTGGCCTCAAGATTTCAAGATCACTCTTTGAGAGTGGAGGCTTTGGAGTTACAAGACCGCTCTTTGAGGATGATTATTTTGAAATCTAGTAAAGAGGTGCTTTTAGATTTTGACTAATTTGCAACAAATAGCTGATTTTGAGTAATTTTAGAAAATTTTAAGTTTGGTGCATTTGTTATTTATATTTTTTTATATCGTGTAAAAGTGAAGGCTTTCGAATTACAAGACCACTCTTTGAGGGTGAATATTTTGAAAACTAGTGAAGAAGTGTTTTAAGATTTTGACTAATTTGTAAAGCATACATGATTTTGAGTAATTTTGGAAAATTTGTGGCATTTGTTATTATATATTTTTTTATATCCTGGGAGAGCCAGGCTTTGGAATAACAAGACCGCTATTTTAGGGCGATTATTTTGAAATCTAAGGGGTGTTTTTAGATTTTGACTAATTTGCAACATATAATTGATTTTGTGAAATTTTGGAAAATTTAAACTTTGTGGAAATTGTTATTACAATCGAAATCCAGTGTAGGGGGTGTCAGATTTTGAATAGTTTAAAAGTAATTTTGGAAAATTTCATAATTATTATTTTTTATATCCTGAGACAGGGGAGTCTTTGGGACTTACACGACCGCTGTTTGAGGGTGATTATTTTAAAATCTACTGAAAAGATGTTTCTAAATTTTCACTCATTTGTAACACATAACTGATTTTGAGTAATTTTGGAAAATTTCAAGTTTGTGGCATTTGTTGTTATATTTTTTTTATTCTGAGAAGGTGCCGGCTTTAGAATTACAAGACCGCTCTTTTGTAGTGAATATTTTGAAATATTCTAAAAGAGTGGTTTTAGATTTTGACTAATTTGTAAAGCATAATTCATTTTGAGTAATTTTGGAAAATTTCAATTTTGGTGGCAACTGTTTTTATATTTTATTATATCCTGCAAAAGTGGAGTCTTGGGAATTACAAAACCACTCTTTGATGGTGAAAATTTTGAAAATTGTTTTTAAATTTTGACTAATTTGTAAAATATTATTGATTTTGTGTAATTTTGGAAAATTTAAAGCTTAAAGCTTAAAATTTTTGTTATATATTTTTATATCCTGGAAAAGTGGCGGCCTCGAAATTACAAGACCACTCTTTGAGAGTGATTATTCAAATATCTAGTGAAGGCGTGGTTTAAGATTTTGACTAACTTGTAAAACGATTGATTTTAAGTAATTTTAGAAAATTTTAAGATTGTGGCAATTGTTATTATATTTTTTTTAATCCAGGGAAAGTGGCGGCTTCGGAATTACAAGACCGCTCTTTAAGGGTGATTATTTCGAAATTAAGTATAGGGACGTTTTCAGATTTTGACTAATTTGTAAAAATTAATTGATTTTAAGTAATTTTGAAAAATTTTAAATTTGTGGCAATTGTTATTATATATTTTTTTTAATCCAGGGAAAGTGGCGGCTTCGGAATTACAATACCGCTCTTTGAGGGTGATTATTTCGAAATTAAGTACAAGGATGTTTTTAGATTTTGACTAATTTGTAAAAAATAATTGATTTTAAGTAATTTTGAAAATTTTTAAATTTGTGGCAATTGTTATTATATTTTTTTTTAAATCCAGGGAAAGTGGCGGCTTCGAAATTACAAGACCGCTCTTTAAGGGTGATTATTTCGAAATTAAGTATAGGGATGTTTTCAGTTTTTGATTAATTTGTAAAAATTAATTGATTTTAAGTAATTTTAAAAAATTTCAAATTTATGGCAATTGTTATTATATTTTTTTTAAATCGCGGGCAAGTGGCGGCTTCGGAATTACAAGACCGCTTTTGAGGGTGATTATTTCGAAATTTAGTATAGGGGTGTTTTCAAATTTGGACTAATTTGTAAAAATTAATTGATTTTAAGTAATTTTGAAAAATTTTAAATTTGTGGCAATTGTTATTCTATTTTTTTTAATCCGGGGAAAGTGGCGGCTTCGGAATTACAAGACCACTCTTTGAGGGTGATTATTTCGAAATCTAGTATAGGGGTGTTTTCAGATTTTGAATAAATTGTAAAAATTAATTGATTTCAAGTAATTTTGAAAAATTTTAAATTTGTGGCAATTGTTATTATATATATTTTTTTTAAATGCAGGGAAAGTGGCGGCTTCGGATTTACAAGACCGCTCTTTGAGGGTGATTATTTCGAAATCTAGTATAGGGGTGTTTTCCGATTTTGAATAATTTGTAAAAATTTATTGATTTTAAGTAATTTTAAAAAATTTTAAATTTGTGGCAATTGTTATTATATGTTTTTAAAATCTAGAGAACGCGGCGGATTCGGAATTACGAGACCGCTCTTTGAGGGTGAATTTTTCGAAATCTAGCTCAAGGGTGTATTCAGATTTTGACTAATTTGAAAAAATTAATTGATTTTCAGTAGTTTTGAAAAATTTTAAATTTGTGCAATTGTATTCATATTTTTTTTAAATCATGAAAAAGTGGCGACTTTGGAATTAGAGTACCGTTTTTAAAGGGCTATTATTTCGAAATCTAGTGGACGGGTATTTTTAGATTTCGATTAATTTGTAAAACATAATTGATTTTTAGTAATTTTGGAAAATGTCAAGTTTGTGGCATTTTTTAATATTTTTTTATATCCTGTGAAAATGGTGGATTTAGTATTACAAGACCACTCATTGAGGGTGATTATTTCAAAATTTAGTGAAGGCGTATCTTTAGATTTTGACTAATTTGTAAAACATAATTGATTTTAAGTAATTTTGGAAAGTTTCAAGTTTGTGACAATTGTTATTATATTTTTTTTAAATCCTGGGAAAGTGACGGCTTTGGAATCATAAGACCACTTTTCGAGGGCGATTATATCAAAATCTAGTCAAGGCGTCGTTTCAGATTTTGGCTAATCTATAAAAAAAATAGATTTTGAGTAATTTTGAAAAAAATCACTTTGGTGGCATTTTTCATCATAATTTTTTTATCATCACCTGGGAAATTGGTGGCATTGGAATTACATTGGCATTTTTTGAAGGTGATTATTTCAAAATCCAGTGAAGGAATGTTTACAGATTTGTGAAATATAATTTATTTTGAGTAATTTTGGAAAATGTCACGTTTGTGGTATTTGTCATTATATTTTTTTTTATAACCTGGGAAAGTGGTGGCATTGGATTTACATTAGCATTATTTGATGGTGTTTATTTCAAAATCTGACGGAGGGGTGTTTACAGATTTTAACCAATTTGTAAAATATAATTTATACTGAGCAATTATGGAAAATTTTACGTTTGTGGCATTTGTCATTATATTTTTTTGTAGTCTGGGAAAGTAGAGGCTTTGAAATAACAATAACCGTTATTTAAGGGCGATTGTTTTTAAATCAATCAATCAATCGAATGTCTTCAGATTTGAACTAATTTAATGTTTTTTTTTTCGGAAAATTTCAAATCTTGAATTAATATACTTTGATTTTCCACCTTATTTTAGTATTTAGTAGTATACAATTAGCGGTGGAATTAGTCCAAGCCACAGATCTGTTGTAGTGGTCTAAGCAATCGCCTGGCAAACGAAAGGTCTCGGGTTCAATTCCCACCTGCAGACATATTTTTTTATGATTTCCTTTCATCTTAGTTTAAAATAGTTCAAAGTTTCCAAATTACAAAAAAAAAATGTTTACTCACTGAAAGCTCTCTCCGCAAATTCGTCGTTGTTGACGCCCACTAAAACTGGCACTTTTTCCAACTGGTCGTGAGTTATTAACTCAATAGGGTGTGTACTCAAGAATCTCGCCTGTCCAAAGTCCATCTCGATGGTAGGTAGCCACGTAAGGTAGGGATCATTCACTAGTGCCTGGAAGAAACAAAGAATAAACATCGAGAAGAAACAAAAATTTAACATAGAGAGACAGGGACACATACATAGATATTTACAAATTCTCAAAAGGCAATTCACCTGCGGTCTTTCTGACATCGATTAAACGCGAATTTACAAATAAATCTTTTCCGCTTTCATGTTCAAAATGTATGAGAATAAATAGTAATTTACGATATAAGGTTTATTTATTTATTATTATACTCGCTCCTACGTCGTTCGTGCTTCCAGACTTTTCTCTCGTAATGTAAAAGCAAATAACGTTACGTGTGTCGTAACATGGTTTATTTTATCCTATCTCTATTTTTTTAAATTAAAAAAAATGTTTAAGTCAAAAAACGATAATGTTTGTATGCCAATATCTCTATAGCAACGAGTTGCGTTAAGATAATATAACAACACTAGTGTTGTTAAGAATTTCTTAACAACACTTGTGTTGTTAAAGGTACCTTAACGTTACTCGTTGCTAAGCAGTTATTGGCATGATAACATTATAGGATAAAATAAATGCACATAACGAACGATCTTGTGAGTTAGAAAAACCTAGCTACAAACAACTATTTGCTACAAGCCCAATTACACACAAAATGAAAGAACTCAACTACTAATGCAAAACAATTGTGACTTACTTTAAGTTCGTTGTCGGGATCGGTTAACTCCTTCGCGGTCTTGCCCTTCAGGCACTTTAAGATGTTGGCGGAGGTATCCTCGGGACAGCTCAAGTGTTTCGCCAATTTCTTCGCCAAGTCCATTTGATTGCTCCCTAATGGAATCTGTCCGTAAGCGGATCCGCTCGAAATGATCGCCCTGTGGAATAGCCCTAAAATAGGAAAATATTTTCAATAAGGACGCACGTTGCATAACTCGACGGACCCCGGAACTTCGGGAATCCGATGGGACAACGAAATATTAGTTTAATGAAATTTGTTGTTGTAATCGATCGCTCCGGGCCGGATGACTGATTGCGTTCGAAAGTTTGCCGAGATGCGAAATTACGCCCGAAAAGGTAATATTGTTATATTGCTTCCGCTTTTCTACATAATCTATAATATAGATTATAATTGAAAAATGGTTTATTACACAACGTGTTATGAAACTGCTCCATTGTTCAACAGGAGAAATATTTTTACATTCCAAGTACAATGTGAGACCTGGTGCGCAATTTTCAGCAAACTGTTTTTTCGAGTTGTCTAGCCGATTACCTTAATAATTTCTTCTTTAGTTCACGTTTGGAAAGCGAAGAGTTTGTATGATATTTTAGTTATTTGAAATTAAAATAAAATTATTAAATAGTTTTTTTGTTTGGGTCTCTGAGACCCAGTGCCCGCTACGGTGTCAGGATTTAGGGCGCCCCATCCGGAAGGTTAAACACGAACGCTAGCACATGTTAAAAATTATATTGACCATATTATCCAATCTCATCTTTGTTAGTCCAAGAATAAGAAAACTACGACTCTAGTGAGTTATTTTCTTTTAGGTGATTGTTTTTCTAAGAGACTGTGGAGTTGGTGATCAATATTATTGGTTTTGTGAAGAAGATTTTTCCTATTTTTCTACCTTTTGACAACGGAGACACCAAATGTAAACTGACGCAGAAGCCTCCTGATCCTGACCCGGACAAGGTAATCGATTCTGGATTTCCTCCAAACGAGACGATGTTGGCTTTAACCCATTTTAAGACTTCCACTTGATCCTTGAGGCCGAAATTTCCGGTCGATTCCTTATCGCCAGTATTCAACAATCCTGCAAGAAATGTGTTGGTTAATGACTTGACAGTTTTATGTACGTTCGATGATGTTGAAGATTTGCTAGAAACTACAGAATTGTTTACTCAGAATTGTACAATAAATTTATTGTTCAAAGAAGTTAATCTTGGAGATTTGAACGGCTGATGAGTTTTAATAATGGTAAATGTTTCATCGTTTCAAAATTCATAGATATTAAGGCAAAAATATGCATTGGTTGTGCAAATATTTTTCGTTCAAACACAGAACTTACAATAAAGAGTGACAAAAAAGATCTGGGTTTTAGCCCATTTTTGGACCTCGAATTTCAAACTTTTTTATGCCAAATAGTAATCTATCATGGGACATTAATTCCGGAGAAAAATGAGCATAGGATTAATGCCCCATCAAATAGTACTATTTGGCATAAAAAAGTTTGAAATTCAAGGTTCAAAAAACTTTGCCATCTCTCTTAATTTAATTTAATTTTAAACGATTGATAATTTTTAATTAAAAAAAAATGTTTTTTTGGGGTATAAATTGTTTTAATTTCCATGGGTAAAAATATGCAATCATTAGACAAAATCTCCTTGAGCAAACAAAGAACTTACCTAATACACCAAGTCTGTAATTAGCTGTTACCAGCACAATGTCTTGATCCATCAGGTACTGAGGGCCGAGCATCGTACTTTTCGCCGAATTATTGGTGAATTCTCCGCCGTGGAAAAATACGATTACAGGACGTTTAGGATTGTCATTACCTTTTGGTAACTAAAAAAATATAAATCAAAATTGAAAGCCCTTAAATGTAGGAGAAGCATTTAATAATGTGCGGTAAAACGATGAATCAACGAAGAAAAGAATTTGCAAACATTTCTGTACCTTCGTTGTGTAAACATTTAAAAGTAAGCAGTCTTCTGATGTTGGTTCAAAATCTGGCTGAGGACACGCCGGGCCATCCTGAGTTGCATTGTACACACCTTCCCATCTTTCCGGTACCACAGGAGCCTGATTTTTGAAATTTTAGAAGAAATGTATTACGTCAATAATTATATTTTTAAAAATTACTTTTTTTAATAATACGTATTACATAGACAGATGATTATAATAGCTAAAAAATATGTGGTTTTAAAAGAATGATTATTGATAGGAATTCCGGATGAGGAAGCTCGGATGATATAGGAAATTGACTTTAACTGTCGATGTGCCTTATCCCAAGGTCGTAGAATCCATTTTGAGCATATTTTAAAATTTTCATAATTTTTTTATTGTTTCTTACATGTGGAACTTCCGAAAGAGCATCAAAGAAGATTTGTATTGACTGTTGAAAAGTTTGTGGTGAAATGTTTGGGGATTTTAGTGAAAGTATCAAGTAAAATCTACTCTGAGTAAATTTTAAAATTTTAATTATTGTACCAATTGTTTCCATATTTTTTTTATTGTCTCTGCAAATGTGTACGTTTTGAATAACCATAAGCGAGGATTTGGTTTGATTGTTGGAAATATACTATTGAAACGTTTGGGGTTTTTGCGGAATCATGAAGAATAATTTTGGACAAAATTTTGAAATTTTAATTAATTGTTTTTGTATTTCTTTATTGTCTCTGAAAATGTGTAACTTTCAAACGAGGATAAGCGAGGAATTGTTTCATTGTTGGAAATCTAGTGGTAAAGTGTTTAACGATGTTTGTGGAATCACGAAGTAGAATGTATTTTGAAAAAAAAATGAAATTTTAGTCATTGTAGCAATTGTATATATTTATATTTTTTTATTGTCTCTGAAAATGTGGAACTTTAGAATGAGCATAAGCGAGGATTTGGTTTGATTGCTTGGAAATCTGGTGGTGAAATGTTTGGAGATTTTAGTGGAATCATCAAATAGTATCTATTTTGAGTAAATTTGGAAAATTTCATTATTGTATCAATTATTTTTATATTTTTCTATTGTCTCTGAAAAAACACGATCGTTATTCATTCAAAAAAATAAAGGCCCGAGCGAAATTTGAACTCGAAATCGTGAGGCAAAGAGGCAGGATCTCTGCTCACTAGAGATGGATAACGAGGAGTCAAGTTTTTTATGCCCATCGACATTTTTTGTGGTAAACAGTCGATTCTTTGTAATGATGATTCGATTCTTTGCAAATATCCAGTATGATATGATTTCAGGATGAATTGTAAAATTGTGGAAGTGTGGATCTTCTTTTTACTCGTCACTTTTTTCCAGACAAAGAGTTATGAATCATTTAAGAGTCGACTCTTTTAAGTCCACTGTTTCACCTCCAATACCCACAGCACGTCTACCAATAATTCAGCGATATTTCTTTATTTAATAATTTATAAATTAAATTTGGCAATATTAATAATTTGTCGTAAAGGCAATTTCTTTTTAAAATCTATTTATAGCATAAAAAATCAATTTTACTCACAATCGGTTAGTAATCTATGCATGTGTACCCTTCAAAACAGTTGGAAAGCGACTCATTCCCAGCCTTAGCCGGAAAAGTAAATCGAAACACACATTCTGCTTTTTCAAATATGCTTGCAATTTGTCATAATTACTCATGTTAACATAATTATTAAATTACATACCTGGAATCGCAATTCTTCAACTGGAGCCTTGGCGTACCTGATAGACCTAAAGGAATAGATATTTTTGCCTTGTCTAGAAGTTAGGATGGCTCCTTGGATGTCACCCAAAGGAGTGGAAATCGTAGGATAGGCCCCGTGTAAACTGGTCGTTTTGCTAACAGGTACGCCATCTGCAATTAGGCTAAACAGTCCAATCAAAAGGATCAACGTCACTTCTCTGATCATTTTGGAGCTTAAAACAAAAACACAAAATAATAATAATAATAGATAGATTTCCTGTTACATATAATAATATCTTGTATAGTTATTTGTTCATTAAGGCCGCGAAATCATTCATTAAGGGAGACTTACACCTTGTCGGTTTAGAAAAATCTAATTTTTTTTTTTCTTAATTTTTCTAATCTAAAGTGTCTTAGAAATGAGCCTGTAAAAGGATTTGTTAGATTTCTCTCTAGTTCGAGAGTTATAGCTAGTTAAACATGACGGTGCATGGCCGATTCGCGCGCTCCAGGGTGGCGCCTGCGTGTCCATACTTGTTTGTAAGTTTTTTATTGTGAAATGGGCCGTAAAGGGTCACGTGAACGTAATTACCGAGTGTGTCGACCCAAAAAACATAAGCAGTCGAATCCAAAAACTGTTGAAGAAGAAGACGTTCGACAGCACATCAGAGCAGAAGCTCAAGAACATGCATCTACTAGAAGCCTCAATCACCCCTGAGTTCGTTTACTGCATCCTAGAGTTTGCCTCAGTTTTTACTGCAATCTCTCAATTCGTTGTTTGCAAAGAGTGTCATAGAAACAATGTTTCACAAGAAAAAAAACGGTACGGTACGTTTTTCATCGTTTGGAGTATGTACACTCATTGGATATTTTAGTAGGAAAGTTGTCTATTCGATGGTAAAATCTAATTTTTGCCAATCCTGTGAGAATCATAAGTCATCGTCAGATGATTTGCTAGATCGATATCTAGGAGCTCACACTGGAAACAGCAATGAGTCTTTAAATAGTTGCATTTAGCAAATGCGTGTGTTTAATGAAATTGAATGTTACATATACCCCATCACCCAAACAACAAAATATATTAACAATTTTAACGAAAGTATTATTAAATCAAAATAATCACTGAAAACTAGGGGTCCTAACAATTCGAAGCTTTGTAACTTTTCGGCTTTGAAGAAACCAAAGAGACGAAGAGAACTTCGAATATCCGAGTTTTAAAAATTTTCAAAGATTCTAAGATTCAAAGATTCGAAGTATCGAAGTTTCAAATTTTTCGAAGAATCCAAGTTGTGAAGTTTCGATGTTTTCGAATTTTTTAATCCCTAAACAGTCAGGGAATTAAAAATTTATTCATTTCAAAATTTGTTGAGTTGCTGTAATAATAAATTAACATCAATATAATGTATTGGCAAGGTAAAAAACGATAATATTTTTTCCACAATTTCATTAGCCTTTTTAAATAATTTGATATAAATTAACTTTTTCATTTCTCACTATTCGCGAAATGAGACTTCAAAAATACGAAACTTAACAAATTCGAGCTTCGAAACTTCAGTCTTCGAAGATTTTCTATGAATCTTCGAATTTTCAAAGCTTCGAATCTTCGAAAGTGTAAATCTTCGAAAAAAAAATTCCAGCCCTTCTAAAAATTCAATGGCCTTAAAAGTAATTATTGTATTGTGGTAGTTACTTGGGTGAAAATGATTTATATTAAAAATATATATATATAATTAAAACACACTGCAACTATGATGTTTATCCCGTTTTTTCCCAGTGTCCCAAACATGGAACACTAGGTTTATTCTCGAATTATAAGAAAACGTGTAGTCGCGAGAGTTTGTTTGCATTATGCACTTATTCTACACACAGATGCATTAAAAAACGAAATGTAATAATACATTTACATATTATGCTTTATTCATTTGTATTTAACCAATATTAATTAAATGATATTAGAAATTAAAGAAAAATAATTGGGGAAAAAACGGGTTAAAATACAATTACAAGTGTTTAGGATTAAGTGCGCCCTTTTCTTTTATTTGAGCTACAGAGACTGTTAAATTAGTAAAGTGGAAGGAATTTGTATAAAAACAAAATAAAATTATGGATCATCCCAATTTTAAGTGATTCGCAAAATAAACATTTGTTTAATGGAACACCCTGTATATTTTACTATAATTTTATGGAGAATCTAATTCTCGACAAAAATATATAATACATCATTACAAAAAATGCAAACGAATATATTGAGATTGTTTTAATAAAAAACAGTAACTTATTTAATTTAAAAAAATGATGGGAACCAATAACTGATGCTTGAAGGTGTTACATTTTTTGAGAGAATTATACATTTTTATTTTCATGTGTAATTGTTCTTACAAAAAATAATTCTATTCATCTATGCATCAAGTTTTTCATTGAATTTAATTTAAAAAAATCACGTATTTAATAAAAAAAAAATGAGAAACAATAATTTATGCTTGAAAGTGTTTTAATTTACGTTTTTCTAATTCTAACGAGAATTAATTTTAGTATTTTTATATGTAATTTTTTTCTTCAAAATATAATTCAATTAATCAATTTTTCAATTAAATACAATTTCTAAATGACATTAAAGAATTTAATTTAAAAAAAAATGATGAAAGACAATAATTTATGCTTGAATGTGTTTGAATTCACTCCTTTTCTGATTCTTAAGAAAAGTGCACATTTTCATATGTAATTGTTTCTATAAAAAATAATTCAATTCATCAATTATTATTTAAATTTAAAAAATGGTGATGTGGCGGTCATGTTACTTTCTCCGACTTGATGGTATCATTTATATTTACGCTTTCTTGGTTTATTTAAATTTAAATCATATTTTAAATGTACTTCGAGCGTTTTATAGACTCGCATGAAACTGACGTTTAAAACGTCAAAATTATGAAATGGAAAAATTATACTTCAAATTCAAAAACTCAGTTTATTCAAAAACTAAAGAGATTAAAAAAAACTGTTCATTTTGGCATTCTCTACAATTATTATTAACATAAATTTGCTGTAACTATTATCGTTTCATAATTATAAACCAAAAATGAAAAAAAAAATTCTCAAAAACAATAATAATAGTAATAATAATAATAATAATTTATTCACGGGTTTTCCCATTTGTACATTAACTAAGTATAAATTAATTATGTAAGCAGCAACCTAGTATGATTATAAAAGTAAAAAATAAATACGTAATAACATTCGGAACCATCAAAAATAAACATAATTATAAACTAATTAAGTAAAAAATCATTAACGTTAACAGAGAATAGATTTTTTTTAAGCGCACATAGCTAGCCGAAAAAATTGGAAAAGACGTAGTTACATTCAGTTTATTACTGATTTTATGAAAAATGTTTTCAAACAAAATAAGCTCATTTTTTTGTTGTCTTCAATATTTGTTTTAATGTTTTTGTGATATTTTTCATATTTAAGAAAATTTTGGCGCGTACAGCCACACATACACACAGACAGAAAAACTTTTTTTTCCAGAAATTGTTGAAATGGCATCTAGGGAAACCAAAACGGATATTTCCGTAAAAAAAAATTGAAAAAAAAAATCATGATCACAATACTTTCTCGTATTTCGTAACGGAGAAAATAAAAATTGGAAGCTTCGAATCTTAGAAACTTCGAATATTCGAAACTTTGAAACTGCAACCTTCGAAGATTTTCTACGAAGAAGCTTCGAACCTTTGAATCATCACAATTTTCAGTTATTTACAAAATAAACCTTTTTTAATGGAACACCTTGCATATTTTATTACAATTTCATGGAGTTTTTTTAATGGAACACCCTGTACATTTTAGTACAGTTTAATGGAGAATGTAATTCTCCACAAAAATATATAATTCATCATTATAAATAAATCACAAATAAAGAAGTTATTGGGATATTTTTATTACCGAGATTTTTTTCAAATAAAAAAAATATTATTAACATATCATGTTACTTATATTGTGACCTAGTATTATTATAAACTAAATTAGTATTTTAGAGAATTGACGTATACATCCACAAATTGTGGCTAAGTATTTATTAAATAAACTAATGTATTTAATAAAATAAAATTTATGGAAAACAATCATTGATGCTTGAAAGAGTTTAATTTGTTTCTTTTAGTAATTCTAGAGAGAATTATATATTCTTATTTTTTATGTAATTGTTTCTAGAAAAAATAATTCAATTCATCAATTATTCCATTGAATTTAATGTTAAAAACAAAAAGCTAATTTTGTTGCGTGACCAAATCCAAAGATTCATTTCGCCCGCCTACTAATAATAATAATTGGATTATTGCTTTTTAGTTACTTTTTCTTAAAACGGATTTAATATATTTGAAACTACTCGGAACAAAGTTAAATTTCGTGAAACAACGAAAGTCCTTTTGATTACTGTTATTATTACATAGAAAAGATTATCATTTCAATTTCATATCAAGTTAAACTGTAATTTGAAATAAATTAGAAATAAAATCAGTGCTAAATTAAACTATTTTGGGGCACTATGCATTTTTTTCTTATCGGCCTCCATAAGAAATTGGCGACACAAAAAGTGCTTCCTCAAGAATTTGAGAACAATAAATGATTTAAAAAAAATCCTGGGCTTAAAAAAACGAATGCATACGGTAATTTATTAATGACAATAGTTTTTTTTTTACAATACAAATCAAAACAAAATGTTTGGTTTTTATTCCAATAGTACCAACACGGAAAAGCGTAATAACCTGTAAGTTTGTTGAGAATTTTCTAATGAAATGAGACGATAAATAATACAAAATTTTGTATGAAACTCGAGAGTAAAACAACTTTTTTTCACTTGTAGGAATTGCCGCACTTGCCTTCGGCTCGTGTGGCAATCTTTCCTACTCATAAAAAAGTACTACTTTACCCACTTGTTGCATAAATAACTATTTTTTTGATTAAAAAGTTAACGGTTTGACCTGGCTACTCAAAAAAACGAGCCCTAGACATTTGTCTCATTTGTATATTTCATGATCCGGCCCTGAATATAGTGATGCAACAAAGCTTAAAGTGTTTTATTCCAAATTACAATTAAGATATACGCCTTGAGCATTAAACATTTAAGTTAAACTGTCTTATTAACGAGTTAAATTATGAAAACCACTCATTTGCAATATCCTCTAAAATGCTGTTTGCATTTAGATAATTGATGTCTAATTTACTACCAGCTGAATAATGCCATTGTAAAGGTTATAACGATAGTCACTGAATATTCGATATACGATAATAACAATGAGAATTTTATTAATTATTCTGAACAAATTGTAATCTAGTTTTACCTTGCAGAAGAATTAATTTGCTCGAAATTGTGTCGCCGGTGGCAACTTACCTCTGTATGACACAACACGTATAGTTACGTGGACACCACCACACTGAACTAGCGAAATTAAATTATGCACAATGTTTATATAGTTTTGCAGCAATTGGAACTAAATTGGATAATGCACAGGGGTCCCTGAATGGACCTGCTTCTAGAACTTTCCTATTACAAACAACATTATTTAATACCGCCGGACCGCCGCATTCATTGCTTGAATAGTTCATCAAAACTTAACAAACACGTTATAAGACTTATTCCCTTCATTATTTAAAGTAATATTATTCGTAAATTATCGATTAATTATCACTAATTAAATAATGCACGCAATTACGATTTTAAATTTCAAGCTACTACGTTGAGGTGATGTAGATGGAAGTGGCAGAGAATAGAGATTTTTTGTGAATTGACTCACGACTCTTTAAAAAATGTCTGTGTTGAGCAAAAAGAAAAAATGACCCAGCTCTGATAGAAATGTTGAAACGAACTGATATTTTGATATTTATAATTTGTATCCGTTCTTGTACCATTTTACGCTTTCGAAAATATTGAATAGGGGCCGCGGTGGCCCAGTGAGTAGAGCTCCGCTTACGGGCCTCGTGGTCGTGGGTTCGAATCCCATCTGCGCGGAACGAATATCCGTGCGGGTCCATGGATGTTCAGTATGTCCCTTTCATCATTATAAATGATTATTATATAAATTATTGGTTGTGGCAGAATGCGTAGTTGGCTACGTTAATTCCCAAATCATCCGCGCTTCCTCAACCCGAATTCCTGTCAACCATCCTTCCTTAAAAAAAAATTGAATAATAGGATATCTCTTTTTAATGCTTGCTGGATGGTAAAGACTGCCCAAAATTTTGTATTACTTGCTTACAATTTTTCTACTTAAGACTTCAAGCAACTGAAAAAAGTAAACAAAAGTGTTCATTTCTGAAAATTAACTTCTTGTAACAAAAAATAACGTATCGTCGAAAAATGCCGAAGCTGCCATTTCTTCGGTTAACTATCACAAGTGGCCAAACATTTTTAATTCCAGCTGCGGAAATGATCTAATCTTTGCCTTTGTATCATTTCAAAATTCCTTTCAACGACTCATTTAAATTGAAAATAAACCATAAAAATATAAATAGCTATTACACCATTAAATTGGAGAAAATAACATGTTGACATCATCATTTTCCCTTGTAACCATTGGGCGACATCTATTATCCTAAGCGTTGCACAAATTTCCCATAATTAATGGAGTTGTTCGCCAACAATTAATACAAAGATAATGAACACATCCCCAGAATACCTTCGTGTAATTTAGAATCACCCTGTATATATTACATTGTAAAGATAATCAGCGGGATAATTGAATTACACTGCTTAAATATTTTGATTGAGTACGGTATTGTTCAATTCGACAAGGAGATTGGGAATTATTGCGCCGCCGGTGGACGCGCTATTAAATGAACAATTTTCCAATTTGGAATACTACCAGATGGATAATACACACAGCAATTACGGCCGAGAAAAAAGCAGATTCTTTTTTTGTTCATCCATCAATTTAAATTCGTCTCTTATCTATTTGTAAATATTTACATTCATATAACTATCAATTAGGAAACAATCCTTTAGTGGTCTTTAAGCTAATCATTTCAATTCAGTGAATTGTACACGTTAGAAAAAAAGTGTTATTGCATTATTAAGAAGGAATAGTTTTTGAAGATTTTCACTTGATTTTTTAAATTATTCGATTCAACTTTCTTTTCTTCAAATTTTACGCATCACAAATACGAGCATTTCGAACTAAAATATGTAAAGTAAGTTTATTCATGTTTATACTTATCAGAATATGATTGTGAATTGTCGATTTATTTTAATAATTTTTGGTTAAATTTTTCGGTTGTTCAAGAAATTAAAACAAAAATTTAAAAAAATCCATATCTCTATTAAAAATTGCTTAATTTACCGAAACCAAATTAATTTTGAATAAGCGATATTTTGCCTATTGAGGATGATTTTTTATGGAATTTTGTCTCTACGTTTTATATTTTTTTCTGCGATATTTTCATTCAGGTGCTCAAAAAATAAAACAAAAACTTTCAAAAATTCATATCTCTATTGATAATTATTGAATTGACAAAAACGAAATTAATTTTAAATAAGCGATACTTCAGCCATAGAAGATATTTTTTTATGGAATTTTGTCTGCGCGTTTACTATTTTCTTCTGCGATGTTTTTGTTCAAGTGCTCAAAAAATTAAAACGAAAATCTTCAAAAATCCATATCTCCATTAAAAATTGTTAAATTTACAAAAACGAATGGGATTTTAAATAAGCGATAGTTTAGCCATTGAGGATAATTTTTTATGTAATTTTACCTCCATGTTTTATATTTTTTCTGCGATGTTTTTGTTCTGGTGCTGAAAAAATTAAAACGAACATATTTTCAAAAATCCATATCTCTATTAAAAATTGCTATATTTAACAAAACTATATTGATTTTGAATAAGCGATACTTCAGCCATTGAGGATGATTTTTTATGGAATTTTGTCTCTACGATTTATATTTTTTCTGCGATGTTTTCATTCAGGTGTTTAAAAAATGAAAACGAACATTTTCAAAATCCATATCTCTATTAAAAATTGCTATATTTAACAAAACTATATTCATTTTGAATAAGCGATACTTCAGCCATTGAGGATATTTTTTTATGGAATTTTGTCTGTGTGTTTTATATTTTCTTCTGCAATGTTTTTGTTCAAGTGCTCAAAAAATTAAAACGAAAATCTTCAAAAATCAATATCTCCATTAAAAATTGTTAAATTTACAAAAACTAATAGGATTTTGGATAAGCGATACCTCTGCCATTGAGGATAATTTTTTATGTAATTTTACCTGCATGTTTTATATTTTTTCTGCGATGATTTTGTTCAGGTGCTAAAAAATTAAAACGAACGAATTTTCAAAAATTCAAATCTCTATTAAAAATTGCTATATTTAACGAAACTATATTGATTTTAAATAAGTGATACTTCAGCCACTGAGGATGATTTTTTATGGAATTTTGTCTCTACGTTTTATTTTTTTTCTGCGATGTTTTCAATCAGGTGTTCAAAAAATTAAAACGAACATTTAAAAAAAATTATATATTCATTGAAAATTGTTGAATTTACAAAAACTAATAGGATTTTGAATAAGCGATACCTCAGTCATTGAGGATAATTTTTTATGTAATTTTGTCTCTACGCTTTATTTCTTTTATGCGATGTTTTCATTCAGACGCTGAAGAATTAAAACAATCATTTTCAAAAATCTATATCTCTATTGATACCTCTTGAATTTTCAAAAACAAAATTTATTTTGAATAAGCGATACTTCAGCAATTGAGGATATTTTTTTATGGAATTTTGTTTGCGCGTTTTATATTTTCTTCTGCGATATTTTTGTTCAACTGCTCAAAAAATTAAAATGTAAATCTTCAAAAATCCATACCTTCATTGAAATTTGTTAAATTTACAAAAACTAATTGGATTTTAAATAAGCAATACCTTTGCCATTGAGGATATTTTTTTTGTAATTTTACCTGCATGTTTTATATTTTTTCTGCGATGTTTTTGTTCAGGTGCAAAAAAATTAAAACGAACAAATTTTCAAAAATTCATATCTCTATTAAAAATTGCTATATTTAACAAAACTATATTGATTTCGAATAAGTGATACTTCAGCCACTGAAGATGATTTTTTATGGAATTTTGTCTCTACGTTTTATTTTTTTTTCTGCGATGTTTTCATTCAAGAGCTCAAAAAATTAAAACGAACATTTAAAAAAATCCATATCTTCATTGAAAATTGTTGAATTTACAAAAACTAATAGGATTTTGAATAAGCGATACCTCAGCCATTGAGGATAATTTTTTATGTAATTTTGCTTGCATGTTTTATATTTTTTCTACGATGTTTTTTGTTGTGGTGCTAAAAAATTAAAAAGAAGTTTTCAAAAATCCATATCTCTATTGATAATTGTTGGATTTTCAAAAACAAAATTTATTTTGAATACGCGATACTTTAGCCACTGAGGATAGTTTTTTACGGAATTTTGTCTCTACGTTTTATTTTTTTTCTGCGATGTTTTCATTCACGTGCTCAAAAAATTAAAACGAACATTTTCAAAAACCCATATCTCCATTGAAAATTGTTAAATTTACAAAAACTAATAGGATTTTGAATAAGCGATACCTCAGCCATTGAGGATAATTTTTGATATAATTTTACTTGCATGTTTTATATTTTTTCTGCGATGTTTTTATTCTGGTGCTCAAAAAATTAAAACGAACACATTTTCAAAAATCCATATCTCTATTAAAAATTGCTATATTTAACAAAACTACATTCATTTTGAATAAGCGATACATCAGCCATTGAGGATCATTTTTTTATAGAATTTTGTCTGCGCGTTTTATAATTTCTTCTGCAATGTTTTTGTTCAAGTGCTCAAAAGATTAAAACGAACATTTTTCAAAAATCCATATCTCTATTGAAAATTGTTGAATTTCCAAAAACCAAATTGATTTTGAATAAGCAACATATCGGCCATTGAGGATAATTTTTATGGAATTTTGCCTGCACGTTTTATAGTTTTTCTCTGCAATGTGTTTGTTCAAGTGCTCAAAAAATTAAAACTTTTTTTTTCAAAAATCCATTTCTCTATTGAAAATTGTTGAATTTCCAAAAACCAAATTGATTTTGCATAAGCGATACTTCGGGGTAATTTTTTATGAAATTTTGCCTGCACGTTTTATATTTTTTTCTGCGATGTTTTTGTTTAAATGCTCAAAAAATTTTAAAAATCCAAATCTCCATTGAAAATTGTTGAATTTTCAAAAACCAAATTGATTTTGAATAAGTGACATATCGGCCATTGAGGATAATTTTTATGGAATTTTTTCTGCACGTTTTAATTTTTTTTCTGCAATGTGTTTGATCAAGTGCTCAAAAAATTAAAACAAAATTTTTCAAAAATCCATATCTCCGTTGAAATTTGTTGAATTTCCAAAAACCAAATTGATTTCGAATAAGCGACATATTGGCCATTGAGGATATTTTTTATGGAATTTGGCCTGCACGTTTTATATTTTTTTCAGCAATGTTTTTGCTCAAGTGCTCAAAAAATTAAAACAAAAAATTTAAAAAATCCATATCTCCATTGAAATTTGTTGAATTTTCAAAAACCAAATTGATTTTGAATAAGCGATACTTCGGCTATTGAGGATCATTTTTTATGAAACATTGTCTGCACGTTCAATATTTTTTTCTGCGATGTTTTTGTTCGAGTGCTCAAAAAATTAAAACAAAAAATTTAAAAAATCCATATCTCCCTTGAAATTTGTTGAATTTTCAAAAACCAAATTGATTTTAAATAACCGATACTTCCGCCATTGAGGATATTTTTTTTATGAAACTGCCTGCACGTTTTATATTTTTTTCTGTGATGTATTTGTTCAAGTGCTCAAAAAATTAAAACGAAAATCTTCAAAAATCCATATTTGTTAAGGATTTTATTCAAAAATACTCCTTCGAGAACAGAGCAGATCATCTTTCAAAAGATGGAAAAAACTTATAAGATAACTCAACATTTATTCCACTTCTACTTCTGCAAAAATATAGAAATGCTTCTTCAGTAATTTTGAAATAATCACGCGAGAACAAAGCAAATCCTCATTACGAACATGCGCCTTTTTGAAAGCAATACAACAATATAGAAAAATTACATACCTGAAACTTTCCAAATTTATTCAAAATAAATTCTACTTTAAGATTCTATAAAAATTCCAAAATGCTATCTCGACTAGATTTTGAAATATCTCCCAAGAATAAAGCAAATTTTTAATTTAAAGATGCGTTTTTTTCAGAGGTAAAAATAGAAAAACATTTGCTACATACCCGAAACTTTTCAAATTTACCGAACAAACATTCTTTTATAACATTCAAATTGCTTCAAGAATTTTGAACTGAATTAAAGTCAGCCGTATATTTATTTGGTATATGCCCAAAATATCACCTTCAGTCACAGATATGATCTCAAAAGGAACACTATTTACGTGCCCAGGTGGACGAATATTATCAGTCATATCAAACACATTTTTGCGAAACCATTAATAATTTCAGAAGGCGTTACGATGTTTACTAACCGTGATCGCAGTCACTGTTTAAAATCACTGATATTAGAAAGTAGAAATCATAGGTAGTAACGTGATTCAAAAGTAACAGTTTTGCCCATCTCTATTATCTTCATAACGCTTTCTCTAAAATCAATTCCGTATTAAATTCAAATCATCGTTGTAGCATAGGCAACCAAATATACATTCAATTTTTAGTGACGTTATATTGGCTGCGCAAATTCTAGTGAACGAAAATTTACTATTCGAATCGAAATTTATGCTGTTGGTATCGGGTAAGTAGTTCCAATACACCATAGCTCCGATAAACAAGTGACCTATATAACACCTCTGACGTTTACATTTTGGATGACTTTGAACTGAAAATTTTTCAATGGAACTCAAGGGCAGAGTGCACACAGAATGTTGCCCCTATTTCGCTACAGTAAGTTCTCACGACTAACCCTTAACAATAACTTAAAACCGTAGTCTAGAAAGTAAACATAATTTTACACCGTTAGAAAAATTCAAAATACTGCATACTTGTACTTTGAGCGTTAAGCTAAGCATTTTAGAATCATTAGAAATTTCCCAATAAAGTTAAGCCATTGATACCAATCTTCTCAATGAACAGACGTATTTATAGAATTCAACTTTGTATAAATTAGGGAATAGCTACAAAGTGGACCCTGTTAAATTACGAACTGCACTTCGTATTGACTATCTATGCTGCAGAAGATTTTATGCAGCCATGTTGGCTTTCTTTCAAATTATTAGTAGAGATATTCAATGTTCAGAACTTTTTCCTCAAGTGGACATTTACTTTAATCATGCAGTTCAATATCTCTCCATGTTTCCGGTAAAGTTCCACAATATGAACTATGATTTTAATTGTCCAATCTCTTCTTTTTATGCGCTTTCAATCAGTCCCAAATCTAACATTTTCCCCAGTTCACAAGAGCACTCAATGCATCGAATAAGGATATAAATTACTGCCCCCGTTAGCAGTATACTATACTGTGCTTTCGGTTAGGTTGAGTTAGTCTAGTTGGACCGCCATAATATTTGTACTATTTTTACCTTTTGCAAGAATAGTTAAAGCATAAGTAGATGTATTATTATCTAGTTTAATCAATTTGTCACATTGTAATTCTCTGTAATCTATATTATCTGCTGTTAACCCTTCGTTAGGTGCGCATACATTCGTAACGAGTATGGTCCTGTGGTCTACAATCGAAGACCATCTTCAAAAGGATCTATTACAGCCAAATTTGATTAACCCTACTCCTAATTACACCTAAGTTTGTATTTCAAGTCACCTCATAATAACTCGAGAGAGTCAGAATTGCAATTAAAAATCATTACATTTATTTAATCCATCTGTAATAATTGAGGTTTTTATTTCCATTTCAAAATCATCAATGTACAGTGGTATAAAACATAGAAAATTGTGTTTCATTTATCCCTAACTCAAAAATGTATTTACAGCTAGATACAATTTTAACGTCCACTACCGCTGCAATGATACCCCTAAAGAAATTTCTCAGAATATCTTGAAAAAGCATACTGTATCAAAAGATGAAGACACCAGTAGAATGGTTGGAATCAAGAGCAGCAGTGATACACCTACAGAAATTGCTGAGAATATGAAGCATACTACATGTAAGGATGAAGAGGACACCAGTAAGGGAGAATACCCCGTAGCACCGACTACTTGCTGCATGAGCGGATGCCCGAATTGCGTTTGGTTGGATTACGCAGAGAAACTGAACGATTATTACAAGGACGGGGGGGATAAGGCCATAAAGGAAATCGAGGAACAAATAACGGATTCTAGTTTGAAGGCTTTCCTATTACACGAGATCAGAATGCGTATGAAGAGCTAGCACTTGGTTACTTTATTCCCCTCAGGTAGTGTAGTTCCATTTGAAAACTGTGATTGTACAATTTTTTTTATCAATTTATTGTTTACTGTTTTGTGGTAAATATTAGTGTTGCGCCATTGTTGCCTTAACATCTGAGCATTTTAGGTGGTCCGACTGCTTAGTATTTATTTATATACCTATAAATAGTAAAAGAAACAATGAATTATGTGTAAAAAATTTTTTTTTATTATTTCAATACAAGGCTAACTTTTTACTCAAATTTTATAATAAAATAAATGTATAATTGCAATGTAGAAAACACTTTTATATTGTTTGATTGGCATCCCTATAAATTAATAATATGAGCTCCATCACTGGCACTGCATACGAAGAATGTTGCCGTTTTTTCGTATTTGGCCTTAATGTTCTCAATCACCTTATCCACGTTATTTTTGTAGACCTGGAAATTTTTAATAAAATTAAGAAATTTGGGTTCAGGGGTGAATTTGATGATTAATATTCCAAGTTGGAAAAAGAGCCGTCACTGTGTTGATACTTACTAGTGTTACAGTACATCCTCCGAAACCTCCACCAGTCATTCGGCTACCTAAAACCCCTTCCACTTCCTGAGCGAACTCAACAAGCCTATCCAGTTCTTTGCAGGATACCTCAAAGTCATCTCGTAAAGAAACGTGGCTTTCGTTCATTAGTTTTCCGAACTTTTGAATGTTCCCCTCTTGAAGTGCTTCGGCTGCTTCTTCGGTCCGCCGAATTTCTGTAACGACATGCCTTGCCCGTTTTATCACATCTTCGTTCGTGTTGATGCTAACTAAATCTGAAAGAGGAAAATGAAGAAACACTGAATAAAACACTTACTAAGTTTTTTACCACAATTTATTTGATGTATATATAAATATTACAAATTACTAATATTTGTACATACATCAAATAAATTGTAGTAAAAAATTTAGTAAGTGTTTTATTCAGTATTTCTATAATGAATTACCACGTAGTAACGGTCACAACTATCACCATGGGAAAATGAAGAGATTGATTGGGTGAGTTACGTGAAAATCCAATTTAATTGTAAAAATTATTTAAAATTCCAGAAATATATTTGACCATTATCGATGGATTAATATCGTGTGAGCCATAAAATTTTGTTTCAGAGTTGGCTGTGAGATAAATGAAGTAAGTCGCATATTATTACATCAAGAGACTAGATTAGTTCAATTGAATTAGATTTAAGAAAATGAATTAATCTCAGACATGACTGCTATGTTTCTCTCTCTCTCTCTCAGGCATGGCCAACTCAGCAACACAATTCTATCGCTCACACCTTACTTTTTTAATAAAGTTTATCTAAAGTTTTAAAAATTTAAAGAGAGATCGCAGACCATAACCTAACGTACCACTAATGCGTTACATACATTTTAAACTTAAAATTTATAATAATCAGATTATATGCAAAGAAATAAAACAGTGATGGATTTTAAGATGTTAAAGTGGTTTTGAACATTAAATTCTTGAAAGCTATACTTGATTAACTAATTGGCTGTCATGTGAGTTATCTCGAGATTAAGGCACAACAAGAATTATCTATAACTCAAGTTATATTTGTTTCTAAAGCATTAAAAAGTGATGCGGCCACAGGGTCAGTGTGTTATATTGAAAGTAATTATTATTTTACTCGATCTTTTAGTTTATGTGGTAAAGTTAAGACCTCCACACTTATAAGAATTTTTATATGAGGCATATGATTAACGATTTGACGATTAAGTTTTTAAAACTGTATCAAAAGTACTTAAAAAGTTGTTTTCACGTTTTACATGTGATATTACTTACATTCAATATCTTGCATCTTAGCGTCACGTAGGCTTAGTTTCTTGATGAGGAGAGCTGCCTCTTGGCATTGTTTCCTCCTTGTACTGTATTCACTGCCTGTCAGTTCGTGCTTAACATTAGAATTTGTTATAAGTATGACTACATTTGGTTCTACAAATGGAATGGTCCTGCTGGTTAATGCTCTGCAATGGATAATTATCGTAGTAGTATTAGTCGTGATTGTATTTGTTACGCATAGTCTAATTGCTAGAGGAGTTTGATCCTTTACTGTTAGTGAATAATGAATACTTAATTAACTCAATTTACAAACATTGTGCAACGCTTCGAGACCTATTCTTCTGTAATAACTACGGTTTTAGGGAATGTACTGTGCTCACGAAATGTAATAAGATCGAAACCGGCCCATGGTTGCTGTTCGACGGGGAAACAGTAATTAAAGAATCCCAAAGTTTGCTCTAAATAATTTTGAGAAGTGGGTAAAATTTTGTTTAAAGTGGGATTTACACTGTATCACTTTTGATGAACATCCAAAGTAAATCACGCAGATGGAAAGTATCGACAACAATCATCGTTGTTTAAATATTTTCATCCAGTTCTGTGGTTTCACTTTCACGCATAGTCACCGTCACTGTTCATATTCTTTGTGGGGTACAGATAACTTGTAGTGCCTCGTCGAACAAGGAATGCAAGGATTATTAGAGACATTGACTTAATTTAATACATGAACTGAACTCAATTATATCGACAACTGGCCGTGCTCAAAGACGTTGGTGGGTAAAACCATGGGTTTCAAGGACAGATAATCTGGGAGCTTCATCAACCCTGTTAAGAGAATCGACAGAAAAAATCCTGCGGTATTCAGAAATCATTGAATATAGGAAGATCAATTCGCCTATCTTATCAGTTTGTTAAATTTTTCACTTTGAATGAATCATCGGTTCGGGGAATGATTCTTTTATCAAAAGTTGATAGGCGGTCAGTATGTTTCATCGTTCCTCTTAAGTATAAACTTGATGAAACAAAAATGAAAGGAATTTTTACTTATCACGTTGGATGATTTCGATATATGTAGTTGTTCGAAAAAACCTGCTCATTTCAAAAATAAAGAAAAAAATATACATCTTTGCGCTTATACCCGTTGATGTAGGAAAAATGCAATGTAATATTTGGATAAAGCTCCCATCCACTTGGAAATATTCTCTTTTATATATTCAACATTAAATATTTAGACTTTTCCAATTGTGTTCTCTTTTTTATGACTTAAAAAATCAACGCATGGGTCATTTAAAAAGCCTTGGTGGACCAGTGACCATTGGTCTATACCCTATTTTAATAGACTTTCTTGAATCTACATAGACTTTACTCTAATGAGGTTCATTACGAAACAGATCATTGGCCAATATTTTCACAGGATTTTAGTTGATAACAAATTGTTGAATTGGTTTGACAGTTCCAGACCAGAAGAGGCTCCGAAAAGTTCGAAAGAGGAGGTCACGAAAGAAAACAGTCGCTCAATACTTTCTCTGTTTATAAGAGTAAGTTGTGTATCTCGAACCGTTATTGTGGAAGGAGGTGTTGAGGAGAGGACAGGAGGGGGGTTGGTGATTGCAAAGTGCGTATGCGGATGATATAGTGTTGATGGCGAGAGATTGGGAGGGAATGAAAGGCATGTTGAAAAGGGTGGAGAGATGTATGCACAAGAGATGACTGTGTGTGAATGTGGAGAAAACGAAATGGAGGAGGTTCAGGAATAAAGGGAGAGTGAAAGAGCTAGAGTGGAACGGGGAGGTGGTTGAGAGGGTGATTAGGAGTTATTTGGGTTTAAAATAACTCCGTAAGTAAATGTTAATTTCCCAACAACAACAAATCCTATTTTATTGTTTATTATTAAACAATTAATACCTCTGTAAATTACAATTTGAATCATTAAAATCAATTTAACCATTAAAAAATTGCTGCGGCAATATTTATTATTGCAGGATTTTTATAGCACTTTTATTTCAAAAGATTAAAGGATTATATGTTTTTCGGTGATTTAATGCTTAAATTATCAAAATCATCGCTTAGAATTGCTATTTAGAAGCTTTTAAACATTTTACATTCGGATTTCCGCCCGTCGTCGCCATCTATTAGACGGTGGCTGAACTGCTAAGTGATGTTTTTGAACAGCGCCAAAATGCTCGAACTTTATACTTATTGTCAAAGTGTTAATATTTAGCAATGGGCTATGCATGAAACGGTAGACGATTGAATTCTGAATCGAATGGTGTATAAAATAGCTGAGGAAATTTAGCGGTTTTCTTGTAATTTGCGAATGAAAATTAAGCACGACACCCTTACCGACATTTACAGTTCACTGTAACATAAAAATTCAATAAAGAAGAATTTGCTATATTCTTCAATCAAATACGGGTTACAATACTTGTTCCTGATTAACCATTCAACTATTTATATTGTTAATGCATTACAATAAGAGAAATATACGAGAAATCATAATCTAAGTGGAGGGCTCTATCTGTTATCGTGGGGATAAACTACTTAATAATTTGTGGATGTAATAATTGTTGTAATAATAAAATAATATTTAAAAACTTAAAAAGAATGTTGTCTCATGATTAAATAAATTCACTTGTGGATATTTACGTACTTAAATTGCAGAAACAATATTTTATAATATACACGCCTAATCCCAAGCAACCCGAGATACGCATAACTCCAATTAATTTATTATTAAAAACTTCTAATTTTAAAGATAATAGGGACACAAGCATGCGTGTAATGCTTGGTAACGCTTTAAAAATATTAGACTTATGGTTTTGTCCCTGTTATGTTTAAAATAGGAAGTTTTAAATAATAAATCATTCTTAGTAAACGTATATTGGGTTGCTTGTAAGTAGGCGTTTATATAATTTAATTATTTCTGCAATTTAAATACTTTAATATCCACATTATTTTTAGGCTTTACGAAGGATTACACATGGTTTTGTCCCTGTCACGTTTAAAATCGGAAGTTTTTAATAATAAATTAATATTATGAATGCGTGTATTGCATTGTCTGTAAGTAGGCGTTTATGTAATATAATTATTTCTGCAATTTAAATACTTACATATTCGCACTTTTTTTAAGCTTTACTAAGGATTACATTTAGGGTTTTGTCACTGTCATGTTTAAAATTGGAAGTTTTTAATAATAAATTAATAATAGATATGCGTATATCGGGTTGCCTGTGATTAGGCGGATATATTATAATGTATTGTTTTTGCAATTTAAATACGAAAATATCCACAAGTAAATTTATTTTATTATAAAATAACATTCTTCCTAAGTTTGCAAATATTCTTTCATTATTAAAACAATTATTAAATCCACAAATGAAAACGTAGTTTATCCCCACGATAACAGAGGGTACCCTCTATGAAGATTAGCATTCTTCATAAATTTCTCTTATTGTAATGCATTAATAATATAAAAAGTTGAATGAATAATCAGTAATAAGTATTGGGACCCGTATTTCATTGAAGAATATAGCAGATTGTTGTGCATTTAGTTTTTAAGTTACAGTGAACTGTAAATGTCGGTAAGTGTGTCGTGCTTAATTTTCATTCGCAAATTACAAGAAAACCGCTAAATAGCCTCAGCTATTTTATACACCATTCGATTCGGAATTAAATTGTCTATCGTTTCGTGTACAGCGCATTGCTGAATATTAACATTTTGATTATAGGTATAAAGTTCGAGCATTTTGGCGCTGTTCAAAAACATCACTTAGTAGTGCGGCCATTGTCGAATAGATGGCGACAAGACGTGGGAATACGAACGTAAAATGTTTAAAAGCTTTTAAATAGTAATTCTGAGCTATGATTTTGATAATTTGAACGTTAAATCACCGCCAAACTTGCAATCCTTTAATCTTTTCAAATAAACGTACGCCTTCATATTGCCAGTCCTTTGACTCGCACCCAAAAACCGACAAAACAGGGAGCAGTGGGCATGACGAGGAGCGTGACATGAGGCATGACGAGTAATGTTGCTACACTACGTCTCTGCCTCCTTTCCTTGCTAATTCCCATGCCACTAGACGAGTGTGAGGCAGGGGTATAAGGCCTGTGGTATTGTTGGGGGTGGAAGCATGGGGGACGAGAGTGCATGAGTGTATGGAGAGGGAGCAGTTATGGTTCTTGAGACGGATGTTGGGGCTAGAGAAGTCGACACCTGGATACATTCTACTGCAGGAGATGAACAGGGAGAGATTGACATGTGAGGCGATAGAGAGAGTGGTGAAGTACGAAATGAGGCTGTGTGAGTTAGGGGAGGAGAGATTGGCGAAGGCGGTGTGGGAGACGTGTGTGAATGTAGAAGGAGGGAAATGGAGAGAAGAGAGAAAGAGGGTAGGACTGGCTGAGGTGAAGGTGAAAGAGTGGTTTGGTAGGGGTTTGAAGGTGGCGGCATGGGTGAAAGAGAAGGTGAAGGAAGTGGAAGCTCGGGAGAGGCAGGGACGGATAACGAAGAGCAAATATAATGATATGTTTAGGAGGTGGCAAGTGTATGGGAATTTACCGAGATATCTGAGTGAGAGTGGGTGTAGCAGCGAGCAAAGGGTGATAATGGCGAGGGCTAGTTGTGGGTCTGGAGAGTGGGGGAGGAGTATATGAGATGTGGATTATGTCAATGGAGGAAGGATACATGGAGGCATCTGGCGGAAGAGTGTGAGGGTGCGAATGATGAATACGTGGAAGTGAAAGAGAACAGAAGGGTTATAGAATGAATGAAAGAGGATGGGGCTGGGGTAAGGATGCTGGAGAAAGTGGGACGTGAGAAGAAGAACAGGAGGTGAGGGGAAAGGAGAGGCGAGGAGGAACGATTGTATTAGTTGTGTATAGATTTCTAGAATGGAGATATTATGTTTATGCCAATAAAGGTTGTTTTTTCATTTGTTGCAAAGTAGTTTGAAAGAATTGTGTGCAAGGAAATAAAACATAATAAGATTTTGAGCAGCATCTCTGTCTTCGCCTTTTCTACAAAGATCCATGAGCCGCCTCTGATATATACTTATAAACATATTACATTTTACGGTGAATATACGTGTTAAATATGTTCAGTTTTATTTACAGCATTCATTTCGTCCGAATCAAAATCAGTTATGATCTCAACCAGTGGAGCCTTAACCATCACATTTTACACTGGCTACATTTTTAACTTAAATTAATTTAGTACGAGTATTTTTCTAAAAGAACCCAGATTCTATGAATACTTGCAAAAATTAAATACAAGTTTCCACCCCGCACCAAGTAATGCATCAAAACTAATCGCTTCATGCCATCTCTTTTTATACAACCTCTTCGACTATTAAGTTAATATTTAAAACTTCCGCTTTTAAGTCTAACAGCGATGAAACAATAAGTACAATTGAGCTAACAAGGACATTAATCAATAAAGGTTTAGGAGTTATTTGGGTTTAAAATAACTCCGTAAGTAAATGTTAATTTCCCAACAACAACAAATCTTATTTTATTGTTTATTATTAAACCATTAATACCTCTGTAAATTACAATTTGAACCATTAAAATCAATTTAACCATTAAAAAATTGCTGCGGCAATATTTATTATTGCAGGATTTTTACAGCACTTTTATTTCAAAAGATTAAGGATTTATATGTTTGGCGGTCATTTAATGCTTAAATTATCAAAATCATCGCTTAGAATTGCTATTTAGAAGCTTTTAAACATTTTACATTCGGATTTCCGCCCGTTGTCGCCATCTATTAGACGGTGGCTGAACTGCTAAGTGATGTTTTTGAACAGCGCCAAAATGCTCGAACTTTATACCTATTGTCAAAGTGTTAATATTTAGCAATGGGCTATGCAAGAAACGGTAGACGATTTAATTCTGAATCGAATGGTGTATAAAATAGCTGAGGAAATTTAGCGGTTTTCCTGTAATTTGCGAATGAAAATTAAGCACGACACACTTACCGACATTTACAGTTCACTGTAACATAAAAATTCAATAAAGAAGAGTTTGCTATATTCTTCATTTAAATACGGGTTACAATACTTATTCCAGATTAATCATTCAACAATTTATATTGTTAATGGATTACAATAAAAGAAATATACGAGAAATCATAATCTAAGTAGAGGGCTCCACCTGTTATCGTGGGGATAAACTACTTAATAATTTGTGGATGTAATAATTGTTGTAATAATAAAAGATTATTTAAAAACTTAAAAAGAATGTTGTCTCATGATTAAATAAATTCACTTGTGGATATTTACGTACTTAAATTGCAGAAACAATATTTTATAATATACACGCCTAATCTTAAGCAACCCGATATACGCATAACTTTAATTAATTTATTATTAAAAACTTCTATTTTTATACGTAACAGGGACAAAACCATAAGTGTAAACCTGAGTAAAGCTTCACAAATAGTGCGAATATTTAAGTATTTAAATTGCGGAAACAATGGTATTACATAAACGCCCACTTTCAGGCAACCCAATATAGAATAACTAATATTAATTTATTATTAAAAACTTCCAATTTTAAACATAATACGGGCACAAGTATGAGTGTAGTCCTCGGTAACGCTTTAAAAATATTACACTTATGGTTTTGTCCTGGTTACGTTTACAATTGTAAGTTTTAAATAATAAATCATTATTAGTTACAAGTGTATTGGGTTGCCAGTAAGTAGGCGTTTATATAATATAATTATTTCTGCAATTTAAATACTTAAATATTGTCACTATTTTTGAAGCTTTACTAAGGAAAATACTTATGGTTTTGTCCCTGTCATGTTTAGAATTGGAAGGTTTTAATAATAAATTAATATTAGGTATGGGTGTATTGCGTTGTCTGTAAGTTGGCGTTTATGCAATATAATTATTTCTGCAATTTAAATACTTAAATATTCGCACTGTTTTTGAAGCTTTACTGAGGATTACACTTATGGTTTTGTCACTGTCACGTTTAAAATTGGAAGTTTTTAATAATAAATTAATAGTACTCATGCGTATATCGGGTTGCCGGTGATTAGGCGGATATATTATAATGTATTGTTTCTGCAATTTAAATTCGAAAATATCTACAAGTAAATTTATTTTATTATAAGATTAAATTCTTTTTAAGTTTTTAAATATTCTTTTATTATTAAAACAATTATTAAATCCACAAATGAAAACGTAGTTTAGCCCCACGATAACAGAGGGTACCCTCTGTGAAGATTAGGATTCCTCATATATTTCTCTTATTGTGGTGCAGTAATGATATAAAAAGTTGAATGAATAATCAGTAATAAGTGTTGGGACCCGTATTTTATTGAAGAATATAGCAAATTGTTGAGCATTTAGGTTTTAAGTTACAGTGAACTGTAAATGTCGGTAAGTGTGTCGTGCTTAATTTTCATTCGCAAATTACAAGAAAACCGCTAAATTGCCTCAGCTATTTTATACACCGTTCGATTCGGAATTAAATCGTCTATCGTTTCGTGTATAGCGCATTGCTGAATATTAACATTTTGATTATAGGTATAAAGTTCGAGCATTTTGGCGCTGTTCAAAAACATCACTTAGTAGTTCGGCCATCGGCGAATAGATGGCGACGAGGCGTGGAAATGCGAACGTAAAATGTTTAAAAGCTTTTAAATAGTAATTCTGAGGGATAATTTTGATAATTTTAAAGTTAAATCACCTAAAAACTTGTAACCCTTTAATCTTTTTCAAATAAACGTGCCGTAAAAATCCCGGAATAATAAGTCATGTCGTCGCAATTCTACATTAATTTTAATGATTTAAACGGTAATTTATGGAGGGATTAAATGTTTAATAACAGACAATTAAATAAGTTGAATTTAAGAAAAATCATCTAATTTAATTGAAAAGTCGCCGAGTTATGTGCGAAAAACCTCAAAATGCACACCCATAACTTGGTGCCAAATCGTCGTAGGAACTTTGTTCTTTGAGTCCTGCATAGGGAATTGATCAAATTTTAAAGCTTTTATGTTGGGTCGAGTCGACAATTTTTTTCCAACTCCGTTTCACGTTTTCGACAAAAATTAAAAATCGCCAATTTTAATTAAATCCGACTAACTTGCACCAGAGAAGCACAGATTTGAATTCTGCGTTCGATTTGGGTTCTTTGTTTAGCCGCTATGACCGTTCAAAGTCTAAAAAAATCGACTTTTTTTGAAAATTTTCTTATATGTTCATGCGACTTGCCAATATTTTTGCATTTTTTTCTAGATGAAATTTTTTGATGCCAATCGATTTAGCTCGTTCTTGTAATTAAGAAAAAAGGGTCTACGATGATTATTAAAAGAGTTGATTTTTTCGATTTTTTCCATTTTCGAGATTTCTTTGCTGACGCGTCACGAGCTTGAAATTGACATTTGTTTTTGCGAAGGTACATTTTCTGAAGTGTCTTGAGGGGATCTTTCCGGTGATGTATAGAAACCCCTAATCGAACCATTGGTTTTTCCAGGAAATCATTTCAAAGCCAATTATCGAACCCTTCTATCGAATTTCACGTTTTCGAGAAAAATTAAAAATCGCCAATTTTAATTGAATCCGACTAACTTGCACCAAAGAAGCACTGATTTGAAATCCGCGTTCGATTTGGATTCTTCGTTTAGTCGCTAATCGACTTTTTTCAAAATTTTCTAATATGTTCATGGTAACTTGCCAATTTTTTTGCATTTTTTCCTGTATAAAATTTTTTGACCCCAATCGATTTACCTCGTTCTTCTGATGAAGATAAAGGTTTGACATACGGGTCTACGGTGATTATTAATATGTTAGTGCTTTAATTCCCATTTGAGATGTTTTAATTTTTCTCAAGTAAAGTTAGAGGAAATGACCTATTTTAAAATCTATTGCTAACTTCACATCCGTTGTTATTTCACTTGTGAGCACCAATAAAGTATTATTTTTATTATTATTATATTTTGTGTATATCTTATTGATAATGTATGTAAAGTATGAAGCCATTAAATCATGTATGACTATGATTACTTTTAAGAATCAGAATTTTGTTTGCATATGGACAAACATTGACTCGTGTGTTTGTTTAATGAAAGATAGCATGATATCACCAAGTTCGTAATAATATTCCAAACACGTACTTTGTTATCTGAACGTTCGACGTACCTATCAATATTACTTCATAATTATATTTGAAAAAAAAATCAATCCGCGATTATAATTGTAAATAAAACGTTATCTCCAGTGCACAGGATGTCATTTTCCCCCAGATAATCCCATATACGTATAATTATAAATTACCTGCAGTCTATTAATAATGCACTCTCCTTTTTGCCCATCATTGATACGAACTGGTCCATGATACCGCAAGGCATGCCGGCGTAATCGTGCTCGGCCTTTTGGCAGGCCAATGCCTTATCGGTAGGCCTGAAAATTCGCAATTAATATTCGAAACGCGTGATTTGTTAGCTACTACATGACGGTGCACGCGTTTTTCCCGTTCAGGGCGTCCAGGAAGATGTACGTGGCGACCTCCAAAGAGGCGCTACTGGAGAGTCCGCCTCCGGTTGGGACACTGGAAACGATCGCCGCTAGGAATGATGGTGTGTCGCCTATGTAATTAGCGATTACACCTGAAATATTACATGTAAACATTCTATCAATTTCACAGATCTTCCGCCGAGTGCCGATCACGCCAACGGGCGAGATATAAACATTTACTTGCAATGCGCTTTAATAATTCTGGCACTAGCGTAGATCATGCTTGCATGAATCGGCAGTTAAGGTATTTGTGTGAATTTATTAATGGAAAAATCGACGAAATTTTTACCTTTAATATAGTTAGCCCATTTAGGTTTCCCGGGTCTACAAACGCATATCAGCGCCCGCTTGTTGGGCATTTCAATCGTGACCCGCTTCGGGTCGTCAACATCCTCATTCGTCGTCACCACCAACGAATCCTCCCCGCAAATTTTGGTTCCCACGATGACCGTGCCCAGAGGCAGTGCCTTGAAAATCATCAACAAAGTTACCACAAACATATGCTCCGGTAGCAAAGCAACTCACCAAAGGCAAAACGAAGCCATCGTTGTAATCGGTATGCTCACCTATCAGATTCACCCTTCCTGGAGCGAAGGCGGCGACCTGCGGTTCCGAATCGAACTCCTTCCTGAAGGCCCGTTTGGCCCGTTCGACCAACTCTTCTAAACTCGGTACGACCTCAGACATCGCCAGATGTAAACACACTGAATCCGAAATGCGTGACTGCTGATTACTCGTCGTAATCTATATCAAGGTTGCGTTGGAGCGTCACGAGCGCACTGAATTTATTTTCGGAACGCATCGCACAGTGGTCTTTACATCTGAAAAATGTCACGCTACGTATACAACCGTTTGTACTATTTGGAAATAATAAGTCGATTACAAAAGTTCCATACGAAAGGTTAATGATACGCAAATATTGGAACCCATGTTTTTGATTTAGCTTATTGAAAAAATGGTGATGTGGCCATCATGTTACTTTCTCCGACTTGATGGTATCATAGCCATTTATATTTACGTTTTCATGGTTTATTTTCAATTGAAATCATATTTTAAATGTATATCGAGAGTTGTGCAAACTCGGATGAAACTGACGTTTAAAACGTCAAAATTATGAAAGATGGAAAAATTATACTTCAAATTCAAAAATTCAATGTACTCAAAAACGAAAGGGATTTCGAAAAAAACTTATTCTTCATAAGTTGTTCATTTTAGCATTGTCTGCAATTATTATTAACATAAATTTTCTATAACTATTATCGTTTTATAATTATAAACCAAAAATTAAAAAAAAAACAATTTTTTTCTTGAATAAAAATGATTTTATGAAAAATGTTTTTAAGCAAAAGATGTTCATTTCGTTGTTGTCTTCAATGTTTGTTTAAATGTTTTTGTGATATTTTTCATATTTAAGAAAATATTGGCAAAAAACAAAAAACAGTTAAGGTAAACGCCCACTTCCGGTGTACGAAATTTTACCAAAAGCTTTTCAGTTCTTCAGATTATCAAATAAGACGGATGTTCAAAGTTTCATATCAATTGCTCTATTAGTTCTTGAGATACAGCGCGCACAGACACACACACAGCGCGCACAGACACACAGCCACACACACAGACACAATTTTTTTTTCCAGAAATTGTTGAAATGGCATCTAGGGACCCTAAAACGGATATTTCCGAAAAAAAAAATTGTGAAAAAATTTTCACCGAAAAATTACATTATTGTTCATGAAGACAAAATTTGCTTCTCATCTCTTACATTCTTCACAATTTAAAGGAAAATCTGAACTTATCCAGTAGAAAATTCCCATAAAATAAATATGCTGTAATCAAATAATGCGATTTTGACAACTGTCACTTTTAATTTAACCTAAAAATAAGGTTTTTTCTACATGAAAACAAAACGCCCAAGAAATAAATGTCAAACGTACCAATATTGCGATTTTGACAGCTGTCACTTTTTATTGAACTTAGAAATAAGATTTTTTCTATACGAAAACAAAACTACATTATTCGCAATTTCAAAGTGAATTTGAGCTTCTCACGTGAAAAACATACAAGAACAAATTATACGTTGCTAAAATACGCGTCAAATAATTTAATTTTGACAACTGTCACATTTTATCTAACCTAGAAATAATGATTTTTTTACATGAAAACGAAATTCTCAAAAAAATTAATCTTAAACGAGTAAAAAAATGCAATTTTGACAGCTGTCACTTTTTATTTAACCTAGAAATAAGATTGTTTCTACATGAAAATAGAACTACATTATTCGTAATTTCAAAATAAATTAAAAAAAACACAGTTTTATTCAAAAATAAATTTGAGCTTCTCGCGTGGACAACCTACAAGACGGCAAGATGCGTTGCTAAAATACGTGTCAAATAATGGAATTTTGGTGACTGTCACATTTTATCTAACCTGGAAATAAAGATTTTTTACGTGAAAACAAAATGCCTAAGAAATAAATGTCAAACGTGTCAAATAATGCAATTTTGACAACTGCCACTTTTTTAACTTAGTTTTACACAAAAACAATTACTACATTATTTGCAATTTCAAAGTAAACTTGAGCTTTTCGCGTGGAAAATATACAAGATAGATGCGTTGCTAAAATACCTGTCAAAAATTCCGATTTTCATTTTTTACATTCTTTGCAATTTCAAATCGAATCTGAGCTTCTCGTTTGGGAAATGTGCAAGAAGGAAATATTTCGCACGATAATAATGTAATTTTGACAGATAGTGGTTTATACTCAATACAGAAATAAGGCTTTTTTGTTTTGCTTTAAAATTTACATTCTTCGTAATTTCTAGGGACATCTCCACTTTTCATGTGGAAAATGCCCAAGAAATAAAGAGGCGGTACTAAAATACGTGTCACATAATGCGATTTTGACAGCCATCACTTTTTATCTAATCTAGAAATAAGGTTCTTCTACATGAAAACAAAACTACATTATTTGCAACTTCAACGTGGAAAATGTACAAGAAAGAAAGATCCGCTGCTAAAATAAGTGTCAAATAATCTAATTTTGACAACTGTCACATTTTATCTAATCTAAAATTAACGATTTTTTACTTGAAAACAAAATTAGCTTCTCATTTTTAAGCAATTTTAAAGGAAATCTGAGCTTCCGCCCATAAAAAATGTTCAAGTAGAAAATTATATAATTTTGACAGTTGTAAATTTTCATCCGACCTAAAAACAACGTTTTTTTCTACATGAAAACAAAATTATTTTCTTAGTTTTCCTGCATTTTTTTTTTGCAATTTCGAGACGAATCTGAGCCTCTTACGCTGAAAATGATAGCAGTGCTAAAATACCTGTCAAATAATGTAATTTTGGCAGCTGTCACTTTGTATCTAACCTAGAAATAACGTTTTTTGCCTAAAAATAAAATTCGCTTTTTATTTTTTACTTTCTCCGTTACGAAATACGAGAAAGTACTGTGATCATGAAAATTTTTTCAAAAATTTTCATGATCAAAAGTATTTCTCACCTATTAAAATGGTATTTTTCATCAAGAAAAGTATTTTTAGACATTTTTTATTTGTCAAAAAGGCATTTTCAGCTGTCAAAAATTGTATTTTTGTTGTCAAAAATGATATTTTTAGCTGACCATAACGGTTTCTTTCAGTTGTCAAAAATTGTATTTTTCAGCTGTTAACAAGTGTATTATTCAAATGTCAATAATGATATTTTTCAGTTGTCAAAAATGTTTTTTAATGTCAATTTTCAAAAATTTTCATGATCAAAAGTATTTCTCACCTATTAAAATGGTATTTTTCATCAAAGAAACTATTTTTCGACATTTTTTATTTGTCAAAAATGGTATTTTCAGTTGTCAAAAATTGTACCTTTTGTTGTCAAAAATTATATTTTTTAGCTGACCATAATGGTTTGTTTCAGTTGTCAAAAATTATATTTTTCAGCTGTTAAGAAGAGTATTATTCAAATGTCAAAAATGATATTTTTCAGTTGTCAAAAATGATATTTTTCAGTTGTCAAAAATGTTTTTTTAATGCCAAAAAAGGTATTTCTCACCTATTAAAATGTTATTTTTCAGCTATCAAAAACAGCATTTTTGAAGAAAATTTTTAATTGTGAAAAATGGCATTCTTTAGCTGTCAAAAATTGTATTTTTTAGCAGGCAATAATGATATATTACAATATGATAATGATATGTCAACAATGGTTTTGTTGCAGTTGTCAACAATGGTATTTTTCAGTTATTGAAAATGGTAAAAATGCGGTTCAAAATCTATAAAAATATTATTTTTCAGCTATCAAAAGCAGCATTTTTCGACATTATTCTTAATTATCAAAAATGGCATTTTTCAGCTGTCAAAACTTGTATTTTTGCGTTGTCAAAAATTGTATTTTTTTATCTAATAATAATGGTTTGTTACAGTTGTCAATAATGGTTTGTTGCAGTTGTCAAGAATGGTATTTTTCAGCTGTTAAGAAGAGTATTATTCAACTGTCAAAACATATATTTTTCAGTTGTCAAAAAGGTAGTTTTCACCTATAAAAATAGTATTGTTCATCTATTAAAACTAGCATTTTTTTGACATTTTTTAATTGTCAAAAATAGCATTTTACAGCTGTCAAAAATTATATTTTTTGTGTTGTCGAAAATTGTATTTTCTAGCCGACAATAATGGTATGTTACAGTTGTCAAGAATGGTATTTTTCAGCTGTATAAATGGTAGTTTTCAGCTGTTATAAAATGTGTTATTCAACTGTCGAAAATGATATTTTTCAGTTGTCAAAAATGTTATTTTTCAACTGTTAAAAAAGGCATTTCTCACCTATAAAAATGGAATTTTTCAGCTTTCAAAAGCAGCATTTTTGGTCATTTTTTTATTGTCAAAATGGCATTTTTCAGCTGTAAAAACTTGTACCTTTTTTGTCAAATTTTTTATTTTTTAGCTGACAATAATGGTATGTTGCAGTTGTTAAGAATGGTATGTTTCAGCTGTTAAAAATAGCATTTTTCAGCTGTTAAGAAGTGTATTATTCAACTGTCAAAAATTATATTTTTCAGCTGTCAAAAATTATATTTTTCAGCTCTCAAAAATTATATTATTCAGCTGTGGCTGTCAAAAATGTAAGTTTTCAGCTGTGAAAAATGATATTTTTCAGTAGTCAAAAATGATATTTTTCAGCTGTCAAAAATGATATTTTCAGCTGTCAAAAATGATATTTTTCAGCTGTCAAAAATGATATTTTTCAGCTGTCAAATATTATATTTTTCAGTTGTCAAAAATGATACTTTTCAGCTGTCAACAATGGTATTTCCCACATATAAAAATTGTATTTTTCAGCTATGAAAAGCATCATTTTTCGACATTTTTTTAATAGTCAAAAATGGCATTTTTCAGATGTCTAAAATTGTATTTTTTTGCTGACAATAATGTATGATAAAGTTGTCAATAATAGTGTGTTGTTGTTATCAAGCATGATATTTTCCAGCTATTAAGAATTGTATTATTCAGCTGTCAAAAATGTAATTTTTCAGCTGTCAAAAATGTAATTTTTCAGCTGTCAAAAATGGCATTTTCCACCTATATAAATGGTATTTTTCAGCTATCAAAAGCAGCATTTTTTGACATTTTTTAACCGTCAAAAATGGCATTTTCAGCTGTCAAAACTTGTATATTTTATTGTCAAAAATTGATTTTTTTATGTTGTCAAAAATTCAAATATTTTATTGTCAAAAATTGATTTTTTTATGTTGTCAAACATTGTATTTCTTAGCCAATAACGGTATGTTTCAGTTGTCGGGAATGGTATTTTTCGGCTGTCAAGAATGATAATCCCCAGCTGTTGAAATAGTATTTTTCAGCTGTCTTGAGTTGTATTTTACAGTTGTAAAAAATGGTATCCTCCAGCTACCAAATGCATGTTTCAGGTACAAAAAAAAAGTATTTTTCAGCTAATAAAAATAGTTTTTTTCGACATTTTTGAATTGTCAAAAAGTGTATTTTTCAGCTGTCGAAAGTAATATATTTGGCGTCGAAGCATGGGCGGCTCGTTATATAGAGCCAAGGAGCCATGGCACTACCACACTTTTTCGCCAGTTACTTTGGTCTAGGAAGATAAATCGTTCTTTCATTCTTCAAAGAAGGAGGGGGAAGGGGAGTATATTATATAAGTGGCTCTACCATCAACATGTTCCACGAGCCGCCACTGACTAAATATGCCCAACGCAATCAGCAAATAAAGAAAATAATTGTTGAACATGAGAAAACTGGTAATGGTTTGTATCTTGACTTAAATTTTAAGGCAATGGATGAATTTGACCTTGTTTTGGCCAGTAAACAAAATTCTTTCTGTGTAAAAAAATCGAACAAAATATGATGATTAAAATGCCTAAATTGATAGTAAAAAATATTAAATATGCATACAAAGGCATTAAATTGTCGATCCTCATTACAGATGAACTATAGACCGGTTTCGGACGTTTCAATTTCATCAGCGCAGTAATAATAAGATGACGAGAAATCGGGATTGAGAAAATATAATGAAACTACAGACCGGTTTTAGACTATTGATGCTCTCTTCACTGGAGTAATGGAGTAATAGTCAAATAATAAAAAATCGGAGTGAAAAGGTAGAAAGGCCTCTGGTCAATTGCCTGTTGAGGTCAAAGTGTCTCAATAAATGAATTGTCTCTCTCTCGGAATTAAAAAAAAATTAAAATACAGACCGGTTTAGGATTATTAGTATTTATCAGTGCAGTAATATGAGAAATAACTGCAATGGACAAAAACCGGTCAGTAGTTTGTTGTACACCGAAAGTGGGTGTTTACCTTAACTGTTTTTTGTTTTTAGCCGATATTTTCTTAAATATGAAAAATATCACAAAAACATTTAAACAAACATTGAAGACAACAAATAAATGCGCTTATTTTGTTTGAAAACATTTTTCATAAAATCATTGTTATTCGAGAAAAAAAATTATTATTATTTTTTTCATTTTTGGTTTATAATTATGAAACGATAATAGCTACAGCAAATTTATGTTAATAATAATTGTAGGAAATACCAAAATAAACAACTTATAAAGAATAAGTTTAATAAGTTTTTTTGATTAAACTGAGTTTTTGAATTTGAAGTATAATTTTCCCCATCTTTCATAATTTTGACGTTTTAAACGTCAGTTTCACCCGAATCTACAAACGTTCGATTTACATTTAAAATATGATTTAAACTGAAAATAAACCACGAAAGCGTAAATATAAATGATACCATCAAGTCGGAGAAAGTAACATGATGGCCACATCACCATTTTTTTTAATATGTTGGGAACTTTACGAAAATGTCTGTGGTGGCATTAAAAAAAATAAATGTTTATTTTGTGCTACTAAGAAGCCTTCTGGATCCGCCCTTGTGTACTGTTACCCCCCCCCCCCCCCCCCCCCCTAAAGACATTTATATTCTGAGTGTTTACCACCAAATCTGGCCCTAATTTTGTTGGATTACCTCCTACCCAGTTGTTTAATTACTGAAAGTTAACTCCATATTACATTTGTGTGCCAAATTTTTCTAAGCTTCTATGCGTATATTGATGTATTTAAACATTTACAACAAAGTGTAATACGTAATTAATTCCAATGCATTTAGTGAATTAATTTAGAGCACAAAATTCATATTCTTCTCAATGCACTTGCAGCCTGCCCAAAAATTGCGGGAGATTATACAAACACAAGTCAACACTACGCACTTCTGTGAATAATTACCTGACACGTATGCAACCAATTGCACAAACACTCTTATCATAAACCGACAGCACACGTTTCCACGCTCCATTAATACAACACGACGATACCCACGAACCGCGAAATTAATTTCGTGTCGCCACCCAAAAGCCCATTAAACATCCAGTGAGCCACGAATCCAGGTCACATTAACATTGACAAGACGATAAAAGACTTATTCAACAAGTACCAACACTAATTCGCCGATAAGAAATCCACAAAGGCACAAATGGTCATTAGTGCGGCGGGGCTCAGTTTAAAGGATGGCGGTTACTGACCCGCTGATTAAAGAGCTGAAAGGTATGTGACATAACCTGTAAGTCATCTGAAATGGCACGAAACAATTTACGCGACACGTACGCGGCGAAACACGAGAACACGTCAGGTTTTAAGGCCGGTTTAATTACAATCAACACTGCATGTCCGTGCTTTGGTGTTGGATTTAAGGTTATACGTCGTATTGATCGTTTTGAATGCGTGAATGTGCCGCGCGTTCGTTATAATTTTGAATCGATGTGTGTTTTTTTCTTAAATAATATTTACCACTATAAACAAGTTAAAGTAAGGCTACAAAAGATGATTGTGAATGGAATATAACGGGTGTCCAACAATTCTTGAAGTTCTTGGTCAAACATGAATGTTCGCACGAGACGTCACAAATAACTGTCAAACCGCAATACTAAAAAAATAATCTTTCTCTGGAACTGGTTATGACTTTGGAAACGTCACATTCAGTCACATTCAATCATTTTGTGTGAAGTGATAATCGACATTCATGTTTGATTCTACAACCACACAGTACTGCAATAATTGTGACATCCGATAGTAAATGTATATCGGCGCCATCGCTTTAAAAATGTTCATCAATTTTAGTACTATTTTTAGGTTACACTGCAAATTTTTTGGACACGTATAGAAACAATGAGGCCGTAGACGACACGAATTCAAACTTGGCGCCATTCTGCTCGTGTCTGGAGAGGATCTTTAATTTAGGAATTGTCTCCATTCCAAATTCTTTCGGATTCATCAGGCACAATGATACCTGGACGTGGATTGAAAAAGCCTCCACCTGGAGGTACGAATCCGTGTCGTATAACTTCACCAACGCCGTCGATAACGCGAAGTCGTGCAAAAACATATTTACAAATGGTGGGAAATTTAGGTTGATCATTAGGTATTGTTTGGCGAGGAAGTGTCTACACGTCCCCGTAGAATATTTGGTAACGTATATAATTTTTCGACTAATATTAGTTTGAAAGTTTAAATTATGGTGATGATTGTACCAAATGATCGAATGATTTTATCCTCTAGAAAGCCATGAAATTATTGCTTTGATAAACTCATGTTGGCAGTGATAAGTAAATGTCAGTTCTGATAAAATCAGTTTTACAATATTGAATACTATGTACAGGGTGTTTATTTAAAAACGAACAATGCTGGTTTAATATGATATTTAGAGCCAGAAATTGGAATAAATAAAAAAAATATTTTGCGTATTTCTGAAAAATTAGACTAATACGTATTTTGTTTAGTACTAATTCCCCCACATACCCTAGAAACAGTTTTGGGAATTTTTTTATATCTTTTTTTAGGTCCATATAGAGAATTGCTCGTTTATAGACACCCTGTATATAGTTTTACTTTAGGACAGCTACCTTCGAAATGGCGCAAAGTAGGAAAAAATGAATGATCGAATTTGTGGAAGAACTTACTTTAAACATTTTTTGTAGATATTTTTGTTATTTAAATGTAACCCTAGGGGCCGCGGTGGCCTAGTGAGTAGAGCTCCTGTTCACGGACCTCGTGGTCGTGGGTTCGAATCCCATCCGTGGCCGTGCGGGTCCATAGATGTTTAGTGTGTGTCCCATTTATTATTACAAATGAAATATGAAAAACTAAATATATCGTTAGTGACCGAATAGCCTAGACGCTTAAGCCAATTCCCAAATCATCCGCACTTCCTCAACCCGAATTCCCGTCAACCATCCTTCCTTAAAAAAAAAAAAAGAATTTAACCTTAACATGTAAATATCTATCCCCGAACATAAATTTAGATATAAATATTTTCGATATTCGATCATATGCTATTTATCTGATTTAGCGATTATGCAGTAAAAATAAATAAGCAACAAAGCTTCCTGCAAAGAAACATTATTGAAAGTCCAGAGTGGTGTGCAAACCATTTCCATTTGCGACCCCCCATTTTTTGTAAAATTTTGTCACTACCCCTGGGTAGACATTTCTTAACACGTTGAGCGCCGCGTCAGCCATCGGTGGCTGACACTGGACTTTCCGTTTAGGCCGCGTCAACCAGCGGTGGCTGACACTGAAATTATTTTGGCTGCGTCTGCCACCGCTGACTGACACTCAACCCACTGAAATTGTCTCCACCGACAAAACCGGCAAAAAAAGGGACCGACCATAACATCAGTATTTACCACAATGCTCAGCGAATGGAGCAATTTAGGTGTCATCGGGAAGCAAGAGTAATTTATGACTTTTGGAACGGGCCGTCCTTTAAAAAACGCTCTTCTACTGCGATAAGAGACATTGGCTTACAATAGCAGCGCGTGGCCTGACGGGGACTGCCTTCAAAATCGGCGTAGCGCTCAACGTATTAAAAGTCAACGTAATTGAAGTGAAATTATTGCAAGGATTTGCGTTTATTTTTCTGCCTATTTGTTTAAATTTTGTAATATTTTTTATATTAAAAACGTACGTTCTGAATACGAAATTTTATACACAAAGCTTTTTAGTTCTTCGGATTGTCTAATTAAGATTATGTTCGCTGTTGCATTTTCTACAAGGATTTCATATTTTAGATCTTAGGCATGCATTTTCAATTTCTTTGCTGCAAACTTTTTATTTTTGGGCCTTAATATTCTTTATTTTGGCCTAAATTTTAGTAGTTATAATATGCTATATTTCATCCTTACAATATCAAATGAAAAATATCAGTTCTAACTGTAAAAATGTCATTTTTGTTAAGGATCAAGCATAATATTTTTCTAGTTGGGTAATTAATACGTTGAAATCTTTGTCAGTCACCGGTGACTGACACCGAAGTATTCCAATGAGGCCACGTCAGTCACCGACCTACTTTAAACTTACTATTTAGCGCTGTCAGTCACGAGTTTGGTTGGCCGTTGAATTTGTTAGAGAGAATGTTTGTGAGAGTGAGACACGTGACTGGCACATTGCCTGACGGGGCGAAACGCATAATTTTTGTCATTGAAGCTTTGTCTGTCACCTGTGACCGACACATAAAACACCCGTAATTTCGTCTAAAAAATGCATCAAAATGAATGGAATCAGCATATTCTTACTCATTTTATAAAATAAAACTTAAAAATAAAAAAAAAACTTTTTTTGACATTTTACAAAAAAAAACTTGTTGGCAGCCAATGTGTTAAGAAAACCATTCGTTACACAAATGCCATTGACATAGAAAGCGTAATAAATATATTATTTATAATCAATCTCATTGGCAGCTGAGAATAATTTACCAAAACAAAAAAATAGCAAATTTGTCATTTTTGACGTTTAAAATTGCCTATTTTTACCTGTTAAACTGTGCCATTATGACTCTTAAAATGTGCTATTTATGCCTGTTGAAATGTGCAATTTTTTATTGTTGAAATATGCTGTTTTTGACTGTTAAAATATGCCATTTTCGACTGTTGAAATATGCAATTTTTAACTGTTAAAATATTCAACTTTTAACTGTTAAAATATGCCATTTTTGACTGTAGAAATATGCCATTTTCGACTGTTCAAATTGGCAATTTTTGACTGTTAAAATATGCCATTTTCGACTGTTGAAATATGCAATTTTTAACTGTTAAAATATGCAACTTTTAACTGTTAAAATATGCCATTTTCGACTGTTAAAATATGTCATTTTCGACTGTTCAAATTGGCAATTTTTGACTGTTAAAATATGCAATTTTTAACTGTTAAAATATGCAACTTTTAATTGTTAAAATATGCCATTTTCGACTGTTAAAATATGCCATTTTCGACTGTTCAAATTGTAATTTTTGACTTATAATATGCCATTTTCGACTATTCAAATAGGCAATTTTTGACTGTTAAAATATGCCATTATCGACTATTAAAATATGCAATTTTTGACTGTGAAAATATGCCATTTACGACTGTTAAAATATGAAATTTTTGACTGTTAAAATATGCCATTTTCAACTGTTCAAATTGGCAATTTTTGACTGTTAAAATATGCCATTTTCGACTGTTGAAATATGCAATTTTTGACAGGTAAAATATGCCATTTTAGACTGTTAAAATATGCAATTTTTAACTTTTAAAATATGCCATTTTCGACTGTTCAAATTGGCAATTTTTGACTGTTAAAATATGCCATTTTCGACTGTTCAAATTGGGAATTTTTGACTGTTATAATATGCCATTTGCGACTGTTGAAACATGCCATTTTTGACTGTTGAAATATGCAACTCGAGACTGTTAAAATATGCAATTTATGACTGTTGAAATATACAAATTTTGACCGTTAAAATATGCCATTTTTGACTGTTGAAATATGCAATTTTTGACTGTTAAAATATACCATTTTCGACTGTTCAAATATGCAATTTTTGACTGTTAAAATATGTCATTTTAGACTGTTCTAATTGGAAATTTTTGACTGTTAAAATATGCCATTTTCGACTGTTGAAATATGCAATTTTTGACTGTTAAAATATGCCGTTTTCGACTGTCGAAATATACAATTTTAGACTGTTAAAATATGCCATTTTTGACTGTTGAAACATGCAATTCGAGACTGTTAAAATATGCAATTTTCGACTGTTGAAATATACAAATTTTGACCGTTAAAATATGCCATTTTTGACTGTTGAAATATGCAATTTTTGACTGTTAAAATATTCCATTTTTGACTGTTAAAATATGCAATTTTTGACTGTTCTAATTGGTAATTTTTGACTGTTAAAATATGCCATTTTCGACTGTTGAAATATGCAATTTTTGACAGTTAAAATATGCCATTTACGACTGTTGAAATATGCAAATTTTGACCGTTATAATATGCCTTTTTCGAACGGTCAAATATGCAATTTAATATTAAAATATAATATATAATATTTTTTACTTATGCCGTTTTTACTTTCTCCGTTACGAAGTACGAGAAAGTATTGTGATCGTGATTTTTTTTTCAAAAATTTTTTTTGCGGAAATATCCGTTTTGGGGTCCCTAGATACCATTTCAACAATTTCTGGAATTTTTTTTTGTGTGTCTGTGTGTGTGTCTGTGTGTGTGTGTGTGTGTGTGTGTGTGTGTGTGTGTGTGTGTGTGTGTGTGTGTGTGTGTGTGTGTGTGTGTGTGTGTGTGTGTGTGTGTGTGTGTGTGTGTGTGTGTGTGTGTGTGTGTGTGTGTGTCTCTGTGTGTGTGTGTGTGTGTGTCTGTGCGCGCTGTATCTCAAAAACTAACAGAGCAATTGATATGAAACTTTGAACATACGTCTTATTTGATAATCTGAAGAACTGAAAAGCTTTTGGTAAAATTTCGTACACCGGAAGTGGGTGTTTACCTTAACTGTTTTTTGTTTTTTGTCAATATTTTCTTAAATATGAAAAATATCACAAAAATTTTTAAACAAACATTAAAGACAACAAAGAAGTGAATATCTTTTGCTTGAAAATATTTTTCATAAAATCATTGCTATTGGAGAAAAAAAATTATTAATTTTTTTTAAATTTTTGGTTTATAATTATGAAACGATAATAGTTACAGCAAATTTATGTGAATAATAATTGTAGAAAATTTCAACATGAACAATTTCTAAAGAATAAGTTTTTTTCGAAATGCCTTTAGTTTTTGAGTAAACTGAGTTTTTGAATTTGAAGTATAATTTTTCCATCTTTTATAATTTTGACGTTTTAAACGTCAGTGTCATCCTCTCGATGTACATTTAAAATATGATTTAAATTGAAAATAAACCATGAAAGCGTAAATTTAAATAATACCATCAAGCCGGAGAAAGTAACATGATGGCCACATCACCATTTTTTATTGTTAAAATGTGTGATTTTTGACCGTTAACATGTTCTACTTTTGGCTAAAAATATCTTATTGTTAAAATGTGCCATTTTTGACTGTTAAAACATGCTACTTTTTCCTCTTAAAGTATTATTCCGTTCTCGACTTTACAATGTAAAATTCTCGACGGTTAAAATAATACATTTTTTGCTGTTTAAAAATATAATAATTTTTCATTCAATTTTTGACTCTCAACATATGCCAATGTTAAAAGTTAAAGTATGCCACTTTTTTTCTAAAAAAAATACGTTATGTTTTTACCTGTTAAAATATGATATTATGACTCTTAAAATGTGCCATTTGTGACTGTTAAAATGTGCAATTTTTTATAGATGAGATATGCCGTTTTTGACTGTTAAAATATGCCATTTTCGACTGTTGAAACATGCAATTTTTGACTGTTAAAATATGCCATTTTGGATTGTTCTAATTGGCAATTTTAGACGGTTAAAATATTCCATTTTCGACTGTTAAGATAAGCAATTTTTAACTGTTAAAATATGCCATTTTCAACTGTTGAAATATGCAAATTTTGACCGTTATAGTATGCCATTTTCGAGCGTTCAAATCTATATAATTTGTGAATATTAAAATATGATATTTTTGACTTAAAATATGCCGTTTTTATTGTTAGAACGTGCCATTTTTGACCGTTAAATATGCAACTTTTGACTAAAAATATGCCGTTTTTTATTGTTAAAATATGCCATTTTGGCTCTTAAAATATGCTACTTTTTTACTCTTAAAGTATTATTCCCTTTTTGACTTTAAAATGTAAATTTCTTGACTGTTGAAATAATGCATTTTGACTGTTCAAATGCGACATTTTCGACGGTTAAAATATGCCATGTTTTACTGTTAAATTATGCCATTTCTAACTGTTGAAATATACCTTTTGTGACAATTTAAAAAAGTCATTATTCAATATATGTCATTAGGATCAGCGGCGTCTCGTGGATTTTCGTCGGGAGGGTAAAGACAAACATGTCGCTTACGCTTATAGAGGATGCAAATATTTCGTTGCTGGTGCGGTCAAATTTTCTTCCGTTGCCCTTCCGCCGAACATCCACGAGCCGCCGCTGATTAGGACTGTTAGAACATTCAATTTTTGACTTTCAAGATAAGACAATGTTAAAAGTTAAAATATGCTACTTTTTTCTTTTAAAATCTGTTATATTTGACCATTGAAACATTCGTCTACTTGTTCTTTTTTTTTTACTGTAAAAATATGCCAATTTTTACTGCCAAAAAATGCCATTTTTGACTGTTAAAATATGCCATTTTTACAGTCATGCCATTTTTGACTGGTAAAATATGCCAATTTTTACTGTTAATATTTAACATTTTTCTGCTAAGATTATTTATTTTCATGTGTAAATGTTAAGTCTGATAATATTGGAAAATGTAGTTCAACAGGTTTACTTTACAACCTTACGTTTGTTTGTTTCTTATTTGTGTTTAAAAAACTAAAATTATTCATAAAAGCTGGTCGTGAATTCATGACTGCATGTTTTTAATAAATAATACATTTCCCCCCAGCAACTAAATATTTGAAATGCAAATTCTTATTTTGAAAATGTTAATAATGTTTACTAATATTGCTGTTCTTTTTTGTAGTTGAGTTCAGGAAAAGTAAACAATTATTACGACTCCAATTCGATACTGGGTGATGAAATTTTAAGTGAAATATTCTTATCGGTACTCTACCAGTGTAGTAAAATTACGTTCAAACTAGACGTCCTCAATACTTCCTTCCTGGATTTATCGTGGCTGCTACCGGAAGTTGTTCAAGTGGAGGTGGTGCCTACATATAACTTAGGAATGTCTGTTAGGTAGGAATTCATTATAAGTCACATGGTAGAAATGTATTCGGAATACCATTTTTTTTTAATTGATAAGATTAAAAAATACTTAACTTGCAACTTAAATTTTTGCTTGTTTTTTGATAAATCAATAGAATTTGGAGTTGTTGCTGTTGGGAATTCTGGAAAATCAACTATTTGAAGCACAATCTCTAAATGAAAATTTCTGATAAATTCATAAGGATGAAAATGTCATTTTTTTACTCACTAATATGCGTTACGGGTCATATGTGTTCCGTCGTGGACTGTATTTGACGGAATAGAATTCTTTCGAACTTCCCTACGGGCAGAGGTTGTAACTTCATTGACTGAATTAAAAGTTTTTTGGTACCGAACACAGATTAAAATTAATCTGTGGTACCGATAAACTTCATTCGGTTTGCTGCAACACATTAAAAAAAATGTACGGGGTTTATATGACCCGTGCCGCCTATTAGGAAGTTACACAAAAATCGAAGTCATAGCGAACGTGTTAAAGCTGCCTGTTTTAAGAAAATTATTCTGAAAATTTTATAATATCTCGGCCGACCGGAAAATTTGAAAAATCTGTAATTTCTTATGAATTTAGAAAAAATGTTATATTTGAGTCAAAGTGTTCATATTCAGTCATAATAGCCCGACTAGTAATTGCTAAAAGGAAATAAGATTGGCCTAACCAGTTAAATTTTAACTTAACAAGTAAACTTTCAGTTTTTCAGGTGAAAAGGCGATAATCATACAAATGCGTTCGAACAGCGTAATTTCCGAATGCGTAAGTGTTTGCGCACCAAACTGCATGAACGTTCATCATAATTTTCGTTCCAGCCAAAAGTCGCAGTGGGAGACGTTCTAGATACTCTAAACGGCATCTGCATTTGCTCAGCGACCAAGGGCCGTCTCAGCAACATTCTTAAATGCCAAAAGGGCCGTCCCATCAACTTGACCGTCATAAAGGCGATCTACTCGCACAACCTTCAGTACTATCCACCCATGCTGAAACTTTACAAGGACATCGATCTGGATCCCGACGAGGTCAAGTCTAAAGTTGCCAAAACTCGCGAGGAAATAGCGAGATCGGAAGAGAAAAGTATTCCAAAGAAAAAAACGAGGTAAGTGGTAACTTTTTCTGAATTGATACGTTTGAGAGTGGAGCTTGACACACACACACATTACTATCATTTTATAGTTCAGGATTCAGGTCTATTTACGTGGGTTACGTAGACGTTGGAAGAATAGGAGATGTCAAGCTCATCGACAAGGCTTTTAACATACTCTTCTCGGCGAATACACCTTTGAATGTGGGGAGGTGCAAAAAATTGAAGCGCGATGTACTTTTTGAAGTTGGAGAATTGGGCGTGAGGTGTTTCGATAAGAAAAGCGGCGAGGTATGCATCCCTGCTGTACACGTGTGAATCCTTGCTTGTTTACCTTGATTACAGATGCTACTCAAACATTCCTTCATGGAGATCTCGGCGTGTGGATCCGTGTTGCTGATGCCTAACTATTTTTCCTATATAGCCGGGTACGTTAATGAAGATAGTTGATAAAGTTTCGTGATAAAAATATGAATTAGATGTACTGTATTAATTTTGATTATTGCCTTGACGTGGTATTGTTTATAGAGAGCAGAATTGTACCATCTCGAAGAATTTTAAATGTTACATTTTCATGGCACCAGATGATGAGATGGCTTATACAATCCTCCAAGGAATAGGTAAGTCAACTTGGGGTAGGCTTACAAAAATTAAAGTTGGTGGAAGATGTTTGATGTAGTAGATCCCAACTGTAGTGGTACTAAACATTCAACGTGAACTAATTTAAAAAAAATTACGCGAAAAAATAAATAGCCAATATCTCATGTTTGTAAAAAGAACAATTAGAAGTAAAATTCGAGACAATTGTTTTTACGGGAATATAAAAATGAGTTATTTCCAGATAAATTTTGAAATTTAGAAGTAAATTCCTTGAGTAATTAATTTTCAACAATTTTTCTAATCGTTGATTGCAGTTTTCGTCTTTTTAAAAATATGTTTTGAGCGTTGTGTTTTTTTGCCAGTTGAGATACATCAATTTGTTTTAGGTCAATTTAAAAATGCTTTATTTCTTGACAGATTTTGAAATGTGGAAGTAAATTCCTTGAGTAATTAATTTTGCACAATTTTTCTAATCGTTGAATGCAGTTTTCGTCCTTTCAAAAATAGGTTTTGGGCGTTGTGTTTTTTATTCCAGTTGAAATACATGATTTTTTTGCGGGAATTTAAAAATGCACCATTTCTTGGTATATTTTAAAATTTAGAAGTAGATTCCTTGAGTAATTAATTTTGCACAATTTTTCTAATCGTTGAATGCAATTTTCGTCTCATCAAGAAAATGTTTTGAGAGTTGTGGTTTTGTTTCCAGTTGAGATATATTAATTCTTTTTACGGGAATTAAAAAATGCTCTATTTCTTGACAGATTTTGAAATTTGGAAGTAAATTCCTTGAGTAAATAATTTTGCACAATTTTTCTAATCGTTGAATGCAGTTTTCGTCATTTCAAAAATATGTTTTAAGCGTTGTGTTTTTTTTCCAGTTGAGATACATCAATCATTTTTTAAGGGAATTCAAAAATGCTCCATTTCTTGACAGATTTTGAAATTTGGAAGTAAATTCCTTGAGTAATTAATTTTGCACAATTTTTCTAATCGTTGAATCCAGTTTTCGTCATTTCAAAAATATGTTTTGAGCGTTGTGTTTTTTTTCCATGTGAGGTACATCAATCATTTTTAGGGGAATTCAAAAATGCTCTATTTTTTGACAGATTTTGAAATTTGGAAGTAAATTCCTTGAGTAATTAATTTTGCACAATTTTTCTAATCGTTGAATGCAGCTTTTGTCATTTCAAACATATGTTTTGAGCGTTGTGTTTTTTTTTCCAGTTGAGATACATCAATCATTTTTAGGGGAATTCAAAAATGCTCTATTTCTTGACAGATTTTGAAATTTGGAAGTAAATTCCTTGAGTAATAATTTTGCACAATTTTTCTAATCGCTGATTGCAGTTTTCGTCATTTCAAAAATTTGTTTTGAGCGTTGTTTTTTTTTTCAGTTGAGATGCATCAATCATTTTAAGGGGAATTCAAAAATGCTCTATTTTTTGATAGATTTTGAAATTTGGAAGTAAAGTTCTCGAGTAATTAATTTTGCACAATTTTTCTAATCGTTGAATGCAGTTTTCGTCTTTTCAAAAATGTGTTCTAAGCGTTGTGTTTTTTCTTCAGTTGAGATACATCATGTTTTTTGCGGGAATTCAAAAATACACCATTTCTTGGCATATTTTAAAATTTAGAAAAAAATTCCTTGAGTAAATCATTTTGCACAATTTTTCTAATCGTTGATTGCAGTTTTCGTCATTTCAAAAATATGTTTTGAGAGTTGTGTTTTTTTTCCAGTTGAGATACATCAATCATTTTTAGGGGAATTTAAAAATGCTCTATTTCTTGACAGATTTTGAAATTTGGAAGTAAATTCCTTAAGTAATTAATTTTGCACAATTTTTCTAATTGCTGAATGCAGTTTTTGTTTTTTCAAAAATATGTGTTGAGCGTTGTGTTTTTTTTTCCAGTTGAGATACATCAATTATTTTTAGGGGAATTCAAAAATGCTCTATTTTTTGACAGATTTTGAAATTTGGAAGTAAATTCCTTGAGTAATTAATTTTGCACAATTTTTCTAATCGTTGAATGCAGCTTTTGTCATTTCAAACATATGTTTTGAGCGTTGTGTTTTTTTTTCCAGTTGAGATACATCAATCATTTTTAGGGGAATTAAAAAATGCTCTATTTCTTGACAGATTTTGAAATTTGGAAGTAAATTCCTTGAGTAATAATTTTGCACAATTTTTCTAATCGCTGATTGCAGTTTTCGTCATTTCAAAAATTTGTTTTGAGCGTTGTTTTTTTTTCCAGTTGAGATGCATCAATCATTTTAAGGGGAATTCAAAAATGCTCTATTTTTTGATAGATTTTGAAATTTGGAAGTAAAGTCCTCGAGTAATTAATTTTGCACAATTTTTCTAATCGTTGAATGCAGTTTTCGTCTTTTCAAAAATGTGTTCTAAGCGTTGTGTTTTTTCTTCAGTTGAGATACATCATGTTTTTTGCGGGAATTCAAAAATACACCATTTCTTGGCATATTTTAAAATTTAGAAAAAAATTCCTTGAGTAAATCATTTTGCACAATTTTTCTAATCGTTGATTGCAGTTTTCGTCATTTCAAAAATATGTTTTGAGAGTTGTGTTTTTTTTCCAGTTGAGATACATCAATCATTTTTAGGGGAATTTAAAAATGCTCTATTTCTTGACAGATTTTGAAATTTGGAAGTAAATTCCTTAAGTAATTAATTTTGCACAATTTTTCTAATCGCTGAATGCAGTTTTTGTTTTTTCAAAAATATGTGTTGAGCGTTGTGTTTTTTTTTCCAGTTGAGATACATCAATTATTTTTAGGGGAATTCAAAAATGCTCTATTTTTTGACAGATTTTGAAATTTGGAAGTAAATTCCTTGAGTAATTAATTTTGCACAATTTTTCTAATCGTTGAATGCAGCTTTTGTCATTTCAAACATATGTTTTGAGCGTTGTGTTTTTTTTTCCAGTTGAGATACATCAATCATTTTTAGGGGAATTCAAAAATGCTCTATTTCTTGACAGATTTTGAAATTTGGAAGTAAATTCCTTGAGTAATAATTTTGCACAATTTTTCTAATCGCTGATTGCAGTTTTCGTCATTTCAAAAATTTGTTTTGAGCGTTGTTTTTTTTTTCCAGTTGAGATGCATCAATCATTTTAAGGGGAATTCAAAAATGCTCTATTTTTTGATAGATTTTGAAATTTGGAAGTAAAGTTCTCGAGTAATTAATTTTGCACAATTTTTCTAATCGTTGAATGCAGTTTTCGTCTTTTCAAAAATGTGTTCTAAGCGTTGTGTTTTTTCTTCAGTTGAGATACATCATGTTTTTTGCGGGAATTCAAAAATACACCATTTCTTGGCATATTTTAAAATTTAGAAAAAAATTCCTTGAGTAAATCATTTTGCACAATTTTTCTAATCGTTGATTACAGTTTTCGTCATTTCAAAAATATGTTTTGAGAGTTGTGTTTTTTTTCCAGTTGAGATACATCAATCATTTTTAGGGGAATTTAAAAATGCTCTATTTCTTGACAGATTTTGAAATTTGGAAGTAAATTCCTTAAGTAATTAATTTTGCACAATTTTTCTAATCGCTGAATGCAGTTTTTGTTTTTTCAAAAATATGTGTTGAGCGTTGTGTTTTTTTTCCAGTTGAGATACATCAATTATTTTTAGGGAATTTAAAAATGCTCCATTTTTTGACAGATTTTGAAATTTAGATGTAAATTCCTTGAGTAATTAATTTTGCACAATTTTTCTAATCATTGAATGCAAATTTTTGTCTTATCAAAAACAAGTTTTGAGTGTTGTGGTTTGGTTTCCACTTGAGATAGATCAATTGTTGTTACAGGAATTCAAAAATGCATTATTTCTGGATGAATTTTGAGGCTTAGTACTCTGGAGATAATTTTGTAAATTAGAGAATTTATAATAGGCATGTGGGACGAAGTAAGTAATAAAATTCTGTCACTTCCTTGATTTGTATTTTTTAACCTCCTATCTTAATTGCGAAAACGTTATTTGTTGTATTTCTAAAAATGATGGATCCCCCACGGTTGCGGGACCTGTTACGCCACTGATTACGATTTGATGAACACCCACATCACTGCACTTTGTTTAAATCAACTATTATCGACTTCACACTTTCAAAAGTCACTAAAAATAATACAAGATTATGATTTTAACAACACCTACACCACTGAACTTTGTGTAGATCAATTGGTATCGACTTCAAAATTTTCTAAAATTACCTAAAATTCATTAGAGATTATGATTTGATGAAGAGCTACATCAATAAACTTTGCGTAAATCAGTTCCTATCGACTTCAAGCTTTCCAAATTTACTTAAATTATGATTTGATGAAGACCCAAGCCACTGAAGTTTGCGTAGATCAATTGATATCGACTTCAAACTTTCCAAAATTATTTAAAATTCATTCGAGATTATAATTTGATGAACAGCTATATCAATAAACTTTGCGTAAATTAGTTCCTATCGGCTTCAAGCTTTCCAAATTTACTTAAATTATGACTTGATGAAGACCTACATCACTGAAGTTTGTAAAGATCTATTGATATCGACTTCAAACTTTCTAAAATTACTTGAAATTAATTCGAGATTATGATTTGATGAACAGCTACATCAATAAACTTTGCGTAAATCAGTTCCTATCGGCTTCAAGCTTTCCAAATTTACTTAAATTATGACTTGATGAAGACCTACATCACTAAAGTTTGTAAAGATCTATTGATATCGACTTCAAACTTTCTAAAATTACTTGAAATTCATTCGAGATTATAATTTGATGAACAGCTATATCAATAAACTTTGCGTAAATCAGTTCCTATCGGTTTCAAGCTTTCCAAATTTACTTAAATTATGATTTGATGAAGACCTACATCACTGAAGTTTGTAAAGATCTATTGATATCGACTTCAAACTTTCTAAAATTACTTGAAATTAATTCGAGATTATGATTTGATGAACAGCTACATCAATAAACTTTGCGTAAATCAGTTCCTATCGTCTTCAAGCTTTCCAAATTTACTTAAATTATGATTTGATGAAGACCCACATTCCTAAAGTTTGCGTAGATCAATTGGTATCGACTTCAAACTTTCCAAAATTACTTGAAATTCATTCGAGATTATGATTTGATGAACAGCTATATCAATAAAATTTGCGTAAATCAGTTGCTATCGGCTTCAAGCTTTCAAAATTTACGTAAATTATGATTAGATGAAGACCCACGTCACTGAAGTTTGCATAGATCAATTGGTATCGATTTCAAACTTTCCAAAATTACTTGAAATTCATTCGAGATTATGATTTGATGAACAGCTATATTAATAAACTTTGCGTAAATCAGTTCCTATCGGTTTCAAGCTTTCCAAATTTACTTAAATTATGATTTGATGAAGACCTACATCACTGAAGTTTGTGAAGATCTATTGATATCGACTTCAAACTTTCTAAAATTACTTGAAATTCATTCGAGATTATGATTTGATGAACAGCTACATCAATAAACTTTGCGTAAATCAGTTGCTATCGGCTCCAGGCTTTCTAAATTTACTTAAATTATGATTTGATCAAGACCTACATCGCTGAAGTTTGCGAAGATCAATTGATATAGACTTAAAACTTTCCAAAATTACTTAAAATTCATTAGAAATTATAATTTCATGGATATCTACATCAGTGAACTTTGCGTAAATTTTATTTGATTGGAGTGGAATATTCTGAAAAAATGTAATAATTTTTGCGATTCGAAAAAATATAAAAAAAAAATTGCTACCGACTTAAAAATTTAAAAAATACTCAAAATTCTTCCGAGATCATGCTTTCGTAGAAAAAACTACATACACAGGAAATTGCGATAATTGTATTTCGTGAGTGCGGAGAGGTGAACCATTGTAATAATTTTGGCGATTCCAAAGAAAAATATAAAAACAATGGTTGCCGAATTTAAACTTTTCAAAACCACTTAACATTCATTAAAGATAGCTTAATAGTCTATATTTAATTTTGCGTAAATTTAATTAGATAGCGAAAAGTGGTGCAAAAAAGTAATCATTTTGGTGATTCGATTGAAAAAGTGTACCATTAAGGAGAATCAATTATAAATACATTTTAAAAATTTGTAGTTTGTGATTTTTGATTTTTTGACAAATTGGACATGGTGAATGCTATTATTTTAAAATTTTACACAGGCGTAATTTCATTTTTTTATAATCGCGAAGAATAATCTATTTTGAATAAAATTGAAAAGTTTGTTGGTTTTTTATTTTTTTTACTTACTTGAAAATGAGATATGGTATATTTAAATTTTATAAAGGGTTAAATGCAATTTTTTATAGAATCGTGAAGTAGATTAGTTTTAAGAGTAGTTATAAATTTCGTTTTATTTGTTTAAAAATTTTGAATGGGTTTTGACCATTTGATATGAATTTAATTGTTATGTTTAAAAATTTTCTCCAGTCGATTTTATTGAATTTTAGAAATACCAACTTTAATTTCCCCCACCCCTTCTCTATTGTATCCAATCCTTTAGGCCAATCCCTGTGCAAGTAATTCCTTTATCGTGTCGGTCCCGCGAAAACTTCCTTTCTTAATTCCCAAGTAATGTCTTCATTCCCTATTTGATTTTTGGGACGGATCAGAGTTGATCAAGCATGTGATCCAGATCATATATGTTAAAAAAAAAACTTTAATTTCTGCCGTAATGTGTACTTAATTGTTTTTTTTTATTAGGTCAAGGTTTTCAAAGGACGCACTATGCTGTATGAACGCAGAAAGGAATGCTCAACAATCAAATCCTGATGGATCCGCGCACCAACCACTCACAATCTATCACTTCAACATAGTACAGAGCACATATCAAAACTGGATCATTTATTTTGCTACGACAACGGGGAAATTAATTATCTATTAAATGTATATTTATAAAATAGATTTATACATAATATATTACATATATCACAAATAAAATTATAAAACGTTAGTGGTTGAGAATAAATCAAAAGGTATAAAAATTTAATAACGGTTAATTACACGTTTCTTGGATTATAAGGTACGATTAGATTATTTACACACTCAGTCAAAATTATGTGATTTGATTAAAAAAATGGTTTACGCAGATTTATTTCTGGTTTTGTTTAAATCTTGTCGATTAGGTAGTCGCGGGAGCCCAGGTCGCTGGTGCAACTGGTGCAACCGGTGCAGCCGCTCTGGCTTCCGCACTGACAGCTACTCCTGCAGCTGGACTCGCTGCAGAGGCTGTTGTTCCTCGAGTCGCAAATTTGGATGAATTCCTCCGCAATGGTGCGGTCCAGCCCCGTGTAAGTCCTGGCCAGGTCCGCCTCGGTCATGACCTTCTCCTTGGACTGACTCCTGGACTGGCTGCGTGACTTGGAACGGATGACGGGCGCTTGTTTTTCGCGGTGATAACGACGGTAATTGCGTCTCATCTTAAAGAAAGATACAAAAATCATTAAAAAGTGATTTTGACAGTTGCTCATATCTGCAGTGACGGATAGAAATTTGACAGAATTTTATGTAAATAAATGCAATTTTTATTCAAAAACATGAACTTTCAATGCTTTCAGTTTAATTTCCTGCGGAAATATTCAAAGTTTTTATTCAAAAAATCAAAGAACGTTATATTAAAAAGTGATTTTGACAGTTGCTCATATCTGCAGTGACGGATAGAAATTTGACAGAATTTTATTTAAATAAATGCAATTTTTATTCAAAAACATGAACTTTCAATGCTTTCAGTTTAATTTCCTGCGGAAATATTCAAAGTTTTTATTCAAAAAGTCAAAGAACGTTATATTAAAGAGTGATTTTGACAGTTGCTCATATCTGCAGTGACGGATAGAAATTTGACAGAATTTTATTTAAATAAATGCAATTTTTATTCAAAAATATGAACTTTCAATGCTTTCAGTTTAATTTCTTGCGGAAACATTCAAAGTTTTTATTCAAAAACTCAAAGAACGTTATATTAAAAAGTGATTTTGATAGTTGCTCATATCTGCAGTGGCGGATAGAAATTTGACAGAATTTTATTTAAATAAATGCAATTTTTATTCAAAAACATGAACTTTCAATGCTTTCAGTTTAATTTCCTGCGGAAATATTCAAAATTTTTATTCAAAAACTCAAAGAACGTTATATTAAAAAGTGATTTTGACAGTTGCTCATATCTGCAGTGACGGATAGAAATTTGACAGAATTTTATTTAAATGAATGCAATTTTTATTCAAAAATATGAACTTTCAATGCTTTCAGTTTAATTTCCTGCGGAAATATTCAAAATTTTTATTCAAAAAATAAAAGAACGTTATATTAAAAAGTGATTTTGACAGTTGCTCATATCTGCAGTGACGGATAGAAATTTGACAGAATTTTATTTAAATAAATGCAATTTTTATTCAAAAATATGAACTTTCAATGCTTTCAGTTTAATTTCCTGCGGAAATATTCAAAGTTTTTATTCAAAAAATCAAAGAACGTTATATTAAAAAGTGATTTTGACAGTTGCTCATATCTGCAGTGACGGATAGAAATTTCACAGAATTTTATTTAAATAAATGCAATTTTTATTCAAAAACATGAATTTTCAATGCTTTCAGTTTAATTTCCTGTAGAAATATTCAAAGTTTTTATTCAAAAAATCAAAGAACGTTATATTAAAAAGTGATTTTGACAGTTGCTCATATCTGCAGTGACGGATAGAAATTTGACAGAATTTTATTTAAATAAATGCAATTTTTATTCAAAAATACGAACTTTCAATGCTTTCAGTTTAATTTCTTGCGGAAATATTCAAAGTTTTTATTCAAAAACTCAAAGAACGTTATATTAAAAAGTGATTTTGACAGTTGCTCATATCTGCAGTGACGGATAGAAATTTGACAGAATTTTATTTAAATAAATGCAATTTTTATTCAAAAACATGAACTTTCAATGCTTTCAGTTTAATTTCCTGCGGAAATATTCAAGGTTTTTATTCAAAAAGTCAAAAAAGTTATGTTAAAAAGTGATTTTGACAGTTGCTCATATCTGCAGTGACGGATAGAAATTTGACAGAATTTTATTTAAATAAATGCAATTTTTATTCAAAAACATGAACTTTCAATGCTTTCAGTTTAATTTCCTGTAGAAATATTCAAAGTTTTTATTCAAAAAATCAAAGAACGTTATATTAAAAAGTGATTTTGACAGTTGCTCATATCTGCAGTGACGGATAGAAATTTGACAGAATTTTATTTAAATAAATGCAATTTTTATTCAAAAATATGAACTTTCAATGCTTTCAGTTTAATTTCTTGCGGAAATATTCAAAGTTTTTATTCAAAAAATCAAAGAACGTTATATTAAAAAGTGATTTTGACAGTTGCTCATATCTGCAGTGACGGATAGAAATTTGACAGAATTTTATTTAAATAAATGCAATTTTTATTCAAAAACATGAACTTTCAATGCTTTCAGTTTAATTTCCTGCGGAAATATTCAAGGTTTTTATTCAAAAAGTCAAAAAAGTTATGTTAAAAAGTGATTTTGACAGTTGCTCATATCTGCAGTGACGGATAGAAATTTGACAGAATTTTATTTAAATAAATGCAATTTTTATTCAAAAACATGAACTTTCAATGCTTTCAGTTTAATTTCCTGTAGAAATATTCAAAGTTTTTATTCAAAAAATCAAAGAACGTTATATTAAAAAGTGATTTTGATAGTTGCTCATATCTGCAGTGACGGATAGAAATTTTACAGAATTTTATTTAAATAAATGCAATTTTTATTCAAAAATATGAACTTTCTATGCTTTCAGTTTAATTTCCGGCGGAAATATTCAAAGTTTTTATTCAAAAAATCAAAGAACGTTATATTAAAAAGTGATTTTGATAGTTGCTCATATCTGCAGTGACGGATAGAAATTTTACAGAATTTTATTTAAATAAATGCAATTTTTATTCAAAAATATGAAATTTCAATGCTTTCAGTTTAATTTCCTGCGGAAATATTCAAAGTTTTTATTCAAAAAGTCAAAGAACGTTATATTAAAAAGTGATTTTGACAGTTGCTCATATCTGCAGTGACGGATAGAAATTTGACAGAATTTTATTTAAATAAATGCAATTTTTATTCAAAAACATGAACTTTCAATGCTTTCAGTTTAATTTCCTGCGGAAATATTCAAGGTTTTTATTCAAAAAGTCAAAAAACGTTATGTTAAAAAGTGATTTTGACAGTTGCTCATATCTGCAGTGACGGATAGAAATTTGACAGAATTTTATTTAAATAAATGCAATTTTTATTTAAAAATATGAGCTTTCAATGCTTTCAGTTTAATTTCCTGCGGAAATATTCAAAGTTTTTATTCAAAAAATCAAAGAACTTTATATTAAAAAGTGATTTTGACAGTTGCTCATATCTGCAGTGGCTGATAGAAATTTGACAGAATTTTATATTAATAAATGCAATTTTTATACTAAAACATGAACTTTCGATGCTTCCAGTTTAATTTCCTGCGGAAATATTTAAAGTTTTTATTTGAGAAATTAAAGAATGTAATATTATAAACTGATTTTGACAGTTGCACATATCTGCAGTGACAGATAGAAGTTTGATAGAACTTTATTTAAATAAATTCATTTTTTATACTAAAACATGAACTTTTGAAGCTTCCAGTTGAATTTCCTGCTGAAATATTTAAAGTTTTTATTTGAGAGATTAAGGGATGTTACATTACAAAGTGATTTTGACAGTTGCACATATCTGCAGTGAAGGATAGAAGTTCACAATTCTCATTAAAAACCGACAGAGCGCAGTGTGAGCTTATGTTTTTGAATAGAGGGGATTGGTATTAACAGATGTGTTTGCCAGAAATGTCTATACATTAATAAAATGAAGTAGTTCAATAATGTGGAAGATTTGGTGTCTTATCACCATCTTACTTTATCTATGGCCACCTCGTCTCTAGCACCGAAAACTGAAGTCTGCAGCATAGTTTATATATTAAGTTGGATTATAATGGTCGATTAAGCGTCACACCGCCATCTCGTTTCGAACGCCGAAATCAGCCATAGGTCTGTTTTTAGCGTTAGGGACGAGATGGCGCCAAAACGTTTAATCGAAAAATTTCGGTACCTGAGTTTGGATTATAATGGTCGATTAAGCGTCACACCGCCATCTTGTTTCGAACGCCGAAATCAGCCATAGGTCTGTTTTTAGCGTTAGGGACGAGATGGCGCTATAACGTTCAATCGACAAATTTCGGTACACGAGTTTGGATTATAATGGTCGATTAAGCGTCACACCGCCATCTCGTTTCGAGCGCCGAAATCAGCCATAGGTCTGTTCTTAGCGTTAGGGACGAGATGGCGCTATAACGTTTAATCGACCAATTTCGGTACCCGAGTTGGATATATTTTATATATATATATATATATATATATATATACCTAATTTTAAGTCCATTATGTAAATATAGGAATTAGATGAAGATATTAATACATAAAAAGATATCCCAACAACTGATTGCACTGCACTGATGATGTTTAATAGCCTGAAGATCATCGGTGATGAGATTAAGATAGTTTACAAATGCACTCTTCAGAAATGTCGCAAATTTCCATTTCTTGATTTAATTCCTAGATATTACAAAATTTATAAAGCATGTAATTATACTTCTCTAGGCTGTGCAGGTATTATCGGCGATGGTACTGGACCCAGCGGCGCCGGTATCAGCGGATAGATCGGCTGGCTCATAACCGACGGTGGCTGCGGCATGGCGAAAACCGGCGTTACCGGTAATCCTCCTGATAACTGAAAATAAGAACGTACATTCTTTTATTGCACAATAAATACCAGAATGAGTTATTTTGCCCAACAGTCACGTTTTACCGCTGCAATAATCAACGGCAGCCCGTTTTATGTCGGCGTAAATATTTAAGAGTCGCCTTGGTCACGTTCCTGTCGAAATGACATGACTTTTACGGAGACAAATCATAAACACATAAAGCCCATAGACGCAACAGGAAATTGTTTGCGATTTCACACAAATTCACCGCCCAATTAGTTTTTTTTTACTCCGTATACGAATCGACTCCCGGTTTCCTGTTACACCCTAAATTGATCGATGGTTTCATTGGAATTTTGTAATAATGTGAACCGAACGGGTTTTAGGTCGATTTCACATGGTTAAGAAAAAGTGAAAATATAATTTGTTTTTTAAAATAATTATATAGGTTTGTAATCAATGTTATATCAGGCTTAATTAAATGATCAAATAAGTTTTTCTCTATGATATTAGAAACTGCTAAAAATCATCGATTGAAATTATTGTTACACCAAACCTACAATTTACCTTTCACTTAAATCAAGTCTATGTTTTATCTATTTCAATAGTGGAATAAGACCTACCCAACCTCCCTCCGTGTTTATTTTATTCTAACAAGCGGAAGATCAGATGTGTGACTCCGATTTTATCCATATTTGGCACACGTGTAGGTCATGACTGGCGGTGTAACAGGTGCAAGTAATGGGGCGGAATATTTAGCCGTTTTCGAGAAAAAATAATTTTTAATTTGTTATTTATATGTTTATATACTTTTTGCGTTAATACATCGAGCTTTTGGCGCATTGGTTAAACCTCCGATTCGTAGTCGGAAGGTTGAAGGTTAGTGCCAAAGTTGGATCAAATCGGCGAGTCACACATCTGATCCTCCCCTTGTAAGCTACTAACATTATTTTGAATTATCTTATTTACAGAAATGGTTTAACAAATTATAATACAAAATATTACTGACAGTACATGGAAAACAAAACAAAAAACATTTTTGTGAATGAGCCTTTCTGCACTTATTATTTTGATTTAATGACAATTGTTTATTTATTAAAAAATTGAATTGCATTAAAATCATCACACACTTGGTACTTTATTAAAGAATTTAGTTGCGTTTAAATCAATTCATAAAACACTCACGCGGTTACAACAAGGATTTTAGAATTACTAAAATAATAATCAGTTTTGTTATGATTGCTGGTCGGTCGAGATTTGGCGTCGGCTTGTGTTTCCCGATCGATAATATAGTAATGTAGTGTTCGACTGCATGCTCATACAGTGGAATGACGATCCGCGTCCGCAACATGAGCGCTTCTAACCAACCAACGCGTATTAAGCGCGCGCCTATGATAAATTAAAAAGTGATTAAAAATGTAGACTCTTAACTCATGAGTGAGACGGTTCGAAGAGCCGTCTCAGTAAAGTGAGTCGGTGATCCAGGTGACTCAGTTTAAAAGGTTAAAAAAATGCCACCTGGCACGGAATTTCAAATAAATATGAAAACATCATTACTTCTGCATTCAAATTTAAAGGCTATATAAAAAGCCACAAATAACACGAATTGGGTTTTCTCAAAAATATTTTTCAACCAATGCATAATTAATTTAAAAATTTGAAAAAAATCAAATATAATTTTGACCCAAATACCAAACAGGGTGAATTTTTACAAGGTTATTTAAGGTCAATTAGGGTAATACATTTTTAGTTAATAAAACATTTTTTGCTCACGAGTATTAGAGGGGCTAGAATTTTTATTCAGTTTTATAATTTTCAAGGTAATTTAGGTTAATATATTTTTTATTTAAAGTTAAAAAAATGCCTGCAAGATTTAGAGCGGCGAACAATTTTATTTGGTCATATGATTGCCATAAATAAATACTGCATACGTGATTTTTTTCATCCTCTTTCAAAAATCGATCTTTTGTGAGACATTTACGATATAACTATCAACAATTGACCAGCAAAATTTTGTAAAATTATTGTAAATAATTCAGTGATAATTATTTTTATTTGAGCATTATATTATACAACCCCATTTTTTACTTAGATATAACCTTGAAACCCCCTAAAAACATTTTAATCACTAAAGAATTATTTTAAAAATCTAAAATTCACGTATATTGTTGACATAAGAACATTGAAGGTCAATAAAGGTAATTTTTTTGCCCACAAGTATTATAGCATCGGAAAATTTTAATTAATCATATGATTGCCCTAAATAAATACTATATAAGTGATTTTTTTTTTCATTTTCTGGTGTTTGCTGCGAAATAAAAAAATTGAAACTTTGAAATCCTAAATAGGAACTTCTATTTCTTATTGCAAATTTGGATTCTACGCTAAAACATATAAGGTTATTGTCGGAATTTTACAAATTTGCACCTCAGAAAAAAATCACGCATTTCTCTCCCTTGATATATAATCCACTATTCTTGCACCAAATGACAGGTTATGATGTTTTTTGTAGTCGTCTTTTATATAAGGCATTATTTGAAGTCATTAGTAAAATTCGGTGTCATGAATAAGTTTTTTTGTGTGGGATATCTGGGATAAAGGTAAATATTCTGTGTAAAAAAAATATTTGTAGGAGCGAATAAAAATGATTTTTATTTTCAATTTCGTTCCATTCTCTTCTAATGTGGTGATGTGTGAATGTAGCAACAAACTTGTTTTTGTTTAATTCCACTACACTGAGAGAAAAACAAACTATTGTGTAAGCCACAAAATTTTGTTTCAGAGTTGGCTATGAGATAAATGAGGTATGTCGCATATTATTACGTCATTAAACTAGATTACTTCAATTGAATTGGATTAAAAAACTGAATCAGTCTCAGACATGACAGCTATGTTTCTCTCTCTCAGGCATGGCCAACTCAGAAACTAAATTCTGTAGCTCACACCTTATAAGGACGGAACCAAATCTATTCAAAATAACTGACTGGCAGTTCAATAATTTTTGCTTGATGGTTCAGCAGTTTTTGCTGACTTTTTCAGTCGTTTTCACTGATCGGCCGATCAGCGCCAACTTCATCTGACATTCACTTACCCGGTTCAGCGAAAACCACTGACTGTGTTCAGTCATTTCGTCTGAAGTCTCACTGTTTACGCGATTCAGCTAAAACTGCTGAACATATTAGTGAATTCTGCATTTTTTTTTTCAGTGTACTTGTATTCAAACATATCTACAAACATGACTTCTCTGTTCTTTCCAGTGCCTCTTATAGTGACATTGAAATTTTTTTGATAAGAATTCATAAATTGGAAATAATTGAACCATTGTAGCAATCAATCCAGGTAACATGTATTCCAGACAACTCTAATATATTTGGGAATTTGAATAAAATCCACTTCTCTCCTATTAATTTCTATCAAACAATTTGTTTCTTGTTAATATGAATACACCATCACTTAAGCATATTTTTAGAAATTTCCGAAATTCCTCAACATACCAAATGATAGAACTAACAAGAAAATTTTGGAAGTATTATTTGGTCAATCCGTTTTGTATTTTGCGAGATATTTGGGGTGTGTGGGTTGTTTGAAACACCCGGTATAAACCCATCTCGAAACCTTAAAAATTTGATTTGATATTTTTTAATCACTTAAGAATTGTTTGTTGAATTTGGTTCTCATTTATCACGTGGTAAAACATTTTTAATATGACGGGTTGTTAAAATGAAGCACTTGTTTGGTAAAAATCGAAACTAGTCGGAATAAATAAAATAAAATTGTGAAACCAACCAACTGCCTCATTATCTTTTTACTAAAGAATTGTTTTAAAGAACTGAGATAATTCGCATATATTTTTGACCCAAATACCGAATTGGTTGAATTTTTCAAGGTCAGTGAAGGTTATTTAGGGAAAATAATGGCGTTAAAATTTTTCTGAATTTATATTATTAAGCTGCCTAAAATTATCTACAACTTTGTCTTTCACAGTTTTTTTCTATCTAGCATAAAAACCGAGATATATTTATTTGAAAAAGCTGACACTTTTTACATTTTTCAAAATATCCACTTACTCTTCACTTTTTTGAAAACTTTGAAAGTGTTATTTTATTGGGCTCGTAAAACTGCACTTCTTTGCCCATTTAACCGTTTCTCTATCTCTTATAGTTTCGGAGATCCCCATAGAGAACATCGAAAAAAAATCACCCTGTATATACAAAGCTCTTATCGCAGTAATATTCACATTAATTTCAAAAATTTTGCTCATCAAATTATTGATAATTATATAAAATAAAGTCAAAATCTCATAAAAAATGTGATACATGTGTTAGATATCGTAGCAAATGTTAGAAGATGAAAACATTCACAAATGTAGTAATTATTTATAGCAATCATATCAAATCAAATACAAATTTTCGCCATCCTAAACCTTGTGGGCAAGACCCATTATTCTAACTTTAATTTTTCTTTTATAACACTAAATGACCTTCAATGCCCTTAAAAAAATTCAACATGTTTGGTATTTCGGTTAAAAATATATGTGATTTTTCCGTATTTTTTGACAATTCTTTAGTGGTTCAAAGTTATTTTTAATAAACCCATTTTTTGAGGCTTACGGCTACCTTCGTTTGAGGGCAAAATTAATGATATTTATTTAAAAATCCTTGTCGGGTGGCATTTTGACTATGTTAACCCAGGATAACGTTTGCTCTAGCCTTGACTTCCGCTGAATCTCTGGTTTCATACAAGACTAAACCTAATAATGGTTCCCAGGATGGTTGTGACAATGACAACGTGGTAATCCACAATACTGGTGAATTTTGCAATTCAGTTTGCTTAATAATGTTTCGAAGCGATTATGATGATGTTTATGAAATACCAATATATTTTTATTTTCGTCGTTAATGCTATTGAGTTTTATGCTGGTGCAGATTATTAACAATGCCCATCGAGCGTGACGAGAAGAAAGTGATATCTGGATTACGATATCTAGTAAGCAAAAGTTACGACCGCTAGGCCATTACCTTGCGAGCAATGCCCGATTTATTCTGAGGAATGCATTGATGGAAAGTGTACAATAATTTTAATCATTTGCAGTCGACGATGGGAAAAAATTTAATAAGCGAAAACCAAGTTTGGATTTTTTATAACGTCCTTGGCTGAGAATTTATAATAGTAGGTTAAAGTATATAGATCTGCGTCGGCATGTAGTAATCGACTGCAGGCTCATACAGTGGCGTCGAGATCCGCGTTCGCAACGTGCTCGCTTCTGTACAGCTGGTGTGAATCCCTCCACTCTTCCTTTAAGCGAAACAAAAGTAATCCAAAGTAGACTCTCTAGTTATTAAACCTTTCATTGGTACAATAAAACCGTGAGTTACATAACTGGATAGATCGGAACACCTTGTTCTGCAAATCCGCGCTCTTTCATGTTTACACCTTATTGTTATTTGTGGCGTGTTTAAGACAGGTCGCGGATTCGCTTCTGTAATCACGATAATTAGTGCACTCGAATGTAAATAATAACCGTCACAAATTTCTCGTCGGAATGTTAATTGGTGCATGCTTCATTTACTAGACTAGAGGATGAATAATTTATTTCAACAATTTGTCATGCTTTATCATTTTAATTTCATCTAGCAGCTCGTTTTATGTTATCAAACGTGCATTAATGATTTCAATTTGATTTCAAAAGAGATAGGCGTAGTGGCAAAATCATAATCCATGTTCACATTTGTTAGAATACTAAGAAAAAATAACGCGATGGGATGAGATTGAGTTTTTTTGTCAAAATCATCGATATCAGAATTTTGCAAAATATATTGAATGCAGGAGACTTGGTTTGGATTGAATTTTGTGAACTGGTTAAGGAGCGAAGATGTTGCCCGAGTCGAGTAAGCCATAGTGGGTCGATATGAGGTAGTGATCATTATTTAACATTTCTTTTTTTGCATAGGCTCTGACCATTCAGCCACTAACGATATAATTTTAATTTAAATATTAAAGTCTTTTTATTTGGTAAAATTAATAACTATTTCATATTACTATCCTTAATAAATTTATACCATCCAATTTTTTTTTAATGAAAACGAAACTGAAAAATAAAAAAGATATCCTGATTTGCAGTTCGTATGATTATTTATAGCATTCACAAACATAAAATATATAAAATATCTTTATTTGCAGACAGTATAACGTAGTAAAGAAAAATAATACGTTTAGACTTTCATATTATTATTTATGTTAAACAGCTATCGACCCGCGTTTTTCACGCTGCATAAAATACTTCTCTTCATTTTAGAGATTATATTTCCAGCGTAGAAAGTTTCGCAAGAATAAAACTCCAAGAATCACCTCAGGATATAAACTTAATTATTTTTCAATTATGCGTAATTGCCATTTAAAAATTACGAAACATTTAAAAAATCTAATTTTATTACATAATAAATCTTTCTTTTTCTTAATAAGAAATTTCACTGCGCTCGAGAAAATCTCGCTTTCGTTTGGATTTTTTATTGTTCGTTCGATGCCCGCGAGCTCAGACTTTTCCCTTCGGTCAGGGCCTTTCTTAACAAAATATGAGCCGCACCTTCTCAGCGGAGTAAGATACACTTTCAATACGACACACTTAAGCACGCGAGAACCTGTTCAACTCCATTTTCTGAAAACTTCATCATGCAGTGTTTATAAATCAGTTGCAAAAGTCGTTTGTTAAACTTTCTTCTTGTGTGGCTGGAGATAATGATTGATGGGATGATTATAATTCGTATTTTGTATTTGAGTGTTTTTTGAAAATTTTAATAAAGATAATATATGATTGATTAAATTCAAATGATTAATTAATTCCTCACTTAACAGTTCAGTATTATATTTATTGATTTGAACACTTGGTTTTGTTTTTCTTATTTTTTTCTACGACTAGTTTCGACTATTGGTAATTTTTAAGGAGATATGTAAAATCTGTCTGCGCTATGATGGCATATGAGGAGAACTTGGGCCGCCCTCATTTGCGTGTTGGGTGGATGCTTCAAACCTGAGGTTCTCAATAAGCGAACATGAGTTAATGGGTTGCATGCATATTTATTTCCAAAGTGATCTGCAACTTTTCAAGAACTACTGATTTTTAAATAGAAGCCGATAGTGCACCAGTAGCTAGCAGGTAAAATGTAAACATCTGTGAATGTAAAGTAACAAAATATTAAATCACTGCTGATGAGGGCGGCCCTTCCGAATCTTCGTTAATCACCTCAGACGCCTTCATAGCGCGGCCAGAGTATATATGTATATCTCCATGAGAATGACCAATGGCCGAAACTGGTCGGAGACAAAAATAATAAAAAACAAAGTTTTATTCAATCAACATAATTATACAATTCAAATTAAATAAATGCAATGGGTCTTCTAGATTTATTCTGAAATCGTCTGTATTTCCGCCGTTATTGAAACATTTATCAGCAGGAAAGTAAGATTTTCCTGTCTCGATAAGTAAAAGCCAGACTACAATAATATATTTGTAAACAAAGTCTGAAGCATGATAGTTGACTGAACCTTGAACCTTGAAGCGTCAAATGCTGGATATAGTCCTCTTCTACTTTCTTCCACGTTCTTCTGTCTTGGGACTTTTTTGTCTATTCCCTTCTGGCTATTTTCTTGATGTAGTCCTTCCATATAATTTGTAGTCTTCCTTTACTTTTTTTGGCGTCCAATGCTGGATATACTCCTCTTCTACTTTCTTCTACGTTCTTCTGTCTTGGGATTTTCTTGGCTATTTTCCCTTCTGGCTATTTTCTTGATGTAGTTCTTCCATCGCATCTGTAGTCTTCCTTTACTTTTTTGGGTTCTTCTACATTGTTCTACGTGACCACTCGTCTTTGTTCTGCTTTGCTACATGTCCAATCCATCTCCATGTTTGACTCGCAATATGCTCCATGATATCTGTTATCTTTGTTTTGTCCAAAATTTCACCATTTTTAGTTATGTCTCTTAGAGATACACCAAACCAGCACGTCCAATTGATCATTGCGTTACACGTAGATCATCTGCAATCTTTTTTGTCATTGCCATTATTTCCAGTCCGTAAGTACACAACAGAAGTATGCAGTTGTCGTATACTTTTCGTTTTTGGCATTATTCCAAAGGACCCCGCACGATTTAAATAGAAAATGGGGTTCGGTCAAATTTCACCAAACTTTGGGAAAACATTCCTCAGACAATCCCAAACAAAAGTCTCAATTGGGCGCAAAGTCTGAAAACCCCTAGTTTAGGAGCAACGCAAGGTTGAAACAGCATTTGAAAACTATTTTAAATTAAAAGACCCATTTTTCAAATCGAATAACATCAAGATGTTTTGAGGTCTGAGGAATGTTTTCCCAAAGTTTGGTGAAATATGACCGAAACTCATTTTCCATATAAATCGTGTGGGGTCCTTTATTAATCATTAACATCTAATTCTTAAAAGGGCTGGAATTTTTTCGAAGATTTCCAATTTCGTAGGTTCGAATCTTCGAGAATTTCGTAGGTTCGAATCTACGAAAATACGAAATCGTTCGAAGATTCGAAGTTTCGAAAATTCAATTTTGAAGATTTGATGTTTCGAAGTTTTGAAAATTTAAAGTTTCGAATTTTCGATGTTTACAAGGTATCAATTCAGGTTTGTCAGAATGCTAGCCTCAAGAGCACCGAGCATAGAAAACAGGAGTTCTTGCATTCAAATATAGATAATCCGAAAAATTTGATACCAAATGAAAGGTCAGCGTTTCCAGTGTGTATCTGAAAAATTATGGATTTTTTTACCACTTGGTTCCGGAAATATCTTTCCGATTCACCGTACAGTATAGGATTTTGCGATTGAAAAATTCGAAAACTTCGAAACTTCATTACTTCGATTCTTCGAAAAATTAGAATACTTTGAATCCTCGCAACTTCGAATTAGGGATCCTAATAATTCGAATCTTTGCAACTTCGAAGCTTCGAATAATTGTTGAAAATTGTTGAATTTACAAAAACCAAATTGATTTTGAATAAGCGATACTTCGGCTATTAAGGACAATTTCTTATAGAATTTTTCCTGCGTTTTTTTATATTTTTCTCTGCGATGTTTTTGTCCAGGTGCTCAAAAAATTAAAATTAAAATTTTCAAAAATTCATATCTCTTGAAAATTGTTGGATTTACAAAAACCAAATTGATTTTGAATAAGCGATACTTCGGCCATTGAAGATAATTTTTTATGGAATTTTTCCTGCGTTTTTTTATATTTTTTTCTGCGATGTTTTTGTTCAGGTGCTCAAAAAATTAAAACGAAAATTTTCAAAAATCCATATCTCTATTGAAAATTGTTAAATTTACAAAAACCAAATTGACTTTGAATAAGCGTTACTTTGGCCATTGAGGATGATTTTTTATAGATTTTTTCCTGCATTTTTTATATTTTTTTCTGCAATGTTTTTGTTCAGGTGCTTAAAAAATTAATATTAAAATTTTCAAAAATACATACCGGGTGACCCAGGGATCTGTAAAAGCTCCGTAACTTGTTTGCTATTTGAGATATGGACTTCTAGTTTTCTTAAACTGATACCCACACTTATTCTACATATTTTAAAAATATGTATGTTTTTGTACAGGGTGTCCCAATATACATAAAAGTACAAAGTTATGTTTTTTTAAATGGAACACCCTATATTTTATACTTTATTTTCAACCCTCTTGAGAAGCTGATAAAAATAGTATAAGATAGTATGGGTCTATTATGGATGGTTGGCTAGTTATGGGCAAATTTGTAGCAAAAACATGTACACATTAAAAACATTGCAGAAGCGTTCCTAGCAAAGAAAACATCATTATTTATACACTAGAAAATTTCCCATATCATAAAGAATAATACACATCGGCTTTGGTTCTCTTTTAATCATAGTGATATACAGGGTGTCAACATACGCAAAACAATGGATAACTATTTTTTTTCAAATGGAACACCCTATATAAGTTGCCACCAATCTATGGCATTTTTAATAAGTTTTCTAATGATATACAGTTTGTATAACAAAATATTAAGGATTCTCGAGATTTATCAATAAAAACATATTTCTTTTGCCACCTTCCGCAGATTTTTGGATTTTCAGCCAAAACTATACACTTTCATGAAAAATTATAAGAGACCAAAGTTGTAGAGCGAAAAATTTCCGATCGATGTGGGTCTTTTAACTTTTAAGATAATGCGTGCATTACCGGCCAGAGCGCGCAAAATCGTGACCGTATATGCATTTTAGCGTTTTTTATTAATGAATTGCATTATACTTTTTTTTCCGCACCCTCTAGCGGAAAAACGAGAAATTATAGGGAAATTAAAATGGCCCATATCGATTGAAAATGTTCCGCTCTACAACTCTTAATAGAAGCAATTTTTGCCAAAAATGCATAGTTTTCCCTAAAATGCAAATTGAAAATGTATGTATCAATTTTTGCGTTTTTCAATGGTTTTTTGCATTTTTAGCGAAAACTATGCATTTTGGGCAAAAATTGCTTTTTTTAAGAGTTGTAGGGCGGAATTTTTTCAATCGATGTAGGTCATTTGAATAATTTTATAATTGCCCGGTTTTCTGCTAGAGGACGTGGAAAATAAAGTATAGTGCAATGAATTAACAAAAAATTTGAGAAAAACGCTAAAATGCATATACGGTCACGATTTTGCGCACTCTGGCGGGCAATGCACGCATTATTGGAAAAGTCAAAAGACCTATATCGATCGAAAATTTTCCATTCTACAACTTTGGTCTCTTATTATTTTTTCAGAAAATGCATAGTTTTGGCTGAAAATCCAAAAATGAGCAGGAGGTGACAAAAGAAAAATGTTTTTATGGATAAATCTCAAGAATCCTTAATATTTCATTATACAAATTGTACATCATTGGAAAGCTTATTAAAAATTCCATGCACTAGTCGCAAGATATATAGGGTGTTCCATTTGAAAAAAAATAGTTATCCAATATTTTGCGTATGTTGACATCCTGTATAGCAGTATGAACAAAAAAGAACCAATGCCGATTTGTATTATTCTTCATGATGTGGGAAATTCTTCAGTGTATAAAAAATGACGATAGCTTTGCTAGCAGCGCTTCTGCAATTTTTTAAATGTGTGCTTGTTTTTACCACAAAATTACCCATAACTAACCAATCGTCCATTAGAGACCCATACTATCTTATATTAGTTTTATCAGCTTCTCAAGAGGGTTGAAAATAAAGTATAAAATATAGGGTGTTCTATTTAAAAAAACATAACTTTGTTCTGTTATGTATATTGGGACACCCTGTACAAAAACATACATATTTTTCAAATATGTAGAATAAGTGTCGGTACCAGTTCAGGAAAACTAGAAGTCGATATCTCTAATAGGAAATAAGTTATGGGGCTTTTACAGATCCCTGGGTCACCCGGTATCTCTATTGAAAATTATTGAATTTACAAAAACCAAATTGGTTTTGAATAAGCGTTACTTTGGCCATTGAGAATGATTTTTTATAGAATTTTTCCTGCATTTTTTATATTTATTTCTGCGATGTATTTGTTCAAGTGCTCAAAAAATTTAAACAAAAATCTTCAAAAATCCATATCTCTACTGAAAATTGTTGAATTTACAAAACCAAATTGATTTTGAATAAGCGATACTTCGGCCATTGAGAATAATTTTTTATGGAATTTTTCCTGCGTTTTCTTATATTTTTTTCTGCGATGTTTTTGTTCAGGCGCTCAAAAAAATAAAACGAAGATTTTCAAAAATCCATATCTCTATTGAAAATTGTTGAATTTACAAAAACCAAATTGACTTTGAATAAGCGTTACTTTGGCCATTGAAGATGATTTTTTATGGAATTTTTCCTGAATTTTCTTATATTTATTTCTGCGATACGAAAATTTCGATATTTGAAGTTTCCTTCGTTTCTTTGGATTATTCGAAGCTTCGAAGTTGGAAGATTTGAATTATTAGTATCCCTAATTCTTAAGTCGTTCACTGTGGCATGTAATTTTTAAAAGTTTAACCAGTGTGCTACAGAATTAGAACTTGCGTAAAGATTTGTACGGCTGCTACGTATATATCAGGGTCCCGCATATAAGAATACGAATTATTTTTGCGGAATTATCCGGTTTCCGCGGGGAAATGATTGAAGGAATGATTTTCTGTGCATTTTCCCGGCCACAAAAATTCTACCGCGGCATTTGCAGCTGTGGGGTATGTGAAGCGGCATTTGAAAATCACTATATTCGTTAAGAATTACCATAGTAACCGTTATTAATACAAAACATTGACCTTACTGATGAAAACAAGACATGACCCATTTGATTTCGTTTTATTTTCATTAACAATATGAACTTTACGTCACAAAAATCTATTTTTTCTAATTCAATCAAACACGTAATTCCTGTAAAAATACTATACTCAGTGGCGGTTTCAGGGGGAGGGATAATCGGGTATTACCCCCCTAACAATTTTTCGCTTATCAATTGAAGTCGTATGCATTAATTAGTCTTTACAACTTCAAGCGAATAATTCTAAGTTATGTTTATCCAGTGCAAGGTTGTGAATAGTGTACGAACGCATTTAGTAAAAGCAGCAAGTGCTTAACTGTTGTTGCACGCTTATTAAATGCCTGAATTATTTATGCAACGCTAAGTGGCTGTTATGGATAGTGAAAATATCCTTGCACCTACACTTGCGGTCAGAGCTAACTGCATTTTTCCACCGAGTGGAAGCACATTCTCTTTTAATTAGCCATAACAATGAATGCTCAGTCTCTTGGAAGTGGTGAATCCTTCGACGTACCGGTGTATCAAGTTTGAAGAAGCCTTTCTCACAATACCTGCACACAATTCGCACAGGTGTCGAGTTTCCCGGTGCAAAAATGGGATATTACTCTTCCTGTAAATATAGATTTTGAGGAAACGGATCTTCGTGGAAATAATAAATTGTCTAGTATCAAGTTATTGTTATTTATTTTAAGATATACTGTGCTTGAGGTACGCAGACCTACGGGGATAGGAAAAAAAAGTTTGAAATTTGGAATTCATAAATGTGCGCAAAACGGGACAGGTAATTAAAATCGTCTATAGTCAGTGTGGCAACTATAATTTTTTATTAAAAAATGGTGATGTGGCCATCATGTTACTTTCTCCGACTTGATGGTATCATTTATATTTACGCTTCCATGGTTTATTTTCAATTTAAATCATATTTTAAGTGTGCATCGAACGTTTCCTAGACTCGGATAAAACTGACGTTTAAAACGTCAAAATTATGAAAGATGGAAAAATGTACTTCAAATTAAAAAACTCAGTTTACTCAAAAACTAAAGAGATTTCGAAAAAAACTTATTCTTCATAAATTGTTTATTTTGGCATTCTCTACAATTACTATTAACATAAGTTTGCTGTAACTATTAGCGTTTCATAATTGTATACCAAAAATGAAAAAAAAGAAAATAAATTTTGTTCCCGAATAACAATGATTTTGTGAAAAATGTTTTCAAACAAAATAATTGAATTTCTTTATTGTCTTCAATATCTGTTAAAATGTTTTTGTGATATTTTTCATATTTAAGAAAATATTGGCAAAAAACAAAAAACAGTTAAGGTAAACACCCACTTCCGGTGTACGAAATTTTACCAAAAGCTTTTCAGTTCTTCGGATTATCAAATAAAACTTATGTTCAAAGTTTCATTTCAATTGGTCTATTAGTTTTTGAGATACAGCGCGCACAGACACACACACACACACACACACACACACATACACACACACCATCACACACACACACACACACACAGACACAAAAATTTTTTTTCCAGAAATTGTTGAAATGGCATCTAGGGACCCCAAAACGGATATTTCCGTAAAAAAAATTTTTGAAAAAAAAATCACGATCACAATACTTTCTCGTACTTCGTAACGGAGAAAGTAAAAAAGAAATTTACGTATAACGGCTACACTATTTGTCAAAATATTATGAATTTGCTTGTTACTGATTTTTTCAAGTTTTTCATTCTATATCTAAGTTGATGACCACATCCACAAATATGTGTTATGGCAATTTTTTTAATAAATTGATTTGATTTGTAGAAATTAATCGGAAGTTTGTTTCACAAATTTTAAGATTATTCCGACTAGTTTCGATAGGTTATATCGTCAAGAAATGTGTACAGGGAAAAATATGAATAATAATATTATGTTATATATACCGACAGTCAGGTAATCAGTGCTAAAGGAGAAAATAATCCAAGACAAAAAAAAATTGATCACGATCCATCACGTATTTTTTTTTAAATTCTTAATAAAGCTGGCTTTTTATATTTTTTGCAAGTAAAGAGCCGTTATATCTAACCCTGCTGCAGTAATTCAGGGAAGATGCCATCTAGGCCTGTTTTTCTATAAAGATTTGAAGCCTTTCAGTTTTTCTCTGGTAACGAGTTGACCAACATTTCTTTTGGTGATAGGAATTTGCTTCCTTCTGTAGATTGAGCAAAGATTGAGCAATAGCGTCCCATACGAGTCCGCAGATGTTAACCCAGGAAAATGTGTCTTCAAGAGCTGGCACATAACCTGGCCCGTCCTTCCGCGATAAAGACGAGCTAATCCAGAACACAAGTCTACTCGAGCTTTCAACCAGATCACAGCCAGATTTTCCTGGTTACACCGGGTAGACAACGCAGCCATACTGTCGTAAATCCTCCCAGCCAACCTTCCTCGTGGAGCATGGCGGAGACGACAAGTGTCTAGGTTCCCTTCATTGTCTGATGCGAGCCAAATTTTTCCTGATATACCACGGCAGCTGATCAGAGAAACTTGCCTAGCAAGGGTTCCCTTCAGTGTCTGGTGCGAGCCAAATTTTGCCTGATACCACGGAAGCTGGTCAGAGGAACTTGCACACCAAGGCTTCCCTTGAACCCTTCAGCATTACACTCATCAGGTTCTTTTTTTCATTAGCCCAATGCCTTTGGATAGGACTTAGCCTATAGAATCTTATTGTTAGGGCCAACACTAACTTTCTTACAGAAGGCTCTCAATGTTTTCCTTTATAATTTACGATACGATACTGCCTCTCTACGGCATTCCAGTTGCTTGTTATTTTGTAAAATATTTTCTTGGGCTGCAACTTCAGGAGATTTAAATCTTTCTTCCACCAGGGCATATCTCTAAAAGGAGATCTCCTTTTTAACAGACGCCTTAAAGATGTAATTTTTGAGGAGAGCCGCGACTGTTTCTAGCTCGCTCCACCACATCTCTAGAAAAAGATCTTCTCCTTAACTGGTTTTATATGCTTTTGAGATAGATACGGAGAGCCGCAAGCCGCAGTTGTTTCTGGCTCTTCTGTTGTTTGGATTTCGAGGTAGAGATCGTCAGTTTCTACAATCTTTGTAGAGGCTCCATTCGGATTTCTTCACTCCATTGTATCCTACTTTGAGGACTCTACGTCAAACTGGATCTGCAGATTCTAATTGCATTCGCAAAAGTAAGCTCGCTACCTATTTTTACTGCCGTCTGCCACCAGACGTCGTTAGTATCCAGCAGTAACACTGCACGTCCGCGGAAAAAATCCTTTCGGCCACTCTCACTCTTTTCTCCGGAGACCACCACCAGGACCAGAAGCAACCAGGACGGACCAGTTACCACCAGGAGAGCCAGCCAGAATCATGATGGATCAGCCAATAGCCCGATGATGCATCCGCCGCAAGAGCCGACCCAAGGATGAAGGAGCCTGCCACTTACCGAGGATCACCCATCTGGACATCCAGTAGCAACACCGGACGTCCGTGGAAATAAGAGGGCCTCTTCGGCCACTCTCTCTCTCTTTTCGCCGGAGATCACCACCAGGACCAGAAACAATCAAAACGGACCAACCAGGAGAGCCATCTAACATCAGGATGGACCAACCACTAGCTCGACAACGCAGCTGCCGCAAGAGACATTTCAAGGACGAAGGAGACTGCCAGGATCTGGAGGACCCCACTAAGGTTTTTATCAAGGCCATACATCAGGCACAAGCGGTTTCAGGCTACCAGAACCAGGAGAACCTTACCAAGGCTCGACCACCCGAACAAAGAGAACCTTCGCCAAGGTCACTCTCCAAGGTCACCCTCCAAGGCCAACCAGCAGGACCAGGAGGGCCTTACCAAGGCTTTTACTAAGGTCAATTACCAGGAGAGTCATTGCACATCAATTCACCCACAGAAAAGATTAAATATCACCCACCACTTCAATTCTGTATGATTTTTTTTACAAGTTTATATGAAGCCACATAAAATATTGTTCCTCTAAGTCAAGTACATTCCAAGATGTTAAGGTTAAAAGTTTATGGGAAAGCGGTGTTTTGCCGTTCTTGTGACTCCGTGGTAGCCTTGCATCTAGTAAGAAAAAAACAATTAATAACTCAGTAAGTTATGAACATTTGGCTGCCACACTTTCACCATTTATTTTGTGAAATATGCAGATACAGTAAAAAATAGTTGAAATGTATTGTACATGGCCTGGATGAACTGATGTGGATTGACCCAGGAGTGAGCAGTCCCCACCACCCGGACGAAGAGGGCCATTATCAAGGTCACTAACTAAGGATGAAGAGGACCACCGCCGAGATCGCCTACCACGGCCTTTACCAAGGCCACAGGACCAACTGGTCTCTCAATACCAGGCTCAGGAGGATCTGCCCGAAGCCATTCACCAAGACCAAATAGACTACCACCGCCAGGTCCAAGAAGGCTATGTAGGACCGGACTACCATCGGGTTAAAAGGGATACCACCCAGGATAAAGAGAACCCCTTCGAGGCCAGATGAGGATACAACAGTGTCAATGTCTATCAACTGTTATATTAATCCATTCTTCCTGTGTACTTGCATCATTGAAGGGATCACTTTACCACCAAATATCACGCGCCCTTGTCACCCCGAGACGCCGATGATACTATGTTGATGATATCTAAATTATTGGAGATAAGGAATTCAGTAAATTCCTCACCTCGTGCTGGTATTCATGCTGCTCCGCATGAAGTTATGTCGGTTGGCATGACAGCACAGAATGAGCTCTGCATCACTCCTCACATCAGTTTACCTCTTCTGATGTTGGTGTATCGTATTCTTCAGAAAAGAAGCTACAGCGATTTGCTTTTTGCCTTTCTTTATGGAAACTTCTATTACTCCTGCCGCCACGTCTCCTGTAGTGAATTCAGGAATAAACGTAAAGTTAACCCTTTGCACTCGAGGCCTTTTTCGATCGGGCGTACAAGCAACTCGAGACGATTTCGGCTATATTAGGAAAGTGTTAACAGGTACTTTAACATCACTGGGTTAGGTTTGGTTAGGTAGGGTCAGGTCAGGTTAGGTTAGGTTAGGTTAAGTTAGGTTAGGTTAGGTTAGGTTAGGTTAGGTTAGGTTGGGTTAGGCTGCATCAGACTTCCCTGGCGCCGTAGCAGCGCCGCTCGAGTGGACGCATCAAACCGCCTGGGCGCCGTAGCGGCGCCGCTCGAGTGCAAAGTGTTAATACCCTTTCTGAGCATGAAGACTGCTCTTGGTTTGGTGCAGTTTGTTGAAATTGTCTTTGGGTGAACCCTTTATCTATCCTTAGTTAATCCTTCTGTTGAGGAAGTTTATATTTGCATCTTCAGTCGCTTGATGCCGTTAAGGAATGATCGAGATTCAATTGATAACATTTATATGTCCGCCATTTAAGTAGTTTATTCTTATACCCCACTGGCACCGGCCTTCTTATCTTTTGAGGTCTTTCTTCTCCCCTACAAGTTCCCGTCTTTCACTGGTGCGGGAAGGTTGTCTTTTGGCCGGCAGATGAACCTAGAATCTTTCGATAGGCCGCTTGGCACATAGCTGCTCTTATGGTCCAGCTTTCCCACACGGTCAGCAGACCTTCGATTCTTCAGATTTCTCTTGAAGACTCTCCGTTTTTATGAAGTGAAGCAGGTATTTTATTAAATGATGTTGGTGGGGTTTTTCACTAAATAACTATCGACTAAATTTAAGGAATTTTCGGTAAAAATATTCAAAATGTGGGATTAATTTAATTTAACCATCTCTTTCCCAAATTAATTTTTGTAAATAAAAGAAATATTTTATGTGAAATCCTCGATTTAATACCATATTATCAAGAACATTAAATAAACAAAAATGTATCCCTTTTCTCCAGAAAAGCAAATCCATATGAAGTCCTTGTGAAAATGATACCGAAAAAAAAAACTTAAACACAGATTACGGAAACCTTTTAAAAAATATGACGCCATATGGTCTCTGCTGGAAAGAAAGGGTTAATGAATAGCTATTATTACAACTAGGGAAATATGAATAGTATATTTCCCGAGGTTGGCTAGTTACATCCCGAGGGCGGAGCCCGAGGGATGTATAGACAACCAAGGGAAATGTATTCATATTTCCCGTGTTGTAATCAATAGTTTTTTCTGATTGAAAGAATATGTTCTGTAAATGGGAAAATATTGGATTGTAAATTTTTGAATTTATCGGATTGGTAACGTTGCTAAGTGCCTTGTTTGTAAATATCATGGTTGACTTGTTTTGGTATTTGCGTTGTTTCATAAATTGGTGAAATGTCAAACTATGTGTTAACGCAAGCGACGAAAGACCATGAATGTTTGGTTGCCGTAAAATCCAAAGCTGTAAAATCCACAAAGGATACCTCCCTAAGAAATCGGAGGTGTTGTCCCGAGAGCAATTAAAACAATTCTTGCGAGAAGCTCCTAATGACGATTGTTTGATGTCTATATTTTCTCTATATGAGCACTTCATATTTCCCTAGGGAAATATAAGTGTGTTATGACATATCGTAATTAAGGCAATATCACTCAATATTGTTTCAATCAGAAAAAAAATTGTTAATGAAGTTTACATTAATAATCATTGGAGAGAATTCTAATCTGAACAACCAATTATAGTCCGGAATCTTTTGTGAACGCTTTTGTTCTTTATCATTATTTGAGTACTTTCTAGTCTATTCACATTTAAAAGAGGAAGAGTAAAACAGCCCAGTTTTGATATTTGTCTAATGTTTACTCGAAATCGTACACGACAAAGATCTGTATTATTTCTATATCCCATTACCCACTCACTTTTTCGAGGGATCCATACCAATATTTTTTTTGTTGATATTCAAACAAGTACTTTATACAAATGGAAATTCATTTCTCGAAACAGCCTGGTAATTCCTGAAGTGGTGTATTGGTGAAAGGTAACGTTTACCGTGGACGTGATCTGCTTTTTCAATCGAGCGCTTTACTCTTATGTAATTCGCGAAGCGACGTATGCATCAAATAATGCACAATCGTGCGCGCACCGCAGGTTTGTCCTTTCGCAATTCCCCCTCGTTCTGGAAATGTTGCGGCGACCGCAATAGCCAATTGCCAATTTGCGCAATAAGTCGCGCGGATCCCACATCTTCGTTCTTCAGTATTCCGACGACGTAACCCACTCGAGACTGTGAGTTTTTTCGACATTTCCAAAACCCTTGTTATTCAGGCTTGCGCCGGCTGCCGATCTGAATATTCAGGGATCGCGTACGACCTCTGAATGCCATTAAAATGGGGAATTATGCATGCAATACACCCTGTCTAATTGGGCAGAGCATTGTTTCGTAGATGTGTGCCATCGATGCGTTCGGTGCAAGTGGAGCAGCTTGCGATTTCCAAGATGAGCCGGTGGCATATAAAGCTCGAACTTTCACCGGCTAACGCGATTTTCTCTAATTGGTGATATATCAGAGATGCGCCCGCGTAAATTTCTCAGGAACAATGCGCTTTTCCGCATTCTTTCATAATCCCACCGTTCCCACCGGATTCTCATCCCGTATCCGTTCTCGGTACACGTACGATATGGTTTGAAGAGAATACACCACTAGAGACGAGAAAAACCATTTTAATTATTACTTTAATTCAAGGTTATTAAAAAGGGAATAAAAACGAAAAATATTTCGTTCGTTTCTCAACGAACAAAAACCATTTTTTTTGTGAATTTTTAATTGAATTATGAAGCAGAATCCATTTTGAGTAAATTTGGAAAGTATCAAGTCTGTGACGATTTTTTTAAAATAATTTTTTAACCAGCGAAAAGCAAACTAATTCAGCATTACTGTAAAATATGTTCTGGTATTATTAATTCCAAATTTGGTGAAAGGATGGTTTTAGATTTTGAATGACTTATAAAACTGAATCTAATTTGGGTAAATTTGGAAAGTTTCAAACCTGTGGCAATTTTCTTTATACTTTTCTTATTCATGAAAAAAAATGAGCAAATTTTGCATTACTATAAACTGTGTTCTCGTGTGATTATTTTGAAATTTGGTGAAGAAATGTTTCAGATTATGATTAAGTTATAGAGTATTACCTATTTTAAGTAAATTTGGAAAATTTTAAGTCTGTGGCGATTGTTTTATATTTTTTTAAACCAGGGAAAAGCGAACGAGCAATTTCAACAATGCTATAAATTATGTTCTCGTATGATTATTTCAAAATTTGGTGAAGTAAAGTTTTCAGATTTTGCTTGAATTATAGAGCGGAATCTATTTTGAGTAAATTTGGAAAATTCTGTGGCAATTCTTTTTATATATGTTTTTAACCAGAGAAAAGCAATTCAGCAAATTCAAATTCAGCATGTTCTGGTATGATTATTTCCAAATTTAGTGAAAAAATGGTTTTATATTTTTAATGAATTATAAAACTGAAACTGTTTTAAGTAAACTTGGAAAGTTTCAGATCAGTGGCAATTCTCTTTATTCATGAAAAAATTAGCAAAATCAGTATTCCCGTAAATTGTGGTCTCGTGTGATTATTTTTAAATTTGAGGGATGTTTTTAGATTTTGATGATTGAATTATAGAAATATCCATAAAAAAATTAGTTGTTTCAATAAGTTATTTGATTATAGTCTTAGTAAGACTTAATTTTGCTCGCAGAGTTACGAAAAGATATATTCAGGCTACATTTAGTTTTATTGAATTTAGAAATATTCATGTCAAATTACTAAAATCCGAAATTCTGAAAATTCAAACTCATCAAAATAGCGTTTTTCATATTACAAAATTGCCCAACTTTAGAATCCTTATTTGTTATTGATGATTTTAATGCCCAAATGCAGAGAATTAGGTGTGTTTTAAAAATTTCAAAATCAAAGGCAACAAATTTGCGTTTTCGATTTTTAAAAACTGCCGATGTACCTATTAAAGGCATTTCTTGATTATGATCATTTATATGCCAAAATGTAGCAAATTTAGTATGTTTAAAAAAATAAATTCATATATACAGGATGGTTTAGATTGTTTTTTTCGTTAGGAAGCATTTAAATATTCATGTTTATAGAAACTTTTTTGTTCCTTTTGATAAGTTTAATACACTGTTTAAGTTTTCCAAAAACAATATGAACTGTCCTGTATATATTGTGTCACAGAAAGTTGCGAAAATTTGTTGTTTTCCAAGTTCAAAATCGACAAAATCGGGTTTAAGATTTTTAAAAGTTGGTGAACGCGTTTTTAATTTTGTTGATTTGTATCTTAAAATTTAAAGAATTCAGTGTGTTTTAAATATAAATTCAGTCAATGGGAATTGCAAAAAGAAATTTTCGAAAAAAGTCAACAACACCTCGTTTTTTTATTTAAAAAAAAATGTTGAATTGTAGAACGGGTTTCCCTTCAATCCTAAGTTTGTGCTTTAGAATTAAGATAGGAATTAGGTTAAAAATAGAAACCTACAAGGAAACGGTTGTGGCAGATGGCCTAGTTGCCGACATCAAAAAAAAAGAGAAAACTAGAACGGGTTTTCGTTTATAATGATTTATTTAATAAAATGTTAAAATTAATTATTTTATTTTAAAAAGTATTAAGAAATATTCATAATGAGTTAAAGAAAACTCCAAAATCTTCACTCTCATTTTCGATTTTTAAAAATTGCTGAGTTATTAAAAGCATTTCTTGATTATGATTATTTACATGCAAAAATGTAAAGAAAATAAATAAAAAAAAAAAAACGAAATATAGAGTTTTAAACAGCACAGAAACATATTTTAAAGTATCGAAAATTGCCAAAATCTGAAATTTTTCGAGATCAACATCAACAAAACCGCTTTTTTTCTATTACATGTATTCTCAAGGTCATTGCGCACTATACCAAAGAGAAGCGAAGCGCGGTGAATAATGAAGTTTTCCATTACATGTATTTTTAATGTCATCGAGTCCTAGAGCGAAGAGATGCGCTTCGAAGCGAACCGCGGTGATTAATTTATCTATAAAATCTCTCTTTTTAAGGTCAGAGCGAAGGAAAGCGCTATGAAGGAAAACGCGAAGAAGATACATTTTTCCATTTCATGTATTCTAAGGCCATCGCGAACTAGAGCTAAGAGAAGCGCCGCGAAGCGAACCGCGACGATAATCAATTTCTCTACTACAAGTATTCTTAAGGTTATCGCGCGCTAGAGTGAAGAGAAGCGAATCGTGGCGAAGATAAAGTTTTCCATTACATGTATTTTTAAAGTCATGGCACACTAGAGCGAAGAGAAGCGATTCGCGGCGAAGATGAAGTTTTCATCACATGTATTTTTATGGTCATCGCGTACTAGAGAGAAGAGATGCGCTTCGAAGCGAAGCGCGGCGGTTATCAATTTATCTATAACATTTCTCTTTTTAAGGTCAGAGCGAAGGGAAGCACCGTGAAGGAAAACGCGGAGAGGGTACATTTTTCCATTTCATGTATTTTAAGGCCATCGCGAACTAGAGCTAAGAGAAGCGCTGCGAAGCGAACCGCGACGAGAATCAATTTCTCTACTATAAGTATTCTTAAGGTCATCACGCACTAGAGCGAAGAGAGGCGAATCGTGGCAAAGATGAAGTTTTCCATTACATGTATTTTTAAAGTCATGGCATACTAGAGTGAAAAGAAGCAATTCGTGGCGAAGATGAAGTTTTCATCACATGCATTTGTATGGTCATCACGTACTACAGAGAAGAGATGCGCTTCGAAGCGAAGCGCGGCAGTGATCAATTTATCTTTTACATCTGGTTTTAAGGTCATCGCGCACTAGAGCGAAGAGAAGCGATTCGCGGCGAAGATTAAGTTTTCTTTTTCATGTATTTTTAAGGTCTTCGCGCCCTAGAGAAGCTCCGCGAATATCAATTTTTCCATTACATGTGTTCTTAGAATCCGCGCACTTTGGAGCAGCGACACATGTCTTCCTAACAAAGGCCATCGCTCGCCAGAGTATCGGCGAGTATAAATTTTTCCATTACAAATATTTTTATGTGAGACACTGCGCGTCGTTGCTCCAAATTGCGCTTCTCTTAGCTTTAGTGCGCAATGCCCTGTAATATCGACGACGATTAGAGGTGGTGAGAAATACAAATAAAATTCAGGGCAAAATTCATTCTCAGCTTTTAAAATATGCTTTTAGTATCTGTCTTATTTTACCATTTTGCAAGACATTTACAACATAAATCGCCCGCTGTGTAACGATGGCTAGACAAACCATCAACCGACCGCTTTATATAGATAATCCCAGAAATGCTTCCATCAATAAAACATGCTGACTAATACTTCTGCACTGCAGCCATTCGATGCGAACATGCCTTCCTCTCGAGCGAAGGGTTAATCCCGCGGCGATGGCTAATTATTTTAATTAAAATCTCCGCGTACGCTGGAACCTCTGCACTCAATTATTTCGGAATTGCGTGTCTTTGATCAAGATGAACGTTAATTGCAAACATTTGCTCTTAAGCGCATTCCTCCCCGCATTTTCCCGCGCGCAAATTATTGCCCATAAAGTCCGACTCGGGACGTTCTGCTTTCTCGCCCAGAGCCAACACTCGGAACTAATGAATATAATGAACTCGGAACGCAAAACCATTCATCAGATGGAAGGAGGAAATGGCGAAGGAAAGGGGACGTTCAAATCCTGAAACGTAGAGGTACATTAGAATTAATAAATGGTACAACTGATATTGTTAGGAAGCTGCATCCAGTAATAATTACCACTGTAAAGCTGATTGCAATGAGTACTTTTATATACCGAAGATTACACGTTGATCGGATTGAAAGGAAGAAACTTATTAGGGAAGTCAACACATCCTGAGTTGAGAGTATTTAATGAAGAATACCGCCACGGACTACCCGGAGAGGATGTGCTAGACTTCAACTTGATATGATATTATATGATTCCGAAAATTGGACTTATAGTATAAGTTAAAATTATTTTGTCTTTACGACTAAAACTCCGGTCAACGATTTTTAACCATTTTCAGGTGGATATTTTTGGAAGCCTTGGTGAATTATATAAATAAAAACTAATACCCTAATCCTTTCCTTTCCAAATATTTGTGACCCAATAAAATAATTGAAAACGCATCCAAGAATTGCACAAAGATTGACTGGATAAGAAGAAGCAAGAGGCATTTGTGACCGTCACGAGAAACCGGCTCCCTCGAGAAGGTAGTCGACCACACCAACATCTTCTGGAGATATGACAACGGCAAATTTTGGGCGCCCCACCTCAGAAAACAACGGCCCTTTTAAGGGCCATAAAAACTAATTAATTCTAAGGTTCTTCTTTGTCAATGAATGAATGAATGAATGAATGGATGAATCATAATAAAATATTGAAAAATTTTAGCCAAGATTATCAGAAGACTAAAAACAAAAAAAAAAGTTATTTTTCACTTCAACAATTTTTAACAGAAGCCTAGGAACGAAAAGGGTTGTTTTTTTTAATTTCGAAAAATTTTCACGATTTGTAACAGGAGACTAGGAACGAAGAGAGTTATTTTGCACCTCAAAAATCGATCGAAAATTTACTGTTCAGAATGTGTACCCTAAATTAATTTCGAAAAATTTTCACGTTTTGTAACAGGAGACTAGGAACGAAAAGAGTTATTTTGCACCTCAAAACTCGTTCAAAAATTTATAGTTCAGAATGTCTACCCTAATTAAATTTTGAAAATTTTCACGATTTGTAACAGGAGACTAGGAACGAAAAGAGTTATTTTGCACATCAAAAATCGCAACAAAATTTATAGTTCAGAATGTCTACCCTAATTGAATTTCGAAAAATTTTCATGATTTGTAACAGGAGACTAGGAACGAAGAGAGTTATTTTGCACCTCAAAACTCGATCGAAAATTTACTGTTCAGAATGTCTACCCTAAATAATTTTCGAAAAATTTTCACGATTTGTGACAGAAGACTGGGAACGAAAAGAGTTATTTTGCACCTCAAAAATCGATCGAAAATTTACTGTTCAGAATGTCTACCCTAATTGAATTTCGAAAATTTTCACGATTTGTAACAGGAGACTAGGAACGAAAAGAGTTATTTTGCACCTCAAAAATCGATCAAAAATTTATAGTTCAGAATGTCTACCCTAATTGAATTTCGAAAATTTTCACGATTTGTAACAGGAGACTAGGAACGAAAAGAGTTATTTTGATCCTCAAAAATCGATCAAAAATTTACTGTTCAGAATGTCTACCCTAATTGAATTTCGAAAAATTTTCACGATTTGTAACAGGAGACTAGGAACGAAAAGAGTTATTTTGCACCTCAAAAATCGATCCAAAATTTATAGTTCAGAATGTCTACCCTAATTATATTTCGAAAATTTTCACGAATTGTAACAGGAGACTAGGAACGAAAAGAGTTATTTTGCACCTCAAAAATCGATCGAAAATTTACTGTTCAGAATGTCTACCCTAATTAAATTTCGAAAATTTTCACGAATTGTAACAGGAGACTAGGAACGAAAAGAGTTATTTTGCACCTCAAAAATCGATCGAAAATTTACTGTTCAGAATGTCTACCCTAATTGAATTTCGAAAATTTTCACGATTTGTAACAGGAGACTAGAAGAGAAAAGAGTTATTTTGCACCTCAAAAATCGATCAAAAATTTACTGTTCAGAATGTCTACCCTAATTAAATTTCGAAAATTTTCCCGATTTGTAACAGGAGACTAGGAACGAGAAGAGTTATTTTGCACATCAAAAATCGATCGAAAATTTACTGTTCAGAATGTCTACCCTAATTGAATTTCGAAAATTTTCCCGATTTGTAACAGGAGACTAGGAACGAGAAGAGTTATTTTGCACATCAAAAATCGATCGAAAATTTACTGTTCAGAATGTCTACCCTAATTGAATTTCGAAAATTTTCACGATTTGTAACAGGAGACTAGGAACGAAAAGAGTTACTTTGCACCTCAAAAATCGATCGAAAATTTACTGTTCAGAATGTCTACCCTAATTGAATTTCGAAAATTTTCACGATTTGTAACAGGAGACTAGGAACGAAAAGAGTTACTTTGCACCTCAAAAATCGATCGAAAATTTACTGTTCAGAATGTCTACCCTAATTGAATTTCGAAAATTTTCACGATTTGTAACAGGAGACTAGGAACGAAAAGAGTTATTTTGCACATCAAAAATCGATCGAAAATTTACTGTTCAGAATGTCTACCCTAATTGAATTTCGAAAATTTTCACGATTTGTAACAGGAGACTAGAAACGAAAAGAGTTACTTTGCACCTCAAAAATCGATCGAAAATTTACTGTTCAGAATGTCTACCCTAATTGAATTTCGAAAATTTTCACGATTTGTAACAGGAGACTAGGAACGAAAAGAGTTACTTTGCACCTCAAAAATCGATCGAAAATTTACTGTTCAGAATGTCTACCCAAATTAAATTTCGAAATTTTTCACGATTTGTAACAGGAGACTAGAAAAGAAAAGAGTTATTTTGCACCTCAAAAATCGATCAAAAATTTACTGTTCAGAATGTCTACCCTAATTTAATTTCGAAAATTTTCCCGATTTGTAACAGGAGACTAGGAACGAGAAGAGTTATTTTGCACATCAAAAATCGATCGAAAATTTACTGTTCAGAATGTCTACCCTAATTGAATTTCGAAAATTTTCCCGATTTGTAACAGGAGACTAGGAACGAGAAGAGTTATTTTGCACATCAAAAATCGATCGAAAATTTACTGTTCAGAATGTCTACCCTAATTGAATTTCGAAAATTTTCACGATTTGTAACAGGAGACTAGGAACGAAAAGAGTTACTTTGCACCTCAAAAATCGATCGAAAATTTACTGTTCAGAATGTCTACCCTAATTGAATTTCGAAAATTTTCACGATTTGTAACAGGAGACTAGGAACGAAAAGAGTTACTTTGCACCTCAAAAATCGATCGAAAATTTACTGTTCAGAATGTCTACCCTAATTGAATTTCGAAAATTTTCACGATTTGTAACAGGAGACTAGGAACGAAAAGAGTTATTTTGCACATCAAAAATCGATCGAAAATTTACTGTTCAGAATGTCTACCCTAATTGAATTTCGAAAATTTTCACGATTTGTAACAGGAGACTAGAAACGAAAAGAGTTACTTTGCACCTCAAAAATCGATCGAAAATTTACTGTTCAGAATGTCTACCCTAATTGAATTTCGAAAATTTTCACGATTTGTAACAGGAGACTAGGAACGAAAAGAGTTACTTTGCACCTCAAAAATCGATCGAAAATTTACTGTTCAGAATGTCTACCCAAATTAAATTTCGAAATTTTTCACGATTTGTAACAGGAGACTAGAAAAGAAAAGAGTTATTTTGCACCTCAAAAATCGATCAAAAATTTACTGTTCAGAATGTCTACCCTAATTTAATTTCGAAAATTTTCCCGATTTGTAACAGGAGACTAGGAACGAGAAGAGTTATTTTGCACATCAAAAATCGATCGAAAATTTACTGTTCAGAATGTCTACCCTAATTGAATTTCGAAAATTTTCACGATTTGTAACAGGAGACTAGGAACGAAAAGAGTTACTTTGCACCTCAAAAATCGATCGAAAATTTACTGTTCAGAATGTCTACCCTAATTGAATTTCGAAAATTTTCACGATTTGTAACAGGAGACTAGGAACGAAAAGAGTTACTTTGCACCTCAAAAATCGATCGAAAATTTACTGTTCAGAATGTCTACCCTAATTGAATTTCGAAAATTTTCACGATTTGTAACAGGAGACTAGGAACGAAAAGAGTTACTTTGCACCTCAAAAATCGATCGAAAATTTACTGTTCAGAATGTCTACCCTAATTGAATTTCGAAAATTTTCACGATTTGTAACAGGAGACTAGGAACGAAAAGAGTTATTTTGCACCTCAAAAATCGTTCGAAAATTTACTGTTCAGAATGTCTACCCTAATTGAATTTCGAAAATTTTCACGATTTGTAACAGGAGACTAGGAACGAAAAGAGTTATTTTGCACCTCAAAAATCGATCAAAAATTTATTGTTCAGAATGTCTACCCTAATTGAATTTCGAAAAATTTTCACGATTTGTAACAGGAGACTAGGAACGAAAAGAGTTATTTTGCACCTCAAAAATCGATCAAAAATTTATAGTTCAGAATGTCTACCCTAATTGAATTTCGAAAATTTTCACGATTTGTAACAGGAGACTAGGAACGAAAAGAGTTATTTTGCACATCAAAAATCGTTAAAAAATTTACGGTTCAGAATGTCTACCCTAATTGAATTTCGAAAATTTTCACGATTTGTAACAGGAGACTAGGAACGAAAAGAGTTATTTTGCACCTCAAAAATCGTTCGAAACTTTACTGTTCAGAATGTCTACCCTAATTGAATTTTGAAAATTTTCACGATTTGTAACAGGAGACTAGGAACGAAAAGAGTTATTTTGCACCTCAAAAATCGTTCAAAATTTTACAGTTCAGAATGTCTACCCTAATTGAATTTCGAAAATTTTCACGATTTGTAACAGGAGACTAGGAACGAAAAGAGTTATTTTGCACCTCAAAAATCGTTCAAAAATTTATAGTTCAGAATGTCTACCCTAATTGAATTTTGAAAATTTTCACGATTTGTAACAGGAGACTAGGAACGAAAAGAGTTATTTTGCACCTCAAAAATCGATCGAAAATTTATAGTTCAGAATGTCTACCCTAATTGAATTTTGAAAATTTTCACGATTTGTAACAGGAGACTAGGAACGAAAAGAGTTATTTTGCACCTCAAAAATCGTTCAAAAATTTATAGTTCAGAATGTCTACCCTAATTGAATTTCGAAAATTTTCACGATTTGTAACAGGAGACTAGGAACGAAAAGAGTTATTTTGCACCTCAAAAATCGTTCAAAAATTTATAGTTCAGAATGTCTACCCTAATTGAATTTTGAAAATTTTCACGATTTGTAACAGGAGACTAGGAACGAAAAGAGTTATTTTGCACCTCAAAAATCGATCAAAAATTTATAGTTCAGAATGTCTACCCTAATTGAATTTTGAAAATTTTCACGATTTGTAACAGGAGACTAGGAACGAAAAGAGTTATTTTGCACCTCAAAAATCGATCGAAAATTCATAGTTCAGAATGTCTACCCTAATTGAATTTCGAAAATTTTCACGATTTGTAACAGGAGACCAGGAACGAAAAGAGTTATTTTGCACCTCAAAAATCGATCGAAAATTTATAGTTCAGAATGTCTACCCTAATTGAATTTCGAAAAAATTTCAGGATTTGTAACAGGAGACTAGGAATGAAAAGAGTTATTTTGCACCTCAAAAATCGTTCGAAACTTTACTGTTCAGAATGTCTACCCTAATTGAATTTTGAAAATTTTCACGATTTGTAACAGGAGACTAGGAACGAAAAGAGTTATTTTGCACCTCAAAAATCGATCAAAAATTTATAGTTCAGAATGTCTACCCTAATTGAATTTCGAAAATTTTCACGATTTGTAACAGGAGACTAGGAACGAAAAGAGTTATTTTGCACATCAAAAATCGTTAAAAAATTTACGGTTCAGAATGTCGACCCTAATTGAATTTCGAAAATTTTCACGATTTGTAACAGGAGACTAGGAACGAAAAGAGTTATTTTGCACATCAAAAATCGTTAAAAAATTTACGGTTCAGAATGTCTACCCTAATTGAATTTCGAAAATTTTCACGATTTGTAACAGGAGACTAGGAACGAAAAGAGTTATTTTGCACCTCAAAAATCGTTCAAAAATTTATAGTTCAGAATGTCTACCCTAATTGAATTTCGAAATTTTTTACGATTCGTAACAGGAGACTAGGAATGAAAAGAGTTATTTTGCACCTCAAAAATCGTTCGAAACTTTACTGTTCAGAATGTCTACCCTAATTGAATTTTGAAAATTTTCACGATTTGTAACAGGAGACTAGGAACGAAAAGAGTTATTTTGCACCTCAAAAATCGATCAAAAATTTATAGTTCAGAATGTCTACCCTAATTGAATTTCGAAAATTTTCACGATTTGTAACAGGAGACTAGGAACGAAAAGAGTTATTTTGCACATCAAAAATCGTTAAAAAATTTACGGTTCAGAATGTCTACCCTAATTGAATTTCGAAAATTTTCACGATTTGTAACAGGAGACTAGGAACGAAAAGAGTTATTTTGCACCTCAAAAATCGTTCAAAAATTTATAGTTCAGAATGTCTACCCTAATTGAATTTTGAAAATTTTCACGATTTGTAACAGGAGACTAGGAACGAAAAGAGTTATTTTGCACCTCAAAAATCGATCGAAAATTCATAGTTCAGAATGTCTACCCTAATTGAATTTCGAAAATTTTCACGATTTGTAACAGGAGACCAGGAACGAAAAGAGTTATTTTGCACCTCAAAAATCGTTCAAAAATTTATAGTTCAGAATGTCTACCCTAATTGAATTTTGAAAATTTTCACGATTTGTAACAGGAGACTAGGAACGAAAAGAGTTATTTTGCACCTCAAAAATCGATCGAAAATTTATAGTTCAGAATGTCTACCCTAATTGAATTTTGAAAATTTTCACGATTTGTAACAGGAGACTAGGAACGAAAAGAGTTATTTTGCACCTCAAAAATCGTTCAAAAATTTATAGTTCAGAATGTCTACCCTAATTGAATTTTGAAAATTTTCACGATTTGTAACAGGAGACTAGGAACGAAAAGAGTTATTTTGCACCTCAAAAATCGTTCAAAAATTTATAGTTCAGAATGTCTACCCTAATTGAATTTTGAAAATTTTCACGATTTGTAACAGGAGACTAGGAACGAAAAGAGTTATTTTGCACCTCAAAAATCGATCAAAAATTTATAGTTCAGAATGTCTACCCTAATTGAATTTTGAAAATTTTCACGATTTGTAACAGGAGACTAGGAACGAAAAGAGTTATTTTGCACCTCAAAAATCGATCGAAAATTCATAGTTCAGAATGTCTACCCTAATTGAATTTCGAAAATTTTCACGATTTGTAACAGGAGACCAGGAACGAAAAGAGTTATTTTGCACCTCAAAAATCGATCGAAAATTTATAGTTCAGAATGTCTACCCTAATTGAATTTCGAAAAAATTTCAGGATTTGTAACAGGAGACTAGGAATGAAAAGAGTTATTTTGCACCTCAAAAATCGTTCGAAACTTTACTGTTCAGAATGTCTACCCTAATTGAATTTTGAAAATTTTCACGATTTGTAACAGGAGACTAGGAACGAAAAGAGTTATTTTGCACCTCAAAAATCGATCAAAAATTTATAGTTCAGAATGTCTACCCTAATTGAATTTCGAAAATTTTCACGATTTGTAACAGGAGACTAGGAACGAAAAGAGTTATTTTGCACATCAAAAATCGTTAAAAAATTTACGGTTCAGAATGTCGACCCTAATTGAATTTCGAAAATTTTCACGATTTGTAACAGGAGACTAGGAACGAAAAGAGTTATTTTGCACATCAAAAATCGTTAAAAAATTTACGGTTCAGAATGTCTACCCTAATTGAATTTCGAAAATTTTCACGATTTGTAACAGGAGACTAGGAACGAAAAGAGTTATTTTGCACCTCAAAAATCGTTCAAAAATTTATAGTTCAGAATGTCTACCCTAATTGAATTTCGAAATTTTTTACGATTCGTAACAGGAGACTAGGAATGAAAAGAGTTATTTTGCACCTCAAAAATCGTTCGAAACTTTACTGTTCAGAATGTCTACCCTAATTGAATTTTGAAAATTTTCACGATTTGTAACAGGAGACTAGGAACGAAAAGAGTTATTTTGCACCTCAAAAATCGATCAAAAATTTATAGTTCAGAATGTCTACCCTAATTGAATTTCGAAAATTTTCACGATTTGTAACAGGAGACTAGGAACGAAAAGAGTTATTTTGCACATCAAAAATCGTTAAAAAATTTACGGTTCAGAATGTCTACCCTAATTGAATTTCGAAAATTTTCACGATTTGTAACAGGAGACTAGGAACGAAAAGAGTTATTTTGCACCTCAAAAATCGTTCAAAAATTTATAGTTCAGAATGTCTACCCTAATTGAATTTTGAAAATTTTCACGATTTGTAACAGGAGACTAGGAACGAAAAGAGTTATTTTGCACCTCAAAAATCGATCGAAAATTCATAGTTCAGAATGTCTACCCTAATTGAATTTCGAAAATTTTCACGATTTGTAACAGGAGACCAGGAACGAAAAGAGTTATTTTGCACCTCAAAAATCGTTCAAAAATTTATAGTTCAGAATGTCTACCCTAATTGAATTTTGAAAATTTTCACGATTTGTAACAGGAGACTAGGAACGAAAAGAGTTATTTTGCACCTCAAAAATCGATCGAAAATTTATAGTTCAGAATGTCTACCCTAATTGAATTTCGAAATTTTTTACGATTTGTAACAGGAGACTAGGAACGAAAAGAGTTATTTTGCACCTCAAAAATCGTTCAAAAATTTATAGTTCAGAATGTCTACCCTAATTGAATTTTGAAAATTTTCACGATTTGTAACAGGAGACTAGGAACGAAAAGAGTTATTTTGCACCTCAAAAATCGATCGAAAATTTATAGTTCAGAATGTCTACCCTAATTGAATTTCGAAATTTTTTACGATTTGTAACAGGAGACTAGGAATGGAAAGAGTTATTTTGCACCTCAAAAATCGTTCGAAAATTTACTGTTCAGAATGTCTACCCTAATTGAATTTCGAAAATTTTCACGATTTGTAACAGGAGACTAGGAACGAGAAGAGTTATTTTGCACCTCAAAAATCGATCGAAAATTTATAGTTCAGAATGTCTACCCTAATTGAATTTTGAAAATTTTCACGATTTGTAACAGGAGACTAGGAACGAAAAGAGTTATTTTGCGCATCAAAAATCGTTAAAAAATTTACGGTTCAGAATGTCTACCCTAATTGAATTTCGAAAATTTTCACGATTTGTAACAGGAGACTAGGAACGAAAAGAGTTATTTTGCACCTCAAAAATCGTTCGAAACTTTACTGTTCAGAATGTCTACCCTAATTGAATTTTGAAAATTTTCACGATTTGTAACAGGAGACTAGGAACGAAAAGAGTTATTTTGCACCTCAAAAATCGTTCAAAAATTTACAGTTCAGAATGTCTACCCTAATTGAATTTCGAAAATTTTCACGATTTGTAACAGGAGACTAGGAACGAAAAGAGTTATTTTGCACCTCAAAAATCGTTCAAAAATTTATAGTTCAGAATGTCTACCCTAATTGAATTTTGAAAATTTTCACGATTTGTAACAGGAGACTAGGAACGAAAAGAGTTATTTTGCACCTCAAAAATCGATCGAAAATTCATAGTTCAGAATGTCTACCCTAATTGAATTTCGAAAATTTTCACGATTTGTAACAGGAGACCAGGAACGAAAAGAGTTATTTTGCACCTCAAAAATCGTTCAAAAATTTATAGTTCAGAATGTCTACCCTAATTGAATTTTGAAAATTTTCACGATTTGTAACAGGAGACTAGGAACGAAAAGAGTTATTTTGCACCTCAAAAATCGATCGAAAATTTATAGTTCAGAATGTCTACCCTAATTGAATTTCGAAATTTTTTACGATTTGTAACAGGAGACTAGGAACGAAAAGAGTTATTTTGCACCTCAAAAATCGATCGAAAATTTATAGTTCAGAATGTCTACCCTAATTGAATTTCGAAATTTTTTACGATTTGTAACAGGAGACTAGGAATGGAAAGAGTTATTTTGCACCTCAAAAATCGTTCGAAAATTTACTGTTCAGAATGTCTACCCTAGTTGAATTTCGAAAATTTTCTCGATTAGTAACAGGAGACTAGGAACGAAAAGAGTTATTTTGCACTTTAAAAATCGTTCAAAAATTTATAGTTCAGAATGTCTACCCTAATTGAATTTTGAAAATTTTTCACGATTTGTAACAGGAGACTAGGAACGAAAAGAGTTATTTTGCACCTCAAAAATCGTTCAAAAATTTATAGTTCAGAATGTCCACCCTAATTGAATTTCGAAAATTTTCACGATTTGTAACAGGAGACTAGGAACGAAAAGAGTTGTTTTGCAGCTCAAAAATCGATCGAAAATTTATTGTTCAGAATGTGTACCCTAATGGAATTTTGAAAAATTTTAACGATTTGCAACAGGAGACTAGGAACGAAAAGAGTTATTTTGCACCTCAAAAATTGTTCAAAAATTTACTGTTCAGAATGTCTACCCTAATAGAATTTTGAAAATTATCACGATTTGTAACAGAAGAATAGGAACGAAAAGAGTTATTTTGCACCTCAAAAATCGATCGAAAATTTACTGTTCAGAATGTCTACCCTAATTGAATTTCGAAAATTTTCACGATTTGTAACAGGAGACTAGGAACGAGAAGAGTTATTTTGCACCTTAAAAATCGTTCGAAAATTTACTGTTCAGAATGTCTACCCTAATTGAATTTCGAAAAATTTTCAAGGAACGAGAAGAGTTATTTTGCACCTAAAAAATCGATCGAAAATTTACTGTTCAGAATGTCTACCCTAATTAAATTTCGAAATTTTTTACGATTTGTAACAGGAGACTAGGAATGAAAAGAGTTATTTTGCACCTCAAAAATCGATCGAAAATTTACTGTTCAGAATGTCTACCCTAATTGAATTTCGAAAATTTTCACGATTTGTAACAGGAGACTAGGAACGGAAAGAGTTATTTTGCACCTCAAAAATTCTACGTTAATGCAAGAGTTAAACAGTGCAGTTATGGACAGTTTGAGTATTTTCTTCTTTTCTTACACATCTTTTGTTTTTATAAGTACATCTCGTTTCTTGATTAAACCGAATACTTAACATGCGACCTTTCACGCATGACTCGCGAATTTTTTCGCATGTTTCTGGTCTAGTTCTGAGGTTTTGGGGGCGCTGGGTGTGCCCCCATTGTATGCAATCATCAGGTGTCCGCGTTTTGTAGGTTGTGCGCACTTGTTCGCATATTTTTAGCCGCATGGAGGACGACTCCATAAATGAGAGTCATTGGCGCAGATGTTCACAAAAATGCGAATTAATATAACCGGCTTCCACTTCCAAACAATGTATTGTATACTGAATTAGAAAAAAAATGAAACAATTCTTGAAATTTCGACCATTTTCAAATCGCTATAACTCGGCGTATTTTCAATCGATTTTGATGAATCTTTGGGGGCGAAAAACTTTGAAGTGTTTTCTTTAAAGCCATGCATGCGAAATTAAGCGTAACCCCTCCCGCCCCCCTCTAGCGCCCCTGTGAAAAAAAGTTTTTTTCTGGAAACCATGTCCAACTTTGACGATGTCTACGGAGTTGGAAAAATTTTGTCGACTCGATCCAGTATTAACCTCTTTACGCCCAGGTCGCCACATGTGGCGACAAGCGAAAAAAAGAAAACAAATATTTTACAAAATAAAATGTTTACCCCTTTAGCGCCATCTATGGAATACTTTTTCATATTTTTTTTTGCACAAATAAGTAAGTTTGCCATAGTGGAATAATATTTCGTAAAAAACATAACAAGAAGTAATTTTTCAATAAATCTGAGATTATGATATAACCCAAAGCAGCCTGGGCGCGATGTGGTTAAGGCTTTAAAGTTTGATCAATTCCAGTTAGGGAAATTGTGAAAATTTTTGTGAAAGTATTTTTTTATTGACAAACAATTTAGTCTTCAACACGCATATTTCATTGCTTAATGCACAATTTTCTCGTATTGTGATAAAATGTACCACTTTTACCTATTGTTGCACAAGTTGTTCTCTCGTCTCTGAATTTCCAAAAAAAGCTAACCGCGACCATTACCGAGGTGTAGAAATAATAATATTTCTTTACGTGAGAATTTAAGGAAGCGATTGCGCAATCCGTAAAATTGAGACGCAATTTCGTCCACTTATCGCACTGCATCCATATCGCTCTGTGGACACAGACTCATTTCAAAAGGCGCTAATAAGCGGTACCGACTTTCTCACACTCGCGTGCTGGAACAACAAAGCTCGTTTGTCTAATTGATGGCAATTTCGCGGGTAATTAATTTAATCAGCGCTTGCGGAATCGTAGGTTATTCACGAGCTGGCGTGATCGGTAAAGGTGATAAGAGTTCTCTTCAGATTAAGTCAATATTAACTGTTTTTTCTTACACATGTAATTACATTTTCGGCATATCTTTCGAGAATTTTTTTTATTATTATTATTTTTTTGACTTTGGCAGGTGCCCTTCAGTCACATAGATTATATATTATTCATATTAAATGAAATAGACATCCACAAACACCCATGCCCTCGACGGGATTCGAACCCAGGACCATCCGCATTAGTTCTGGTGCCCTAACGCACGCGGTTAGTGGGTTTATATAATTTTACTGTAGTAAATAATGAATTTATAGTTCACTGTAGTGGAGATTTTTGGGAGAGGATTTTCTAATGTTTGTTCTTCAAATTTTATTAGCGGCACTATGGACGCTTGGGCGAAGCAGACCTGGATATTACGGATTAAAAAGTTACATAGATAAATCGACTGCAAACCCTATTGACATAACTATTCCGTTCATAAATAATGTATTAAATAATTCCAAGAGACTATTTGTATATAAGAGCATTGTTTCTTATTCTTACCTTGCTATGTTTTCCAAGAGTAGATGTTGCATGAACTAGATAGATGTGTGGAGGTGGAGTGTGGTTTCCCAGCCAAGAGCTAACCAATGATTCTCTTCCATTCAATTTCTGATCGTAGTAAGTGTCCTCACTAGAACGGAAACAAGGACACACGATCCTCGCTCCTTTATAGGAAGCAATCGCGGCGAAAATACATTGAAGGGCACACGCTGCAAGAAGTCCAGTATTAGCCAGCAGAGCTGGATAATTGGAGGGAAGAACTTCAACGATGTCCTGTGGATCAGCGGATGTATCCTTAAAAAAAAACAAAATAACATCTTATATGTAATATAATTTTTAATTGTTAACAGAAAAAATGATACATATAATTAACAGGCATACGATAAAGTAATGTTAGTTTATTAATCTGCCTAAAATCTTAATTGTTGATGAAAAATTAGTATTCACTGGATCTGGTGGAACAAAAAAAAATAATCCTTTAAACCAGACATCGAAAATTTAGGCAAAATGTTGGCAAATGCTATAAAAAAATGTTGCCAAAAAGAATAAAAAAGTTAGCCCGCAAAAAAGAAAATCTAAAATTTTTACCAAAACATTTTAATTTCATTCTCACTATTATTATTGTTTTACTCTATTTATTTTGATAATTGTAATATTATTTATTGTAAAATGGATCTTTCCGCTACACATTTTTATACTTATTGTTAATTTCAACCAGTGACACCCTAAATTGGCCAGAAAAATTACACTTTTGCTCAAAATGAATTATCAGATTTTTTAAAAATTAAATAAATTCCTGACTGAAATTACTGTTCTTTATTATTAATAATAAATTAAGTAATTCTAAACTTAAAAATGGATTTTTTGCTATTACACATTTTTATAATTATTATTAATTTCAACCAGTGACACCCTAAATTGGCTAGAAAAATTACACTGTTGCTCAAAATTTATTTACAGATTTCTTAAAAATTAAATAAATTCCTGACTGAAATGACTGTTCTTTATTATTAATAATAAATTAAGTGATTTTAAACTTGAAAATTGATTTTTTGCTAATTCACATTTTTATTATTATTATTAGTTTCAATCAGCGACACCCTAAATTGGCCAGAAAAACTTCACTTTTGCTCAAAATTAATTTACAGATTTTTTAAAAATTAAATAAATTCCTGACTGAAATTACTGTTCTTACAAAATTATTAATAACAAATTAAGTGATTCTAAACTTAAAAATGGATTTTTTGCAATTACACATTTTTATTATTATTATTAATTTCAACCAGTGACACCCTAAATTGGCCAGAAAAATTAGACTTTTGCGCAAAATTAATTAACAGATTTTTTAAAAATTAAATAAATTCCTGACTGAAATTACTGTTCTTTATAATTAATAATAAATTAAGTGATTCTAAACCTAGAAATGGATTTTTTGCTATTACACATTTTTATTATTATTATTAATTTCAACCAGTGACACCCCAAATTGGCCAGAAAAATTACACTTTTGCTCAAAAATAATTTACAGATTTTCTTTTTAGTTGCTGACTGAAATTACTGTTCTTACAAAATTATAAATATTAAATTAAGTGATTCTAAACTAACCCCCTTCAAATGGATTTCTTCTTAATAAATGGCAAACTCAATAAAATTAAAATAAAACTATACAAGTAACATAAAAGTGATTAAAATTATAAATTGCAAAATATAAACTTAACATTTTTTTCGGTCAAAAAATAGTAAATTTAAGCCAAAATATTTAGGACCGCGAAAATTTGGATCAAAAAATGGAAATTTTGAATGAAAGAATGATTTTTGATTCCCATATATTGCTGAAATTAGAACATGTTTTCCGTTAGATATACATTTTCTAATTCCAGCCCTATGTCTGACTCAAAAATGATTCTTTTCGTAAAAAAATGTTCAAGAAATGTTTTCATTTTCCTAGAATGTCAATTAATCAATGCTTCTCCGGTCGATGGTCATTGTATTTATTATTTATTATGTATTTCAATGTTTCATTCAACCAAAAATTTGTTGTCTTGTAAACATTAATTCAACCGAAAATGTTAAACGGCTTAAAGTTATGCTAGATATTAATGTTTCTAAATTAAACACTAAAATTAAAATGAAAGCTTTATAATTATATCTTAAAAACATAACTCGAAAATTAAAAATTGTTAATTTTAGTCACCGACACTAAATATGCCGCAAAATTTACATTTTTGCTCAAAAACAATATCCAGATTTTCTATTTGTTGTTAGTTTCTCAGACACAGCACCCACAGTCAGACAGCCGGAGATACGCGCAGATACAATTTGTTTAAATCATCGAAATCGTCTAGAGGGACCTCAAAATGGATATTTCACTTTCTTCGTGAACATTATTCAGTTTGTGAAATAAAGCTTGAAAGTTTAAATTTTCGTTTCAAATATGTATTCGTTATTTAGTTCAGAGACCAAAGTATTTACATTTTTCAAAAATGGTCAGAATCGTCTCGGAGGACCTCAAAATGAATATCTCTGTTGAAATTTCGAATTAGATTTTTTTTCCAAAACAATACTTTCTAGTGTTTCTACGGAGAAAGTATTGATTTCGGATTTATCAATATCAATATATCTACGTAGATGACTTTATATTTAATGTCATTGTTATAAGAAAATATTACATCATAAATTTCTTTGCAAAAAAAAACACCTTTACTTCCACCTTCTATGTTAATTATTGTAATGAACACATGTCTTTCATCACCGACCACATGATTATACGAGAAAAATTTCTTCACGTGCACGAGGTGTTTATCATTGCCAGTAATTTATATCTGTAGGTGCGGTACGCTTTCGTCCTTGTCGACTTAAACAAACGCCCCGCGCGCGCGATCAACGGTAATAAAATACTTCGATCACGTTTCGAACCATCTAACTCCTTCATCCTTGGAATACTTCTAACTCTCGACTGCTGGATACCAGCTATTAGCCGTACACGGCTGTAAAAACTCACCGTGTCGAGGTGATACCCCGCGGGTACAGGTTGATGTTTGTTTGTTTAATGTCGAACCAGTGTATTGCACACATGTAAATCGGAATTAATTGTTGGATGGAAAATATTTCAAAATCTGGTTTTAAGGAACGTTTGATATATTAGTGATTAATTTTTGGTTTGGAATTGTTTTATAATCTAATATTGTTCGGAATTTTAAGAACGAAACAAAGTTTCTAATTCTGTATGAGTTAAATCCGTATTACACTACACAATTCAGTAAACAAGAAATTAGTTGATTTCTAGTGCAATTTTTGAGACATTTTATTGTATGATACTTGATAATTTAAAATGAATTAATTTCTAGTGCAACTTTTGAGACATTTTAGTATGATACTAGACAATTTAAATTGTACAAAAAATTAACCCATTTCTTGTTCAATAAATTGTCTAGTGTAAAATGACTTTTGCGTTAGTTTACTACTACAAATCTGTAGATTAAGAGCAACACGTGTCAGGAAAGTGTTAATAAAAATCGAATAGCACGATCATGCTGAATAGTGTAAACATTGGATGAACATGACTATCGTGCGCAGTGTCTTCTTCGCATTCAGCATGACCACAATAGAAAGTGGCATAATAATAAATTCTTGCTAAGTAACTAGCTATCTAATTGGAAATTTAATTTCACACTCTGAGGATCTTTTGAACTTGCCATCTGCGCGGCGAAGAGTCGTCCGACTTCCGACTGGCAAATTAGCAACTGTGAAGAACTGACGTTTTTCATTTATTTAATTACCTCCGGGTTTATGGTGTTTACTCGTGTTGTTTTATACTAGCCGACTGATTTTATTATCAAAGTGAGCACTTCCTGTTATATGATGATTTAATATAATTTTCTTATTGTTTAAAAACGAGCACCGTATAGCTATAAAATGTAAATATACTGTTATAACAATAACAAAGTTAAAGGTGCTTTATTCCAAATTACAACCTGTTAATTTATGATCGGCTCAAATCTTCAAATTTTAGACGTTTTTTAAATGAAAATACAAGTAATAAAAAGGCGACACAATAAACGGACAAGAAACATAATTAAGAGAAATTTATAGCAACAACTCTCTTATTTATGTTTCTTGTGCATTTACTTATCCGTTGTTTGCCTTCTTATTTTTTTTTCGTTTTATTTCTCTTGCGCATTTCCTTGTCCGTTGATTCTTTTGCCTTCGTATTATTTACTGGGTATAAATGGACTGGAGTGTAAACTAGGAGAATGGTAGAGGGCAAATTTACAGGTGATGCCAATAATGGCAACAAGAAAGATAGGGAAGATGCGAGTCTAGAGAATGATGGAATTTTCTAGAGTGACGTATTTAATAATTAACAAACCAATTGGAGTAGGAATAGTACTATCGTAAGATATGTAAAGGAAGTAGATGAATGACAAAAAAGAAAATAATGCCGAACTGAAAAATTAGTCCATTCACTTTTACGTGCAATTATGTAACTATTCTTTAGTATTTCTTTAAAATTGACGACCAATTGTCAAAGGAAACTGGAAATTGGACAATGAATCAAACAAAAAACCAAGCGTTTAATTTTAAAACCCAATCTAGTGCAATTGTTCTAATCGAGTTAGTGAGTGTATTTGTAATGATTGGTAATTAATTTTCTTCCTGGGTGTTGAGATTACACTTGCTATTTACAATATGTTGCCATTAAACGCAAAATTGGACGCGGCGCGGCGCTAATGGCGGCAGAACTTTTAAACGGCTCGTTACACACGCTGCCGCCGCTTTTACTTATTAAACTTTAATGTGGAACGCTGTTTCAATTAGAATTTAATTAAGTGTTGATGGCGCGAGCTTAAATCCAATTTAACGCCTACTCGTTAATATTTAAATTTCATGGAACAGGTCGTTTTTATTCCGAAGATTGTTACCACGAATCCTGATGAATTCAAGGAAATGTGAAATCCGAAAATCTGTCTTTGAGATGTTGAAGATGAATGCAGAAAGTTGCTGCAAATGATTTTGATCATGTCAACTGCAATATATTTAAAAGTAAATTGGCTTCAAAAATAGCCTTTGAAATAATTCCAGGATATTTCTGAAATTGGTATGAATTCTACGTAAATTAAGGTAAAGACCAGTGGTGTATTGGAGGGGGAACGTGGAGGAATGGCGTTCCGGCACCTTTTTCAGAAACGGAACGCGTTCCGGTACTATTTTTAGTAGTCATTTTTTTAAATTTCAAATGAAAATTGTATTTTAAATTGGCGAATTTGGGAGTTTTTGTAGTACATTGTAAGTGTACAGTGTACTACATAAAACTAATAATATCTTTAAGATCCTTATTTTTAATTTGTTCGAATTTCTTATATATACAAACATCTTTATTTAAGAATTGATACAATTATATATACATACATATAAACATTTATGGTTTTCCGCAATTCTTAATTGGCTATCAACCGGAGGTCTTTCAGCCAGTCTTCTTCAGTCTGTACGTCTCTGCCAGTTATGATTAATGTGATGAAAAGATGAAATGAATTGAAATATGGTGGTATCTGGATGTTTAATTTTGGGAATGATATTGGGGTTACGTGGTAAGCAAAGATGATTTAGGATGTGTAAGATGTGAGGATTAGTGGCAAATTTAGAGGATAGGTGGATAAGGCGTTTCGAATTTCTTATTTTTGTGTTTGTTAATATTTTGTATAGTTAGAATAAAAAAAATATAAAAGCTTACAAGGAAAACAATAGTTTGCTTAAAATAAGATGATCTCCGAAAAACTTTCAAAGCTGCTTGTGGAAAGTCGCGGACTATTTTTTTGCTCTCACCATGCGTTCCCTTACTTCTTATTTCACCAATACACCACTGGTAAAGACCCGTATCTTAAAATACCTTACTTGTCAAGTATATTATGAACAACCATTACATTTTTTTTCAAAATTTTTGGATCAGAACTGAGGTCAGGAGGTCATTTTGACGCAATTTAACAACACGGCGCCAACGGACATGGTGGCCTTTAAGTTTTTAATAACTGTAACTTTGTTATTTACAAACCAATTTAGTTTATTCTAGTGTGATTTAAACGACAAAAGTGTAAGCTACAAAATAGAATTTGTAAAATGCTGAAAATTTACATAACAAATGTGCAATAAAATAATTTTTTGTTGCAAAATGTATGCAAATTTCAGGAATTTATTACTGCAAAACCACAAATTTCGCGACCTTACATTGTTTTTTCTTTGATGCTAATAATCAATTCTTTTTACCATAAAAAAATAAGGAGGGTGTATTAGAACTCCGTGAAGATCATCGAGGGGTGAAGATATATGAATGAATGTATTTACCCCACTCAAAAATATTTGAAATTTGTTTCACGATCACAATACCTTCCCGTACTTCATAACAGAGAAAGCAAAAATTAATTGTTCGAATGTTCAGGATGCTATAGCAGAAAATACAAATCTTGATTTTTTGCTAATTAAGAATTAGCCTACGTTTTTGCATTTTCCTTGGTTTCTTTTTATTGTCCAACCACAAAAACACCCTCCTGATTTTTTTATGATGAAAACAATTAACTATAAGCATTATGAGAAATAAATTTGAAGGTGGTGAAAATTGTAATTTTGCTGTAATAAATTCCTGAAATTTGAATACATTTTGCAATAAAAAAAAAACACATTTGTATAGGTTACATGTAAGTTTTCAGCATTTTACAAATTCCATTTTATAGATTACACTTTTGTCTTTCCAATGGCTCCAAGTTGAACAAAATTGGTTCATAAATAACAAAGTTATAGTTATTACAAACTTAAACGCCACCTTACCCGTTGATGCAATTTTATTAAATTGCATCGAATTTCAAAATGACCCACTGACCCTAGTTTTGATAGAAATTCTGAAAAACAAAAATCTGTGACGTGAGGGCAATGAGATTTTCTAATTTTGGGTGATTTGAGCCAAAATGCAAGCAATATACTAATATACGAGGGTCATTTTTAAAGTAAGAACCGTTTGGGGATTCTATCCGCGCATAGCCTTCTCAGAAGTTTTTTTACTGAAAAATGGCTTCTCTAAACATTCGAATATGTTATCGACCAGTCTCAAGTCTTTAAATGGGGTAGACGATATTTTATGGCAATTTAAGATAAGTTATGTCCACTACTAATGCCAACGATTGTAAAGTACGCGATGTGAATCTAATTTTAAATGCAAAAAACATTCTTCCTGGCAAAATCAATTGCCAACTCTTTGAAGAGTATGGGTAAGATGTGGTGAATGATGGGAAAGTCCAAAAGGGGTCTCGTTTACACAATGGTTACAGAATAATCATCCATAATGAAAGTCAGAAATTTGAAAATGTTTGAAGAATATTCCCTAAACTTTTGGAATTAGTCCGATTAAAATTAGCGAAGTTACAGGCGTTCAAAGTACTCTCCGTTCGCATAGTCGAAAACTTGAAAACGCGTTTTTCTCAGAACCGCATTTTTAACACGTTGACCCGATATCGCGAAAACTACTGCACCGATTCTTTTCAAACTTGGCACATTTATTAGAGATGTAATAGGTCAGTGATTGAATGAAGAATATTTTTTTCGACGTATAGTTTCTTCTTTCTTGGCGAAAAACGACCGATATTTTCATGAAAAATCAAAATTTTAACTTTGAAAGTCCGCTATTTTGTCTCAGATCAATATATCGACAAATTGTTCGTTCAATCACTAGCTACTTTAAAATAGAGAAATTTTCTTGTTTTGATTTCTGATAATCCAAATCCGAGTAGCAGTGGTCACCGCGAAACCTGTTTTTTTTTCAGCAGCCTTCAGGAGGATGACCATATCTTTTTGATTGCTAATATTTTTTCTTATAAAATTTATGTTATATTCATAAAAATACGTGCTACTACATAGATGAACTCAATTTTAAGCAAGTTTTATATTTTATGAAAAAAAAAATCCAAAAATCACCTATTTTTCGGCATGACCTCTTAATTCCCAAAAAGTTAGATGCTAGTAAAGTTATAATGGTAAATCTGTTACAGAAGAACATCATGAGAAACGCAATCAAAGGGCTTACTAACGCCCAAAAAGGATGCGACTGAACATGAGCAGTTTTGAAACCTCGATAGATTTCCTCAGTAAAAGCCACGATTGCGTCTCTCGTAGATCTTACCCTTCGGAGTCTATATTGGTTATTTGAAATGCCCAAAAAGTCAACAATCGGCATGTATACAATTTTCTCGAGAATTTTAGATATTATGGGTAAAATGGAAATAGATCTGTAGTTATAACAGTCACATCTTTCCTTTTTTATATACAGGGATCACCGAAGCACGCTGAAGGCATGATGGAAAAATACCTGCTTTAATACATTAATGTTTCAGGCTAGTTAATGGTGATATAATAACATCCACTACACTTTTTACCAAGCAAGTATTCATCCCGGGGCCGCGGTGGCCTAGTGAGTAGAGCTCCTGCTCACGGGCCTCGTGGTCGTGGGTTCGAATCCCACCCACTTTTTCGGAATGGAGAAGTGGCCATTTGGGTCCATGGATGTCCAGTGTATGTCCCTCGCATTCATTATATAAATAATAATGATTATATATAAATAAATCTTCAGAAATCAATACAAATAGTTAAATGATACCTCTGGCGGAATGGACCAGCTTCCTATGCCAAAAAAAATATTCATCCCATAAATGTTTCTACTATTACATGGTTTCAGATTTTGAGTTATACTGCGAACACTTTTAAGATAGAAGTAATTAGTTGTCCCAACTTTCATTTTACTAAATTTGATACCTATTTGCTGAATCAAGAGTAGGCGGTAGAGGGTTGATTATATCGTGTGATTCAAGGTTGGCTGTGAGATAAATTAGGAATGTCGCATATTAAAAGTTAGCCTACAGGTTATTGGAACTAATATCTAGAAAAAAAGGGCTAGCTGGAGAAAATAAAAAATTGAAAGTTAACCATGTTCACGAAACCCATTATCTAATATCACAAACTGTCTCGACTTGTCAATTTGTTTTTAAAATGACAAAGCACGTCATGAAAGACTATATTAGTTCAGATGAATTAAAAAAATTATTAATCTTAAATTTTTGAGTTAAGATACATATAACAACACTAAGGGAATAATAAGTCAAATAAACGGAAATAAAAAATAAGGCAAGAAATGAAATAAATCAGAAAGCTGTGCAGAGAGAAATGTGCAACAAGAAAAGATACATTAGAGATGTGGGTGCAAGTGCCAGACAGCTATAATTTGTTTCTGATTTCCACTTTGTCACTTATTCCAATAATGAAAGAATCCTCTATTAATAAGTGCAAGCAGGAGCGGCTCTTTATATAGAGCCAAGCCACTACATGTAGTTTCAATCTAGGCAATAATTTTTAACCGTTGATAACGGATAACGTGAAAACAGATTGCGGCACACGTTTATACTTCCCCGAAACGTGAATCATGAGAATCGCGCCTCACACTTGGATCATTTAACGAAGATACATGTTTATGTTGTATAAGTGGCTCTATCATCAACATGTACCACGAGCCGCCACTGGGTGCAAGTACCATATTTCTCCGAGAAATAACTAGATATGTAAAGAAAAAAGAGTTGTACTGGTGCAGTGTTTTCTGTGCGTCCTGAATAATTTAAAAATCTACAGCAGTCTGGTTCTTGCACACACATCCTCAATTGCTCAACCCAAATCGTCTTACAACTTACGGTAGGAAGGTAAGGTGTGAGCCACAGAATTTTGTTTCTGAGTTGACCATGCCTGAGAGAGAGAAACACGGCAGTCATGTCTGAGATTAATTCATTTTTTAAATCGAATTCAATTGAACAAATCTAGTCTCATGACGTAATAATATGCGAAATACCTCATTTATCTCATAGTCAACTCTGAAATAAAATTTTATGGCTCACACGATATGAAGAGGAAAAACACCAAACTGTAAGTTCTATTAGAATATGCGTCATGCTGGGGCCACTCCTATGGAATATCGGCGAAGGCTTTTTTCGTTTGCCGCTGCCGGAGGGTGCGCCGATGACATCCGCTTCGTCGCCAGTTGACGGGTTATCAACAACCTAAGACGAGTAGCCCAACTGGTCACAAACAGATAGTCGATTGGAAGCCACCGGTGAGGCTAAAGGTAGTGACAGAAAATATGGGTGCGATGTTCCTCTCAAGGTGGAGGCTGGGTGCGAACTCTTGGAGTTAGGGGGGCTACAACGTGAAAATATCCGCCACGCTGCGATATCTGCCCTCATGGCTAACATCTGGGGCTCTGGTGAGGTCAAGTGTCAATGGGGTGGCCAAAGCAAATCTGCTGGGTCAACTACAGAAAAAGCAGCAGGAACTCGGAACGCCTGCAAAGAGCGCTGTGCTCTGGCGTTATTAGGATCTTCAAGGGTACCATAGTCCACGGACTGCTGGGTCAACTGCAGCAAAAGCAGCAGGGACCCGGAACGCCTGCAAAGAGCGTTGGCGTTATTGGGATCTTCAAGGGTACCACAGTTCATGGAGGCGGCTGAAGTCCAATTCCGGTGGACATCATTTTCAAGGGGCGCGGAAGATCTTTCCACGAAAGAACGTCGGAGAGAGCCAGGCCAGACAGCTTGAGGCAAGGCAGCAAAAGTGAGCGAACGGCACCAAAGGCACTGCAGCACTGGGTCGGCAGAAGGCACGGAGAGTTGGATTATTTCATGGCGCAAGGCATGGTTGCTTCCAAGCGTACCGGTTCAGTATCAGCAAAGCCTTCACCAGGACAGCGGGCGATGATGCGCGCACTCTCTATTGGACCGTCCCGAATAGGCGACGGTTCTGACAAGGCTGGTGGCAATGTTTGGGGTACGTGCCGATGCAGACACGCTGGGCAACGCAATGCTGGGGTCAGCTGATAGCTGAAGAGCGGTCACTGCGGTCATCAAAGAGGTGCTGAGGAAAAATGATATGATACCGGGCAGCAGTAGGTGCAGACAGCACCACAATACAGTTGGAAGGACACAAGGCGAAGTATGTCCTCCGGGAAATCCAATTCCCCAAAAGGTGCATCAATACACCGGCTGAGCCCTCTGCGTAAAAGAGAGTGGAGGTGAGTAGACCCAGCGGGAAGTCTTAAATGAGATTAAGTCTTTGGGAATAAAAGGGTGACTTTTGTCAAGCGACAATTTGTCACTCGCCAGTATGAGCCAATAACAAAGTAGATGCGCACACTACGTGACAAAAGTCATCAGTAGGCACACACTCTTACAGTTATACAGCAAAATAACTACACAAGGCTCTGCAGGACAATTTATAACTCTTCATTATGACCCAATGGCAGTCGAAATGCGCAGACTAGACGACATGGCAGTAGAATCATGTCAATCTCATACTAAAGAGTGATAAATTGTTGCCTGACAAAAGTCACACCCTTATAGTTATACAGCAAAATCACCTCTTCAAATGACTCTTCATTATGACCCAATGGCAGTCGAGATGCGCACACTAGACAACATGGCAGTAGAGTCATGTCAATTGTCTCGTACTAAAGAGTGATAAATTGTTGCCTGACAAAAGTCACCACCCTTACATCCTTACAGTTATGTAGAAAAATGATTGCACATGGCCCTGCAACACTTCTAGCCTTCCCTGTACTATTTTTATCATTATGAACCGCCAATGCATAAATATCAAAAAAATTAATTACGTACGCGGTACGAATGGTAGGATAATTGAAATTTTCTCAGAAACGTCGCAATCTTACAATTTCACGTATCGTGCCTTCGTGAAGAAGACCACTTTGTTATTTAATTAACCTACACACCTCGCCGTCTAATTAAGGCGGGCTCAAAGTTCAAGGCCTCCTTCGGCCCGGGATGTTGTGTCTTCGGTATACGAGAGGAAGAGCCCTCGCTTTTCCCATGGTCGTCAAGGCTGCGCGTTTGCATTATTAGGCTCGTTCCGAGATTATATAATATTTATTTCACGAATCTTCTATACCGTTGTGTGTTTATAATTGCGTAATTGGGCACGATCTTTTGGTGCATAGAGGCGCGATCGTGGGATCCTCCGCGGCTCTCTGCGTTACGTTTGTTCTTTTGTTTTTGTTGCAGTGCTATAGACAGCGGTGGTCGGTTGGACTGATCGCCTTCGGGTGTACACTTTAAATCGTTTAAGTGGTCATTCTTCATTTGTAGCAAATCACGAAATGTTTTGAATCATGTAAAAATGATTTTGCAATACAAATTTCATTTTACAAAATTTGAACGCCTTAACCGCTCCAGTTATTAAATTTTGCTTCTTTAATTTTAACGTTTTCTTAACGAATATTTCTATTATTCAAAGGTCAAAGTCTTAAGGCTTCGTAAAGTGATACAATCAGCTTATTACTTGAGAATTTAGTGATAAGCTGTTTGTAGATTTTTTGGAATAATTTTGGAAAGGCTTAAGACCTCATTTTTTAAGTCAATTATAATAACTTCTCAGTGTACACTTTATTCAAATGCAATTATCTTAAAATTTGCGGTTCCTCTTTGAAAACATCACATTTAGTAACAGGGTGAAGTTATAATTCACAATATTTTCATATTTCTTTAAAGTCAGTTATAGTAACTTTTTAATTTATACTTTTCTCACATGTAATTATCTCAAAATTCAGGGATTCTCCTAATATATATTACAAAAAATTTAGTAACCATTCCGAAATCATAATACCGTCTGAATTTGGAGCAAGTTTCAACAGTTTTCAAGAAAAATATGGTTGGAAGTCACTTAACCAATTTGTTCAATTTTGGTTTATAAGGGCCAAATCGCAAAAGATCTTCGTTGTCGATGTTCCTTAAACCCAGGTATTCAAGAAGAAACAGCGCTTATTCGACCTGAATTTATTTATTTAACGCATCGGCAACAAGTGAACAGTTTGCAATTTCAGTTGTAGGTCCGTAGAGTTAAAATAATTAAATAAATACCAACAAAATATCAAAATAAGGCAAAACATTTGTATGTAGTATGTAAACGACTGTGAAGAGATTATATGATTATCCACCAGTGCATCAAAATTAAACGAGGGAAGACACTGAGTTGTTTTCCGAGGCTATGGATAAAATTTTGGTTGGTGATATTGGAAGAAGAAATAACAATATGCGTAAATTGAATTGAAAAATTCAATTCAATTAAAGATTCATCGTTAGTGGCTGAATGGTCAAACCCATGCCAAAAAAAATAATAAAGATTACTACCTAGTAACTAATACTAATATGTGTATAATATATTTCTTACCTCTGATTTGATTTCGATGATCTCCGTCTTTTGAATATCTCTGGCAAGACCAGTTGCTGCCAAGACTAGGACAAGTTGAGCAATGGCTAAACTGATGAGGCTTAATGCCAGAAATACTGTTTGGGCCACCTTCTGGGCGCCAGTTCGCAACGGACACCATTCTTTCGCTGCTGCTAAGATTCCCGCTGTTCCTGCTCCTACGGCGAGGCATCCTCCCCATAAACCTCCACCAAGCTGAAATTAATAAAAAACAAAACTTTAATAATTTCCAATAAATAACCGTCAAAAATGACAATTTCGAATTGTCAAAAATTCTTCATTTTTGCCACCGCAAAAGTCACATAAAGAAATTTGCAGCTGTCAAAAATTATGGATTTTTACAATCAAAAACGGCCTTTTTTGATATTAAAAAAGAAAATTGCTATTTTTATTTTGTTAAAAATTCTGCATTTTTGGTAAATGGTAAATAAGAAATTTGCAGCTGCCAGAATTTGTGGCAATTGTGCAATTCTACTGTCAGAAACGGCATTTTTCAAAAGTAAAAAGATACATTTTTAATCGTCAAAAATTACAATTTCGAATTGTTAAAAATTCTGTATTTTTACCACCACACACGGCACATAAAGAAATTTACAGCGGTCAAAAATTTTGGATTTTTACTATCAAAAACGGCATTTTTAAATATTTAAAAAAAATAAAATTTTAACTGCTAAAAATTGCAATTTCGAATTGTCAAAAATTCTGCATTTCTGACACCATAAATGGCACGATTCAATGGTAAATAAAGAAATTAGCAGCTGTAAAAAATTATGGATTTTTACAATCAAAAACGGCATGTTTTTACATTAATAAAGAAAATTGCTATTTTTGTTTTGTTGAAAATTCTGCATTTTTGGTAAATGGTAAATAAGAAATTTACAGCTGCCAGAATTTGTGGCAGTTGTGCAATTCTACTGTCAGAAACGGCATTTTTCAAAAGTTAAAAGATAAATTTTTAATCGTCAAAAATTACAATTTCGAATTGTTAAAAATTCTGCATTTCTACCACCACACACGGCACATAAAGAAATTTACAGCGGTCAAAAATTTTGGATTTTTACTATCAAAAACGTCATTTTTAAATATAAAAAAAAAGAAAATTTTAACTGCTAAAAATTGTAATTTCGAATTGTCAAAATTTCTGCAATTCTGCCACCACAAATGGCACGATTCAATGGTAAATAAAAAAATTAGCAGCTGTCAGAAATTATGGATTTTTACAATCAAAAACGGCATTTTTTGATATTAAAAAAGAAAATTGCTATTTTTGTTTTGTTAAAAATTCTGCATTTTTGGTAAATGGTAAATAAGAAATTTGCAGCTGTCAGAATTTGTGGCAGTTGTGCAATTCTACTGTCAGAAACGGCATTTTTCAAAAGTTAAAACATAAAATTTTAATCGTCAAAAATTACAATTTCGAATTGTTAAAAATTCTGCATTTCTACCACCACACACGGCACATAAAGAAATTTACAGCGGTCAAAATTTTTGGATTTTTACTATCAAAAACGGCATTTTTAAATATTAGAAAAAAAGAAAATTTTAACTGCTAAAAATTGCAATTTCGAATTGTCAAAAATTCTGCATTTCTGCCACGATTCAATGGTAAATAAAGAAATTAGCAGCTGTCAAAAATTATGGATTTTTACAATCAAAAACGGCATTTTTTGATATTAAAAAAGAAAATTGCTATTTTTGTTTTGTTAAAAATTCTGCATTTTTGGTAAATGGTAAATAAGAAATTTGTAGCTGCCAGAATTTGTGGCAGTTGTGCAATTCTACTGTCAGAAACGGCATTTTTTAAAGGTTAAAACATAAATTTTTAATCGTCGAAAATTACAATTTCGAATTGTTAAAAATTCTGCATTTCTACCACCACACTCGGCACATAAAGAAATTTACAGCGGTCAAAAATTTTGGATTTTTACTATCAAAAACGGCATTTTTAAATATTTAAAAAAAATAAAATTTTAACTGCTAAAAATTGCAATTTCGAATTGTCAAAAATTCTGCATTTCTGCCACCACAAACGGCATGATTCAATGGTAAATAAAGAAATTTGCAGCTGCCAGAAATTATGTTCTTTTTTACTATCAAAGACGGAATTTGTTGATTTAAAAAAAAAGAAGTAAATTTCAACTGCTAAAAATGACAATTTCAAACTGTCAAAAATAGCACTATCACAAATAGCAAGTTAGCAGTGAAAAAAGAAATTTTCAATTGCTGAAAATATCTATTCAATACCGTCAAACTTTGCTCATTAATGAAAACGGCACGTTTCCTTAAATGAGGATATTAGCAGCTGCCGAAAATTGTGGAATTTTACTAACAAAAACGGCATTTTTTGATATTTAAAAAATAAAAAATTTAACTGCAAAAAATGACAATTTTGAACTGTCAAAAATCGCACATAGCTACCTTCACAAATGGCACATTGGCAGTAGAAAGGAAATATCAATTGCCAACGATAACTATTCAGGACTGTCAAAAATTGCTCATTACTGAAAACGGTTTCATTTCAATAATAAAAAGAAAAATTCAAAGTGCCAAAATTTTTTAACTGTCAAAATTTGAGCATTTCTACTATCACTGTCGGCATTTTTCAATATTAAAAAAAGAAACAATTACAAATTGTCAAAAATTTTGCACATCTGCCACGACAGGTACGATTCAACAGTAAATAGAGAAATTAGTAGCATCCAAAAATTGTGGATTTTTACAAACAAAAATGGCATTTTTTGATATTAAAAGAAAAAAGAAAATTTCAACTGCTAAAAATGACAACGGTCAAAAATCGCACATTTCTATAATCACAAATGGCACGTTTTCAACTGCCAAAAAATAGCAATTTACAACTGTCAAAAATTGTTAATTTCTACTAAAATGTACAGTTACAATACAGCGAGATCGAATAAAAAAAAATAGTCAAAGCAAGTCGTGAACAAAAAACTGCATGATTTTCTTAGTTCCTAAATTTGAAAATGCTTGACACTTGCCAATAAGTTTAGGAATTTTGGCTCATGGCCAACTTTGACTAACTTTTATTCGATCGCACTGTATTATACGCGTCGGGTGGAACCGTGCCCACTCGTCATTGTACGTTAACTTTTTTCGGATTCATCGAACATTTTGAAGACCTTTTTAAATTATCACAATACTCTTGTCTCTCTATCTCTCTCTTAAATGTATGTCGATTGTAATGTGAATAAATAAAATGTTGAACATAACGTGGAACGCACTTTTTATGATAATTTTTAATTTTGATGATTGTTAAAGTATACATTTATGGACTACATACAAGTTTAGTATATAAAATATTACTTTAATTTAATAAATTCATTTTCCAGGAGGGGGCAGCTGCCCCCCTTGCCCCCACCCGCGGATGCCCATGCCCTGTGCATAACTATTATACCAGAAAATAAGAGATAGTAACATGATGGCCATCAAAATTTTTAGGTTTTTTTTAATATTATTTATTAAAAAAAAGTATAATAGCGAAAGAAACAAATTATGCTATTGTATACTATCTTGGTAATTTTATTACCGACACCACTTTCATGACGCCTTTTTGTGCGCATTCCACTTAATAAAGTCCACACCGACTCAACCGCAATCCAAGAAAACCAGTAAATATCATTTCGTCACGTCCCCGCGGGCAAAAACTAAAAGTGAAAACGGATTATCGCGACCTAACAATCTTTTTTTTTTGTACAATATGTAAAAATTTGGGTTAATAATTTCTGAAATTCCTACGATGCGCGTTACAGTTAATGTTTTTATAACCAAAATTACACGGTACCATAAATTTAGATCGAAGCACAGTAGGTAACTGTATAATTCGCTAAATTACAACAAAAAATCCGTGATGAATTATAGAGTAACATAATTTTATTGGAGAATGGAAAAAATGGTGATGTAAATCTTTTAAATGGATGACAACGCAAATTGTTATTATTTGTTTAATGGGTTTTAGAAAGTTTACAAAAACACAAAATCCATAATTTGAGTAGCTTGAAGTTGGTGGCAATTTTTTCTATTTTACCGATCAATTTTAGAATGTCCATAAAATCTGATTTCGGTTGATTATTTAACTGATGAAATTTTCAAGTAGTAACGAAGTGTAATCAACTTTGAGTAACACTGGAAGGTGCTAGATTTATGTTTCTATATTTTTAATTAATCAGAAAAAAATATCCAAATGATTATGCAGAATGCAATTATTTCAAAATCCATTGATACAAGGTTCTAAAAATATAATCAAATCATTATAATTCTGGATGGTTTTTCGTCGATATCAATTGTTTCCTACTTATTAACTTTTTCGAGGTGTGACCATTAGCTTTTTTTTTATTTTAATGATTAATTCTAGAAGGACCTTAAGATTTAGCTTGATTGTTTGTTAGCCAAGTGATGAATTGTTTCAAAATTTTAAGTAGGAATGAAGTGTAATGAACTTTGAGTAAAACTGTAAAGTCTGATGTTTGTACTTCTCCATTTTCAATTAAGCGGGAAAAATACAAAACAAATTTTAATGATTATACAGAGTGAAATTATTTTAAAATCTAGGATACAAAGTTTTGCGTAAAAATGTATCACGGAGTAAGTGCCGCCAACCTCAATAACTTATTTAATGCGTTCATTATTATTGAAAATACGAATATTTTCAATTTGTACCGCTTTTGGCCCACTGTGTATTTTTTGTATAATGCGTTCGAAAATTTCTATAAATTGTGTGACATCGTAATTTTAAATCCTTTGACTTCAAGAATAACAGGCCTGTGACGAAACTATAGTCACCAATTATTATTAGAGTATGTAACAAGGTTAATTTGTGTTAATAATTATTCGTTGTTAAATGTGTTTTATTCTACGTTTACTAATTGAGTATCCCCTACATGTCACAGTCTCCACAGTTTGAGAAACACTGCCATGCACGTTAAAGAAACTACAAATTACATTCGATAACTTTTACCTTACCATACTTTTTGCTGTGTTAACAATTGGTTCAACGTATAAAATATGTATTACCGTCGACGACGTGAATGAGCGAATTTAATTATATTTTGCTCTACATTTTTCTTCATGAATAATGTGCAGGAATTTATAATAAGAGCACGCTAACCCAATTCTTTATGCATGAAATGAAAATCACGATTCTAATATAGTGTGTGTGCTCTCCTCACTTGGTTAATTAGAATGCTCAACATAAATTAAACATTTGAAAATCCAATTAAGCATACACTGCGAATTTTTAATCTCTGAACATTCTAATTGCGAGTATGTAAAATTTCGTATGTTCAATTTTAGAAAACACAGTTCAATCGCATTGTCCCTTGACAGTTCGCAACGAACCGTAGAGTGAAGCTTTGTGTGTTGCCTATAGTGGTATTAATTTGATTGAATCCCCTCTGTAGGGCCCTGTTAAGTGAAAAAAATAAAAAAGTATTAACGATAAAAATAATTTAAAAAAGCAATGAACATACAATCCCAAAAAAATATGAATAATAAACAATTTACAAGTGATGTTTGAAATGCTCTCCTTTGGGTTCTAAACAATAATCCAGACAATTCCTAAATGCGCCGCCACAGTTTATTATAAAAGTAGTATTTATTTTATTACAGGCTGTAAGTATTTTCTATTTTAATTCTTCGGTATTCCATTTAACAACATTATTGTAAATTTGCGATTTTAGATAACCCGAGAGATAAATCAACTGACCGTGGAGGCCAATATATTGCATCAAATTTGCCAATTCAGCGACCTGGAAATATTTTGTGAATATAACGAGTAATACTCCTGGTAGAATTCATTTGAAAAATCCCATTATCAATATTTAGTGCAATATTCGGGTGCAATATATTAAGCAGTTCTAAATATTAACTTTTATTGAGATTTCCCTTAATAATTGAAGAAATTCCTGCTCAGACGTTTTTCGGGATCCTGGGTATAGGTCAATAATAATGATTTATTTGTGCATATTCCGAAACAGTTTACACAGGTCATTTAATGTAGATTTCATTAAAATAAGGTAATAAAATAATAACATACGATAAAAAAAAACTGGAGCTATAAAGTAATACATAAATCACACATTAAAATCTTTACACATTCACTGAATTAAAATCACAAATTAAAATTTAAAATGTAAATCACAAATTAAACATTAAAAATTAAAATCAAAATCACAAAGTAAAATCACAAATAAAAATCATAAATTAAAATCACAAATTAAAATCAAGTTTTGCACTTGATGATAAGAAAAGTGGAATTTCTAATTTATTTACGAAATAATACGACTTTTGAATTGTCAAATCCGACAAACTGATTTGTTGTTTCAAGGCACCCTATATTTGAATTAGTACTACTTTAGGCAACACATAAAGCTTCACTATACGGTTCGTTGCGAAATGTCAATGCACAATGCGATGAAGTGTGTTTTCTAAAATTGAACATACGAAATTTTACATGCTCGCAATTAGCATGTTCAGAGATTAAAAATTCGCACTGTATATTATAACGTGGGAAGAATATAAGGTGGACAAATTTGATAATAACAATTAGAAAATTTTGGATTATGTTTAAGATATTTGAGAAGCTGGCAAAATTTCGATAACAAAGTGTTGAGATTTCGTATAATTATATAGAAAGTAGAGGTGTATAACTAATTTTGTTCACGAAAATGTTATAATGTGCGCATTATAAATAATGTTTCCCTGTAATTGGATGTTTCCGTTGGGAAATAAATAAATAAATAATTTAATTGTATGGGCACCATTAATGGGGTACATTCCACACTCAATTTCATTAAACACACATTTGCGTGTTTAATATGGTTATTAAACACGTACACGCATTTCAAAAAAATATTTAAAAAATGTGAAAAAATTCACATATATTAGTGACCCAAATACAAAATTAGGTGAATTTTTAAGGTCATTGAAGGTCATTAAGGGTATTAAACATTTTTTAAAAAGTTTAATATTTTTTTTTCGTCCTTAATTGATCGAGCGATGGAAAATTTTATTTTGTAATATGATTTCTATCAGTGAATACCATATCTGTGATTTTTTTCATCTTCCAATATTTGGTGCATCATGTTTAAAAATTCGAATAACTAATATTTTTGGGATATTTTGATTTTTTTTTATATATCCATTAACAATTGAACAGTTATTTTGTGTAAAATAATTAATAATGTTTTAGTACTCATAATTTATTTTCAGTTTCGTATAAATAACCCCATTTTTTACCAAGACATGATCTTGAAACACTTGAAAAATAAGATTTAATTTTATTTTAACACTAGAATATTATTTTAAAAATCTGAAAAAAATCACACATATTTTGGATTCAAATACCAAATCAGGTGAATATTTTCAAGGCCATTGAATATTATTTAGAGTATTATTTTTTTTTTAGAACATTTAATAATTTTTTCGTCTTTAAGCGATCTAGAGACGGAAACTTGTATTTTGTAATATGATTCTTATCAGTTAATACCATATATGTCATTTTTTTTATCTTCCAATGTTTGCTGCGCCATCTTCAAAAATTCAGTAATAGCCCGTGCTCAAATTACGCGCGGTTTTTAGTAACTAGAATTAAAAAAAAATCGAATGACACGCCATTTATCGTGTTAAAAGATAATTATTATTTTTTGGCATAGGTTTGACCGTTCAGCCACTAAGGATAATTTTTAACTCCCGTTTTTTTTATGGATATACATTATATGAGAACGTTACTTACAACGCAGTAGTAAAAGAAAGTACATTGAGTTACTCGTAACGCTTATTCTAACATAACCAAAAATTTAAAAAAATCGTTATTCTTCGTTATCTTCCTAAAAACAATATCAAAGGTAGGTAAATTAAGTTTAAATTTGTAGTTTTTTATTTTTATTTTTATTGAAATTTAGTTTTAATTTAGTTTTACATAATCAAAATGTATTTCATAGCAATATCTCGATTATTTTAATACCCTGAATAACTTTCAATGACCTTAAAAAAATTCACCTAATATTGTATTGGGGTCACTAATATATGTGAATTTTTTCAGATTAAAAAAAAAAATTATTGTTAAAAAAATATATTGGAAAAAACGCAATTTGGGCCTCCTGGGTCATGTAGGGGTTTTTTGATTTAAGGCTTACGGCTACTTTGGTTTAATGGCACAACTTATGATATTTTCATATTTATTTAAAAATCCGTGTCGGGTGGAATTTTGACCATCTTATTCCGTGATACCCTTTATATGAACAAAAATTGACGAAAATAACATAATAAACCTTTCTTCTCAAACAAAATCTATAATCATCCAAATTAACAGAAAAATCCCTTAAATACCACCAAAGAAAGTTAAATGATAGCCAATTCAATATTTTTTTAATATGAGAAATATAAACATGTTCTAAACCGCAGAGAAAAAAATATACAAAAATTAAATTAATAACCTAGAGCATTGGTAAGTACAAATTACAATCGAATAATACGCCAAGATCCACTTGTTTTACTATAGGACCGGGACGACCGGGCTTTCAAAAATCCACTTCTGTAGGACTCTGGTATGTATCTCGCGAAATATTTTATAATTATCAGCATATAAAAGAAATTTACAATGTTCAGCATATTAATTTAGGTCATTAATATATAAATAAAAAATAAAACTGATCCACAGTGAGATCCTTGTGGGATAACCGAGGTAACTGTAATAGGCTTCCATCTATCGGCGACAGAAAACATAAGAACACCAAATTGTTTCATCGGAAAACAGTGTAAAAAGATGTAAAAAGCCAACTCAATGTAGAAATATTTTATTTAATATTTGAAAAACCACAGGTTGCATACCCACCAAACCTACATCATTGCAGTTTTTGCAAAAGTGCCTATTCGAAAATGTAAAAATATACAGGGTGATCTCTTTAAGAAAACTGCCGATGAAATCATATCTCAAAAGACAGGGTAGGTGTTGAAAATCAAAGTACGTCACTGAATAGAATAAATAAAACTATAAATATTTATTTCAAAAGTAATCATGGGCCAGAAAACAGGTGCACCGACACATTTGTCCAACCCTGTATATTAGAAAAATATTCAGCAAATAACTTAACATAGTTTTCACTAGAATCACATTGATTATCTTTAAGATTCATAAACGGAGGGAAGCCTAAAGTTTTCCTGGACTCTTTTACACATTGACAGTTTATAATGCCCAGAGTAAGACAACACCCAAATTTTTCAATTTTTCCCAAACTTCGGAGTTTCATAGGGGTCGAATTATCGGCACGAAAGAAGCAGGTTTATCGTTCCTCGAAATTGGCAGAAGAATGAATCGAGACCACACAACTGTGGCGAGAATATCGTCTTTCATACAGCGACATCGTCCGGCTGGAAGACCCCCCAACGTAGTAACGCTCGTGAAGATCGGCTTCTGAGACGAAAGGCCACACAGAACCGATTTCAAACAACTAGGTCTGTTGCCATAGATTGGGTAAGAGCTGTAAATCGCCAGATTTAAATGGCGACCATTTATCGACGATTTGCGTCCTTTGGCCTCCATTCTTAGTGTCCGTTTAAACGTCTTCCCCTAACCCCACCCCAGAAAGCTGCTCGTCTGGCTTGGTGTGAAGAGCGGCAGGGCTGCGTTGAAGAATGGAACAACATCGCGTTTAGCGATGAAGCCTGGTTTTGTTTATGGAAAAATGATGGACGTCGTTATCGAGGAGAACGAAAAAATTTAGAGTTTGTTGAAAGACACCATACAGCTTTAACACCGGATGTCATGGTGTGGGGTGCAATCAGTTTGGGACGAAAATCACCTTTGGTGTTCATTCCAGGTACATTGATAATGCCTTGAATCCCGTCGCGGTGCCATTTATGCAGACGCTACCTAATGGGATTCTCCAGCAAGATAACGCTAAACCCCACACCGCAAACATTACAAGGGTGTTGTTGGAAGAAGCGGAGTTGCAAATGTTGCCTTGGCCAGCAAGGTCTCCGGATTTAAGCCCCATCGAGCATGTCTGGGACATAATGGGTAAAAGAGTTCGCAACATGCCCAGACCTTCTGACAACTTAGATGATCTGAGACTTCAGTTAGAAGTTGCTTGGAATGAGATGCCTCAAGAAGATATTTAATTCTAAGTATGCCTAGAAGGGTAAATTCCTGCATTTCTGTGCGAGGCGATGTAACTCATTATTAATTTTTTTTTTCTGTTAAATTCAAGCTCTTTCTTTTGATACTTTGTACCAACGAATAAACAATTGTTTTCACCAAGTTTCGCACCAATCGTATTATTCTTTCTGGGTGGTGCATTTCATATGAAAGTGGGTGTATTTCAGTTTCTGTATTTTTGATTTCAGATTCCGTACGGATAATTATGTATCAATCAAATTACCATATATGAATACCCCACCATTTGTATAGAAGCGACCGCAATCTTCTCAATCATACATGTCTCCAATTATCTTTTTCATCTAAACACAATTGCTTTACCGAAGCATACATGCTCTTCAGTAAAATACAAATTCGCAACAATTATCCCGCGCAGTGAACACCGACATAAAAGGAGGCCTTCTTGCAATTTGGTTCCGTGAAACGCAAATTACTCTTCGGCGTCGTAATTCGAGTCAGGAGAACGGACGGCGATTCAGGAGACATCATTAGATGCCGGAGATAATCGCTATTAAATAACATCCTAGGATTATTCATTTGTTTATTTATTACCTTCACTCACTCAACGCGTCCGACTGGGAGTGATGTCAGTATTAAGGAAGAGGAAAGACTTGTAAATGTGAATGAGGGAAGAGGAATGTATATTAATTGAATGTGATAATTTATCACTTTGCAGTTAATAAATGATGGAAGGCAGAAAGACCTTTAGTAGATAGCCATTAAACAGGCTAACAATAATAACATTCATTTAGTTAGATACTAACGGGTGTTTCAAATTGCGCGTTTTTTTTTTAAGAATAAATAAAACTCATAACTTCTATTCATTTTCAAAAACTTTGTATTGGTAATTAAAGTATTAGTTATGACATTTATATATGGAAAACAATATCTGCCAAATGGTCTCCTCCGCAGATGTCCACTCTTTTGTTAAAAATTTCAATGGCATTTTGATATAATTGAGGCTCTATCTCAGCAATGACACGAATAATTTCATCCCTAAGTTCAGGAATCGACTGTCGATTATTCTTATAGATCTGGCTTTTCACGCAACCCCAAAGAAAATAATTCAAAGATGATCTTGCTGGCCAAATAACATCACCATTTCTGCTGATAACACGTCCAGTAAATTTGGTACGCAATAAAGTTATTGTTTCATTAGCACAATGAGGTGTAGCTCCATCCTGTTGAAACCAAATGTCTTTTACATCAATGTTAATTATTTCAGGCCACGAAAATTCGGTTATCAGTTGAAGATATCGATCACCATTGACAGTTACAGCTTCTCCAGCAGCATTTTGAAAGAAGTAAGGTCCAATTACACCACCTGACCATAATGCACACCAAACAGTGACTCATTTAGGATGAATAGTTCGTGGATTTTCCTTACTCCAGATACGGCAATTTTGTTTATTAACATAGACACCAAGTTCAAAATGTACTTTAAAAGTACTTAAGTATATCACACAATTTATACCATTTTTAGCCCGAGTTTGGTCGTGAAATGAAATAGGAAAATTGGAGTTCGTACCACCAATATTTGTAATTCAATTTAAAGTTAATTCGATGGACAATCACAACACATCCATTCAGGGGCGGCTCGTTACCTAGAGCCTAGGAGCCATGGCACCACCTCCAATTTCAAGCTCAGCAAGATTTTTTTCATCAATTCTGAAATTACCGATTGGTCATTTTAAACGGTGCCTGTGAAAGTTTCATGAGAAGAAAAAAATCGCAACGCATTTGTATCCCAATCCAATGCAACAGTTGTTGTACATTGAGTTACAATTAATTTTAATATAGTAGTTACAAGCAGGCGCTGCTAAACGCAAACAAACAAATGATGCTGAAAAATTTCAAAAACTTTCTTTTCAGAAAACAAAGTGATGAATGCGTTTTTAATTTCAAAAATAGACAAAGCCAAGGCCATAGAACTGGCAAAATCGTCGGGTACGTCTACAAATTAAAAAAAAAATAGACAAATTAAGCCAAAATTGTTTTTCGGTGAAAGAAGAAATCATTTCAGATGAAGAAAAATGTTTTGTCTTCTTGACCAACTTACGAAAAAATTGTGATTTCCAACCATAAAAAATAGTAATTTTCAACTACCAAAAACGGTAATTTTGAACTATCTGAAATAGCGATTTTCAACGGTCAAAAATAGCGATTTTCAATAGTCGGAAGTAGTGACTTTCAGCACTCAAAAATGCGATTTTCTCTCTCTGGAGATTTCAACTCTCAAAATGGTGATTTTATACTGTCGAAAGTAGTGAGTTTCTACTATTTGTTAGCTGAAAATCACCATTTTTGACAGTTAAATGTCACTATTTTCGACAGCTAAAAAACACTATTTTTGACGGTCAAAATCACTATTTTTGACAGTTGAAAAGACATATTTTAATAGTTGAACGTCTATATTTCGTTGTTGAAAATTATTATATTTAACGGTTGCAAATTACTATATTTGACGGTTAAAAATCACTATATTTGACGGTTGAAAATCGCTATATTCGACAGTTGAAAATAACTATTTTTGAGTTGAAAGTCACTTTAGTAGACAGTAAAAGATTGCTATTTTTGTCAGTTAAAAAGCACTATTTTTGGCGGTTGAAATCACTTTATTTGACAGTTGCAAAGAACTATTTTTGACAGTTGAACATCTCTATTTCACAAAGTTGAAAATCACTATATTTGACGGTTGGAAAACAGTTGAAAAATTACTATTTTTCGGTTGAAAGTCACTACATTTGACAGTGAAAGATCACCATTTTTTAGCAGTTAAATTTCTTTATTTCAGGCAGTGGAAAGGTCACTATATCGGCAGTTACAAATCACTGTATTTGACAGTTGAAAAACACTTTTTTTGACAGTTGAAAATCAGTACTTTTTGACAGTTAAACAGTTATAAAAACCGCCATTTTAGACCGTTGAATGTCTCTATTTCAGGCAGTGGAAAAATCACTACATTGGCAGTTACAAATCACTACATTTGATAGTTGAAAATCACATTTTTCTGACAGTTGAAAATCACTCGTTTTTGACAGTTACAAACCCCCCATTTTGAGAGTTGAAAGCCGCCATTTTAGACAGTTGAAAATCACTATTTTTGATAGTTGAAAATCACTATTTTTGACAGGTAAAGATCACCATTTTGACAGTCTAAACCAACTTTTTGGACAGTTGAAAGTCACTACTGACAGTTGAACATCACAATTTCCTACAGCTAAAAATCATCATTTTTTACGGTTGAAAATCACTGGTTTGATAGTTGAAAATTACTATTTCGGGCAATTGAAAATCACTATGCTAACCATTGGAAATAACTATTTTTGTTTTTTCCATGTGACTATTTCCGGACAGTTGAAAATTAGACTATTTGGAACCTAGGCCCGCGGTGGTGTCCATACGCCACTGGATACGACTAAAAACGTTTAATTTGTAGTTCAATTGTTTTCCGTTTTTTGAGGATAATTCTTGAACGAAAAGGCAAATTTTTTTAAATTCTTTCAGTAAAATGTTGCATTCATCCGAAAGATGTAGACATGATCAAAAATTTTTTCTAGAGGATTGAACGGATAACCAAATTGGTCAAATTCTTCCAGCTCATCGAATAGATGCTGATAAGACACAAAAAAAAGTTGTCGTTCAAATATTCTCTAGTTTTTGAGGATAACTCTTGAAAATGGATATTGAAAATAAGCATCGCACTCACCGAATAAATGTATAAAAAATAGAAAAATTTAATTCGTTGTTCAATTGTTTTATGGTTTCGAGAAGATAACTCTTGAACAACACAGCAGATTATAAAAAATGCGTCCAGAAATGTGTTGTACTCCTCGGATAAATGTAGATAGGACCAAAACATTATTTCGTCTTCAATTGTTTTTTTTTTGATAACTCTTGAACTGATGACCTTATTTATAAAATTATTTCTGCAAAGTCTTGCATTCATCCGAAAGATGTAGGTAGGACCAAAAAAACATTTTTGTTTTGTTTTTCAGAGGATTGAACGCACAAACGGATCACCAAATTCATCAAATTCTTTCAGCAAAGTGATCTACTCATCGAATAGATGCAGATAAGACCAAAAAAATTAAATTACAATAAAGTATTTGTTTTTATTCGGTGTTAATACCATATGAGGTTAGAATTTGACTGGATAAATTTAATTTTTTTGAGTCGACACAAATTTCGAGAATGAAATCCAACGGTTTTCAATTATGTTTCCCAGCAGAGATATGCAGAACTGACACGAACTGTCACTGTTCAACTGAAGTTAGCTGTTTACGATGTTAATATAAAGATCGCTGTCATGGTGAAGGTATATATTTTTTATCCACTTGCAAATTTTTTTGTCCGCCGTTTTAAATATACATTTTTATACATACAAGTTGAATTAACTTAGTAAAACGTAATTTTTCAGAGTTACGGAGAGATTGAATATTTTATGCAGGTTATTTTTCGTCTTTATTTAATTTATTTATCGTTTTTTAGAGATAATATATAAATATTCAAGCTGTTCGTAATTCTGCAAAAAAATGTATTGTAAGCTAAGTGGCTCTACAATCAAAATGTTCCACGAGCCGCCACTGCATCCATTAACCCGAACGGCAAATTTTCGTTTAAAGAATATTACCACCCGGCGGGGCTCGAACCCACATCGCTTAGCATCGAAAGCAGATGCTAAGATGTTGATATTATTAAGATTAATATAAACTGACGACCTTCGCCGAAATTCCACGACAAAATAACGATGAATTTTAATTGGTACAAAATCCATTGAGTGAAGTATTTGTTTATTTATTAATTCCACTACGTTACGCAATTAAAAATATATCTAGTGACCGATATAATATCGATAAACACGCGATCGGTTTCAACGACCCCGCGTTTCGGCCTAACTGTACCACGAGCGTCCAGGACATGTTCCCAACGCTCGTGGTACATCCTGGGCCGATCCTAACGGTGAAAGTATTTTTTCACTTGCCGAGAACGAAAAAAAAAAACCAAAAAATCCGTTTTCACTTTCACGATTAGCATACGACCGGAAACTCGTTATGAAAGCGGCCCGACGACGTGGATTATGGTCTAATTGATTTCGGTCAGCGGTGGAATGTCAAATTTGATTTCTTGATGAAATCTTATCGTGAGAAAATCAAGTAATAATGTTTAAATTAATTATGTATTGCGCCAGATTCAAAGAGTATAGCGAGTAAACGAGTTACAAATTTGGGAATTAAAACATCATTTATTATCATAAGCACCAAATAACACCTCTGTTGGCAACTAAGAGTATCCTTTAGACTTCAGGTAGTCACTATTGTGCGGTGAGTGTTTTAAGTTACTTTTTCCGCTACCGACAACGTTAATGAGCATTGCATCTATGGTTACAGGTACCATAAGTGGCTGATAACATTCGTGGTGTTTGTTGTCCTTGACGACGGAACTTAATTTTTACTTACGGACCTAGGAAAATAATAAACAGAAACTCGACGCTCCAACATATAGGCGAGCAACACATTTTCGTCTATACCTATAGCATCGGCATCCTTTGTACATAACCACTGCTTAAAAGAGTCGTAACAGGACATACCTTTTTCGATTTTGTCGGTAACAGGTTGTAACACGCAATATTCGCAGCTTCGTTTTCATCCATGCCCGCAGAAAGTTTCACTGGATTGACACAAACAAACAAAATTCGACATTGTTTTCTCGGTTACTGGGTTGCCATAGAATGCATAGGTGACTATAAAAATTTGAATCCCAAATGTTACAAGCCGTATTTTAGAATATTTTCTAATCTTTTTTAAGTATTATATTTCCGGTAGCGGAAAAAAAATAATAAGCAACACGGAACGTAATGACAATCAACATTTTCGGCTGGTGACGAGCCTCGGATCCGCCTCGGCTCGTATTCGCCTACCTCAAATGTTAATACGTGCTTACGTTCCTTGTTGCTTAAATAACTATTAAGTTGTTTGTATAACTTAAAAAAAAAATATTTCAGTGGCTATACTTTCGACAACTTTAACGTGCTATTATCGAACTTACAGTGTAAAATGATAAATGCATTAACCGGCTTTGTTTTCTCGTCGAAAATACAAAATTCTACGTTCTTGTTAATTCAATGTAAGCATTTTTAGTTTAAATTATTGATTTAGCTTTTTTACTCAGGATTGTAGATCATTTTCACTTTAGTGTATTACCTTGAAACATGTAGAACGAGGTTAAGTTTACACGCTGCTAATTACTTACTTTGATCGTTCAATTCTGAGCTCCAGGATCCTACTTGTGACATTTTTCCGACCGTCAAGAAACAATGTTTCTCATTCTGCGGATACCTTTAGTAAGATTGGTTTGGTGCATCCAGAGAATGAACCCAAAGAGCTCTAAAAGTTGTTGGAAGAGATTTAATCTGACTTTGATATTGGTTAAGGGGAGACACCCCTTTTTTTTGCATTTTCGGCAACCTTATTCTGTTGTGTCAAAATGCAAATTCGATATACAAAGTCGTTACGAAGATGCAGCGAGAAATAGAGGACTGAGCAGGTATTAACGTCGTCGTTTAGAGGAAAAAATGTTCCTTTCTCCCACCAGGTGGCGCTAGCGTTAGTTTGTTTTGAAGATTAGTTGGAACCATGCGGTGCCCGTGCTGTAAAACGGTTTAATTTGTCAGTTTTTGGAAGGGAAAATAAGTCCGAAAAGGCGAACAAAGAAGCCGATATTCGGCGAGAACGGTACTCATGAAGAGCGACCACCGAAAAGGAGCAGAAGATGAACATTTTTTCACAAGATTTCTACCAACAAATATCCGCAACATGAATGGTGTGACATCTAGTGATGCTCCTATCTGCTTGCGAAGGAATCCAATACTTCGAAAAATTGAACTTTTTTTTTGAGCACCGCCATTTTGATAATTTTGCGAATTTCTAAAAAAATCCTATGGTACCTTTTAGATTATTTAATTTAGAATCCGAAACACTAATCAATTTATTTCTCCGGTGTTTCTGTCCTGCAAGCGACCAATGCACCACCTGCAGCTGTATATTCGCAGGGCTGAAAATGGCAGGCAACCAAATTTTTTTTCTGCCGAAAATTTCCTAAAATAAAGCAGAAATATAACTTTATAACATGTTAAAAACCCAAAGCGATTACATTTATTCTAATGTCCTAAAAAAATGATCAAAAAATACCTTTTTTTAGCAGGCTCAACGGATGTCCCACCTTAATGACCACGATCTTTGGAAAGCAAATGACCAAGAAGATTACGAAGGCAAAAGCGATAGAGTAATTGATGACAAAATATAAGTAGAAGCAAAAAATGATTGTTGAGGATGGCTAAGGACCACGATCTCTGGGAAGTAAATGGCCAAGAAGATTACGAAGGCAAAAGCGATAGAGTAATTGATGACAAAAATTAAGTAGAAGCAAAAAATTATGGTTAAGGATGGCTAAGGACCACGATCTCTGGGAAGCAAATTGCCAAGACGATTACGAAGGCAAAGGCGATAGCGTCATTGATGACAAAAAATAAGTAGAAGCAAAAAATGATCTTTGAGGATGGCCAAGTACCACGATCTCTGGAAAGTAAATAGCCAAGAAGATTACGAAGGCAAAAGCGATTGTGTCATTGATGACAAAAAATAAGTAGAAGCAAAAAATGATGGTTAAGGATGGCTAAGGACCAAGATCTCTGGGAAGCAAATGGCCAAGACTATTACGAAGGCAAAAGCGATAATGTCATTGATGACAAAAATTAAGTAAAAGCAAAATGTATTTACGGAGTCTGCCATTACTAAAATATGACGGTTCTGTTGAAGGTGATGTACTCACACCTTGGAGTCATTTTTCTAAATATTTAACGACGACTTTCTTCAAGTTGGTATGTCGTACACAGCACAGTACTATTTAACGCAAAATGGAAAACCGATTGTAGTAACTGCTGCAGAGGTTAACAAGATATTTGCCATCATGGGTTGCAATAAATTACTCAAAATTTAAATGTACCAGGATTTAAAATGCCAATCGGCGTAAATATTCCTCACGGCAGTTTTGCTGATAAAGTGCAAATAACTGATTGTGGAATTGAATATGTGAGAAGTCGATATCACGCCATTGTCAGAAAGCAGAATTCAGCAATTTCTATTGACGAGCGAATGCTACCATTCTTGGGTCTCAGTGCATCAGTATGTGAAGAATAAACCAAGTCCTGTAGGACTTTAGAATTTTCTCGTAACTACACCTGTTGGCACAGCTTTTTGAAATATATAGTCTGGTCGCGCTATGATGGCATCTGAGGTGATTAACTTGGACCGCCCTCATTTTCGTAATAGAAGCTGTTTACTTCAAAAATATTTCAAATTTAAAAATATTAAAATAAAATTAACTTCATTTTTTTTTAGTAGTCCGAACAGGTTAATTACGAACAGGTTGAATATTCCCATATTCAGGCTATATTTCGTTTTATAAAATTTATTAAATGCTTCTGCAACAAGTGAGGTTGCTTTAAATTGATTCATTTTCTTCATAAATATTTCAAATTTAAAATCATAAAAAAAATTCTAATTTCATTTTGAATTTAAATTTAGAAAAGTAAAATTTCACATGATAAACTTTCAAAATTTGAAAAAAATATTAAATTGTAGCCTAAAAATGTTAAACTTAATTTTGAAATGAATTATGAGTTTTTCAATTCGGAAAAGTAAAATTTCTCGTGATAAATTTTAAAAATTAAAAAAAATATGTATATTTCACTCTAAAAAAAAATCAATAAAATTAGAATCATCCGCAAATGTTTATCTTTTAAGGATATTCAAGAAATTTTACTCTAACTTAATTGTGAAATGACTTATGACGTTTTAAGTTTGGAAAAGTAAAATTTCACATGATAAATTTAAAAAATTTAGAAAAAATATTAGATTTCACTCTAAAATAATTCAATAAAATCAGGATACTCCACAAATGTTAAGCATTCAAGGATATTCAAGAAAGTTTACTCTAATTTGATTTTAAAACGAATTATGACTTTTTCATTTTGGAAAAGTAAAATTTCACATGATACATTTAAAAAATTTAGAAAAAATATGATATTTCACTCTAAAACAATTCAATAAAATCAGTATACTTCACAAATGTTAAGCATTCAAGGATATTCAAGAAATTTTACTCTAATTTACTTTTGAAACGAATTATGACTTTTTCATTTTGGAAAAGTAAAATTTCACGTGATAAACTTTAAAAATTTGAAAAAATATTATATTTGTCTCTAAAAAAATCAAATAAAATTAGTATACTCCACAAATATTAAGAATTTAAGGATATTCCAGAAATTTTACTCTAACTTAATTTTGAAATGAATCATGACTTTTTCAATTCGGAAAGTGAAATTTCTCGTGATAAATTTTAAAAATTAAAAAAATATATATTTTACTCTAAAAAAAAATCAATAGAATTAGTTTACTCCGCAAATGTTTATTATTTGAGGATATTCAAGAAATTTGACTCTAACTTAATTTTGTAATGACTTATGACGTTTTGAGTTTGAAAAAGTAAAATTTCACATGATAGATTTTAAAAATGTAGAAAAAATATTATTTTTTACTCTAAAACAATTCAATACAATCAGAATACTCCACAAATGTTAAGAATTCAAGGATATTCAAGAAATTTTACTCTAACTTAATTTTGAAATGAATTATGACTTTTTCAATTTGGAAAAGTACAATTTCACGTAATACATTTTAGAAATTTTAAAAAAATATTATATTTTACTCTAAAAAAATTAAATAAAATTAGTATACTCCACAAATGTTAAGAATTTAAGGATATTCCAGTAATTTTACTCTAACTTAATATTGAAATGGATTATGACTTTTTCAATTCGGAAAAGTAAAATTTCTCGTGATAAATTTTAAAAATTAAAAAAAAAACATATTTCACTCTAAAAAAAATAAATAAAATTAGTATACTCCGCAAATGTTTATCATTTAAGGATATTCAAGAAATTTTACACTAACTTAATTTTGAAATGACTTATGACGTTTTACCTTTGGAAAAGTAAAATTTTACATGATACATTTTAAAAATGTAGAAAAAATATTATATTTCACTCTAAAACAATTCAATAAAATCAGTATATTCCACAAATGTTAAGCATTCAAGGATATTCAAGAAATTTTACTCTAATTTCATTTTGAAACGAATTATGATTTTTTCATTTTGAGAAAGTAAAATTTCACGTGATAAATTTTAGAAATTTGAAAAAATATTATATTTCACTCTAAAACAATTCAATAAAATCAGTATACTCCACAAATGTTAAGCATTCAAGAATATTCAAGAAATTTTACTCTAACTTAATTTTGAAATGAATTATGACTTTTTCAATTTGGAAAAGTAAAATTAAGAAATTTGAAAAATATTATATTTCGCTCAAAGAAAATTCAATGTATACTCCACAAATGTTAGGAATTTAGGGATATTTAGGAAATTTGACTCTAATTTAATTTTGAAACGATTTCTGACTAAATTTGGAAACGTAACATTTCACGAATTTAATTTGAATTTAAGTTTGAAACGAATTCTGACTATTTCATTTTGAAAAAGTACAATTTCACGTAATACATTTAAGAAATTTGAAAAAATATATTAAATTTCACTAAAAAAAAAATCAATGAAACCAGTACATTCCACAAATGTTTAGAATTTAAGGACATTCAAGGAATTTTACTCTAACCTAATTTTTAAACATGCAAATTCTTTTAAATATGGAAAATTAAAATATTACATGATAAACTTTCCACATTTGAAAAAAATATTACATTTTACCCTAAAAACTTTAATAAAATTGGTATATTCCAAAAATGTTTAGAACCTAAGGATATTTAAGGAATTTTACTCCAACTAATTTTTGAAACGAAGTATGTCTTCTTAAATTTGGGAAAGTAAAGAATCTTATGATAAACTTTAAAATTTAAAAAAGTAATAATTAATTTCACCCTAAAAAAAATCAACAAAATTTGTATACTCTACAAATGTTTAAAATATAAAGATATTGAAGAAAATGTACTCTAACTTAATTTTAAAACGACTTATGACGTTTTAAATTTGGCAAAAGTATAATTGCACATAATAGACTTGAAAAATTTGAAAAAAAACAATACACTTTCTTCTAAAAAAAAACAATTAAAAATGTATATTCCACAAATGTTTAGAATTGAAGGATATTCACGACATTTTTCTCTAAATTAATTTTGAAACTACTTATAAATTTTTAAATTTGGTAAAGTAAAATTTCACATGCAAAATAATGTAATTTAAACCCATTATTTGATGAAAAAATTTAAAATTCATGAAAATTAAAATATTTTATTTTATCCTAAATCAATTTATTTTCTTGATTAGGCTACAATAAAAATGCATTCAAATATGAAGCATGTTTAATTAAATTTACCTGACTTTAAATAATGAACAGAGCTTAAAATAAATTTATTCTGCAGAAATTCTAAACGCGAGTGGTATTTCATTAGATAATTCAACGAATAAAGTAAAGCTATACATGTATAATTTCAAATCATCAAGATCGTTGTCATGGTGATGGTAAATAAAGTTTATCCCTTACAACCCATTATCAAAATTTTTATCCGCTTTCGAACTTTTATCTACTTTTTTATCCAGTTGCAAACTTTAATTTACCTTATTATCCTCTTGAAAAGTTTTATATATTTTATATACACTTGCTAACTTTTATCTAACTTTTTATCCGTTTGCAAATTTTTATTTAGCTTTGTATTCGCTTGCAAAACCGCAAATGAATTAAATAAAACATTCTTCTCCTTTGTACTAAGACAATAAAATTGTCTAATTTGACTTGTTTTTGCCCACAATTGATGAAAACAATAACAGGACTCAAAGTAAGAACTTTTATGCGGTGACAAGAAAAGATGTAAATAAAGTCTATTGGAGTAACATTCTAAAATTATACACCTGAATATAATCCATTCACCTGTCGCATTTGTTGAAAGCAGCGAATCGACTGCGATCGCCTGTGAAATCGATTAACATATTAATTTGGGTGAGGAATTTTTCTGGACGATCGCCCATTGAAATGTTATAACGAATTTATGCCATAATTGGCCGTAGCGATTTGGCAACCATTTTCGCTCTCGATTAATTAGTAAATCGACCGTTCGCATGATTTAAAGTGAACTTTAACGCTTGTTCCAGTTCTCGCAAAATGCCGCACCACGAAATGAAATGAAATTACAATCAACTGTTAAATTATGAACATTCAATACGGTCTGCAGGAACACGCAATCGAGATTTTTATTTATAGCTGGGTAGTTCTCAGCCCGGGGAAGCCACAGCGTGATGAAACAACTCCACTAGAACTAAAATGAAATTTCAAGAAAAGTTTAACCTAAAGTTGTCGACCAAGATTTTCAATGTGCGTAAAATATAAGATTGCTCGAATAATAAGAGGATAGAGAGATACCAATTCTTTAAGAAAAGCAATATCAAACGAACCAATAATTAGTTACTACTATCGATGGCTGTGGTGTCTTAATGACCAACATCAATCCGTACATTTCAAATTAATTTATTCAAATTCAAAGTATTTTCTCCCTACATCCTTCTTAAAGCTGATTAACGAAACCAATTTAAACCGATGTATGCACTAATAAATTACGTAGAAATTTCTATATAAAAATTTTCTCCACAATATTTTCACACGATCCGCCTCATTATATTCATCTAGATTGCATTCATTTGCGGTAATCAGCATGCGCACAATTAGATCCCATGTCGATTACATTCATTCGTTTAATTGAAAATTAATAACGATACTCGATTAAGCAAGTCAACGACCCGAGCAGTTTTCTCCTCGGACATCATTAAAATAAATCAGTCAGATCTTTCATTTAGCGCCCAAGACGGCCGTTTTCTAAACTCTTGGACTTTCTCCAATCGGCTTTTTTGCCACTTTTCTCTCGGTTTCGCGGGTTCAACTAATATTTTGTGCTCGTACGTAATCAATTGTTAAAATGTTACAGGCGTGTGGGCATTTGTGGTTCTCACGCTTGCACTGAAAGAGTAGTGCATGTCAAGAGGACGGAATTATTGGGGTCAAGTAGAAAATTGACCGTGTATATTGTGTACACAATTTGTTGCTTCTTTTTTTTGTTATTGGGTTTTATAATGGTTTGAAGTAATGTAATTTTCCATTAGGAGTCCGGTTTAAAAAAAAGAACTGTCCCAGATTCTAAAATAACTTTGTTTGTTCGTTCACTCTAACAAATTGAATTGCTTAATAAATTTTGGGTTCATTATGTTATTTAAAATTAGAATCATATTTATGTATATGAATACAAAGATTCGTAATAAATCATGCGGTATTACAGCAAATAAGTTTAATCGGCATTTTGCTGAGGCGTCAAGTTTAATTGTGAATTCCTTGCCAGAATCTGACATTAATCCAATAATTTTAATGTGTGATGATAATCCCAAAACTAGTCGAACGTACTTCAAATTTGTGGAAGTGTCAGTAACACTATTGACAGTTTATAATCAAGTAAGAGTAAAGGTATTTATGGGCTACGGTATGATATACAACTTTGTGTTCTAAATGCCATCATTGAGCTTTTTACACAATTAATGAACAGATGCATCAAACGCCTAATTTTTTCAAATTCCCTTAAAAGAGGAATGGTTATATCTCCCCACAAAAAGGGTGTATGCCATGATCCCGACAACTATCGAGGAGTTGCGCTAGTACTATTGTTTCGCAGGGTCCTCGAAAAGGTTTTGCAAATTCAATTAAGCGACTATTTTGAAAACTCCGAGATACTCTGTAATGAGCAATACGGTTTCCGAAAAGGAAGATCAACTACGGAAGCCATAAATAATTTTGTCGAAATGACGATCGATTGCTTCGAACAGAAAAGCTACGTTTCTGGATCTCTCAAAGACGTTTGTTTGTGTCTCCCATGCCATTTTTTTAAAGAAAATTATATTTCTACAACCTGCATCCAGACAGTTGTCGACTAATAGTATCACACCTCTCGGATCGAACTCAATGTGTGTTGTTATGTTGTTACAGAATTCCACTTCTGTTGAATTGCCCACTGTGCGAGGGGTCCCTCAAGGATCGATTGTGGGACCGTTACTATTTATAATATATATTTACGATCTTCCAAATACTATTAGGGATGGGAGTGTTATATTGTATGCGGATGATACTACGATACTAAGTAGAAGGATCGGGATATTCTGAATAATGCTCAAACGGAGACACAATTAATCATCACTTAATGGTTTAACAGCAATAAATTCAAATTAAATGACAATAAAACGACTACGATGTTTTCCTTAAAAAAAATCAGATAACGAAGTTGAGACAACAAAATTTTTGGGTATACACATAGCGACCAATCTCTTACAAATAAGTTGAGCTTGAGCATATTTGCGATACGTAGCAGGTTACTAAGAATTTTTTTTCATATATTTAGTGTGTATTATAACCAATATTGTACCCTTTGACCTGTGTAAACCTATTTGGCAGTGGCACAAATAAATATTATTATTATTTACAATGTTAAATTGCCATGTTATATATTTTATTTTTGAGTTTAAAACTCATTAGAACATTTTTTCCCCAAATTTCGCCAAAGTTTACGCGAAACTTATTATTTTTTACGGGAAGTATTGAGATTATGAGGATTAAAAAACAAAACTTTTCAATGGAATTAGCCGTTTTGTGGTACCTTCAGACGATTTCAAAGATTTTTTGAAAAATTGTGTGTATGTATGATGAGTCTCTCAGTCTATATATGCACGTTGTATCTCAAAAATTAATACAGGAATTAACATAACTCTTTGGATATAAGCTTTATTTGTCAATCCCGTGAACTGAAAAGATTTAAGGAAAATTCCGTACACCGGAAATAGGATCATTTTTTAAATATAAAAAATATTACAGTCATTTGTACACATATAAAAGGCAACAAAAAAGTGGACATCTTTCTAAAAATAATCAGGTTTTCAGCTTTTTTATTAATCCCCAAACAATAAGTCACTCCCCATCGATATAGGTATTTGAACAAATAAAAAATTACACAAATTGTCATTTAACACGTATCTCTAGATTTACCTAATCAGTGCAGCTTTGTTTTTCACTTATGTTAAAAATACATTTTTAAAAGCAATTATATGGAATTCGTTACCAAATGATTTCTGATTGAAACCCGAAACTAGCAGCCTATGAATGAGACACAATAGTTAACAATATAAGTTTAATAAAGACGAAATATAGCCTGAATATGAGAATATTCCATAATCCCGTCAGTTGGTCACGAGTTGTTCACGTTCACGTAAGTTTATTTCAGTTTTTAACATTATGTTTTTACATTAAATTCAAAGGCAAAGCTGCACTGATGAGAGATACATCTCAAAAAGGGTCTGCAGATGGCTATTTACTTAGTTTTTATATATTTTATGTTTTAGTTTTATAGTTTAAATAAATTAGAGACAGCGTGCCGTGTTGCAGAACCATTAAATGTATATTTCGTCTTTATAGTTTAAAGTTTTCAAATTCAATTTAGTTTAATTTTTAAGTTAGTCCTGTACGTAGAAATAAACGATTATTTATCCAGCAGTACTTGTAATAACATGCAGATTTCTTTTGTATAATTCAATATCCGGCGTGACTCCGCTGCGCTGCGCCGTCGTCTGTTCGTATCCCATTAAAATTGACCAAAGTAACTGGTGACGAACGACGGCTCCGCTGCGCTACGCCGTCGTCCATGCCGGTGAAACTAGTTGGGAATGCGTCAGAGGAGGAGAAGGGCGTCTGTTGAAAAAATCAAAGCGATGGGCCTCCATTGGTCGAAATTAATTGTTTTTAACCGAATGGGGTGGTAAAAATTTAGGGGTCAAACTCTAAAATTAAAAAAAAAGAAGACCGAGAGTCTCTTTGAAATATTATTTAAAGTAAAAAAAAATTAGCGCCACGCTCCCGCTTGGCCGCCAAAAAACTTCTCCGTCGCGTTATTTCGTCGTTTAAAAATTCGCCCCGGTTCCGGAGGGGTGTTTTAAAAATTTAAAAAAAATTACAGCTCAAGGCTCGTTCGACCCCCTACCCATTTTAAAAGTTTCAACTCTTCGATTTGAATAGAAAAAAATACGTCCTCGTTGGAAGCAAAACAAACCCGGGGACCGGGCTAAATGACGGCTCTGGAAGGGTAGAGGGATTTTGAAAAAAATAACAAATCAAAGCAAGTTATACCCCCTTCTCAACCCATAAGTTTGAGCTCTTGGATTTAAGTAGAAAAAAAAATACGTCCGCGAAAGCAACCTCAGAGGGAGAGGAAACTTTGGAAAAAATGTATGGTCACTTTTTGAAAAATCATATCTCGTTAAGGGGTCACCAAATCAAAAAACACGTCGATATAAATAACGTGGGCGGATGCTTTGTGAAGTGATCGCGCCACCGACGGATCCTTTAAGAGGAAAAATAAAGTCAGTGGCGGCGTTTCGGCGAACCCCTGAAATTTCATATATGAGGCCTTTGCTCCAAAACGGCTCTAACGATTTTTGTGAAAATTGGCGGGGATGTTCCGCTCGCCGAGGGAAGTATCTGGAAAAAAATTAGAAAAAAATCGTTGGGAGCGTTTTTGAGTTTTGACATTTTATTTTTTTTTTCTGTTTTTTTATTTCCCGGGGGCGGTGGGGTGGAGTCTGAGGGGCGGCACTGAGAGGGATTTATAGAGTTTTCGATTGTGCATCGGACCGTGTCAAAAAAAAATCCAAAAACATTGCCTCTGCCCCCCGGGGGTGATTTTAACGTTCCGTCACGGTACTCTCAATTACTCCGAAACCGGTCAACGTACAGTTGTCAAATTTAGTGGGGATGCGCAGGATCAAAGCGATCGGCCTTCATTTGTCGAAATGAACAATTTTTGACTGAAGGGGGTGGTATTTTTTTTCAACTCAAAAATTTAAAAAAAAGAAGTCCGCGAGTCAGAAATATTTTTTAAGGTCTAAAAAAATGTTTCGTCGCCCTCCCCCTCCGCCGCCAACCGACTTCTACTCCGGCGCGATTTTTCGTCGTTTAGAAATTCGCCCCGGGGGTTGTGATGATTTTAGAGGGGCGGGAGTGATCAGGATCGACTCGATCGACAATTTTACACAAACTGAGAAAAAAAAAATTCGAGCATACTTTTATCCGCGCCTCCTGGGGGTGTTGTCTACCCCCCGGGGGTGAGGGTTGATAACCAAAATCTAATAATTTTCCTTCATGAAAATTATTTGCGAGACTTACAGGAACCGACACAAGCAAAATATCTTTTGACGTGGATCGTTCGTACAACTGCTGGAAATGCCGAGAAATGATTAAATTTTATTTTTCTTCAAAAATTAATTTTTGTATTTTTTCAAGTCTAGAATCCCATTCTGAACACTATTTGTTCATAAAAATTATTTGTGAGACTTACAGAAACTGAGACAAGCAAAATTTCTTTTGACGTAAATCGCCCCCACATCGACAGGAAATTCCGAAAAACGATTAAATTTAATTTAATTTTGTTCATGAAAATTATTTGCGAGACTTACAGGAACCGACATAAACAAAATTTCTTTTGACGTGGATCGTTCGTACAACTGCTGGAAATGCCGAAAAACGATTAAATTAAATTTTTCTTCAAAAATTTATTTTTATATTTTTTCAAGTCTAGAATCTCATTCTGAACACTATTTGTACATAAAAATTATTTGTGAGACTTACAGAAACTGAGCAAGCAAAATTTCTTTTGACGTAAATCGCCCTCACATCGACAGGAAATTCCGAAAAACGATTAAATTTAATTTAATTTTGTTCATGAAAATTATTTGCGAGACTTACAGGAACCGACGCAAGCAAATTTTCTTTTGACATGGATCGTTCGTACAACTGCATTTGGCGCCCTTAAAATTTCAACTCTCTACGACTTTTAGTTTCGGCGTAACCCGTTACACTTCCTTACTCAATCAGTATGTATTAAAAAAATTAATATTTTAAATTCTTGTTGCGATTTTTACAAATTCGAGCTATGACGGTTTGTGACATTTGTGATGGTGAAAATATTAAATCAAAATTTTGTTTTGTATCTAGGTTCACCTCATCATCACCAATTGCCATAATTCTTTGTTCTAGAAATTAAAAAAAAACCTTATATTTTCTTTTTTCTGTTTACTTTTAAGTTCCTTTCAAAATAACTAAAAATGGGGAACGATAAAAAAAGTCATGTAGGTCTCATTTGTACAAAGCAATAACTTTAGCTAACAATAAGTTATTGGTTTGTGACAAAAGTTTGAATAAATTCTCCTCGTAAGATATATTTAGATTTTGCGTAGACTGTTTTTGTAAGGGATGCCTATTAGTGATACTTTTTGATACTAAACAGTTAGTGTTGAAACATTTTCTAGGAAGATTAGAACTCAAGGATAAGTATAGCTTTTTGGGTTAGTTAAAAAATCACTAACATTGCTTCAGGCGTTTTAGTGTAGTTGCACATACATCATAAAGAGCAAATAATTATCGGAGGTAATACCACAAGAGGTTAGAATTTAGCCGGATACATTTCATTTTGCGCGAGTCATTGAATCGATACAAATTTCGAGAAGGAATTACGAAGGAAAAATGTTTGCCTAATCACAATTCATTCGAGGAATTTGCGATGAAATGAAGAGTGCTTAAAATAAAATTATTCTGCACGAGTGGCATTTGTTTAGAAAATTTAACAAATAAAGCCAAAAAATATATATAATTTAAAACCGCTCAGATCTTCTTTTACGGAGAAGGTAAATAAAGTTTATCCACTTGCAAACTTGTATCTACCTTTTTATCAACTTGCAAAATTTTATCTATCTTTTTATCTGCTCGCAAAACTGCGTAAACGGGCATGTGTCATGTAAAATAGCTGGGCGATTATACATGACACATTTTTATACCCGAGTTTAATTATCAATGTTAATATCCGGTTAGGATTATCTCACTGTTACCATTAATATTCAAATATTTGATATGCATATATGTCGAAGCATCGACTGACATAAGTTTATTAATGCGACGATCGTAATGAATGTTTATTTGCATACTTTCCTCACATTCAATTTAATGAATCAATAAATCGATGTGTCTACAAGGCGATATTATATTTGTAAATCAAGATCAAGTTGACCAGATACTGTTTTAAAGATTATACAGTGGAAGGTGAAACCACCTCTTGAAGAAAATGGCTTTTTCATTTGTAGCATTTATCTTCCAAAATACGAGGTATATGAAAACATTTTTTATATGAAAGGTTTAGAGTATTTTATGCTCTTTGCAACGATGTATTAAGTTTTTTAAAAAATTACAAATTTTTAATCTAGGCCGTTTTCTTCAAGTGGTGGTTTCACCCCAGAAACACGAGATAAGCACATATTAAAAAATACGGGTCTTACTTTTTGATGCTCTACAACATTTACAAGGTACGTCGCAATCGGTGAGGGATGCCTACGACCGTTCCCTTGTCAGTAAATAAAGCAAAATACTTATTATATTATTGTATTATTCACAAAAAATAAATACTTACATTTATTTGAAAAGATTACACACTTAGAGTGTTAAAACACTAAAGTGGCGATCATTTGGCCCTTCACAAAATATTTTAAATATAATAAAGATAGAATTTGTAAAGAAATTACCTGTGATAGACTGGCATCGTGTACAATGACGAGAACCCCAAAAACGGACATGAGCAGACCGAGCATGATCTGCACCACCCCCAGGTAGAGGACGGTGTTGCAATAGCTTTTCCCGCGCGTCTCGACGCCCGCCCCTTTCACCAGCGACGCAACCGGAGAATCCTGCGGCGTCTTGCAAATCAGCTGGTCCGTCGATAATTTCGTCGATATCGTCAAATTATTATCCAAATTCTTGGCACTGGTAATTGCAGCGGCGGGGCTGCCGGATTTTTCCTCGGACTTAATTTCGGACATTGTACCTCTTTCACTTGTCGCGGCACGCACTCACACGCTCATCACTCCCGGCGATGGGGTAGGTCAAGTTGCTAATGCGTGGTCGGTATTCACCTGCTGCGCTGGTTCTTTGAAAGTCCGCGAAGAACTGCAGGTTGAGGATAAGCGGATGGTGGACGGCGGTGGCAGCGGCGGATGATGCGCGCCCAGTCCGGACGGAGAAAGTCGCGGAGAACGCGATCGGGGGCATTGGGCAAAAGCCGTTTTCCACATTTCTACCTAGTGCACACATAAGGATTCCGTGAAGGTTTTCATTAGTTTCACACATTTTCCTAAATTAGAATTAATGAATCATCAAACGGAATAATAAATATGATGTGCAAATAAAAACCAAGCTCTTTCTCCTACTGTAGGACCTTCTTTAGTATCAGTGCAAAATTTTATATTGTACATAGAGGCCCATTGTCGGTGTGTATGGGGTCTCTTGGTAACTTTAAGAATAAGACAAAATTGGATATGTAAGTAACGATTTTTTCCCGAGAAATTAATGATGATCCCAGCCAACCAACTTACAATTAAGTAATATATGACTAAAAAATGGTGATGTGGCCATCATGTTACTTTCTCCGACTTGATGGTATCATAGCCATTTATATTTACGTTTTCATTGTTAATTTTCAATTGAAATCATATTTTAAATGTACATCGAGCGTTGCGTAAACTCGGATGAAACTGGCGTTTAAAACGTCAAAATTATGAAAGATGGAAAAATTATACTTCAAATTTAAAAATTTAGTTTCCTCGAAAACTAAAGGGATTTCGAAAAAAACTTATTCTTTATAAGTTGTTAATTTCAGCATTCTCTACAATTATTATTAACATAAATTTGCTGTAACTATTATCGTTTTATAATTATAAACCAAAAATTAAAAAAATAATAATACATTTTTTTCTCGAATAAAAATGATTTTATGAAAAATATTTTCAAGCAAGAGATGTTCATTTCTTTGTTGTCTTCAAAGTTTGTTTAAATATTTTTGTGATATTTTTTATATTTAAGAAAATATTGGCAAAAAACAAAAAACAGTTAAGGTAAACGCCCACTTCCGGTGTACGAAATTTTACCAAAAGCTTTTCAGTTCTTCAGATTATTAAATAAGACGTATGTTAAAAGTTTCCTATTAATTGCTCTATTAGTTTTTGAGATACAGCGCACACAGACAGACACACACACACACACACAGACAGACACACACACACACACACAGACACAAATTTTTTTTTTTCAGAAATTGTTGAAATGGCATCTAGGGACCCCAAAACGGATATTTCCGTAAAAAAAATTTTTGAAAAAAAAATCACGATACTTTCTCATACTTCGTAACGGAGAAAGTAAAAATATTACTTAATCGAGATTAAATTCGGGGACTCGTCGAAACCACTTGTTTTCGTGACTATTGGACACGACAATAAATATCGACTAATCTAGAATTTTATAATCCGAGATTAATCCGAGAATTTAACTTCATCTATTAGAACGGCTTTTAAAAATTAGTTTGTTGGACATTTTCCATTTTTCAAATTCCGAAGGTTATATCTGTCATTTTTGACATTTCGAACCTGCATCAATTTAATTGATATCATTGGTCGCGTTCGTCAGACTGAACAGTTAGGTGTTTACTGCCAACCGTTGGGGTATTTTCTGATGAACGCATTGTTGATCGTGAACAAGTTCGTCCAGCGGTCGCCATTTTACCAATCGTACAAATTGGACTGATTGCTGTTGGAATCAGGTGTTGAAATTGCCGCCGAAATGGAGATTACAAAAGTAGCGTTCATCAAATACCAACATTCAGCGTAAATCAAAATAAACATGTTGACAATTGATAATTCTGACGAACGCGCCCATTGCCTGATGTAAGCTTGAAATGTCAAAAATTACAGATTTAACCTTCGGAATTTGAAATGAGACTGTGAGTCTGAGTTCTGGCGTAATTAACGGGCCTTTTCGTTTTATGACCCTAGGGTATTATGCACTACATAATGTACCTTTTATTCTAGCAATAATAGCATAGTAACATATAAATAAATACACTGGCAAGAGATCTCAAATTTTTAAAAAATTCAATATTGATAGTAATAAAATGAAAAACACATATAATCATTTATGTTAAGGCTAATTTTATATTAATTTATAGTAAATATTAACTCCAGAACGTATGTTACTAGCTGTAAATAATGATCCTCTTATTGTGCAGAGAAAAATGCACACTCAATTACTTTTTTTTCAATTAATCGCGTCTTTCATGATGATAAACATTATTCTAATATTAAAGAAACATAATTATACCCCAACGGCCTTGTTTGGTCTAATTTTCATACATGGAATGCTGCTGCGGCTGTACTAACGTGCACCTTGATGATATAATGATATAAGTATTTCAGCAATGACGGTGGGTGTAAAAAGTTGTTACACAAAAGAACAAAGGAATTTAATGAATGCACCATATAAAAAGTGGCCGAAATTTATGCATAAATCACCGCCACCGGCAAAATCGCGATGGTTACGAAAAAAACAAAGGCGTCAGATAATTCAGTCGTAATCACACCCAGCGACGGATTTAGCACTTGAGAGTCCCCAGGCGTAATTCAATATTGAACTATATGTAAATGCATGTGATTTGTTGACATAAATTGAAGCTGAATGGTTAAGTATATTCGATTTCGGTTTTCACCGAGTAGAAGATGTTATGGTCTAGTAAGGGATCTACTAATTGTTTTTATTCAATTTCACCTCAGAGTATTTTTTATAACAAGATTAATATTGAAAAAAGTGCCCAATAATAGGCTTATTTTTTTCATTCAAGTTAACATAGTAAATAAAGTTACAATATTAAAATAAATTAGTAGGTTTAGTAGCCTAATATGACCTCTTTCATCAGACATAAGAATTATGTTTTTTAATTGAAAAACCTATTTTATTTATATGTTAACGTGCGACAGTGTTTCAGTGATAAATGTGGGGCTAGCATTATTTTCTTCTTTCGTCGCACACTATGCCCCGCTATCTCATTACTCTGCCCATACTAGTGGTGTACGTCTCTAACATAAAATATTGAATTATTAATTTTCAAAAAAAAAAACTAAAAATATCCAGAAAATTTTCGAAGGCGGAATAAGTGCCCCCCCCCCCTCCAAGAAGCTTTCGAAAAAAATCGGTGACCTTGAGACGACCCCCTCCGGATCAGTGGCGTTCTTTACAACGAAAATTCTTTAGGTCAACTCGAACACTGAAAAAAAAATTGAAATATTTTCGAGGTAGAATGCGCCGACCACCCCGATCGGAGACCTTCAACTCCCATTTTCGGGGGCACCCTAACCCTCAGCGGCGAGGGTGCCCCCGAGGGTGATTTTTTCGAATTTGTTTTTTTGCACAATCACCGGTCACCCCCCCCTCCCAAAACCTCCAGAGAGCGGCGAGAACCAAAAGGTCAATTATTTTTATCTTTGCGAAAAAACGGCGCAGTTTGGATTTTTGTATTTCTAAATGCAAACTACAAAAAACGTTCGAATTAATTTTCTCGATTTTTGCCCCAATTAGGTTTCACCCTATTAGAAAAAGTCCATTTTCAGGTTAACCATAAGAAGTATTTCGATTCAGTTTTCAAATTTTCACAAAATATTCCTCCCTCCAGCCCGAGTAGTCACAGTGAAATAATAATAAAAAAATGACCGGTTTCGGTGTACTAGTTTTGGTTTTGCCCTCGGAGGGCCTTTTTTTAGGATTAGTAGAGTTGATGACACGCCTTAATTTGTGATTTTTTCAAAAATTTTAAAACGCCCCCTATCTTTCCGGTCCGCGTATTTAGCCCCATCCACTAGGTTCATTTTGCAACTTTGAAGAACGTATTTTTCTTTTACAGTCTAACAGCCAAAACTTTCAGGGATCGCAGAAGATGCATCAGGCTTTCAATGCAATCTTTTCAAAAATTTTTAAACAACTTTCAAGGACGTATTTTTTCTTTTAAAGTCCAACAGCCAAAACTTTCAGGGATCGCAGAAGATAGAACAGGCTTTCATTGCAATTTTTTCAAAATTTTTGGAACCACCCCTATGCGCCATTTGCACCCCCTGAGTTCGTTTAATTTCTTAAAGTGACGTATTTTTTTCTTTGTGAAAAGCTGAAAGTTTCAGAAATGGCAAAAGATATAACAGGCTTTCATTTGGGAATTTTTTTAATTTTTTGGAACTACCCTTATATATTTTTTTTTCTTTTCATGTCGAAAAGCTGAAACTTTTAGAAATGCCAAAAGATATAACAGGCTTTCGTTTGGGACTTTTTTCAAATTTTTTGGAACTACCCTTACATATTTTTTTTTCTTTTCATGTCGAAAAGCTGAAACTTTCAGAAATGGCAAAAGATATAACAGGCTTTTATTTGGGATTTTTTCAAATTTTTTGGAACTACCCTTACGTATTTTTTTTCTTTTCATGTCGAAAAGCTAAAACTTTCAGGGATGGCAAAAGATATAACAGGCTTTCGTTTGGGAATTTTTTCAAATTTTTTGGAACTACCCTTACATATTTTTTTTCTTTTCATGTCGAAACGCTGAAACTTTCAGAAATGGCACAAGATATAACAGGCTTTCATTTGGGATTTTTTTCAAATTTTTTGGAACTACCCTTACATATTTTTTTTTCTTTTTATGTCGAAAAGCTGAAACTTTCAGAAATGGCAAAATATATAACAGGCTTTCATTTGGGAATTTTTTCAAATTTTTTGGAACTACCCTTACATATTTTTTTTTTGTTTTAATGTCGAAAAGCTGAAACTTTCAGAAATGGCAAAAGATATAACAGGCTTTCATTTGGGAATTTTTTCAAATTTTTTGGAACTACCCTTACATAATTTTTTTCTTTTCATGTCGAAAAGCTAAAACTTTCAGAAATGGCGAAAGATATAACAGGCTTTCATTCGGGAATTTTTTCAAATTTTTTGGAACTACCCTAACATATTTTTTTTTCTTTTTATGTCGAAAAGCTGAAACTTTCAGAAATGGCAAAAGATATAACAGGCTTTCATTTGGGAATTTTTTCAAATTTTTTGGAACTACCCTTACATACTTTTTTTCTTTTCATGTCGAAAAGCTAAAACTTTCAGAAATGGCAAAAGATATAACAGGTTTTCATTTGGGAATTTTTTCAAATTTTTTGGAACTACCCTTACGTATTTTTTTTCTTTTCATCTCGAAAAGCTTAAACTTTCAGAAATGGCAAAATATATAACAGGTTTTCATTTGGGAATTTTTTCAAATTTTTTGGACTACCCTTACATATTTGTTTTCTTTTCATGTCGAAAAGCTGAAACTTCTCGGGGATGGCAGAAGATATAACTGGCTTTCAGTGGGATTTTTTTTAAATTTCTTTATTTGCACCTCCTGGGTTCGTTTTTCTTCTTTAAGGAAGTATTTTTTTCTTCTAAAGTCGAAAAGGGATCGCAGAGGCTTTTATTTGTAATCTTTTCAAATATTTTGGAACCACCCATACCCGCCATTTGCCCCACCCCCCGGGTTCGATTAAATTCTTTTAGGGACGTATTTTTTTCTTTTCAAGTCGGATCGCAGAGGATATAACTGGCTTTTAAAAAATTAAAGCAAAAATTACAAATTAAAAAAAAAACAGAACAATTAAATCGAGGGCGCAGAGCAGCGGAGCCGTCGTTCGTCGTTAGAAACTATACCATATTTATTATTATAGAATCGATATTATTACATTGATAATGATGGTTTGTGGAAGGCGACCAAATGGTCGCAGCACTTATTATTACATTGGTATTAGATTCAACTCCAGTAAGACGGCATAAAAAAATTAATAATTAAAATATATTTTTTTTAATAAAAGAAAATATTTAAAATCGACGGCGCAGCGCAGCGGAGCCGTCGTTCGTCACAAATTACTTTGCTCAATTCATTAAAATGGTTGGTATTAGACGTGGATAAGCATCAGTGGACGGCTAAAAAATAAAATTGAAAAAAAATTGTTTTTTTTTTAAATATTAAAAAATCGTCACCAATTACTTTGCTTAATTCATTATTATGGTTCGATACAAATAAACACCAGTGGGCGGTCAAAAAATGAAAAAAAATTTTTTTCTCGTTATTTGTTTACATAACAGCCACGCATCCGAGTAGCATGCTGGAAATCGGGGCACGCGGTTGTATTACTCTGCTGAGCGAGATAGATTTTAATACTTCCCATAGGTTAGAGCAGTAGCATGCGTTCCAACTCTTAGACACTCTTAAGCTACGCGCATACTTATCGGAATCGGACGGACGACACGCATCTGCAAAAATTGCTTAACACAGTTGTAAACGAGTCATCACACATCTATCGGTACGGCATGGAACGGATAAATGTACGTTGACTCGTTTACAACTGTGTTAAGTAATTTTTGCCGATGCGTGCCGTCCGTCCGATTGCGATAAGTGTGCGCGTAGCTTTATGCGGTTAATATACAGGGTCCTGCATTTCACCTCCCGTCTTCTATAGCTCATTTATTAATTAAGTTGGAATTTTGATATTTTGCAGAATAAATTTGCATCTTGGAATGCATCTCAGGAAAATATGTTTGATTATACAGGGTGTCCCAAGAAAGCGTGGCGTCATGATGATATATTTTTTATGAAAAAAAAATGAATAAAAAATAAAAATAGTGCCTTGTTAATAAAATTTTAGTAGTCACTGTCATATTATTGAAATAATCTTTGATCTCCTTAGCGCATTCTGAATAAGGATTTCTTAGATAGGTGCTTTAAATTGGCTAAAATTTAATTTAGTCAATGATGTTGGTAATAAATTGGATAGTTGAAGATTTATATAAAGTAATGCTGAATTTTATAATTAGCATTAGAATATTTCTCAATATCTTCGTAGTACTTGAAGTGATTCTTTGTGCTCGGGTCAGTTGACCGGAGGAATTTCCTTCAGCAATTTGCAATCGCTGATTATTGCAACGAAGTCGTTATCTAATAAGAGGCGGATAATCGAGTCTTTGCGGAAAAATAATGATAAATTAACGGCGTCCTGCTTTCACTCGGACGTTTTATGGGAGCAACCGTGGATTCCTTAAAGATTGCAAAATTAAGGAAGAGGTTTAGTATCCGAAAGTAATAATGTTATTAAAAACATAAACGTATTTTTATAAATAATCCTACCTTATACATATTTAATTGTATCAAGTTTATAAAAAAAAAATGTTCAAAATTACACCCAACAGTTGTTTTGGTGCCCAAATATTTGGAGCTGATTTTTTTTATTATATAATACAATAGAACATTATTATAGAAGTTTAATAAGAGGGTATATTGTGGCACGAGTCATAATGAAGCTCGACTCCAATGGAACGAGTGCCTTACAATGCCTCTTATTAAACACGTATAATATGCTACTTTTTTCTTCCTTGGTTTTAGTTAAGGAATTATTTTTTAAATAAAATATACACTTAAACGTAGTGAATTTTAAAAACATTGTTTGTTTCGAACGAATTTAATATTTGACATAAGTATTTCTACGGCGATTTCAATAGTATATTTTAAAACATAATAAATCTCGAAATCTCCTCCAGAAATAAGAGAAGTTGCTAAGGGTGCGATTAAGAAACTATTGCCAAGTAAGTTGTAACCAATTTAAGCTTACAGAATAATGCAACGTAGTTGCCTAAATGTTAATAGAAGTTTAAGGTTATGTTTACATTTGTTTCTCTTTCCTCGTATCAGGCATCGATCAACGCTAATTAAAAATCCACACCGAATAATTACACCGACAGAAACCGCTGTTTTTCGCCGCGAATGAAACATTCATTATACTCTCGCAGTTTGTCCGTGTTATTCGTTTTGCAAACAGTGATATTATAATGAATTATAACCTTTCCTCTGTGTATGTTGTGTTGCCTATACGTCAAACTACAGACCTGTTTCGGATGCTTAGCTCTCATCAGTGCAGTAGGATTGCTGACGGGGAAACAGATTCTCTATGAGGGATATTACCTATTTAGTCGATTAAGCATTTTACCGCAATATGTCCTTTTCTAGCGTCAATTTAAAATTGCATACATATTGCTTTCATGATGATGCTCAATTGACTCTTGTTTGGTCCATTAAATAAATCATAAAAAAATACCTTGAAATTGCCAACATTCTTTACAATTAATCTCGCACGTTTAATCATAACGGGTGTTGAGTGTTGATAACTATAATTACGTACTCTAATGTAGAAATGTTCAAGGTTTGTGTTTTGTTTTTGTGGTGACTAAATATAATGACGTGGATTTTGCGCATTTCCTGAAAATTCCGAATAACATTTCTTATAATAATAATAATATGTATTTATGCTTTACATTCGTTAGTAAAAAAATGGTGATATAGCCATCATGTTACTTTCTCCGACTTGATGGTATAAAATTTATTTAAATTTATAGATTCATTCATTATTTTCAAATTAAATCATATTTTAAATCGAACGTTTCACATGATCGAGTGGTAATGGCGTTTAAAAAGACAAAATTATTAAAGGTAAAAATGACAAATTATGTTTCAAATTCTAATTATCTTTACCGTAAGTTTACTGAAAAACTAAAAAAAAAAATGCTAAAAAAGAGTCATGAAGAAGATTTCTGAAAATAGTCCTGATTAGAAGTCCTAAATCTTATAAAAGTCCTGAACAAGAGTCTTGAAAAAAATTTCTAAAAACAGTCCTGAATAAAAAGTCCTGAAAATCGAATAAAAGCCCTGAACAAGAAATTCCAGAAAAAGATTTCTAAAAATATTCCTGATTAAAAGTCCTAAAAATCCTATAAAAATCTAATAAAAGTCCAGAACAAGAAAGTCTTAAAAAGATTTCTAAAAACAGTCCTGAAAATCTAATAAAAGCCCTGAACAAGAAATTCCTGAAAAAGATTTCTAAAAATAGTTCTGATTAAAAAGTCCTACAAAAAATCTAGTAAAGTCCTGAAGAAGATAGTCTTAAAAAGATTTTTAAAAATAGAACTAATTAAAAAGTCCTAAAAACCTTAATAAAAGTCCTGAACACGAAAGTCTTGAAAAAAGTCCCGATAAAAAAGTCCTAAAAAAGAGTCCTGACAAAAAAATGTCTTGAAACAGTTCCTTCAAAAAGACCAGAAATAAAGTCTTAAAAAAAGTCGAGTAAAAAGTACTGCAAGAAGAGTCCTGAAAACTTAAGTCTTCATAAAACACCAGAAATAAAAATCCTAAAAGAAGTCCGAAAAAGTATCTTAAAAAAAAGTCCGGTACAAGAAGTACTGAAAATTAATCCTATAACAAATGTCCTGAAATAAAGTACTGAAAATTAATCCTATAAAAAATGTCCTGAAATAAAGTACTGAAAAAAGTCCTGTAAAGAAGGCTTGAAAAAAAATTCCCGAAAAAATCATTCTAAAAATGTAATTAAGAAAATTCAGAAAAGAATCCTAAAAAGAATTCCTGAAAAATTTTCTCGAAAAAGTCCCAGTGCTGGAAATATAGTCTTGAAAGAGTCCTGATAAAAGCCGCGAAGAAAAGTCCTGAAAAATAGTCTCCACACAAAATACCAGAAATAAATGTCCCGAAAGAAGCTGCAAAAAATCCTGAAAGAAAGCTAAAATAAGTCCTGAAGAAAGTTCAGAAAAAAAGTCCTGATGAAATATCATAAAAAATTGTCCTTGAAAAATTGCCCTGAAAATAACATGTTTAAAAAATAAACAGAAAAATTAAAAAGAAGCATTGTAAAAAGTCCTTAAAATGGATCTTAAAAAAAACTGAAGAAATTATCCTAAAAAAGACATTCCAAAGAGTCTTGAAAAAAATCCTGCAAAAAGGCCTAAAATAAGTTCTTAACAAAATTCCTGAAATAAAATTTTAAAATTGTTTTGCAAAAAAAATTGCTGAAAATATCTGAAAAAGTCCTTAAAAAGGTCCAAAAAAGGTTTAGAAAAGGAGGATTCTAAAAAATGTCATGAAGAAAATTCGGAAAAAAATGTTCTAAAAAAATATCCCGAAATATCATAAAAAAATCCGAAAGAAAGCTAAAATAAGTCCTCAAGAAAGTTCAGAAAAAGAGTCCTGATGAAATATCATAAAAAATTGTCCTTGAAAAATCGCCCTGAAAATAACATGTTTAAGAAATAAACAAAAACAATTCTAAAAAAAAGCATTGTAAAAAGTCCTTAAAATGGTTCTTAAAAAGATCTGAAAAAATTATCCTAAATAAGAAATCCCAAAGTGTCTTGAAAAAAATCCTGCGAAAAGGCCTAAAATGAGTTCTTAACAAAATTCCTGAAATAAAACGTTTTAAAATTGTTTTGCAAAAAAAATGCCAAAAATATCTGAAAAAGTCCTTAAAAAGGTCCAAAAAAGGTCATGAAAAGGAGAATTCTAAAAAATAACATGAAAAAAATTTTGAAAAAATATCCCGAAATATCATAAAAAATTGTCCTGTAAAAACAGTCTTGAAAAATTGACCTGAAAATAACATGTTTAAAAAATAAAAAAATAAAATTCTGAAAAAAGCATTGTAAAAAATCCCTAAAAATTGCCCTGAAAAAGAAATTCCAGTCTTGAAAAAGGCCTAAAATAAGTCCTTAACAAAAGTCCCGAAATAAATAGGTTTAAAATTGTCTTGAAAAAAAATTGCTGAAAATATCTGAAGAAGTCCTTAAAAAGGTCCAAAAAAGATCATGAAAAGTAAGAATTCTAAAAAAATGTCGAAGAAAATTTCAAAAAAAACCCCCAAAATATCGAAAATAATTGTCCTGTAAAGACAGTCTTGAAAAATTGCACTGACCAAAAAATTTCTGATAAAAAGCATTGTAACAAGTCCTTAAAATGGTCATTGAAAAGATCTGAAGAAATTGTTCTAGAAAAGAGATTGAAAAGAGTCTTAAAAAAATGTCCTGCGGAAAAGCCCGAAATAAGCCCTTAACAAAATTCCTCAAATAAAAAGTTTTGAAAATAGTGTTGAAAAAAAAAACTAAAAATATCTGAAAAAGTCCTTGAAAAGGTCCAAAAAAGGTCATGGAAAGAGAAATTCTAAAAAATGCGGTGAAGAAAATTCTGAATTTTTTTTTCTGAACAAAAAATCCCGAAAAGCAGTCCTCAACGAAAAGTCCCAAAATTCCTAAAAAAAAATCCCGTGTTTGAAAGGAAATCCTGAAAATAAAGGTCCTGAAAGAAAAAGTCTTAAAAATATTTTTTTTAAGTCCTGAAAAAGAATCCTCGAAGAAAGGTCTTTCAAAAATGCCCTTAGAAAAGTTCTGAAAACATTGTCCTGAAGTACCAAAAAGGCCAAAAGAACAAAAAACTGTTAAGGTTTAAATATTCGGAAATACGAAATTTTACCAAAAGCTTTTTAGTTCCTCAAATTCTCAAATAGCACTTATGTTCAAAGTTTTATTTCTGTATTCGTTTTTGAGATACAGCGCGCACAGACAGTGTAGAGAAAAAAATGGTGATGTGGCCATCGTGTTACTTTCTCCTACTGGATGGTATCATTTATATTTACAATTTCATTGTTTTTTTTTTTCAATTCAAATCATATTTTGAATGTACATCGAACGTTTCGTAGACCCCGATGAAACTGACGTTTAAAACGTCAAAATTATGAAAGATGGAAAATTATACTTCAAATTTGAAAACTCAGTTTACTCAAAAACTAACGAGATTTCGAAAAAAGAGTATTCTTTGTAAGTTGTTCATTTTGACATTCTCTACAATTATTATTAACAATAATTTGCTGTAACTATTATCGTTTTATAATTATAAACTAAAAATGAAAAAAACATTTTTTTTCTCGAATAACAATCATTTTATTAAAAATATTTTCAAACAACCCATGTGCATTACTTTGTTGTCTTCAATATTTGTTTAAATAGTACGAAAAATCTTACGTTTCATATCAATCCGCGAAGAAAGTAATTATTGTAATATTTTACATGTTGATCAATATTTTACAAGAAAAAAACTAATTCGGCATAGCATGCTCTACAAGTACAATATCTACTTGTATTAAAGTTATACAATTACATCATACGTAAACAGTTCAAAATGGATAATTACATTAAGGAAATATTAAAAAAAAATTAATGTACATTTTTCCAATCTAAATACGCAGAAATTAAAAAAAAATGAATGATGTCGTAATTTAATTATAATAATCATAGCAGTAAATTAAATATTAAAATAAAATATATCATTGGATATTTATGGTTGCAAATGATGCATGTTTACAAAACAAGTGTTTCCTCTGTATTATTCTGTTTAAATTTAATTGAATTGAATTGAATACAATGCGTAATTCCCAGAGAGTATTTTATGTAATCTCGTGTAGGCTCTAAATTTTAAATTCCGTCTCTTGTGGCGCCTAATTCCCATAAGCTATTTTGTAATTGGGACGCGTTCAATTTCAGATGTAACCAAATTTTCAACAATGGATTATTTAAGATGTGACCGAATATGAATTCTAATTAAGAATAATAATATGAAATAGATATTGAACTCTGATATTTAAAATTAGGTAATGTACAGCTAATAAATGCAAATCAAGAATGAAGATATATTTGCCATTTCATAGTCGTAGTCATAGTTATAGTCATAGTCATAGTCATAGTCATAGTCATAGTCATAGTCATAGTCATAGTCATAGTCATAGTCATAGTCATAGTCATAGTCATAGTCATAGTCATAGTCATAGTCATAGTCATAGTCATAGTCATAGTCATAGTCATAGTCATAGTCATAGTCATAGTCATAGTCATAGTCATAGTCATAGTCATAGTCATAGTCATAGTCATAGTCATAGTCATAGTCATAGTCATAGTCATAGTCATAGTCATAGTCATAGTCATAGTCATAGTCATAGTCATAGTCATAGTCATAGTCATAGTCATAGTCATAGTCATAGTCATAGTCATAGTCATAGTCATAGTCATAGTCATAGTCATAGTCATAGTCATAGTCATAGTCATAGTCATAGTCATAGTCATAGTCATAGTCATAGTCATAGTCATAGTCATAGTCATAGTCATAGTCATAGTCATAGTCATAGTCATAGTCATAGTCATAGTCATAGTCATAGTTATAGTTATAGTCATAGTCATAGTCATAGTCATAGTCATAGTCATAGTCATAGTCATAGTCATAGTCATAGTCATAGTCATAGTCATAGTCATAGTCATAGTCATAGTCATAGTCATTTATTACGGATGGCCAGTACTGTACAATAACATAACAATTAAAATACACAATAAAAACAATATAAAAATGTACAAAATAATTTATAACCTTCGCGTAAAGGTATTATTGTTGCTCTCAATAGCTTTCCGGCATTTCAATTTCGCATAAAGTATTTTAATAATATGACTTTCCAAAACGTAAATATCAAAAATATGAATTAGCTAATAATAATAATAACAATCATTTACTGCCCTCATTAGAGGAATATAATGGGCCAGTGGCCTAGGGCTTTCAGCCAATTATTAAAAATAATATGTTGATTACATAAAGTATTATTGATAAAACATACGCACAAGTATTCTGTAACGGTAGAATAAAAAAAAAATAGCACAGAAAATTATTTAGTCAAATGTACATTTACGATTGTTAAAATATTTCACCGCGTGTTAAACGATAACTAAATTCAATAAATACAAATGTACATTTTTACTACTTCATTGACAGTTGTTCCACATGCTCATAAATGGTCAGTTGTAGGTGTTTGAATTCTGATACAGGCCTAACTCGTTTAATATTTTAATTTTGAAGAGAATTAGAAGCTTTCGTCTTATTGGCAAATTATTCTAGACGCAAATCTCTTTGCAAGAAAGGGATGTTTTTAGTCTTTTTGTACAAACGAGCATTTGATGGATTGCGGGGGTATCTAATTCTTATTATCTATTTTTATTAATAATATTCACATAAAATAATAATAACCTGTATAAATCACATTCCAATGAAGAAAATAAAAAGCAACATTCGTGCGTATTAGATAGTTTTCTCTAGGTGTAGAAAGTGATTCTCCGCACATACCAAAGCCGATTATTAAATATCTCTTTCGGTTCGTATCCATAAGCAGCCCCAAAATTTCCACACCGCCGATGAAGCAACTCGCATAAACACTTTCACTCTAGAGTGGCGCGAAGAAGACGCTTCGCGCGACTCGAAAATGGTATCGTTATAATTATCGAATATGTCTGCAATCAAATGAAGTGTGTGTGTGTGTGAGAGAGAGAGAGAGAGTTAACCCGGCGCATGTTCCTTTAAGGAGACATTAATTGCAACATTGGAGGTAATGCTGCGCAATTATGGAAGTGAATTGCATCGTAAACGATCAATTTGCGGTGATTTTATATCGCAACCTCTTAATTTCGAACATGAATGCGTAGTAAATATTTTTTTTAAGATTTAATTTCTTGTACTTTGCTCCTACGATGTATTCTTTTTCAGGCAATATAAAAAGAATCAATGCGAATGCATTCGTGAAAAATACTTAAACGAATTGTAGAAGTGAAGATGATTGGTTGTCAAGAATTTAAGAAAAATGTGAAGGAATTTATCTTGATTACAAATTACGTCTTAGCGCAACCTCGGTCCTACTTTCAGGGACCACCAGTTGGATAGCCTATTGGGGCCGCGACTTCCGATTAACAACGCGAACTAGTAGATTAACAACTGAGAAGTACCGATTAAACTGTTTCACTATGACCTTGAATGCTTGAGCTTACCACGTCAAGGTGGACGTCACACATCAAAGTCAACCCAGGGAATTGGGTACATTCTTTCCCTGAGAGGCCAAGTCTAAAGGATGTTAAAAGTCACAAGATCGGATATACACTGCAGCGCGGAACGTTCAGGACAGTGTATACAACAACCCTACCCTCTCATGTGGAATACACCCTGTAAAACTGACCGCGGAAGATCGATTGCATTGACCAACTGCCGGTCTACAGAATTAGGAGAAACTTGGACCATCGCCATGACAAAGACGTCAGTAAACTTCACCACTATCCTTAACTTCCTTAACTCCTACGTCCTTTCTAATTGTGAATGCGAGAACAATCGCACAAAGGATCCTTATTCAACATCTTTATCGGTGACTTCCCAGCTCCGACAACCACACCACACATCAAGTCTACGTTACAACAATAAAAAAAAATGCAACGGCCTACTGGACCTACGCCTTATAACCAAGGTCAGCAGCTAAACGTCTTCAAAAACAGATTCGGAGATTTTGAATAATTTTTTCCTTGTTTTCATAATCTTCAACAGAAGTGGCGCAAATGTCAATATATTTTAATGGGGATGTTGACCGATAAAAGGCAGGAGTATGACGTAACAAGAGACTTCACGTGTTTCAGTGGATGATGTTAGAACGGAATAATTTTTAAGTGTATAAAATGATGACTTGTAAATATTTCAATATTTCACGTGCCAGCAAAATTGTTCCGTCTTTGGCACGCGTGCCATAGGTTCGCCACCACTGCTTTAAACTATACCGCCGCCGTCACCAAAACCATCTAAACAAACAGATACCGACACAATCTTATCCTCACCCTCCTCCCCAGAATCGGAAACTGCCATCCCAAAACCCTTCAGCGTAATTTACACGGGTAAGTAAAACTATAGCAAGTTTGTGTCTGAGGGTACTTGCAAATCATTTACGTAATGTAAACAGTGTCCGAAAGTTCTCTCCCAGGAAGTGACAAAACTTGTGGCAAGTTGTTGCGACGAGAATCGCTTGCATGTCTAAACAAGTTCCGAAAGCGCTCCAGGAACTTAAAATTGACGTCTTGTTGGAAGTTATGTGCAAGTGAATCGTGCAATAATCATAAAATGGTGTGAAAATGTGTGCGGTCAGAAGAAGATACCTTGGCTTTAATAAATATTTTCGAGGGCTTCCCGGAATTGTTTCAAATCAAATAAAAAAAAATTCAGGAATAAAAATAAAAAGCTTGTACAGGGAGGGGCAGAAAAAGCTATCCGATTTCAAATCCCTTTTTCTCAGAAGAGGGAACAGGTAGAGTAGTGGGGTAAAAACCGTTAGAAAGCCGGTTTTATGCCATTTGTCATTAGTCAATATGCCTTGGTCTGGTGAACATCGTGCTTTTGTTATTGAGCGGTTTATCGAAAACGGCGGTTCGATAATTGCTACACAACGTGGTTTTCGAATTCATTTCGGACTCGGGCGTCATGATCCTGTTCCACATCACGCTACGATTAAAGTGTGGGTGTCAAATTTTCGACAGACGGGTTCAGCATTGAAAAAGAAGTCGCCTGGACGTCCCAGGCCAGCAACAGGACCTGAAAACGTGGCCAATGTGAGAGCCGCGATTGAACGTTCTCCGCGTCGTTCGGCACGAAAACATTCGCTCGCTTTGGCGATTTCCAACCGCAGTATTCGGCGAATTTTGCACCGGGACCTCAAAATGCATCTCTACAAAATGGTTGTTGCACAGGATTTAATTGAAAGGGATTTTGAAACCCGTATGAACCTGTGTCGCGATCTCCAAGAACTCCCAATAGACGATGTTGTGCTCTTCACGGACGAAGCCCATTTTCACCTTTGTGGCGCCGTAAACAGGCAGAATTTTCGATATTGGAGTGACGAAAATCCTCGGGAAATCCATCAGAAACCCCTCCATAGCCCAAAAGTGTCTGTGTGGTGTGCTCTTTCCCGCCTAGGCGTCTGGGGGCCTTACTTTTTTGAAGAAAATGGGCAAACCGTAACGGTCAACAGCGAGCGCTATTGTTTCATGCTGAAAAATTTTCTTCAACCCAAAATGGAAGAAAATGGCGTGGAAAATGTGTGGTTTTAACAGGATGGTGCAACCGCCCACACATCCCGACGATCAATGGACATTCTCAGGGAAATGTTTCCCGGACGCCTCATTTCTCTGAGAGGTGATATTGGCTGGCCACCGCGCTCACCGGATCTCACTCCATGTGACTTCTTCCTTTGGGGTTACCTTAAATCGAAGGTATTCCAGCATCGACCAAGGACCCTTCTTGCTTTACGAAGGGAAATTGCTCGGGCAATTGAAGAAATTCCTGTGGAAATGACGGTGAAAGTCATGGAAAGCTACCGCGAGCGCCTAAATCAGTGTATCCGCTCCCAAGGACGACATTTGAGTGATGTGCTTTTCAAAACTTAAATTTAAAAATGGCATAAAATTTGCGAAATGTTAATAAAAAATTTTTTTTGGCAAGTTGAGTGGTTTTAATTTTATGACGTTTTGAAATCGGATAGCTTTTTCTGCCCCACCCTGTATACTATCTTGTTGTTATCTTTTAGTTTTCTGCTGAAGATGGGCCAATAGCTCGAAACTAGTTCAGAAAATAAAATTATAATCAAATACTGGAGGTACATCTATCCAACACTCTCCTTCAACATTTCGACCCAGTAACATGGATCAAGCTCACAACTCTTTAAAAAGCTTTTACATTTATAGCCAAAAAATTGACACAACCGAGGCTAAATTACACAACTTTCAAACCCAAGCACACCAGGAGTGCAACAAAATTAGAAAAAGGAAAAGTGGTCAAGGAACTGATGACAACCATAGGAGTTCCTGGGAATATTTCGAATCACTAAAGTTCCTTCTTAGTTTATTGGTGAAGAATTTTTTTAGCACACCCTCAAAACCTTCACCCATCCAGCAATAGACTACCAACTCCTCTCCTGACCATCACTGCACCTCATCACATCAGAAAACAAAAATGTATATATTTTATTTTCTTGCTGTACATAATTCGTGTGTAAATAAGGGCGATCGTTATCGCGCCTATCAGAATTTTTCTGCCTCTGCCCCATCCCTTCTTGTGCTGTTTCATAGCGACGCGACTCCAAGAGCTAGCTGGAGGTCATCGAGGGCGGTTTTTCATTACGTCGCTGCAACAATGGTTTCAACAGGACGGGGTAATCTTTCACACGGCTAAGGAGTCTTTTCTAATGCTGCGCAATCATTTTTTTCGCGTGGCACTGTTTTTGTAATGGTATTTAAAATAATAAATAATAAACGTTTAATAATTTCAGTACTGTTTATTTTGTCGCATACTGTATATCCGCCTTCTTGGTAGGAAGCCACACCGCTTCGGATTTTTTCAAGGCCAGTGTGAGCCCTGCCGACTCCATCCAGTGGGAGACCTCCCGGACCGCTTCCGTTGCCACTGCTTTTGCCTCTGCTGCTGATGTTGCGCAGACGACGATCGATAGGTCGTCCGTGAATGCCACTGACGTTGCTCTTGAAGGCAGAGCTAGCTGGAGCACTCCGTTATACAGGAGAGGGCCAAGTACTAACCCCTGCGGAACGACCGTGCATGGCAAACGACCCGCTTGCGACCCTATTCACGAAGTATAGGAATATATCCATAAATTAATACCTGCCATTACATTGGTGCCCAACGTGGGACCCAACCATACTTTGGGGAGGGTTGGGTAAGCTTGGTTTGGCCAGGAACCCCTGACGCGTAGAGCAGTACGGCTGTAAGCGTTTTTATGATACAGCTACCAGGTAGGCGATCTCCTTTCGACCGCAGAAGACTCTTTTTCTTGATCTGTCAAGTACTTCCACGTAATAGGTAGAGTTGACTCCTGAGGTAGGGTTTCTCTATGGACCACACCCTTGGCATCAAAGGCTACAAATTGCATGGTTTTCAGTTTTGATTTCCTCATTCTTGCTTTCTTGGGAAGAGGTGACTCTGGGCCGTGCCAGTCAGAACTTTGGCGCTTCGTCTCTGGGCCGTACTCAAATGCTCTTATCTCGTCGCCATCCTGGCGCACCCAAGAAGTGCAGAAATAATAAGCGAGTTACCAGAACACGCGTGAGAAAGATAAACAGCAACACCAGTTTGCACTGAACAAGAATTTCAAGCGAAATGAATGTAAATTTCTCGCAATTTAATATACAGGGTGTTTCGAAAACGGCAAACAATAGGTATAGGGAGTATTGAAGTAACTCACCTTTATTTGCTCCGTATAATTCAAAAATGACAAAAAAAAACAGGGTGTACCATTTAAAAAAAACATAAGTTTGGCCTGTAACTTTGTTATGAGACACCCTGTATAAATTTAAATATTTTTAGGGCGTGCAGCTCACTATTATACACAACTTTTGTATAAAACATTTTTCGAAATTTTGAAAAATAAGCACGTGATTGACCGTTCCCAGAGCTCTGAAACACCCTGTACAAGCAAATGGAGCTTAGTTTCGTCTCTTGTCTGCATAAAATCTGAGGAGAAAAATCACAGCGAAGAGTTAAAAGTTGTTAGCCTTTACTCAATCTTCATAATAAATGCGTAATGATTTTTCTTAACTTCTACAAATTAACCTTTGCTTCCATTCAAAACGAACATAAATTCTGCATTGTTCAAATTACCAAACTACACGATTTTCCAAGAAATGCAGGAATAATATAAAGTTAAGCCTCCCGTGTAGCAGAAGAAGCGCCTGGACCCTTTTTTTACTCGATTTGAACCACCGCAACATCGACGTTGCCGTTGCCCTATCGCCAACGTTATGGATTTTATGCTGTTGCCTTATCTGGTGTTCCTAAAAGTAATTTCCTCATTATTTACACCGATTAATTGAGCATTGGCGTCTAGAATCAATGATTTTGTGCTAATTTTCATCCCGGTACACAAGAGCTACAGGACGGCAAACGTAACTTGCCGTTGCGCAGTGGCAAAATTGTGGGCGCTCTCGATAGATTTCGTGAAGAGTTCGCGGGCCTGGTACATTCAATTATGTGGAGGAGAGCACCCGATAGAGTTGTAAATGAATAACGCACGCGAAAAATATGTGCTTCCTTATTACAGAGACTGTACTCGGCCAGCTATACAGAGAGAGCTTTCGCTTGCTCTCTGCGCATCTGGCCAACTTACATTTGCCGTCCTGTACCTGGCAATTAATAAAGTTGGTAGGATAATTTTTCCAATGGCCAGTCAGTGGCACATCGGAAGCAAATAATAAGTAATTACCAGGCGATTAATAATATTGGTCAGTGGACTGACCGAGGGAAGAAAATAAAGGTTACATTTATGTTACTATAGCCTTTTTGCAGTGATTCCTTGTTTGTTTTTGTTAAGAGAGCGAAAACTAGGGCAGGTCGTGTTAAGCACACTAGGGCATGGAGGGCATAAAGCCCAATGGAGCCCTCAAATGTTCATAAAAAATATTAATAACAAAGAAAAAAATTCGCGAAATTACACCAAATACAGTAAGGGTGCGACGCATCGAACTGGATAGAAAAATCACCACTCCATTCATTAACTAAAAGACTGAATATTCATCAGTTGTCTGCCTTCAGTAGCTATGTAGCATTGTAGGCCCGCAAGTATCGTACGTTCATTAAAAGAAACCTCAAGTGTGCCTCGATTTTTCATTTTTAAAAATTTAAGTTGGCACGCAAGTTAGGAATTGACATACAAAACGTCAGATCGTTCTAAAAGTCACACTTATTCCGTGGTCACAATGGTTTACAGCAACCAGCAAAAACGTTTCTAGTTGAAAGTTATTTCCGAAATGGGACTAAAGTGGACGGAAATTGGGTGTATTCATTCGACGCACCTTTCGCTGAGTTTCAGGAAGAATTTCCTAACGTTCTCATTATTTATGATGAATTTAAAAATACCTTATCACGATCTATTGTATTATTTCGTGAAACGGGTAGTATTCTCCGTAAACCAGGAAGTGGTAGACCAGTCAAACGTACTTAGGATGATATTAACACAGCCCAAGGAATTTTGGAAGATGAACCTACGTCTTCTCTGCAAATGAATTTATCGGTAGGAACATAACCTCAATATGTGATACCAACTTACATTTTTTTAAATAAAAAATCATGGTACATTTGAGTTTTTTTTAATGAACACCAGTTTCTCGTAGATGTCTTTTTGCCATAAGCATTTAGGCATAAGTAAATATAATATTTAAATATCACCCCCTGTAAAAACAAAGAATGTATTAAATTATTTTATTATACGTACTAAATCACAAATCCTCACACTACAGTAAAATAATCGTTAATATTAAGTACCATTTTTAACGTATGCCTAATCAACATTTCGTGACAATAAATTAAATTACAGAGAAACGCTTCGCCGCTACTAAAGACTATTTATCACAATTTATCAACAATTGAATCCGAATCGGGACTCGGGGCAGGGGGCGGGGCCTGACTCTGAGGCCTGGCGTACTGCTTCAGGATGTCTTGGAGTTCGTCGTAGTTCTGACAGTGGATGAACTCTTTCGGCTGGACGCCTTGGAAGACGGAAATCACAGAAGGTTTCAGGTTGTAGAAGAGCAGCGGCTGTTTGCGTTTCATGAAGTCTTCTATCAGAAGTTTTATACCCTAAAAATTTCATTTTTTCAAGTAATTTTATGTAAAATATTCAATACTTTTCACTTTTTCCGATATTTAATGTAATGTAATGTAATGTAATGTTTATTCATGTTAATACTTACAATAATAAGTTTGCACTCGTCAATACAAATAAATCAACAGATGAACACAATAAAAGCAAAAATTAACGTGTTACTAATTTAGAAGTTACAACAAAAAATATGTTATGACGTATGGGAAAGTATTGTGATCGTGGACATTTTTTCAAACATTTTTTTTTAACGAAAAAATCCGTTTTGAGGTTCCTAGAGGCGATTTAAACGATTTTTTTTGGAATAAAATAATAACATACAGCTTTGAAAATTAGCCTTATTTAACAATCCGAAGAACTCAACAGCTTTGATAAAATTTCGTCAGTTTTTTTTAGAATTACCTGATGTTTATTACTGATTAATTTTATAAAAATTTGCATTCATTTCTTGTTTCAATTTTGAAAGCATGTCAAAGCAAAAAATTGTAAAAATTCGTATCATTTTAAGCTATTTAAAATAAATTTAAATATAATTACTATTCACTTAAAACTCTATAAAATTACTCAAAATTAATAAGAGATTTATTTAATGAAAATTTGCATTCGTGGAACTCAACCTGTAAGTGTTGTCATTTTGATTTCAGCCAACAAAAGAAAGTTCATCCTGAATCGGTTTTTAAATTTTGTAGCCAATCCCACTAGAGAATTATTTTTTATTTTCTTTTTCTGCAACGAATGAAATTGTCTTTTTAGTTCAAGTTTTAAGTGTTGCTATTTTTATTGCACCCAATTATTTTATCAATTATTTTAGTAAGACATTAAAATTAGGTTCTTTATAAATGGAAAAAAAATTTTGAAGCTTATTCCGGAATAGATTATTATTTAAAGAGAAACATTCAAAGCGCTGAATGCAGTTTTCATTTCTTCAGTTCAAATTTTGAGTGTTGCCATTTTGATTTCGGCTAGTTTGTTAACTTTTTATAATTAATAAGAGAATCTTTCGGAGCTTTTGGTCTAGAGTCAAAATTGTTGAATATTTTTAATACCTTAGCTGTTGTAAAATCAGCTCCTTGAATATGCCTCGCATCAATGACCACCGGCGTTGAGCTACAACCCTGCCTAACTCCAGCTTTAGTAACGGTGGATTTGACGTACTCAACGGATGGAAACGCCAAAGTTCTATCGGGTGTTATCAGTATGTATTCACAGCCAGTCGAACTCTGCAAGTTTTAAAAGACATCATTAATTCAGATTCTACCAAAATAAAAGTACACTTACTAGAACTTTTTCTACGTGAACAGAAGGTCTTGCAGACGCGTATAACAAAGTTATTATATTCAACCCTATACCAATCGCAAGCCCAATTTCTAACCTCAAAAAGAGGCACGTTAAGAACGTCACCACAGCCGGTATCAGATCACTTTCTGAAAATTGAAAAAAAGAACTTAGATTACTCCTTGTGTTTATTGCTAAGGCTTACTTTTCGTTCTCCAAATTGGTTTTACGACGTGGAGCTCCACCATGAAGACCACCGCTGCTATGATTACAGCGGCGAGGGAAGCTTTGGGAATGTAGTAGAAGTACGGAGTGAAGAGGTGCAGTGACAGGATGACGATAACACCGGTGTAAATTCCTCCTAAAGTAGATTTCACCCCGCTGGCGTTATTAACAGCACCTCTGGACAGGGCACCGGTTACAGGCATTGAACTCACGAAGGATGATGCTATGTTGCACAACCCTAATGCGAACATTTCTTGCGTGGCATCTATTGCTTTTCCTTCGGCTGAAATTTATAAAAATTATTTCAAATTGTAAATATGGGCATTAGCCTGTTACAAAAAATCTATATTTTTTTATTTATTATTTCGAGTTTCTACGATGATTTGGAGCGAAGTTATGAATTTTTCAAAAAAAGTTGCATTTTGCAATTTTTTTTAATGTATAAGGGCCGGTATTTCAATGTCGGCTTAAGCTGTGGATTACGTGAGCTGAAGTTTATGTTAAGCTGCAGTTTATTTAATATCGCGTTTTTCAAGCATTGCATAAACCAAGCTTACTTATCCTATCAAACATTGTGTTGGCAATACAATATAACTACATACTTTTGTGTTGGTATTGAAATGTGACTATTACGACTATCTTCGTATCTAACATTTTCCCTCGTAATCCTGTCATAAACAGCTGATTATCGTACATGCTTCATTAATTATTTATTTCCGTTTAATTCTTGCTTTAATTTAATTTAATTTCATTTCATTTATTTTACGGATATCTCCTTTCGTTTATTTTTGTTACAAACTACATATTATATCGATTCATATCTTTTTAGAAAATATGTATTCACCATTAAGGCAGGGGCGGCTCGTTATGCAGAGCCAAGTAGCCGTGGCACTATCTGTAGTCTCAAGCTCAGAAAGAATTTTTAATTAATTCTTAATGAGAATAAACACTTTTTCGCCAGTTACTTTGGTCTGGGAAGATAAATCGTTTATTTTTTTTTTCAGAGAAGGGGGGGGGGGGGGGGTATATTTCATAAGTGGCGCTACCATCAACATGTTCCACGAGCTGCCACTGAAATTAAGTTCAGTTTTTGAAAATCCACGAGTTGTGAAATTTTGAAAACTTTAATTTCCGTATTGTGTAATACTCGAGCAAAAAAACAAAAACAAATATAAAACGCGTCGATAAAATTCTGCAAAAATTAAAATACATTTGTAAATCATCGTTTTATCAAATTAAGTGCAGTTTTTGAAAATCCATAGAATTTTTGAAAATTTTAGATTTCCAATTTCCAATAGTCGAAATTTTTTTTAAATAATATAAAATTCGTGGACTAAATTAAAAAAAAAAAAAGAATTTGCAAATCATCGTTTTATCAAACTAAATAGAGTATTTGAAAATTCACCGATTATTTTGGGAGTTGTGAATTTTTGAAAATTTTAGTTTTCCGGTTTTGTAATACTCGAGCAAAAAATTAAAAGAAATATAAAACGTGTCAACTTAATTCTACAAAAATTAAATTGGATTTGCAAATCATCGTTTTATCAAACTAAATAGAGTATTTGAAAATTCACCGATTATTTTGGGAGTTGTGAATTTTTGAAAATTTTAGTTTTCAGATTGTGTAAAACTCGAGCAAAAAATAAAAAAAAAATGTAAAACGTGTCAACTAAATTCTACAAAAATTAAATTGGATTTGCAAATCATCGTTTCATCAAACTGAATGGAGTTTTAGTTTTCGAATTGTGTACTACTCGAGTGAAAAATTTGAAACAATATATAAAACGTGTCGAAGATATTCTACAAAAATGAAATGAAATTTGCAACTTATCGTTTTATCAAATTAAATCGAGTTTTTGAAAATTCACCGATTATTTCGAGAGTTGTGAATTTTTGAAAATTTTAGTTTTCGAATTGTGTAATACTCGAGCAAAAAATTGAAAAAAATAATATAAAACGTGTCGACTAAATTCTACAAAAATTAAATTTGATTTGAAAATAATCGTTTTATCAAACTACATAAAGTATTTGAAAATCCACCGATTATTTCCCGAGTTGTGAATTTTTTAAAATTTTAGTTTTCGAATTGTGTAAAACTCGAGCAAAAAAAAATATAAAACGTGTCAACTAACTTCTACAAAAATTAAATTGGATTTGCAAATCATCGTTCCATCAAACTGAATGGAGTTTTTAAAGATATGCTAATTATTTCGAGAGTTGTGATTTTTTGAAAATTTTAGTTTTCGAATTGTGTAATACTCGAGTAAAAAAAATATAAAACGTGTCGATTAAATTCTACAAAAACTACATTAGATTTGCAAATCATAGTTTTATCAAATTAAGCAGGGACAGCTCGTTATATAGAGCCGAGTGAAATTTTTTAAAACAATATATAAAACGTGTCGAAGAAATTCTACAAAAATCAAATTAAATTTGCAAACCATCGTTTTATCAAATTAAATAGAGTTTTTAAAAATTCGCCAATTATTTCGCGAGTTGTGAATTTTTGAAAATTTTAATACTCGAATTGTGTAATCCTCGAGCAAAAAAATAAAAAAAAATATATAAAACGTGTCGATTAAATTCTACAAAAATTAAATTAGATTTTCAAATCATTGTTTTATCAAATTAAGTGAAGTTTTTGAAAATCCACCAGTTACTTCGCAAGTTGTGAATTTTTGAAAATTTTAGTTTTCGAATTGTGTAATACTCAAGTAAAAAACCATAAAACGTGTCGATTAAATTCTACAAAAATTACGATAGATTTGCAAATCATAGTTTTATCAAATTAAGCAAAGGAGGGGGGGGGTGTTGTATAAGTGGCTCTACCATCAACATGTTCCACGAGCCGCCACTGCATTAAGGTAATAAAAAAAAAAACGTATGTAATTGTTTCAGACACCAACAGACATGTTTCTTCCGACAATCCGTCCACAAACTTTACTTCACTCCACAGATTAAAATTACCAGGCCACTGTTTTGCCGACGTGGAGGATCCACAATATCCATAAATAGTAATAAGCCTTGATCATCGGTTAATTCATGCAATAGATCAACCCCCACGTCATTATCTTGTCTATTTTTCAGGTTATAAACTGCCGCTTTACCCGCTAAGCGGCCGTTATGAAAGTCGTGCTTTAAGCTAGGCTTATCGTTAAAGCATGATTGAAAAACACCTAAAAATACCTTATACCGAGTTTAAGGTTAAGCCTGGTTAAAGCCGGCATTGAAAAACCAGTCCTTAATGTGTCCCAAGTGTCAAACATCCCGTTATTGTAGAACAGTGACATGAAACCTCTCAAATTGAGGAAATACTTAAAAAAAACACGTTTTTGGCTTGATGCACCTCTAAATATTGGCATATTTTCTTCAAATTTTGGGGAATCGAATTAATTTGAACGGGGAATTATATTCTAGAAGAAGAGCGAAATAAAAAAAATATCGTTTTTTTTTGGTACAGTCTAATGGGCATGTTTGCTATAAGTAGGCATGTGAAAGCGTTTTTTCTCTTATCCTTCACCCAGAATGCATTGCTACGAGGTTTATCGGTAAGAAGTAATATTTTCCCAATTTTCATCTTCGACAATGGCATTTTCATAACTTAATTTAAAGAAGAGAATAGACGTTTGGATCGTTTGTGCGGAAAGTGAATCTTTTAGTAGAGAAATGGTGAACAGGTGAAGTGAAGTGGTGAGCTAAATCAATTGTTTGCTGTTTTTTTTTTTCATTTCCACGGCAACGCCGCTAAAAACTGCTACTTTGATTTAGGTGGAATTTAATATTTACAAATCTTTTAAAATACATTTAAGTATTGCGACGATGGAGAAAATAGTACATAACTGGTTTATTTAAGTACCATAGTTTAACCTGAGAAATCATTTGTAACATTTGCTAGAGCATCTAAAATGTTTCTCTTGTTGAACAATGGCGCACTTTCATAACATGTTGTGTGGCGTTCATTGGAGTGCGGTTAATGTTTCCAAAGCTCTCATTGCTTCGGTCTTCGATCTCGCTTTTGTAATATCAGGCATGTCAATTTAAGACAAACTCGGCTACATATTATAATTCATAACTTACCCTAAAGTCTGTTCATATCCAAGAGGCAGTACGTGTAAAAAACGCCGACTCCTCGTGGAGTTCTCGCCGGATTTACTTTGTATTTTATGCCCGTCGACTGCAGAGCCATGCATTTTGTAAGTGGGCGCGCGCGGTACTGTGCGACCCTGTGCAATCTCACAGTTCACGTGATTGTGTTTGCACTTACTGCCTCTTGAATATGAACAGACTATAAATATTAAAAGAGTACTTACAAAATACTTTAGCCAACGCGATATTTTCCAAGATGCCCAAAAGAGGAACGACGACGATCGCAGAACCCATCGTCGACGCCATATCTATGAATCCGTAAGTGGTGTTGCCGACTTCCGTTCTGAAAGGTGGCGGTTTGAATTCGGGCAAACCCGGCTTTACGAAGCCCGTGAGGATGAAGGGCTGGGAACCTCTGGCTTCGAAAACGTATGCCAGCACCGCGCAGAAAACCACCACGATGATATTCCTGGCCGTGGATATCAACCACACCGATTTCGCCATAAAGTCGTGGATCAGCTTCCTCTCCTTCAAGTCGGTGGGTCCAATTTTTAGATCTTTCGATTTCTACAAAACAAAAATCTTGAATGAAAAATAATAGTTTTTTTTCCCTATTAAAGGACATAATCATTTTGAGCAATAAATATTATTATATTCGATGATTTCCCGAATTACGGATTATTAATATAATTAAATAAATAATTAGGCTGAAAGACCTCTGGTCAATTGCCTATTGAGGTAATTTGTAATAGTGTCTCAATAAATGTATTGTCTCTCTCTCTCTCTCTCTCTTAAATAAATAATGGACGAAGATTCTTCGTATATAGCTGAATAAAAGGTATGAACATACCTCTGACAAGGATCTGGAGGTTGCAGGTTCGATCCCTGTCGGAGGCATGTTCACACTTTTGATATTTATTTAATTAAATATTATCACTTTTATTATCACATATCGCTCAAGCTAGAGACGGAGACAATCCGGAAGTATCAAAAGAATCAAAAATTTTGAACTATTTGTAAGAGCTGTTTACCCTCAACAAATCGGAGGCATGTTCACACTTTTGATTCAGCTATATACGCAGAATCTTCATCCATTATTTATTTAATTAAATATTATTATCACTTTTATTATCACATATCGCTCAAGCTAGAGACGGAGAAAATCCGCAAGTATCAAAAGAATCACAAATTTTGAACTATTTGTAAAAGCCGTTTACCCTCAACCCCTCAACAAACTAACTGTGTTAAAGTGTAGTTGATTAAATTCTGGAGGAGAAAGAAAGAATAAATCATATCACATCGCAAAATTAGATATTTACCCTTAAGAATAGGATGATCAACATACAGGAAAATCCCAGGATGAGGTCGTAGAGCCTGGTTTCTGAGATGTGTTCGAAAATGCTTTCCCAGACTAGGAGGAAGTTGCCGCCCGGAAAGCTTAAGCCTAAAATATCTTTCACTTGAGTGGTCGCTATTATTATAGCTGCGGCTGACGTGAAACCGATCGATACTGGTCCGGAAATAAAATCTATGAGGAACCCTAGAAAAATACAATTAAAACAAAACATATTATATTGGTTGACGATGAGAGTTTAATCCTCAAATCCAATAAATCACCATTTCTTATTTAGAATAAAGTAGTTCTACTCTTCTACTAGTAAACTAGTAAATTCAGTAAATCACCATTTCTTATTTAAAATAAACTAGTTCTACTCTTCTACTAGTAAACTAGTAGAAGTGTTTTTTTTTAACTCAATCTATTGTCTGTTCACGGAAAAGTAAACAACGCCAGTTGGGTAAGAGCCGTGTGATCACTTCATTAGACGCACACCATTGGTCCGTTCTGTGATGCGAGTTCTCGCCGGATCACGCTGGAATCAGTTTGTATTTTGTCGATTTCAGAGCGCGCCGTGCATTTTGTACGTACATTTTGTAAGCGGGCGCTCGCGGCGATCCTGTGCAATCGCACCGTTCACGTGCTTGTGTTTTCCGTAAACAGACTATAGAGCTTAATACTTGCTACAATGTTTAAAAGTTTAGAATCTGGGCTTTTGAGAGAGGACCGACGAGAAGTTAGCCACGAATTTACAGCCACAGTTTCCCGGCGCATTCACCACGACTCTAACTATTACCAATCTGAATAAAATGTTAATTAATCTTCTGTTTGGCCCTAACCAATTTAATAACATAAGCTTTAAACTATTTATGATTTTTTAAAGTTAGCTCTACTCGCTAGGCCACCGACAACATAGAAGAACCATCTACGAAAAATCATAACTTTCATTTGGGGTTCCTTACTCGACTTTTTTTGCAACAATTGAGTAGTATATAACATTAAGAATAAATAAAATTCGAAAAATTAGGGTAACCATTTCGTTTAAACAATTTATGATTTTCTTAAGTTAGTGCTGCACGTTGGGCCACAGACAAGATAAAAACATTATTTAAAAAATCATAACTTCCATTTGGGGTTCCTTGCTGGACTTTTTTTGCAACAATTGAGTAGTATATAACATTAAGAATAAATAAAATTCGAAAAATTAGGGTAACCATTTCGGTTAAACAATTTATGATTTTCTTAAGTTAGTGCTGCACGTTGGGCTACAGACAAGATAAAAACATTATTTAAAAAAATCATAACTTCCATTTGGGGTTCCATGCTCGACTTTTTTTGCAACAATTGAGTAGTATATAACATTAGGAATAAATAAAATTCGAAAAATTAGAGTAACCATTTCGTTTAAAAAATTTATGATTTTTTTAAGTTAGCGCTGCACGTTGGGCCACAGACAAGATAAAAACATTATTTAAAAAATCATAACTTCCATTTGGGGTTCCTTGCTGGACTTTTTTTGCAACAATTGAGTAGTATATAACATTAAGAATAAATAAAATTCGAAAAATTAGGGTAACCATTTCTTATAAACAATTGATGATTTTTTTAAGTTAGCGCTGCACACTTGGCCACAGACAAGATGAAAAAAATATTAAAAAAATTCATAACTTCCATTTGGGGTTCCACGCTCGACTTTTTTTGCAACAATTGAGTAGTATATAACATTAGGAATAAATAAAATTCGAAAAATTAGGGTAACTATTTCGTTTAAAAAATTTATGATTTTTTTAAGTTAGCGCTGCACGTTGGGCCACAGACAAGATAAAAACATTATTTAAAAAAATCATAACTTCCATTTGGGTTCCATGCTCGACTTTTTTTGTAACAATTGAGTAGTATATACCATTCAATTGTTGCAAAAAAATTCCATTTGAAAAAAAATAGTTATCCATTGTTTTGCGTATGTTGACACCCTGTATAGCACTATGAATAAAAGAGAACCCAAGCCGATTTGTTTTATTCTTCATGATGTGGAAAATTCTTCACTGTATAAAAAATTACGCCAGCTTTTCTAGGAGCACTTCTGCAATTTTTTCAATGTGTCCTTGTTTTTTCCACAAATTTGCCCATAACTAATCAATCGTCCATAATAGACCCATGGTATCTTATACTATTTTTATCAGCTTCTCAAGAGGGTTGAATATAATTTATAAAATATGGAATGTTCCATTTAAAAAAAACATAACTTCGTTCTGTTATGTATATTGGGACACCCTGTACAAAAACATACATATTTTTAAAATATATAGAATAAGTGTGGGTACCAGTTCAAGAAAACTGGAAGTCGATATCTCAAATAGCAAATAAGTTATGGGGCTTTTACAGATCCCTGGGTCACCCGGTATGTACGCCGGGGCTTAACATGTTAAATATGAAAAATATCACAAAAACATTTTTACAAATATTGAAAACAAAAGAATTAACATGTTTTGTTTAAAAATATTTTTCATTAAATCATTGTTATTCGAGAAAGATTTTTTTTTCATTTTTGGTTTATAATTATGAAACCAAAATAGTTCCTGTAAATGTTTGTTAATAATAATTGTGAATAATACCAATATGAACAACTGACTGTTAGAATTTGAAATACCATATAATTTATCATTTTCATCTTTCATAATTTTGACGTTTTAAATGTCAGTTTCATCCGAACCTTTAGTACGAGTTTTCGAATAAACTGAGTTAAAGATGATTAAACATATTAAACTGTCATTTTTATCTCTTTATAATTTCGACGTTTCAAACGTCAATATGATCCGATTTTAAAATGTTTTTAAATTTAAAATCATAGAGTTATTTTTGAGACTTATTTGGGGTGCCGAGGGCTTAACATCGATTTTCTTTTACTCGAATATTCAATCTTTTTATCTGCTACTATTATTTATTGTTGAACTTAGATTTTCTATTTTTTGAGATTTCTTTCGCCTTTTATTTTAGATTTTGGAGCTGTGTTTTCGATTTTTTTTTTTGTTAAATTTTAGACTTTTGTCCCAAATATTAATAATCATAATAATAATGATAATAATGATATCTTTATTGACGGTAAATCACCTTTTTATAATAAAATTTAAAAAAATCAATTCAAAAATTTAAAATATTTCTTATTTTGACCTAAATTTTCGATGCATTTTGGTTAGTATTTTTTATTTTTAGACCAGAATTTTTGAATATTTTTAGACTATATTTTAGATCTTTGGCCTGCATTTTGAATTTTTTTGTTAGAAATTTTGAATTTTTTAATTTTAATTTTTAGACACAAAAAATCGTCTTTATTCAGACTGAGTATGTATATACAGTTAATAACCATAACATTACAATACATATGGCTGTTAGTATGATATCGATCTGAAGTCTTTCTGTGCTAGTTTAATTTTTATTTTCTTCATTTTGGCCTAAATTTCTTAAAATATTCGTTATTTGGTTCGCATTGTTAATTTTTAGGCCCGAATTTTTGTTCAAATTTGTTTTTATTTAGCGCTATATTTTAGATCTATTGCCTGAACTTGTTTTAATGGGCGAATTTTTTGTTCATGGGCGGTATTTTCGAATTTTTTAGACTTATTAACCTGAATTACTTTTTTTACGGGCGATTTAAAAAAAAAATTGGCCATTATTTTCGAGTTTCTCGTCGGAAACTTATTTTGAGCTGGAGCTTTAGGGCTAAAAATGGTAAATTATTCTGCTTTTAATTTTTTTGGTCTATATTTTTATTTCTAGACCAGTATTTTTGGCCGGTATTTTAGATCTTTGGCCTGTATTTTCGATTTTTTTGCACAACATTTTCGATTTTTTGGGTTAAACATTATTTTGGCCAAAATTTTCCGATTTGTTTGTTGAAATTTTCGAGTTTTCAGTCCGCATTTTTACTTTCTCCGTTACGAAGTACGAGAAAGTATTGTGATCGTGATTTTTTTTTCAAAAAATTTTTTTACGGAAATATCTGTTTTGGGGTCCCTAGATGCCATTTCAACAATTTCTGGATTTTTTTTTTGTGTCTGTGTGTGTGTGTGTGTGTGTGTGTGTGTGTGTGTGTGTGTGTGTGTGTGTGTGTGTGTGTGTGTGTGTCTGTGTGTGTGTGTGTGTGTGTGTGTGTGTGTCTGTGTGTGTGTGTGTCTGTGTGTGTGTGTGTCTGTGTGTGTGTGTGTCTGTGTGTGTGTGTGTCTGTGCGCGCTGTATCTCAAAAAGTAATAGACCAATTGAAATGAAACTTTGAACATTAAGTTTTATTTGATAATCCGAAGAACTGAAAAGCTTTTGGTAAAATTTCGTACACCGGAAGTGGGTATTTACCTTAACTGTTTTTTGTTTTTTGCCAATATTTTCTTAAATATGAAAAATATCACAAAAACATTTTAAAAGATATTGAAGACAATAAAGAAATTCAATTATTTTGTTTGAAAACATTTTTCATAAAATCATTGTTATTCGAGAAAAAAATTTATTTTCTTTTTTTTCATTTTTGGTATACAATTATGAAACGCTAATAGTTACAGCAAACTTATGTTAATAATAATTGTAGAGAATGCCAAAATAAACAATTTATGAAGAATAAGTTTTTTTCGAAATCTCTTTAGTTTTTGAGTAAACTGAGTTTTTTAATTTGAAGTACATTTTTCCATCTTTCATAATTTTGACGTTTTAAACGTCAGTTTTATCCGAGTTAAGGAAACGTTCGATGCACACTTAAAATATGATTTAAATTGAAAATAAACCATGGAAACGTAAATATAAATGATACCATCAAGTCGGAGAAAGTAACATGATGGCCACATCACCATTTTTTATCTTTAGGTCCGCGTTTTTTACCCTATACTTTTTTTATCTGTAATTTGGATTTCTTTTGGCGCTTTTTACTAAATTTCCTATATTATTACCTAATTCTTTTATTTATTTGTTCAAATTTGCGAATTGGTCCGAATTTTTTTCGAGAATTTGTGATTTTTTTATTTTTGTCTTATATTTTAGATTTTTTAACCTGTATTATTGATACACGGGAATTGTAGATTTTTTTGGTAATTTCGAGACTTTTGGTCGAAGGTTTTGATATTTTGCTCTTTAGTTTGGATGATTTAGTCGGTATTATTGCTTTTTATACGTGATTATTTTTGGCCATTATTTTCGAATTTCTGGTAGGAAACTTATTTTTAGCTTATTTGCCTTAAATTTCACTGCTCTTTAGGGAAAGGTTTGTGATGGCTATTTGCAAAAATATTTAACTAGGCAACCTGTGCAGTGTAATCTTAATGCATTCAACCACCTTGAGCTAAAAATATTATGTCTCATGAAATCACTGTGTGAGAGAGTTAATGTAGCTCTGAACATAGGCAACTTTCAGTTTCTTTACCACGCGGTAAGTAAAGATTGATATTTCAAAATGTATCCAAATTGTAAGAAAAATTTAGTAATTCTAATAAAAGTTGTAAAAAACGGTCTCCTCTTCTAAGAACGGTACTTTGTATTAAGATCCTAAAACCAATTTTTACCTAATTGTAGAACACCCATCAGCAACTGCACTAATCCAGAAAGCAAACAGAGTAGCACTGCACCGTCAACACCAAATCCATGATTGTTTTCTCTCGTGAGAAGTCCGGTGATCGCGGTCGGACCGATGGCAGAGTCTTTAACACTTCCGAATATCGTGTACACGAAGCACGCCATGAACGAGGAGTAGAGTCCGACTTGCGGAGGAAGGCCGGCGACGTTGGAATAGGCGATTGCCTGCGGGATGACGGTGAGTCCAACGGTGATGCCGGCCACAAGATCGGAAACTGCGTAATTTAAGTTGTACTCCGGCAGCCATCCGACGATCGGCACCCTTTTCATCAACACCTTCTTCGTGCATCCGCGGTTCGTTTTCTCCTTGATCCACTCCGCGACCGTCGGCTTCTGAATGGGATTATTCGACCGGTGGTCGTATTTTTCTTCCGGGATGTATAATACTGTTGATACTGGAGAAAAAAAATGGGTTGTAAAATTCAATACAAAATGTTCAGATATAATTGTAATAGAAAAGATTGTTGATAAATATTCTGGTTGATAAAGAACTGATAGTGGTACAGCTAGGACATTCTGCCACGACCTACTTTGTAATATTATACATATTTATAGATATGCGGAGTCCATATGGGATTCTCACTTAAGACCTCGAGACCTAGAAGCAGGAACGGTATCCATGGGCCAAGGCGGCTTCTAGAAATAGTTCAAGTAACAAATGTTTATCGACTCTAAATAAATATTTGACCCATTAGTGCCCGTTATGTTATTATATCGAAGTGTGCCCGTTAAGGGTTAAAGAATTTTGTATATGATTCACGAGATATATGTACAAATAAATTACACATCTTCAAAGTTGTTTGAAACATACAATGCATTCATGATGAAAGGAACAAATTCGTTTAAAATTCGGGATCAATTTTTGGAAAAAACGCTCGGATTAATATTTTCAACTGCGCATTTTTTGCACTAAAAATTTCATAACATCCCTTAAACAAAAATAAAAATTATAGATCTTTTTCGTGTATTATGTTCTATACCTATCTTCAACTGCTTACGAAATATTGGCATTATTATTATCATTGACAACAATAACAACATAACAATAAATGCTTTATAATAAATGTTCAATGTTCTTGTTCTTCGTATACATCTTTCTGGTCGAAGAATTGTTTCACGTTGAACGTTTTAAATTATCTCTGGTGAAATAAGTCTTGTTTCTGTTGCATTCTCTGTTCCGGATCATAAATATTATTTGGTTTATTAACACAAACTTTACATTTCTAATAACCCCATAAGAAAACATCTCATGGGGTTAAATCTGGTGATCTTGGCGGCCACTCAATAGGACTTCTCCGACCAATCCATTTATTTGGAAAAGTTACATCCAGAAATTCTCGAACAGCCATTACAAAATGAGGAGGTGTCCCATCTTGTTGGAACCATATGTCATTTTATTTATTTATATTTTATATTGTTTACGTTCTCTCAAATTGTTGCGATGTAATTTTTTCAAAATTTAGAATTTTTCGACGAATCCAAATACAAGATCAAAGGGGTGCTTGTTTCAGCTGTATATATATTTTTTTTATTACAAAAATGTGAGTTTTTGTACAAATTAATCACCTGAATTTTGAACGAATTTGCTCGTTTCATCATGAACACAATATAAATAATTTCTGCTCACAGTACAATTTTAATGATTTTTTTTCATGTATTTGTACTAATGGGCATTTCTCGTGATAAACTACTATTGTTATTATTATTATTATAATTATTATTATTACAATAAAAAGTCTTGTTACCAACTATAAACAATGGAATTTTCTTACTTTCGTTTTCCGAGTTATGACACAAAGTTGCAATTTTTAAAATGATTTACTATGTTATATCAATCAAAAGCTGATTTAAAATGATATTCAATCACATAAAATGTATTTCATTTAAAAAAATGCTTTGGGCCATAAATCTAAAATTTAAAGTCAAAATAATAAAATAAGACACACGCGACTGCGAATTCTGCGAAGAAAACTATATAAATAACTGTTTTCTTGTGTATCTTATAGTTATTCAGAAAAAGGCATATTTGAAAATAGCCAACAATTGAAAAACGTCTGATATTTTCAAACTAATCAAGTTAACCATGATCTGTTAATGCCATTGTTAATATCTAAAAAAAAAAACATGTATAACTCAGATTATTTCTAACTCTTGAGGTTACGGAGATACCATATAAAAGTATTGAATTTGGGTCACCCGGTATACTGCGGTAGTTGAAGGGGTAAATTTTCTGTCTATCTGTCATGACTTTCATTGCAATTATTGCAAATATAAGGTACCAACAGTAGATCTTCAATTGTTTTCGATGTATTAAGCATAATTCTTACATTAGTGAAAAGTGCAATAATTATTGGCGACTCGAAAAAAAAATTAAAAACAATTGCCATCAACTTAAAACTTTCCAAATTTACCTGTAATCTCTATAACGTTAAGATTATGTGAAAATTACAAATAACTTATATTTAGACTTTAATATAATTTCCTTCGAACCGATAGTAAATTTGTGAAAAAATTCAATCATTTTTGGAGACTCGAAAAAAATTTAAAAACAATTACCATCGACTTAAAACTTTCCAAATGTACCTATAATATCTGTAACGTTAAGATTCTGTGAAAATTACAAATAACGTATCTCTAGACTTTGAGATAATTTCCTTCGAACCGAATGTAAATTTGTGAAAAAATTCAATAATTTTTGGCGACTCGAAAAAAATTTAAAAACAATTACCATCGACTTAAAACTTTCCAAGTTTACCTGTAATATCTGTGACGTTGAGATTCTGAGAAAATTATAAATAACTTATCTCTAGACTTTGAGATAATTTCCTTCGAACCGAATGTGAATTTGTAAAAAAATTCAATAATTTTTGGCGACTCGAAAAAAAAATTTAAAAACAATTCCCATCGACTTCAAACTTTCCAAATTTACCTGTAATATCTGTAACGTTAAGATTCTGTAAAAATTACACATAACTTATCTCTAGACTTTGAGATAATTTCCTTCGAACCGAATGTAAATTTGTAAAGAAATTCAATCATTTTTGGCGCCTCGAAAAAAAAAATAAAAACAATTCCCATCGACTTCAAACTTTTCAAATTTACCTGTAATATCTGTAACGTTAAGATTCTGAGAAAATTACAAATATCTTATCTCTAGAGTTTGAGATAATTTCGTTCGAACCGAATGTAAATTTGTGAAAAAATTAAATAATATTTGGCGACTCGAAAACAATTTTAAAACAATTCCCATCGACTTAATATCAAAGTTCATCGCATGGCGATCTTACCCTTGAAATGAATTTATACTAGATTTTGCGAGGACTCAATAAATATTTTGTTTAGGTGTTTATTGCTCATATTTACATTTGTTGATGGAGTTTGTTGCCTGGCAACCTTTTCCTAAAAATGGCGTGTATATAATCAGAATACACAAATAAATGAAATTGCATTATAAAGTTTTAAATCAACTCAGTAACCGTTCAGATAGAAATACCATTAGAGCGACATCTACCGCCTAAAACGTTGCACTTATTCCACTAATTCAGTGAACGCAACGTCTAACTTTTTAGACAGTAGATGTTGCCTTAATGATGATTTTATCCTAAGATTGTTTTACCTTTGTTAGCACATCCCATGCACGACTCCCTCCTAACATCCCCATTCCTCGGCACTTCATCCCCGTTTTCCATCGCATGATTGACATTTCCACGAAGATCCGCCGGACCCTCCGCGAATAAAGTCAGCTGACTCTGTGACTTACTATTGGTATTACTGTAGTCATCCATATTATAGGCTCGTTACTTGAACTTGCAGTTATATTTCATGTTTGCTACGTTGGGATTCCTTTCTAACAATGAGTGTCGCCGTCCATCACCTGAAAAAATCATCAAGTGTTAGATCACGTAATACTTTGGAAATTAGCTAAATTGCAGTATCATTTCAATTTGTTCCACTAATCCATTGAAAAGATTACATAATTTCATTGCCATGCCATAATTTTCTTTCATCACCGCTAATTTAAGTATTGGAATTGTTGATTGATATAAGTTAAATATAACAACTGATCCGGATGGAAATAATTGTGCACTGTTTGATTTATTGTAAACAAAAATGCGGATACACAAATTGTCTTTAAATATATATCAAAATGCTTTGAAAAGCAGAAACTGGTACATGAGGATTGTGGTAGAGCGCTCTCTGGCAGAGAGATGAGGATCCTCACGCTCGATGGTAAAATTTTGTTTAGGAAAATTTGCTGTTAATGGATGTCCCTCACGCTCGATGGTAAAATTTGCTGTCCCAATTATTACAAATAAATCTTAAATTAAAAATCAGTTTTTGAATAATAGCTCAGTAGTTTACGCCAATTTTTTAAATTAAATTTTCACCCGAGTTATGTTATATCTCTCCATAGAAAGAAATCCAAGAAACGGGCCCACGTGATGTCATCGGGATCACACACTTATTTTTCTCTCCTAGCGTATTTATGCAAATATCCAAGAGAAATCTCGCTCGCTTCCTTTAGGAAATTTCCATTCAATCGCTTCGAAGCACCAATTGCAGTATTGAAATTGTGAGGCCAGGCCTGAAGTAAACGTGGTCGATTTTTGCAACATTTTCAAACAAATGAAAGTACGAGTTCTCTTCGGACGTGGAACCAGTCACGAGTGGAATTTACATAATAATGAGGCAAGTGCAGATTTTGCGTGATGTAATTACACATAAAGTCGACAATTGTTCCTATTTTGCCACGATTTGATGTGGTTTTCACACGTTTTTTTTTTAATAGCGTTGCAAATTGGCCATGCAACAGCAACCACTAAAAATGTGAGGAATTTCGATCGTAATGATGAAACGGTTAATTGCATGCATGTAATTACAGACAATCGCTTGGTTCAAGCGGAGATAACTATTTTGTATGATCTTTATTTATTTCATTTTTTTTTTTTTTTAAGGAAATATGATTGACAGGAGTTCGGGTTAGGGAATCGAGAATGATGGGGACTTGGCTTAGCCAGCTAGGGCATTCAGCCACAACCAATTTATAGTAGTAATATTCATATTTAAATGAAATGGGGACAAACACTAGACACCCAGGGACCCGTACGGCCATTTTTCGTGTTGAAAAAGTGACCGTCCAGACGGGACTCGAACCCGCACCAACGGGGTCCAGAGGCCGGACCTCTACCCACTAGACCACCCCGGCCCCTATATCAATTTAAACAATGAGTTTACCACCTGTTAAAATAATTTTATAGTGTTGCCAAAAAGCGTCAATAATTGGTTTTGAACGCCTAGTGATTTAATACTCGTAATAAAGCTCGTACTGTACCGATGGCGACCAGTAGCCAGAAACCGGTTGATGGAAAACAATCATTTGTATCCAGTCAGTATTAATTTCGAGTATTCTTCCAAATCCAAGTATATTCGTTATTTATTATCAATAGAACTATTAAATGACCTTCAACGCAAATTCATTCAATAGAAACTTTATTGACACAACACAATTGATCTTAGAAATTAATTTGATATGTTTGTGGTTAGTAAACGATCTTGTAATTTTTTTTTTATTGATGGACAGTGTCCGTCAAACTGGAAAAACTTTTAACCAAAAATGTATTATTCATATCAGAAAATCAATTGTGAAATGATATAATTTATAGATTTATACGGGAGTGCAACTCGCATATATTTTGTTTTGTTTATTTTGGGCTTGTTGCAAATTTGGTGCAATTGGAAGCCTCGACCTAGTATGATGGTGAAATGTAACCTTGATATTAATTACCTCGTGCTAAAGTCGCTTGCTAAGTTAGTGGAGCGACTAATTTTTCAATGAATTTAATTAGTACTTGAGCAAGTAATGTACATTTAAAAATGTTATGAAATAAACATTTAATGAAAAAGATGGCTGCAGGAACTTTTTGAGAAATGTGTAAATTTTTTTTCGTTTTGTGGGTCACTAGTCAGTGTCATCTGGAAAGAGGTGATAAAAAGAGCACCAATAAGTTTTAAACGTTACATTACGAGAGAAAAGTTTTAAATTAACTTCTCGAGTAATGTAAAAACAAATAACGTTACGTGTGTCGTAACACGGTTTATTTTATTTTTATTTAAAAGAAATGTTTAATGAAAACTCGTTGCTAAAGAGTTATTGGCATGTAAACATTATTGGAAAAAATAAATGGTATTAAAAATTTCGTATTTCAATTGTTTTGTTTCTAATTTTGGTGAATTTTGTTAAAATAACGTATTTAGAAATTTTTTTCACCAATGCATTATCCTCGTCGCAAATATCTAGGGTAAGGTTGCTCAATCAAGTCGTACCCCTCAAGAAAAAAAAAACTGTATAACACTTAGGATTTCTTAAATAAAAAGAAATTAAATGTTTTATTTAAAACACGGGCACGTTGGTGTAGTGGGTAGAGGCGAGCGCTTGTGCCGGCTGCACCGCGGCCGTGTGGGTTCGATTCCCATCCCAGGCGGAAGATTTTTCGGCGACCGAGAAGTATCCGCTTGGGTCCGTGGTTGTTGTATACGTCTTTCATTGTTCATTTATTCATTTAATCATTTCATTTATAACTTATACATATATATCGATGATGATGGCTAATGGTCATAGAACCAAGGCCAGGCGTAACGCCGAGACAAAAAAAAAAAAAAAATTAAAAATCAAAAATGAATTGCAAAATTACGAAGGGGTTGAACATTTATACATTCTTTATTTAATTTATTTCATATAAAGTTAATAAAAAAAACTCATCAGATTAAAAAAAATAGAGATGTCGCCATTGTGTTACTTTCTCCGATGGCATCATCATTTATATTTACACATTCATGGTTTATTTTCAATTTAAATTATATTTTATATGTAAATCGAACGTTTTGTAGAATCGGATGAAACTGACGTTTAAAACGTCAAAATTATGAAAGATGAAATGACAAATTATACTTCAAATCCTAATAGCCAGTTTACTCAAAAACAAAAGAGATTTCGAAAAAAACTTATTCTTTATAAGTTGTTCATTTTGGAATTCTCTACTATTATTATTGCTGTCCCTATTATCGTTCTATAATTATAAATCAAAAATTAAAAAAAAAAATTATAAATTTTTCTATCGAATAACAATGATTTTATGAAAAATATTTTTAAACAAAAGATGTTAATTTCTTTGATGTCTTCAATATGTGTTTAAATATTTTTATGATATTTTTCATATTTCAAAAAATATTGGAAAAAAAACAACAACCAAAAGCTTTTCAGTTCTTCGGATTATCAAATAAGACGGATGTTCAAAGTTTCATATCAATGGCTTTATTAGTTTTGGAGATACAGCGCGCACAGACACACACACACAATGTTTTCTTTCCAGAGTTTGTTGAAATGGCATCTGGGGACCCCAGAACGGATATTTCCGCAGAAAAAAATTTGAAAATTTTTTACGATCACAATACTTTCTCGTACTTCGTAACGGAGAAAGTAAAAATCAATTCAAGGATTAGTTTGTAATCATGGAGTAGATGTAAATAAGACAAAAAAATCGACGATCAATTGTTTAATTTATATTATTCCACACGTGGAGTAAATGCAAATAAAACCAAAAGATGAAATCGTCTCCCAATTGTTTTTTATGTTCTTCGGCGGGCGGTTTGCTTGTCATTCTAGGAAGGTACTCGTCGAATAGATTAGACAAGGTAAGAAATGTTGATGTGGCCCTCATGTAACTTTCTACGCTTTGATAGAAATTTTACATATTTATCGATTTTTCTTCAACAATTAGTTAGATTTCGAAAAAGCTAGTTGTTTATAAGTTGTTCGAAAATACCAGCTGATTTCAGAAAATTAAGAAAAAAATATATTTCAACGTTAAAAAAACTTAAATTGTGCATCATTGCGCTTATAAATGGCGAGGTAAAAGAAATTAAATATAATACTTGTATAAAGCATTTCTAACCAAACAAATTTTATTTGAAACCTTTTTCGGTAAAAAATCTAAATCTAAAATAAAAAAAAAAAAAAAAATATTTTGAAACTGGTGATATCCACAGGGTTCCATTTTCGGCCCGCTAATATTTATAATTTGTATTAATGATATAGTTGACAATATAGGTTGTTTGAAGAAGATTGTTGATTTCAAAAATGAAGAAAAAAATATAGGTTATCGATAGAAAAAAAAGTTGAACGTCATTGCGCTCATACCTGGTGACGTACAAGAAATTCGATGTGATATTTGTATAAAGCACTTCTAACCTATCAAATCTACATTCACTTGGTGACCCTACTGGTCTGTGAGACCGGATGTGTCGAATAAGTTTATTCTCCGTTATTGTTTTTTGTTGCAATTTCGAGTAGCTGCCGCATTGCAGAGCTTAAATTGATTAAATATCTTTGTTTTATTGTCAGAGAGCATAAAAAAAACATGAACTATTAGTAACACGTTTCGAAAAATCTTCAGTTGAAAATCCCGGTGCGCGAGACCGGCGTCACCATTAAATTTGCGTCACCAATGGCGGGTTAAATATTTATACTTAATTTTTTTTTATCAATTAAATCGTATGTTCTCTCTTTCATGATATAAAAAAAATCAACGGGTGGTTCATTTAAAAAGCATTCGTGGGTCAGTGTCTGACCCGCGGGTCATAGGTGCGCCACCACAGGTCTAGGGTGAACAAATTGTTGAAACCTGAATAGACTACACATCGTGCAAGTGAATTACAATATTCAACTTAAAAATGTGTGCGAATATAAAACAAAAATGAGTTTTGGGATTATTTTAAGAAAAATTAACTCGATGTACCTTTAAATAAAAGAATGCCACTTGTAACCTACGCAACAAAGGGTAGCTACGGTTAACATAGATTTTTGAATTTAGCCGATAAGAAGGTGTTTTGGGGTCTCCCCATGAACAGTGTGCTAGCAACCCCCTCCGCCCTCTTTGGGATAAAAAAATGTTTTTTTAGCATTTCTTTTTCTGACGAACGAGTAGATGAAAAAAATTATGAAGAAAAAAATGAAGATAGTCCGACTAATTTTTTCCAAGATTATTCAAGGTCATTTAGACCCTAAAAAATCCAAAAGCTTTTAAATCGATTTTAAATTGAAACGTTGTGAGACTAATTTTTTTTGTGTGCTAAAATCACCTTTACCAACTGAATGCAATATAAATAGAAATCGTTCTTTTAATCCTTTCCGTCATGCACCAAATTAGACTTCAGTATCTGTTTGAGAAACAAATAAAAAAAAGAAAACGTAAGAGCAATGGGTTCAGTCCAGAGAAAATAATTGTAAGAGGACTTATATCCATTAGTAAGAGCGTTATTTTCATCAACTCACTAACTGCTACTTTATAATTGATACTATAAAATAATAACAGCAACTGTTACTGAAAAATCCCACTAACGATGATATTCCTCGAAAGTGATTTTATAATTATAAAATGAATCACTTCTTGGTAACAGTAACTCTTTCAATAGGTACAACAACGAATCATTTCTCAGTAACTGTAACCAATTAAATAACTTTTTGTAACACTAACACGTATAATCGATTTAATAATGAATCAATTCTTAATAACGGTAACTCTTTGTTTGTGTGACATATCGAAAATGTCGTAGCAGTGCTATAACATTTCCAGCTACAATATGTCAATTATTTCTATTACATATTAAAAATGTATTTTTTTATGGGAATTGAGCTTTCAAAATGAATTGATTAGAAATACAATGTTTTGCGCCTTGAAATAATTTTCCTCGTTGATTAACCGTTTGACAGTTTTGAAATCGTTGAACGCATTTTTCGTTTTCCAGCTAAAGTTTGAAGCATTGCTGTTTTTTTGTCAACTCTAATTTGGCAATTGGTTTAATGATAAATAAGAAATGATGTTTTTTTATGGATTTTGAGTTTTTAAATCGCTTTTGCTATTTAATTGTTTAGTTTTTTTTTAAATCTTTGAATGCATATTCGTTTTCTCTACTTAAGTTTGAAGTGTTATTTCCTGCTAAGATATGGCAATTATTTTTATGAGAAATTATTATCAAGTTTAGGGATTTTAAGCATTTGAAACAAATTCCTTTATTAGCTAATTGTTCAAAATTTTCAAAACTTTGAATGCATTTTAGGTTTTCTCGGCCCAAATTTGTTTTTGGGCAATATAGGACACTTGTTTGTTCAAAAAACTTCAAGACGGCTCTGATTTGTTGCGATAACCGTTACTTTGAAATCATAACAGTAACCGTTATTGAAAAATCTCACTAACGGACAAATTATCAAGTCACTGCCAGTGAAGATTGGGGCCGAGTGGAAGACCATTCTGAAGAGTGAACTCCGCCCGTTAGGCTTGCGATCTAAATTGTTTGTATATGAATTTATATGTATTTGCAAATTATTTTATACTTATTTTGTAAGCAATGCTAACAAAGCTTAATAAACTAAACTAAACTAAGGTTATTTTACAAATTAATGAATAGCTTCTTAGTAACAGTAACAGATTCAATAACGAATCGCTTGTTAATTACTGTTATTATTATTATGTTAGCCGGTAGTATGACTCATCGGAACTGTCGAAGCATTTTAACAAAGTTGGTTACTGAAACGCAAATCACGGCTCCGTCGTGATTTGATGATATGAAAATTTAAAAACCATAGTACGTCAGGCGTTCTGATTCAAAATCAGGACGCATATGCCATCTTGGGGGATTCGCTTATATTGGCACTGATGGTATATTTTAGAAAATATTTTAAAATTGATTGAAAAGTACCTTTAATTGAGATTAAATAAATTAAAAACCTGTATCATGGTTATTTTTCTATAACCATAACCATTTTACTAAAAAATAACAAGTTAAACGGTTACTTAGTAACCGTAATTTCGCATTCAGTTTCAAAACTGAAAATCGCAACTGCTACGGATTAAATGATTTGGTTTGCAATAATAACTATGTGAATATAATTTAAGAAAACATTAATTAAGCTTGATGTAACTTAAAACTTAAAAATAGAAATTGTTTAAATTTTAGCAAACCAACTGTTTCATCGCATATCTATAAAACATATTTGTAAAATGTTTTACTTGGACGGTAATTATGCATACTTATGAGGTTTGGTAATTGGAATTAAAAGAATTTGCAGATCATGGCAAAACGTTTAACCAGTGAAAGTAAAATAAGTTTATATAATTGATCATTCAAGCAAGCCTAAAGACTTAAGTAAATTAGGTGGATAGTTTGCAATGAAATTTGAAGGACGTCCCAAAAAATGTTGATGCAATTTTTTTATTAACTTCGCATCGTTTATAATTCGAAGAAGACTGCCGAAAGCCTATCTGGCTTTCAATAAATAACATACGAGGGTGGTTTGAAAAGTGCGTGCAAAGTCTGAAAGATGGCACCACCGGCGCGTATCGAGGTCATGTTTAGTTAGTAGCATCTCTTGAATGAACGCACACCAAGTTTCAGCCATATTGGTCTATTTCTTTGTGTTTGGCATTCGTGTGAATCAAGGAAGTCGAGTGATTCGAGCTGTTCCAGAAGAATCCGGAGGACTTTAAGCGTCGTTCCGTCACTGTGGATGAAACATGGATACAGTACTATACTCCTGAGACCAACCAACAATCTAAACAATGGGTTACCAAGGGGGAATCTGCGCCAAAAAAGGCGAAGACCGTTCCTTCGGCCGGAAAGGTTATGGCGACTGACTTTTGGGATTCGCAAGGGATAATCCTCATCGACTATCTGGAAAAGGGTTAAACTATTACAGGTAAATATTATTTATAGTTATTGGACCGTTTGAAAACCGAGCTGCGAGAAAAACGCCCGCGATTGGCCCACAAGAAAGTCCTTTTCCATCACGATAACGCACCAGCACTCACCTCAGCAGTTGTAGTCGCAAAATTAATGGAAATAGGATTCCAACTCGTTTGACATCACCCCTATTCTCCAGACTTGGCTCCCTCGGACTACTATTTGTTCCCTAATTTGAAGAAATGGCTGGCGGGACAAAGATTTCATTCAAACGAGGAGGTGATTGCAGACACTAATGGATATTTTGCAGACATGGACAAATCCCATTATTCGGAAGGGATCAACAAACTAGAACATCGTTGGAGGAAGTGTATAAGCCTAAAAGGAGACTATTTCAAAAAATAAAAAAGGCGTACCCCAAAACGTTAGTAGTTTTTATTTTTGCACGGACTTTTCAAACGCCCCTCGTATATTGTTTTAGTGTTTTAAATGTACAATAAATTTGCGTGTTTTTTTTACTAAAATTTATTCAAGACTTGAATGCCTTATCATTATTATTAAATGTCAATGTCAATATCTGAATAGAGTTAAAAAAAGGCAAAAAGCGGATAGCCAGGATTTGTCTTTTGCAACAGCCTGCGTGCTTTCATATTATTAAAGAAATGATACACATTGTGGGTATAAGTGCCCACTATTAAAATTTAAATCAATATTGATTACACTAGACAAAAAAGTGAGCGCAATTGTGCATCAAGTGATTTGCACGATCGGATGAAACGGTAAAATTATGAAAATGGCAAATTATACTGCAAATCCTAATAATCTACTCAAAAACCAACGAAATTTCGAAAAAATAGTATTCTTTATAAATTTTTTGTCAAATTATTCTCTACAAACAGTGCGAATTTTTAATCTCTGAACAAGCTAATTGCGAGCATGTAAAATTTCGTATGTTCAATTTAAAAAAACCCACTTCAATCGCATTGTCCCTTAACAGTTCGCAACGAACTGTACAGTGAAGCTGTGTGTGTTGCCTATAATAACAACAAACTATTGTGTCAGATTTGACAATTCAAAAGTCGTATTATTTCGTAAATAAGTTTATTTCAAAATAATAATGTATACAAAAAAAAATTAATTAATTTCGTTTCTAATATTTTTAAATAAAAGATGTTTATTGTTGACTGTTTGACAATATTTGTTTTAATGTTTTTGTAATATTTTTTACATTAAAAAAATCATCGATAAAAACAAAAAAAAATACGGTTAAGGTAAAGACCCACTTCCGGTGTGCGCATTTTTTCAAAAAGCCTATTATTTCTTCGGATGGCCAAATAAGACTTGTTTTCAAAGTTTCAAGGTGATTCCTGTATTTGTTTTTGAGACACAGCGCGGGCACAGACATACACGAACTAATTCGAAAACAAAATAATTTAGGTAGATTTTAGGATCAATATTTAGCATAATAATAATAATAAGTTTATTGTACTTAATACATACATACTAAATACAATGGCCATCGACCGGAGACCTTCATCCATGATTTACACAATATAATGGGCTAGAATGTATTATGTAATTGATTCGGAAGTTTTGAACTTCAAAATATGTAAAAAAAAACAGTACCATTTAATAATAATGGTATATAAATATTGGGCTTGAATGATTACATTAATGATCTGCCCTTTCTCTCAAAGCTATGAAATGTTCCAATCAATAATGTTGCATCTGGAAATTTGGAAGAGACGAGGAATTTTCTCGAATTAACACCATTGCGCGGTTTCTATTGGCAAATTTAGTAGCAATTCTAAATTTTGGGATATTGGTGATTGAGTAGGGGGGTGGGGGTGTTTGGGGGAATGTGAAGATGATTGCCCAGATGACGGATACGGGTAGAAGTGCATTTGACAAAAGGAAACTCTCTTAATGTAATATCAGATGACATAGCATTTTGATGTCTTTATATTAATACCTTGGTTTCTATAGGTTATCGAATGGAAATGTTCCGTACATGTGTCTTCTGTAATAAGGGAGACCCCCATAATGAGACTCATTTATTTTCTGATAGATTTCAAATTTTACAAAATTAGGCTATCGTTTAAAATAGTATTGTGTGAGCCACAAAATTTTGTTTCAGAGTTGGCTATGAGATAAATGAGGTATATCGCATATTATTACGTCATGAGACTTAAATTAGATTTAAAAAAATGAACTAATCTCAGACATGACTGCTATGTTTCTCTCTCTCAGGCATGGCCAACTCAGAAACAAAATTCTGCGGTTCACACCTTATTATAAAGAATATAACTCTAGCCCACTAACATTTTCAGCCAATGAGATGCGAGGAAATCTAAATGGACGTAGCAAATCGTTGGGGTACAGTTTCTATTTGCGAAATCAGTGCACCGGTGAAAAGTGCGATGCTAAGAAACACCGCGAGGAATAAAAAGCCGTAGAGGCGTGTGCTGTAAGAAATCGAATTAAAACATTGCAATTTGTAAATTGTAGGCTAGAATAAATATAACTCGTAGTACGATTAATAATAAACCCAAGCAGCACAATCAACTCGTGCTTTTTTCAAGAACAAGTGAGATTCTCTATTTACAATAGTAATATAATAATATCGTGTGAGCCACAAAATTTTGTTTCAGAGTTGGCTGTGAGATAAATGAGGTATGTCGCATATTATTACGTCATAAGACTTAAATTAGATTTAAAAAAAATTAACTAATCTCATGTTTCTCTCTCTCAGGCATGGCCAACTCAGAAACAAAATTATGTGGCTCACACCTTACATTTATCTTGCCATGGATGCATCTATCCATTCCTGTGCTTTCTTCCGATTGTCGTTTGTTCGATCAATTAGTACTTAGAAAATGTGACGAACCTTGAATTAGTTTGCAAGGAGGAAACCATCAACAAATCGCTAATTGGATAATTGCGTGAATGTCATTTACAATGAGGATTTGTTAAAGTAGAAACAGGATAATAATACGAAGTTAGTGATTGAGTACATTGATTTAATGGTTTACTTAATCGAATACAAATGAGTTTGCAATTTCATTCGAATCAGATATTGTTTGATCGTCATATTTCATAATGGCAGGTATACGAGTGGGACATGTTGATGGTAGAGCCACTTTTACAATTTATTGGATCGGATGATACTGACGTCAAAATCAATCACGTTAATAATCTAAGTATAGACCAATAAAAAATACGCTCTTAATTAAGGTAAAAAAACTAAAGTATATACCAAAAAAATCGAAAATTAAAAAATTTAAAATAAATTAAAAATGCAGACCAAAATCTGAAAATTTCAACAGAAGAAAATCAAAAAATTTAACCAAAATAAAGAATATTTAGGGCAAAAACTCTCAAATTTGGAACAAAGAAATGAAAAATACAGGTCAATAATCTAAAATATAGGCCAAAAAATCAAAAATGCAGGTCTAAAAATTAAAAATGCAGAACAAAAAATTGAAAATTCAAGCAAAGGAAGAATCTGCCTTTCTTACCCCCAAAAATTACAATGTAACTCAAAATTCTTCGAATTTCAAACTTTCTTTATGCGAAATAGTACTAAATCGCAGTGACGGCTCATAGAATATTTGAATGGTAGAGCCACTTATTATACAATACATGCGGCAGTAAAATTTCCCACCATGAATAACTTTACGGCTTAAAAATGTCCAGTAAAACTAAATCTCGTTCTTATTTGCTAAACAATAGACTCACAGATTTCCAAGGCTTCTGTCTTCGATTTTTGTCATTTCAGAGGAGGTCCGTCTTCTGACAATTCCAATTCTAATTCTGTGATAATTTCATCCATTTCGTCTCGTATTTTCAACAGCGCGAGCGTTTAAATTGCTACCACAAATCGCGAAACCTGACCAACATGGCAAAAAATGTTTCAGATGAAAGTTATAGTATCCAGAGGGGGGCATATGCTGGTGACCTTGAAAATGACCTTGGCATTAATTTTCAAAGTCAAGCGAAGATCAACATTGATTTTTCAAATGGCTTTCATACGGTTTTATTTGTTTTTAATTTGTACATTGTGTTCTTATTTTTTTTATGAACAATGTATGTACTATGGTATCGACCCGTTAATAAACAAACAAAGAAACAAACTAACAAATAAATATATTTTGTAAGAAACTTTTTTTTCGAGATATTTGGGGTGGCAATTTAAAATGGGACACCCTGTTTAAAAAAATACTTTGAAATAACTCAAAATACATAAGCAGTCTTGAACACTATACAGGACGTCATGATTGTTACTCAGGGTATCCCAGACCACCAAATTTTTACTTTCTCCGTTACGAAGTACAAGAAAGTATTGTGATCGTGATTTTTTTTTCAAAATTTTTTTTACTGAAATATCCGTTTTGGGGTCCGTTGATGCCATGTCAACAATTTCTGGAAAAAAAATTGTGTCTGTGTGTGTGTCTACTGTGTAAGCTGTATCTCAAAAACTATTTGATAATCCGAAGAAATGAAAAGCTTTAGGTAAAATTTCGTACACCGGAAGTAGGCGTTTACCTTGACTTTTTTTGGTTTTTTGCCAATATTTTCTTAAATATGAAAAATATCACAAAAATATTCGAACAAACATTGAAGACAACAAACAAATGCACATCTTTTGCTTGAAAATATTTTTCATAAAATCATTGCTATTCAAGAAAAAAAAAATATTATAATTTTTTTAGTTTTTGGTTAATCATTATGAAACGATAATAGTTACAGCAAATTTGAGTCAATAATAATTGTAGAGAATGCCAAAATAAATAACTTCTATAGAATAAGTTGTTTTCAAAAACTCGTTAGTTTTTGAGTAAACCGAGTTTTTGAATTTGAAGTATAATTTTTCCGTCTTTCATAATTTTGACGTTTTAAACGTTAGTTTCATCCCAGTCTACAATACGTTCGGTGGACATTTAAAATATGAAAATATTTCAATTGAAAATAAACCATAAAAACGTAAATATAAATGGCTATGATACCATCAAGTCGGAGAAAGTAACATGATGGCCACATCACAATTTTTTTTGAGACTTTCATGCAAAAACGTGTATTTTTATTAAAGAAAATCGATCTGTTCGAGGATTTTTTCCAAAAATATTTTATTTCAGTTTTGCTGAATATATTCCATACTTTAAGCGCGCACTGTATACTGAAAACCGATTTCATAACGCTGATAGACCGCATGAAAACATCGCAAATAAATAGAATTACATAATTATTAAAATACAAAACAATTCTACAGAATCCCCATAAATAATATGAGCATTGATAACCACTAATTGTAGTTTATTGTTATAAAAAATTAATTTAATAACCAAAAACAAAACAAAAAATAAAACTGAAATAAATGTCACTCTTACTTTTATTAACGTACAGGTGGATCAAGAACTCTTCTGTATATATGTGCATTAAACAATGAAGATATCATTGACATTTCGCAAATCATGATTAACAATGGCCAATTAATTGTATTTTCAACAATTTTCCAAAGATTAATAAAATTTTCCTTTTTCGAATTTAATAATAATATAACTTCAAGATCATAGAAAAAATAGCATTTACTACTCAAATGAAAAGGTTATTTTCGTTCATGAACATACGCCACTTTTTGAAAATGTAACCTCAAAATGTTTTGCCCATTATTATTTTCAGATTGCATAACACAGTCTCTGGGAGGAAAAAACTCCAAAACTCCAAGAGATTAAAAATTGCAAAAATATTAAAGAAATCACTTCTTAATTGAAATTTATTTATAACGCTGATGTCATAAACACCATCCGTGCAAAAAGTTAATTACAATAATCTCAAGATTAATCTCCGATTAAAATTTAAAATCGATACCACCTCCACGGACCGTTTAATTAAATAGCAATTACGGCATTTTTTAGCAAGTAACGTTAATGGTCACGAAAGCCCGGAGGCGTGCCAATTTTGATAAACGTCATTGAACATTCCAGGCACCCGCCGAAAAATGTCCAAAATTCAGCGTTTGTTTATGTAATTGGTGACCTCACGATAATTAATTCCTAATGGTAGACGCGGATTTATGCAAATCTCTTAAGATACATTAACATACGTTTCCTAAAAGAGTTTCTGGTAAGAACTGTTTCCACAGAAACGTCAAATTTGTGGATGAAAATTTTAATCGACTAATGAAAACTGTTTTATTTTAGATTGGAATAAAATTTTAGTTTTAGTTTAGTTAAATGTTTTTTAACACCACCTAGTCATCCGTAATTCCAACGAGCAAATGGCTGGAGACGTTATTAATCGGAAACAACCAGTTATGTTATTTTATATTGCTTAAGTCATTCGTAGTGTAAAAATTATATTCAAAAGACAACTTTAATAAGAATAAATAATTAAGAATTTTAATCTTTAAAATTTTCTGGGTTTTTGCCAGTTACGGCATTTTTATAGGAACGGTGGACAAAAATTTGAGCAAAAAGTCGTTTTGACTCAAAAACTGAAGTTAAACAATCACAGATTGCGTCGGAAGTTTGATGATTGTAATTTTGACCTAAAAATCATCTCAGACGAAACGCATTTTTGGATGAATAACCAAAATTGCTATTATTGGTGCAAGAACAACCCACAAGTGTTACATAAAATGCCGTTGCAAAATTCTGATAAAAAGTTCCAAACATAATAATCATTTTGCAAAAACATTTAAAAAAAATAAATAATAAAACGAGTTGTTTTTAATGAATATTATTTAATTATTTTTTTGTTCATAATTACGTGCATACCGGAGATCAACAAGCTGGATAATACCGATTACTCATTTCCCGCGGTTGCGATTCTCAAGTTACCAATTTTCCGCGGTGAAATCGAGCCGCTCGGAGAAATCAACAAGATTTGAAATCGGGCAACAACAAAAAAAAAAAATGTTGATGCAAATTAAGAATGTGAGCGTTACACGTCGCGCTCCAAAAAGTCCCTTAATTATTACCAGCGTTACATAACTGGAAACAATGGCCGATTATGAAGAATCAATTAAATTGTTTGCTCACGGGGTTATTATGTAAACAAGAGGTAATTGCTAGAATTTATAACTCCAATAAGGAAATCGCCGACAGATGGGCGCTTAATTGTAAACAAAATATGATTGGGTAATGTTGGGGATTCATTTGTAATTGAAATCTAAAAAGGATGTTTAATAAATTTATAATAATAATTCTTCAAATAAATTAATGTTAAATTATTTGGTGTTATTAATCAAATCCAAGTTAACGTTCAAATGTTATTGTTAAAACTGCGTTATTTATATGTAATTAGAGTCTGTGTGCAGGTGTATAAACTTTTGTAATTTTTTTTTGTTGTATAATATTTCTCGTGGCATTAGGCACAACAACTGGTTTTAATAAAAAAAAATGTTTATTTATTCAAGTCTCTGCAAGACGCTTGTTGTAGTTGATCTACAACATGCGTCTTGCAGAGATTAAATCAACATATTTTTAATTAAACAAGAACTTACGTGAATGCCACGACAAATAATAAACAACAAATAAAAATAGCAACGTAAATACTTGTTTTAATTAAAAACAAATTGTTTATTTATTTTTGGTTTATAAGTATGAAACGATAATAGTTACAGCAAATTTATGTTACTAATAATTGTAGAGAATGCCAAAATGAACAACTTATAAAGAATAAGTTTTTTTCAAAATCTCTTTAGTTTTTGAGTAAACTGAGTTTTTGAATTTGAAGTACATTTTTCCATGTTTCATTATTTTGACGTTTTAAACGTCAGTTTCATTCGAGTTTACACAACGCTCGATGTACATTTAAAATATGATTTCAATTGAAGATAAACCGTTAAAGCCTAAATATAAATGATACCAGCAAGTCAGAGAAAGTAACATTATGGCCACATCACAATTTTTTTTTATTAAAATAAGTACTTAATGCATTTTCTGTTCTCCCAACAAGTGAACGGACAATCCTTTGTTGAAATTCCGTTTTACTCTTGATATGCGACCAATTCTGATTCGATTTGCTGCGATTAACCTCTCTGAAGGTATTTGCATGACATGTTTACACCATCAAATCGGAGAAAGGTACGTAATGGCCAAATCACCATTTCATACTTTCTCCGTACAAATTACGAGAAAACGTTGTGATCGTGATTATTTTGAATTCGAAATATCCGTTTTGAGATTGCTCCAGAGTATCAAGACCATTTTTGGAAAATGTCTGTCGGTGTGTCTGTGTCTGCCTCTCTGTCTATCTATCGGAAGACGCTTCTTAAAAGATACTTTAAACATAAGGTAGAAACGGCAAATCTTCAATCTTCTATTGCCTAATTGCAAGTGGCCTAAACGTGAGGTACGAAACTAAAAATCGTAGAGACTTGAAATGAACTTTGTTTTGGTTTCAAATAAAAAATAAATTATAAGTGTCAAATAATATCCGCCATATTGAACTTTCAGTTCAGATTCCTGATCAGCGACCCCTAAAACCCTCTCTATACCAATCTTGGGCAGAATCTATGTACCTATAAAAAATCGTGTCCACCATATTGGCTCCGCCATATTAAATTTTGTAATTCTAAGTTCAGATTCGTGATCAGCGACACCGAAAAACCCCGAGTCATCAATTTGAAGACAATTACTTTACTTTTTCGACGTTTGTCCGCGTTTTTTCGGTTTGGCCCCACTGTCCCAGGGGGTGGAATGAAAAGTACGCTCGAATTTTTTAACGTTTTCTAATAGACAATTGCCGATCGAGTCGATCCCGATCACTCTTACCCTTCTAGAACCAGCACAACCCCCAGTGCGAAGTTTTAAACGCGCCAGGGGAGAAGGCGCAAATTTTTTTAAGACCTTAAAAAATATTTCAAAGAGACTCTCGGTTTTTTTTTTTTTTAGTTTATCCATTAAATTTTTACCACCCCCTTCGGTCAAAAATGGTTAATTTCTACAAATAAAGGCCGATCGCTTTGATTTTTTCAACAATTACTCTCTTCCCCATCCTGCGCATCTCCACCAAATTTGACCATCGTACGTTGACCGGTTTCTTAGTAATTCGGGTTACCGTGGCAGAACGTAAAAATCACCCTCCGGGGGCAGAGGAAATTTTTTTGGATTTTTTTCTGGCACAGTCCTATGCAGCCCCGAGATCTCTATCGATCCCTCCTGGTGCCGCCTCTCTAACTCTACCCCACCACGCTCCGGAAATAAAAAACCCAAAAAAAGCAAGTGTTAAAACTCGAAAACGCACTAAACGATTTTTTTCTAATTTCTTTTAGGATCCTCTACTCGGCGAGCGGAATATTCCTGCCAATTTTAACAAAAATCGTTAGAGCCGTTTTGGAGCCTCATATATGAAATTTCAGGGGTTTGCCGAAACGCCGCCACTGACTTTATTTTTGCTCTTGAAGGATCCGCCGGTGGCGGTATCTCTTCACAAAGCATCCGCCCACATTATTCATATCAGAACATTTTTTGATTTGGTGCCCCCTTAACGAGATATGACTTTTCAAATAGTGACCAACATTTTTTTCTACAGTTTCCCCTCTCTCTGAGGTTTCTTTCGCGGACGTATTTCTTTCTATTTAAATCCAAGAGCTCAAACTTCTAGGATCAGAAGAGGGTGTAACGTGCTTCAAAATTTTTAAAACACCCCCTTCCCTTCCTGAGCCGTCATTTGGTCTGGTCCCCGGGTTCGTTTTGCTTCCATCGAGGACGTATTTTTTCTATTCAAATCGAAGAGCTGAAACTTTTAAAATAGGTAGGGGGTCGAACGATACTTGACCTGTAATTTTTTTTTTTTTAATTTAAAACACACCTCCGGTACCGGGGCGAATTTTTAAACGAAAAAAACTCAAAAATTAAAAAAAAGACCGAGAGTCTCTTTGATATATTTTTTTAAATCTAAAAGAATTGCCGCCATGCTCGGCCACTAAAAAACTTCTCCTCGGTCGCGTTTTTTGGTGGCCGAGCGGGAGCGTGGCGGCATTTTTTTAGACTTTAAAAAATATATCAAAAAACCCAAAAATAAAAAAAAAAGACCGAGAGTCTCTTTGATATGTTTTTTAAAGCCTAAAAAAATTGCCGCCACGCTCCCGCTCGGCCACCAAAAAACGCGACGGAGGAGAAGTTTTTTGGTGGCCGAGAGTGAGCGTGGCGGCATTTTTTAGACTTTCAAAAATATATCAAAAAACTCAAAATTTAAAAAAAAGACCGAGAGTCTCTTTGATATATTTTTTAAAGCCTAAAAAATTTGCCGCCACGCTCCGCTCGGCCGCCAAAAAACTTCTCTTCCGTCGCGTTTTTTGGTGGCCGAGACTCTCGGCATTTTTTTTTAATTTTTGAGTTTTTCCCCAAAAATTTTACTACCCTCGTCGGTCAAAAATGGTTAATTTCGACAAATGAAGGCCTATCGCTTTGATTTTTTTCAACTGACACCCATTTTCCCCTCCGACGCATCCCCAACAAGTTTCACCGGCGCACGTAGACCGGTTTCAGAGTAATTGAACAAGACGTAAAAATCACCCCCTGGGGGCGGAGGAAAATTTTTTGGATTTTTTTCCAGCACTGTCCGATACACCCTCGAGAGCTCTATCGACCCCCCCCTGACTGCCGCGACTCTGACTACCCCACCACTCCCGTGAAAAAAAACCGAAAAAAATTGAAAAAAACAAGTGTTAAAACTCGGAAACGTACAGTCCCATTTCAATTAAATTCTTCCCAGGTATTCCTCTTGGAAAGCAGAACATTCCTGGCAATTTTAACAAAAATCGTTGAAGCCGTTTTGGAGTCGCGGCCTTATATATGAAATTTAAGGCGTGCGCCAAAACGCCGCCACTGACTTTATTTTTGCAATTGAAGGATCCGTCGGTGGCGGGATCTCTTTACAAAGCATCCGCTTATAATATTTATGTCCAAAAACTTTTTGATTTGTTGTCCCCTTAACGAGATATGATTTTTCAAAAAGCGACCAAATTTTTTTTAAGTTTCCACCCTCTTTTTCTCAAATCAAATATCAAATTTTTTAATAACTATTAAAACAAAATCGAAACATATAAAAAATTCTTACATAAAGTGCATATTTTCTAAAATATTGATCTTCTCCAATTTCAAACTGCCCAAAACGATTTAAAATCATGTTTTATTTTTTTTACCCTCTTCAGTATTGCCGATGAAGATGACCTGTTTATGCAATAAGGCAACTATGAAGAGGTATAGATTGAGCAAATTTGATCGTCCCAATGATCCTCCCTGAGGCCTTCAGGGCCATTTTTCAAAATTATAGAAAAAAAGTGCATATTTTTTAAAATATCGATTTTCTCCAATTTCAACTGCCCAAAACGATTAAAAATAATGTTTTATTTTTTTTACCCTCTTCAGTACTGCCGATGGAGATGACCTGTTTAGGAAATATAGCAACTATGAAAAGGTATAGATTGAGCAAATTTGATCGCCCCAATGATCCTCCCTGAGGCCTTCAGGGACAATTTTCAAAATTATAGAAAAATAGTCGTAAAGATTCCCTGCACATCCTGGATGATTTAGAACCATTTTGTTCTCTTCATTGAAGACAGCTCTATATTTATCCTTTGATTTTTTTCGATTTTTCTAATCGTTTGCGAGCTATGAATTTTTTTATGTGTCAAGGCACCATATTTTTCATTTTTCATCGGAAATTTGGGTAAAAATAGAAAGACATGGATTCGGCTGAAATGTTCATCAAAGATACCTCTTACCGGAAAGGTTGAAAAGTAACAACTATTTTATCTCTAGAGGGCCCCGTTCCGAGGCCCCGGCCTTCAAAGTGAGCGATTCAGGATTATTTTTCGGGAGACTTCATGCCTTCAGTTTTGATTTTGAATAGTCTGTCAAAGCTCCAGTATATCCACAAAGTATTCCCCTATAATATTTATATAGGAACATTTTTTGATTTGTTGCTCCCTTAAGAAGATATGATTTTTTTTAATTTGACCAAAATAATTACACCAATTCTGATGTTATTTTCAAGCACGTATCTTTTGCATTTAAAGCGGAAGAGTTGAAATGATTAAGTCAGTAGAGGGTACGACTTGCTTTCATCAGTAATTTTTTCAAATTTTTTGGAACAATCGAAATCAAAATTTTCGTACGTCAAATTTTGAAACCTCGAAAACGGGACTGTAAAGTGTATACATTGCTCAGATGCTTACCAAATAATTTTCAAATGATCAAAATTAATGAAAGAAAGTAAGCCTTTTACTGTTAACGTCCGAGTGCTTTCTAAACAGCAAATTAAGAAATACATTGATAGTGCGTCACGTTTAACAGATTATGAGAGATTCACAAAGTGAGAATAGCAATGCATGGAGAGTTCTTGCATGTGAATATAACATACAAGCGGAGCACCTGTAACTTTCTTAAATTTTTAAGGGCCCCGCACGGACGAAGGCGCAGCGCAGCGGAGCCGGCGTTTGTCACCAGTTACTTTGGTCAATTTTAATGAGACACGTACGGACGACGGCGCAGCGCAGCGGAGCCGTCGTTTGTCACCAGTTACTTTGATCAATTTTATTAGGCTTCGCACGTCACCGGTTACTTTGCTAATAAGAAATAAAAAAAAATGTTATATAAATCATTCTTTCTTCCTTCAAAAAAGGAGGGCGAGAGGGGTATATCGTATAAGTGGCTCTACCATCAATATATTCGACGAGCCGCCACTGAGTAGTAGTGGCTTATTCGGGCTAATACAAAAAGTTTACACACGTCATTAATATTGATACATACAAAATAATAATAATAATGTATAAAATATGAAGCTTTTGAAACTAAACAAATCAAAATTGTATAAAGACAAGAACGCACTATACCGATAGACTGATACATCTCGGTCTATCTGTAGATGCTAAAATTAAAAATGCACTCTTCTAACAAAAATAATGAATGAAACAGAATATTTAAAAATAATAGTAACATAGTCGAGTTACTGAGCGGAATTTTGCAATTATTTTGTGTGGTTAAAACGGTGAACCTTTCAACCACGTTTCGCAATAAACTAATCAGAATCCCGGACGGATTTTGTAATTTGCTATAAAGGAAACCAAAATTGGATTGGTCATTAATTAAATTTGGGCATAATTATAGTCGTGGCTATTGGCAAACAAATTGCGAGATGATGGGGTACGACCAAAAAAAGTCTTCGGCATTTCAATTAAGGAAACCGTAAATTAATCGTAAACCCGTTTATTTTCAACCTCATTCGTTGTCGATGATCAAAAAAAGGCATTAGACGTCTATAATAAATAGGGAATTATTGTTTGATCAACATGATTTGTTATTTAACTGATTTTTTGGAAATCGTTAATCTGGCTCAACTTTTGGGTCAAATTTAATAAATTAAATTTTGATCCATCGACATAATTTTATTTATTTATTATTTTTTATTAAGCAAAAATCATTATTTACCTAATAAAATGATGTTTCCTTATTAATTCCAATGTTTCGATGAAACCATGTTATCTTTTACCTGAAATAAAATAAAAGTAGTACTTTTTGAAACGCCATATCTTCGAAAACAGCTGAATATCGACATAGGATATGCTACATGAAAAATACTCAAAATTTTACGTAGAATCCATAAATGCAACAAAAAATGGGGGTTCACATTTGAAAATTTTAACTTAGGAGTCATATCTCGATTTTGGGACACCCTGTATATTTGAATTTTATCTCAAAAAATGCACGTTAAAAAATAATAATACACGTGTCCGAGCATTTTTCTGAAAGAAAATGCCCTGAATTTTAATCGAATTTATTTCTTACTTTATGAACACAGTGCTTACTTGGTTTGCTTCACGATTAAATTGATTTATTTTCAACTAGTTATTAAACTGATGTTACAAAAATATTGATTACCACGTAGTAACAGTCACAAGGATACTATTCATTAATTCTATTCATTATTTTATTACGCGAAAATATTTTTTACAAGGTATTGGATTTCGCTAATCGTGTTTGATCATATATTGCTTCAAAACAATAATGTGTTGTCATTCTAAATCAGTTTCTGTTAACGAGCAACTAAAATAAAGGATATCATATTAACATCTACTGAATATTAATCAACAGCATTTGTTTTTAAAGTTTTATTTAGAAAGATGGCATAAAACAGCCGTATGAATAGTTTAGGCTTAAGTACACATTTCTAGCTACTGATTATCAACTAAAGGTAATGCATATTCGATTTTAGTATTGTGATCGTGATTTTTTTTTCAATTTTTTTTTTTTACGGTAATATCCGTTTTGGGGTCCCTAGATGCCATTTCAACAATTTCTGGAAAAATTTTTTTTGTCTGTGTGTGTCTGTGTGTGTGTCTATGTGTGTGTGTGTGTGTGTGTGTGTGAGTGTGTGTGTGTGTGTGTGTGTGTGTGTGTGTCTGTGTGTGTGTCTGTGCGCGCTGTATCTCAAAAACTAATAGAGCAATTGATTTTAAACTTTGAACATCCGTCTTATTTGATAATCTGAAGAACTGAAAAGCTTTTGGTAAAATTTCGTATACCGGAAGTGGGCGTTTACCTCAACTGTTTTTTGTTTTTTACCAATATTTTCTTAAATATAAAAAATATCACAAAAACATTTAAACAAACTTGGAAGACAACAAAGAAATGAACATCTTTTGCTTAAAAACATTTTTCATAAAATAATTTTTATTCGAGAAAAAAATTTATTATTATTTTTTTAATTCCTGGCTTATAATTACGAAACGATAATAGTTACAGTAAATTCATGTTAATAATAATTGTAGAGAATACCAAAATGAACAATTTATAAAGAATAAGTTTTTTTCGAAATCCCTGCGGTTTTTAAGTAAACTGAGTTTTTGAATTTGAAGTATAATTTTTCCATCTTTCATGATTTTGACGTTTTAAACGTCAGTTTCATCCGAGTCTAGTGCATTTAAAATATGATTTAAATCGAAAATAAACCATGAAAGCGTAAATATAAATGCTACTATCAAGTCGGAGAAAGTAACATAATGGCCACATCACCATTTTTTCCATTTTATTTAACTAATAATGGGGCAACATGGCATTTGAAGCCCACGGGGGCGGCTCAAAAAAGTTCGGCACATGTTACCATTATTTTAACATGTTACCACGTCGAAACTCAAGTCTTGATAATCTGTAGAAATTTATTGCGCTGTAGGTATCATATTTTTTACACTTAATTTCTGTAGTCAATACTTGAAGAATTTTTTAATACGGTGAAATTATTGATTACGAGTTGGTCGCAATCATCTTCATAATTATACAAGCTGGTTGGTAATATCTGAGCATAGTAAATTTTCATTGTACATCATGTTCATGCAAATTCCAACTTCCCACTTCTATGGCAAAGAAAGGCAATGATTATATTAAAGAAGAAAGTATTCTTCCACATTTATTCTAACTTTACAATTATTAAAAATCTATAAATGAACATTAAGTATTGTTCCCCCATCAGAACACCTACAGACCGGTTTCGACCTTTCAGGTCTCATCAGTGTAGTCAGTTGCTGATGGGGAAACGGAGATTACTATTGAAATATACGTATTCCAAACACCGTTAAAGGTAGAAACGCCAAAGTGGCGGAATCTATTGCCTGAATGCTGTACTATACTGTCAGTACAGCATTCAGGCAATTGATTCCGCCCCTTTGGCGTTTCTATCTATAGATGGGTTGTTAAATGTTTTAATGGAATTATAATTATGAATGTATTTTAATTAAATTTGGAAAGTTTCGAGGCGATGGTAACTGTTTTTATATGTTTTAATACATCACAAAGTGGGCAACTTCAACATGACTATAAGCAGTGTTTCCGGGTGACCAATCAAAAATTTAGTGCGGGGCGTTTGGAAAAGTTTATTGAATTATGCAACCAAATACTTTTTGAGTAAATTTCCAAAGTTTCGAGATAGTGGTGATTGTTTTTATATTTTTTAAACCATCGGACAATTCAGGTGTGTTCAAGTGTGATTATTTCAAAGTCTACTGAAATGCTGTGGTGATATTTTGATTGTATCATAAAGCAGAATATATTTTGAGTAAATTTGAATAAAGGTATAAACGCCAAAGTGGCGGAATCTATTGCCTAAATGCTGTACTGAACCAAATCCGGGCGGCTTTAACACCGACAAGATATGGACATTGCCAGCGGCGGCAAATATAACAATATTAATGTGAACATTAAATATTGTTCCCCAATCAGAACACCTACACCCCTATTTCAGGTCACTTTGGCGTTTCTACATTTAACAGTGTTTGGAATACTTATATTCCAATAGTAATCTCCGTTTCCCCATCAGCAACTAACTACACTGATGAGACCTGTAAGGTCGAAACCGGTCTGTTGGTGTTCTGATGGGGGAACAATATTTAATGTTTAAATTTGAATAGGTTGCAAAACTATTAGACCATGAGTAGTTTCAGCGTGACTGCAAGCTGTTTCATTAAGTGATAAGTGATAAAGTTATTCAGGAAATCACAAATGTTATTTATATGATATAAACAAATTGCAGAAAAAATGTTTGTTAATGAATGAATGAATTAAACGTTTGGCAAAAGCAATCAGAATTATCATTTATAATTAGTGAATTCTGAGATTAGTAGAAAGAGGAAATGAAAGGGTGCCGACGAGGTATCACGGATGACATTTGGTGAGGCCGAACGTTGTCGCCTTCCGGTAGTAGGCGCCTTTGGGGCCCGACATATTTATAAGGACGTTCACTTCAGTATCAGATAACTTTCAATTTTTTTTACCGATCGTTAAATTACACGCAATACATCATATGGTAAAAACAGCAATTGCGAAAACGGAAACTTGAGTCTATCCCCAATTTTTGGTAGGAGAAGCGAGTGTGGCAAATTTTCAATAATCAAATCAGCTCTAAAATTTCTAAATTCATACAAAATAATGTGTATTTGATGTACTGTAAAATGTCATATCTAAGGTGGAAATAATAATAATAATAATAATAAGTAAATGTATTTCCCATTTAAATTCATAATTTAAAATAATAGTATACATGTTGTGCAACTTAAAAATACCATATTATTTATGTGAAATGGAATTACAACACTTGAAACCAGAATTTGAAGTATTAAAACTTGCATCGAGCAGATGGAGAAATTCGAAAACAATTATAATCCGTCGAATCAGCTTCAAGATGTCTAAATTTACTTAAAAATAATGAATATTTTATATGAACAATCTAAGCTGAAAATAGAAATACAACACTCTAAACTAGAATTTGAAATATTCAAACTTACATCGAGCGGATAGAAAAATTCTAAAACAATTATAATTCGTCGAAACAGCTTCAAAATTTCCAAATTTACTTACAAATAACGCATGTTTTATACACTATAAAATATGCGATAAATCTAAGCTGAAATTGAATTGCAATACTCGAAGTATGAATTTGAGACATTAAAGCTTGCATCGAGCAGATACAAAAATTCTAAAACAATTGTCATTCATCAAATCAGCTTCAAAATTTCTAAAATTTATCCAAAAGCAATGCATAATTAAAATACTGTTAAATATATGACATATCTAAGCTGGAAATAGAATTACAACCCTCGAAACCTAAATGTGAGACATTAAAACATGCATCGAGTAGATAGAAACATTTTAAAACAATTGTCATTCGTCGAATCAGCTTCAAAATTTCTAAAATTCATCTTGAGTTAATAAATGTTTATCAACTGTAAAACATATGACATATTCAAGCTGGAAATGGAATTTAAAGACTCGAAAATAATCATTTTTTTTAATGATATTTAAATTCTACAGAGATGAGAAATATTATTTCTCCACGACTACTACAGAATCTAACTATTCTGAAATCAATTTTGATAGTTAAATGTACACATTCTGTCTTGCATTGGAATGAATATGCGGTTATGTGTTTTTCCTGCATTTCATTCTATAACTAGTTACAGAATAAATATTCTAACATCGTTTTAAATAAAAACTTATTTTAATCTGTTTGTGCAACAGTCCCATAATTTATCTTTACTTATAACCTGACTTATGTAAACTTTTTTGTATTCGCATGAATAAAGTATTATTATTATTATATCATTATTGGCAGTTGTTTTAATTCCACCAACGAAATATTTTTTTTTGTAAATCTGTGTATTTAAAAAGTGCAGATTAATTCAAGATGAATAATTCAAGTGCATCCGATGAAAAAATCCAAAACATCCCGCTGGTCGCCGAGAAAGTATAGTCTAAGACTCTGTTAGAATGGAAATTTTGATACTCGTGGTTCCTTGCAATGAATCTGGATAATTTGGAAATATTTTATAAAAACTTTATTCACACTACTTGCTTGACTCATGAAATCGATAGAGCGCGAAGGAAGTTAGAATAAAGTTTACAATGATAAATAATATTGTAAACAACGTTTAAAAAAATTCGCAAAGCTCCGTTAAGAGTATCGTACAAGTGTATAGCCAATTTTCGCAATTTTCACAAGTGCTGCTGTCTTCTCTAAAATTACCATTTTTTGGTTATTAAGGATTTGAGCCCTAGTTTTTTCCGAAGATTTCATATCTGTTAACGATTGCAAAATATTTTTTGATGATTCCAAGATTCCACAAGAACTGGCTTCCATAAAAACTGATTTTAATGTAATTATTGATACTTTAAAAAATTAGAAGAACAAGGCATATCTCTAAATAAATCTATAGATCTTGTGAATGATTTTAGCGGTTCATTTAATGAAGTGGCTGGTGCGCCTGGCAATTATATTAATGAAAAACGTAGAGTGTTATTGAAAAATGAAGATTTTCAGCTACTTAAAATATCGCCAAATATTTTGAAAGAAGAATTTGAAGCACCGCGGCCGTGTGGGTTCGATTCCCATCCCGGGAGGAAGATTTTTCGGAGATCGAGAAGTATTCGCTCGGGTTCGTGATTGTTGTATATGTCTTATATTATTAATTTGTTCATTTATTCCCATTATTCATACAAAATAAAAATACAAAAATAATAACCGTGTGTGACTGAAAATCTACCTCTTGAATAATAACTTCCGTTGCGACCATTTCATTTTGTCTACTCAAAGCCGTTGATGTGGAACGAAGTTTTTCTTCATACACAAACATCTTAAGCGTAGGAGGCGATTCTTTCGAAAATTTGGGAAAATATTTAATAATCAATATTTTTAATGTAAAAGTTGAATAACAAATTTTCAAAAATTATTTTTACATATGTCAATATAAATACTTTATTTTTCATGCTAAAACGGATTTTATATACTCGGTGGAAACTTTAACTGGAACAAATTCGGTATTTATAAAATGAGAAGTTTCAGAAAAAAATTCTCAGACAGGTCGATTTTTGCTTTGTATGCCGCACTTTTTAGCGTCTTCAAATATAGTCTTTCACGTATGACGCCATAGAATTTTTTTTTAATGAAAACCATTTTTTTTTTTTACTAAATTTGTAGCCCTTTTTATTCTCTTTACGACTGTGTGCAAATTTTTGATTTGTTTTTTTTTATTTCAGAAATTGATTTTTTTTTAAACAAACTTATTTAATGTATCAAATGTTAAAAATGAGCACCGTTCCTCTCCTTGCAAAAAGCCAATCGGTGATAAAACCCATGTCTCATTTCATGCCGGATACGTTACTTGAAATCTTCAATATATTTTCAATTTCTGAAATAAAAAAACAAAAAAACAAAATATTTCTACACGGTCATAAATAGAATAAAAAGGGCATCAATAACATCCATATACAAAAAAAGACAAAACCAATGCAGCAATTATACATTACATGATGAAGATATATGAACAAATAATAAATAATAGAGTAAAACCAATTCTGGCCCCATATTTCTCAGTACCATAAAGTGGATGCATATCAGGACTACTTCTTCTAATTCAAGCAAATAATAGAAAAAAGTCAGCAATAGGACAAAAGCATATACGGGGCTTTCAAAGACACCGAGAAAAAAAAATTGGCACAGTGCCCATAAAGAAAGTTAGGAGAGGACTAGAAGAAAAAGGAGTATATTTTTTTTTAGGGATCATGATTGAGAGAAATTCGGGTTAGGGAATCGAGGATGATGGGGACTTGGCTTAGCCAACTAGGACATTCAGCCACAACCAATTTATAGTAATACTATTCATATTTAAATGAAATGGGGACAAACACTAGACACCCAGGGACCCGTACGGCCATTTTTCGAGTTGAAAAAGTGACCGTTTCTCGAAAACGGCTGAATAATGCGCCCTATTACTTGCACCTGTTACACTCCTGGTTATGACCTACACGTGTGCTAAAGATGGATGAAATCGGTGAGTCACACATCTGATCCTCCGCTTGTAAGATTAATGCTACCCAATTCAAGTGCGATATAAATTAATTGTGAATAGTTTGTATGTATTAAGATTTGATTTTTTGTAAGCACTTTGAATGAAACCAATAAATACAAATAATACTTGGATTCCCTTTCTTTGACTTGTGTAAAACTTTCTGTAGTTACAGGCATTAAAAAATATTATTATTATTATTGTCACCGTTGATCCGAGATGCCGTGTGAAAGCAATCTCGGAATAAAATCCGCACTGAACAAAGACATTGCTCTCTCGCTGTTTCTTTCGTGCTGTTCGTTTCGCAAACCAATTGGTAAATACAATAAATTACAAAATTTTCGCGTGAGCTGTGTGTCGCCGTGATATACATTATTAAACCAAAGTAGAAAAAAATACTTTTTTCTTCTCTTTGGAAGTCTATTAATTCAAATCTGCTTGAACCGATTAGCTTAAATCGCCTTAAATGCGTAAAACTCTTCGTCGACAAATAATGCAATCAAACGGTCGAGGAAAAGATAATTGGCAATAATGACTATTTAGATAAGATAAATATGATTTGGTTTCAAGTAATAAACCTAATTTATCAATGAGGCATTATTAGATGTTAATTAGCGTTGATTTTGTAGATTGCTTTGTGCCCATTTGTAAACACAAACAAAAGTTTAAAAATCAAAACCAAGCTTGGTAAATATTAGAAAATTCCAAATCAAATTCATCAACGAAACTGAGAAATGTTCTTTCGGATTAACGAATCTATTATATAATTAAAATCAGGGGCGGCTCGTTATGTAGAGCCAAGGAGACATGGCACTGCCTCTAATTTCAAACGAAACAATTTTTTCTTTATTAATTCTAAAAATACTGATTTGTCATTTTAAATGTTAAAACGATGCCTGCGAAAGTTTCACGAGACGAGAAAAATGGCAATACATTTATTTGAGAATATATCTCTTGGACAATTTAGCAGATTTGAAAAATTCTTCCAGAATTGTGTTTGGTGTTGTTATCTTGAAAACCAGTGAGTTTTTTTTGGGGATTTTTAAGATTAGTGTATTTTGAGTAAATTTGGAAAATTTCAAGTGTGTTGCAGTTGTTTTTATAATTTTTTTTCACTCGTGCAAATTTTGAATCGCTGTTCTCGGTCGGTTATCTTGAAAACCTGTGATGGAGTTTTTTGACTTTTTAGAAATTTATTAAGATTATTGTATTTTAAGTAAATTTAGAAAGTTTTGAGTATTTTACAGCTGTTTTTATATTTTTTCACGTCAACAAAAAATGATTATAATTTTTCATAAATTTACACGAAAAATCGCAAAAGCAATCGAAGGAATGTATTTGAATCTCCTACGCAATCACTCTTGAATTAATATTGAGTGATTTTGTAAAGTATCAAGTGGATGGCAATTGTTTTTATGTTTCTTTCGAGTCGATGAATTTATTGCAATTTTTTTCTAAATTTTATCTGCGTTCACATTGAAATGTTCTAAAATTTAGAAACAATGCATTTCTAATTTTTACGGAAATGTAGAATCACATGTGTTGTCGGTTGTTTTGGAAAGTTTCAAGTCGATGGCAATTGTTTTTATATTTTTTTCGCGTCGACGAATTTACTGAATTTTTTTCTAAATTTTATCTGCGTTTACATTGAAATGTTCTAAAATTTAGAAACAATGCATTTCTAATTTTTACGGAAATGTAGAATCACATGTGTTGTCAGTTATTTTGGAAAGTTTCAAGTCGATGGCAATTGTTTTTATATTTTTTTCGCGTCGACGAATTTACTGAATTTTTTTCTGAATTTTATCTGCGTTCACACTGAAATGCTCTAAAATTTAGAAACAATGCATTTCTAATTTTTACGGAAATGTAGAATCACATGTGTTGTCGGTTGTTTTGGAAAGTTTCAAGTCGATGGCAATTGCTTTTATATTTTTTTTTGCGTCGACGAATTTACTGCAATTTTTTTCTAAATTTTATCTGCGTTCACACTGAAATGCTCTAAAATTTAGAAACAACGCATTTCTAATTTTTACGGAAATGTAAAATCACATGTGTTGTCGGTTGTTTTGGAAAGTTTCAAGTCGATGGCAAATGTTTTTATGTTTTTTTCGAGTCGATGAATTTATTGCAATTTTTTTCTAAATTTTATCTGCGTTCACATTGAAATGTTCTAAAATTTAGAAACAATGCATTTCTAATTTTTACGGAAATGTAGAATCACATGTGTTGTCAGTTATTTTGGAAAGTTTTAAGTCGATGGCAATTGTTTTTATATTTTTTTCGCGTCGACGAATTTACTGAATTTTTTTCTAAATTTTATCTGCGTTCACATTGAAATGTTCTAAAATTTAGAAACAATGCATTTCTAATTTTTACGGAAATGTAGAATCACATGTGTTGTCAGTTATTTTGGAAAGTTTCAAGTCGATGGCAATTGTTTTTATATTTTTTTCGCGTCGACGAATTTACTGAATTTTTTTCTAAATTTTATCTGCGTTTACATTGAAATATTCTAAAATTTAGAAACAATGCATTTCTAATTTTTACGGAAATGTAGAATCACATGTGTTGTCGGTTGTTTTGGAAAGTTTCAAGTCGATGGCAATTGTTTTTATATTTTTTTCGCGTCGACGAATTTACTGCAATTTTTTTCTAAATTTTATCTGCGTTCACATTGAAATATTCTAAAATTTAGAAACAATGCATTTCTAATTTTTACGGAAATTTAGAATTACATATGTTGTCAATTGTTTTCGAAAGTTTCAAGTCGATGGCAATTGTTCTTATATTTTTTTCGCGCCAAAAAAAAAGATTATAATTTTTCATAAATTTACACGAAAAATCGCCAAAGCAATCAACGGAATGTATTTGAATTTTCTACCAAATCACTCTTAATTAATATTGAGTTATTTTAAGAAGTTTCAAGTCGATAGCAATTGTTTTTATATTTTTTCCAGTCAATAAAGTACTCGCCGGATAAAAGTAAATAGGACCAACAATTTAATTCGTCTTTAATTGCTTTTTTGTTGTTTAAGGATAACTCTTGAACGGATGACCTAATATGGCAAATTCTTCCATCGAATAGACGAAGATAAGACCCAACACATGTAATTTATAGTGCAATTCATGAACGCGAGGATAGATTTCGAAAATTCTTTCAGCAAATTGGTGCTCGTTGGACAGATAAGATCAGAAAATATTTTATTATTATTGAGGATAACTCTTAAACGAAAAGTGTTAGTAAAGTATTGTTCTTATATAATAGACGTAGGTTAAAAAAATCAAATTGTTAAATTATTTTTTTTAACTTTTGAACTTATGATCGGATTTCTAAGACTCTTTCAAAGTCTTTCATTCATCCGAAAGATATATTTTTGATTTACAGAAGATAACGGGTGACCAAAGTCAAATTCTTCCAGAAAAGTCCATCGAATAGATACAGATAACACTAAACATTTCTTTCTAGTGACTTGTTTCAATAAGTTATTTGTTTGTTAGCCTTTGTAAGACTTCATTTTTATAGAATTACGAACTGCTTGAATATTTATATATGAAGGCTACTTTACTCTTTATTTAATTTACTGAATAATTTTGCAACAATAATCGTTTTTTTTTCCAAAAAGTATAATATATGCTAAGTGGCTCTACCATTAAAATGTTCCACGAGCCGCCACTGATTAAAACTATCATCAAAAATGCTATAAAAGTACTATTTTCTCTGTTTCAGCACTTTTAAACATAACCAGATGCTGTAGAATGTCATCTAGATTAACTAATCTATTACATAATTAAAACTAAACCTAGACAATTTTTTTTTGCTTCAGCACTTTAAAACATAATGCTGTAGAATTTTTCCATACATTCACTTATCCATTCCACCCACTCAACAGAAACTGCTTTTAAATTATAGATCGCACGACCATATTCTCGTGAATAGTTTATCTCATTTCAATTGTCGTTCTCATGCAATTACAAATAAATGTTTCAAAATGCACAGAACAATGGTGAGTATTATTTAGATGCGACTTTAACGACACCGTTATTTATACAGAATGTGTTGCTCAGCTTGATAAAACGAAAAATAAATCAATGGACAGTTATGATACATTCAATTTGTGCAATTGTGTTTGTGTTATCATCATGTTTAATGAACTAGAACTGATAAGAAAGAATTCCAAACGAATGCAAATGGTTTAGAAAATGAATATGATAAAATACGCTTGGTTGTTTTACAAATATTTTAAGAATTAATTTAGTTATTACAATTCAGGTATGTTTTTGTCCCACGAGCATTTTAGGGCCGAAACGTGTGGGGATTATAAGAACTAAATAAATTCTTAAAATATTTTATGTTTTATAATAATTTTTACTTTCTCCGTTACGAAGTACGAGAAAGTATTGTGATCGTGATTTTTTTTCAATTTTTTTTGCGGATATGTCCGTTTTGGGGTCCCTAGATGCCATTTCAACAATTTCTGTAAAAAAAAATGTTGTGCCTGTGAATGTGTATCTCAAAAATTAATAGAGCAATTGATATGAAACTTTGAACATACGTCTTATTTGATAATCCGTAGAACTAAATAGCTTTTGGTAAAATTTTGTACACCGGAAGTGGGTGTTTACCTTAACTGTTTTTTGTTTTTTGCCAATATTTTCTTAAATATGAAAAATATCATAAAAACATTTAAACAAACATCGAAGACAACAAAGAAATGAATATCTTTGGCTTGAAAATATTTTTCATAAAATCATTGCTATTCGAGAAAAAAATTTATTATAATTTTTTTAATTTTTGGTTTATAATTATGAAACGATAACATTTACAGCAAATTTATGTGAATAATAATTGTAGAGAATGCCAAAATAAAAAACTTCTAAAGAATAAGTTTTTTTCGAAATCTCGTTAGTTTTTGAGTAAACCGAGTTTTTGAATTTGAAGTATAATTTTTCCATCTTTCATAATTTTGACGTTTTATACGTCAGTTTCATTCGAGTTTACGCAACGCTCGATGTACATTTAAAATATGATTTCAATTGGAAATAAACCCACGAAAAAGTAAATATAAAGTCGGAGAAAGTAACATGATGGCCACATCACCATTTTTTAATTCTGACTTCCATAATTTCTAGCAAAAATCAAGTATTCTATTCTATTCTATTAATTTCAGGCATGTTGTGATCACACGACCATTTTCAGCACACCGAAACGTGTCAGGATTGTAAGAACTAAATAAATTCTTTTAATATTTTATCTTTTATCATTTTTTTAATTCTGACTTGTCCCAAAATTTTCCATAATCTCCAGCACCAATAACGTATTCCATTCTATTCTAATCTATTAATTTTCTAAACCATTTGAAATTGTTTCTGTACCTTATCAGCATTATATATAGCGCAGTTAGTAGCTACTACTAGTGTTTTAACATGTTAAGACACTAGTTAGAAACATGTTCGTACCTACTATTAATGTTTAACACGTTAAGACACTAGTTAGAACATGTTAGTACCTACAACTACACTTTACATTAGGCTATATGGTATTATATTAATATTCAAAATGTCTTACCAAGTACACAACTTAAAATCAGTTAAGCGATTAGTTCAGAAAATTAAAAATCACCATCATGACACCGTTGTTTAAACCACAACCACATTTATGTTTAGACTTAATAGTTGTAGAAAATGACTCACTTACGTGGGAATGTGAAAATCCATTACAAAAAATGTAAACGCTAGGTGGAAAAGAAGAAAAAAAACTGTCCCCTGGTTAGGATAGGAAAGTTTTGGTCTAGATGCGTTCGGTTCTAGATTGCGGAGGTACGTTCACTTTGGTGCGCGGTCACTCGCGATGGTCGTTTGGTGGTGTGGTGAGTCTACGGAGGCGAGCAGCTGACTGCCCAACGCGCGGCTGCCGCTCACCGGTTATAAGAAACTAAGCACTTTTCAAAACGTCCGCAATTTAGAGAATGAAAGTGCCCGCAGACGGTTTCCGCGAACTGCTACTACACCAAGTTTTTTTTTTAAGTATTCTACGTCTTCTCGGTTGTGGTGTGGTATGTTAATACTCGTTGATATAACTGGTTGGTTTAAGTAAACGTAATTTTCATTACTTATATTTGATACAATGGAAAATTTTCTAGTCTGCACATGATACTGATCTGGTGCATCCATTCCGCCAAAACAATTTTCATCTAGTGAGCGTAGTGATGATTTGGAATCTAAATTTGTTAACCTTAAGTCAACCTCAGCTATATTTGCAGAACTTAATGACTGAAGATTTCCAAAAATCTCTCTAACCTTTTGGGATCTGCTGCAGTTCTTAACCTTTCCAAAATTGTATCATATTAATGTAAATATCATTTTTATTTGCCGATGTCATTTTAAATTAACTAAATATAACAAAAATTAAAAAAAATATTAAAAAAAAAAGTTTACATTTCTCTTAATTTGAAAAAGGTTTTTGAGGATTATTAAATTGGTGGCAAAAATACCTTTGAGATTTGCAGATGGTTGGGAATATACAAGTAGCATTAAGATCATCACGTACTATAACGAAGAAAAGCGCGGCGTGAAGCGTCCGATTTAGATTGAATCTATTTTTTTTAATTTTTGAAAAAAATTTAAAAATGAAAAATATTGTAATTTTTGTGTATAATTATGAAATGCTAATAGTTACATCCAAAATAAACATTAATTCATAATATTATTCAGCAAATACTAGATACATATATGTAATATAAACAATGAATGATTAAAACCCGTACATTAATCAACGTTAATCAACAAATATTTTTACTTCAAATTAGAATTCTCGATAGGTAGTAATACATTTTTATGTTAGATGACTTTGACCCATGATTATGACTAAATTTGACGGTGTAACATTAATAATACATTTATCATGTTTTCCTCAAAACTATGACTATAACTCAATTTGACATTTTAGTAATAATAAATTTACTTTATTTTCTTACAGACTACGACTGTAATTAAATTTGACCGTGTACAGTAGTAATACATTTTTTTATGTTTTCCTCAAGACAATGACTTTGACCCATGATTATGAGTAAATTTGACGGTGTAACATTAATAATACATTTATCATGTTTCCCTCAAAACTATGACTATGACTCAATTAGACATTTTAGTAATAATAAATTTACTTTATTTTCTTACAGACTACGACTATAATTAAATTTGACCGTGTAGAGTTGTAATACATTTTTTTATGTTTTCCTCAAGACAATGACTTTGACCTTTGATTATGACTTAATTTGACGGTGTCACATTAATAATACATTTATCATTTTTTCGTGAAGACTATGACTATGACTCAATTTGACGTTTTAGTAATAATAAATTTCCTTTATTTTCTTACAGATTACGACTATAACTAAATTTGACCGTGTACAGTAGTAATACATTTTTTTATGTTTTCCTCAAGACAATGACTTTGACCCATGATTATGAGTAAATTTGACGGTGTAACATTAATAATACATTTATCATGTTTCCCTCAAAACTATGACTATGACTCAATTAGACATTTTAGTAATAATAAATTTACTTTATTTTCTTACAGACTACGACTATAATTAAATTTGACCGTGTAGAGTTGTAATACATTTTTTTTATGTTTTCCTCAAGACAATGACTTTGACCTTTGATTATGACCTTATTTGACGGTGTCACATTAATAATACATTTATCATTTTTTCGTGAAGACTATGACTATGACTCAATTTGACATTTTAGTAATAATAAATTTCCTTTATTTTCTTACAGATTACGACTATAACTAAATTTGACCGTGTACAGTAGTAATACATTTTTTTATGTTTTCCGCAAGACAATGACTTTGACCTATGATTATGACTAAATTTGACAGTGTCACGTTAATAATACATTTATCATGTTTTCCTCAAAACTATGACTATGACTCAATTAGACATTTTAGTAATAATAAATTTACTTTATTTTCTTACAGACTACGACTGTAATTAAATTTGACCGTGTACAGTAGTAATACATTTTTTTATGTTTTCGTCAAGACAATGACTTTGACCCATGATTATGAGTAAATTTGACGGTGTAACATTAATAATACATTTATCATGTTTCCCTCAAAACTATGACTATGACTCAATTAGACATTTTAGTAATAATAAATTTACTTTATTTTCTTACAGACTACGACTATAATTAAATTTGACCGTGTACAGTTGTAATATATTTTTTTTATGTTTTCCTCAAGACAATGACTTTGACCTTTGATTATGACTTAATTTGACGGTGTCACATTAATAATACATTTATCATTTTTTCGTGAAGACTATGACTATGACTCAATTTGACATTTTAGTAATAATAAATTTCCTTTATTTTCTTACAGATTACGACTATAACTAAATTTGACTGTATACAGTAGTAATACATTTTTTTTATATTTTTCTCAAGACAATGACTGCCTAAATTTGACATTTTTAGTGATAATATTTTTTTTTATATTTTAACAGACATTTGACATTTTACAACAATAATACACTTTTCATGTTTTCCTCCTTAAGACTGTGACTATGACTAAATTTGACATTTTACAATCTCCCAAAGTACTTTAAAAGACTTCGATAATGACTTAACTTTAAATTTGAGGGTGATAATAAATATTTTATATTCTTCTAAAGACTAACCGAATTTTTAATTTGTTGAAATTTTTACAAAAACAATATTTCCCCCGTATAAAATATAAAAAATAAAAATTGTTACATATGTCAAAATTACAATACCTACCCTCGGTAGTAGTTGTAGATTTTGATTAGTAGATTGAAAGGATATACCACGCAGATCCCGTGCTGGTGGATGGCTATGGGAGTCCGCAAGGGATCAGAGAAGAGAAGGGTCTAATATATAGCCGTCCCAAAATATCGTGACATATTGTTCTGTGAAGATCTTAAATTTCAAGAGACGGGACACCGGAAACTCATAATTAATGTAAATATAGACATATAATCGGCCGCAAATTGATGCGGCCACGTATAGATTTGTTTACCCCCAAGTCACGACATTTTGGGACGGCTCTATCTTGTTTTGGGATTATTAACATCTAACTAAAGAATAAGCACTGGTAAGATTCTGATTCAACATTCATTAAGAGTCTGTTAAGAAAGGAATTTAACCAATGTTTTCTTGTGCCTCCCTGGGTACGTTACTTCTTGCTAAAGTATGGGACAGAGAAAATTAAAAATAGATGGTGTTAAATTATTACTCGAATTAGACTTCGACCCTATTTTGCCCAACACGTATAAAATTACAATTGTTATGAGTTTCACAACCATTCAAAAAAATTTCAACTGTAATATTTTTGAAAGTGCAAAATTATGCATTCACCTAGATGTTCTTAATTTCCTAGAAAACCCCTTAGTGGATTATTTTCAAATTGTAAAAGCACACTCTGTAGTCTTCTAGTAATAAAGCCCGTATATTATCCTAAAATAGTTTAAGGTAATTTTTCCGAAATTTCAACTCAAACATTTTTGAAAGTGAAAAATATGCATTTGGCTAGATTTTCTTAATTTCCAAGAAAGTCCCTAGGTGGATTCTCTTTAAACTTTAAAAGCACACTCTGTATATTTTAAGAAATAAAACAAGTGAATAATCAAAAAAATAATTTTAGCTAGTTTTTCCGAGATTTCAACTTAAACATTTTTGAAAATGCAAAATCATGCCGTCGCCTAGATTTTCTTCTTAGTATTTTAGAAAACACCTTAGTGGAATATCCTTAAATTTTACAAGCACATTCTATGGATTCGTAGTAATAAAACAAGTAAATAATCAAAAAATAATTTGACCAAGTTTTTCCGAAATTTCAACTTAAACATTTTTGAAAGTGCAAAATTATGCATTTGGCTAGTTTTTCTTGATTTCCAAGAAAGTCCAAGATAATCTTTAAACTTTAATAGCAGACTCTGTAGACTTCCAGTAATAAAATAAGTAAATAAGGAAACAAATCATTTGGGCTAGTTTTACCGAAATTTTAACTCAAACATTTTTCAAAGTAAAAAATATGCATTTGGCTAGATTTTCTTAATTTCCAAAACAATCCCTAAGAGAATGATCTTTAAATTTGAAAAGCACACTATATACTTCTAGAAATAAAACAAGTAAATAATCAAAAAATTATTTGGGCTAGTTTTTACGAAATTTTGACTCAAACATTTTTGAAAATGCAAAATCATGCCTTCGCCTAGATTTTCTTAGTATTTTAGAAAACACCTTAGTGGAATATCTTTAAATTTTACAAGCATATTCTATAGATTCGTAGTAATAAAACAAGTATATAATAAAAAAATAATGTGAGCTAGTTTTTCCGAAATTTCAACTCAAACATTTTTGAAAGTGAAAAATATGCATTTGGCTAGATTTTCTTAATTTTCAAGAAAGTCCCTTAGTGGATTATCTTGATACTTTAAAAGCATACTCTGTATATTTCAAGAAATAAAACAAGTAAATAATCAAAAAATAATTTTGCCTAGTTTTTCCGAAATTTCAACTTAAACATTTTTGAAAATGCAAAATCATGCCTTCGCCTAGATTTTCTCAGTATTTTAGAAAACACCTTAGTGGAATATCCTTAAATTTTACAAGCACATTCTATGGATTCGTAGTAATAAAACAAGTAAATAATCAAAAAATAATTTTGCCTAGTTTTTCCGAAATTTCAACTTAAACATTTTTGAAAATGCAAAATCATGCCGTCGCCTAGATTTTCTTCTTAGTATTTTAGAAAACACCTTAGTGGAATATCCTTAAATTTTACAAGCACATTCTATGGATTCGTAGCAATAAAACAAGTAAATAATCAAAAAATAATTTTGCCTAGTTTTTCCGAAATTTCAACTTAAACATTTTTGAAAATGCAAAATTATGCATTCGCCTAGATTTTTTTAGTATTTTAGAAAACACCTTAGTGGAATATCTTTAAATTTTACAAGCACATTCTATAGATTCGTAGTAATAAAACAAGTAAATAATCAAAAAATAATTTGGGCTAGTTTTTCCGAAATTTCAACTCAAACATTTTTGAAAGTGCAAAATTATACATTTTGCTAGATTTCCCTTAATTTACAGGAAAGTCCCTGAGTGGATTATCTTCAAACTTTAAAAGTACACTCTGTAGAACAAGTAAATAAGCAAACAAATCATTTGGGCTAGTTTTACCGAAATTTTAACTCAAACATTTTTGAAAGTGAAAAATACGCATTCGGCTAGATTAGTACTTCTCAACGTGGGCGATATCGCCCTCCGGTGGGCGATCGACGTCTAAATTGGTAGTTTTTTTGACAATCCGTATTTGGGGGCTAATGGTCATTTTGTGGGGACGAATGCATTTTGAATACCAGCCTGCAGAGATGGCTCAATTTTAATTACTTATCTTTTTCTTATATAATTATTTTGCAATCTTTGTGTATGAAATAAACAAACAAATAACTTGATTTTTATTAAAAAATAAAATTTGTTTTGTAAATAAATGTTTTTTTTCATAAGGTGGGTCGCCAAAAACGTTAAAACCTCGTACCGGGCCGCGGTCAAAAAAGTTTGGGAAACACTGTACTAGGCCTTACCGGTTATTAAAATCATAAAACGTTTCATTTCAACCGATTCTTGTTACATGAAAAATTTATGTCGTAATTATGAAAAATCGTTACGAATGAATGTAGTTTAAGGGGGTAACTGCCGCGTCGAAAATCGATGCATTTTTGATGGTCAGAATATACATAATTCTGAAGTTAATATCAAATATTAAGAAATTATATTTTGCACATTTAGAGAGAAAGGGTTAAACTATTCATCTATAGAATTTGATTTTTTTTAATCATCAGACAAACTGTATAATTTATCCTGAAAATTACCAATATTGGATGGATATCTGAAGCTTTTTTCTGCAAAGAACTAAAAATATAATGCTACAGAAAAATAGTGTATACCTTTGAAAACAATATGTATGTAATAAAATTGTCATTAGTTATCAAATAAAGTCGCAAAAACGTAAGAGCTGCACCTCTGCAAACACGAATTTCCTTCATTTTCGCCGTTGTAATCGACGCCACCTGCATGAAACATTTTGTATCAACCCTGGAGGTGTGTACAAATAAATTTACGTACTCGGTAAAATTTCAGGCCCAAGATTGTGGCGATTTTCATTTTCCATTAGACCATTCTGGTCTAACTCTGGCGCAAGGCACTTACCCCTTAAGGTTTTAGATGGTTAGAGGTAGGGTAAGTTCGGCCAAGAAACTATTCTTTTTCTCTAAAGCTAATTATCAGAACACGACAGAAGTAAGGTTGCCCAGTACCGCACTTCAAATTTACCCCTAGAGGAGCCATCTATATCCCGCCAACGAACATACTATGCTGAGACAAACGTAGGTCGAAACCGGTCTGCAGTTGTTGGAGCGGAAAAACTAATTAATGTTTACCAATATTATTATTTGTTGAAGGTATTTCTATTATAACCAGTTGCGTAGCGTATAGCGGACCAGGGTAGAACTACGTCACTGATTAAAACAGTATAAATGTATTTATAATTAATTTGCAAACTTTCAATACCTCTTTGAGGCCACTCAATCGTAATTCATCAAGGATGTCATCTGGAGATTGGAATGCCAGATAATAAACGGTGACACGAATTGTCAAAATAATATTTGAATAAGATCTGGATCAACGCGTAGTCGGCAATACTAAACACTTTTTGTTTATTTCATCATTGACTTGGTAATTGTTTAACCATTATTGGGTACGATAATGGTTTATGATATCTGTGATGGGTGTAATTCTGGACGATTGAAGTTATTAATTAATTAATTTATGCACATTTTTGTCTGTGCGGATTATTTAGGTCCATGAATTATGTATTGGATTTGGTATTGGGAATTTCCATTGGATTTTATCGTATTTATTGTCGCGAACAAGTTTGAGTAAATTAAAAGTGAAACCCTGATTCAAATCTTCTTCAAGTTTTCATTTCTTTTTTATTGGATTTTTTTTTTTAAGGAAGGATGGTTGACGGGAATTCGGGTTGAGGAAGTGCGGATGATTTTGGAATTGGCGTAAGCATGTACTATTTGGCCACTAACGATAATTACTTGAGATTTAGATAATGAATCAGACATACACAGACATCCATGGACCCGCACGGCCACTTCTTCGTTCCGAAAAAGTGACCGCATGGATGGGATTCGAACCCACGACCACGAGGCCCAGAAGCAGGAACGCTACCCACTAGGCCACCGCGGCCCCCAAATTTTTATTAAAAAGCGTAAATTCTGATTAATTTGTAGCAGAGAGATGCTGTGTGTTTTGAAAAACCAACTCTAAAATGTGCTGGTAGATGATCTTCTAGTTCGCTCTATAAATGCAAAGAAAAATAAACGTCAAATATTACATGTTTCGATCAATCAATATAATACAGTAATATTTCACCACGAGTTAAGTGAGAAACTAATTAATCATGCATATTATCATCACCACAACCATTTAAATAAAAAATTTAAAGTTTTTCTTAAACCGTTTGAAAAAAATTAAACCTGTTAAAAGTTGCATTCAAACGTTATAAGAAGTGAATATGCCGTAGAAGCGCGTGATCGCGTGCAAAACATATATCCTCGCCAGCGAAATAATTACACATATTTTACTCTTAATTACTTCTGAAATTGCACGCTTTTCATATTACCATAACACGCGTGGAAAACCAAATCCACAATGTATACACAAATATAACCTAGAAATCCTCGAAGGGTACTATCAATAATCAATGATTGCAGTAAAAGAATATTTCGCCAGTGGTAATAATTAAACAACAATCGCAATGAAGTTGGATTCAACAATAGCGATTGAATGATTCATGCCTTGGTCACATTTTCCACATGACCTCCATTCGGTCCTTTTGAAAAATGCAATACCTTGCCTCTTAAGTTCCCACAATAAAACAATTCAATTCGGCGGGAATTCATTATTAAGAACCGATTGTGCATTTCCTGGTGGCACAAGTTTTTAATTAACAACGTTGTTTACAAGCTTGATGTTAATCGATTTTTTATAAACTTCGAGATATCTTCGTATAGTCGTAATTAATGTAATTAGAGAGTCTATTTTATAATCAGTCCTATTTCTTATAAGTGCGCTTAGAGGGATACGTCACGATTGATTGGTTAAAAGCGAGCATATTGCGGACGCGGATCTTGTCACCACTGTATGAGTACTTGCTCGACGTCTACATTACTGTATAATTCATCGCGGAACACATCGACGCCGAGTTTAACTAGCAAGGGTAATAAAATTGATTAAAGTAGACTCTCACTGCTTATGATTCACCATTACCACTGACAAAAATATTTTTAGTTTATGCAGTCTTAAAAATTAAACCATTTGAATACCTAAACTTTTTTTTTAATTTCTCCCTTACATTACTGTATGATCCAACACATTCATATTTCGAGCTTGACTATATCCCGTCCTCTGGAATCTGGCGGCTGTGGTCGTAAAAGAGGGTCGGAGCTCGGTAAGTAGGGGACGTAATATTTTTTTTAATCTCAAACCAATCTTTGTTGAGAAGTACTGGTGTAAAAGTGCGTATACTAATAGGAGCGAAGGACAGTAATAAATGTATGGGATGCAATTAGACGAACCACCAATGCCCTCACGGCGGACCGACCGTTTTACGACCTCAGCCGCCAGATTCCAGCGAACAGACTATAGCAAGCGTAGTGAAACTTATTAAAGTAGACTCTCTGCTTATGTTTCATCGATACCACTGACAAACATATTTTTAGTTTATACAGTTTTAAAAATTAAACCATTTTGATATTTAAACTCGTTTTTACTTTCTTCATAGAAAGTACGAGAACACATTGTTCTGGCGATTTATTTAGAATTCTAAATTTCAACAGAAATATCTACTTTTTAGGTCTCCCGAGTTGATTCCTACTCCTTTTTCTATTGATTTATCGATACTACGGACAAAATAATTTTTAGTTTATGCAGTCTTAAAAATTAAACCATTTTGATACTTAAACTTGTTTTTACTTTCTCCGTAGAAAGTGATTTATTTCGATTTCGAATTAGAAATTTCAACGAAAATATCTGTTTATAAAGCCCTCTGAGTTGATTCCTACTCTTTTTTCCTGTTTTATACAAGTTTAATAATAGAAAAAATCATGTATGCACCACAGGCGTAAAATAGGTTGAAGGTTAACAATCTTCAAAGTTCGGGTACATAACTATTATTTCCCAAAAGATATATTTTATGTAACACCGTTCACTTGCAAATTAATGTCGTCCGTAATTCCGTAATCATCCTTGCGATTATTTAATCATAGTTAAAATGTAATCAAATAATTATTTTTTACAAATTTTAATTGAGAACACAGAAACCATTAATTATACTGTAATCTTTTTGAGTAATTAGTCTCCAGGAAATAGACATAATAATGATAGGCGATTCAAAACGTGTCATTCGTCGTAACAATAAATCACCGAGTTTTTTTTTTTTACATAATCTACCTTAATGAATAGCACTGGAATCACTGTTATTTATCTTTGCAATCTAAAAACAACCTTTCACCGGTTTTCGAAATAACTGCATTTTTATGATTTTCAGTTTGTGTGGTAAAAAAAATAATAAAAATTGCCACAAACTGGAAAATTTCTTAAATTACCCAAAATAAATTCTACTTTATACCCGAGTTAAAATCTCCGAACACCCCTGTACCAGTTTTAAAAATAATGGCGCGAGAACTGCACTTTTATCGTTTAGATTTCGCGAATTTGGCCGTGCGGTTCAAAAAATATAAAAACAATTGTCAACTGGAAAATTTCTAAAATTACCCCAAAATAAATTCTACTTTATACCTGAGTTAAAATATCAAAACGGTCTTCCAACAGTTTCCAAAATAATTACACGAGAACTGCACTTATATCATTTTGAGTTTGCAAATTTCGCCGTACGGTTAAGGAAATATAAAAACAATTGATACGAACAGGAAAATTTATAAAATTACCCAAAATCGATTCTACTTTAAACCTGTGTTAAAATCTCGATACACCCGTCTACCAGTTTTCAAGATATTGGCACGAGAATAGCACTTATATCATTTTGAGTTCGTGGATTTCGCCGTGCGGTTAAAAAAATATAAAAATAATTGCCACAAAGTGTGAAATTTCTAAAATTACCCAAAATCCATTTTACTCTATACCTGAGTTAATATCTTAAAACACTCTTCCGCCAGTTTTCAAAATAATGGCACGAGAACTGCACTCATATAATTTTGAGTTCGCGAATTTCGCCGTGTGGTTAAAAAAATATGAACATAATTGCCACAAAGTGGGAAATATCTAAAATTACCCAAAATTCATTTTACTCTATACCCGAGTTAATATCTTAAAACACTCCTTCACCAGTTTTCAAAATAATGGCACGAGAACTGCACTCATATAATTTTGAGTTCGTGAATTTCGCCGTGCGGTTAAAAGAATATAAAAATAATTGCCACAAAGTGGGTGATTTCTAAAATTACCCAAAATCCATTTGACTCTATACCTGAGTTAATATCTTAAAACACTCTTCCGCCAGTTTTCAAAATAATGGCACGAGAACTGCACTCATATAATTTTGAGTTCGTGAATTTCGCCGTGCGGTTAAAAGAATATAAAAATAATTGCCACAAAGTGGGTGATTTCTAAAATTACCCAAAATCCATTTTACTCTATACCTGAGTTAATATCTTAAAACACTCTTCCGCCAGTTTTCAAAATAATGGCACGAGAACTGCACTCATATAATTTTGAGTTCGCGAATTTCGCCGTGTGGTTAAAAAAATATGAACATAATTGCCACAAAGTGGGAAATATCTAAAATTACCCAAAATTCATTTTACTCTATACCCGAGTTAATATCTTAAAACACTCCTTCACCAGTTTTCAAAATAATGGCACGAGAACTGCACTCATATAATTTTGAGTTCGTGAATTTCGCCGTGCGGTTAAAAGAATATAAAAATAATTGCCACAAAGTGGGTGATTTCTAAAATTACCCAAAATCCATTTGACTCTATACCTGAGTTAATATCTTAAAACACTCTTCCGCCAGTTTTCAAAATAATGGCACGAGAACTGCACTCATATAATTTTGAGTTCGCGAATTTCGCCGTGTGGTTAAAAAAATATGAACATAATTGCCACAAAGTGGGAAATATCTAAAATTACCCAAAATTCATTTTACTCTATACCGGAGTTAATATCTTAAAATACTCCTTCACCAGTTTTCAAAATAATGGCACGAGAACTGCACTCATATAATTTTGAGTTCGTGAATTTCGCCGTGCGGTTAAAAGAATATAAAAATAATTGCCACAAAGTGGGTGATTTCTAAAATTACCCAAAATCCATTTTACTCTATACCTGAGTTAATATCTTAAAACACTCTTCCGCCAGTTTTCAAAATAATGGCACGAGAACTGCACTCATATAATTTTGAGTTCGTGAATTTCGCCGTGCGGTTAAAAGAATATAAAAATAATTGCCACAAAGTGGGTGATTTCTAAAATTACCCAAAATCCATTTTACTCTATACCTGAGTTAATATCTTAAAACACTCTTCCGCCAGTTTTCAAAATAATGGCACGAGAACTGCACTCATATAATTTTGAGTTCGCGAATTTCGCCGTGTGGTTAAAAAAATATGAACATAATTGCCACAAAGTGGGAAATATCTAAAATTACCCAAAATTCATTTTACTCTATACCGGAGTTAATATCTTAAAACACTCCTTCACCAGTTTTCAAAATAATGGCACGAGAACTGCACTCATATAATTTTGAGTTCGTGAATTTCGCCGTGCGGTTAAAAGAATATAAAAATAATTGCCACAAAGTGGGTGATTTCTAAAATTACCCAAAATCCATTTTACTCTATACCTGAGTTAATATCTTAAAACACTCTTCCGCCAGTTTTCAAAATAATGGCACGAGAACTGCACTCATATAATTTTGAGTTCGCGAATTTCGCCGTGTGGTTAAAAAAATATGAACATAATTGCCACAAAGTGGGAAATATCTAAAATTACCCAAAATTCATTTTACTCTATACCGGAGTTAATATCTTAAAACACTCCTTCACCAGTTTTCAAAATAATGGCACGAGAACTGCACTCATATAATTTTGAGTTCGTGAATTTCGCCGTGCGGTTAAAAGAATATAAAAATAATTGCCACAAAGTGGGTGATTTCTAAAATTACCCAAAATCCATTTTACTCTATACCTGAGTTAATATCTTAAAACACTCTTCCGCCAGTTTTCAAAATAATGGCACGAGAACTGCACTCATATAATTTTGAGTTCGCGAATTTCGCCGTGTGGTTAAAAAAATATGAACATAATTGCCACAAAGTGGGAAATATCTAAAATTACCCAAAATTCATTTTACTCTATACCGGAGTTAATATCTTAAAACACTCCTTCACCAGTTTTCAAAATAATGGCACGAGAACTGCACTCATATAATTTTGAGTTCGTGAATTTCGCCGTGCGGTTAAAAGAATATAAAAATAATTGCCACAAAGTGGGTGATTTCTAAAATTACCCAAAATCCATTTTACTCTATACCTGAGTTAATATCTTAAAACACTCTTCCGCTAGTTTTCATAATAATGGCACGAGAACTTCACTCACATAATTTTGAGTTCGTGAATTTCGCAGTGCGGTTAAAAAAATATCAAAATAATAGCCACAAAGTGGGTAATTTCTAAAATTACCCGAAATCCATTTTACTCTATACCTGAGTTAATATCTTAAAACACTCCTTCACCAGTTTTCAAAATAATGGCACGAGAACTGCACTCATATAATTTTGAGTTCGCGAATTTCGCCGTGTGGTTAAAAAAATATGAACATAATTGCCACAAAGTGGGAAATATCTAAAATTACCCAAAATTCATTTTACTCTATACCGGAGTTAATATCTTAAAACACTCCTTCACCAGTTTTCAAAATAATGGCACGAGAACTGCACTCATATAATTTTGAGTTCGTGAATTTCGCCGTGCGGTTAAAAGAATATAAAAATAATTGCCACAAAGTGGGTGATTTCTAAAATTACCCAAAATCCATTTTACTCTATACCTGAGTTAATATCTTAAAACACTCTTCCGCTAGTTTTCATAATAATGGCACGAGAACTTCACTCACATAATTTTGAGTTCGTGAATTTCGCAGTGCGGTTAAAAAAATATCAAAATAATAGCCACAAAGTGGGTAATTTCTAAAATTACCCGAAATCCATTTTACTCTATACCTGAGTTAATATCTTAAAACACTCCTTCACCAGTTTTCAAAATAATGGCACGAGAACTGCACTCATATAATTTTGAGTTCGCGAATTTTGCCGTGCGTTTAAAAAAATATAAAAATAATTGCCACAAAGTGGGAAATTTCTAAAATTACCCAAAATCCATTTTACTCTATTCCTGAGTTAATATTTTAAAACACCCTTCCACCAGTTTTCAAAATAATGGCACGAGAACTGCACTCATATAATTTTGAGTTCGTGAATTTCGCCGTGCGGTTAAAAAAAATTAAAAATAATTGCCACAAACTGGAAAATTTCTGAAAATTGCCAAAATCGATTTTACTTCATAGCTGAGTTAAAATCTTAAAACACCCTTCAACCAGTTTTCAAAATAATGGTAGGTGAAGTGAACTTATGTCATTTTGAGTTTGCGAATTGAGCCGTACGCTTAAAAAAATATAAAAACAATTGCCACAAACTGGAAAATTTCAAAAATTACTCAAATACGTCTCTACTTTACAACAGAGTTAAAATCTCGAAACACCCCTTTGCTAATTTTTGTAATAATTGCACGAGAACTCCACTTACATCATTTTGACATCGCGAATTGCGCAATGCTTTAAAAAAAAATATAAAAACTGGAAAATTTCAGAAATTACTCAAATACGTCTCTACTTTACAACAGAGTCAAAATCTCGATACACCCCTTTGCTAGTTTTGGAAATAATTGCACGAGAACGCCACTTACATCATTTTGACTTCGCAAATTGCGCGATGCGTTTAAAAAATATAAAAACAATTGCCACAAACTCGAAAATTACAAAAATTACTCAAATACGTCTCTACTTTACAACAGAGTTAAAATCTTGATGCCCCCTCTGCTAGTTTTGGAAATAATTGCACGAGAACGCCACTTACATCATTTTGACTTCGCAAATTGCGCGATGCGTTTAAAAAAATATAAAAACAATTGCCACAAACTGGGAATTTTCAAAAATTACTTAAATACGTCTCTACTTCACAACAGAGTTAAAATCTTGAAATACCCCTTTGCTAGTTTTGAAAATAATTGCACGATAACTGCACTTACATCATTTTGAGTTTGCGAATTGCGCCATATGTTTAAAAAAATATAAAAACAATTGCCACAAACTGGAAAATTTCCAAAATTACTCAAATACGTCTTTGCTTCATAACAGAGTCAAAATCTCGAAACACCCCTTTGGTTGTTTTGGAAATAATTTCACGAGAACTCCACTTACATCATTTTGACTTCGCGAATTTGGCCGTGCGTTTAAAAATATATAAAAACAATTGCCACAAACTGGAAAATTTCCAAAATTACTCAAATACGTCTTAACTTCATAACAGAGTTAAAATCTCGAAACACCCCTTTGCTGGTTTTCGAAATAATTTCACGAGAACGCCACTTCATCATTTTGACTTCGCGAATTGCGCGATGCGTTTAAAAAAATATAAAAAACAATTGCCACAAACCGAAAAATTTCCAAAATTACTTATATACGTCTCTACTTTATAACAGAATTAAAATCTTGAAACACGCCTTCGCTGGTTTTTGAAATAATTGCACGAGAACTGCATTTATATCATTTTGTGTTTGAAAATTGCGCCATGCCTTTAAAAAAATATAAAAACAATTTCCAAAAATAAAACGGATCTTAAAATCACTTAAAATACATTCTACTTTATACTTGTAGTAAAATCTCTAAACATCCCCTCCTTGATTTTTCCAATATTTTAACAATCTTGTTTGTGTTTGGAAAATTGAAACTATCTCCCTGCATTAAAAAAATTAAAAGGTTTTTAGTTATCTTAAATACTCAAAATGCTTAAAAGCAGCATCTAAACGTTAAATTTAGTGCCACCCATTTCCTGCCCCTTCGGGTAATTTTTTATAGCAACAGGAAATTTTTATTCAATTGCTCAATGAAATAACAATTCCCTGGTGCCGTTCCTCTAATGTTCCCTTTCAACAGTTTTATCCTTGAAGTGTGCTTTTTTCTAAGGGAAATATTGCATTTCGAATGTTTGGTAGTGTGCTGCATGAAAATGCGGAAGAAATGAATCCTTTGAAGCGTGAGAGAAAACGGAGATTGAAGGACTCCATTGTCCAGTGTATCTTTTTAATATAATTTAGTTATAAAATGGTCCAATGCTAGGGATCCCCGTTTTAATCCGGGTTCAGGCATTAATGTAGCGATTTTCCAACAATATTCACAACTTACGAAAACCAAAACAAAAAAAAACGTCAATTCTATCAAATTTATTGCAACCTCATTTGCTTCCCCGTAATTTACATTTTTCGCACTATAATTTAACCATGGATGTTATTTTTGAATTGATTGACCTTTTTATTTACCGATTAAAATTCCAACTGCTTACACCTCTCGCGGCAGATTTCTCTTTCGCACTAAAAGCATCAATTCCTCGTGACGCAACCGCCGATATCTTTTGATTTGTTTCGCTAATCCGCTCAAAGATTGATGGACACAGACGCGAAACGCAAAAGGTGACTTCCATAAATTAAACCTGTCGGGCAGGTGTATCGTTTTAGCCCGAGCTCGATTTGTTGTTTATTTTTTCTTCTTCTGTTATTTAACGTCGCGAACTGGATTTTGCGGGCCACTCCCAAAAATCGCTGCGGTCAAAATTAAATTGGCGCATGAAGGTCACGCGGTATAACGGAATTTTTGAGTCAGAACGAGAAATGTTTGCATTGTAATTTTCGCGTTGGATACCTAATCGTGATCGGTTATATAATGGGTAATAAATCATGCTGATTATATCCTTAGATATTTCGAGTTGATGGTAATCTGTGAAGACGAGTACTGCGGCATCCTACTTGACAGATGAATAATGAAAAAAAATGTTGATGAGGCCATTATGTAAAGTTTTCTAATTTGATAGTGTAAAAGGGATTGTTTTTATATTTTATATACAGGGTGTCCTAAATAGAATAGGATTGCACAGGTATATTTATTATTCTTACAGCTAAAGATCTGGTTAAATGGGCAAATTTAGCAGTTTTGTATGCAGATTCCGATTATATTAAAACATGTTCAAAATTCCGAGCAATTTAGAAATTATTTAAAAAATTCGCAATTTTCTAAAGAATCAAATATCTTAGTAGAGATGGGCAAAACTGCTACTTTTGAATCACGTAGCTACCTGTGATTGCTACTTTCTAATATCAGTGATTTTAAACTGTGACTGCGATCACGGTTAGTAAACGTCGTAACACCTTCTGAAATTGTTAATGGTTTCTCAAAAATGTTTTTGATATGATTCTGCTAATATTTGTCCACCTGCTATTCCTTTTGATATTATACCTGTGACTGAAGGTAATATTTTGGCTATATTATCTGCTATACCAAATAAATATACGACTATCCTTGATTCAGTTCAAAATTCGAGAAGTATTTGGAGATAAAGAGAAAAATAAATAAAACGCGTACAAAAAATTCCTTAAAAAAATATCCTCAATGGTAGAAGTATCCCTTATTCAAAATCAATTTGGTTTTTGTAAATTCAACAATTTTTAATAGAGAAATGGATTTTTGAAAATGTTAGTTTTATTTTTTTGAGCACTTGAATGAAAACATCGCAGAAAAAATATAAAACGCGCAGACAAAATTCCATAAAAAATCATCCTCAATGGCCGAAGTATCGCTTATTCAAAATCAATTTGGATTTTATAAATTCAATAATTTTTAATGGAGATATGAATTTTTGAAAATATTAGTTTTATTATTTTGAGCACTTGAATGAAAACATCGCGGGAAAAACATAAAACGCGCAGACAAGATTCCATGAAAAATCGTCTCCAATGGCCGAAATATAGCTAATTCAAAATCAATTTAATAGAGAAATAGATTTTTAAAAATTTTAGTTTTATATTTTTGAGAATGAAAACATCGCAGAAGAAATATAAAACGTGCAGACAAAATTCCATAAAAAATCATCCTCAATGGCCGAAGTATAGCTAATTCAAAATCAATTTGGTTTTTGTGAATTCAACAATTTTTAATGGAGAAATGGATTTTTGAAAATTTTAGTTTTATTTTTTTGAGCACTTGAATGAAAACATCGCAGAAAAAAATATAAAACGCACAGACAAAATTCCATAAATAATATCCTCAATGGTCGAAGTATATCTAATTCAAAATCAATTTGGTTTTTGTAAATACAACAATTTTTAACAGAGAAATGGATTTTTAAAAATTTTAGTTTTATTTTTTGAGCACTTGAATGAAAACATCGCAGAAAAAATATAAAACGCGCAGACAAAATTCCATAAAAAAAAGCATCCTCAATGGCCGAAGTATATCTAATTCAAAATCAATTTGGTTTTTGCAAATTCAACAATTTTTAATGGAGAAATGGATTTTTGAAAATTTTAGTTTTATTTTTTTGAGCACTTGAATGAAAACATCGCAGAAAAAAATATAAAACGCGCAGACAAAATTCCATAAAAAATATCCTCAATGGTCGAAGTATAGCTAATTCAAAATCAATTTGGTTTTTGTAAATTCCACAGTTTTTAATGGAGATATGGATTTTTGAAAATTTTAGTTTTAATTTTTTGAGTGTGACTCATCACTTTCGATCAGAGCGAGTTTGTGGTTCAATTTCATTCCGGGCAAGATCTTTTTTTTGTTTTTATAAAATCTTAATTAATTAATTAATAATTGTTAGTACGTAAATTGTAATTTATTTCATTTTATATGGTATACTATGGAATTTTATAAATATATGTCTTTTTTATTAAATATTTATTCAAAATTTAAATACAATACCGTGCACAAATAGGAGAATAAAGTAATGAATATTAAATAACATTTAGAAATGCTACCTTGTACTGTCTTCCTACAATGATGTTTTAAGTAACAGTCACAATTTAAGTAGCAATCACAGTTTGTCACAGTTTAAATAGAAGTGATTTAAAGTAGCAGTGATTTTAAGTAATAGTGATTTTAAGTAACAGTGATATTAAGTAGTAGTGATTTTAAGTAGCAGTTATTTTAAGTAGCAGTGATTTTAAGTAACAGTGATTTTAAGTAGCAGTGAAATTCGCCTATTAGTAACAGTATCGACCTGTGATTTTTCAATACCAGTGAAAAATCACAGATACGTGAAATATCGCCCATCTCTATATCAAATCAAAATCAAATTGAAAATGGCGGTTTTTGAGATATTAAAACCAAGTTTCTTATTTAAAATACCCGCCATATTCTCAGCGATGTTCAACAACCTATGTCAAAATTTAAAAAAATATGAGAAATATCGTATTAATTTTAATTTTTATTAAATTCATAGCAGTTTAGAAAGTATTTAAAAAAACTGAAAACCACACATGGAAACATATGCAGGTTAAAATTTTTAAAACAAATGCAAGAAGATAAATAAGTACCAAAATACCAATAAACAATAGAAAATGACCAAAATGCTGACCGTTATTAGCTTATTAGCCAAACACAATTGATAGACCCTTACAACACTGCTAGCTATTTTTCGCATTGTATATTACCTCTTAAACTGCTTCATAAAGTTCTTTTACATTATTTTAATTTAAGTTACTTCCATAAAATAGTTTTTTTTTTAAGAGTCCTACTAATAAAAGTCAAGATTATGCTGTCTACTGAACACGTGTATTAGTCGTTATTTTTTTGTTATTAAAACGGCTTCTTAAGTACGTGCTAATATCTAGCATTATGTGCAGGAGCGCCATCTTGCTGGTACCATATTTGAATATTTTGTGCCCATGGTACATCATGTAATAAATTTTCTAAGAATGTTTAAAGAATTTTCAAACAACTTAACTGCGTTAAAGTTTCGTCAAATATTATTTTATCAATTTTGTTAATGGCAGTTTTGGCATTATTTATACTTTTTGGGCAGAAAGACCCATGGTCGATAGCCCAGACAGTGACTTACTAACCAAATAGTAATAACTGAAAAACTTAAATATGTAAAAGTTACTGAAATAAAGATGTTGTATATATTATACTTTTTGGTAATTTAAATTTTAATTATCAATTTTCATTTAATAATATTTTAGTGAAGTGGCAAAGTTTTTTAACTTTTAATGTACTTGCATAAGCTGTTAATTAGTTAATAAAAAATGTACATTAAAGGGAAACAGATAGTACCTTTTGCCATTTAACTACTAAATTATAAATACAACAATATTGAAAATAAGGGAATTTATTAAAAACATTTATTTAAGTGCAGTTCTTCGTTATTTTCAAAATGTATTGAAATGTTTTTGTAATATTATCCATATTTAAATAAAATTGGAAGAGAAAGAAATAATGGTCAAGTACTTTTTCAAAATTTTACCAAAATCTATCTATTTCTTTGGATTTTCACATAAAGTTCAATTTGGAAACCTTTCAGGAAGCAGATATTTTATTGTTTTTTTTACTTTCTACGTTACAAAGTACGCAAAAGTGTTGTGATATTGAAAACATTATCAATTTTTGTTTACGGTGTTGGATTCCCCAGAGGCGATTTCACTGATTTCTGGAAAAAAATTATACATACAGATATTTTGTGTGGTCATTACATTAGACCATTGGACCTAATTAATTCGATTAAAAACTAGAAGAAACAACTATTATATAAAATAAAAATAAAATTTAAAAAAATCTCCAATTAAAATAAAAAAAATATGAAAATTTGATAAATTGTCCAAACTCGTGAAAACATAAAAGATTAAAAAATATTAATTTACCGTACTCAATGTTACTCGTAGTCTTTGAAATAAATAAAAACAACAAATTAACAAGAAACTTTGAACAATCCGGAAAACTGAAAACTTTCGGTAACATTTTGTACAAAGAAATTAAAATGTTTTTTTGAAAAAAAAATTAACATGTTTGTCATTTTTGGTGTATAATTATGAAATGATAATTTTTACATCAAATTTACTTTAAAAATAATTGCAGAGATTACCGGAATGAACAACTTTCAAAGAATTTTTTTTTTCCAAAGGGTATAGCCGAATAAGATGGTCAAAAGTGCCCCCAAAGCAAATCAATAATCGCGGTGACTGGATGAAAGATAATTAAAAATGCCGTTGATTGCTCGAAATTTCAACCTCCTGAGCAATTCATTGTCGAGATATGACTGAAAACGTGAATTTTACGTTTTATTTTTTTTCTCGTTTTCTATGGTACGAATCAAGCTACCACGTCTACCCAAAACTAAATAAAAATTACGTCTCGCAGTATTTTTTTCAAATTCAAATAGAAAAATGAAGTAAAAGTTTTCAAAATTCATTTTTGTAGTGAAGGCATTCGAGGACTGTCTCAGTTTTTTTCTGTAAATGTGTTTTACCGAATTCTATAACATACTTTTTTTTAGAATTTTAAACGGTGTGGAAGATAGTTAAAATAATTAAAAACCACTTTTACCACCTTAAAAATTTGAATTTCGTGCCTAAATTGTGATAAAAAAGTTATTTTTGTGAAATGATTATCTTTTTCTTTTTAAATTAGAGAGATACCCTTCACAAAAACACTTTTTTTATCACAATTTTGGCGCGAAATTCAAATTTTTAAGGTGGTAAAAGTGGTTTTTAATTATTTTAACTATCTTCCACACTGTTTAAAATTCTGAAAAAAATGTATGTTATAGAATTTGGTAAAACACATTTACAGAAAAAAACTGAGACAGTCCTCGAATACCTTCACAGTAAAAATGAATTTTGAAAACTTTAACTTAATTTTTCTATTTGAATTAAGCGCCAAAAAAATTGAAAAAAATACTGTGAGATGTACTTTTTGTTTGTTTTGGGTAGAGATGGTTTCAGCTTGATTCGTGCCATAGAATATAAGGAGAAATAAATAAAACGTAAAATTCACGTTTTCGGTCATATCTCGACAACAAATTGCTTCAGGAGGCTGAAATTTCGAGCAATAAATGGTATTTTTAATTATCTTTCATCCAGTTATCACGATTATTGATTTGCTTTGGGGGCACTTTTGACCATCTTATTCGGCTATACCCTTTCATTAGTTTTTGAGTAACGATTATTAGAATTTTAAGTGTAATTTGTAAAATAATGTTTTTAATAAAAAAAATCTATCCCTTTCCTAGTTACTGTTAAATTTTTGAAAAACAGTGTCCAGTATGGTATGAAATCGATATTTTTCTATAGACTCTCAAATTTTAAACTTTTAGCTTTTTAGGGCGGTCCGAAAAAATTAATGTTTTTCAGATGAGGATAGTAAGTAAAGTAAAGGTCCGATTGAGTTCGGGTTTTGCACGCTATTTTATCATATTTTGGACTAATAAAAACACTTATAAAAGTTCGAAAAATATCAACGTTCATCTCGTCAGAGATCGTTGATCTGACGGTTGTTTTTTCAAAGGGTAAAACGGTGTGCATGATAAGTAGGTCGTGAATGACCTAAAACAAAAGAACCATTTTTTTTTATTAAAGGTACTTCAATATCTGAGCATTAACGCGTTTTTTTTTATTTTTCGAAAATTATGTAATACCGTTGATTGAAGTATTGTATATTACATAATACTTCAATTAACGGCAATACCTACATATTTTTCTTAAGCGTTTATTTTGCGAATAAGTTACTAGTCAGCAATAGTAATGCTGTTGGAAACGATTAAATAAACAATTTCCTGGTTTACATTCGCAAAGAGATTTCTTTAGCCGGCTACACATTTCTCTGTCTGCATGGCGACACCGTTGTTGACCGAGTGACGCAATTTGAACATTAAAATGGTGAATGGAATTTCTTGTCGAAGAAAGGAGCACCGAATGCCCCAAGATGTGTTATTTGATGAAATTTCTTGTCGAACCAAAACACTAACACCAGGAGAAATTGTAACAATAGTGAAAGTTTTACGATGCAACACTTGCAAAATTTTATTGCGGTGCGATAAAACGATTAATTTGGCAAACGTTAATAATTGATTGAGCGGATAGAAAGTGTCAGTTATTAATTTTTTTTTAGTTTTATTTGAACACTGCAAAATTGCAATGGGATGTTTCCAATAAGAGAAAGTTAATTTCATATATTTGAGATTTGCAGGTGCGAATTACTCATAATATTTAAACAATTATTGCTACAAGAGACAAGGGGCCTATTTTGTGTCATCTCCTGCTCAGCTCTCTAGTACTTAATAATTTTTATATATTTTATAATCGCATGGGGTGTAAACAGTTGTTTTATAGCTCTAGTTTTTTTATTATTTTAATAATTTAATTTTTAAATGACTCAGAATATGCATCAATAAATTATTATTATTATTATTATTAAATTGTTGAAGGTCTACATTTTTTTCAACGTTCTGCAATCGAATTAGTATAACTGTTCGAAGCAAAATGCAGTGCGTGATTATTACGTGCGTGATTAATACAATTCACGTTTGTAGTAAGAAGTCACTTCCTTGTGGAGAAATTTTATTCAAGGTAATAGAATTCGGTGTTGCGTTGTATTTTGTTACATTAAAGACATTCAAAATCTTTTAGGAATAATTCAGTCGGTGGAGTTATGCATTTTTATAGTAAGAGGCGGTTTATATGGAAGAGTTTAATTTTGTTGTAATGGTGTCCTGAAGGGTCACCGCTGAGTAAAGATAGATCCTGCAGGAGAAGAGCTCCGGGTGCAATGTGTGTGCAAGCCCTTCCTTTGGATAATAATACTAGTGATGGGCAAGATCGAGTATCTCAAAGATCGATCAATCGGTGATGTATCGAGCCGCTCGATCTTTTGCTCGATCTGCTCGAGCGGCTTGTGAAGATCGAACGGCGTAAGAAGATCGGGCTGCGTTGATCGATCAAAAGATCGAGCGGCGTTGATCGATCAAATGAGCTTTTTGCTAAAAACTTAAATTAGAATTCACTGCATTGCAAAATATTTATTTTTGACTAGATTTCTTCAATTTTTGCAATCTCTGATGAATTTTAATTTCAGAAATGTACAAATCATGAAAAATACAAAAAGTGGTTATCACTACCTTTTCAGGAATTTCAAAAAAGATCGAGCGGCGTTGATCGATCAAGAGATCGAGAGGCGTTCATCGATCAAATGATCGAGCGGCGATGATCGATCAAAAGATCGAGCGGCTTGAAAAGATCGAGCGGCGCGATCATTTGCAAAGACCGAGTACTCGATCTTTTTTGATTGATCTTACCTATCACTAAATAATACACAGCAAAAATAAATAAACCCATCACTTGTAATTTTTTTGATATCTTGGAATCGAGTTTTCTTTGACATGAAAAATATCTGTACAATGCTTATTAAGCATGCTGTTTTACAGGTTGTTTTTTGTTTTTTGATCTCATGGTATTCTGTTAATAAATAAAATAAAACACTTGTTTATTTTTGGGTTTGTTTTGAAGTAATTTTAAAATTAAGTGCTAAATAGTCGTAGCCATAGTCTCAAGACAAATATTAAAAATACTATAAACTGTAAAATTTAATCATAATCATGGTCTGCAAGGAAATATATGACATTTATTATAACTAAAAATGTCAAATTTTGTAAGAGTCATAGACTTCAGGGGAATATGAAAAATGTATTATCACTATTAAATGTTACATTTAGTAAGTCATAATTTGTAGGAAAATAAAGTCAAATTTTGTAATAGTCATAGACTTCAGGGGAATATGAAAAATGTATTATTACTATTAAATGTTACATTTAGTAAGTCATAATTTGTAGAAAAATAAAGGAAATTTATTATGACTAAAAATGTCAAATTTTGTAATAGTCATAGACTTCAGGGGAATATTAAAAATGTATTACTACTATTAAATGGTACATTTAGTAAGTCATAATTTGTAAGAAAATAAAGGAAATTTATTATGACTAAAATGTCAAATTTTGTAATAGTGATAGACTTCAGGGGAATATGAAAAATGTATTATTACTATTAAATGTTACATTTAGTAAGTCATAATTTGTAAGAAAATAAAGGAAATTTATTAAGACTAAAAATATCAAATTTTCATAGTCTTAGTCTTGAGAAAAACATGATAAATGACTTATTTTGTAAACTGTCAAAATTAGTCATAATCTAAGTCTAAGAAAATATAAGAAATTTATCATTACAAAAAATTCAAATTTTGTCATAATAATAGACTTCATGGACGTTATTTTTAAATGTCAAATTCAGTCATAGTCAAGAACATAAGTATTTTATTATCACTGTAAATTGTCAAATTTAGGCATAGCCGTATTCTTTGGAACGATATAAACACTTTGTTAAGAATAACGAATTATTTTATAACTGTAAAATGTCAAATTAAGTCACAGTTGTAGTCTTTGGAGGAATATAAGGATTTATTGTTATTGTAAAATGTCAAATTTAGTCATAGGGTGTAGTTAAATATTAGTAATTTCTCGTTAGTGCAAAATGTTATATTTTTTAGGGCAACATGAGAAATTTCTTATCACCGTAAAATATCAAATTGTCATAGTTGTAGTCCTTGCGAGAATATTGGAAATTTTTTATCAAAATAAAATGTCAAATTTAGTCATGGTCCTAAAGAAAATAATTAAATTGATTATCACTAAAAATGTTGAATTTAGTTAGTTACAGACTTCTGGAGAACATGAAAGATATGTCATTACTATTATATGTCAAATTTAGTCACAGTCATCGTATTTAAGAGAACATTAGTAAGTTAGTACCACTATAAAATATCAAATTTAGTCATATGCGCAGTCTTTAGAAAAATATAAGAATTTTATTAAGGAGTACATGCGAATTATTTTATCACTTTGTAATGTCAAATTAAGTTACTTTAGGGAGATATGAGGAATTTATTGTCACTGTAAAATGTCAAATGTCATAGTCATATAATGTAGATAAGAATGAGTCACAGTAAAATGTCAAATTTAGTCATAGTCAAATTGCGTAGATAAGAATGAGCCACAGTAAAATGTCAAATTTAGTCATAGTCATATTGCGTAGATAAGAATGAGTCACAGTAAAATGTGTAATTTAGTCCGCGTAATAGTGTTTACGGCAATTTCTTAAAATGTCAAGTTGAGTCATAGTTGTAGTCCTTATGAAAATATTCAAAATTTTGTATCATGGTAAAATGTGTAATTTAGTCATAGTCTTAGGAAGCATACGGCAAATTTATTATCCGTATAAAATGTCTAATTTAGTCGTAGGCATAGTCGGTAGGAAACTTAAGGAAATTAATTGGATTAGAGTAAAACGTTTAACTTCCTCTTATGGTCAGATAAAAATAAGTCATTTCTAGTCACTGAAGAACGTCCAACGTATCCATAGTCATAGTTTTTAGGGCAATATAAGAAATTTCTTCTCACCGTAAAATGTCAAATTAAGTCATAGTTATAGTCCTTGCGAGAATATTGGAAACTTTCTATCATGGTAAATTGTCAAATTTAGTCATAGCCTTAGGGAGCCTATGATAAATTTAGTCAGTAGGAAACTCTAAGAAGTTAATTGTACGTCAACGTCAAACTTAGTCATAGTCATTTCTTGTCACTGTAAAACGTGTAACGTGTTCATAGTCATAGTTTTTAGGCAATATGAGAAATTTCTATCACAGCAAAATGTCAAATTAAGTCATACTTGTAGTCCTTGCGAAAATATTGGAAATTAATTTTTGGAGTTGTGAATTTTCCCACTTGTTTAAAAAATACAAAAACAATTGCTGCCAACGCCAAATTTTACAAATTTATTCAGAATTCATTCCTCTTTAAGATTTCATCAACACGTGAAAAAACTTAATCCTTAAATTTTGATATAATCTCATTTGTACGGACCATAGCTAATTTTTGGAGTTCTGCATTTTCCCACTTGTTTAAAAAATAGAAAAAACAATTGCTACCAACGCCAAATTTTACAAATTTATTCAAAATCCATTCCTCTTTAAGATTTCATCAACACATGAAAACACCTCATCCTTTAATTTTGATATAATCCCATTTGTACGGACCGGAGTTAATTTTTGGAGTTGTGAATTTTCCCACAAGTTTAAAAAATAGAAAAACAATTGCCACCAACGCCAAATTTTACAAATTTATTCAGAATCCATTCCTCTTTAAGATTTCATCAACACGTGAAAACATCTCATCCTTAAATTTTGATAACCCATTTGTACGGACCGGAGTTAATTTTAGGAGTTGTGAATTTTCCCACTTGTTTAAAAAATATAAAAACAATTGCTACCAACGCCAAATTTTATAAATTAATTTAGAATCCATTGTTCTTTAAGATTTCATCAACACGTGGAAACACCTCATTCTTAAATTTTGATATAATCCCATTTGTACGAACCAGAGTTAATTTTTGGAGTTGTGCATTTTCCCACTTGTTTAAAAAATAGAAAAACAATAGCCACCAACGCCAAATTTTACAAATTTATTTAGAATCCATTCCTTTTTAAGAAATCATCAACACGTGGCAACACCTCATCCTTAAATTTTGATGTAATCCCATTTGTACGGACCAGAGTTAATTTTTGGAGCTGTGAATTTTCCCACTTGTTTAAAAAATAGAAAAACAATTGCTACCAACGCCAAATTTTATAAATTTATTTAGAATTCATTTCTCTTTCAGATTTCATCAACACGTGGGAACACCTCATCCTTAAATTTTGATATAATCCCATTTATACGGACCAGAGTTAATTTTTGGAGGTCTGCATTTTCCCACTTGTTTAAATAATAGAAAAACAATAGCCACCAACGCTAAATTTTACAAATTTATTCAGAATCCATTCCTCTTTAATATTTCATTAACATGTGGAAACACCTCATCCTTAAATTTTGATATAATCCCATTTGCACGGACCAGAGTTAATTTTTGGAGTTCTGCATTTTCCCACTTGTTTAAAAATAGAAAAACAATTGCTACCAACACCAAATTTTACAAATATATTCAGAATACATTAGTTTTTAAGATTTCATCAACACGTGGAAACACCTCATCCTTAAACTTTGATATAATCCCATTTGTTTGTAAGGACCAGAGTTAATTTTTGGAGTTGTGCATCTTCCCAATTGTTTAAAAAATAGAAAAACAATAGCCACCAACGCCAAATTTTACAAATTAATTCAGAATCCATTTCTCTTTAAGATTTCATCAACACGGGGAAACACGTCATCCTTAAATTTTGATATAATCCCATTTGTACGGACCAGAGTTAATTTTTGGAGTTGTGAATTTTCCCACTTGTTTAAAAAATAGAAAAACAATTGCTACCAACGTCAAATTTTATAAATTTATTCAGAATCCATTCCTCTTTAAGATTTCATCAACACGTGGAAACACCTTATCCTTAAATTTTGAAATAATCCCATTTGCACGGGCCAGAGTTAATTTTTGGAGTTGTGCATTTTCCCACTTGTTTAAAAAATAGAAAAACAATAGCCACCAACGCCAAATTTTACAAATTTATTTAGAATCCATTCCTTTTTAAGAAATCATCAACACGTGGCAACACCTCATCCTTAAATTTTGATGTAATCCCATTTGTACGGACCAGAGTTAATTTTTGGAGCTGTGAATTTTCCCACTTGTTTAAAAAATAGAAAAACAATTGCTACCAACGCCAAATTTTATAAATTTATTTAGAATTCATTTCTCTTTCAGATTTCATCAACACGTGGAAACACCTCATTCTTAAATTTTGATATAATCCCATTTATACGGACCAGAGTTAATTTTTGGAGGTCTGCATTTTCCCACTTGTTTAAATAATAGAAAAACAATAGCCACCAACGCTAAATTTTACAAATTTATTCAGAATCCATTCCTCTTTAATATTTCATTAACATGTGGAAACACCTCATCCTTAAATTTTGATATAATCCCATTTGCACGGACCAGAGTTAATTTTTGGAGTTCTGCATTTTCCCACTTGTTTAAAAATAGAAAAACAATTGCTACCAACACCAAATTTTACAAATATATTCAGAATACATTAGTTTTTAAGATTTCATCAACACGTGGAAACACCTCATCCTTAAACTTTGATATAATCCCATTTGTTTGTAAGGACCAGAGTTAATTTTTGGAGTTGTGCATCTTCCCAATTGTTTAAAAAATAGAAAAACAATAGCCACCAACGCCAAATTTTACAAATTAATTCAGAATCCATTTCTCTTTAAGATTTCATCAACACGGGGAAACACGTCATCCTTAAATTTTGATATAATCCCATTTGTACGGACCAGAGTTAATTTTTGGAGTTGTGAATTTTCCCACTTGTTTAAAAAATAGAAAAACAATTGCTACCAACGTCAAATTTTATAAATTTATTCAGAATCCATTCCTCTTTAAGATTTCATCAACACGTGGAAACACCTTATCCTTAAATTTTGAAATAATCCCATTTGCACGGGCCAGAGTTAATTTTTGGAGTTCTGTATTTTCCCACTTGTTTAAAAAATAGAAAAACAATAGCCACCAACGCCAAATTTTATAAATTTATTCAGAATCCATTCCTCTTTAGGATTTCATCAACACGTGAAAACACTTCATCCTTAAATTTTGATATAATCCCATTTGTACGGACCGGAGTTAATTTTTGGAGTTCTGCATTTTCCCACTTGTTTAAAAAATAGAAAAAACTATAGCCACCAACGCCAAATTTTACAAATTTATTCAGAATCCATTCCTCTTTAAGATTTCATCAACACGTGAAAACACCTTATCCTTAAATTTTGAAATAATCCCATTTGCACGGACCAGAGTTAATTTTAGGAGATCTGCATTTTTCCACTTGTTTAAAAAATAGAAAAACAATTGCTACCAACGCCAAATTTTATAAATTTATTCAGAATCCATTCCTCTTTAAGATTTCATCAACACGTGGAAACACCTTATCCTTAAATTTTGAAATAATCCCATTTGCACGGACCAGAGTTAATTTTTGGAGTTCTGTATTTTCCCACTTGTTTAAAAAATAGAAAAACAATAGCCACCAACGCCAAATTTTATAAATTTATTCAGAATCCATTCCTCTTTAGGATTTCATCAACACGTGAAAACACTTCATCCTTAAATTTTGATATAATCCCATTTGTACGGACCGGAGTTAATTTTTGGAGTTCTGCATTTTCCCACTTGTTTAAAAAATAGAAAAAACTATAGCCACCAACGCCAAATTTTACAAATTTATTCAGAATCCATTCCTCTTTAAGATTTCATCAACACGTGAAAACACCTTATCCTTAAATTTTGAAATAATCCCATTTGCACGGACCAGAGTTAATTTTAGGAGATCTGCATTTTTCCACTTGTTTAAAAAATAGAAAAACAATTGCTACCAACGCCAAATTTTATAAATTTATTCAGAATCCATTCCTCTTTAGGATTTCATCAACATGTGAAAACACCTTATCCTTAAATTTTGAAATAATCCCATTTGCACGGACCAGAGTTAATTTTTGGAGTTCTGCATTTTCCCACTTGTTTAAAAAATAGAAAAACAATAGCCACCAACGCCAAATTTCACAAATTTATTCAGAATCCATTCCTCTTTAAGATTTCATTAACATGTGGAAACACCTCATCCTTAAATTTTGATATAATCCCATTTGCACGGACCAGAGTTTATTTTTGGAGTTGTGAATTTTCCCACTTGCTTAAAAAATAGAAAAACAATAGCCACCAACGCCAAATTTTATAAATTTATTCAGAATCCATTCCTCTTTAGGATTTCATTAACACGTGAAAACAACTCATCCTTAAATTTTGATAAAATCCCATTTGCACGGACCAGAGTTAATTTTTGGAGTTCTGCATTTCCCACTTCTTTTAAAAATAGAAAAAAACAATAGCACCAACGCCAAATTTTACAAATTTATTCAGAATCTATTCCTCTTTAAGATTTCATCAACACATAGAAACACCTCATCCTTAAACTTTGATATAATCCCATTTGTACGGACCAGAGTTAATTTGAATCCCAGAGATAAAGAGTTCTTTCTTAAAAAAAGGTGGGGGGGGAGGGAGCTTGTATAAGTGGCTCTACCATCAACATGTTATTTTAATGCCTTTATGGTCGATCGAGACGACAAAATTTTTCCAACTCCGTACACATCGTCAAAGTTGTACATAGTTTCCAGAAAAAAACTTTATTTTTCACAAGGGCGTCAGAGGGGGGCGGAAGGGGTTACGCTTAAGTTCGCATGCATGATTTTAAAGAAGACACTTCAAAGTTTTTTGCCCTCAAAGATTCATCAAAATCGATTGAAAATACGCCGAGTTATGGCGGTTTGAAAATGGTCAAAATTTCACGAATTTTTTCCTCCAGTGTATTTATTTCATACATGTTGTTTGTGTAAGCTGCAAACGTCAAAACGAAACTAAACACGACACAAAGAAAGTCCTTGAAGCACTGGGAGAAAATTAATGTCTATGATCTTGAATCAATTGGTGGCGGTTTACTGTGTATCGCTTGGTAGAAAATTCCTGGAAGTGATGGGGTTGGAGCCAAAGGGTGTACAGAGTGCTTTTTGAGCGCATACACGACGAGAGAATACGACGACAACGGCGTTGTTTATTTTTCGATCCGTGTGCTCTTTGTTTTTTCATAGTGTCTCGATTTTCCGAATTGCAAGTAAACCACGAAACGGCTGAACAATAGTTGTCAGTGAATTGTCAAACATTTCTGCATGAGATTCTTTCCGGAAAGAATCACGAGTGATTCTTCTCAGTAGAATAATGCTGTGATTGGCTGAAGCGCACACACATGACCAAAATTGAGAGTTTCCGTTGGTTTTTAGAATCGTCAAAAAATAATCTGGTTAAGAAAATATGTCAACAAATTATAAACATGACTCCTTTCACATTCACTCCTTTCGGTGGCGAGTATTGGCCGGTGGAGGGGTTGGTAGGGGTCGGACGCGATATCCAACAACACCACCGTGCTTAGCATCCTCGAAAACGGGGGAAAGTGTTTTTTTTTCTGCAGGGAAATCGGTGCGTTTTACTCGCTACTTACTTTTAGGGCTGGTTTTTGGCCGTTTTGAGGGGTTGCGCAACCCCAAAGATAAATTCTAACACCGCCATCATGTTCAGTATCCTCGAAAACGGAGAGGGGAGGTGATCTTGTTCCGGCTCTAAATATTTACAATTTTTGGGGTTTTTTCAGACTCACACACGCCACTATAAGGCTGGCAACTATATGACGAGTACATAAAACGTATTATCGCGACTGTATGCCAACATATGAGGGCAAAGGGTTTGCGATGTTGGCACTGCTGAGTAGCTAAAACGTTTTAAGATAGCACTATCACCATTACCACTATTTATGACATTGGGGGGCATCTCCTTTCTGCTGATCAGTTACATAAGTAGCGCCTGCGCGTTAGTTTGCGCACCTAGGATAAAAGGAAGGGTAACAAGGTCACTGTAGAAAATAAGTTAATAGATTACAAGCTGTTGAGAACAACGCGGTATATTCTACAATCCATTACATTTTCGTTAACTTTAATTTACCGAGGGCGACTAAGAAAAATCAATCTCTTGCACATACGCCTGATGCGTTCTGATGATTTATATAACCTCCCCCCATCAAGCACGTTTTAAGGATTACATGCAAATTAATTCAATAATGTCTGCAGTAATCAATAAATTCGTGCGGTAGAATTAGATCAGAATTAAGTACGCCACAATTTTTCGCCAATCGCACTTGCGGTGTTCTGCTCATTATTTTTTAATTACGCAGACGTGCTTTTTTATAGGTCGTTAATGGCTGAAAAGTTGGAAAACGTTCGAGCCGATAATTTAATGCCATCAAGGTTTCCCCTCATTCGGGGCAGCTCTTTAATTTAAACAAAAAAGCAAGGACCTTATTTAAGCATATAAATATATAAACTAACCATTATTTATTCATTAAGAGTTTATCCGGTCTTCAGAAATATTGTCTTTCTGTAGTTTTAGCGGGCCCGCACACGGCTAAGTATTAGTTGAGAGATAGTTTAGTCGAGGTCGGTTGCATTACCGTAAATGCAAGTGCGCACACACATCAACTATCGTCCAGCCCGATTTTTTAGTCAAAAGCAGTTGGTGAGCCCTTATGATTAAATAATCGTTCTACTATCGTACAACTGGCATAGTTCCACAGTTCCAATGGGAATGCGCACACGATCGATAGTTTAGTTGGTCATCAATCGTAAAAAGCCCGCGATAAGATATATAAATGCATATTCTTAAATATTGATATGCTGACAATATCCCTTTGGATCTATCCGCATCTAGTAAAATGCAATTCAAAGGTGATGATTAAATCATATTTTGCATATCTAAGCCCTCTCGTGCATATTTTAGTTACATCGAGCATATGTAATCATATTTTAGCTTATTTGAGCATGTTTAATAATATTTAAGCAACATTTTTATTACATGAATTAATAATAATAAGTAATACTCGACTAAACTGTCTACACGCTCCGCATAAATTGAGTTGTGTCGGCGTCGTACTGTGTGCGCATTCCATACGATTTCTCCTCGACTAAATAGTTTAGTTGGTGGAGAATCATAACGTGTATCCAACTCAACTAATTAGTTTAGTCGTTGAACAATTGTCCGTGTGCGGGGCCCCTTATAATAGTATATTATTGTACAAGTTTCATAAAGGCAAGTTTTATCGCATGAGTTCTAGTTTAGTTACATTTTCTATTTAGAGTTACAAATTCTTTAACGGAGGAAATTTGAAGGAAGATTTGTAGATTACATCGAATACTGCCCTCCTACGTAAAGTCGCATGTAACATTTTTACAAAAAATGAGTTCTCGCATCTGCAGGCACTACAGAACATTTTCTGTCATATCCACTGGATTACATTACTGTATCTTTCATGTAGATGTAGAAAACCACCTGTATATTTGGTAAATATACGCATTTATTACTCAAAACTTAGAACATGTAGATACGACGATCTTAATTAGGAGGGCAGAGTTGAATAGTTCCCTCCAGTCAATTGACTTAAATAAACTCAAGTGGTAGAAAAGTGTATTTTGCAAACAAAATCTAACTGTTTAATTTCTGTCGACTAAACCGCATTGTTGTAATTATCTATTCACTTTTAATTGCGGGTAATTGTTCCTCGCTTTGTTCGAGAAGCGATGTTGAGGTCGCGGAAATGGATTGCGATTGCCGTTTTTTTTTTGTTTGCAGTTTCCTGCAAATTAATTACTTAGCGAATTATGTTTACCATTCGAAATTCGATTACGCGTTTTACACTAATGAACAATAAATACTTGTTTTTGTTATTTACAAGAACCACGCATCTCGTCACTGGAGAATTGTTGCTGAAATTCGCAATTGTGGGAAAATGTTCCTCAAAATCTGTGTTTCTAAATATGTTATTCGAATGTTAAGGGGAGGTTATCCATGCTTTTTAAACGGTTTTAAATGTAGTTTTTACCATTTTTATAAGAAGCCGATCGTAGTGCATTTAATATATCGATCATATAAGAATGGAAATCACGTAGTTACAAAAATAGATTTGATCTTAATTATAATTCAAAAGATAGCTTATTTTTAATTAATTCAATACCACTCGAATATTTATAAAGATAAAGAGAAAACATTTGGACATTTGGAATGGTTGCAGTATGGGCTAGGAAGTGTGAAAGATTGATTAACTTACAACCAAAAATTACGGAGTTGTATGCATATAATGTGGATGTCTCGATTTTAAATTGATTTATCTTGGTTAATGAGAAAACTATTTCTCCTTGCGCATGACTAAGCGCTCGCATATGAAATGGTTAGGATGGGCGGGGTTTACCGATGCGTATTGCCAGTCAAGGGTGGTGTTTTCATTTATTTTATATTGTTAATTGAGAGTGCTGTGTGGTTGTGGTTTAAATTCAATTATATAAATTCCCATTTATTTTTATTTCTTGTGGAACCTCTTAATGAAACATTCTTTACCTCAAGAATTTGTCAGCATTTCAACTAATTTAGCAATTTGAGTTTATTTCAACTTTTCTATGAACGAAATATTAAACTCATTATAGACATGCTGCCAATTGGAATAGTATATTCTGTAACAAGGTTAGAATGGAAATTCGATGCGAGTGGAATATTTCGAGCGCGAGCCGTGAGGCGAGCGCGAGGAACCACGAGCATCAGAATTTCCATTCTTACCGAGTATCAGACTATACTTTCTCCTCGACCAGATAAAATAGACTAATAAAATAATGAACACAAAGAACTTACGTTTTATCACGTTTGTGGTTATGTTTATAGTATTTTGACAATTGTGATATCCAAGGCTAATTGTTTTATTCGAAACGATGTGAGAATATTCATTCTATCCCTTGTTATGGAATGAATTACATGCAAAACGCATAAGCGCATAGTGTTTTGTTCCATAACAAGAGTGAGAATGTGTACGTTCTATAATCAAAATTGATTTCAGAATGCTTAAATTCTATGGTGGTCGTGGAGAAAGTTGATTTCGTGACCCCCTTCCCCCCAACTTTTCCGAAATTGGGTGGTTAATGAAACATATATTTCACCCCACAATGAAAAGTTGATTTCTTATAATAATCGCGTGACCCCCTTCCCCCCAAATTTTCCGAAATTGGGTGGTTAATGAAACATTTATTTTATCGCACTAAACAGCAACAGGAAATTGTATGAAACCGAAATGATTTGTCTTTTGACATTTAGTTGTGTAATTGCACAAAGAAAAATAATTCGTGGATTTTAATGCGTCATAATGACGGTTTATGGCGGTTTCTCCTCAACATATTTTTTTAATGAAGGACAACTTAAAAACGTGTCCGTAAAATAGTTCCAACAACAATTAACTCTGTGAGTCTAAAGATAATTGCTTTATTGTTGATTCGATAATTCGTGAAAATTTTAATAAGGAAAACAATATCATCAATCATCTCAATTTTTTTGATGACAAAATTGTTTTCGACAAGCAGATTTTTTTATGAAGAATGACTTTTTGCCGTAAAGTTAATAATAAAGTTTTTTTTTCCTTTCGTCAACGCCATCCGTGGACACACTGTATATTATTATTTAATCATTTTTAATTTTTCCGTTACGAAGTACGAGAAAGTATTGTGATCGTGATTTTTTTTTAAATTTTTTTTACGGAAATAACCGTTTTGGGGTCCCTACATGCCATTTCAAAAATTTCTAGAAAATAAAATGTGTGTCTCTTTATACAACGCTCGACGTACATTTAAAATATGATTTCAATTGAAAATAAACCATGAAACCGTAAATATAAATGGCTATCATACCATCAAGTCGGAGAAATAACTGAAAGAAAAAAAGCTGAAATAAAATTGAACAGAATAAAATAGTAAACATTATTGCGCAATTAATTTTTACTGGAAATTCTTCTTTGTTGTAAACGACACACACTTAACAATTCGCGAAATTACACTTTCTAAGAATATTCTGTCATAATGTTATTTAACAGTATTATACCGGATGTACCATTTAACCTGACAAATCAAAATAACTCGAAAAATACGCATCGTACGAAAATACGTTCCCAGACCAAAAATTTATATTTCCTAAGGGGGCATCATCCTGCTCTAAATTTAGCCCACTGCTCCACCCCCAATTGGTACGGCGGGGGGCAGCTTTGAAATTTCTAATAGAAACCCCCATTTTCACTTTCTCCGTTACGAAGTACGAGATTATTAGAGAACTATTAGCGTTTCATAATTATAAACCAAAAATTTAAAAAATATATATTAATTTTTTTCTCGAATAGCAATGATTTTATGAAAAATGTATTTAAGCAAAAGATTTATTTCTTTGTTGTTTTCAATGTTTGTTTAAATTTTTTGTGAAATTTTTGATATTTAAGAAAATTTTGGCAAAAAAACAAAAAGCCGTTAAGGTAAACACCAACTTCCGGTGCACGAAATTTTACCAAAAGCTTTTCAGTTCTTCGGATTATCAAATAAGATGGATGTCCAAAGTTTAATTTCAATTGCTCTATTCGTTTTTGAGATACAGCGCGCACAGGCAGACACATACACACACGTCAAAGTTATGAAAGATAAAAATAACAAATTATACTTCCAATTCAAATAATCTTAAATTAGTTTATTAGAAAACTCAAAAAAAATCGCAAAAAATTCTTTGAAAAAGTCCTGAAAACAAATCTTGATAAATCCTGAAAAAGATTTCTGAAAAAGCCCTGAAAGAGCCCTGGTTATAAAGTTCTAAAGAGAATACCGGAAAAAGTATTGAATGAAACAGTCCTGAAAAATCTGATTAAAATGTCCTGATAAAAAGTCCAGAAAAAGAGTCCAGAAAAAAGTGCTCTGACAAAGAAATGTCTTAAAAAACAGGTTCTTGAAAAAGACCTGAAAAAAGTCCCGAAAACTGAGTAGTCACAAAAATAAATACCGAAAAAAGGTCCTAAAAAAGATCTGATAAAAAGACTGTAGAAAAGTACTGAAAATAGGCTTAAAAAAAAAAAAGTTCGAAAAAATGCCGTGAAAAGTCCTGAAAAGAACCTGAAAAATAGTCTAGAAAAAAAGTCCTGGAAAGAGTCCTTACAAAGGTCCTAAAAAGACCCGAAAAAGTCCAGAAAATAGTCCTAACAGAAGTCATGAAAAAAGCCTTAGAAAAGAACTGATAAAGCATTAAAAAAAGTCTTGATAAAATAATCCTGATAAAAAATCCCGGAAAATATCTTGAAAAAATAATCGTGATAAAAAATTCCTGAAAATAAGGTCCTAGAAAAAGTTCTGATAAAACGGCCAGAAGAAAAGTACTGTAAAAGGATAGAAAAAAGTCAGAATAAAGACCTTAAAAAGTCCTGAATATAGCCTGTGAAATAGTCCCGAATAGAGTCCTAAAAATATTCTGAAAAAGTCCTGTAAAGAGTTCTTAAGAAGGTCCTAAAAAGACCCCAGAAAATTCCAGAAAATAGTCCTGACAGAAACCTTAGAAGAGATCTGATAAAAGGCATTAAATAAGATCGAAAAAAAGGTCCTGAACATAATAGTTTTTAAATGTTCTTAAAAAAAGGCCCTGAAAAAAAATTCGAAAAAGATGGGATCTGAAACAAAAGTCTCGAAAAACTTCTGAAAAAAGTCGTTACAAAAGTTTTGAAAACATTGTCTTGTAAAAAAAATCCCAAAAAGAGGCTTGCCAAAAACCTAAGAAAAGACCTGAAAAAAAGGCATTAAAAAAGTTCCAGAAAAATAATTCGGATTAAAAATCCGAAAAAAGTCCCAAAAAGGCCCCAAACTAAAACTTTTTAGTATTGAAAAAAGTTCTAAAAAAACTCTTAACAAAAGTTTTGAAAAAATCGTCCTGCAAAAAAACCCGAAAAGAGTCTTGCAAAAGATCTAAAGAAGGCATTATTATTGTTTTTTTTTCTAGCTCTAATAACTATTTTATGATTTTTTTAAATTTTTTTAAATTTTAATTAATTTGTATTACTTTTTGTAATGTATTTTGTATATTGGCCCTATAAGTGGACTCGCAGTCTGTTAGGTTTAAATGAAATAAATAAATAAATAAATTAATTAATTAATTAAAAAGTCGTGAAAAGGGTTCCTGAAAAATAATCCTGATAAAAAAATCCTGAAAAGAAGTCTCAAAAACAAAAAGTTTTGAAAATAAAGTCTTGAAAAAGAGTCTTGAAAAAAAATTGAGAAAAGAAAAGTCCTGGAAAGAAACATTAAAGATGATTCCTGAAAATACGATCTTGAAGAAGTCCTGCAAAATAGGTTCTAGTTAATAAAAAACATGAAAAAAGAAATTCTGAAAATAAGGTCTTACAAAAAATACCTGGAAAGAAGAGTCTTTACAAAGTTGTAAAAACAGTCCTGAAAAAGTCCTGAAATTTTGATTTATACTTTCATGATATTTTTTTCAATTTCAATGTACATCGAACGTGTTGTAGTATTGGATGATTCCGACGTTTTAAATGTCAAAATTATGAAAGATGGAAATGAAAAATGATGACTTCAAATTCTAATAATCTTTACCGATAATATACTCAAAAACTAATGAGATTTCCAAAAGAACTTACTCTTTATAAGTTAATAATTTTATCATTACCCACCAATATTATTAATATAAATTTATCGTTTCTTAATTATTAACGAAAAATGACAAAAAATTATAATTTTTTTTTATAAAACGTTTGTTTTTTGAAAAATATTTTCAAACAAAGGATGCTCATTTCTTTGTTACCTTCAAGATTTGTTTAGATGTTTTTGTAATATTTTTCATATTTAAAAATATATTGGAGAAAAACAAAAAACGGCTAAGGTTAACGCATACTTGAGGTGTATGAAATTTTACCAAAAGCTTTTCAGTTCTTCAGATTATCAAATAAGATTAATGTTCAAAGTTTCATATCAATTGCTCTATTAGTTAAAGCGCGCACAGACAGACACACACACTCATACACACACAGACATACAGACACACAGACACACAGCGACATAGTCACACAGACACACACACAGACACACAGACACAATTTTTTTTTCCAGAAATTGTTGAAATGGCATCTAGCGAACCCAAAACGTTTATTTCCGTAAAAAAATTTTTTTTGAAAAAAAATCACGATCACAATACTTTGTCGTACTTCGTAACGGGGAAAGTAAAAAAGGTCTGGTACGTGATACATTTGCGCAGTTACTCAGCTTTATACACTTACCTTCGTAAAATAATGCCTTTGTGACGACAACCGCACCTCATCCATCCTTCAAATTTGACTTTGTCACAAATTCAGAAACGAAAATTCGAAAACAATACTTCACACACAGTTATCATCTTCTAACACCGAACTCACTGACGGGACTGGAAAACATCGTGAGGTGCGATCGGCCCAATCATCTCACCTCTGCCCCGGAGGCCATGCAAAAAGCACATTCTTTCTTCCTGTTATCAATGCGACGCATAAACACAGCTCCGATTGGAAATTCTAATTCTAACAGTCAGTTTATCTAAAAATTGAAGAGATTTAGAAAAATACTTATTTATAAGTTGTTCATTTTGACATTCTCTTCAATTATTAATAACATAAATTTGATATAACTATTATCATTTTATAATTATAAACCAAAAAAGGAAGAAAAAAAGTTTTTTTCGAAAAAAAACAAGGATGTCCATTTCTTAGTTGTCTTCAATATTTGTTTAAATGTTTTTGCAATATCTGGTATATTTAATTTTTTTTGTAATAAACAAAAAATGGTTAAACACCAAATTCCGGTTTACAAAATTTTACCAAACGCTTTTCAGTTCTCAGATCGCAAAATAAGACTTATATTTCAAGTATCATATTAATTGCTTGAACAGTTTTAAGCGACAACATTCAATCATTTCAGTTCTTGAAGTTAGGAAAGTTTTATTTTAATTTTATTCATTTGTCGTAAAGCATGTGGAATATATAATTATGTGTTATACAGTGCGCACTTAAAGTATAGAATAAATTCAGTAAAACCAAAATAAATATTTCGGGAAAAAATCCTCGAACTGGTCGATTTTTTTGATAAAAAAATATTCAAATGATGACTGAAAATCGACAAAAATGTGTATTTTTATCAAAGAAAATAAACCTGTTCGTGAATTTTTTCCCAAAATATTTGATTTTGGTTTTACTCAATGTATACTTTAGGCGCGCACCGTATAATCTGATTAACATACAGGGTGAGTTTTTTTCGATGTTCTCTATGGGGATCTCGGAAACTATAAGAGATAGAAAAACGGTTAAATGAGCAAAGAAGTGCAGTTTTACGAGCCCAATAAAATAACACTTTCAAAGTTTTCAAAAACGTAAAGGGTAACTAGATATTTTGAAAAATGTAAAGTGTCAATTTTTTCAAATAAATATATCTCGGTTATTATGATAGATAGAAAAAAACTGTAATGGACAAAGTTGGAGATAATTTTACGCAGCTTAATAAACTAAATTCAGAAAATTTTTGGCGCCATTATTTTTCGAGATATGACGCAAACTTACATTTTTTTTAAATGGAAACCATAGTTTTTTTTCTGTTTAAGGTTCAAACTAACTTACCTTTAATGATTACTCGTACATGTAAGATCAATATAAATCATACTATAATAAATCCCTAAGCACTAATCCTGTTCATTTATTTTCATTTGTAGTGAGCTCCACCTTAATTTACCCTGTTCATATATTTGCATTTGTGATATTGCTAAAGCAATTTAAACTAAACTCTTCTTAATTTGCATTTCAATCCTATTACCTCGATAAGGCGCAATAATCATGATATATACCCAAGCGCGGCGCCAGTGCACACCGGGCTGCCTACGTTAAGCTCCGGTAAAGCACGATGTTGATTTTAGCTCCATAGCAACCGGAGGATGTAAACAATGAATGTTATTTTATACGTCAGTGTAGATTTTCTAAGTACTAATTTAAACTCTTTGTACAGTTTTAGAGAGGATATATTTATATTTAAAGGAAGGAGGATGTCGTACAGGGATTTAAGGAGTGAGTTTTTATTTTCTTGATACTCTAAGCGTGGTAAATTTTGCTACTTAATAATTTTTAGAATAATCTTATATTATAAAACTAGAATTAACCATAAACAATTATTTGCTTTACTGTTAATACATTAATCAGATTAATTTAATAATTCACTCCAAACGGATACATTGATAATTTTAAAGATTTTGTTCAAAAATGCGGCTTTGAAATGGGAACACATATATCGGAGGCGAGCGTATAGCCTTAGAAAGAATTGATCAGAATATTGTTTTTTTTTAATTTTTAAATAATAACAATCTAAACTAGGGGTGGCCAAACTTTTGATCACTACGGGCGACCCATGTCTTAAATTATAAGCGGCGGTCTACCAACGTCGAATGTGTTAAAGTTAAAAATAACTTTTTTGAGACAAGTTACCCATCTCTAATGTGTACATGTCAGACACAGAGTTACCAAGTCAGCGGACAATCCGCTAGATCTGGCTGATTTTGAATCCAAATTGCCGAATAATTTTCGTTTAGGGGCTGACGGATTTTCTAACGGAATTATCTTGGATTTTTGTAAAATCTAGCGTAATTTAATTTAAATTTATCTTTTATTTTCAAAAGATATAAGTAGTTATATGGTACTTCGGTTTTATGAATATGGACCAAAGTGTATTTTTTCATTTTATTTAGTACCAATATGACATTTTTTAATAAAAAAAAAACACGGAAAAGTTATTTGGCTATTAAACGTTACGGACCGTTAAAATAATCAATTTGGTATTCACTAACGATTGTAACGTTAAATCTATAGTTAATTCAGTCTTTTCGAGAGATTAAAATTTTGACGATTATCTATATTTAATTCTTATAGGTAATTGTCAAATATATCGTTAAAAACTTAATCTGACAGAGAAATGAGCTTGCTACTGGTTATTAATGAAAATTATTTAAATATGTAAGACAATTAAAAAAAAATCTCAAGTTAAAAAGCCATAATAATTTAATATCTTCTGTTTTATTTTTTGAACACGATTTTATTTTAAGGATCGTTAAATTATAACGACCCGTTACGTAATCAGGCGTCATACGAATTTTTATGAACACGAGCCGTAATCTGCACGCGGCCATAAAAACAAAATTATTATCTCAGAACATAATGATGGCGTAATTTCAGAAGTTATACATATCCTATGAAGACGGACAGCGTTTGATTTTTATGAACGGCGAGATGGCATTTTGATGCCAACTGTAAAAATGCAAATTTTCTTTTTTTATTGTCTCAGAAAATAATGATGGCGTAATTTCAGAGGTTATACATATCCTATGAAGAGGGACAGCGTTGGATATTTATGAACGGCTGGATTGCATTTTGTTGCCAACTGTAAAAATGCAAATTTACTTTTTTTAAATTGTTAATCTTTAATTAATTTATCAATATTTACAATGTATTAGCCAGTTTTTGTATTTATTTTTGAAATTCTGATTCAGATTTTACGGAAATGCTTCGTGCGCTCGGATATACGAATTTGGTGTCGATGGAGAGCTTCAGGAAGCCAAATTTTCCACTAGTTGCCAATCTGCTTCTTTGGCTGTCAAAAAAGTTTGAGCCAGAGGCGGATATTAGTCACGATATTAATACTGAAGAAGAACGAGTTAATATCATCAGGAATACTGCTCAATTTATGGTAAGTTCTGTCCTGATGGTTACTTGGTTGAATTATAACTCTTCCCCGTCGACGATCGTACTGTGATGTTTGAGACCAACGATTGCTTCCGATGACAATTAAACCTATTTTTATTACTATTTGTCAAAAATGTTTCATGGTATTAAACAATTATATTTTTCTACGTCCGTTATAAAATGTACAGTTTTTTTCATTAATTGGGGTTCATAAAATATGTGATTCCTGAACCCTACAAACAGCGTGAAAAAAAGTGCCGTAGCGGTTCATTTTTAAACTTTTTTTTTAATTTTAACAATTATAAAATTGTTTGCGCAAAGTGTGTCATGAACGCTTCGCAACACGCCGCGAGTTCCGCCGATAAATGTCAAACATTCGTTTCCGATCAAGAAAACTTGATGATTATTATTTTCTTTATTTAAAAAAAGTATTATTACTTATAAAAATTGATAAAGGTTTTATCGAATTTATTTAAAGTTACGGACGTAGATAAAAATTTGTATGAAACTCGAGAGTAAAGTAACTTTTTTTCACTTGTAGGAATTGCCGCATTCTTTCCTACTCGTGAAAAAAGTACTACTTTACACACTTTTTGCATAAATAACTATTTATTAACCTTACACGAGAAATTAAGAAATTGTGATGTTTCTTTAGGCAATGAAGGCGAACGTGAAATTAAACACAAAACGGTTATACCAAGCGGATGGTTATGCCGTAAAAGAATTGCTTAAAGTAACAGGCCTGCTCTATGACGCTCTAGTGACCAATTCTTCAGAGAAGAAAGAGGAGGAGGATGAGAACGAGTTGAGCGTTCGAGACTTCGATATCTCTGATAAGGTAAAATTTTCGACTAAATAAAAAAAAGTAATTTCAAGCAATAATTAATATTTCCCTATTTCCCCATCAGACCGATTTCGGGCATTAAAGTCGCTAATGTGGAAATGGATTTTTTTACATCCTATTAAATAATACAAACGTTGTTAAATCGTTTTTGATTGAGAAAGTTGTCCCTTATTCGGCCGAATCATTTTCTCCACAGGTGACGTCCAATCAAATGATAGCGGTTTCATTGTCCAACAGGTGACGTCCAATCAAATAAATAGCAGTTTCATTGCCCAACAGTTTATTGTTACTATGGTTACGATTCGTTTTTTTTTTGTCAGCGAACTGTCGCAATTTCCAAATGGAAAAATTATTCATTATAATTTAATACAAACAGAAAAATCTTTAGGTAATTATTTAATATGATTAAAATTTAAAAAAAAAATCGCACAGCCTTTCCTGTATATCCTGGACAATTTAAAACTATTCTATCCTTTCATAAAAGACCTCTCTACAACATTTATTCTCATAATTTAAAAATTAGAAATTAAAAACCAAAATTAAAGAAAAAAAAATGTAATTTTTTTTTTAATTTAAATTAAATATCACCATTTTATCTACTTTCAATTTAGCTTGAAAGAACTAGTATAATATACTATAACACTACATGCGGACAATGCTTAATCGACCAAAACTTATTTCCTTGAAAAAAAAAAAATTTTAACTGTACATTTGCTGTGAAATAATCAATCGCGCTCGTGCATACACCCAGAGACATATTCACAACATCGAGGGCTCAAGGCGCACCTTTTTTTGGGATGAAATAACTGTAGCACTTCCTATTAAAGGGGATTTTATTCTACAAAAAATATAATATACACTGGTAGAAAAAAATGAAATACTTGAAATTCGTGAAATTTCGACAATTTTCAAACCGCCATAACTCAGCGTATTTTCAATCGATTTTGATGAATCTTTGAGGGCGAAAAACTTTGAAGTGAATTCTTTAAAATCATTCATGCAAACTTAAGCGTAACCCCTTCCGCCCCTCAAGCGCCCCTTGTGAAAAAAATTTTCTTCTGGAAACCATGTCCAACTTTGACGATGTCTACGGAGTTGGAAAAATTTTGTCGACTCGATCCACCATAAAGGCATTAAAATCTGATCAATTCCCTACGCAGGACTCAAAGAACGAAGGCCCAAAGTTATAGGTGTTTGAAAAAAGGCGAATTTTTTTTACTCATTTTTCGACGAAATTGTTTTCGTTTTCACGAATGAAATTTTCTTTGCATGTTCTTTGAGGTATGCACGAAAAATGATTGTTAAATCATGAATATCGCATTTTAAGAATGATCAAATTTGGTTAAAAAGTCGAGTTATGTGCGAAAAACCTCAAAATGCACTTTTTTTCAAACACCCATAACTTGGTGCCAAATCGTCGTAGGAACTTCGTTCTTCGAGTCCTGCATAGGGAATTGATCAAATTTTAATGCCTTTATGGTGAATCGAGTAGACAAAATTTTTCCAACTCCATAGACATCGTCAAAGTTGGACATGGTTTCCTGAAAAAAACATTTTTTGTTCACAGGGGTGCTAGAGGGGCGGAAGGGGTTACGCTTAAGTTTGCATACATGACTTTAAAGAAGACACTTCAAAGTTTTTCGCCGTCAAAGATTCATCAAAATCGATTGAAAACACGCCGAGTTATGGCGGTTTGAAAATAGTAGAAATTTCACGAATTTCAAGTGTTTCATTTTTTTTCCTTCAGTGTATTAATATAAGTTTCACAAGCAGATTAAACTGTAACTTATTACACAACACGTTAATAGTATATTGTATAGCGAGCATATAATGATGGCTATTAATCACGAGAACGATGTTTGCGGAACGAGCCGTAGGCGAGTGGAGCAAATCATTTGAGTGATTAATAGCCATTATATGCGAGTTGTACACTATACTTTGTTCACGAAATTTAAAATCAAGATCAAAATTTAATTTAAAATTACAATTAGAATCAAAATTAAAATCAAAATCAAAATTAAAGTTGTATTTACAATTACAATTGAAAAAAAAACTTAAAATCAAAGGTAAAATCAGTATTAAATAGGGTAAACAAAATATTACCATAAATCGCGTTCTGTGAATCAAAGCGCGAATTAGCGTGTTTAATAACCATATTAAACACGCAAATGCGTGTGCGTGTTTAATAAGCATATTAGACACGCAAATTAGTGTTAAATGTACCCCATTAATGCTGCCCATAGAATTAAATAATGCGCACAATATAACATTTTCGTGAACAAAATGATTTAAATGCTTAGTTTAAATATTCGTTCACAGAATTTTTTGTTTACACCGACAATGGTTTGAATTACAAATGCAAAATATTCAAAGCCTACTTGTTTACAAAAAGATGAATTGTGTAAACAATTTCATAATTATATCTGACCTCATTGTCAGGTTAATCTAACATGGACGTACTAAATTACATAAAGGTTTTATTACACCAGAAGCAGGAATTAATTCTAAAATAAAAACATTTGTACATGTTTGTGTAATCTCTAGCAAACCTTCAAATTTTACAATGCCATGTAATACACCAAATAATTTTTTTCTTTTAAGACACAAAAAGAGAATAAATCTAAAATACCAATTTATTGATTGATTATAAAATGTTTCCTGGTTCATGAAAAATTTCATGGTTTTTATTATTTTCTTTTCAATTATTTGTAGATTTAGTAAGAGAGAATATTAATTTATTCATGTTATATTTTCATTTTATTACATTTATTTATAGGGCGACCCGTTGGTGTAGTGGGTACAGGTGAGCGCTTGTGCCGGTTGCACCGCGTGCCTTGTGTGTTCGAATCCCAGCCCGGGCGAAAAATTTCGGAGCCTCGGAATATTCGCTCGGGACCATGGTCGTTGTGTTTGTCTATCGTTATTCATTTATTCATTTAATTTCAAATTATATAATTAAAACAGCGGTTGTGGTAGATGGCCTCGTGGCCGACGACAATCCCAAATCATTCACTCTCCCTAAAAACCCGCAATTCCATCCACGTTCCTTCCTTAAAAAAAAAAACATTTATTTATTGTATCTACAACAGCGGAGGGTTTCCATTTTTAATTTTCAGGTGATGATATTTTAATTGATTTAGCAGAATACAATTTCATTGATATACAGTGTGTCCACGCATGGAGTTGACGAGAGGAAAAAAAAAGTTTATTATTAATTTTACGGCAAAAAGTCATTCTTTATAAAAAAATCTGATTGTCGAAAAAAAATGTTTGTCATAAAAAAATTGAGATCAGATGTACAGGGTGTTAATAATTGAGAAAACTAGAAAATGCTTCAAGAGATAAGAACCATTATTTTTTATTTTATACAAAATGTTTATTAAACAAAGTTGTTTATAAGTTAAAATGTAGCATAAATGCAAATTTTCAAATAAAAATTATAATTTTTACTATTTACAATATTTCGTGATTTTATGCGATTTGGAGAATTTAACAAAAAATCAAGATACCCGATTCCGTAAACGTCAATGTTACGTCTGACAGTATTCAGAAATGTTAACTAAAGAAGAGCGTGCTTATTTCGTCCAGTGCTACGGAATTGGAAATGTATCTCATCAATACGCAATTGATCTTTTTCAGGAAAAAAATTTCCAAATACGGCTGTGTCTGAGGAAGCACTACGAAAACTAATAAAAAAATTCACTGAAACTCAGTAATGAATGTGAAGAAAACGAAGAAATATTGCGATGAAGATGACACATCTACATTATTAGCATTAGGGTCAGTTGTAGATAATCCTAAATTATCTTTAAGGAAGCGTGCAAGAATGCTGGAAGTAAGCAAAAGTAAATTACAAGTTATTTTTAAGGAAATGAAAATTCGAAATCGAAAACAGAAGGTTTCCCAGATTAATTTGTTTCACCGACAAATCTACATTTTGCACCAACGGGCACGTATCTACCCAAAATAGTCGGCACATGGGCTTTCGAGAATCCTAATTACGTCATCAATAGAAGAAGTCAAGGTTACAAAAAAGTTAACGTATCGTGTGGAATTATCTTTGATAGAATCATTGGACCATATTTCATGGTTTATTTAAACCAGCATTTTGTGTTTTTTTTATTTATTAACACCCTGTACATTTGATCTCAATTTGTTTGATTACAAACAATTTTTTTCGATAAGCAGATTTTTTTATAAAGATTGATTTTTTGTCGTAAAATTAATGATAAAGTTTTCTCTCCTTTCGTCAACTCCATGCGTGGACACACTGTATGTTAAATAATGGTCGTGGTAGATGTCCTTGAAAATTTAATTGTTTGTAATGTTACATTTTTTTTAGATGCATGATTTGAAACAATCGAGACAATTAGCAAGTGAAATAACCATGTCTGGAGCGAGCCTTTTCGAATTATTAGGAAAGGAAATCGACTTACGTGTAAGTATGCATGATACAGAAAGTACTGTTACATTTCTTGTATTAGCTAATAGCAATATAAGTAATTCTAAAATAGCGATTAATTAGAATAAAAATGACTCAAAAATGGCCTTCTATTGATAATTTATATGGAATAACTCAATGGAAAGTTGAGTAACATAAACAGAGTGGCTAGGAAAACCCGCAATGGCCAAGAGAGGGCGCTTCAGTAAAGAAAAAATAAATTAAAGTGCTAGCAACAACGTAAAATCTAAGTGAACTACTGATTAAAATGCCCGAAGCTACTCACGCCGCTTTAGTTATTAAATAAAGTATGTTCATTAAAAAAAAACCTCAAGTGTACCATGATTTTTTATTTTTAGAAATTTAAGTTGGTAACACTTATTGAGGTTAGGTAACTTCCGGCATGTTCCTACCGATAAATTAATTTGCTGTGACAAATAACATCCTAAGTACGTTTGACTGGTCTACCACTTCCTGGTTTACGCAGTTTCGTGATAAGGTATTTTTAAATTCATCATAAATAATGGGAAGGTAAGGAAATTCTACCTAAAACTCTGCCAAAGGTGCGTCGAATGAATACACCCAATTTCCGTCCACTTTAGTCCCATTTTGAAAATAACTCAACTGGAAACGTTTTTTGCTGGTTGCCGTAAACCACGGAATAATTGTGCCTTTTAGAAAGATCTGACGTTTTGTATGTCAATTCCTAACATGTGTGCCAACATTAATTTTTAAAAATAAAAAATCTTAGCGCACTTGAGGTTTTTTTTTAAATGAATATACGATAGATACGTCCGAAATTAAATAACTAGAACGCAACAGAACATTTTACAAATGAAACATCAACAAAATCAGAAAATCAGAACGCTAACAAAATTACTGTTTTCAAGGCAAGTGCTCGAATTGATTACCCAGATTTTATGATCAGATTTTAGTTTTTCGTTTGATAGTTCTACAAATGCTTCTGCAAATATCATAAGTGATAGATTTGAATACTGTTTCAATGAAAGACCTTCAATGTCTACCTTAACGTTGTCGGCGTATACCAAATCATGAATCAAGTCCGTTGGTTGTCACATGATCTTGTAGACCACTTAATCGGGCCCCTTCGCCCAATCCAAGATTGGAAGTGTTCATCTAAAAATTTTCGGACTGTTATAGCATAATGAGGTGGGGTGCCATCTTGTTGGAAAATTATATCGGCAGGACAATGTTCTTAAATAGCCGGCTTTATTGTTCTGTAAAACAAATTCAATTAAAAATCGCCCCTAATATTTTCTTCCAGAAAAAAGAGACCAATTATTCCTTCAGATCAAATAACAGTCTAAACGTTAATTCTAGGTGAATCTTTTTGGAGTGTAATACGGGGATTTTCATCAGAATAATAAACGCAGTTAAGGCGATTAACATAAATGAAATTTGGCTTCGTCTGATCACAACAGTCGATCCAATAAAAAAATTAGGTGACCTTCATCTTCCTATAAATCTCGAAACTCTTAGCAAAACTGCAGCTAAATCTGGTACTAGAAGTTGGAAAAGTGGCCGTGGTTTTTCTGGCCACAATGTATAGGTTCAGTGTTTGGTGAATAAATTTGTAAAAACCGAACCCTTATTTGGTGTTAACTTTACAATTGTGAGATAAACTACCATTTAAGACAAATAAACTACCACCAGCAAAGACTTGTTCTACGCCTCTTGTCTCTCGATCACCCCCTTCTAGTTACAGCTTCCTAGCCTTTTAATAAGAGCTTATAAACTTCGCCACTTTCACACAGACGTTCCTTTTCACATTTCAAAAATCAAAAAGCGATTTTAAACTCTTCGTACCTTAAAAAAGTGAAATTTTTGGATTGTGTGATAATTCCAGGAGAAAATGTTGTAATAATTTATAAAATCACAGCGAAGGCGCCATATTTTCAAGTTAAATTTATCAAAATAGGACAAAGCGTTCAGCAAGTGCGCAATTTCAAAAATAAAAAAACGCGATTTTAAATCCTTCGTTCCTTAAAAAAGTGAAATTTTTGGATTTTGTGAACATTTTACGAGAAAATGTTGTAATTATTTATAAAACCACAGCGAATTCGCCAAATTTTCACGTTAGAATAATCAAAATCGGACAACGCGTTCAGCAATTGCGCAATTTCAAATATAAAAAAACGAGTTTTTAAAATATTTGTTTCTTAAAAAAGTGAATTTTTTGGATTTTGTGAAAATTTCACGAGAAAATGTTGTAATTATTTATAAAATCACAGCCAATTCGCCACATTTTCACGTTAGAATTATCTAAATCGGACATCGCGTTCAGCAAGTGCGCAATTTCAAAAAAAAAAACGCGATTTTAAAATCTGCTGCTCATCCAATCATCCAATACTTCACATCTATCCAATGATCCCACTCATTTCCTTCACCACAAAACTTTCACCTGGTAGATCCCTTACCCATCCACACCTTCTTGCCCTTCTCTTAATTTCCACACCTGATTCGAGCTAATATCCGCTTTTTAAGGTAGCGCGGCAGGCCTGAAAACACTTGCACGTCTATATAATACGGATTATATGATTTGATCAATGGATCTTTGCGTGTTCATCATTACCGAAAACCGAGTTTTCTTGCCTACGACGACATAGTTCACATATGATAATGTCTAATTTAACTTATGGTAGAGAGAGTAAACGTATCGAAATGTTGTCGGAGCTTGGTTCAGCTATCTATGACGTGCACGCAAAGATCCATTGCTGAAAGTATACTTACCTCACTGTCAACTTGATATCTCGATGGCAATTTGATATTTCCTTCTCTACCTCTCTTCAAATACCGCTATTGACCATCCCGCACTCACAACTTGTATGTTCATGCCCTCCACTTTCTTTAGATATTCCCTATAACACGCACCCCATGCCCCTCTCACTGCCCTTTCCCTATCTAACACCTATACCTTTGTTCTAAATTTTACCACCATTATTGCCTCCGACTAACTTACTTACACCCTATGGCAATTCTACAAGGCATTTGTACCCGTTCGACCTTTTCATGCCCAATTAGTCCCTCTGGAATCATACGCAGCCTTCAAATCTATAAAAAGCAAGAACATTTTGCCTTTTTTGCCAACTCTCTTCCAATCATCCAATTTACTGTAGCTATCTGTATTTGGCAATACCCTCTTTTATTGTACTTCCATCTCTAGCCTTTCATTTCCCATAGCCATACATATTTTATACAGTGCGAAAGTTGGCTGAGGAACGCTCCCTAGCCTTTCATTTACCATAGCCATACATATTTTATACAGTGCGAACTTTGGCTGAGGAACGCTCCAAATAAAAAATTCCCCGATCATCTGCGGCCAAAATCCTCCGATACTTCAACAATATTTTTTGAACGCGCATCTTTTCTGGTAGTAGTCAACTTTCCATACCCCTACCCCTTTGCGTAATGACGTCATCGCCATTTTTTTAAATGGCAACCACCACATTTTTCGATGGATTCTGATTCCCTTTAAAACCCCACATACAGCAATATGCAGTTTGGTGATTGATTAGTCAGCGAAACTATTGGGATTCATGAAAGAAACTGATTTATGTAAAATTGAAAACAAAAATTGAGATAAAGTCTGGCCGCGCTATGATGGCATATGAGGTGATTAACTTGGACCAAAGTTACCTGTAACCTTTCAAAAGCCACTGATTTATTAATAGAAGCACCAATAGCTAGCAAGTAAAGTGAAATAAACATCTGTGAGTGTAAAGTAACAAAATATCCAATCACTTCTGATGAGGGCGACCCTTCGTTAATCACCTCAGACGCCTTCATAGCGCGGCCAAAGTATAGCTGTGGAATTTTTATCAGTTTATTTGAATCAGATGAAACTGTCAATTTGCTAAAAAGTCATTTCGGTGGTGTTTTATTGTTGTTTATTGCCATTGATCTAGCGAAACATGGTTCGTTACTTAACAGAAAGGCAAAGAATTGAAATTTTAATTATGAGGGATATGGGGACAGGCAGCTTACACAAGAAGAAGTATGTGTTTTATTTAATATTAAATATCCCAATCAGGGTCCCATTGTGCGCTCCACAGTAAGCAAAATTCTTCCTTCACTCTTTTTCAATCTGATCTGCTCTTTTCCTCTCCATTTCTTGTTTAATATCATCATAAGCTTCTGTTATCCTTCCGCAGTATGCTACCTGCAGCTTTATCCAGCTCTTTTATTCTAAAATCTTCTTCTTTATCAAAGCCCGCCTCTCCTCTATCTTTTCCTCTATAGTCTCATTTGTTCCTAACAGCCGTTCCATGTGAATAATTCATGTATTAATGTTTATTTTTCTCTTTTTACGTCAATTCAATTCTTCATGCTCTATCCTTTGGGTAGATCCATTTTTGTTTTTTATTCTTTAATTCGCATATAACCTTCATCTCTTCTCTCCACGAAAAGTGGAGCGAATTTCACGTCAGATGCGCCAACTGAAGACTCATATTGTGTCAAAGAATACATCCTCAAAATAATTGCCGTGCAACTCTGAAACACCCTGTATATTACCAGTTTTTTTTTCCAGCATGAGAGTAATATCGCAAAAAATTAAAATACAAAAAGTAAACAAACATTTTCGTTTTCCATTATAGGAAATTGCTTCCGGCATTAATCCGATGATGTACTGAGCGAGGGGATTTATTACGTAAACATTTTAAAATCCATTACATCATGTATGGAAGGATGATTGATTTTAGATTGGACGGTATAATTTGTTTTTTTTTCTTTTCATTTAACAAGCCACATTTTTCCGAAGGCACTTCGTGTTTCATTAATATTTTTGTAATTGATGTGAAATATTGTGTGCAGGGTTCGCGGCAAGTTAGCGTCGGCAAACAATACGAGGTGTCTGAGGTGGAGGCGGGGGTGAAGGCCGCCATCGACGTTATCAGGACGGAAATCGGCGACACGAAGCTGCTGATTGATAACGTGTCGGCGACGGAGGCGAATCTCGACGCTAAAATTGAAAGGAGGAAAGTGGAGATCGATCGCTACGACAAGCGGCTGCAGACGCTCAAGAAAGTCAGGTAACCGATTACTGATTGACTGGATTAATGTCCAATTTATTGCGACCTGCCTACAAGAGGTGGATGAATTGCGAACCGTAAGATGGATTGCTGCGATCGAGACGGGCTCTTTAGGGAACTATTAGGCGTGGGTTGTAAATTGCTTTTTGATGGTGGTTGAAAATTTGAATTGTTAATTATAATTTGGAATCACTCTGCATAGAATGAAAATTTAATTTGACTTCAATACAACGGCGAAAAATTGTAAATTTACCTACTTACTCAATAACGACATTTTTTACTAAGGATAGTAATAGTAATTCTCGACTAGTTTCTCCTAACCAAGGCATTTCTCTTTCTATTTTTTCTCTAAACTACCAATCCGTAAATATTAAAACAATAGTAGATTGTGTGTCTAGTGGGAAAAATGAAGTATTCCCGGACAACTGTGAAGTTTGTTGGGCGAGGCGCTAGCAATCACAGTAGTCCGGGAATGCATTTTTCCTACGTGACGCACATACTATTTTTTCGTCAATCGCTACATCTACTGTCCGACAAAAATTTTCCCGGACTGTTATTTCATCGTAGCCACGCAACCTCTCGGTGTACTGGAATTATCAATTTTCGATTAATGGTGTCAAGTCGGAAAGCCGTCACTTTCACGGCGGTTGACGAAAAACAAATTTTTTTGCTTGAAAAAAAATGTTAACGTGATATTCAGCCCTAAAGTAAAACGTTAAATTTAACGGCATGTTGACGTTCGTCAACCTTGTTTTACCAATTTGAAACACAAGTTATCCCTTTTTTAACATAACGTTCGGCCGTTAAACTTAACGTTTTGCTTACGAAATAGAACTGATTATTAAATAACTTGAACATTGCAAATTTTCTAGCTCTAATGAAAATTTGTTGCTTGGAAATTGATTGATTATTCTAACATATTTTTTCTTTAACTTCCTCCGAACAAAGTAAGGGAAGGTATTGATCGTGAACATTTAAAAAAAAATTAACAGAATATCCATTTTGACGTCCCCATAGATGATTTCGAGCATTTTTGGAAAAATAAAAATTGTTTCCATGTATAGTCTGTTCGTTATACCGTGATAAATTTACGGTCAGATGGGTGTAATTTAATAATATATATATTTTTTAATTTTTTTGCTATTATTACACAATTCGAGAACTAAAATTTTCAAAAATTCACAACTCGCGAAATAATCGGTGGATTTTCAAAAAAATTACTTAATTTGATAAAACGATGATTTACAAATCTAATTAAATTTTTGCAGAATTTAGTCGATACGTTTTATATATATTTTTTTTAATTTTTCACTCGAGCATTACACAATTCTAAAACTAAAATTTTTAAAATTTCACAACTCGCGAAATAATTGGTGGATTCTCGAAATCTCAATTTAGTTTAATAAAACGGTGATTTGTAAATCTAATTTAATTTTTGTAGAAATTCGTCGACACGTTTTATATATTTTTTTTAAATTTTTGCTCCAGTATTACCCAATTCGAAAACTAAAATTTTCAAAAATTCAAAACTTACGAAATAATTGGTGGATTTTTAAAATCTCAATTTAGTTTGATAAAATGATGATTTGCAAATCTAATGTAATTTTTGTAGAATTTAGTAGGCGCGTTTTATATATTTTTTTAATTTTTCACTCGAGCATCACATAATTGTAAAACTAAAATTTTTAAAAATTCACAACTCGCGAAATAATTGGTGGATTTTCAAAATCTTAATTTAGTTTTATAAAACGGTGATTTGAAAATTTAATTTAATTTTTGTAGAAATTCGTCGACACGTTTTATATATTTTTAAATTTTTTTGCTCGAGTATTATCCAATTCGAAAACTAAAATTTTCAAAAATTGAAAACTTACAAAATATTTGGTGGATTTTCAAAAACTCTATTTAGTTTGATTAAACGATGATTTGCAAATCTAATTTAATTTTTGTAGAATTTAGTCGACACGTTTCATGTATTTTTTTTAATTTTTCACTCGAGCATTACACAATTGTAAAACTACAATTTTTAAAAATTCACAACTCGCGAAATAATTGGTGGATTTTCAAAAAAATAATTTAGTTTGATAAAACGATGATTTCCAAATCTAATTTAATTTTTTTAGAATTTGGTAGACACGTTTTATATATTTTTTTTAATTTTTCACTCGAGCATTACACAATTGTAAAACTAACATTTTTAAAAATTCACAACTCACGAAATAACTGGTGGATTTTCAAAATCTCAATTTAGTTTGATAAAACGGTGATTTGTAAATCTAATTTAATTTTTGTAGAAATTCGTCGGCACGATTTATATATTTTTTTGCTCGAGTATTGCCCAATTCGAAAACTAAAATTTTCAAAAATTCAAAACTTACGAAATAATTGGTGGATTTTCAAAAACTCTATTTAGTTTGATAAAACGATGATTTGCAAATTTAATTTAATTTTTGTAGAATTTAGTAGACACGTTTTATATATTTTTCTAAATATTTAACTCTTGAAAAAAGTGCCGTAACGGTTCATTTTTTAACGCAACTATATTTTTTTTTTATTTTCGTATCATAAACGTCAAATAACGCTTTTCATTGATTGAATGGACACATAAGTTAATCATCAATTTTTCTTCAGTTAAAATTATTTCAGAATTTTCTAACCTCAAATTGAACGCATTTATAAACCAAAATACGTAAAGTTCAAGTTAAATGTATCGAACCAACGATGTATAAAAGTTAATTAAGGTTTTATCGAATTTATTTAAAGTTATGGATGTAGAAATTTTTTTGTATGAAACTCGAGATTTGATTTTCGATTGCAGATTCGGATTCCCCGTAAAAAAATTAGTAACTTTTATCTAATTTTTTTTTAATTCGTGGTAGATGGCGCTGTAATCTCAAGAAAGCTGAATGTCTTGAGAAATCAGATCTAAAAAAGAGAAAAAAAAATCAAAAAGCTATTCAACGATACGAAACCCACCCCTACCGCATTGGAGTGGAAATGGAAGTTGCTTCAAAGTCGTGATTGAAAATCCAATTTTTTTTATAGCAAATTCTGGCTTTCTTTGACAAAATCCATTGATTTGACTTTATTGTTGTTATTATTAAATTTTCTCACACATGGCGCTGCAATCGAAAGCTAACTACTTTTAGCGTTACCCAGGAACAACGATGTAGACGAAGTAGTTTTTTGTTCGAGCGACGTCTATCACGAATCTAAAAAAAAAATGTTACAGATGGAAGTTACTTATTTTTATATGGGGAATCTGAATCTGCAATAAAAAATGGGAGTTCTCATTTGGGATTTCAAAGTTGCCTCCACCCCCACCCCCTGGTGGTATCATTGGATGATGCTATTCCAGGCGAATAAATTTTATTCAGTTATAAATAAAACACTTTCTTTGCTAATATCACTCGATTTATTAGTAGCGACTATAGTTTCGATCACGTTCTGATCACGTGATCGAAACTATAGTCGCTACCAATAAGTCGAGTGATATTAACAAAGAAAGTGTTTTATTTATAATTCAAAATGTATCACGAAGTAAATGCTTCCAGTGTCAATTAATTAATTCTATTAAGAACTTTTTTTGATCTGATGCGTAGCTTTCGAGATTTTTTAATGTCCACCCTGTATATGGTATTGGACTACAATCTGCAATAAAAAAATGGGGGTTCTTATTTAAGATTTAAAAGTTGCCCCCTCCCCCACTCAGGAGGACAGGGATGGTCGACTTTGGTATCATTGGATGACCTTCTCCTAGGCAAACGAATTTTATTCAGAAGTTTTTTGTTTGATCCCATGTGTGGTTTTTGTGATATTTAAATGTCTTCAGATAAATCGGCCACCCTGGTTAAGAACACAGTGTTTCGTTATTAGACCTTTATGTTTTTGTAGCTCAGTTCCACCTATGCCTAAAGCCGCAGGCAGTCTCTTAGGTAAATATCTGTAAGGAAGAGTTACGTGTGTCTCAAACTTATGAGGCTATTTCATGGTTCACAGTGTTACATCACAAGTTTGCTCTAGATTATTTCTTTGAGATCCTGAAATCGGGCTAAGGTCCGATAATGGTCCATGCTGTTCTTACTTTGTCTAGTGTTTTCTGCCCCAAGTTTTCTTTAATGATTTGATCGTCTGGCGCCCAGACCAGACAGCACCGACTTAGAAAATTTCTCCAAAATATGAACTGATCTGACTTTTTTGCCGAAGTAATTATCTTCATGTCAAAATAGTGAAGAATGTAATACTTACTTTCTAAAGATCCTCATGACAGATAAGAAGAATAAATTATCTGCACGACAACAAAAAAGAACGGCCTTGTCAAGATCTTCAAAATATAAATTTAATGGATCCTAACCCTTACTTGACGCCATATTTGCGACTACAAAAAATGTGATGTGGCCATTATGTTACTTTCTCAGATTTGGTGGTTATATTTATTTATATGAATGCTTATAAGGTTTATTTTTTAAATGTACATCGAGCGTTTTGCAGGATCGGATGATACTGACGTTTTAAACGTCAAAATTAGATCGAAATGAAAAATTATTCTTAAAATCCTATCATTCCTTACCATCATAAAATAATTACTCATAAAATAATGAGATTTCGAAAGAAAGTTTTTCATTTTGGCATTCTCTACAATTATTATTAATATATATTTCATGTAACTATTACCGTTTCACAATGATTTATGTAAAATATTTTCAAATAAAATATGTTCATTTTTTTGTTATCCTTAATATTTCTTTATTTTTGTAATATTTTTCTTATTTAAAAAATTATTGGAAAAAATTAAAAAAAAACAAAAAACGATTAAGATAAACACTCGCTTCTGGTGTACTAAAATTTACCAAAAGCTTATCCGTTCTTTGGATTGTCAAATAAGATCTATGTTCAAAGTTCCATGTAAATTTTTGTATTAATTTTTGATGTACACAGCAGAGACGCAGGCAAAGGCACAATGTTTTTTTTTCAGAAATCTTTGAAATCGCCTCTGGTGTCCTCAAAACCAATATTTCTATTAAATATGTTTTGCTTAAATTTTCATAATCACGAAGCTTTTCCATACTTCGTAATGGATAAAGTAAAAAGATGCAAACGTACCATTCCAATGTATCCTTAAGATCTAATCTCTACTGCATTTTAATAAATTGCTCAAAATTTGTATAACTTTACAGTCATCGTGCTGTTCTAATTGTTTTCGTATGTATTAGGCCAGCATTTTTGGAAGAATTCACCACACTGGAAGCCGAACTGAATAAACTTTTTGGCCAATATTCCGTCCGGCTTCGTTGCCTAGCGCAACTCGAAAAACTGGCAGCTGAGGCCGAGAGGGTGCAGCAGCAAAGACAGCAACTAGCTTCGGCCCAAAAAATTGCCGCCACAGCCATCGCTCTAGACGAGGAACCCGCTGATTTGGCACCCATGGAAGAGCCAATGGTCATTCCCGAACAACAAAGGGTGTTACCTAGTAGACAGGAACGTCCAAGGGCTCGAACAGGAGGTAAGTTTTATATCCAATAAATTTACATGCGTTATCATAGATTTACAGATACACTCGGCGTCAAAAAAAGCGCCACTCGAAAAATCGCGAATCCGTCGTAACTTGGTTTAATTTGGTCAAAAATCGATGAATCTTTCAGTTTGGGAAAGATTCAAGTTTTATCTTTAAAAATGTGTAGATGATTTTAAACCCAAGTCCACCCCCCCCCCCCGCAACAACGCGATGGAAAAAAATGTTTTTCATGTAAAAAATTGTCCAACTTTGACAAGCTGTACCGTCAACAAAAAAAATCGGTGGGAAATTTCACCACAATGGCAGAAAAATTTAATCAATTTCCTTCAAATGCCTCAAAAATTCGAGCGGTTTCGATGATTTGGAGCAAAGTTATGAATTTTTGAAAAAAAATGACATTGAAAATGAAAACAAGTTGTAAACATTTAACATTTTTTGTCAATCCAAAACACCTTTTGTATGGCAAATCATCGCATCGACTTGAATTTTGGAGGAAATTGGAGGAAAATGATTGAATTTTATTGCCATGCTGACCGATTGAGTCCACGATTGTTTTTAAACTTCAAAACCATTTTTCTTTCTTTTAGGGAACGGGGTGGAATCGTTTTAGCAACAAAACAATTCACATGACGTTGAAGAGAAAATTAATTTGAAACTGTTCCGACTGCAAAAGTTCATCGATTTTGGTGCAAAATTACTCAAGTTATGGCAAAAAAGTGAAAAATGTCATTTTTTCAAAAATGCATAACATCGAAACCACTCGAATTTTTAAGGCATTTGAAGGAAATTGATTATATTTTTCTGCCAGTGTGGTGAAATTTCCCGCCGTTTTTTTTGCGCACGGTACAGCTTGTCAAAGTTGGACAATTTTTTACATAAAAAACTTTTTGTTTCCATCTCGTTGTTACGGGGGGGTTGGACTTGGGGTCAAAATCAACTACACATTCTTAAAGATAAAACTTGAATCTTTCCCAAAGTGTAAGATTCATCGATTTTTGACCAAATTGAACCAAGTTACGATGGTTTGAAAAATCGAGTTTTTTCGAGATTTTTCGAGTGGCGCTTTTTTTTGACGCCGAGTGTATAATAGAAACTAGGATTCTTTAAAAGGAATCTTTAATAAATTTACTGCTGACCACACACTATTTGCGTGATTTTTGATTAACGCGGGGCCGACCACGCACCTGGTGCGTGATACTGTCGTTGATATTAAACCTTACAGGCAAGCAGCTTGACTGGTAATCAGTTTATCTGATACCGGTAGTGAGTACTTTTGTCTAGGTGTTTCATAGCCTATAAATTTAAGAAACTAGTTGCACCACTGTTTAAACTTTAAACAATTTTTGCCTAGGCCGTGTTCGAGTCGAATCCAATCAAGGTAAGGTTTTCGGAGCGATGGATCCCGGAATGACGAACAGCGCCTCGTCCTTGGACATTTCATCAGATTCCGACTCGGATGACATATTCCTGGATAAGGACGAGCCCGAGCTGGGACAGTCGGATGAAGACTCCCTGGGCCTCGAATTATCCGGATTGGAGATGAATAGAAGAGTTGCACCTTCTGCGCGCATCACCAGCAGTAAAATCGTCCAGGACAATAGCGACGACGATTTCTAGAACCACGCGCGAGATTACGTAACGAGAATTACTTTGTTTACTGTTACGAATAAAAAGTGAGAAGCCGTAAACAAGGCAATTTCATTTCCTAAAACACTTTTTACGAACACCTTGACAGTAATTAAATCCGTCCACCTTGACATTCTCAACGTACCATCACGTTTCCAAATCCCCTTTTATTAAAACGAGGAAGTTTATTTGTCAAATGATTAAAGAAATCGCTTCGGTTGCACGGTGATACATTGATATACGTAAATCAAATTTATTTTGTATACCGGAACTATTTTAGGGATTTGTTCTCTAGCCCAAAATATAGAAATATATGTTTTAAATTAATTTACATCTTACTAATATATTCTTGAATCTTGGAGGCGTTCACTTCGTGGTACATTTTCAATTTCGATATAAAGAAAACACTTAACTTTTTTATACCACTTTTATTTTACTTTACGTGACTAGTTTCAATTACACGGTAATATAAAAGTCGTATAAAAAAGTTAAGTGTTTTCTTTATATCGTTACTAATATATTATTGTGTATTTATTACAAGGATTCAAGGTACATAAAGTACCCTAGGGACATAAAACTTCGAAAAGCTCCGTTAATTACATCACAATACAATAAAATGCATGCTTGAAATGTCAAAATGACAGATATAACCTTTCCATGATTGAATAGAAAACTAGTAATATATAAAAGATTATACCCCTACGATACATTCCTTAAAAAAACAAATAAAAAAAAAGGTTTGTTACATTGTAATACAATGTTGCGAGACCTTGGCACGGCTCTTTATCGTTCTGGGACACTGCTCAGCCACGTGGATTTTTGTTGGAACAGTGCCTAAGTGGCTCGTGAACATAACCCAGAAACGCTCATCAGTGCCCAGTGTTATAATAGCTGCCGAAAACACCACCTCTTCACTCGGTCTTGGACCCCTCCGGCGGATACCGTTATCCGCCGGTTGACTCCAGTGTTCAGTGCCTCACCTTGTCGTGATACCGGAGCTCAGGTAGGAAGCGCAATGTCCAAAACACTGAGTGCTAATCGACTAGCTGCGGTAGTTAATCGGTGCCTCTTGCCCTAACCTTCTATCCACCCAGTGGTCCAGAAAGTCCGACATGCGCTCCTTACTTGCTAACGAGGTAACGCTAGTCATTAATATCTGGTTTGTTCACAGAGTCGTAACATCTCCCATTTTGCTACCCAGCTGAGCTACGCCGGAACAGGTTTATATAAATGGGTTAAAAAAACTAATAATACCAAAATAATTATTTTTTATTTACATTATACAAGAATAAATATAAGAACGATATAAATAAGTTAATAATAAATAGGACCGTGGCTAAATTAAATATAAATAGGGTGAACTGGCAGCTTGTTTGTAGCTGGTGATGTTCGCTGTTACATACATTTTTCGCTTGCTGTGGGGACTAAAACTAAACTAAACATACTTTGCATAAATAATAAATTAATATAGTCGGAGGCGTCGCGTCGCATCTAAATGTTTAATTAATTGTCGGGGTCTATGCCATGAATCCGTAATTGGAAGGAAATTAGTATCTGTGGGAGTAAATCGAGTTTTGACTAGTCTTCTTTTGTCGTGTCGTTTTTGGTTAACATTATTGTGATTGATCGTCGGGAATTGAACGCCAAAAGAATTATTGATTTATCCTTGATATTGCGTTACATGAGTCAATTGGTAAAATGAGTAATTAATTATCGAAATGCAGATAATTCGATTACGTTGTTATAAATAATATAAATATGATGATATTATTTTTTTAAACACGTTTCTAAATACATCTTTGAATTTTCATTGAATACTTGATGAAATATAATGACTTAGCACTTGTTTGTTTTAGAGAAACATTACTGTAAAATGTCAAATTTAGTCATAGTCATAGTCTGTTGGAAAATATAAGAAATTTATTATCAATTTAAATGTCTAATTTAGTCATACTCGTAGTCTGTAAGAAAATATAATAAATCTACTATCGAAAAAATGTTAAATGTAGTCAAAGTCATAGTCTTCAGGTAAACATGATAAATATTATATTAATGTAGACTGTTAAATTTAGTCATAATTACAGTCTGTAAGAAAATATAAGAAATTTAATTTCATTAAAAATTCAAATTTTGCCATAATCGTAGACTTCATGAAATGAAAAATTGACTATTAAATTTAGTCATAATTACAGTCTGTAAGAAAATATAAGAAATTTAATTTCATTAAAAATTAAAATTTTGCCATAATCATAGACTTCATGAAATTAAAAATTTACTATTAAATTTAGTCATAATTACAGTCTGTAAAAAAATATAAGAAATTGAATATCATTAAAAATTAAAATTTTGACATAATCATAGACTTCATGAAAATGAAAAATAGACTATTAAATTTAGTCATAATTACAGTCTGTAAAAAAATATAAGAAATTTAATATCACTAAAAATTTAAAAAAATTCCATAATCACAGACTTCATGAAAATGAAAAATGGACTATTAAATTTAGTCATAATTACAGTTTGTAAAAAAATATAAGAAATTTAATATCACTAAAAATTAAAATTTTGCCATAATCATAGACTTTATGAAAATGAAAAATTAACTATTAAATTTAGTCATAATTACAGTCTGTAAGAAAATATAAGAAATTTAATTTCATTAAAAATTTAAATTTTGCCATAATCGTAGACTTCGTGAACATGAAAAATTAATTACTACCATTAAATGTCAGATTTAGTCATAGTCTTGAATTAGACCTAAGTAATTTATTGTCACTATAAAATGTCAAATTGTGTCAGCCGTGGTCTTTAAAACAAGCTAAGTAATTTAGTATCACTATAAAATATCAAATTTAGTCATAGCCGCAGTCTTTAGAAGAATTTAAGAATTTTATTAGGGAGAATATGCAAATTATTTTATAACTGTCAAAAATAGTCATTTAAGGGGAATACGATGAATTTATAATTATTGTAAAATGTCAAATTTAGTGCACTTTGGCATATTGTGTGGATAAGAATAAGCCATTTTTTGTCACTGTATAATGTATAACTAGGCCCAAGTCATCATTTTCAGAACAATATGAGAATTTTTCTATAACTTCAAAATGTCAAATTGAGTCACAGTCATAATCTTTACGGGAATATGAGGATTTTACTGTTACTGTGAAAAGTCAATTTTAGTCATAGTGTGTAGATAAATATGAGTCATTTCTTGTCAGTGTAACATATCTAACGTGTTCATAGTCATAGTTTTTGGGGCTGTATGAGAAAGTTCTTATCACCGTAAAATGTCAAATTAAGTCATAGTTGTAGTCCTTGTGATAATATTGGAAATTTGTTATCAAAATAAAATGTCAAATTCAGTCATGGTCTTAAAGAAAATTTAATCAATTAATTATCACAAAAAATGTAAAATTTAGTCAGTCACAGATTTTAAGAAAAACTATAAAATATCAAATTTAGTCATTAGTTTTTGGAAGTATGTAAGAATTTTATTACGGAGAATATGCGAATTATTTTATCACTATTAAATGTCAAATGTAGTTACTTTAGGGGAGTATGAGGAATTTATTGTGACTGTAAAATGTCAAATTTAGTCATAGTCATAGTCATATTGTGTAGATAAGAATGAGTCATTTCTTGCCACTGTAAAATGTGTAATTTAGTCCAAGTTATAGTTTTAGGGTTATATGAGAAATTTCTTATAACCTTAAAATGTCAAATTGAGTCATAGCCGTAGAAAGAATATTCGAAATTTTCTATCATGGTAAAATGTCAAATTTAGTCAAAGTCTTAGGGAGCAAGACATTTATTATCCCCGTAAGTATAGGACACATTTATTATCCGTGTAAAATGTCAAATTTAGTCGTAGGCATAGTCGGTAGGAAACTGTAGAAAATTGTATTAGAGTAAAACTTAGTCATAGTGTGATAAATATCACATTTCTTATCACTGTAAAACGTTTAATTCATAGTCATAGTTTTTAGGGCAATATGAGAAAATTACACCAGAAAATGTCAAATTAAGTCATAGTTGTAGTACTTGCGAGAATATTGGGAATTTTATATCATGGTGAAATGTCAAATTTAGTCATAGTCTTAGGGAGCATATTATAAATTTATTATCCCTGTAAAATGTCAAAAGTCAAAATAGTGATGGACTGTAGAAAAATATAGGAAATTTTGTATCACTGTAATATGTCAATTTTTTAAAAAGTCAGTCTTTAGGAGAATATGAAATATATCACTGCAAAACATATTCATGGTCATCGTTATTAGACAATATGTAATATTTCACCGTAAAATGTCAAATTAAGTCACAGTTGTAGTACTTGCGAGAATATTGGGAATTTTCTATCATGGTGAAATGTCAAATTTAGTCATGGTCTTAGGGAGCATATTATAAATTTATTATCCCTGTAAAATGTCAAAAGTCAAAATAGTGATAAACTGTAAAAAAATATAAGAAATTTTGGTATCACTGTAATATGTCATTTTTTTTTAAAGTGAGTCTTTAGGACAATATGAAATATTTTTTATCACTCTAAAATTTAAAGATTAGTCAAAGTAATGTCATATTATTTCTGTAAAATGTCAAATTTAGTCATGGTCATAGTCTTAAGGGAAATATGAAAAAATTATAACTGTAAAATTTCAGACTTAGTCATAGTGTGTAAATAAATATGAGTTATTTCTTGTCACTGTTAAATGTATAACGTATTCCTTTATTTATATTAGTGGGTTTTAGGGCAATATGAGAAATTTATTATTACCGTCAAATGTCAAATTACGTCATAGTTGTGGTCCATAGCGAGAATAATGGTAATTTTCTATTATTATAAAATGTCAAATTTAGTCTTAGGGAGCATATGATTAATTTACTATCCCTGTAAGCAGAGGATAAATCTATTATCCCTGTAAAATGTCAAAAGTCAAAATAGTGATGGACTGTAGAAAAATATAGAAAATTTTGTATCACTGTTTTATGTCATTTTTTTTAGTCAGTATTTAGGATAACTTGAAATATTTTTTATCACTCTAAAATTCAAAGATTAGCCATAGTCATGTCATATTATTTCTGTAAAATGTCAACTTTAGTCATGGTCAAAGTCATGTCATATTATTTCTGTAAAATGTCAAATTTAGTCATGGTCATAGTCTTAAAGAAAATATGAAAACATTATAACTGTAAAATGTCAAACTTAGTCAGAATGTGTAAATAAATATGAACTATTTCTTGTCACTGTAAAATGTCTAACGTATTCATTATCTATAGTCGTGAGTGTTAGGGCAATATGAGAAATTTCTTATCACTGTAAAATGTCAAATTAAGTCATAGCTATAGTCCTTGCGAGAATAATGGAAATTTTCTATTATTATAAAATATCATTAGTCTTAGGAAGCATATGATAAATTTACTATCCCTGTAAGCATACGATAAATTGATTATCCCTGTAAAATGTCAAAAGTCAAAATAGTCATGGACTGTAGAAAAATATAGGAAATTTTATATCACTGTAATATGTCAATTTTTTTAAAGTCAGTCTTTAGGAGAATATTAAATATTTTTTATCACTCTAAAATTCGAAGATTAGCCCTACTCATGTCATATTATTTCTGTAAAATGTCAAATTTAGTCATAGTCATGGTCGTGTCATATTATTTCTGTATAATGTCAAATTTAGTTATAGTCATAGTCCAAGGCAAATATTAAAAAAATATTACTGTAAAATGTCAAACTTAGTCATAGTGCGTAAATAAATATGAGTCCTTTCTTGTTACTGTAAAACGTCTAACATATTCATAGACATAGTTTTTAGGGCAACATGAGAAATTTCTTATCACTATAAAATGTCAACTGAAAACATAGTTGGTTCTTGGGAGAACATTGGAAATTTTATTTTATAAAATGTCAAATTTAGTCATAGTCTTATGGAGCATATGATAAATTTACTATCCCTGTAAGCATAGGATAAATTTATTATCCCTGTAAAATGTCAAATTTAGTCATAGTCACAGTCTGTGGAAATATATAGGAATTATTTTATCACTGTAATATGTCAATTTTCTTAATAGTCTATCTTTAGGGGAATATGAGATATTCTTAATCACTCTACAGTTTAAGGATTAGTCATAGCCATGTTATATTATTTCGGTAAAATGTCAAATTTAGTCATAGTCATAGTTCTAAGGAAAATATAAAACAAATATTACTGAAAAATATCAAACCTAGTCATAGTTATATCTTGTCACTGTAAAACATCTAACGTATTCATAGTCATAGTTTTTCGGGTGATATGATAAATTTATCAGAGAAAAATGTCAAATTAAGTCATAGTTATGGTCTTTGCAAGAATATTGGAAATTTTCAATTATGATAAAATGTCAAATTTAGTCATAGTCATAGTTCTAAGGAAAATATAAAACAAATATTACTGTAAAATGTCAAACCTTGTCATAGTACGTGAATAAATATGAGTCATTTCTTGTCACTGTAAAACATCTAACATATATGATAAATTTATCACCGAAAAATGTCAAATTAAGTCATAGGTATAGTCTTTGCAAGAATATTGGAAATATCTAATTATGGTAAAATGTCAAATTTAGTCATAGTCTAAGGAAGTATATGATACATTAACTGTCCCTGCGAGCATAGGATAAATTTATTATCCCTGTAAAATGTCAAATTTAGTCATAGTCATAGCCTGTAGAAAAATATAGGAAATTTTTTATCACTGTAATATGTCAATTTTTTAATAGTTAGTCTTTAGGAGAATATGAGATATTTTTTATAATTCTTAAATTCAAAGATTAGTCATGGTCATGTCAAACTTTTTCTGTAAAATGTCAAATTTAGTCATAGTCATAGTCTTAAGGTAAATATGAAAAATGTATTACTGTAAATTCCTAAATTTAGTCATAGTCACAGTCTTAAGGAAAATATTCAAAATGTATTACTGTAAAATGTTAAATTTAATCATAGTCACAGTTTGTAAGAAAACATAAGAAAGTTATTATTACTGAAAATGCCAAATATAGTAGTCATAGTTTTTAGGAGAACCTGAAAATATTCTCATCACTGTAAAATCTTAAATTTAGTCGTAGTCGTACTCCTTAGGAGAACATCAAAAATGTATTATTACTATAAAATGGTAAATTAAGTCACAGTCTTAATCTTTGCAAAACATGAAACCATTTATTATGACAGTAAAATGTTAAATTTAGCCTGAGAAGAATAAAATAACATTTTTGTTGAGAATATGTTCATTTTATATCAATAAAATGTCAAATGTAGTTATAGTCATAGTCTTTAGGGTAATATGAGGAATTTATTGTCACTCTAAAAGGTCAAATTTAATTATAGTTACAATTCGTAAATAAATATGAGCCATTTCTTGTTACTGTAAAGTGTCACACTGGTCTTTATGGTCAATTTGGAAAATTTGTTTTCACTGTAAAATATAAAAGTTAGTTATAGTCATTGGGAGAACAGTGATTTTGTTATCATAGTACAATGTCAAATTTCGTCACAGTCATATAAAAAATATTAGTCTTTGAAAAATGTTAAATTTAGTCATGGACAAAGTCTTTAGAATATGAAAAAATTATTATCGTTATAAAATGTCAAAAATGTCAATGTCACTGTTAATTGACTTACTTAGTCATAGTCTTTAGGGTAATATGATAATTATTTTATCACTGTTAAATGTCAAGTTGCGTTTTTGAAAATTGTTAAATTTAGTCATAGTCAAAATGGAGAATATAAGAAAATTATTATCGCAACAAAATGTCAAAACAGTTTATGTCACTGATGATGAACCAACTTAGTCATAGTCATAGTTATAATCTTTAGGTAAAAATAAAAAAAAAATTATCACTGTAAAACGTCAAGTGTCAAATTTGGAATGTTGTAAAATGTCAAATTAAGTCGTAGTCAGTCTTGAGCAAAACATGAGAAATGTATTATCACTATAAAATGTCAAATTTAGTTATAGTCATAATCTATGAGAAAACATAGGTAATTTATTATAACTAATGTCAAATTTAGTCATAGTAACAGTCGGTTAGAAAATTTAAGAAATTTATTCTCACTTGAAATTACTAATTTAGTCATAGTCATAGTCTCGAGGAAAACATCATGCATGCATTATTAATGTAAACTGTCAAATTTAGATAAGATGCAACGGAAATGTATTGTCACTATAACATGTCCAATTAAGTCATTGTTATTTGCAATCTTAGAACAATATGAGAAATTGATTATTACTAAAAGTGTCAATTTAGTCATAGTTATTGACATCAGAAAAATATGACAAATCTATTCTTAATGTAAAATATCAAATTCAGTTTCTAGAAAAATATGAGAATGTTTTTATCACTTAAATGTCTGACTGCAGCAAAATATGAAAAATTTCTTGTCACCATAAAATGTCAAATTAAGTCATAGTCCTAGTCTGTAAAAATATGAAAAAATTCTCGTCACCATAAAATGTCAAATTGAGTCATGGTCGTAGTCTGTAAAAATATAAAAAAATTCTTGTCACCATAAAATGTCAAATTGAATCATAGTCGTAGTCTGTACAAATATGAAAACATTCTTGTCACTATAAAATATCAAATTGAGTCCAAGTCGTAGTCTGTAAAAATATGGAATAATTCTTGTCACCATAAAATGTCAAATTGAGTCATAGTCGTGGACGGTAAAAATATGAAAAATTTCTTGTCACCATAAAATGTCAAATTGAGTCATAGTCGTAATCTGTAAAAATATGAAAAATTTCTTGTCACTATAAAATGTCAAATTGAGTCATAGTCGTAGTCTGTAAAAATATGAAAAATTTGTTGTCACCATAAAACGTCAAATTAAGTCATAGTAGTAGTGTGTAAAAATACGTAAAATTGCTTGTCACCATAAAATGTCAAATTGTGTCATAGTCGTAGTCTGTAAAAATATGAAAAATTTCTTGTCATTATAAAATGTCAAATTGAGTTATACTCATAGTCTGTAAAAATATGAAAATTTTCTTGTCACCATAAAATGTCAAATTGAGTCCAAGTCGTAGTCTGTAAAAATATGGAAAAGTTCTTGTCATTATAAAATGTAAAATTGAGTTATACTCATAGTCTGTAAAAATATGAAAAATTTCTTGTCACTATAAAATATCAAATTGAGTCCAAGTCGTAGTCTGTAAAAATATGGAAAAATTCTTGTCACCATAAAATATGAAATTGATTCATGGTCGTAGTCTGTAAAAATATGAAAAATTTCTTGTCACCATAAAATGTCAAATTGAGTCATTATCGTAGTCTGTACAAATATAAAAAATATCTTGTCGCCATAAAATGTCAAATTGAATCATAGTCGTAGTCTGTAAAAATATTAAAAATTTCTTGTCACCATAAAATGTCAAATGGAGTCATAGTCGAGGTCTGTAAAAATATGAAAAAATTCTTGCTATCATAAAATGTCAAATTGAGTCATTGTCGTAGTCTGTAAAAATATGAAAAAATTCCTGTCACCATAAAATATCAAATTGAGATAGTCGTAGTCTGTAAAAATAAGAAAAAAATTCCTGTCACCATAAAATGTCAAATTAAGTCATAGTCGTCATAGTCGTAGTCTGTAAAAATACGAAAAATTTCTTGTTACAATAAAATTTAAAATGTTATCATAATGGTAGTCTATAATAGGACAATGTGATAAATTTATTCGTACTATAAATTGTCAAATTTAGTCATAGTCCCAGTCTTTAGGAGAATATGGAAAATGTCTTATCACTGTAAAATATCAAATTTAGTCATAGTCGAAGTAAGAGCCGGTAAAATATGATGCCATTACTATCCTTTCATTCATCATTTTTGTTGTCTGTAGAATATCAAATTTAGTCTTAGTCCTAGTCATAGTCATCCTTTCATTCATCATTTTTGTTCTTAACGTCATTACTATTTTAAATTAAACTTCAAACCGCACTTGTTGCAGATGCATTAAATAAATTTAAAATTAAACAAAAATGTTTTAAATGTCGAAGTCATTAATATATCTTATATTCTTGTCATAGTTATAGTCTCTATCAATTATTTTTAAGATATAATTATAGCTATCATCTTCGCTCTTATTGTTCATAAAGCAAATATTTTCGCTGATATTGATATAACAGTCGTCGCATTCGTCGTTGATATTTTCATCCTTGTTTTGTCGTCACTATTATATCCTATGTTTTGTCATAGTTATGTCACTATCAATGAATTTAATGTTATAATTATAGTTTTTATTTTCTATATTACTATCATTATATGGCTTTTTGCTATTTTAATAATTGTTTTATAATAATGATTATTTTTAATGATATTGTCATTAATATTTCTTTAGTTCTTATCATATTTAAAGATAAAAGCTAACGAGCCAGTTGATAATAATAATGTTAAATTTAAACAATGGTGGATGCGCCAGGAATTTAAAATTCAAATTGGTTGATGACTTACGAGAATATTATTTTGTCGCGAATACGGCAGTGTTCCATCTTACTGGAATTTTGTTGTTGTCGCGAATAAGGTAAGGGTTAAAATCCACATTTCGGCAAATAATCAGCTTAGTAAATCCGCCGGGGTGATTCCAATAAAACAATATTTTACAGATCTCATTTGGAAATATTAATCTTAACTAGATTAACTATCGTTTCCCCGTCAGCGAAGATAGTGTTCTGACGAGATCAAAGCGGATTCAATAATTCTTCTTTAGACGCACAATTAATTGAAACTGTCGTATTTTTTTGTCTGGTCTTACGGTAATTTAAAACTGTCTTGTATTGTCTGTATAATTCTATTATCTTTGGCTCTCGCCCGTTAAAAGGTCGTTTGTCACGTTCGGTCCGTATTGCAATTAAATTTAAACCTAGGATTAGGTCCGTACGGTCGATAGATTCGTTTTCTTCTGTTTATTCCAGAAATGTTTCAGGGGCTTAGGCAGCTCAACTGTATTTATGTCACCGGTTGAACTCCTCAAAACGGGATTTTCCATTTCCTTCCGTTCCTCCTCCTCCTTCAGTTCGTTGTACATGATCCAATCGTCCTTCCTAATAATAAAAACATCGAGGGCTTAATTTACATCCTAGGGCAATATGGTAAATACTGACTTATCGTGATACTCTGATAAGTACATAAGTCATCTAGAAAGAATTACTCGATTTATGTGCAGGGAAATTTTTTCGAACACTTCAAAACTTCGAAACTTCAAAACTTTGAAACTTCCAAACTTCGAAAATTCGAATCTTCTAATCTTTGAAGAAAAATTCTAGCTCTAGTTATAAATCAAGGTGCGACATGTGCAAATTAGAGGTGGGTAACTTATAAGCGACACCACTCAAAGAGTCAACTCTTAAAAATGACTCAAGAGTCAAGTGACTCCTGTGTAGTTTTTTTTTGCTCTTCAACATTTTCCAGGCATACTTTTCTATTTACTAACTAACAGTCAAGAGTTACTTCAAGCGTCGACTCTTCACGATCAAAAATGAATCGTTTTTGTTCGTTTTGAAATAATAATAATGATATAAATTAACTTTTTCATTTGTCAATTTACACGAAATAAAAAACTTCGACACTTCGAAAATTCGAAAATTTGAAGCTTCTAATCCTCAAATCTTTAAAACTTCGAAACTATAATCTTCGAAGATTGTCTGCGGACCTTCGAATCTTCGAAGCTTCGAAATTGGAAATCTTCGAAGAAAAATTCCAGCTCTAGTTATGAATGAAGGTGTGACATATGCAAATTAGAGGTGGGTAACTTATGAGCGACAGGACTCAAAGAGTCAACTCTTAAAAAATGAATCAAGAGACAAGTGACTCCTGTGTAGTTTCTTTGCTCTTTAACATTTTCCAGGCAAATTTTTCTATTTACTTACTAACAGTCAAGAGTTACTTCAAGAGTCGACTCTTCGCAGTTAACTCTTCACGATCATCTGTTTTTAATTTTAGTATAATTTTAAACTCTTATAATTTGTTTGCAATTTGTATCGTCAGTGTCGTTAAAAAATAAAATTCGAAATTCATACTATGTTTAAGAATTTAAATATTTTCAAAAACCAAAGTGTTTTTAAGAGAATAAAATTTCGTGAATTGATTTAAATTTTTGTGGAATTTTTTTTTAAGTTTTAAATACCTGTTTTACATGTTTATACATCCATAAATTAAAATTATAATCCATAATTTAAAATTTGTTTGTAATTTGTATCGTCAGCATCGTTGAAAATTAAAATCCAAAATTCATACCTTAAAAATATGAGTATTTTCAAAAATCAAAGTGATTTGTGATTTTGAAAGAACCAAATTTTCAAAATGAATTTAAATATTTCTGAAAATGTTTCTATTTAAATATCTTTGCTTAAATTGTATATAATTTTATCGCTTATAATTTCTTTGTAATGCGAATCATCAGCAAAACTTCGTATCTTCGAATATTCTAAACGTTGAAACTTCGAAACTACGAAACTTAGAATCTTCGAAACTTCAATGTTCGAAGATTTTCTGTGAATCTTCGAAACTTCAATGTTCGAAGATTTTCTGTGAATCTTCGAAACTTCAATGTTCGAAGATTTTCTGTGAATCTTCGTAACTTCAATGTTCGAAGATTTTCTGTCAATCTTCGAAACTTCAATCTTGGAAGATTTTCTGTGAATCTTTGAAACTTCAATGTTCGAAGATTTTCTTTGAATCTTCGAAACTTCAATCTCCGAAGATTTTCTGTGCATTTTCGAAACTTCAATGTTCAAAGATTTTTTGTTAATCTTCGAAACTTCAATGTTCGAAGATTTTCTGTGAATCTTCGAAACTTCAATCTTCGAAGATTTTCTACCAATTTTCGAATTTTTTAATTTTCAAACCGTCGAAATCTTCAAAGAAAAATTCCAGCCCTAGTTATGAATGAAGGTGTGACATGTGAGGATTAGAGGTAGGTAACTCATGAGCTAACTTCTAGAAATGAGTAGGGAGTCAAATGACTCCTGTGTAAATTTTCGAAGTGTTGACATTTTCATTCGCTCTTCAACATTTTCCAGACATACTTTATAATTTTTTTAAAACAGTCAAGATCCACTTTAAGAGTCAACTCTTCATGATGAGTAGACTTACAAAAAAGAGTCATTTCGTCCACTGTAGTGAGTACAGCTGCTAATAAAACTAGTCCTATTTCGTTGTATGTCAAAGGTGGTCCATATCTAAGTTTTCGAATTTTTTTAAATTTTTCAAAGAATCGAAGTTGTGAAATTTCGAAGTTTTTAACTTTTAGATGAATCTAAGTTTCAAAGTTTTCGAATTTTTGGAAGAATGAAAGTTTTGGAGTTTTAGAATTGATAGAAAAATTAAAGTTTCGGAGTTTAGAATTTTTAGATGAATCAAAGTTTTGATATTTTCGAATTTTTAGAAGAATCGAACTTAAAAGTTTCGATGTTTTCGAATAGTTGAATCCCAAAACAGTTCGGGATTTAATCTTTAATGTAATTTCAAACCATCTTTAAGAATCTGAGAATTTTCAAAATTCAAAGTGATTTGTGATTTTGAAAAGAACCAAATTTCGTAAGTCAATTTAAATTTTTGTGAAAATTTTCTCATGGGTTCCAAAATTCTGTTTTTAATTTGTATCGTCAGCATCGGTAAAAAACAAAATCCAAAATTCATTTCACGTTTAAGAATCTGAGTATTTTCAAAAACCAAAGTGATTTCTGATTTTGAAAAGAACCAAATTTCGTAAGTCAATTTAAATTTTTGTGAAAATTTTTTCATGAGTTGTAAAAATCTGTTTTTAATTTGTATCGTCAGCGTCGTTAAAAAACAAAATCGAAAATTCATACCACGTTTAAGAATCTGAGTATTTTCAAAAACCAAAGTGATTTCTGATTTTGAAAAGAACCAAATTTTGTAAGACAATTTAAATTTTTGTGAAAATTTTTCCATGAGTTCTAAAAATCTGTTTTTAATTTGTATCGTCAGCGTCGTTAAAAAACAAAATCCAAAATTCATACCACGTTTAAGAATCTGAGTATTTCCAAAAACCAAGGTGATTTCTGATTTTGAAAAGAACCAAATTTTGAAAGTCAATTTAAATTTTTGTGAAAATGTTTTCATGGGTTCTAAAAATCTGTTTTTAATTTTGATGTAATTTTATGCCTTATAATTTGTTTGTAATTTGTATCGTCAGCATACCATGCTTAAGAATCTGAATATTTTCAAAAACCAAAGTGGTTTGTAATTTTGAAAGAACAAAATTTCAATTTAAATTTTTGTGAATTTTTTTTTTCAGATTCAAAAGTCCACTTTTTTGACAAGAAGGACATAGTAAACATAAGATGAAGCTAATTTATGCTTACCCAAAAGCAATTCTTTAAGATCAAGTTTAACTTTTGATGAAGTTTCATCAAGTATCCATCTCATGCATTCAACACTTATTCAGCATTCCCGAAAATTTCTACTAAATACTAGGGGTCCTAATAATTCTAAGCTTCGCAACTTCGAAGAATCCGAAGAAACGAAGAGAACTTCGAATATCGAAGTTTTAGATTTTTTCGAAGATTCGAAGAATCGAAGTTGCGAATTTTCAAAGTTTCGAAGTTTCGAATTTTTGTAGTTTTAGAAGTTTCAAAGTTTTCGAATTCTTAGAAGAATCGAAATTGCAAAGTTTAGATGTTTTCGATTTGTTTAAATCTCAAAACCCTAAACATTTGAGTATTTAATCTTTTATGTGATTTCAAAATGTTTACCTCAAAAACCCAAGACGAAACATAAGTTGCTGTAATAATAGATAAATATGAAACTAATGCATTAGCAAGGTAAAAAGTAATAACATATATTGCAAAACGAATCGTTTTTATTGGTTTTGAAATAATTTGATAAAATTTTTTTTTTTTTAACTTGTAGTAGTAGTTTTTTGAGTCGAGTTCAAAAATGCATGTCTTAACTTTAGGAAACGTAAGTGGGAAGAAGTTTTGCCCCCTTAAAGTTTCCAATATTCGAAACAACTCGCGCAAAACACGATTTTCTATGCATCATTAAAATGTGATATTTTCATTAATAAAAAGATATAAAATTGGCATCGAGAAGGGGCTGAATTTTTTTTTGTAGGCGTAGTTTTTTGAGCCGAGTTAAAAAATGTATATCTTAACTTTAGGAAACGTAAGGGTGACGAAGTTATGCCCCTTTAAAATTTTCCATAGTCGACGGACAACTCGCTCACAACACGATTTTCTTTGCATTCTTAAAATATGATATGTTCATGAAGATAAAGATATAAAATTCGCATTTTCACGACTCAAATCGTAAGTTAGCATCGGTATAAGTCGATTGTAGTAATTGGTTTATCAAAAAATACACAGAAAATCGTGTTATGAGCGAGTTATCTGGAATATGGGAAACTTTAAGGAGGCATAGCTTCTTTCCTCTTACATTTCCTAAAGTTGAAACATACATTTTTGAACTCGGCTCAAAGAACTATGTCTGCAAAATAAATTTCAGCATCCTCCTCCATTTACCCTAAAGTAAATATCAGTACAAATTTTTATAAAAATATTTTCGTTTGTATTTTACACTTTGAACTAACTTTGACGTTATAAAGTATGAAAAACAAACTTACTTTTTGTCGGACACAAACAATACTTTTCACATTTTCATGTAAACACGCACTGAATCCAATGAAATAAATTTCCTGCCATTAACATTTTTCTTACCAACCCTTTGTTTACTATCGTTATATTTCTTTCAAAAATTGTTTTGATAAAACTTCCAAGCATCGAATCTTTGAAACTTCACATCTTTGAAACTTCAAGTCTTCGAAACTTCGAATCTTTAAAACTTCGAATCTTCGAAACTTTGAATCTTCGAAACTTCGAAACTTTGTATATTCGAACATTCGAATCTTTAAATCTTCGAAACTTAGAAATTTAAAAACTTCAAAACTTGGAAACTTAAAACTTCGAAGATTTTCTATGAATCTACGAATCTTGGAAATTTAGAATCTACGAATCTTGGAAATTTAGAATCTTCGAAACTTCGAAATTTAAAAACTTCAAAACCTAGAAACTTTAACCTTTGAAGATTTTATATGAATCTTCGAATATTCGAAATTTAGAATCTTTAAATCATCGAAACTTAGAAATTTAAAAACTTTAAAACTTCGAAGATTTTCTATGAATCTACGAATCTTGGAAATTTAGAATCTACGAATCTTGGAAATTTAGAATCTTCAAATCTTCGAAACTTCGAAATGTAAAAACTTCAAAACCTAGAAACTTCAACCTTTGAAGATTTTATATGAATCTTCGAATATTCGAAATTTAGAATGTTCAAATCATCGAAACTTAGAAATTTAAAAACTTCAAAACTTCGAAGATTTTCTATGAATCTACGAATCTTGGAAATTTAGAATCTACGAATCTTGGAAATTTTGAATCTTCAAATCTTCGAAACTTCGAAATTTAAAAACTTCAAAACTTAGAAACTTCAAACTTTCTATGAATCAACGAATCTTCTAAATTAAAAATGTTCAAAGAAAAATTCAAGCCTTACTGAGTACTAACCTGTTTTCTCTAGGAATGACATCAACAAGCAGCTTCTCAATCTCGTCATCCTCCGTGTCGAAGTTGAATGGATCATCTCCTACATCCAACTCTAAATCACCTTCCTTCTGCTGGGCGGTATTAATAATTTGCTCCTTATCCCCCCCGTAAAGATAACTATTACCCTGAACCGAGGAAATCTTCACAAAACTCTTCTCCCCGTTATCTCCCTTATCCCCGCCAACTTTTCTGTAACCGTCCTTGTCACCTACGTAATGTATACTAGAGTCAGTCTTGTATCTGTCATCGTCGTCGTCCTTGTAATATTTGTCTAGATAAAGGTAACTAGGGATAGTGGGCGGCCTTGAAACTCGATGAACGTAACCCTGCATGTAAATGGTGCGCTTGGTTGTCGTGTGCAGTTCGTCGAACATGGAAAGGTAACCCTGTGAGGGTTTGTAGATGTAAGGGCGCCTGGAAGTGGAAAAAGGTCTGTTTTCGTAACGGTCGTAATTGTAATAGGGGCGTTCGCTGTAGTAACCGTCATTGTAAGAAGAGGAGGAAGAGGAGTGATAAGAGGGTCGTTTAGTAGGTCTGCGATCGTCGTCATAGTAACTCGCATAATTCGGTCTGGGTGTGGGACGTCTGGTCGTTCGTATTGGGGTGATGGAGACTGGTCTTTTTGTCGATTGGTGGTAGTAACCTTGGGTTGCATAGCTGTTTTCAACTATGTGCACATTCGGTCGGCTGTACTTATCTGCTCTTGGCGTGGTGGACATGTACTGGATGTTAATATTCACTTGCAAGTCTGGTCTACCACGTTTGTTCCCGCTCTTATCTTTAGTTATGGTGGGGTGTAGCACGAAATCATCACCGTACTCCGACGGTCTCCTCGTGGTGTATTGGTAGCCGCTAGGTCTACTCGTTGAATACCGTATGTAACTATTTCCTTCGGTAGAATCAATAATATTCAAAACCGAGCTCGTAACATTGGTAACTTTAATCTTCAACGGAGATAGAGGGTAGTCCGGTCTGAATCTTTTGATAGTGCTTGGGCGTAACGTAGTCGCGGTTACTTTACTCGGCTTCTTCTTGCGTTTACGCTTCCTGCTAAAATCCTCGTCGTAATCATCGCCCAACTTAAGCTCGTCATCATCTTCATCGTCATCATCGTAATAATCTAATATGCTCCGCTTTATCTTCCCCCCTTTCTCCTCAAACAATTGCTCCCAATCAGCATCCAAATCCTCACCGCGTTTATTCTCGTCGCGTTTACCCGTCACAAATAGTACATCGAAGTCTTGGATAACTGGAGTCGTAGATTCGAGTCTTTGATGCGTTCTCGGAGTCGTTGTCGTAACCCGCTTCTTCTTGTTATCTTTAGTAGGACCGAAGGCCAGTTTATCGGAAATCTTTTGCGTGCTAGGTTTTCCAAAATTGATCTTATCATTAATTCTCGGCGTCGTGCTACTCAACTCCTCTCTAATCGAACCTTTCTCATCCTCATCATCAAAATCTAACTTGTCATCGATCACCTCCAGTAATTCAAGCTTGTTGTCCACCTTGTTATTTTTTTGTTCCTTATCGAGATCATCGAGCTTGTTGTTAATCACTTTATTGTTTGAATCGTCCTCTTGTACGAGATTCGCACTTCTTCTCTCCTGCCACGCACGCATGTCGATGTTATCCATTTCCGGCCGATCGCACGCAATCCTCTCGTTCCTGAAATCGTCTGGTGATAGGAACACGAACGGTTGGATCGTTTCCACTTCCGGAAGAACCTCGCACACGATCTGCGCGTACGTTATCCTCCTCAACTGTTGCAACTGCGCCGGAGTGAAACTCGATTCGAAATTGCCGTTTTCGTACCAGAAACGATCGCCCTTTCTGTAGTTTGAGAATTGTTGGGCTATAATGCACGCGAAGGTTGGACCGACCACTCCTCCTCTGACCGGTTTCTCCGCTAATCCGCCGGGGTAAAGGTCGATGTCGTCCACGTGTTCGTAGAGTGATCGAAATCGTTGGATTGTTTCGAACGACATTAACGGTTCTAAATCCTCCCAGCGGCGTACGGGGGTGAGCCCGCACGGTTCCCTCCAGGAAATGTAGCTGGGGATTCCGTGATCGCGGCCTCTTTGGATGTTGACGGCGGCTAGATCCATGCCGAAGGGATCGCCTGGTGTTTGGAAGAGGTGGTGGGTTAGTTCGCGACATATGAACTCGTCGCGGCGTTGCGAGGCTTGGTTGGAGAAGCCTAAGATCAGGCGATCGACGCTGCCGAAGGACCAGATGTTTTCTGGGTTGCTTTGTTCTTCGTGAATGGTAACATCTGTAAATATGGGACTTGATAGAAAAAAAAAATGGAAATGATGGAAATTTGGTTTAGAGAATTTTTGGTTGATATTGGCTGGTCGTGCACAACCGATTTTTCTATATTTATATTATTCCCTTTTTAGGCATCGGCCAAAAAATATAAATCGAACAAGAGAACGCTTTTAGCAGGATTTTCGTGTAACAAAGAAGTAACTAATTAATTATATATACTAATTGAGTTAGAAATGTTTGGTCGCCCAGAAAAAACCGCTATAAAGGGGCCCCGAACGACCAGCACAAAAAATTCGCCAAAAATATGAGAAGGATTTTGAAAATCGCGTCCCCCAAAACTCACCCTTAAAACGGGGGGGTAGGGTTAAACCTCACCCCTTATCGGGGCCTTATTCGGTAATTATTTTTTAGTTTTTGCACGCAGATCGACGCTCAGATAACCGGGCAAGCTTTTAGAACCGGTCCCGTCGTTTCGTTTCACCCCCACCCCCGGGGGTGATTTTTCAAACGCAAATTTTTGATTTTTACACGTTTCCAAAAAAAAATATCTCCTCCGTAACCGCTGGAGCTGGACGATCTCCGCATGTCTTAAAATAATCTTAAAGAAAATATCTAAAATTGATCGAGCCACTTTTTTTAATTTTTTCCTCGTTTCCGAGATATGATTTTTTAAAAACCGGGTAAAAAATTTTTTTTTTCTTCTTTTAAGGACGTATTTTTTTCTTTTCAAGTATAAAAGCTGAAACCTTCAGGAAAGGCAGAACAGATAACTGGCTTTCATTGGGATTTATTTTTTATTTTTGGAACCACCCCTACGCGCCACCAACTCCACCAACCCAGAGGGTGGTTCGGTTTTCTTCTTTTAAGGACGTATTTTTCTCTTTTCAAGTCGAAAAACTGAAACTTTCAGGGATGACAGAAGCGATGACTGGCTTTCATTGGGAATTTTTTCAAAATTTTTGGAACCATCCCTACGCGCCATTTGCACCTTCTCGGTTCGTTTTTCTTCTTTTAAAGACGTATTTTTTTCTTTTAAAGTTGAAAAGCTGAAATTTTTAGGGATGGCAGAAGATATTTTTTCAAAAATTTTAGAATCACCCCTACGCTTCATTTGCACCCTTTGGGTTCGGTTTACGTCTTTTAAGGATGTATTTTTTTCTTTTTAAGTCGAAAAGCTAAAACTTTCAGGGATGGCAGAAGATATTTTTTCAATTTTTTTTGGAACTACCCCTACGCGCCATTTGCATCCCCTGGGTTCGTTTTCCTTCTTTTAAGGACAGTTTTTTTTTTCTTTTCAAGTCGGAATCGCAGAAGATACAACTGGCTTAAAAAAATAAAAGAAATAAAAATAAAAATTAAAAATTAAAAATTAAAAATTAAAAATTAAAAATTAAAAATTAAAAATTAAAAATTAAAATGAAAAATTAAAAATTAAAAATAGAAAATAGAAAATTAAAATTAAAAATTAAAATAAAAAATTGAAAATTAAAATTAAAATGAAAATGAAAATGAAAATGAAAATGAAAAATAAAAAACGAAAATTTAAAATTAATTTAGAAGAAAATTATGTTTTCCATTCAAAAATTTCAAAAAAATATACGCGATCAGATTTTTTGAAATTTCTTAACATGAATATCAAAAATTATTATCTATACATCGATTTTGAGTTTCAGAAATTACTGACATTAGAGATTATTTTTTTACGTGGAAATAAAAAAAAGCGCGCGTCTGCAAACTTTCGCGATTTTCAAAAATTTCAAAATAAATATACGCGATCAAACTTTTTGCAATTTCTTCTCGTGAATATCAAAAATGATTATCCATACATCGATTTTGAGTTTCAGAAATCTCGTGAATATCAAAAATGATTATCCATACATCGATTTGGAGTTTCAGAAATAACTGACATTACAGATAGTTTTTTTACCTAGAAATAAAAAATATGCGCGATTTTCAAACATTTCAAAAAATTACACGCGATCAAATTTTTTGAAACTTCTCACGAATATCAAAAATGATTATCTATACATCGATTTTGAGTTTCAGAAATTACCGACATTACAGATAATTTTTTTACGTGGTAATAAAAAAAAGCGTGCGTCTGCAAACTTTCGCGATTTTCAAAAATTTCAAAATAAATATACGCGATCAAACTTTTTGCAATTTCTTCTCGTGAATATTAAAAATGATTATCCATACATCGATTTTGAGTTTCAGAAATAACTGACATTACAGATAATTTTTTTACCTAGAAATTAAAAATATGCGCGATTTTCAAAAATTTCGAAAAATTACACACGATCAAATTTTTTGAAACTTCTTCTCGCGAATATCAAAAATGATTATCTATACATCGATTTTGAGTTTCAGAAATAACCGAAATTACAGATAATTTTTCTACGTGAAAATAAAAAAAAGCGCGCGTCTGCAAACTTTCGCGATTTTCAAAAATTTCAAAATAAACATACGCGATCAAACTTTTTTCAATTTCTTCTCGTGAATATTAAAAATGATTATCCATACATCGATTTTGAGTTTCAGAAATAACTGACATTACAGATAATTTTTTTACCTAGAAATTAAAAATATGCGCGATTTTCAAAAATTTCAAAAAATTACACACGATCAAATTTTTTGAAACTTCTTCTCGCGAATATCAAAAATGATTATCTAATCATCGATTTTAAGTTTCAGAAATTACTGACATAACAGATAATTTTTTTACGTGGAAATAAAAAAAAGCGCGCGTCTGCAAACTTTCGCGATTTTCAAAAATTTCAAAATAAATATACGCGATCAAACTTTTTGAAACTTCTTCTCGTGAATATCAAAAATGATTATCTATACATGGATTTTGAGTTTCAGAAATAACTGACATTACAGATATTTTTTTTACTTGGAAATAAAAAAATGCGCGATTTTCAAAAATTAAAAAAAAATACACGCGATCAAATTTTTTGAAATTCGCTTAATTTTAATGGGCCCCGCATGGACGACGACGCAGCGTAGCGGAGCCGTCGTCCGACACCAATTTAATCGCTTAATTTTGATGGGCCCCGCAAGGACGACGGCGCAGCGTAGCGGAGCCGTCGTTCGTCACCGGTTACTTTTCTTACATTTTTACATTTCACAATTTCACATAAAGAACACAATTTCACATGCATCAAACTTAAGCCTAGGAAAACCTAGTTTTGACTATTTCGGCAACGAGTCAGAAAATTCTGTGAGTCCTGTGCGAATGGGATTGCAAAACATTTGTCTAAACACGTCCAGTATAATAACATTCACGAAATCATTATTTTTGTCCAACTTTCAATTAATATAACAATTGGACCATAATATCTTAAGTCACTACAAAAAAAACATTCCCTGGTTAGGGGGAAGAGCGGTATCATCGCAGATAACATACTTAAACCTCTCTGTTTTCTTCCTTTGTGATTTTCATTCTTTAATATTTTGTATATGAGGGTGCATTTTTCAAAAAGTGAACAAAGTGCGGTATGCTGCACCTAAAAGGTATCTCTAGCATATTTTTATGCCTTTAAATGAAATAACGGTCACATAATCTGGAGTTTTCATTATCAAAGGAAATTTCAAAGAATATCAAAGTCGATTATATCAAAACTATAAAAACTGCACTTGAACCATTTTACTTTACTAATATGTAAATGGAAAAGCGGGAAATAAATTTGATTATTAATATTATTATTACTTACTGTTAAAAATTGGTCTGTGCTTGCTATCAGATCTAACGTACGAGTTTTGGACCAAACTGTGCCCGAACCGAAAAGCCGCCGAACTGAAGGAGTTGGCCGGCGCCGGATTCACCCTGCTATCGTACCCATTATAATAACCCTTTCGTATCAAGTTCAATTCGAACAATCCCATGACTTCCGGTCCCAGCAAGATGGGCAGAAACTCTTTGTACGTGATGTGCTGTATGGAGGCGGCCACAATCCTTCTGGTCTCCTGGTAGATCTTTTCGTCGCTCCAGTGCGGATTGAAGTCGTTCAAAATGGTCGCGAGGCGGTTGTGGTAGCGAAGGAAAACGGTATGGAAGGCGGTGAGTCCGGGTTGTTCGCCGACACGACCGTCGCCGCCTAGGAAGCACTGGGTCGATAAGGCGCCCATGTGGCAGATTTCTCCGCCCGGTGGATCCGGGGGGCTGAGGTCGCGACGTTTTGGCCTTCCATACTGTAACAATCCTAGAAAATGAAAAGTATAACTGGATGGTAGCTTAGAAAACGGTTTCAGCTAAATCTGGCGCAATTGTCTATTTTCTTTTCCTCTTATCTTCTACCTTCAATATTTTTTTATGAAATCATGAATTTTAATCCCAACGGCGAAAATGATCAAATTTATCTCACAAGGTCTGGGACGTTCCTCACCAATTGCGACGTACTTTGTATATGTTGTAAAGCATCAAAAAGTAAGAGCCTAGTATTTTTTATGTGCTTATCTCGAGGTTTAGGGAGTGAAATCACCTCTTGAAGAAGAGAAGAAAATTTTTACATTTGTGGCATATATCTTCTAAAATACGAGGTATATAAAAAATGTTTTGTATAAAAGTTTTACAGTATTTTATTTGTAACGATGTACTAAAAAAATCCTTGAAGAAAACGGGCTGGATTAAAAATTTTGGATTTAAAAAAAAAACTTAGTACATCGTTGCAAAGAGCATAAAATACTGTAAAACTTTTATATAAGATATTTTTTCATATACCTCGTATTTTAGAAGATATATGTTATAAATGAAAGAAAAAAATCCATTTTCTTCAAGAGGTGGTTTCACCCCTTAAACCTCGAAATAAGCGTATAAAAAAATTCGGGTCTCTTACTTTTTGATACTCTACAATATATACAAAGTATGTCTCAATCGGTGAGGGACGCCCTCGGCCGTTCCCATCTCAGTCTAATAACAATAATCTTCTTTAATAGATACATAAAGTGCGTCTATTGACTTCAATTACTTCGTTTTGTATTTACTCACCTCGACGGAAAAGCCTGAGAGAGTCAGCTCTATCTGGATCGCTCCCATAAACAGTGGAAGCATCGATGTAAGAAGTCACCTGGTTGATCTGCTCTCTCCAGCCCAGATCGCAATCAATTCTGGATGAAGGTGCGCTGCGGATAAACTCCAAACAACGGATACCGAACCTTCCCAGAAACCAGTCATCATCGGACACTGGAATTGGTAAACATTCTGGATGCTGGAAGTAAGGAGAAAAGATACACTTTAGTTTAATATCTCCATTAAAAGAAGCCACGTGATGTTTCCATGACGTACAATTACTCAAAGGAAAGTTTGTCACAATATCTCCATACTTCGTCGAGTTTATTGGTGGAAAACAATGTACTAAACATATAAATCATGCTGTTCTGTTATTGAATTCTTTATTGTTTTAATTATTTAAATTTCTTTGTAAATTCATGTGTAATGTTGGAAGTTTAACAAACACAAGAAACACGGTTTGTGGTTAAGTTTTATTTGATACGAAGGGCAGTGGCTTAATTCAACTGGTTGGATTGTGGGATAGTGCCCACCCACCACCCTAAATATCCACTTTAACTTAACCCAGAAACTTTGTTTTAATTAATTAAATTTCTTCGTAAATTCATAATGTTGCATTGAATTAACGATAACAAAAGCCAGAGTTTTTGGTTAAGTTGTTATTAAAACGAAGGGCGGTGGGTGGGTTCTGTCCCACCCTTCAATCACTATAACACGAACGAAGGTTTTATCGGTGGAAAATAGTGGACTAAACATAGAAATAATGACGTTCTGTTTATCTTTGGTTGATCAAGTTAATCGAAGAAACCCTGGGCTTAATTCAACTGGTTGGATTGTAGGATAGTGACCACCCACCATCCTATATATCCACTTTAAGTTAACCCAGAAAACACTGTTTTAATAAATTAAATTTCTTCGTAAATTCATAATGTTGGATTGAATTAACGATAACGAAAGCCAGGGTTTTTGGTTAAGTTTTTATTGAAACGAAGGGCGGTGGGTGGGCCCTATCCTACCCTCCAATAACTATAACACGAACGAAGGTTTTATCGGTGGAAAATAGTGGACTAAACATCTGTGGTTCATCAAGTTAATCGTAGGAACCCTGGGTTTAATTCAACTGGTTGGATTGTAGGATAGTGACCACCCACCACCCCATATATATCCACTTTAACTTAACCCACAAAACACTGTTTTAATTAATTAAATTTCTTCGTAAATTCATTATGTTGGATTGAATTAACGATAACGAAAACCAGGGTTTTTGATTAAGTTCTTATTGAAACGAAGGGCAGCGGGTGGGCTCTATCCCACCCTCCAATTACTATAACACGAACAAGGGTTTTATTGGTGGAAAATAATGGATCAAACATAGAAATAATGCCATTATGTTAAGCTGAAAAGCTTCTGGTAAAATTTTGTACACCGGAAGTGGGTGTTTACCTTAACTGTTTTTTTGTTTTTTTTTTCAATATTTTCTTAAATGTGAAAAATATCACAAAAACATTTAAATAAATATTGAAGACAATAAAAAATTTAACAAATTTGGTTTAAAAATATTTTTCATAAAATCATTGTTATTCGAGAAAAAAATGTATTTTCTTTAATTTTTGGTTTATAATTATGAAACGATAATAGTTACAGCAAATTTATGTTAATAACAATTGTAGAGAATGCCAAAATGAACAACTTATAAAAAATAAGTTTTTTTCGAAATATCTTTAGTTTTTGAGTAAACTGAAATTTTGTCATCTTTCATAATTTTGACGTTTTAAACGTCAGTTTCGTCAGGTTCATATCTACGAAACGTTCGATGCACATTTAAAATATGATTTAAATTGAAAATAAACTATGAAAGCGTAAATATAAATGATACCATCAAGACGGAGAAAGTAACATGATGGCCACACCACCATTCTTTAATTATATTTTTCTATAGCAAAAGTATAGAGCTAAAAAATATCTATAATTTAAGATATAACTTGTCCACATCCGTTAAGAATTTAGCCGGAAAAAGCCTCTCAAAATCGTGTGGGACAGAAAGGGCAGTCGGTTATTCGCTGCTTTTTCTTTTTTTTTGCAATTGCTATGGAAAAATATTTAAGATAAATCAACTCATGTATAAAAAGGTGCATTTAAAACAGCGGACAAACAAATTTGCAAGTGGATAAAAATTTATTTACCTTCACCATGACAACGATCCTTATATTAACAATTTTAGGAAACAAGTAACTTCAGTTGAACAGTGGCCGTCATGTCCATCTCAATTCATTCTCGAAATTTGTGTCGATTCAATGGCTCGTGCAAACAAATAAAATTTATCCGGCCAAATTTAACCTCTTATGGTATTACCCCCAATAAAACTCATTGAGCTTGAAAACATTAATAATTTTCTGTAGTTTAGATGTAAATTTGATAATAATTGCGACTAGTGGAGGGCCTAAAGGCATTAAAGTGTGCGTCCGAGTCTATGGGACCCACAGTGTCCGTTAAGGGTTAAATTAAGTGTTCAAATTGTTGGCCATTATCCACTGCACAATAAGCCAGTCAATGATAAAACGCTGTGATAGAGTTCTTGAAATGTTGTGCAGGCAATAGTTCACATTCATCAATGAGTCGACGACGCAATTCTTCTAAATCAAATGGTTTTATTGTAAAAATCCTATCTTTGAGATAATCCTACAAAAAAAAGTCTATAGGAGTCAGATCTAGAGATCTGGCTGGCCACTCAATTGATCCTCTTCAACCAATCTATCTGTTAGGAAAAACTGTTTTTAAATAATCACGAACGTTGGGACCATAATGAGGTGGAGCACCATCTTGTTGAAACGATGTTTGTGCAAAATTTGCACCTGCAATTCGTCTTATTTCCGGAACAATTTGATTTCGAAGCATAGCTTCGTACGTTTCAGCATTAAGATTGCCGTCGATAAGAAATGGCCCTATCATATGATCGTCCGGTAATCTCGAGAAACGAGAAAAACGCAAAAAGCCGCGCAGAGGCGGAAATTCTGGACTTCTTTCTTCGATAACTCAAAAAGTATTAATTATACGCCAAAGAGTTACAAGAATGAATTAAATGGCTTAAAGAGCTACAAAACGACAAGATGTTAGTCCATGTGGCAGTGGCGGCTCGTTATATAGAGCCAATGAGCCATGGCACTACCTGTAGTTTCAAGCTCAGCAAGAATTTTTAAAACACTTTTACGCCAGTTACTTTGACCTAGGAATATAAATCGTTCTTTCTTTCTTCAAAAAAGGGGGAGGGGTATATTGTATAAGTGACTCTACCATCAACATGCTCCACGAGCCGCCACTGCCATGTGGTATTAACGGGAGCTGAGTTGTTACAAAAAACACAAATTTTGTTTTTTTTTGGCCCAAAAAAAGCTTCACACAAAATTATACCACAACTTAAAAATAAGTTTTTCTTAAGCCTGCCTTACCTAAAAAGAAATCGAGAATGCATATTCATTTTCCGGATCAAATGTCTAATTTGACTGGACTATAACTCCATTCCATAAAAAAAAATGTACAGGGTTTATATGACCCGTACAGTTTATTAAGACGTTACACAAAAATCGTAGCGGCGGTGAACATGTTAAAAAAAATGAAATTAAATAATTTTAAATAATTTAATTTGCAAATGATAATATTTCGACCTAAATCGTATAAATTGAACTACAAGTGTAACATGCGTTAAGGATCGAACGAACCTGCGACCTCTAGATTACTAGTCCGGAGCGCTACAATTTGCGCCACCGAAGCAACAGAGTTTCGGTATGTAATTAAGTAAATTATTAGGAGTACAATATTACAGTGGACTTTTGCAGTGCTTAGTAACTGGCCCCGAAATGTGGCAATTGTTTTGGCCGCATAACACGAATTTAACATGATTATACTAATTTTGTAGTTTAGTTGCTCCGCCTTGTTAAAAAAAAACAGAGTTTCTACCACAGAAATTTTTTTATCAATAATAATAATAATAATAATAATAATAATAATAAACTTTATTGTCCAACAGGAAGAACCAAAATAGGACATCATCAAATACAAAAAAAATATATATACAGCTAGGTATAGGTAATTCAGTGAAAAACTAAAAATTAAATTAACATGGTTAACACTCACAATAATGACAGCTAAAACAAATAAATTATAGCATTTATAAACTAAATAGTAATTTTAAAATAAGGGAAAAACTACAAAAGTTCACAGTCAAGCGTCTATAAATATGTCTTTATAATGCTCATTGGCATTACGGCTCATGTGTACAATAGGAGCCTTCAGCAAAATGTTAGTAGATGCAGTTGGTATATAAAAAGTAAGAGGTTGACGTGATGTTACACGAGGAACATTAAATTTAACTAAGGACAACAACTGGGGTGAATTTATGACATTGCTTATTAATTTGAACATAAATAGTCTGCTACATCTATCTCTTTGCTCCGACAAGGAGGTACAGTTTTGTGCTAACAATAAATTATCATAAGTCATGGTCTGATCCGGGTAGACACCATTAATTTTAAAGCTTAGAAATTTGAGAAACCGCTTTTGTACACGTTCGACGGCCCAAGAATTGCTGGCATAATATGGATACCATATAAGTGAAGCATATTCTAAACGACTGCGAACCAATGCAAAATATAAAACCTTTATTAGGCTAGTATCATTAAAATACTTAGAGGTACGCATTAAAAAGCCAAGCACCTTGAAAGCAGAAGAACTTAAGTTATTAATGTGATCTAAGAAGGTGAACCTCGAGTCAAACAAAACTCCCAGATCCTTCATCTGAATATCACGTCGAAGCACCATGTCATCGATCGTGTAATTATAAATAGCTGATTGCAGCTTGCGTATATAAGTGACAGTAACACACTTATTAATATTTAGAGAGAGTTTATTATTGCTGCACCAGGTTACGATTTTAATTAAATTTTGTTGCAGATCGATGCAGTCTAGTGAACTATTTATGGTTTTATATAATTTTAGGTCATCAGCGTATGCTAATACTGGGCATGATATGGATGTAATTAGGTCGTCTATAAATAAGTTGAACAGCAGTGGACCCAAATTAGATCCTTGTGGTACACCAGAAGATGATAGAAACTTATGGGACTTGAACCCGTTAAAGTACACATAATTTGTCCGATTATCCAGATATGATGCCAGAAATGTTACAAAATTCCCAGTCAGTCCAAATGCAGAAAGCTTATTCAGTAATATTCTATGATCATTAGTATCAAAAGCCCGCGAAAAGTCCGTGTATATAACGTCTACTTGACTGCGATTATCAAGAGCTTCACTAATATCCTGAGTTATTATCGCAAGATACGTTGTTGTTGACCGACCTGCAAAAAATCCATGTTGCTGCTGCGCAATGTAAGTCTTAGTATGATTACAGATTATTTGATAAATAATCTGTTCGAAAATTTTTGAGAAATTAGAGAAAATAGCAATAGGTCTATAATTTTTAATGTTGCTAGGATCCTCTCGTTTAAAAATGGGACTAATTACTGCCAGTTTCCACACATCAGGAAAAGTCATTGTATGTACGGAAATATTGTATATGATCGATAGTGGTTTAGCGAGTATGAATTTACAGTCTTTTATAACAAACATCGGGATTCGGTCATCTCCACATATGTTTGAGGTCTTAAGGCGATTGATGCTTTTTATAACATCCGACTCCTGAATGGTTGACATGACTAGAGATTCCCGATTCGAGAAAACGTCCTGAGGTTTTATAAAATCCTTTTGAGAATATACACTAGAGAAAGCATTAGCAAATGCATTCACGTTATCTTGTGGTGATGAATAAGAAGCATAATCATCATGCAGCTGCCCAGGGATTCTAGATATGCCATTCCTCTGATGGATGTACTTCCACAAATCTCTGGGATTAGTTTTGAGATTAGTTTCAAGCCCTTGAATGTAAAGTTTGTACGCATCAGCAATTTGAATTTTTGTTAGTCGTCGAATTCTTTTAAATTCGCTGTGAAAAAAAAAATTGAACCAGTACGCTTCCATTTATGGTGAAAGTGGTTTTTTTAACTTAATGTTGCAAGGAGGAAATTGTGAGCTAACAGAGTGTTTTGCGAATGGCACGGATTTATCAAATATTTTATATAGTTTATCATAAAATGCATGACACGCCTCATTAACGTCGGTAAGTGTTTCAAGAAATGACCAATCTGTTTGAATTAAATCATCGTATAGATTAAGGTAGTTGGCTTTCTTGAAATTATACCGTACATTATTATTGATAGGGAAAGAGCTAGGTTTATTCTGAACTAAACCGAGACTTAAAGACATGGAGAGTGCAATGTGATGCGTGTCTTCTGGCACAAGCGGAGAGCTATCTCTTTCTATGTTAACATCCATATCAAAGTTACAAAAAACCAAGTCAAGTAACCTATCGTTCGAGTTTTTAATAAAGTTGTGTTGCTTTAGTTTTAGAATATTAACAAAGTTGGATAAGGCTTTCGCTTTTAGATTTGTAGGTGTAGATGATAAATCATGGCTGAACAATGGTATATTAAAATCCCCAACTAATAATATTGGTTTATCAGGAATAATATAATAATTTCTAAGCTTTCAAAAGAAGTGTCCAGAGCCTCCGAAGAAATATCAGGCGGTACGTACACAACTATTGCATAAAAACAGAATGAATTAATACGACATTTGCACACAATGAGATCAATTAATGGTACCAAATTATTTATATGCGCCACATCAATATATTCAAATGTTACATTACTATTAAATGCTATCAAAACACCTCCACCCGTAGCTCTGTTAACAGAGGAAAAATCTCTGTCTCGGCGTACTACACTATACTCAGAACTAAACAGCTCAGAGCTAATGACAGAATCATTCAGCCAGGTTTCTGTTAAAAATATAATGTCAAACGAAGAATTGCATATGCTAGTATAGAATAAATGAGTTTTTGAACGTAATCCACGGGTGTTTTGATAATAAAAATTCGATAAATGGTTTCTTCCGGACGAAATTAGTTTTCCGAACTATCGGAAATAATGGTTGGAATTCCACGAACATGCTTGATCCGAAGATTGGACTCGCCTGAGGATGTACGTCGCTCAAGTTCACGTTTTGTCTCCCTGTATAATTCGGACTGCATAGGAGTTTGATCTTTAGACAAATTCAAGTTTTTGAATTTTTTGGTGCTCTTTAGATTTCTTATATTACGGAATGCCACATTTATAGTTGATTCCTGAGAGAGTTTTAAGCGTAGAGGGCGTTTATTACCATTGTTGGTGGGATCGTATTTACCCAACCTAATTGGTTTTATTATTTCTTGGTTTATCTGAAGAATCGAGAGAATCTCTCTTACTTCATGCACATCACTTTGAAGCTGCCCAGCCTGGGTGTCGTGCGTTTCATGCAGGCCATAAATAATTATATTGTGTTTACGTAAGTCCCTCTCCCGAATTTCTTGAATCAGTTTTTCCGCCTCGGTGAGTGTAGAAAGTTTTGAAATTGACGAACGCGTTGATGATTTTAGTAATTTTACATCTTCTTGCAAAGCAATTATTGCTGACTTTAAGCCATTTAGATCATCACCTAATTTCACGCATAGTTTGCAAGTCCAGGTTAAACCACATTTTGAATTAATTTTGCGGGCTTCTGATTTAGAGATATCTATGCATGTACTCTTATAAAAAATTTTACATACACAGCATTGAACCATCATGTGCACTTCAATAATGTTATTTTGAGTCCAGAAATCCACGGACACTTTGTATAGGGATTGCCCACTAGTAATTTACAAGGATAAAATATTGAGTATCTCTGGAATTGAATTATGTCGTCTGGATGTAGAAAAAAACTAATCTTTATATTGGTACAGGTGTTCCAACTTGTGCGCTATTAAAGTATACGTGGTGTGTCTGCAAAATGGAATAAAAGCACTTACGGTAAGTTCAGGCGGGAGAAAACCGGCGCCCCCTCGGGCGCAACACCTGGGCACGCTCCCATTGAAAGCCCTCGCCTGTGCGGTGGACGTAACATCGTGATCCAGGAACTGACCCCATTGCATGAACATCATCGTCACCGACGACATTTCCACATTCCTGTCCCTGTGTATCCGCACGCTGATCTCCCTCGCCGACGGCAATCTCGGCCCCCTGACCGACCGCCTGACACCCTGCACCCCGTCCTCGTAGCTGGGCATGAGGAACCTCTGCATGGGCAACATGCTCGCCCCCTTCCACGGATGCTCGGGATTGTTACACGTGCCATCCGAGGTCCTGTAGCGCCGCGACGCCGGCGGACAACGGGGAACCCCGCGCAGCGGGCACTGATCCAGCAGAGGAGCCGCTCTGACGAAGGAGACATGCTCCGGATTCCTCCTGCTGCGCGTTTCCGGATATCTGGAAGGCGAACTTTTATTTTATCGACGAATCCGCTTTCTCCGCGTTCCTCTACCTCTCGGTTGTTTTGATTTAATTGGCGATCGGGACCGGCGGCCGAACCGAACTGGATGAAATTTCTAATACGTCTCCAACTTATACACTTTCCCTCCATCCATTGACCCCACCAGCAATAGAAATCAAAACAAGAAGGGCAGCGGCGGAAAAAAAGTTTTCATGCGAACGAGAACCGCGCCCATACTTTCGCGAGCTCTTCCTGATGCGCGATATTGTAATTAATTGTGGAAAGTTGGTGGTTACTTACTTTTCCTTCAGTCGCAGGGAGGCTTGCACGGCGGCGTAGCCATACCTGGATTGGGCCAAGGCTCGTGGGTTAGGGTCGCTGAACGCTGCCACCCTCGCCGCCGGTTCGTTTCCATTTAAATACAACCCTAAGAAATATTGTAAAACTTAAAAAAAAATCAATTTCTCAATGTCTACTACATATTCGACCATATTTATAAAAGAAATAAATAGAGAATTGTAAATTAAAATTTCTTACAAATTGGTACAAAAAATTGAAAAATAATAACAAACCTCGAACTTACTGTATTTACTGGAAATAGATTATACTTTAAGATACTATAAAAAAAATTAAAATACACCTAACCCAGATTCCAAAATAATCCGATATTATTTCAATCCCAAACTTTGAGAGTTTTTACGTTGGTCAAAGTTTAAAAAAAGCAATTGCTACAAACTCGAACGTAAGTCCGAACTATATACGAATATGCATATAGTAGAATCGCGCAGAGGTGACAGTGACTCATCGCTCCATGTTGCCTGAATTAAGTTTCTAGTAAACGTATGTCTTTAAAATAATTCGATTCAGTCTAGGCGGGAAATTTAAAAATTCTCGAGCGTGCAAATATTTTCCCGGCGAGTGCATTTTTCGGCAATCGGTAAAGACAACTGGAAATTTGTCATTAAATTTAACCTTTTTATTAATTAAATGGATACAATCAATTCTGCTCTTAACTAAATCGAAATCGGAGACGATCAAAACCAGATACAAGCACGTATTTGAGGTTAGAATAGATAGAATGAGAAAAGACATACGTTAGCCCTTGAATTTACATATCAACATACGTTTCGTATTTCATTTCGTTATTCTCAAGCATGCGAACGAGTATAGATATTTATCCAGACGCGATGATTAGATCGAAAAAGCATGAGTCACTGTCACCTCTGCGCGATTGTACTATACATACAAAATATATACTATTGATAAACAATTTACCTAATCTGTAGAGTTCTGGTTCTTTAACAAAATAGAGCTCGTTCATTATCTTTAAGCCCTGATTAACTGCGTCGTCCACGTCGGCCTTTTTAGGCCCGGCGATATCCTCGTAAAAATCATTAAAGTCAAATCCAATTTTCTTGTGCTCCGCAATACCCTCAGATACGATTTCGGTCAAGTCGTCTAAGTCCGCGTCGAATCCGTCGGTCAGGGCGACGCCCGCGAAAAACGCCGCCACAGTCCACATTAATAATATTAAGCTGCAACAAAATGGCAACATTAATATCTTGAATAATTTAACTGATAAGAAAAAAATGTGCATTTAAAACAGCCCAGAAACCGATTTTGCAAGCGTATAAAAACGTAAGAAAAGCTTTGCAAGTGGATAATCATTTATTTACCTTTACCATGACAACAATCTTTACATTTACAGTTTTAAAGGACATCTAATCTTGAATCGTGACAGTTCATGATAATTTTGAATAATTCTATGTCGGAATATAAATAAAAATCGTTACGGATAAAAAAAAATTCACGATTGTCATCCCATACAATGCACCAATTATACATTTAACAACGAATATTTGAAATTAAAGCCGGCGAGAGCTGAAGATGGCTCATGCATTTTTTACTTAGGCCTAGTGACGCGAGATGTCGCAAGCGTGTGATTAGCACTGTTACGAGCCACTCACAAATTATGCACTTAGTAACCATCTTGTTCTAGCATGCCCTAACAGAATTAAATACAAGATGTAAACATACATCTAAGCGTAATATGAAGAAACTTGTGTGCCTAACTTCTTGCTTTTGATTGTTAGGTTTTATAACCTATAATACAAGAAGCGCAAGAAAATCGTTTCATTTGATATTCTAGAATAGGTTAAAGATGTCGTGAAGCGTGAAATTTATGGGATGAATAATACATTTACACAAAACCATAATTATTTTTTTTTTTTTTTTTTAGAAAAAAGGAAAGATGATTGACAGGAGTTCGGGTTAGGGAATCGAGGATGATGGGGACTTGGCTTAGCCAGCTAGGGCATTCAGCCACAACCGAAATATAGTAATAATTCATATTTAAATGAAATGGGGACAAACACTAGACACCCAGGGACCCGTACGGCCATTTTTCGTGTTGAAAAAGTGACCGTCCGGACGGGACTCGAACCCGCACCAACGGGGTCCAGAGGCCGGACCTCTACCCACTAGACCACCGCGGCCCCAACCATAATTATAAATGTCATTTTAACACTTAACATCGGCACTAATGACGTCAGTTGTTTTAATTAATATAAATTGAGATTATATATAGTTCTGCCTTTTTCCTTAAATTATCTTAACAAATACCTCGTGGTTATACTTTGTGCGGGAAAATTTTATTTTAAGTACTCTCAAATTTCTCGACTGAATTGCGATTGGGCAAAATGTATCCATTTCAATTAATTCTCGAAATTTGTATCGATTCAATGACTCGGGCAAAATATATTTTATCCAGCAAACTAATTTCCTTGTGGATAATTCAAATCTAAGCTTGCAGGTATCTGAGCAGCCTGAACTGTGCTTTGAACTTTAAAAGCAAGTAAATCATTTAAAAAAAAACAACAATAGAAAAAACCTTTTAAATCCAGACCTGTGGCGGAACTCTATTTAACACCATATTTTATGGGATCATGCATTTTAATTATAACAATTAACACATCTCTGTACACGCAAACTCCTAATAAAACTTATCGTCCTTTATGACTGTAAAATAACTCGGGTTTGTTAGAGTTCACGAATAATAAATCCAATGCAAATTGAAGTTAACATTTATTTCTAACTTTGGGCAATTTGAATTTCTTAATAATAACAATAATAATCCTTTTTCACAGGTCATTGTACCTACATACAGTGAGGACCCGCACATTGATTTTTATTTTTTTCTAAGGTTTTTTATGGTAAATTCATGTGGACCAAAAATAAGTTATGACTATCAATTTATTTTTTTTTTATATGCAAACACCTATTTTTTTTATTTTATTTTGAATTCTGCATCGAATTCTAATTGTAAGTATGTTTTATGTACCATGTTATACACCCAAACTCAATGGTTATTAAGAAATTTACGATTGATAATAACTGAGGATTTCTTTTGTAAATCGAGTAAAACATTCAACCGTGTGTTCATTTTGTCTTTTAATTCTGCGAATGTTGTTTTGGTTGTTAACTTGTCACCGTTTAGTCACACGGAAAGTGATACTTGGACATCAAATAAGTAATTCAAGTGCAGTTTAAAAGTTTGAAAGAAATTTTGATGATGGTTGGATATGGCGACAGGACTCGAATTGTTTAATGATAAGTACCCGGGAAGGACTATTACAAGATCGGCAGTTTGTAAGATAGAAACAAAATTTGAGACTTTGGTAACATAATAGACAATTACGGTACCAACCATCTTACAATTCCACAAAAAACATTTAAATATTTTGGTCGAATTATAAGAAAATGCTCACAAATCAACTCGACAAGTAACTGCATAACAGTCACGAAGTAAATCTTCTGTTCTATAGTAATTTACGTAACAAGTTCCGAAAGTGATATTTTACGGGATGAGTAGTCCCGTAAAATCACTTTTGGAACGAGTTACGTATAATATTTTTTCTGCAGCTGTTTTGTATGTTAAGTGCCTCGCTCCAGAGTTAGAGCAGAGTGGTCTAATAGAAAATGATAATCGCCACAATATTGGGCCTGAAATTTTACCGAGTACGTAAATTTGTTTCTACACACCTCCAGGGTTGATACAAAATGTTTCATGCAGGTGGCGTTCATTGCAACGGCGACAATGAAGCAAATTCGTGTTTGTAGAGGTGCAGCTCTTACTATTTGATAACTAATGACAATTTTATTACGTACATATTATTTTCAAAGGTATAGACTATTTTTCTGTAGGATTACATTTTTAGTTCTTTGCAGAGAAAAGCTTCAGATATCCATCCAATATTTGTAATTTTCAGGATAAATTATGCAGCTTGTCTGATGATTAAAAAAAAATCAAATTCTATAGACGAATAGTTTAACCCTTTCTCTATAAATGTGCAAAATATCATTTCTTAATATTTGATATTAACTTCAGAATTATGTATATGCTGACCATTAAAAATGCATCGATTTTCGACGCGGCACTTACCCCCTTAAAAAGCAAAAACACGCATGAATGTTATATGACAAGCACTGTCATAACTAAATACAAAGTTGATTATTGCCAAGGCCGCCTACATTCATACCTAAAATCGTCTCGAAAGTAACAAAAATAGTTCCGAAAATAAACAAATCGTTCCGAAAGTGAAACAAAATTGTCCCAAAAATAGCTAGTTTTGGTACGATTTATATAAAGTGGTACTTTCGATTTAATAAATCATACCGAAAGTTTTACTTTCGGGAGGGCTGCAGAAAAAAATATTTAACAAATGGCACCCATGCAAAGGACATTTATTTCAAGAACTTATTGAAGATGATCTCCACCGCAGGTTAGAGTTTTGCAAAATAATGATGGATAGATACAATGCCAATCCGCAATTTTCAAGTGAGGTAGTTTTAAATATATTGGGCACCAGAAAACCCACAGTTGAGTACCGAAAATCATACACAATTCCATCAGAAAATTTCTGTCAGAATTGTGGGTACCTAAATTGTGGATCCCTTTTTAATTGAAGGAACACTTAACTCTGTAGATTATTTACACCTACTGCACAATTACATAACATTCAGTTTAACTGCACTTTACCCGAATGGTGAGAACACAAATATACCGGCAGATTCGATATGGTTCCAACAAGATGGAGCGCCCCCACACTATACGCAATCAGTACAAGATTTTCATTCAAAATATTTCCCCAAATAGATGGATCGGAAGGAGAGGTTTATCGAAAAGCCAGCTAGATCTCCAGATCTAACTCCATTACATTTTTATTTATGGCGTTCCAATAAAATCCAAAGCCTACTTCAATAAACTAGACAATAATGAAGAATTGAAGAATAAAATTAGAGCCAAAATATAAGAAATCAAGCTATAAACGGCAACTGAAGTTTTAGGAGAATTTGAAGATAGACTTCTTTATTTTCAGGAAGCTAATGGTCAACAATTTCAATATTTAATTTGGTTTATTGTTTTGTTTTTTTTTTAATAAATCGTTCCACAGAAATTTTTAACTATTGTGTTGTAAATTTTTTAATAACTGTTGAGCTTAGATATAAGCATGAAACATACTTAGGATTCGATGCAGAAAAATCAAAAATGAAACTGATGGTCGTAACTTTTATTTGGTCCACCTTGTATGAATTTACCACAAAAAATAAAAATCCACGTATCCGAGCGTTTATTCCAAAGAATAATCCCTTGAATTCTAAATTAATTTGTGCCAACCTATGCGTCCCCACTGTATATAGTGGTGTATTGGAGGGGGAACGTGGAGAAATGACGTTTCGGCACCTTTTTCAGAAACGGAACGCGTTCCGGTACTTTTTTTAGTAGTAATTTTTCTAATTTCAAATAAAAATTATACTTTGAATTGGCGAATTTGGGAGTTTTTGTAGTACACTATAAGTGTACAGTGTACTACATCAAAATAATAATATCTTTAAGATTCTTATTTTTTTTTTTTCGAATTTCTTATTTTTATGTTTGTTAATATTTTGTATAGTAAGAATAAAAAAAAGCTTACTTGGAAAACAATAGTTTGCTTAAAATAAGATAATCTCCGAAAAACTTTCAGCAAGCTGCTTGTGAAAAGTCGCGGACTATTTTTTTGCTCTCACCATGCGTTCCCTTACTTCTTATTTTACCAATACACCACTGACTGTATAATGAATGAATTAGTACCTATCGCCAAAACAATAACTAAATCCTAAAAAGTACGATATTAAAAAAAAAGTATAATAAAATTCGATAAGTTAAAAACTGTATATTGATTCTTGATACACCGGAGGTTAGCTGATGGAAACAACCAATTTAAAATATTCGTGATCCTCATTACCAAAATTAAGTTCGTGTCTTCGAGATACTAGAAATAATTTTAAACGACTTTACTTTAAGTGCATTCATTGATTGAAATATTGCGAAGCCCCGGTATAGCGATCTTTGTTACGTGCCCGCGCCGCACCGTTCTGTTTCGCCTATTGTGGAATCTACGATTCTAAAGGTGCCATTACACGGCGCGTGGTGTGATTAGTGACGTGCCGATACTCCACACGTTTAATGAAGAGGTTTCCTAACTTATAACATGCGCGAACCCCTTTCAAAAATATATTGCGGACCCTTTACATATTACGAATTTATCAGTGCAACAAAAAAATGTAGACTAGAACGTCAAAATTTTGTGACTTGACAAGCGATTTCCCTCTTATATATTTTACTATTATACTACGGCGACTTCGGCGACTCCGACGACTACGGCGACTCCGGCGAGTCCGACGACTCCGGCTACTATGGCGACTCCGGCGACTACGGCGACTCCGGCGAGTCCGGCGAATCCGTCGACATAAGTTTGGCGTTCTAGTGTACGTCTTTATTCATGTATTCGTATATTAACACGTTAAATGCGTTGAACACGGCTCTCGTGTCCATATACAGGGTGTATTTGAAATAACGAACAGGCTCGTAACCACAAAGAGATTATATTATTTTTAAACAATATTCGCAATTATTTTGTTTATAACAGTAACAAAAAGCCCGCAATTAATTATTAAAGTTAATGAGTGAAAATAAGCAACATGTTTGGGGGCAGTGGTAATGTGACCTAATTTTTAAACGGCATCGGCTTTAGATATCGAATTACAACAAGCGTGTAGGAAATAAGCGAGTGCTCTTTAAGCATCAATCAACTTGAGGACTGTTTATCTTTTACAAAAAAAAAACGTTGCGATAACACTTCTAATTTCGGAGGCAAGAAATCCCATCTCGCGTTTTAAATAAACAAACACATATTCCATGCAGACCTAATTAATTGAGAAAAGCTTCGGTTCTCAAAATGTTTAAAAAACCAAAAAAATTTCGAATAAATTTTGACGGAAATAGGTTTACAAATATTTTGTGTATGTGCCCTTAAATGCCTGTTCGTTATTTCAAATACACCCTGTATATATGGTCAGTTAAAAATTAGAAAATTGTATTATTTTGGCAAATTTGTATATAATTTTTATAACTTTATGTGGCGTCGCCTTGGCCGCGGAGCAGGCGACGGTAACGTTTATTACGGCAGCGTTGAAATGGGGAAAATAACCATTACCAAGGAAACAGAAAAACAATAAAAAAATTATATTCACGATCAATCTTTGTAGTCTTTAAACCAAAATAAATTGGAGAAATCTGGGAGAATTAAACAGCCCTTTAATTCATACCATTGCACCAATAAAATTAGCATTAAATAACTTTTATCTCTATGACCGTATTATTTGCCTCTATAGAGCAACAAATTTCAGGTTGCACTCTTAAATGTCCCATTTAAATGACCCAAATAGGCAATAAATATAGTTGAAATTTCTTCAGCAGAACATACCTGTGAACTTCATATTAATTCATGCGATGTGGGAACATTTTTTTTTAGTGTGGTTGCTCCACAATTTAATTTGTTCTAATATACCCGAAATTGTTATCCCACGGCGCGTGGCGCGTCAAGTCACAGGCCAGGCGTGTCACTCCATACGCCGTGTAATTGCACCTTAATGCAGCTTCCTTGTGAAAATTTAATAAAATATTAATTAAATCAGGGCAAAAAGACCGACAGCCCTGACAGACTAACCAAACTAAATTTATTATACAGGGTGTCCGAAAAGTATGGAATATCCCGTATAGCTCAGTAAAAATCCACTTTAGAGAAAAAAGTTTTAAATAGAAGTTATTTGAATCTTGGTTATCTACCACCTTGGATATATCAATTTTATTTTTTGTTATAAACAAAAGCGCAACGAATAACACTTACATTTTTTTAATGGAAAGGCACATATTTTTTATACTCATTTGATAGGATTTTTTTTTCCTCTTTTCAACGACATAAAACTTGATTACCTTTATATAAAAAAAAATCAATAAAAAGAAAATATCTTGGATATTTATTTTTTGTAATATCAAATTGTTTAACAAATGAGTAATGTAATTAAACTAAACTTACAGGAAATAATTAAAGTGTAAACCATTCATGATTTGACGCTATAAATTCGGTTTTTAAATACTGCATGTACGATTTGATCAATGAAATGAAAATAAATATCCAAGACATTTTCTTATTTTTCTTGAAATTTTTCTTATGTAAAGGTAATCATGTTTTATGCTGTTGAAAAGAGAAAAAAAAACTCTATCACATGAGTATAAAAAATATGTGCCTTGTCATTTAAAAAAATGTAAGTGTTATTCGTTGCGCTTTTGTTTATGGCAAAAAATAAAATTGATATATCCAAGCTGGTGGATAACTAAGTGTCAAATAACTTCTATTTAAAACTTTTTTCTCTAAAGTGGATATTTACTGAGCTATGCGGGATACTTTTCCATACTTTTCGGACACCCTGTATACGCATACAAAATACTAGATGTTAAAATTAGTCTGAATAAAGTATGTATGTATATATAAGAATTAAAAAGAAATGTATTATATATTTCAAAAATAATTTAAAACTCAATATTGCCCAATTTATGAATTGAAAAAAAAAATAAACAAAATGGTGATGTGGATGGTGGCAACCATTTTTTTTATTATCCACACGTCACTGAAATTATTTTATTAAGACTCATCAGAAAATGCATTTGCGCAAAAACAATTGTCAACTTTAAGACTGTGGCGCGTTCGCAAAGAAAACTCGAAAATGTGGCAAATCGGAAAAATTAAGTTTTCTAATAACCATCATAGACTATAAAAGCACAAGTTTTTTTTTTAATCAGAATATTTTTATTGCCCAAGAATAAATGTTAACTCTAAGCCTGTGGCGCGTTCGCAAAGAAAATTAAAAAAGAAAATGTAAAAAATCGGATAATCAACTTTTTTTATTAACCATCCTAGACAATTAGGAGAACATTTTTTTTTATCAGAGGAACGAGAAAAATTAATTACCACTTTCAACTTTTAGCTAGCTAAAATAACAAAGTTGGCATGTGAGTTTGAAAATTTTAGAAAAAAATATTTTTTTGATTTTGCACGGTCATGGCAGCTTAACGAAAACTCCAAATCGAATACGGTTGGTGAATCTGTGCTTCTCACATGCAAATTAATCAGATTCAATTAAAAATTTTGGTCCAAAAACATGATAAACTAATTAGGGATTCCCCCGTCTAACTTAAGCTGACAAATTGCATTCAAAATAATTTCATGTAGAAACCAATCGTACGATTCGGATTTTCTACACGTCTCTGTAAAAATCTTATGAAGATCCATCAGAAAATGAGAAAATGCACTTGCATAAGAACAAACGTCAACTTGAAGCTAAAGAAAATTTGATCAACAGAAAAACTTTTTTAATAACCATCCCAGACCATTACAAGTACATGTTTTTTTTTTCACCAGAAGAACGAGAGAAATCGCTGTTTTAAAATTTCAACACGATAAAATTGTAACAAAGACATCAGTTTAAATTTTCAATTAATTTTTCTTGCGAAAAGTGTTCATTTCTATGTTACCTTCAATATTTGTTTAAAAGTTTACATTTCGTATTTAAAAAATTATCGGGAAAACAAATTTTTTTAAATATCTTGGAGTAATAGATCCATTTTTTTTATCAGGTTATGTATTAGGATTAATAAACAGATATCAGGAAGTACCTGTTCATTAATCCTAAAAAAATTAAGGTAACCATGTACTTTCGGTTTAGAACGGTTTACCAAAAATTTGTAAATTGTAAAATAAGGATTATGTTCAAAGTTTTATACAAATTCCTGTATTAATTTTTGAGATACAGTTCAGCGCGCACACCTGCAGACACAAACACAGACACATATATTTTTTTATTTCCGAAAATTATTAAAATCGCCTCTAGGGACCTCAAAACGGATATTTCCGTTTAAAATATATATGAAAGTACTCTCAGGATCACAATACTTGCCCGTACTTCGCAACGAAGAAAGTACAAATTGACAATTCTATTCTGTGACTTCGGTATCGGAAGTGTTAGCCTGCTATCGTTGAAATATAAACACAGTAATAATTTTTATTTGTAATACAAAATGTATAACGAAGTAAAAGTCTCCAGCATAAAAATTTGTTAGGGTAATTGAGACAGAAAAATCAAAATGAGTGAAGATTGAGAATTTTACAACAGTGGAAAATTTCCACAGACCATTTATCTGTACCAAATTCCTTTCACTGATCAATCTCCAAACATAACATAACTGCTAGTAGTTACATCTTAAGACTCACCCTGAGTTTTCCATATTAAAATCAGTAACACCATAAATTCACCAATCAAAACCAGTTTCATTGAATCCAAGATCACTTCATAATCCGGACGGAGGCGCCGTTAAATCACTCGTAACCAACCGAATAAGCACTGATTTCGAATATGAGCACACACCCAAAGTATCCTCCGAGATACAGTTATCTCGTGGCGTGTCTCTTCAACAGGAGAACCGCCCGAGGAAGTGTTCTTTTTGCGATTATTCAGAGTCGCTCTTTTTCTTTTAGTTGTTGTTGCCCCGCAATCACGTGCAGGTAATCAAGGTATGGGCAATCTTCTTAATACGCGGTGTGACATTCCTCGTTCAACCGTGTTTTGCAGGCAGGGGCCTTCAAGTTGCACTTTTGACGGTCCGATAGTTCCTAATTACGGAGGATTCAACGTAATGACCAGTGACCTTAGTGCAAGATGTTCATTGCATAATATCGGTTGGCTGCAAGGACGCGAGATATAAGTTCCTGTAATTAGGTAATTAATCGTATTTTTACGGGATTTTTCATAAGCGATTCGAATTTGTTGAAAGGTATGAAATTAATCCTATTATCAAATGCAACAGCCAATAAAAATGCGTTTTAATTTCATTTTATCTAACAATTGGTACTTGAAAATATCATTTATATTACTTAAAATTACTTTTATTTAGTGATACTTCAGTGAAGTTTTAATAAGTAACAGCGAGCTAAAATTGACTGTTGCTTAATAACCTATTTTAGCCAATAAAGTGTTCATTTCCCTTTACGTGAAAATCTTTATTTTTAGGAAGTTTAAATAAGGATAAGTTGTTCTAAGCAATTTTCAAAACTTTCGAGTTTACAATTGTTTTCAATAATTTGTTCAACTTGAGAAATCGAGATGAAATAAACGTAATTTAAGTGCGGTTATCCCGAAATCTGCTAAAGGGTTATTTTAAGATTTTAAATGACTCGTGAAGTAGAATCGATTTTTGCATTCTTAAAGAAATTTAACTTTGTTGCAATTATTTTCACATTTTTTTTATTAACCAAAAAATGTGCGGCTTTAGATTTAATTTGAGTGTAATTATGCCGAAGTCTAGTGGAAGGGTATTTTCAGACTTTCGGCGATTTCGTAAAGTAGAGCTGATTTTAAGTGATTTTGGAAAGTTTTAGGTTTTTTGGCAATTGGTTTCAATTTTTCATCGATTGGAGAAATGCGCGAATTAGCAATTACAATAAACGCTTTTGGGTGTAATTATATCGTAATCTACTGAAGAAATATTAAAGATTTTTGCTATACAATAAAGAATAATCTATTTTGAACAAATTTGTACAGTTTCAAGCTTCTAGAAAATGTTTTTATTATTTTCTACCATGAGCGAGATCGGAATTACAACATACGCTGTTAAGTGTGATTTTATCTAAATGTCAATAAAACGGTTCTTGCAGATTTTTACTGATTTGTGAAGTAAAGTCTTTTGAGTAATTTTGATTTTTTTAAATTTTTTGGCAATTATTTTAATTTTTTTTTCAACTTGGGAAATGCGCGAACCTAGAATTATAGTAAACGTTTTTGGATGTGATTATCTCGAACTCTAATAATAGTATATTGTACAACGAGCATATAATGATATGCGAGTTGCGAGTTGTACACTATACTTTGTTCACGAAAATTAAAATCGACATTAAAATCAAAATCAAAATCAAAATAAGAAAAAAAAACAAAAACAAAATGAAAATTAACATCGAAATTAAAGTTCTGATTACAATTACAATTGAAAAAAAAATTAAATCAGTATTAAACAGGGTAAACAAAATATTATTATAAATAGCGTTCTGTGAAATAAAGAGCGAATTAGCGTGTTTAATAGCATATTAAAGCATATATATATATTAAACACGCAAATGCGTGTTTTATGAAATTGAGTGTTAAATGCACCCCATTAATGCTGCCCATAGAATTAAATAATACGCACATTATAATATTTTCGTGAACAAAAGCATTTTTATAGATGTTTACTGTTTCATAAAGCAGCATCGATTTTAAATAAATTTGTACAGTTTCAAGCTTCTAGAAATAGTTTTTTTTTATTACTTTGCAGTACTGATTTTATGCGCGAGTTCTGAATTACTTACATTAGATACTTTTGAGGTGATTCCTTTAAAAAATAATAAAATGATGCGTAAAGATTTTCACTGATTTGTGAAGAATAATGTATGTTGAGTAATTTTGAAAATTTTTTTTTTGCTATTATTTTAATTCTTTTAAACCGGGAAAATACCCAAGATTAGAGTTACAATAAACAGTTCTTGGTTTGATTATCTTAAAATCTGGTTAAGGCATGTTTTAAGATTTTTACTGTTTTATAAAGAAGAAACGATTTTGAATAAATTTGTAGAGTTTCAAGTCTCTAGCCACTGGTTTTATTATTGAGTTTTAAAAACTTGAATAGTGAGAAAAGTAAAAGTCGTAGAGAGTTGACATTTTGACACCGTATAGAGGGCGCCAAAATATAAAAAAAATATTAGAGTGTGGTAATCAACCCCCCCCCCCCCCAGGGGTGGATCCTACCCTCAGGGAGCGGGGTTTAAAGAACGCTCAATTTTTTTTTTCTTAGTTTGTGTAAAATGGTCGATCGAGTCGATCCCGATAACTCCCACCCCTCTAGAACCAGCAGAGCCCCCTGGGCGAATTTTTGAAAATCGAAAAAAAATCCCTACCGATCAGAAGTCGATAGGCGACCGAGCACGAGGGTGGCGGCCATGTTTTTTAGAAACTAAAATCGATTTCAAAGGGACTCTCCGTGCCCGATTTTTGAATTTTTGGCCCAATCCGGCCACGCCCCTTTTTTTACTTTTCGGCGTACTTTCGGGGACGTATTTTTTTCTATGGAAATGGAAGAGATGAAACTTTCAGGGTAAGCGGGCGGTGAGACGAGCCGTGATCCCTAATTTTTTCAAAACCTTCCGACCACCCCCCGCCCCTCCAGAGCGCGTTATTCGGAACACCCCGGACATTTTTCTCTTTCCTTTTTATTTCTTTCGAGGACGTATTTTTTTCTATTCATATCGGAGAGTTTAAACTTTTAGGGGGGGTTCGGGGTAAGACGTCTCTATTTTTTTTCAAAATTTTCCAACACCCCCTACCCTTCCAGAGCACGTCACCCGGTTTTTCGTTTTTCTTCTTTTAGTGATTTATTTTTTTCTATTTATATCAGAGAGTTGAAACTTTCAGGGGGAGTGCGGGGTAAGACGAGCCTTCATCTGTATTTTTCTCAAAAATTTTAAAACACCCTCTACCCTTCCAGAGCGCGTCACCCGGTTTTTCGTTTTTCTTCTTTCAGTGATTTATTTTTTTCTGATTATATCAAAGAGTTGAAACTTTCAGCAGGGGTGTGGGGTAAGACGAACCTTCATCTGTATTTTTCTCAAAATTTTTAAAACACCCCCTACCCTTCCAGAGCGCGTCATCCGGTTTTTCGTTTTTCTTCTTTCAGTGATTTATTTTTTTCTATTTATATCAGAGAGTTGAAACTTTCAGGGGGGTGCGGGGTAAGACGAGCCTTCATCTGTATTTTTCTCAAAAATTTTAAAACACCCTCTACCCTTCCAGAGCGCGTCACCCGGTTTTTCGTTTTTCTTCTTTCAGTGATTTATTTTTTTCTATTTATATCAGAGAGTTGAAACTTTCAGAGATGCCAGAGGATATAACCGGCTTGCATTGGGATTCTTTTCAAAAAATTTTAAAAAACAAAATTTTACCTAAAAGTAGTTTAAACTTGGAAAACTAGTTCTGTACTATTTATTTTATGCGCGAGATCGGAAGCATACAAATGCGTTTAGAAATCGTGAAAATGTCACACGATATCGAAAATGTTAAATGATATTGCCAAATTTTGATAATCTTAAGATAAGGGTGACAAAGTTGCAAATTTTCCAAAATGTATCTTTTGCCTGGAAAGAAATTTCGAAGAAAAAAAATATGTAATGGGTAATATCCGATGATACTATCTATCATTTAGGAAATGTTTTGTTTGTTCGTCTTTTTACCACCTCCGAGGGTGATTTTTTTTTCTAAAATTACACGATATATTGTATAGCAGAAATTACCGTCCCTCAAATCAATATTTTCAGTTTCGATCTTCAAAGATCATTATCAAAAATTATACAAAATTACAAATGAAATGTGTACAGGGTGGTTAAAATTCGATGTTTCTATGGGGATCTCGATAACCATTGTATATAGAGACAAACAAACAAAACAATATGTCCAACAGCAAAATTAACAATCATGTATTGCCGTTTTTTAAGTGTTAAACACTGTAATTTAGCTGCTTTTAAATGCAACTAACCTTAGCTATAAATAAGGAATTTACTAGGCAGATTCTTTATTATCAGTATCATACATAATATTATTTTTTATCTACGATCGCATACGAAGTAGGCACTTTTTGCATCGTTCCTCGCTCACGTTTTTAAACGCCAGTTCGTGCAATAAAGAATCACTTTTTACACTTGTACCTTAAATAACTATTAGACAATGATTTTTCATTTAAACCTTAATAAAACACTGACGCAGTGTAATGTTTCAAAATGTTCCATTGCTCCACGACAACTTTTTTCAATTATGGCTTTGTCCACTGTGTGGTGAAACAATTGTCATAGAGCAATAAAATTGATTTTAACCCCCAATTTATAACTATTCGTTTATTTGTTTTGATCATCACTTCCTCCCGTCCTCGTTTATTATTCAACTGACTGAAGTGAGTGATTAAAGGTTCCATCAGTAATAATTATTGCACGCAGCCGTGTATAAAGAATGGAAAACTGCTCGTGAATGCTTTGATGTTTATAATTGTGCAAATGCGAGTGAAAATGTTAACGGTAGGATGGTTTCCCTGCCAATTTGCTAATGTCCGGATTTCGTTTCTGACTGCCCTGTTCACGGGACAATGTAGTTTCACACCCAATTTGTCTCGTGTATGAAAACAATAAATTACCTGAACAATGCATAATGGGATAACTAACTTTCCAACCAACTGATTTATTGCGTAATGTGTTAAATGTGAGGTATTTATATCGTTCTATTTTACCGATTGAAAAAGACAAGGATGTTCTGATTTGATACAATTTTTCTTTGAGTTCCATACTGCAGGGGCGGCTCGTTGTATAGAGCCAAGGAGCCATGGCACTACCTGTAGTTTCAAGCTCAGCAAGAATTTTTAATTTTTTTTTCGTTTAGTAAATTTTTTAATGTTTACAGTTAGAAGTAATAATTTATATAAGTTAATTTAATAAACACGAATATATACGAAAAATAATTCACATGAGCTTGAATATACAATGTGATATTATATATCTTCGATCAATGTGATGAAATTTAAATTTCCTTCGAATATTTTAAATCATCATTTAATTATCTACAATTGTGGTTATTTTAGGCATCCAACTGTTTACAACTATTTATTTGTTAATACTTCGTTATGAGGTCAGAATCGCCATTCTCTCTTTGCTCGCCCAACGAGCGACAAAAAAGGGGCTAATGGCCGCATTTGAGCGGAATTTACGGCAGTGAATTGTTTTTCATCCACCTTTCTAATTTAAGCGATCTTTTTCCTATGTGTAAACTCCCGGTGAAAACAAAAGAAATACTAGATTACATAAGTTTTAAAGTAACAGTACACAAAAAGTCATTGTAATATTTACAGTTTGACCATTAAAATTATGTTTTTATTTCGAAGCCTCTGATCTGATTATTATTCCTGGAAAATGATAAAAGTAATAATAATCATCATAATGCAGAGGCGGCTGGCGGCGTCACTTATGGTACGGCCAGCGGAAGTAGATATTGATCTGGATAGAATTCGACTCACTGAGTTAATCCTTTCAGACCTGACGGATATTATAATGTACACTACTGTGCTATTTCAATATCTTATAAAATGTTGATAACTGTGCGTTTATTAAAATTTCGAAATTGCGCATTTTCTTAGTTAAAAAATACACGAAAACAATTACAGAAACTTAAAACTTTCCAAACATACGCAGAATTGATTCTGTTGTAAAAATCAGATAATAATTCTGTAGATACTAGATTTAAAGATAATCGCTACCAAAAAGCGATTGTATTCAATCGTAAGTATATTATTATAAGTAAGTATATTTATACCAGCTTATAATTTTTATTTTAACAATTTCCACCAACTTGAAACCTTTCAAAATCACTAACAATTTATTCTTCTTCAAGAATCAAGTGAAATCTAAAAACGTCTTTATAGATAATTTTGAGATAGCTTAAATTATAATTTCAAGGTCGTGATGAAAAATAATTGTTACAAATTCGACAGTGCAAAATCATATAAAATCCATTCCATCCCACGAAACGGTAAAATTCTACACTCCTTCACTAGAATATCCAGACAACCACACGAAAACATCGATTATTATCGAGTTTGCTCATTCCTCCAGCTCAGAACTTCCCAATATTTTTAAGATGTTGTACCGGTGTGAACAGATAATACAGTGGCATACCATACAAACATTTAGAAAAGCGAGATCGAAAAAAATTCGCAAATTATTGCCGTTTCATTATCTCTCTCAAAAATATTGTTTTCATTATTATTTTATTCACTTATCGCGTAACACAGATTGGGAAAGTCTACTTTAGATAATAAGAAAATTATGAACATAATTGCTTCAAACTATAACACTTTTTGAAATCGCTCAAAATTGATTCTTCTGTACAAAACAGTAAAAATCTGCAAATTTTCTTCAACATTATTTTGAGATAATTGTTTGTTTTAATTTTGGTCTCGCACATTAACTATTTTTTATAACTTTCTTCAGGACTTTTGTTCAACTCTCTTTGGGATTTTTTTTCAGGGCAACTTTTTTTTTATAGAATTTCTTTAGGATTTTTCTATTTAAATTTTTTTATAGCTTTTTTAAAGTATATTTTAGGACATTGTTCGCGGGACTTTTTTAAGGACTTCTCTTTCAAAAAAAATTTAAGATTAATTTTTAGGACTTTATTTTCAAAACTTTTTTTCGTGACCTTTTTCAAAACTTTTTCGTGTTCTTATTTAGGATAAATTTCAAGACTTTTTCAGGATTTTTTTCTAGATTTTCTTTTCAGGACTCTTTTAGGACAATTTTTTCAATTTTTTTTCAGTATCATTTAATAAAACACTAACACAGTGTATGGTTTCAAATTAATTTTAAACCATACACTGTGTTAGTGTTTTATTAAATGATTACCATGGAGTTTCAACAAGTAACAGCCTCATCGATCCAATATTTTTATCAGTAGTTTTGCAGGTATTTTTTAAGGATCCTTTTAAAGAATTTTGTTTGAGGACTCTTCTTTTAAAATTTTTTTCAAGAATTTTCTTTCAGGACTTTTCTTTTTTCTTGTCTTTTTTTTAGACATTTTTTCAAGGAACTTTTCTGGACTTTTTTCGGAACCTTTTTAAGAATTTTTTTCTGTACGTTTTCTCAGGACATTTTTGTCAGCAATTTTTGGGACTATTTTTATCGGGAGTTTTTTTCAGGATATTTTCTTCGGGACCTTTATTCAGGACTTCTTGCATCAAAACATTTTTTAAGGATTGTTTTTCAGCACTTATTTCAAGATTCTTTTTCAGTACTGTTTCTCAAGAATTTCTTATAGGACTTCTTGTTCAGAAGCATTTATTTGGGACTTTTTTTCATGATTTTCAGGATTCTTGATCCATTTTACTTTCTTTCAGGACTATTTTTTTCGGGCCATTTTCAGGATTTTAGAACCTTTTTCAGGTGTCTTCAAAGGGCTTTTTTCAGGTCTTAACAAACGCCATTTTTCAGGACTTTTCTTTTTTTTTGGGTTTCAGATCAATTTTTTCTGGTTTGTTTTAAGGATTTCTTTTCCAAAGACATGTTTTGTCAGGACTAGAGATGAGTAACTCATGAGTGGTACATCTAAAAACTCAGAATTTATAGACGAATTCGATTATGTAAAAATATACAAGGTGTTACGGAACACCTTGTATATTTTTACATAATCGAATTCGTCTATAAATTCTGAGTTTTTAGATGTACCACTAGAACGAAATAGAAAAGTTGAGGTAATATCCGGTAAAACGTCTCTAAATTCTAAGTTCATAGATGTATCATAAACGACCCTTTGAATGTTAGTTTTTTGTTAAAATTTAATTTAAAATTGTTTTTTGTTTAACTATTTTTATAAAAGAAAATTGACCTGCTTGAGGATTTTTTCCAAAAATTGAATATATTTCATACTTTAGACGCGCACTGATATACTGGCACCTTAATACACTACACAACATGATTACTTTTTACTTTCTCCGTTACGAAGTACGAGAAAGTATTGTGATCGTGTTTTTTTTTCAAAAAATTTTTTCACGGAAATATCCGTTTTGGAGTCCCTAGATGTTATTTCAACAATTTTTGGAAAAAAAATTGTGTGTGTAATGGTGTGTGTGTGTGTGTGTCTGTGTGTCTGCCTGTATGCGCTGTATCTCAAAAACTAATACAGCAACTGATATGAAACTTTGAACATACGTCTTACTTGATAATCCGAAGAACTGAAAAGCTTTTGGTAAAATTTCTTACACAGGAAGTGTACCTTTACTGTTTTTTGTTTTTTGACAATATTTTCTTTAATATGAAAAACATCTCAAAAATATTTAAAAACATTGAAGACAACAAATAAATGAACATCTTTTGCTTGAAAATACTTTTCATAAAATCATTGCTATTCGAGAAAACAAATTATTTTTTTTAATTTTTGGTTTATAATTATGAAACGATAAAAGTTACAGCAAATTTATATGAAATATAATTGTAGAGAATGCCAAAATGAACAATTTCTAAAGAATACTTTTTTTTTAAATCGCGTTAGTTTTTTAGTAAACTGAGTTTTTGAATTTGAAGTATTATTTTTCCATCTTTCATAATTTTGACGTTTTAAACGTCAGTTTCATCCGAGTTTACACAACGCTCGATGTACATTTAAAATATGGTTTCAATTGAAAATAAAGCATGAAAACGTAAATATAAATGGCTATGATACCATCAAATCGTTGAAAGTAACATGATGGCCACTTCACCATTTTTTTCTTTGTAAAAAGTACTGACAAGTAAAACTATTCAAGATATTTGAATGAAGCTTCAAATATAAGGTTTTCTCGACACTTGATTGAAATTTGAATACAATAACTGAAGTGGGTCTAAGAGCTCATTCTGAACACTATTTGTCTATAAAAAAATTTTATTGGACTTTCAGGTACCGAGATACGCAAAATGATTTTTTTCGTAAATAGTGCTTGAATCGACTGGAAACCTCTAAAAATCGGTTGAATTAAATTTTCCTTCAAAACATTTTTTTTGTTTTTTTTTCAAGTCTGAGAGCTAATTCTGAACACTATTTGTCTATATTTTTTTTGTAGTGCTTCCAGGACCGAAATTCGCAAAATGACTTGTTTCCTTCCTGTTTCCATCTAGGCTATGATGTTCCGGTCTTCTCTTAAGTCGACAGGAAACGCCTAAAAATCGGTTACATTAAATTTTTCTTCAAAAATTTTTTGTTTTTTTTTTTCAAGTCTGAGAGCTAATTCTGAACACTATTTGTCTACACATTTTGTTATGGGACTTCCAGGTACCGAGATACGCAAAATGACTTTTTTCATAAATAGTGCTTAAATCGACTCGAAACGCCTAAAAATCGGTTGAATTAAATTTTTCTTCAAAAATTTTTTTTTGGTTTTTTTTCAAGTCTGAAAGCTAATTCTGAATACTATTTGTCTATATTTTTTTTGTAGGACTTCCAGGGCATACATTCGCAAAATGACTTTTTTGGTTCCTGTTTCCATCTAGGCTATGATTTTCCGGTCTTCCCTTAAATCGACTAAAAACGTTTAAAAATCGGTTACATTAAATTTTTTTTCAAAAATTTTTGTTTTTTTTTCAAGTCTAAGAGCTCATTCTGAACACTATTTGTCTATACAAAAATTGTGGGACCTCCAGGAACCGAGATACGCAAAATGACTTTTTTCCTTCCTGTTTCCATCTAGGCTATGATTTTCCGGCCTTCTCTAGGTGCACGTGAGGCTTGGATATTAAATAAAAGTGGAATTTTATTACAAAACTTATATGCGATCCTTGGCTATTTACCCTACCCTATTTTTTTCTAAGTTACTTGCATTGTATTTGGAAAAAAATGTCTCAAATTTTTAGGCTATACTGTATGATCAATGATTACAATATAGTCAAATAGCAAAGATACACCTCCATCATTTTTGATGTCGGCAACTAGGCCATCTGCCAGAACCATTTCCTTGAAGGTTTCTATCAGCGGCGGCTCGTGGATTTCCGTAGATGAGCAAAGACAAAGATGCCGCTCGTGCTGCACTACTTACTCTTATAAAGGAAGCAAATATTCCGTTGCTTTTTCAGTCAAATTTTCTTCCTTTGCCTCACGAACATCCACGAGCCGCCGCTGGTTTCTATTTTGATCTTAATTTCTATGTTAATTCTAAAGCACAAACTTAGGATTAAAGGGATGTATATGCCGCCAGTGAGGTCCGTCACGACTTACCTCCATCATTAAACATAAAAAAATTTAAGATTTACAAAAAGTAAACGCCACCAATATTCCGCAATAAATACCATATGTATAAAAATGATTTAGATAAAGGGTGGCTTTGTATTTCGGAACGTACGTTGCAGGTTTGATACGTCGCATCACGTCTTCGCCACCAGTTGTTCATATGACAAAATCAACAACGTGCTGAACTAATCTAAGACCGTGATTTTGTTTATCATGGCCATGCCTTATCTAAATCATTTTTATACATATGGTATAATTAGTGTTAAAATATTGTATTTAAAAAAAAATTGTACGATTTAGACTTTCAAAACTTTCTCCTGGAACGACACCTGCACAATCAGATTGATGCCTGTGGGTGTGCCGATTTAACTCTTAATTTTTCGAAGTTTTTACTTTCTCTTGCCACTTTCGTCGAGTAAATGCACTTTTACGTCCGTCCTTGATGTTATTGAGAACACCCTACTTTTTCAAACACAAAAAAACACAAAACTAAATGTAGGTTAACTTGAACCACTGTTCTTGACAATGACCGTCGATGTAGAGAAAGTTTTCGCATTGGGTTTATATATTTAGCTTTGTAAATTTCATAGATCGGTGTTAGTAGTGAAAGTAAGTGTACGAATACAATTTCACTTTAATAGATGTGAATGAATATTAAACACTGTATTTTAAAGCTATTGAGAATGGACCGTTATTTTCCGAAGTGTTCATCCATCAAAAATTAAAAAAATATGTAAATAATAATAATAAGAATAATAATAATAATAATAATAATTTTTTTTATGCCCCAACTTCCTCCTTCACTCCTTTGACATGTCTTCCACACACCTCCCCCTCACGAATGTGAGTTATCACATCCTAAGTGAGAGGCCTGAAGTAGTACATATTTCCTCTTATTATTATTTTAAACAAATATACAATGAATTTGTAACAAAATAAATAATAATAATAATAGTACACTTTATAGTCCAGCAGCATATACCGAATTAGAAGGCAAAATTAACAAAATATATCGTCTACGAAGCGGCAATACCGCCTAATCGCCATTTGGACCTAAATTGAAATTTTAAAATCAATCTTTTCCCCGAAATCTACAAACTAGTTCTTTTTTTGTCTCTCCTGACAAATTTGATAAAATTGAGATAACCGTCATTTCTACCAAAATTTAAATTTTAGGATCAATCTTTTCCCAGAAAGCTAGTTTTTCTGTGTCTCATATCAAATTTGGTAAATGTGAGATAGGCGGTATTGCCGCTTCACCGACAATATATTCAATTAATTCTCTTTAAACATTTGACAAATTAAATTAGAAAAAAACCTTACTTGTTGCAGAAAACATTAAATAAATTCAATAAAACAAAAACATGCTACATTTCTTTTTATTGAATATATTTGACAAATTAAAAAAAATCATCAATAAATGAGCTTAATGAAACAATAGAAACTAAAGAAACGTTCGTGCATCTCGGATTTTTATCAAGTATAATTTTAACTTTAATAATTTCATTGCTGAACAATCTGAATATTTATATATTCAGACTACTTTTCATATTCATTTAATTGATTTAACATTTCTGCAACAAGTGTGGGTTTTCATTCCTAATAATGAATTATTTCTTTAAAGGATATAAGCACTCCATTGAGTAAATAAGAAAACCTATTCAATATGGAAACATTATCAGGATATCTTGCGGAGTTGGTTTCTTTTCGTAATAAAAGCGTTTCTCTCGTTACTCCAGGGTAAGCTCAACAATAAAACACGGAGCCAGACCCTCCTAATAAAGACGAATTTTTCTGCTGTTTGTGCGGCGCGAGCAATAAAAATAGCAATCCGGGCCGTGATTTATTAAATTCGTTCGTGTAGAAGACGGTTTTCTCCTTTGAACTTACTGGAGAATAATAAACCATTTTAGGTTAAGAGAATAATGTCACGGTGAATACCGGAAGTTGTAACTGTGATTTGTTCCCAGAAAATTTACATGTTGAACCATATTTATGCATGTGAATGATTCCCACTTTTTACGAAGTATAAATATACTTTTAAATAAGTTGCAAATATTTAGAACCAAATCGCATAAATTGGACATGCTTGGACAGGGATCGAACCTGCAATCTTCAGATTGCCAATCCGAGGGGCTGCTATTTGCGCCACGGAAGCTACACAGTGTCGGTCTCACCAGATCACATGCTCACTCTCAATCAAAATAAATAATTTATACAATTTTTTATTTAATCGCGAATTTCAATTCATTCTCACAAGAACGAAGCGCTGGAGATAAAAATCGTTTTATTAAACATAATTTTCTTTATTTCGCAGATTCGGATGCTTTTATAAAAACTATAGGTTTCTATTTAAAAATTACAAGATGACCTTGAAATGACCTTGAAAACCTACTTATAACTAAACATTAATATGACTGCATTAGCCCCTTCGTAAAAAATACAATTTATTTGAAACATTTTTTCTTTCTCACAATCTCCGTGTCTATAATATTTCGGGTGTCCGGGAAAAATTCCGCACATATTTTAGCATTTTATAATGCGTAAAATCCTCTATCAAGTGATCATATAGGTGTTATACAAGTGAACAATACACACAAAATATAAAATAGTATTGTGGACATTTCAGAATGACACATAGAATATATTAATAATATATCAGGGTGAATGAAATTGGCTTTGTTTTTGTTTCATTCAACATTAAACCATTCTTTGAACACCTTTGTTGATCGCATTTTATGACATTTCAGTTACCTCTGCGATACCTTTCCTTTTACTAACTTAACTAATAAATACACTTTTGAAGAAAATATAAATTTAATCGTTTTTCGGCTTTTCCAGCAGTTGTACGAACGATTTACGTCAAAAGAAATTTTGCTCGTCTCAGTTCCTGTAAGTCTCACAAATAATTTTTATGAACAAATAGTGTTCAGAATGGGATTCTAAACTTGAAAAAATACAAAAATAAATTTTTGAAGAAAATATAAATTTAATCGTTTTTCGGCGTTTCCAGCAGTTGTACGAACGATTTACGTCAAAAGAAATTTTGCTCGTCTCAGTTCCTGTAAGTCTCACAAATAAGTTTGTGAACTAATGTTCTTCTCATCTGCAAATCTAAAAAAATAATCGTCTAATTACGGTGTTTTATTATATACATATACTTGCAATAATTATATTCTATTGGAACAAGATTTTTTTATATCTAGTTATCCCCACAAAAAAATCACAAATCCATCAATTATATGTTTTGCCTTATCTAAATTTCCTGGATAAGTGTAACACGTTTATTGAAGAATTTTCTAAATCCGTTCATTCATTTAAGAGTTGTAAAAATAAAAAAAACAACTGTAAATATAATTTCGGATCTTTACCTAACCCATATATTTTCAATATTTGCAATCTACTGGTGCAAGAATTTTCAAAATCGGGTCATACATTTAAGAATGATTCCAAGAAAATCGAAAACAATTAAAATTATAATTTCGTTTTTCAACGTAATACAGATCATTCCGATAATTATAACGTATTACCGAAAGCATTTCCAAAGTCTGCTCACTGGATCATGATCTGCCGAAAAATCTGCTTTACAAGTATTCTTAAAGAATTCTCCAAATTTAATCATTCATTTAAAAATCTTGCTCAAAATATGGAAAACAACTTAAGATGTAAAGCCAGTTTTCCTCCAAATCCATAAATTTGCGATATTTTGCGATATATTGGAAATAATTTTCAAAATAAGGACATTCGATCAATAGCTATCATGAAAAATCTGAATGTTCAATTAATTTGTTTCACTCTATCTAAATGTACCGGATGAGTACAACACGTTTCTCAAGGGAATCAAAAAATCAATTTTTTCCGCATTTTCGGATAGGCTAAGTTGTTCAAAATGTTGGCGTGAAAGTATTTTTTGATCCGCACATTACAAAACTTTCTACAGCGTATTGCTCGAAGTATTGTCGAGAGACGGTAAGTTAGAGAAACACTTTTATCTAAATTTTGGTCCAAATTGGTCGATACATCATTTTTGGTCCGCCATACTGGATCCGCTATTTTGAATTTTACAAATCTTACTTCATATTGTTTATGGCAGAGGCTTCTACTTCGTTATACGAGTTGTAAATATAATAAAAACACTTACTTTGTTGGTATAACACATTTTTTCATTGTTGACTATTGTTTCGGCAACACAATTTTAATCAAGACATAGTTAGTTTTATGTATACCAACAAAGTAAAAGTGTTTTTATTATAAATCTTACTTCAGATTAGGGTTCAGCGACCATGAAAACCTGTATAAATTTTGATTGTTTTTTTAATTTTTTTATTTTTGGTCCGCCAAATTGAATCCACTGTTTTCAATTTTGGCAAATCTCACTTTAGATTAGTGTTCAGCCACCATGACAACCCATTTATCTAAATTTTGGTTGAAATTGCTGTTTTTTTTTTGGTCCGCCATATTGCATCCACTGTTTTCAATTTTTCAAATCTAACCTCAGATTCGTATTCAGCGAAAAAAAAAAACGCTATAAAACACATTCTGAGTACTCAATTTGAGCTATAAAAATCATTCATATAAATGTGTTACCAAAACTTTAATGCGTTTTTCGCAAAACATGATTTTCCAAACTGTGTGCACAATCAAACGAAAACGGTTCCATCAATTAACTTCTAACTTTGATCTTCTTAAAGGAAACACTTTCCCTGAGATTTTATACCTATAAGATATAAGACAATTCAATATGAACCATTTTTACTTTCTCCGTTACGAAGTACGAGAAAGTATTGTGATCGTGATTTTCTTTTCAAAATTTTTTTTTACGGAAATATCCGTTTTGGGGTCCTTAGATGCCATTTCAACAATTTCTGGAAAAAAAAAATTGTGTCTGTGTGTGTGTGTGTGCTGTCTGTGTGCGCTGTATCTCAAAAACTAATAAAGCAATTGATATGAAACTTTGAACACGTTAAAAGTTTACGGGGTTGCCGTCGTACTCAAAATTTCAAAAAATAACTCATCAGTCGGTTGAATCAGTTCTCCTCATGTAAAATATTTTCAACATTCTACCATTGCCGGTTCCACCGAATATAGCACCAAATTTGTTATTTCAAATGGAACACCCTATATATTATTATATGTTTGGATTCCGTGTTTAAATCGCAACATATTTTGTAGAAACGTTTGTACATTTACCTCTTTAAATCTAATTAATTATTTCGAAAATTTTGACCTCAAAAAGGCAACCCGAAATCTGCCTGTAACGTTTCTTTAGAATAAGATAAAAATATGGTTACTACATACTCCTAAACGCAAGAGCCCCAAAGTGCGAGATCTCAAAAACTATAATAGGTAGAGGGTTTAAATATTCACGAAAAATCACAATATACTAAACGTGTAAGCCCCAAAATCACGTTTTTCTACAATATTTTCAAAACGCTTATAGATGGCGATTTGAAATTTTCATGAAAAATCACAAATAATTCAACAAATATACTATTAAAATTTCAACCCTCTAGAACCACCCCTTAAAAAAGGGTTGCCAACCCCTAAAAAAAACGAACATCTTTATTTTTTTTTCCGAAACCCGGAAATGTCCTCTAGGGGCCCGTGAAAACCGTGATTTTCTAACTCACCCGTAGACTCAAGGGTGAATTTTTGAAAATAGATTTTTCACGATGCAGAGGTTCGCGCCAAACCTATCTCCTCCCAGGATTTTTGAGTTGGAGGATTCAAATATGGCTCAAAAAACCCCCAACGCATTGGGACACAACGCTTGCTGTTGCACGTTTCCGTAAAAAAAATTTAGTTGCAACCCCTCGATCGTTTTTCTAAAAAATCACATTTCGGACGCTTCCGGAAAAAAGGGCGCGCTTCCCCTTACGGTTATGACTCCGAATTTCATAGAGTTTTGTAGAACTACCTCTCCTCTACATTTTATGTCTCTTACAGATTTTCGATATCTCCAACCCTCGAGGAGTTATTCAAAGAAATCCACCCCCGATTTCAATAAAGGAATTTTAAAGCGGTCATTTTTAATCCGACGCGAGAAATTTAAGCGGCGTAACATTCGGAATTGCATTTTGCGTCGAAAAGGTTAGGGTTATATTTTTGTAGGGCGCACCGTTTACGATCTACGGCCGATTTTTTATTGATTTCCGGGAATTTTTTGAAGAATGTTTCGATGTTTTTACTTTTTAAATCACGAATCTAACGACGGATTCCCTGGGTTCGTTTTACTTCTTTCGAGGACGTATTTTTTTCTATTTGAATTAAAGATTTGAAACTTTTAGGGTTGATGGAAAATATGGCGAGCCTTAATTGGTAATTTTTTCAAAAATTTGAAAACACCCCCTAGCCTTCCAGAGCAGGTCATTTGGCCAGGCCCTAGGGTTCGTATCTCTTCTTTTAAGGACGTATTTTTTACTTTCTCCGTTACGAAGTACGAGAAAGTATTGTGATCGTGATTTTTTTTTTTAATTTTTTACGGAAATATCCGTTTTGGGGTCCCTAGATGCCATATCTCAAAAACTAATAAAGCAATTGATATGAAACTTTGAACATACGTCATATTTGATAATCAGAAGAACTGAAAAGCTTTTGGTAACATTTCGTACACCGGAAGTGGGTGTTTACCTTAACTGTTTTTTGTTTTTTGCCAATATTTTCTTAAATATGAAAAATATCACAAAAACATTTAAACAAATATTGAAGACAACAACAAAAAAATGAGCTTATTTTGTTAAATCATTGTTATTCGAGATTTTTTTTTTTCATATTTGGTTTATAATTATGAAACGATAATAGTTACAGCTAATTTATGTCAATAATAATTATAAAGATTTACCATGGTTAATAAAAATCGATGTAAATTAACGAGAAAAACGATGATATTCGAAATTTTGTGTCATAAATCTTAAATTAAATTAAAAGTCAAAATAAAAAAAATAAGGAGGCCACTGAATTCTGCAAAAAAGACCACACAAATATCTATTTAACTATTTAACTGTTTTTTCTTTATATCGTACGGCTAATGAGAAAGAATTCGCAGGATTCAGTGGCGTGCTTATTTTTTATACCTGTTAGTAGAAGAATTTTCAAAATCAGGTCAATCGATCAATTCCGAAAAATCCGAAAAACAACTGATTGTTGATTTTAATTCTATCACTTTAACCTAATCTACAGGATTACTCCAACGTGTTTTTTGCAGAACTTACAAATCTGATCATCCGTTTAAGAGTAATTCTCAGAGTCGAAAACAATTGAAGGTGGAATTTCGGTTTTACACCGCATCATATATTTGCCGTAGTTGAAATATATTGATGGAAAGCTTTCTTAAATTTGGCCAACATATTAAGAATAAATAATAATAAAAATAATAATATGTTTATTTCCCAACAGATCTTGCATCTTATTACAGGGAAGAAAATATACAGTATGTTTTTTTTATCGTGGGCCATAAGATTTTACATGCTAAAAATTATACCTTGTGGTAATGTATATTTTATCATAAAATTTTGAAGGAAATTTAAGTTAGTAATAAATCAATTACTTTTCCACATGATGCGCTTAATTAGATTACCTTAAACATGTTTTATTCCATTAAAAAATGAAATTAATTCACTAATCAATCTGACATTTCAGAAATTCAAGGTACTTTGATTATTTTTGCTCAGTTATTTATTTTAAATAATTTCATTTTTTAATGGAATAAAACATGTTTAAATTTTTCTAATGAAGCGCATCATGTAAAAAAATAAATGATTTATTACTAACTAAAATTTCCTTCAAAATTTTATGATAAAATATATATTGACACAAGGTATAATTTTTAGGATGTAAAATCCTATGGCCATCGATAAAAAAATACCCTGTATAAAAACTAAGTAGCTTAAAAGAAAAAAAGAAAATATAATGTAATTGAGAGTTTCTTGACTTATAATTAAAGCAATGACTCTAAAATGTTAGGAAATTAGAGAACGATGAATATAGAGTTTCCATTTATGCTCCCCAAGATTTCTTTGTAATTTTCTCCCCGCTATATAAAATATTTTCTTCTTATGTTTAAAATGAAAAAAGAGAAAAGTTCAGGAGTAGTAATTTTTGTTACAAAGAAGTGTGAATAACATTTTAATTATTTTGGGTAATTGTAATTACGCGTTGTTCAAGGTCAATCTGTCAAAATTTCTCGAAATACACGTGGATATTTTTCGGGATAATTCTGAAGACGCGTTGTTCAAGGTTTCTAGAAATACATATGGAATTTTAGAAGCCATTTTGAAAAAGCCTCTATGCTCTACCCAAATAGAAGTTTTTGCTGCGTACTGTTTGTTAAAAATTCCCGCGCATTCGCTTATTTTATTTGCTGTGGTGGCCTCTTAGTCTTCGGAGCCTAAAGCCAAAACTGGTCTTCATTACCACAAGTAATTCTGCGCAGAAAGTACGCTATTGAATTCTATTTTTTTATGGCATAGGAAACTAGTCCATTCCGCCAGATTATTTCAATTAAGTGAGTACATTGATTTTTAGATTTTTATTATATAATCATTCATGTATTATATATTGAATAGGAACTAGACATCCATGGACCCGCACGGCCACTTCTTCGTTCCGAAAAAGTGACCGCACGGATGGGATTCGAACCCACGACCGCGAGGCCCGTGAGCAGGAACTCTACTCACTAAACCACCGCGGCCCCACAATTCTAAAATTAAATTAATGTCTCCATCATAATGGACATTTGCTTTTAAAATTAGGAGCCTAAATCCAACACTGGCCATCATTACCACACACAATTCCGCACAAAACGCTATTAGATTCTAAAATTAAAATAATGTCTTTATCATAATGGAAATTTGCTTTTAAAATTAAACATAAACTTGAAGCACACGAGGTCTACGTATTTAATATTTTATTAAAGTGTATGCGCGAAAGCTCATTCCGGCGTATTTACATAAAAATTTTACGGCCGGCACAGATTTTATCCATCCTCACGAGCTGAAATGATGACACAATTTCCCTGACACGGAATTGCGGAATTGCATTAGACTTCCCCCTAATAGCACCTCAAAGATGTTTTAAAAGATGTCTAAATGGATGTTTAAAAAACCGCGCAAACATTTGCATACATTACCTCTAGTTTAGAATTACATAAGCAAGGAAGTTGAAGTCTTCAAACTGGGACAAATTCCACGATAACGATTTGCAAGCAGATTTTATTGATTGTGTGGTAATAACCCATATTCAATTTAATCCACTTCTGAAAATACCCAATTTATTTTATTAGTAGTAAATGATGTTAACGTTATTTACAACCTCTCCTGGAGAAAGTTTTTCAATGTCCTTCCCCGTTATTCATCTGTTTTAAATTACTTGCATACTTTTCACCAGCTATTTATTAATTTATTGTAGTAAATGCGCGATTAAAACTTGGAAGAAAGCTGACGTACGCTTTCTTGTCCTTTATTGGATGGCATCTGGCAGCGCTGTAGTGTGAGAAAGTAAATGTTCGAGCTTGCAGAAAAAAAAAGAAGAGCAGAGAAGAGGAGTTTCTCTTTTGTGTAAAGACGAGTTTTCTAATTTATTTGTTCAATTCTACGGTACGGACGAAGGCGAACAGATAAGAGCTGCAAAGGACGCCCCCGGTCGTTGTAGTCGTGTAATTGTTAATATCTACAATGGAATTTCCAGATAAATGCAAGGGGTGGAATTGCGGGCTGTTACAGTGACTGCACTCCACCGAGGTGCCACTGTATGGTTAATGTACGAGATAAAAGCTACTGCATACGAGTGTTGAATATTTTAGATAAATGGAATAGTTTCTAATGGTGTGTTTTAGTTAATCCTTAAAGTTGTTAAAAAATGTCAGAGGAAATAATTGAGATTAGTTTTAATAAATGAGGGAATTTTTTATAATTATGCATTGATTTGTAATGAATAGGAGAAATACTAAATGGTGAATTTAAGTTAAAATAATCTCTTTCGCAGCTGGTATGCAATAACATTCAGTCCCTTATTTTAAAATTACTCTTAATTCTCCACATGTTGACGTTCAAATCATCGAAACCAGACAAAGCATTTGACAGTTGTGTAATTTAAAAAGTCAAGATCGCAATTTTAAATCTTTGGACTTTGAAAACGTTCAGCGTTGATTTCACGAACATACCGAGTGACCCAGGAATCTGTAAAAGCCCCATAACTTATTTGCTATTTGAGATATCGACTTTTAGTTTTCTTGAGCTGGTACCCACACTTATTCTACATATTTTAAAAATATGTATGTTTTTGTACAGGGTGTCCCAGTATACATAACAGAATAAAGTTATGTTTTTTTAAATGGAACACCCTATATTTTATACTTTATTTTCAACCCTTTTGAGAAGCTGATAAAAATAGTATAATATAGTATACGTCTATTATGGACGGTTGGTTAGTTATGGGCAAATTTGTGGCAAAAACATGTACACATTGAAAACATTGCAGAAGCGTTCCTAGCAAAGATAGCATCATTATTTATACACTAGAACATTTCCCACATCTTAAAGAATAATACACATCGGCTTTGGTCCTTTTTTATTCATAGCGCTATGTAGGGTGTCAACATACGCAAAATAATGGATAACTATTTTTTTTCAAATGGAACACCCTGTATAAGTTGCCACTAATCTATAGCATTTTAATAAGCTTTCCAATGATATACAGTTTGTATAACAAAATATTAAGGATTCTTGAGATTTATCAATAAAAACATATTTCTTTTGCCACCTTCAGCTGATTTTTGGATTTTCAGCCAAAACTATGCATTTTCAGGAATAATTATAGGAGACCAAAGTTGTAGAGCGAAAATTTTTCGATCGACATAGGTCTTTCAACTTTAAGGATAATGCGTGTATTGCCCGCCAGAGCGCGCAAAATCGTGACCTTATATGCATTTTAGCTTTTTCTTTTCAAATTTTTTAATAATAAATTGCACTATACTTTATTTTCCGCACCCTCTAGCGGGAAAACGGGAAATTAAAATGGCTCATATCGATTGAAAATGTTCCGCTCTACAACTCTTAATGCAAGCAATTTTTGCCAAAAATGCATAGTTTTCCCTAAAAATACAAATTGAAAATGTATGTATCAATTTTTGCGTTTTTCAATGGTTTTTTGCATTTTTAGCCAAAACTATGCGTTTAGGGCAAAAATTGCTTCTTTTATGAGTTGTAGAGCGGAATATTTTCAATCGATGTAGGTCATTTGAATAATTCTATAATTACCTGTTTTTCTGCTAGAGGACGTGCAAAATAAAGTATAGTGCAATTAATTAACAACAAAATTGAGAAAAACGCTAAAATGCATATACGGTCACGATTTTGCGCACTCTGGCGGGCAATGCATGCATTATTGGAAAAGTCGAAAGACCTATCTCGATCAAAAATTTTCCGCTCTACAACTTTGGTCTCTTATAATTTTTTTCAGAAAATGCATAGTTTTGGCTTAAAATCCACAAATGAGCAGGAGGTGACAAAAGAAAAATGTTTTTATGGATAAATCTCAAGAATCCTTAATATTTCATTATACAAATTGTACATCATTGGAAAGCTTATTGAAAATTCCATGCATTGGTAGCAAGATATATAGGGTGTTCTATTTGAAAAAAATAGTTATCCAATATTTTGTGTATGTTGACACCCTGTATAATAGTATGAACAAAATAGAACCAAAGCTGATTTGTATTATTCTTCATGACGTGGAAAATTCTTTAGTGTATAAAAAATGACGCTAGCTTTACTAGGAGCGCTTCTGCAATTTTTTCAATGTGTCCTTGTTTTTGCCACAAATTTGCCCATAACTAACCAATCATCATAGACGTATACCATCTTATACCATTTTTATCAGCTTCTCAAGAGGGTTGAAAATAATGTATAAAATATAGGGTGTTCCATTTAAAAAAACATAACTTTGTTCTGTTAACTGTATTGGGACACCCTGTACAAAATATGTAGAATAAGTGTGGGTACCGGTTCAAGAAAACTAGAAGTAGATTTCTCAAATAGCAAATAAGTTATGTGGCTTTTACACATCCCTGGGTCACCCGGTATATGTGACTATAGTTTCGACTATACGCTAGTCACCTTCAAACCTAGTGAATATGGCTAGTGTATAGTCGAAACTATGGTCACATACAGGGTGGAAACTTTAACTGGAACAAATTCGGTATTTATGAAATGAGAAGTTCCAGAAAAAAAACCTCGGACACGTCGATTTTTTTTATGGCGCTTTAAAAGTAATATGACGTCAAAGTTTTTTTTTAATAGAATTTTTTTTTTTTAATTTTACTTTTGTAGCCCTTTTTATTCTTTTTACGACTGTGTACAAATATTTTGTTTTTTTTGTTTTTTTTTTATTTCAGAAATTGATTTTTTTTTAAATTTATTAATGTATCAAACGTTCAAATTCCACCAGAAATGTTTCAAAATGTAAGGGATGGGTTTTATCACCAATTGGCTCTTTGTCAAGAGAGAAACGGTGCTCATTTTGAACATTTGATACATTAAATAAGTTTATGAAAAAAAATATAGTTTTCAATATCTTAAATAAAAAAAAATAAAAAAAAACAAAATATTTTTACACAGTCGTAAAGGGAATAAAAAGGTCTACAAATTTAGTGAAATAAAAATAAATGGTTTCCATTTAAAAAAAAAATGTCTATGATGTCATACGTGAAAGACTAGTGATGTCATACAATTTTTAAAGGCGCTAAAAAGTGCGCAATAAAAAACAAAAATCGACTTGTCTGAGAATTTTTTTCTGGAACATCTTTTTTTGTTCCAGTTAAAGTTTCAACCCTTTATATCAAATATACAGTGGTAAAACAAAGTTTTAAGTGTTTTATTTCGAAATTATATCAAGATGCACCACCAAGTAAAGGCCGTCAATATTCAAGAATTATTTTTAGAAATGTAATTCTACCTTAAACTTACCTTTGTTCATTTGACAGAACAACATGTTGCAAAAGAAATCAACTAAAACGGACCATATTCAGCGGTCGCAACCGTGTTCCAATTAGATTGAGAATTTTATCAATTTTATTTTTAATATTTCTTCGTAAATGTTAATTAATATTGTTTGAATAATTCAGAAGGGATTTCTTTTCGTTGCGGATGTTAATTGATACTTGATCGCCTGTTTATTTTCAAATCAATCAAATGACAATTAATGCTTCACTGTGGGTGGCTTCTCGCCATCACGTGTACAAAGTTATTTGACGTCTTCAAAGAATCCCTTATAGGCTTTTCTGGACCAGACATTGTTCTAAACGTTTCAGGACTCAATGGATATCATTCGATAAAACAAAGTTTACCACGGCCTCCAACGATTCAAACGATGTTGTTGCAGAAGCCTTCCTCATTACACTAATGAAGTTCCCGGATGACCAGTGGACATTGTGGCTCTCAAGGCTTTCAAACGACATCTGTGATACTTTGCGGAAGAACTTGTCGGGCTAGCAATCCAGAATGCAGAGAAATATGCTCCGCGGGCCAAACCCAAGAGACTTAAACGGCTGGATGGGAAGTTGTTTGATTGTTTGATATTGCCAACACTCAGGTTTACTATGCCACAGAGAAAACGGCCAATATCGTTGATGTTGTTCTGCACAACGACAAAAAAATAGCAGCAGAAAATTTCTTACTCAAAAAAGCAGTGGTCAGAGGATGCAACCTACAAGCTATTCCAGGAGAAAGCTATACCAATGAAAGTGGGGGAAGAGGGGAGTCGCCCTGGTGCAGCAATAATTCAACAAAAGATACAAACCAGAAGCAGCCCGATAGAGCTCCATAGAAAGGCGTATCATAACCCTTTTGAAGGCGCCTTGTTTCAGAAGTGATCCAGAAATGTTAAGCTTGTATAAAATAGATCTCATAATAATTATAAAATTGTTGACGATAATAACGTGTGTTTGTTCTAAGTTGTGAAGCAAATTTCGTTATATAAACAATAAACATTTTTCATTTATTTGCTTAATATTCAAATATGGTTGTGATCCCTAAATATAAACTGAATGACTTGAAATTTTGCAAGGCTTATTAATTTTATGTAAGGAACAAGATCCGCCTTGAGACCACCTTGAGGCCATCGTTCGGTCGCAGAAGCGACATCTGCCAGCAGCAACCCCAAAACTACCCACCATACAACGCCAGGAGAGCAAGCTGCCGTCAGCCCAGATACGTCAGATACAGCTCCTCAAAGGCCAAAGTACAACATCTTCTGAAGTCAACCAGCGAAGAGCTGAGTAGGGCCACAGAAATTCAATTAACGAAAGAGGGCAAACGGGATTCTGCAGCCATTTTTAAAGAACTTTCTGCTGCATCTCCGGACAGAGGCACGACTGTTAAGAAGGCCCGTAGTTCCATGTTTTAGAAGCCAACGTCATTATCATCGGAACAAGCGCTTGCATTAACAGTGGATACTAATCGGTTTATTCGGCAGTATATACGAATTGGCGAGCAAGTCGAAAATTTTATCCTTCCTATTAAAAACTTAAAGAGCCGAAGCAGTTATGTTATCCGAATGGCATTATTATAGCGGAAATATCAGCAGAAATATCTGTGCCGTCACTCATTGATCACACGGTATCTCGCTTATGTCAAATTAGAGAAGTCATCGAGGAGTTGCTTTTTCTCAAAATACTATTTTTCACATCTCACATGGCCTACTGCAAATAAAAAACAAATCATTCTAGTCCAAATCAGAAAGTTCTTCATATTAAATGAAATTAAATGAAAGAAAAAATTCAAAACCTTGCTCAGGATTAATATCTAATTAATATCTAATTATAAATGGAAGCACGAAAATTAATGTCTTCACAAAACTGTTTTACTAGCTAAATACGCATGTCGAACATGTCATTACCATTAGCCATCATAACTCAACTTAATTCTCCTAATTCTCTTATAATTACTAATTGCAGTGTTAAATTAAACATTTAATTGATTTAAATGTTTTGTTTATCCGTCGGAATTTATTTGTAATTGTTTTAGAAATTAATAACCTACTAAAAATAACGTGACTGGATTGAGCACACGTTTTTCAGTTTTCTCTCCTTATTAACATTTAACGAATTTGGTGTTAGTGTGAAGCAATTTTTACCTATATTTGAACTTACAATTTCACAATAATCTATCAATGATATAATACCGAATACTGTTCACGTTACAATAATAAGTTTCAAGAATTAACTGAGTTTTTCTCACTCACTACGTTTTTAAAGATGGATCATTAAACAATTTCACAATTAAATATTAACTATAATTATTATAATACCGATTACTTTTCAAGTTACAATAATGATTTTTTTCACTCCATATACTTGTAATACAGGGTGCGGCAAAAGTAAGTTAACACTGCCGGAAAACCACGCGGGAGCGAACGCCCGTTATCTGGATCGATGATGCATAGTTCAAATTAAACCCTCACAATTATATACCGGGTGACCCAGGGATCTGTAAAAGCCCCATAACTTATTTGCTATTTGAGATATCGACTTCTAGTTTTCTTGAACTGGTACCCACACTTATTCTACATATTTTAAAAATATGTACGTTTTTGTACAGGGTGTCCCAATATTCATAACAGAACAAAGTTATGTTTTTTTAAATAAAACACCCTATATTTTATACTATATTTTCAACCCTTTTGAGAAGCTGATAAAAATAGTATAAGATACTATGGGTCTATTATGGACGGTTGGTTAGTTATGGGCAAATTTGTGGCAAAAACATGTACACATTGAAAACATTGCAGAAGCGTTCCCAGCAAAGATAGCATCATTATTTATACACTAGAAAATTTCCCACATCATAAAGAATAATACACATCGGCTTTGATTCTCTTTTATTCATAGTGCTATACAGGGTGTCAACATACGCAAAACAATGGATAACTATTTTTTTTCAAATGGAATACCCTGTATAAGTTGCCACCAATCTATGGCATTTTTAATAAGCTTTCCAATGATATATAGTTTGTATAATAAAATATTAAGGATTCTTGAGATTTATCAATAAAAACATATTTGTTTTGTCACCTTCTGCTGATTTTTGGATTTTCAACCAAAACTATGCATTTTCAGGAAAAATTATACGAGACCAAAGTTGTAGAGCGACAAATTTCCAATCGACATAGGTCTTTCAACTTTTAAGATAATGCGTGCATTGCCCGCCAGAGCTCGTAAAATCATGACAGTATATGCATTTTAGCGTTTTCTTTTCAAATTTTTTATAAATAAATTGCACTATACTTTATATCCCGCACCCTCTAGCGGAAAAACGGGAAATTATAGAGAAATTAAAATGGCCCTTATCGATTGAAAATGTTCCGCTCTACAACTCTTAAAAGAAGCAATTTTTGCCAAAAATGCATAGTTTTCCCTAAAAATGCAAATTGAAAATGTATATATCAATGTTTGCGTTTTTCCATGTTTTTTTGCATTTTCAGCGAAAACTATGCATTTTGGGCAAAAATTGCTTCTTTTAAGAGTTGTAGAGCGGACTGTTTTTCTGCTAGAGGACGTGGAAAATAAAGTATGGTGCAATTAATTAACAAAAAATTTGAGAAAAACGCTAAAATGCATATACGGTCACTATTTTGCGCACTCTGGCGGGCAATGCACGCATTATTGGAAAAGTCTAAAGACCAACATCGATCGAAAATTTTCTGCTCTACAACTTTGGTCTCTTATTATTTTTTCAGAAAATGCATAGTTTTGGCTGAAAATCCAAAAATAAGCAAGAGGTGACTGAAGAAAAATGTTTTTATGGATAAATATTAAGAATCCTTAATATTTCATTATACAAATTGTACATCATTGGAAAGCTTAATAAAAATTCCATGCATTGGTGGCAAGATATATAGGGTGTTCCATTTGAAAAGAAATAGTTATCCATTATTTTGCGTATGTTGACACCCTGTATAGCAGTATGAACAAAAAAGAACCAAAACCGATTTTTACTATTCTTCATGATGTGGAAAATTCCTTAGTGTATAAAAAACGACGCTAGCATTGCTAGGAGCGCTTCTGCAACTTTTTCAATGTGTCCTTGTTTTTGCCACAAATTTGCCCATAACTAACCAATCGTCCATAATACACCCATAGTATCTTATACTATTTTGATCAGCTTCTCAAGAGGGTTGAAAATAAAGTATAAAATATAGGGTGTTCCATTTAAAAAAACATAACTTTGGTCTGTTATGTATATTGGGACACCCTGTACAAAAATATACATATTTTTCAAATATGTAGAATAAGTGTCGGTAGCAGTTCAGGAAAACTAGAAGTCGATATCTTAAATAGCAAATAAGTTCTGGGGCTTTTACAGATCCCTGGGTCACCCGGTATTTAGGCTATATTTCGTTTTTTTAAATTTATTTAATGCTTTCTGCAACAAGTAAGGTTGTTTCTAATTTACTCACAATTACGTTTACTGGACAACTGAGAATCCTCAGGTAACTCAGGTTTTTTCTTGTACAACAAACCACGTTATTGCTTGCTGTCATTTTCGATTTTTACTCATATCTGGATCGGTTAACTGATTTTTGCCGCACCTTGTATAAAAACGTTTATAAAAATGGTTTATTAAAATTTTGGCGGAGTTATAAATTTTAATCTATTGTCTTAAGATTACATTAATTTTTATTAAGAACATGGATCGATCCTGTATGGCCCAGATAATACCTCTAATGTGATACATGGGAAACTTGGGTGGTAACTTCCTCCCTAATAGTTTGGCGTGTTGGTAATTTAATTATGAGTTTGCTAAATATTTAGTAAATACCTGCCGTGGATATTTAATACAGTAATCAGAAAGTTAATTTCATTTTCAGCATAAACTTACAAAGCACGGATTCGTGTAAAATTCGTTAATTAATTATATTATTTTACGTGCTATATCAGGAAAGTTTTGTATGAAATATGAAATCTGAATTTTGCTTGTACCTTTTAATAATCCAGGAATGAATATTCTGGTTCTAGGAAAAATTGTAATCATTATATTTAGTTGAAAACATATTAATAATATCAACTTCAGTGCAAGTTTTCTCAAAACATCACACAGTGACACCGATCAAGTGTTCAACGGGTCCTAACTAAAAAAAAAAACACCACTAAAATCGATGGAATTTGAAAAATCAAAATTGTTTCGAAAAATGTTTTTTGAGCTACATAAAATTTTTGTAGAGTTTATTCCCTGCATTTTGTATTTATTTTAATTTTTTTGGATCAACTATTCAACGCATACAAACTAAAAAAAAATACAACTCGCGTGAAAATCGGTGGCATTTTAAAAACCAAATTATTTCAAATGAAAAGCATTTTCCGAGCTAAATTAAAATTTTACAGAGTTTTATCTTTGCCTCTTATACTTACTTCATTTTTTTATCGGTCGAGTTTCGACAAGCCGAAATTTATAATATTAAAAAATTCCCAACTTGCAAGAAAATTTGTCCATTTTAAAAACCTAAACTTATTTAGAAAGAATGGTAACGGTATTTTTTTTAGAATCTTACTTGCATCATTTATATTTATTTCTATATTTTTGTCTGTAGTTACGACAATTTTAAATATACAATTAAAAAAAAGTGGCTTCTGATTAAAAAATCGGCGAATTTTCAAAATCCAAAATTAATTTTTAAGGGCAGGCTTTTCTGGTTTTAATTTAAGTTTTGTCCAATTTTTACACGTTGTACACTTATTATAACTATGTCTTAAGGTATTAAAACTAAAATTTCAGAAAATGACAAATCACAATATAATTACTGTTAATTTTTAAAAACCAAAATTGTTTCGAAAGAATAATGTTTTTGAACTGATTTTAATTTTTGTATGATTTTAACTCAGCGTTCTATGTTTATTTTGATTTATTTTTGGTTGTGTGTTCAACATATCAAAATTAAAATTTAAAAAAATTGAAAACTCCCAAGAAAATCGGTATATTTTCAAAATCCAAAGTTATTTCCAAAGAATGATGTTTTCTGAACTGATTTTAGTTTTTGTAGAATTTCAACTTGGCGTTCTATATTTATTTTAATTTATTTTTCGTTGTGTTCAACATATCAAAAGTAAAATTTGAAAAAATTCACAACTCCCAAGAAAAACGGTGGATTTTCAAAATCCTCAGGTATTTCAAGATAATGTTGTTTTCTGATCTGGTTTTGGTTTTTGTAAAATTTTAACTCGGCGTTCTATATTTATTATATATTTTTTCTTTCGTTGTGTGTTCAACAAATCAAAACTAAAATTACCAAAAATGCTCTTATTTTTCGTTGTGTTCAACATATCAAAAGTAAAATTTGAAAAAATTCACAACTCCCAAGAAAATTGGTGGAATTTCAAAATCCAAAGTTTTTTTAGAAAGAATGATATTTTCTGTAGTGGTTCTAGTTTTTGTAGAATTTTAACTCGAACTTCTACATTTATTTAAATTTATTTTTCGATGTGTGTTCAACTTATCAAAAGTAAAATTTAAAAAAATACACAACTTCCAAAAAAATCGGTGGAATTTCAAAATCCAAAGTTATTTCGAAAGAATAACGTATTTTGAATTGATTTTAGTTTTTGTATAATTTTAACTCTTCGTTCTATCAGAAATAGTGATTTTCAACTTTCAAAACAAGTGATTTTAAACTGGCAGAAATGGTGATTTTAAGTTGACAAAATCAGTGATTTCAACTGCCAGAAATAGAGACTTCAAACTGTCAAAAATGGCGATTTGTTACTGTTAGAAATAATTGTTTTCAACTACCAAAATCATGATATTTAATACAAGAATGAGTATTTTTTAACCGCCAGAAATAGTGATTTTCAACTGTAAAAAATAGTGATTCACAACTGGTACAAAATTGTGATTGTATGCTGTCAACTGCTCAAAATAGTGATTTTCAGCTGTCAAAAAATAGTAATCTGTGATTAGAAGAAATAGTGATTTCAAACTGTCAAAAACATTGATTTTAACTGTCGGAAATAGTGATTTCAAACTGTCAAAAATGGCGATTTGTAACTGTCAGAAATAATTGTTTTCAACAGCCAAAATCATGATTTTTAATACAAAAAATAGTGATCTTTGATTGGTAGAAATAGTGATTTCAAGCTATCGAAAACATTGATTTCAACTGCCTGATATAGTGATTTTAAACTGTCAAAATTATAATTTTTAACTGTGAGAAATATTGGTTTTTAACTGTGAAAAATAATTATATTTAACTATCAAAAATAATAATTTTGAACTGCCAGATATGTCGACTTTCAACTATCAATAGCACTGATTTTCAACTGTCAAAAATAATGGTTTTCAACTGTCAAAAATAATGATATTTAATATCAAAAATGAGAATTTCCAAACGTCAGAAATGTCGATTTTTAACTGTCATGATTTTTTAATTTCAAAAGATAGTGATTTTTACCTGCCAGAAATGGTGTCAAAACAGTGATTTCAACTGCCGCAAATAGTGATTTTAAACTGTAGAATGGTTATTTCTACCTGTCAAAAATAGTGTTTGTAAGCTGTCAAATAATGATTTTAACTGCCAGACTTAGTAATTTAAACTGTCAAAAATGGTGATTTTAAACTATTAACAGTAGTGATTTTCAACTGTCAAAAATAAGGAATTTTAACAGCCAGAAATGTAAATATTCAACTGTCAGAAATGGTGATTTGTAACTGGCCGTAATACGAATTTTAAGTTGTCAAAAACATTGATTTAAACTGCCAGAAATAGTGATTTTAAACTTTCAAATATGGTGATTTTTAACTTTCAATACTAGTGATTTTCAACTGTCAAAAATGGTGATTTTACACTGTTAAAATAGGGATTTTCAACTTTCTACAGTTGTGATTTTCACGTGTAAAAAATGGCGATTTTCAACTGTCAAAAATAATTAAATTTAACTATCAAAAATTAGGATTTTCATCTGCCAGAAATGTCGATTTTCAACTGTCAAAAAAAATCAACTGGCAGAAATAGTAATTTTAAGGTGTCAAAAACAGTGATTTCAACTGCCGGAAATAGTGATTTTAAACTGTAAAAGAATGATGATTTTCAACCGTTAAAAATAATGCTATTCAACTATCAAAAAAATTAGGATTTTTATCTGCCAGAAATGTCGATTTTCAACTGTCAAAAAATTTTTTCTAGCAGAAATAGTAATTTTAAGCTGTCAAAAATAGTGATTTCAACTGCCGGGAATAGTGATTTTAAACTGTAAAAAATTGTGATTCTCAACTGTCAAAAATAATGCTATTCAACTGTAAAAAACTTAGATTTTCATCTGCTAGAAATGTCGATTTTCAACTGTCAGAAATGGTGATTTTTAACTGTAAGCAAAATATTTCTAACTGGCAGAAATAGTAATTTTAAGCTGTCAAAAACAGTGATTTTTACTGGAAGAAATAGTAATTTTAAGCTTTCAAAAACAGTGATATCAACTGCCGGAAATAGTGATTTTAAAACTGTTAAAAATGGTGATATTCAACTGTCAAGAGTGCTGATTTTCAAGTGTTAAAAATAATTATTCTAAACTGACAATTATGGTGATTTTCAACTGACAGTAATTGTGATTTCAACGGTTAAAATGGTGATTTTCAGATGTCAATAATAGTGATTTTTAAATTATTATTTTCAACAGTCAAAATTCTGATTTTCAATTATCAGAAATAGTAATTTTTAACTGCTAAAACAGTGATTTTCAGCTGCCAGACTTAGTGATTTTGAAGTGTTAAAAATAATGACTTTTAACTGTCCAAAAATAGTGATTTTAACGGACAGAAATGGTGATTGTAAGCTGTGAAAACTGTGTTTTAAACTGCCAAAAATGATCATTTTCAACTGCCAAAAAAAGAGTAAAAGAGTGATTTTCGACTGCCAGACTTAAAAAATAATAATAATAATTTTATTTACGCCACAACAATACAGTTTTGCATAAGTCAGGTACATGTTGTACAAATAAATTCTTTTTAATGTGATATTCTTTCATATTTTTTTGACAAAAATAGAGATTTAAAGCTGTCATTTAAAGTGTCTGAAATAGTGATTTTTAACTGTCAAAAATAGTGATTTTTAACTTTAAAATGATGATTTTTGGCAGTCAATTGTAGTTATTTAAAATTGTAAAATATGGTGATATTCAACTGTCAAAAATAATGATTTTCAATAGTTAAAAATAATGATTTTCAATAGTCAAAAATAATGATGTATAACCATAAAAAATAATGATTTTAAATAGTCAAAAATTATGATGTATAACTATCAAAAATAATGATTTTTAACAGTCAAAAATAATGATGTATAACTATCAAAAATAATGATTTTCAAGAATCAAAAATAATGATGACTGTTAAAAATAGCTATATTCAACAGTTTTTTGGCAAAAATAGTGATTTTCAAGTGTCAGAAATAGTGATTTTTAACTGTCAAAAATAGTGATTTTTAACTTTAAAATGATGATTTTTGGCAGTCAATTGTAGTTATTTTAAATTGTAAAATATGGTGATATTCAACTGTCAAAAATAATGACTTTCAATAGTTAAAAATAACGATTTTCAATAGTCAAAAATAATGATGTATAACCATAAAAAATAATGATTTTAAATAGTCAAAAATTATGATGTATAACTATCAAAAATAACGATTTTCAACAGTCAAAAATAATGATGTATAACTATCAAAAATAATGATTTTCAACAATCAAAAATAATGATGACTGTTAAAAATAGCTATATTCAACAGTTTTTTCGCAAAAATAGTGATTTTCAAGTGTCAGAAATAGTGATTTTTAACTGTCAAAAATAGTGATTTACAACTTTGAAAACGATGATTTTCAACTGTAAAGCGTAGCGATTTTTATTTGTAAAAAATGGTGATATTTAACTGACAAAAATAATAATTTTCAACAATCAAAAATAATGATGTATAACTATCAAAAATAATAATTTTTAACATTCAAAAATAATGATGTATAACTATTGTATGATGTATAACCATAAAAAAGAATGATTTTCAACAGTCAAAAATTATGATGTACACCTATTAAAAATAATAATTTTCAACTGTCAAAAATTGTTTTTTCCAACGGTTAAAACAGTGATTTCAACTGTTAAAAATGTGATTTTCAGCTGCCATTTCAAGTGTTAGAAATAGTGATTTTTAATTGTCAAAAACAGTAATTTTCAACGGTTAAAATGATGATTTTCAAATGTCAAAAGTAGTGATTTTCAATTGTAAAAAATGGTGATTTTCAACTGTGAATAATAGTGAAAATGCAATTTTTTGAACTTTGGTTCATGCTTTGAGGGTTTCAATTTTGTTTTGAGCTGTGATTTGTCCATTTTATCAAGGGCGTGTTAAAAATTGGTTCATTCTGAATGGATTTTGAAATTTTGAAGCCTATTCCGGCAAGAATGTTTTTTTTTTATTTTCTTAATCGCTGTAATTGTTATTAAGTTTTCAGTGTTTCCATTATGATTCCAGCTTGTGATATGTCAACTGTGTTAAAAGCATTTAAAAAATACGTTCATCCTGGAAGAATTTTTAAATTTAGAAACTAATTCCAGCGAAATTTTTTTTTTTTGCAATGGTGTTTTCTCCAATTAGTCGCGTGGAAAAAAATGGAAAATTTCATTTAATTTTTGTGGGATAATTTCAAAGGTGCTGGGTATATAATTTATGGTGCTAAGTAAGTACTTGATAAAAAATCAAAGTGGGGTGCGATGGTCAACTTAGCATCCCGCATTTTCAAAACCCTTTAACCATTTCCTGGATGAGGTACTGGCTTTAATTTTTGTGTTGCTAGATGGTGCTAGGTGAGTCATTTCTGATGCAATATTAGTTGCCCCTAGCCTCGCATTTTTACTGAAAGGCATTGCTTATTTTGTACGAAGTCTGAAAACATCGATAAATACGAAAAATTCCTGAAAAAGCTTTTCGGGGAAAGTTACATGATGGCCACATCACCATTTTTTTAGTACCACTGTGCACCTTAGGGCGAATAAAACATGTAACAATGGACTAGCGGGCGGGCTCTAAAATACAAAGCTTTAAAATACCCAGTAGTTTCTTTGTTACATGCAAAATTAATAAAAATATGAGGATGAAGTAATGATAGCCTTTTTAGGAGACAGGATGAATTAATAAAATGTACTAGCCTTCGGGCAAATGATGAACATGATGTATAGTAAAGTATTCTCGAAGCTGGCGTAAAAGGTAACCCTGTAAAAGTTTTCAAATCATTTCTCAGTTTTCGTGAAAAGTTTCGAGAGCGTCAGCCCGGGGACACGAGCGAAAAAAAAAGGTTGGAATTTTATAAATAATGCTCTCATGAATATTCAGATCAGTGGATTAAATTCAAGGAGCCTTGTAAAGAGTGGTGCGCATTCGTGAACATTCTCCGCGATCTAAATGTCAGACGCGTGCGAAAATGTTTTGGGAAAGCGCGTCTCCGCACCGCGGCTCACCTGTTAGATTCGTTTGTTTTCCCGGGCCGCCTTCTCCTCCTGCTTCAGCCTGGTGATGGCCTGCACGGACCCGAAGAGCACCTTGGCGGTGACCTGCACGCCCCTGCTCCTGCCGGAAGGGGGTTGGCCCGTCATGGATCCCTGCACCGGGCCCGGGTACATGTTGTTGTTGTTGGCATCGCGCAGCGTGCAGGATTTGCAGTTTTCGGGCATGTTCCTGGCGTCGTTTCACTGCTGGCGACGATGGAGGCGTTCGCGTGTGTTATGAAACGTGTGCTGAACGGCGCACATCCGCGGGTGAAGAAGGAACGGACACTCGACACACTGACTGACTGACTTACTGAAGTATGCGGCCCGCGTGGTAAACTCTCACCATTCGGCGGAACAGTAAAGCCGCTGCTGCGGTGAAAGGTCCCGCTGCGATGGGAACAGCGGATTTACCAAAATTTATTTTGTATTTCATTGTTTCATTTAAGTGTACTTCATCGTAACGAGTAATTCCAATTGTTGATCCGATCCCGTTGGATCTTAATTACAAAGTTTATGATGGGCCGTCATTCAAAAACTTGCAAAAATTACATGCTTTGTTTGTTATGAAGTCTTGTATTGTGTAACTTACTCTATTACATGTTAACATAATTTTAGCTTATAAGTTCCATCAACTATTTGATCTACACATGTGTGTCGTCTTAAGAGGTCATGCCTAGTCAGGAAACCGAAAAATTGGTGATTTTTGGGATTTTTTTGCACATGAGGTAGCATGAATGGAACATAAATTTTATAAGAAAAAATATTCGCAATAAAAAAAGATACGGCCATCCTCCTGAAGGCTGTAGCAAAAAACAGATTTTGAGGTGACCACTGCTACTCGGATTTGAATTATCAGAAATCAAAAACAAACAAATATTTCTTTAATAAAAAAAAAAAAAACTAAAATTATCTAGTGATTGAACGAAGATTTTGACGAAATATTGATCTGGGATAAAATAGCGAACGTTCAAAGTAAAAATTTTGATTTTGCCGGAAAATAGCCCTCGTTTTTCGCCAAGAGGAAAAACCTTACGTTAAAAAAAATTCTTCGTTTAATCACTTGTCTATTATATCTCAAATAAACGTGCGAAAATCGGTGTTATAGTTTCCAAGATATCGTTGTCACCAATTTTGAAAATGCGGTTTTGAGAAAAAAGCGTTTAAGGTTTCAATGTGAACGAAACGTACTTTGAACGCCTGTAACTCCGTTAATTTTAATCGAAATAATTATAAATTTTCAGATTATATTCTCCAAATATTACTTTAAATATCAAAACCCAAAAATCGATTTTTTTAAATTTTTGACTGGGCATGACCCATCAAAAAGTTTAAGCGAGCCAGGCTAATAAAATATAGTATAACAATCAGGGGCGGCTCGTCATATAGATCCAAGGAGCCATGGCGCTACCTCTTGTTTCGAGCCCAGCAAGAATTTTTTATTAAATATAAAAACACTATTTCGTCATTTTAAATTACAAGTTTAATTAATGTTTGAAGAAAAATTGAATGCATTTGTTCCCCAACACAACGCCGCGCGCCGTTAACGATGTCAATTTACTGCTGGCACGGCATTTCGTTAGAATATAGGCCGCGGCGGGGTGGTGCGCGGTTATAAAATAGGTGTTTCCGTTAAAATTTTGAAATTATCACAAAACTTATACTTTCCCGTAAAGTGAAATCATTGTTGATTGAAAAATTTTGAATTTTGAATTCAAAACTACAGATTTATATATAATAGTTGTGGCAGACGACCTTAACATTTACGTCATAGAAAAAGAACACATATTTAAGATTACAGTATTTCTTTTAACTTTTTAGTAATCATTCAGTTGTAAACTGAAAAGAGATAATACTTTTGTTTTAGTAAATAAATTAGTCTTAAGCTTAGAAAAATTAGATGTTATGTTAATTGGATCTAGAAAAATTAAATGTACATTTCATATGTAGTCGGTTTTAAATGGAAAGCATTACTTATTTTGTTTTTTTTTAATTTTCTTAATTTTTTAAATTTTTTAAATTTTTTGTTCTTAGCTCTGTCATTGAAAATTTACACAGCACTATAATTATTTATTCATCTGAAAATTAAGTAATAGTAATTTACGATACAAGTAACGTTATGAAGGTTTTTACAAAAGTAACATGGTTTATTTTTAACCTATTTCTATTTTTTCTAATTTAATAAAATGTTTAATGAAAACCGTCAAAAACCGAAATCATGTTTGTTTGCCAATATCTCCGTAGCAACGAGTTGCGTTGAGATACATATAACAACACTAGTGCTGTTAAGAATGTATTAACAACACTGGTGTTGTTAAAGGTATCTTAACGCAACGAGTTACTAACGAGTTATTCTCGTGTTAACATTATAGGATAAAATAAAATAATTTTAAATTTAGACGTTTTATAAAACGTGAAATGTAGGAACATCAATAAAACATGTTTTTAAATTTAATTGTAAGTATACATTAATACAATCGTGCCCCAATATTAATCAACAAAAAGGGGAAAACTTGGAAAAAAATCTCATAAAACACACATAACCAAAATATTCTAGATAACAATTTTTGTCGATCGAAAAATTGCTAATAAATTTGCTATAACAAACAAATATATAGGGTGTTTCAAATTTCGTTGAAGAGTCACTGAGTTATGTGCGAAAAACCTCAAAATGCACTTTTTTTCAAACACCCATAACTTGGTGCCAAATCGTCGTAGGAACTTCGTTTTTCGAGTCCTGCATAGGGAATTGATCAGATTTTAATGCCTTTATGGTGGATTGAGTAGAAAAATTTTTTCCAACTCCGTAGACATCGTCAAAGTTGGACATGGTTTCTAGAAAAAACTTTTTTTTTCACAGACGCGCTAGAGGGGGGTCGGAAAGGGTTACCCTTAATTTCGCATGCATGAATTTAAAGAAGACACTTCAAAGTTTTTCGCAATCAAAGATTCATCAAAATCGATTGAAAATACGCCGAGTTATGGCGGTTTGAAAATGGTCGAAATTTCAGGAATTTCAAGGCTTACATTTTTTTTCCTTCAAAATATTTGGGTAGATTCAATTAAAAAGTTTGAGGCAAATATTTAATATTAATTTAATGTAATATTACTAGCACACTGTAACTGCTGCCTTAGTTATGTATATGTTTCATTAAAAATATTCTTCAATGTAATAAAAAGTGTGAATAACAGGGCGCAATGCACATGTACCTTTGTTAAATGATCAAAGTGCGAGGCGCGATTCTCATGATTCACGTTTCGGGGAAGTACAAACGTGTGCCACAATCTGTGCTAAACGGTTTCGCGCTTCGTGCGCGCTTTTACATCACAAGTCGGACCACGATCTGGTCACGAAAAATTTAGTAAGACAGTTGATTCGTATATAATCAAAATTTACAAGTACTGTCTAAAATATCAACACTTACCTAAGCAGTTCAGTTCAAATATTCATTCCTAACAATCGGCCATATCATAAAAAAATGATAAATACTGTTAAAACAGCACTTTTTTCCAATGTTTTAGTCTAAAATTCCTCCGTACCAATTCGGGTTTATCCCAAAACGTTCAACGGTACATCCTCTGATAGTGACAATAAAAAATAATAAAACGCGTCGTTTAGAAAAATGTCAGAGTAGGTTTTGAAAAGCTACACTTTAAAACATGTGTGTTTCATAGACATAGAAAAGTAAATGTGACTCATGACATTATCTCAGCTGCAGACAAAGGTTTAATATCTTACTTGTTAGTACTAGTTGATTATCGCAAAGCTTTTGATATCGTTCACTATTTAGCTTTAGTGTTGGTGTTCCACAAGTCTCAATTGTGGGTCTCATTTTATTTTCTATATAACGGATGTCTTAAAATTATGTACGCTTAATTTGCAAGCCAATGACACTTACCTACTTAACTATTTAAAAATCAAATATTTGGAAACGGCAAATAACAACATAAATATCTGTTGGTTATTTCTTATGACATTCCTCACTTCAAAATCCTAAAAAAAACGCGAAAAGACATCGCAATTTCATCTAATCCTAACCTAACTGTGCACTGTGTGTTTTTTAGATTAGATAATATGAAGCATTTAGAAATCGAACAGATTTTGTAAAAAAATATTGTGTCTATTTTTCTATCAGCCTCAATTTTTTTTACGCATTTCCTATACTAAATAAGCCGAGCCGTATTTCCGCATTTTTATTTTTTGGTCAGTATTTTTGTTAAAGTTTTAAAAACTCGCTGATTATGTTTTTTTAGATCACCATAACTCCGCTTCTACTCATCTTATGGAGTTCACTTAGGACTCATTATAAAAGTAATAGTGTTGTCTTTATTATAATGCTGATTATTATTACATTTATTGTTGATTGCACAGTGGTGCAAATGTGGAAGAAATCATATCTTGGGAAATATGGAATATATGAAAAAATTGTTTTAGAAAAAAGTTATATCACATCAAGGGAGACATATGATTCTTACATTTGTTTGGCCTTGGAATGACCTTGAAACCCAGAACCATGGTTAACTTTAAATATTTGTTCGGGAACCGGTACTTTTTATTTTATATTCTTGTACCTGACATTAAGATGTTTAAAAAACACTGCCTATTTGTACAAATGATATCTGAAATTTAAATGCCAACTGTATGTCAAATAACCAATACAGCTAAAATGGCAAAAAGTAGCACGTAATTTTTACAATACAGTTCAGTAATAGTATCCGCTGAGAACATTGAGCATTTCTTATAATCATAATAAATTAAACGATAAACTGAAATTTTTGGTATTTTCGTTTATTTCTTCATGATTATAACAAATGCACCGCTTTTCCTCGAGCTCTAAGCTATATTTTTTAACAGCAGATACTATAACTAAACTGCACAATATATATTAGGTGCTGTTCTTGCTATTGACCTCACTTTGTGAGGTATCTATATTTTTGTAACAAAGGGAAATAAATAAATAAATAATTACAAAGTTTACCCAGATCATACAATTTCATTCGATACTTTGCTTCGTAAGTTTAACATGTACTCTATTTATAATCGGCACAGATATGATATAGTATATGAATTATAAAAGCTTATCCGTTACTACACTGATAGTTTCTTAGACCTTGTTAATATTTCAGTCCCGCGTCTATCATGTCGTAATAAACAAACTTTTAACGCACTTCGCATCATACTTTTTCTCCATTGCTATTTATGTTAAGGAAATATCATGAGTTACAATATGCACTAGACATCAGTGACGGTTCGCGGGTTTTTTTCTGGTACGGCCGAAGAACCAGAAGTGGCATTACAGATAGGTATGGTCAGTTGCAGAGACGGCTGGCTGCGTGACCGCACCTATCTGTATTACCACCTCTTCTTCCTCGGCTGCACCAGAAAAAAACACGCGAACCGTCACTGCTAGACATTTTTTCCACACAAAACTGAGTTGTTGAAGTATTTCAAATCGCCTTTATTGTAATTTTTGTTAATTGTAGTCAATATGGCACACTGTATCTAACAAGGGGAGGATCAGATGTGTGACTCACCGATTTCATCCATCTTTGGAACTCGTGTAGGTCATAACTAGGAGTGTAACAAGTGCAAGTAATAGGGCGCACTATTCAGCTGTTTTCGAGAAAAAATGTTTTTTTAATTTGTTATTAATTCGTATGTTTATATACCTTTGCGATAAAACCTCCGATTCGTAGACGGAAGGTCGAAGGATCGAACCCCATTGTTGAAGTTGGGTTCATTCATTTTCTTTTTATAGTTTTTATAAATTCATGTGTATTTAAGTATCTTAATTTTAGAATCAATCAATTTTTTTCTCGAAAACGACTGAATAGTGCGCCCTATTACTTGCACCTGTTACACTCCTAGTCATCACCTACACGTGTGCGAAAGATGGATCAAATCGATGAGTCACACATCTGATCCTCTCCTTGTAAGTCTTTGTTTATTGTTCTACTTGTAACACATATTTTACTCGTAGATATTTGTATTTGGGTTAGTCCCGTATGGGAAAAAAATGATGATTATTATTATTATTATTATGTTAACCCTATTGTTCTGGGTTAAATTTAAAGCATCATATTTCCAAAATCGCTTATGCAAATAGCACAGACGGATTTTTTTTAAACGCTTTAACGTCAGCTACAAGGATATATAATAAAAAGTACCGGCTCCCGCATAAAAATTCAAAGTTAACCTTGGTAGTGGGTTTCAAAGTCATTCCAAGGTTAAAAAATGATCAGCATCATATGTCTCCCTTGATGTTAAACAACTTTTGTCTGAAACGTATTTTCATATATTCCATATTTCTCAAGATATGATTTTTCCACATTTGCATTCGGTACGTGAAGGAAGCCGTCTCGAACATGCTTGTGCAAACACAAGGGATGATAATTTTTGCATTCTCTTTTATCTTCTTTTTGATAAAGGCAGTATTATATCAGTGCTCCATGGGACCTCCATTTTTTAAATCGTTTCATTCCTTCTTCACTCAAATATTTAATTATTTATTTAGAACGAGCTATTCAAGCTATTTAAGCAAACTCTTAGATTGATAATTTCTTTACAATTTTTCAAACCGTTGATTTAATTTTATTTGAAAGTTTGGGCGTTGCCATTTCCGGCGACTTAAATGGAATATCAGAAATGCTAGTGGCGTGACTCTTGGTATCGTATGTTCGTAAAAAAAACCTCAAGTGTGCTATGATTTTTTATTTTTTAAAATGTAAGTTGGCACACATGTTAGGAATTGACATACAAAACGTCAGATCTTTCTAAAAGGCACAATTATTCCGTGGTTTACAGCAACCAGCAAAAAACGTTTGACGCATCTTTGGCAGAGTTTCAGGTAGAATTTTCTTACGTTCCCATTATTTATGATGAATTTAAAAATACCTTATCGCGAAACTCCGTTAACCAGGAAGTGGTAGACCAGTCAAACGTACTTAGGATGTTATTAACACAGCCCAAGCAATTTTGGAAGATGAACCTACGACCTCTCTGCGCCGTTTGTCACAGCAAATTAATTTATCGGTAGGAACATGCCGCAAGTTACATAACCTCAATATGTGTTAACAACTTAAATTTAAAAAAATAAAAAATCAATCAGGTTTTTTTTTAATGAACATACTTTACAAGCACCGTAAAAGAGGTGTCAATACAGAGGGGTGCCAGTCGAACCCTATTAATGCGTTGTCTTGATCAATATCTACCTCCTCTGACCGCACCATAAGTCACGCCACTGAGACATACATTGTTTTTTTAATGGATCTTAGACTTTTGAAGCAAATTTCCTAATTATTTTTTTACAGTTTTTTTGTCGTTTAATAATATAAAACTTCATCGATTGATTATTTCCACGCGTATTTTTAAATATAAAGTTGACTGCAATTTTAGATTTAACAGTTTAAGTTGAAATTTTCCTTATTGTTTTTACGTGAAATTATCAACGAATTGTTAATCAATTACTCTAGTTTTTAATGGAAATACCTGGGTTGGTATTTTTTTTACCAAATTTTCAATCCGTTTAAATATGATTTGTTATCATCAGGTTAAAATTAAGAATGGTTCTGAATCAAATTCCTATATTGATTGCATTTTTACAATTTTCAAATCGTTGGATGCAATTTTTAATATTAAATTGTATGAAATTAAATGTTCAATTAGCAATTCAATTATTTCTTTTCTTCTTCGTAATTATTGTTTATTACATTTTGGGTGCCAACTTTTTCACAGAGCAGGTGTGGAGTTGTTCTGGCGACGGGAAGTTGTGGAATTGTCTATTTTCTGCTATGTGAAAATTTGTATCGAACTTTGCCCATTCCCAACTCACTTCTATCCGGGCATTAACGCGTTGGGCGCTACAAGTTTGTAGAGTAATTTACGTTTTTACACCCAATATATTATTTTAAAAATTTTATGATAGAGAATTTATTATATGGACAGGAGCACGGAGAAATGTTATTAAGGCCGGAGTTTTCGGTCCTGTTGGCAACCCCAAGTTAAGGCTGAATATAATAAACGAAATATCTGATGCGTGATACTCAAAAGCCAAAACACCTAAATTGTTTCTAATTATGGCTGTTGTTTAAGTCATTTTTTTGCATAGATAGGTCACGTGTCTTCAGTTAATCAGATCATTGTCGTCTATTTTAAATGGGATGGTATAGTAGGCGGCACATCAAGGTAGTGTCCGTGGTAAAGTCTGGCCGCTCTATGAAGGCATCTGAGGTTATTAATTTGTACCGCCCTCATTTGCGTGCTGGGCGGGTGTTTTGTGCGTTTCGAATGCCTGAGGTTCTAAATAAGCGAACATGAGTTGAGTTGCATGCACATTTATTTCCAAAGTTATCTGTAACTTTTCAAGATCCACTGATTTATGAATAAAAGACGATAGTGCACCAATAGCTAGCAAGTAAAGTGTAAACATATGTGAGTGTAAAGTAACAAAATACCCAATCATATCTAATGAGGGCGGCCCTTCCGACCTTTTGTTAATCACCTCAGACGCCTTAATAGCTCGGCCAGAGTATAATGTCATGATGTCTCATCTTGTTAGAAGCAGATTTTATCATCTGGTATTTGTATATTTTTTTCATTGGGATACAAGTTTGTAAATGTCGGAACGAGATAATTTTAAAGAAATGCTCTACGTAAATTTTGAAAATTTTGATTAACTGAAGGGTACAGGGAATAAACCGGCTTAGTCGCATTTTCATAATTTGTGGATAATGCGTTTTTAAAGTTTGACTTAGCTGTTTCTTTCCCTGTACGGTGAATTATTAAGTTGTTATTATAGCGGACTTAGACGGTTCTGTCATTTGGCACCTACACCACCTGGTAGAGTTTATTTTGCACTACAAGATGGGGCATAATCGCAAAAACTGGATATTTTGGACTAAGCCGGTTTATTCCCTGTACCATTCAACTGTAATTGTCATAGGGTTATAAATTCTATTGCAATGTACACAATTTCTTTTTCTCTTTAGACATGCATTCGTAAAATATTGCGTTTGTTAAAAACGTTGTTCATTAAATATAACGAATGAACTAATTGCTACATTTTTCTTTTATCTGTAATGATCACCAACAGGCTTCACCTCCTCGACCCAGTTGCGCAGCCTCAGCAAACCTAATCCAATCCAACAGTTGAACCCTCGTCGGCGCCGGGGCTTTAATTAAACGCTCGCGAGGGAAGGTCTCGCACTGTCCCAACTCGAGGACACATTGTTTCCGCAGAATTCGAGCATAAATTAATCTCGCCGGTTATTGCCTCATTAATGGAGCGTATAACTCAAATGCGCGATTTCGCCATGCACACACGTTCAATTCGGCGTTTTAACCCACTATCGAAAAACCGTTTTAATTGCACTTTTTCCAGTTGTAATTTCGTAATAACCGGGCAATTTTCAGTGGAAACCGAAAATACTCTTTTACATTTTGAGTATCAACGGGGCAGAGCAAGAGCCGCCGCTGCTGTTACAAAAGAGTGTCGCGGGTGAGCGATCCGGGGCACCAGGTCGCCGTCGCACTAGGTCACCGGTGGGGCCCCCCTATCCCCACCTTTTTGTACCTATTCCGGACGTACACGCGGACTCTCCGAGAAAATCCGCACGATTTTCCGACATTGTTTTCAATCCGTCCTGTGAGATTTTCGCATGGGTAATATAATGCAATTCGCATGAGCGATTTGCATATGCAAATTGCGAAACAGGTGATCGAAAATCTTTCGTACTGGCCAAGGCTGTTTATGTGGAGTAAACGCATATACAAATAAGATTGTAATTCAATTATCATAACATAATATTTTTTTTAATTATTATGAAATAGCAATTTTACTACAAAATCAAAAAATGGTGACGTGGCTGTCATGTTGCTTTCTCCGATTTGATGGCACGAAAGTGTTAAAAGTGGTACTTTGAAATATTAATTTTTATAATAATCGTCCTAGGGCCAGTATATTCTCCTACAAGTAAACTGTCAAGTAACTATTTATCAGGTAAGTTTACTTAAAGGATTTATTTGGACGAAGTATATTCACCCGAATTATTCCTTTAAGTCGGAACCGGATGTTTTTAGTGAGAATATTAGTGTCATAAACAGAACTGAAGTGAGCGTACAGTCGCTGTTGCTGCATTCATTTATGTTTTTTTCTACTCCCACCTCTAAAATGTCATTTATCGCATATGTTTCCATGACGCTAAATGATTCTTTAAATACACCTTGACAAACTGTGACTTGGTGCATTTTAGTCATGGACTGAAGTTAGCTGCAGATTTTTAAATCGCTAAAATCAATTGAAACTCAAAATCAAGTTGGTTGTCACTTATCAACAATCTGTCAGAATAAAGGATAAATAAATTAAACAAGGAATACTTTCAACTTAAATCAAATAAATAATAAACAACATCAAAGAAATTTTAGAGAATCAATGATTTTCTTTAGCAATTGCCATAATGTCTCTAACTTAACTATTAATGTATATTTACCCAAGCAGACTAATTTAATAATATTGTACTATTATCATGTCCATTTGAGATTATAAAATAATTTCAAAATTTTACCAATTTAGTCGTAGAAAAAGTGTAGTATGCAATTCGTGTTATAAACTTCTCTAGACACTCGTTATTAAACACTCGCTCCGCTACGCTCCGCTAGTGCCTAATTAGCTCGTGACTAAAGTGCCGTTTATAACACTTGTTGCATAATATACTATTCTTCCATGTATTTGTTTATAATTTGTCAGCGGTAGGTATTTATTTCTGTTTTATATAAATACTTAGATTCTTTTGGGGCCTATATCTAAGAAATTAGAGTAATTAGGCTAAATCCCAGTACATGTAGATCCTCACCTAAAACGCGCATGCGCTAAGTTGTCGATTACAGTTGCCCTCAACCACTTACAAAATCTTTAACCTGTACACCTATACATTTTAGGAATTCGCACATGTAAACGTTTCTAAAATGGTTGAGAGCCACTGGAATCGCCAATTTAGCGCCTGCTTATTTGATATGGGTTCCTATATTGGTATTTTCTCAGTAATTGTATTACGTAATATTTGATTATAGACAATAGAGAAGGGAAGACGGCCCCGGTATTTTAGAAATTTAGTAGACACTATTATACTTCAAGCAAACTTTATAGAAAATTAGAAAATTAGAAGCAAAAAGAACAAGCGTGGATTGAACTTGAATGGATTTTAATTCATAAAATTTAGTAAAAAGGTCATCAAGAAATTAAAAATCAAATACGATGGTTTGAAAAAATCATTAAAAAATGGTGATGTGGCCATCATGTTACTTTCTCCGACTTGATGGTATCATTTATATTTATGCTTTCATGGTTTATTCTAAATTGAAAGTATATTTAAATGTAGATCGAGCGTTTTGTAGACTCGCATAAATCGTCAAAATTATGAAAGACGGAAAAATTATACTTCAAATTTAAAAACTCAATTTACTCAAAAACTAAAGGGATTTCGAAACACAGACAGACACACACACAGACACAAATTTTTTTTTTCCAGAAATTGTTGAAATGGCATCTAGGGACCCCAAAATGGATATTCCCGTAAAAAAAATTTTTGAAAAAAAAATCACGATCACAATACTTTCTCGTACTTCGTAACGGAGAAAGTAAAAAACTTATTCTTTCTTATACAATTATTATTAACATAAATTTGCTGTAACTATTATCGTTTTATAATTATAAATCAAAAATTAAAAAAATAATAATAATTTTTTTTGTCGAATAAAAATGATTTTATGAAAAATGTTTTCAAGCAAAAGATGTTCATTTCTTTGTGGTCTTCAAAGTTTGTTTAAATGTTTTTGTGATATTTTTCATATTTAAGAAAATATTTTTTTTCTAGAAATTGTTGAAATTGCATCTAGGGACCCCAAAACGGATATTTCCGTAAAAAAAATTTTGAAAAAAAAATCACGATCACAATACTTTATCGTACTTCGTAACGGAGAAAGTAGAAAAAAACAACAGGAGAGAAATGAATAAAACAGTAGGTGGTGCTGGAAAGGAAATGCTTTACACCAATATCGAAGAAAAAATGTTACAAAACCTCAAAAATTTAGACGAACTTTGTCCCATAAATCAGTATCTCGAATTAATTTATAATTTTAGAAAGCTGTCAAGTCGATAGCAATTGTTTTTGTGTTTTTTTTACTAATCGCTGAAATTATTGAATTTTTTTTTACAAAAATCCGCTCAAATTACATGAAATTGTTAAATAATCTAGTGATGTGGGGTATGAACATTTTTTCAGAATCTCAAGATTTTGAATGAATTTATAGTAATTTAAAAAAAATTGAAGTCGATGGCGATTGTTTTTGTATTTTTTTCTGGTCACTGAAATTATTGAAATTTTTCAAAAATATCGGCTCAAATTACATGAAATTGTTATAAAATATTGTGATGTGGGGTATGAAAATTTTCACAGAATTGAGATCTTGAATAAATTTAGAGCAATTTTAGAAAATTTCAAGTTAATTGCGATTGTTTGTGTATATTTTTCAGGTCACTGAAATTATTTAAATTTTTCAGAAATATCCGCTCAAATTACATGAAATTCTTATAAAATCTAGTGCTGTAGTATGTGCATATTTTTACAAATTCAAGATCTTGAATAAATTTAGATTAATTTTAGAAAATTTCAAGTCGATGGCGATTGTTTTTGTAATATTTTCTGGTCACTGAAATTATTGAAATTTTTCACAGATATTCGCTCAAAGTATATGAAATTGTTATAAAATTTAGTGATGTGGGGTATGAACATTTTCAAAAAATCAAGATCTTTAATAAATTTAGAGTAATTTAAAAAAAATTCATGTCGATGGTGATTGTTTTTGTACTTTTTTCTGGTCACTGAAATTATTAAAATTTTTCACAGATATTCGCTCAAATTATATGAAATTGTTATAAAATTTAGTGATTTGGGTTCGAATATTTTCACAAAATCAAGATCCTGAATAAATTTAGAGTCATTTTAGAAAATTTCAAGTTGATGACAATGGTTTTTGTATTTTTTTCTTGTCACTGAAATTATTGAAATTTTTCACAAATATCCGCTCAAATTACATGAAATTGTTATAAAATCTAGTGATGTAATATATGCATATTTTCACAGAATCAAAATCTTGAATTAATTTAGATTAATTTTAGAAAATTTCAAGTCGGTGGCAATTGTTTTTGTATTTTTTTTCTGATCACTGAAATTATTGAAATTTTTCACAGATATTCGCTCTAATTATATGAAATTGTTATAAAATTTAGTGTTGTGGGGTATGAATATTTTCACAGAATCAAGATCCTGAATGAATTTAGAGTCATTTTAGAAAATTTCAAGTTGATGACAATGGTTTTTATATTTTTTTCTTGTCACTGAAATTATTGAAATTTTTCACAAATATCCGCTCAAATTACATGAAATTGTTATAAAATCTAGTGATGTAATATATGCATATTTTCACAGAAACAAAATCTTAAATGAATTTAGATTAATTTTAGAAAATTTCAAGTCGATGGCGATTGTTTTTGTACTTTTTTCTGGTCACTGAAATTATTGAAATTTTTCACAGATATTCGCTCTAATTATATGAAATTGTTATAAAATTTAGTGTTGTGGGGTATGAATATTTTCACAGAATCAAGATCTTGAATGAATTTAGAGTAATTTTAGAAAATTTTAACGCGATCGCGATTGTTTTTGTATTTCTTTCTGGTCACTGAAATTATTGAAAGTTTTCACAAATATCCGCTCAAATTATACGAAATTGTTATAAAATTTAGTGATCTGGGTTATGAATATTTTCACAGAATCAAGATCTTGAATGAATTGAGAGTAATTTCAGAAAATTTCAATGCGATCGCGATTGTTTTTGTATTTATTTCTGGTCACTGAAATTATTGAAATTTTTCACAAATATCCACTCAAATTATACGAAATTGTTACAAAATCTAGTGATGTGGGGTATGAACATTTTCACAGAATCAAGATCTTGAATGAATTTAGAGTCATTTTAGAAAATTTCAAGTTGATGGCGATTGTTTTTTGTATTTGTTTCTTGCCACTGAAATTATTGAATTTTTTCACAAATATCTGCTCAAACTATACGAAATTATTATAAAATCTAGTGATGTGTGGTAAGAACATTTTACCGGAATCTAGATCTTGAATTAATTTAGAGTAATTTTAGAAAATTTCAAGTTGATGGCGATTGTTTTTATATTGTTTTCTGGTCACTGAAATTATTGAAATTTTTCACAGATATTCGCTCTAATTATATGAAATTGTTATAAAATTTAGTGTTGAGGGTTATGAATATTTTCACAGAATCACGATCTTGAATGAATTTAGAGTAATTTTAGAAAATTTCAACGCGATGGCAATTGTTTTTGAATTTCTTTCTGGTCACTGAAATTATTGAATTTTTTCACAAATATCTGCTCAAACTATACGAAATTATTATAAAATCTAGTGATGTGTGGTAAGAATATTTTACCGGAATCCAGATCTTGAATTAATTTAGAGTAATTTTAGAAAATTTCAAGTTGATGGCGATTGTTTTTATATTTTTTTCTGGTCACTGAAATTATTGAAATTTTTCACAGATATTCGCTCTAATTATATGAAATTTTTATAAAATTTAGTGTTGTGGGGTATGCATATTTTTACAGAATCAAGATCTTGAATGAATTAAGAGTAATTTTAGAAAATTTCAAGTTAATGGCGATTGTTTTTGTACTTTTTTCTTGCCACTGAAATTATTGAAATTTTTCACAAATATCTGCTAAAAATAGAAGACAGAAAAATTAAGAAATAAACAGTAAACCTATCGGAAGAAAATTATAAAAATGTATCCTAATTATTAAAACTTCATCTACTCAGATAACTTCGATTTTTGATAATCCAATAATTTTCAAGCGAGTTACAGATTTTTGAAATTTTTGATATATATATATACATTTCTTTATTTGGTTTGACAATTACAATAAATACAAACATGGAACAATTAATATATTAGTTACTCTTCCAGGTTCCCAACTTGGCTATCGACCTGCGGTCTTTCGGCCCTGAAATTTTTGATTTTCACGACATCAAACGTTTGTGCATCGAATTAAGAAAAATATAGTAAAGGTATTGGAAAAATTTCACAAGAATGTATCCTAATTATTAAAACCTCACTCTACTCAGACGATTTCGATTTTTGAAAATCCAATAATTTTCAAGCGAGTTACAGATTTTTAAAATCCTTCATTTTCACGACGTCAAACATTTGTGTATTGAAGAAGGAAAAATTAAGAAAAAAATAGTAAAGGTATTGGAAAAATTTCACAAAAATGTATCCTAATTATTAAAACCTCGCCCTACTCTTATGATTTTGATTTTTGAAAATCTAATAATTTTCAAGGGAGTTACAGATTTTTAAAATTTAGAAAAAAAAAATAGTGATGGTATCGTAAAAATTTCACAAAAATGTATCCTAATTATAAAAACTTTAATCTACTCAGATAACTTCGATTTTTGGAAATCCAATAATTTTCAAGCGAGTTACAGATTTTTGAAATTTTTAATTTTTACGACGTCAAAAATTTATGCATCTAAAAAAGAAAAATTAAGAAAAAAATAGTAAAGGTATCGGAAAAATTTCACAAAAATGTATCCTAATTATTAAAACCTCACTCTACTCAGAAAACATCGATTTTTGAAAATGAAATAATTTTCAAGCGAGTTACAGATTTTTGAAAATTTTGATTTTCACGACTTCAAACATCTGTGCATCGAAGAAAGAAAAATTAAGAAAAAAATAGTACAGGTATTGGAAAAATTTCACAAGAATGTATCCTAATTATTAAAACCTCACTCTACTCAGATGATTTCGATTTTTGAAAATCCAATAATTTTCAAGCGAGTTACAGATTTTCGAAATTTTTGATTTTCACGGCGTCAAACATTCGTGCATCCAAGAAAGAAAAATTAAGAAAAAAATAGTAATGGTATCGGAAAAATTTCACAAAAATTTATCCTAAATTTTAAAACTTCACTTTACGCAGATAACTTCAATTTTTGAAAATCCAATAATTTTCAAGCGAGTTACAGATTTTTCAAATTTTTGATTTTCACGACGTCAAACATTTGTGCATAGAAGAAAGAAAAATCAAGAAATAAAGAGTAAACGTATCAGAAAGATTTTACAAAAATTTATCCTAATTATTAAAACCTAACTCTACTCAGATAACTTCAATTTTTGAAAATCCAATAATTTTTAAACGAGTTACTTCGAAAACGTCGAATAAAGAAAAATTAAGAAAAAATAGTCTTAAATGAGAAAATTCCACTCAACTCATACTACTTTAAATTAAATTTACACGCTTGAACGAAAATAGCACTTTCATCACTTGTACTGCAATATACACTTACATCCCCGCAAACAGTTTAAAGAAGTGCACTTACCTATTTCTTTCAATCCATCCATATGTTTATAAAAACCTACAAGGGAAGTAACACAAAATTAACTTAATATATTATATTTATTTATTTATACGAATAAACCCAGTACAATATTAATATTAAATTGAAACATCTTATGATTATCCATAAAAATGTACTTATAATTACTTAATTGGGGGGAGTGTTTGGGTTTTTGAGGGGGCGCGCCGGCGAAGAGGGCTCTGGGAAAAATCCAACGAAAGTTTTTGAGGGCTGACGTGTTTTATTTTTTTTTTAATTCTTAGGGTCGACAGCAGGGGCGGCGACGGGGCGACGCGCGTGTGCAGTCCAAATAGGTTAAAAGAATGAGTACGCCGCTCATTAATTAGTTTTCTCACCAGAAACTGGATTGATTAAATTACACGTTTACAATAATTACACGCTAAAAACCTATCGAACAATACAATATTACCATTATTAATACGCATATAGTTTGATTAATTAGATTTTTTAATCCGGAGTTCAATGGAAATTGAACCGACCGCTTATACATTTTCTGTTATTTTCTCTTTATTTCAAAAATACGCTAATCGTAAGATCTAAATTATTATTAGTATTAGTAATATATATAAATATTCGTTTATTTTATTTAATCCATGTGTATATACTTCATTTACTTTCTACAGGTTGATTATTTGGAGTACACAGGTTTTACATTTATTTAGTGGTGTCGTTTTACAACAAGTACTCAGTGAAGAAGTACTCTAGAGAAGATCTAAAGAAGTGCTAAGAAGCTGGTTAAATAGTTCTCGCGCTTTGAATACATCATCATCAAGAATCAAGCGTGCTAAGAGTAAAGTTAATACATATTTACTAATTAGTGGAGACGAAGTTGTGCTCCTTTATTAAATATTTTTTTTATTAGTTTCGTTTCACGATTACATTTTAGGGTTTGGTTTTTTAGGTTCGAAGCGAAGGAAATCACTAGAAAGCGTCTTAAAAGTTAAGTTAAATGTTGAGTTACATAGTGTCCGCTTTTTTTTTTTATTTGATAGAATTGTTATTTTTTCCGACTGACAGTCATCTATCTCTCTTAATTTTATTTAAGTCACTCGTTTTTTAGGGTATTTCGCTTTAAATAGGTTTAGGGGGTGCTTGAGCGGGATCTGATGAAGGTGATGTTGGCGGTCCCGTTCAAGCACCCGTAAGTCGAATTTAGCGCGGTTCGAACCGCTTCTTTTAGTGTTTCGTTAATTTTATGTTTAATTAAAACTGTCAGCGATTTTTTGGGTGCGTTAAGGGCGGCCGCGTGGCCTCACGCCGTCGCCGGTGTTGATTCATCGCGTGTCGGTGGTGACGGAAGTTGCTCAAATTCACACGGTACCCTCGTGCGGCCCCCGCGGAGGGCTTTCGGTGTGGCGACGGCGCTTCCGCCCGTTCCATCCGCAACGCAGCCAAGGAAGTGCAAACGAAAGAGCGCGAGCGCTTTAAGAGAAGAAGTTTCGAGAAGAGTCAAGATTAAGATTCACGGCACCGTCGCCGACCCTGCCGGACGATTCCCTTGACTTTGGGGAAACCGTCGCATCCGCGCCCCCTCTAATCACTTATCACTAATTAAATCTAGGTTACAAACTTATCAAGCATCACTAAAACATTTTAAAACCTCGGAATCTGACTAGTTCACTAAGTACAAATAAATGGAAACTAAATTTACCGGCTTTGTATGTTTATGTTCACGTTCACCTGCGTCTGTCCTAAAAATGATTGTTTCGACTAGTTTTCTCTTATTATTATTATTATTATTACAATACTTCATTTTTTTTTATTACATGCAGTTTTGTCTCTTTATCCTCTCATTAAAAAACTACATAACAATTGTATTCATTAACAATTACATTTTACTGAGAATTCACGCGGCGCGGGTCCACCGGTGATGAACGTGCACCTTGCGGAACGTCCGAGTCACTGATAGCCGGCCGCGCTTTAGCGGGAGGGTGGCTCTCTTTTTATATGTATTTGTAGGGTTGAGTGGTTTGATCATCCGGAGGTGCGCTCTTCTCTTATCTGTTATTATATATTTTTTTTCTAATCAATTTAAAAGTAGGTTGAGCTTTGTACCGCCGAGATTTGGAGATTTCAAGTAAAAATGTAACAAAACCGATGCGGCCCAGAACAAAATGCAGAACTTAAGGAACGGTGGCAACCTGATATTCTACATGATCACGCACTTGCCCTTCTCGGCCCACGGGTTGTTCTTCTTGTCGGGCGCGTGGATTAGCGGGTCGTTCTTCTCGTTCTCCTCTACATATTCCCTCATTCTGTAAATGGAAACAAAAACAAAAGATTAATATTGTGTATTTGTATTTTATGGTATGGGCAATTTTGTAAATTTGTGTAACTCAAAGGTAGAAACGCGAAAGTGTCGGAATCTATTGCCTGAATGCTGTACTGAACCAAATCTGGGTGGCTTTAACACCGTATAACTCAGCTTATACTTAAGATGATAGTATATCATCCCTAGATTTAGAGGAATAATATGGCTTTGCATTTTCGAGTGGTTTACAGCGGCATTAACAAAACCGTGAATAAAATCATCAAGTTGAGGGTGGCAAATTTACAGTGGGTGACGACCTTACAACGACAGGTAAAAATCTCCTCCTTTCGTACTGCAGGGGCGTGTAAAACGAAAAATCAAGCTTTAAGAAACGGTGCAGTAACTACAAATAATCAACCGTTGCTTTTATAACGTTATGACCATAAAATTTACGAGTTACACTTCCAGACTTGTAAAATCGTAAAATTTTTAAGACGCAGTCAATCACAAAAAGTTATTATTAAAAACGAAATGCAGACTAAATGCATAAATATTCAAACTGGTCTATAATTCTATAAGTTTCCTCCATACTTGACTAGATAAAATCGATCTTACAAGATGTTCTTAGAGTGTTGCATCAATCATAATTCCGATCCTGAAATCGTAAGATCATGCATTATAATTAATCAAAATTGGCATTTTAAGATTCTTAAAGCCAAAGGCAGTTGTAACGCACGTCAATCAATCCAAATTATTCTAAAAACTGAGAATACTTTATTAGCTTCTTCTTGTTCTCTGTTTTGCTGCTGAATTGGTCGTTCTATTTTCCATAATTGGCAAAACCTGAGCAGACGATCTTATCTAGTGAAATTTTTAACTGCAGAGTGCACGACTATTTAACTAAAGATTAATCGCATAAAACTTGGGATTTTATTAACTGATAATTGATGACGATCGATGGTTCCGCTACGCTTCGCCATTAATCGTAGCTAGTCCGCAAAATTACTTATTCTACATACGCAAGTACAGTAAAGTCCTAACCTTACGTACATTATTTAGGAGCGATGAACTTATAGTTTGAAGTTGTTCCCTAGGGACAGGACGGTCGCAGGACCGTCTGCTCAAGTTTCGCCCTCTCGTGGCGAGAGTTAGGCATAGCGACACGGCTTGTTCGTGCATCAAATTCAAAGCGAACGTCTCCGACTTCGAGTTTGTTTCTAGTACGGTGTGTTTCGAAAACAAATTAATTGACTTTAAAAATGTTGACCATTGTACACAATATCTGTGATTGTTATTCAGATAGTTAACATTAAAAAACCTGACCGTCAGGTTAGGTTAGGTTTGGTTAGGTTTAGTTAGACTGGGTTAGGTTAGGTTAGGTTAGGTTAGGTTAGGTTGGGTTAGGTTAGGTTAGGTTAGGTTAGGTTAGGTTGGGTTGGGTTGGGTTAGGTTAGGTTAGGTTAGGTTAGGTTAGGTTAGGTTAGGTTAGGTTAGGTTAGGTTAGGTTAGGTTAGGTTAGGTTAGGTTAGGTTAGGTTGGGTTAGGTTAGGTTAGGTTAGGTTGGGTTAGATCAGGTTAGGTTAGGTTAGGTTAGGTTGGGTTAGGTTAGGTTAAGTTAGGTTAGGTTGGGTTAGATCAGGTTAGGTTAGGTTAGTTTAGGTTAGGTTAGGTTAGGTTAGGTTGGGTTAGGTTAGGTTAGGTTAGGTTAGGTTAGGTTAGGTTAGGTTAGGTTAGGTTGGGTTGGGCCAGGTTAGGTTAGGTTAGGTTAGGTTGGGTTAGGTTGGGTTGGGTTAGGTTAGGTTAGGTTAGGTTAGGTTGGGTTAGGTTAGGTTAGGTTAGGTTAGGTTAGGTTAGGTTAGGTTAGGTTAGGTTAGGTTGGGTTGGGGATGGGTAAGGTTAGGTTAGGTTAGGTTAGGTTGGGTAAGGTTAGGTTGGGTTCCTGGACCAAATAATTTAGGGACAGGGAGCGGTAAAACCCCTACAAGGCGCATCCCCGGATGGCGAATAAGAGATAGCACATGCGGAACAATACCATTGCACGGTAGCTTTTGCCATGACATTGAGCCCACCACCTATTTCTCTTACTATTCCGTCTATGACCTGTCGGCCTCCCTTGGCCAAACTCTTCAGTATACTCTTTACCACCATTTCGGCTCTCGACGCTATTAGATGTCAAGTACCCGGGAGCTAAAACATCTATATTCTCCTAATATGTGAAACCCAGCACCCCAACGCCTGTCACGGAGCGCGGCTGCCGAAAGCCAAAAAGTCAATCAAACTAACATGGAAGCGTCTGAATATAAATCAAGACCTCAGGTCCCAGGTGGGTGATGATATGGTCACGGAATCCCAACCTGGCAATTTGACACGTAGCCCCTCGGATTATGGGGAAAGGGAGGGGAGGGGGGTCAATCATACACCTGTCCATGGCACTAACATCACCGGAAAAATTCACAGCAGCCTGGTGTCGTTCCGCGACGCCGACCAGGGTCGAAATGTTCACCGCTCCGTTAAGAACGCCATCAAGCTGTTGCCACACACAGACGGTGTCTGGAGAGACACATGCGCGGGAGTGGTCCCAGCCAGAGCTTGATAAGCCCTATGAAGGGAGCGCAGTTACTCCAGCCGAGGAAGGCACCCAGGAGGATGCAAAAGGCCCCACTGAACCGGAGGGTAGCAGACCCCCCACCACAAGATCCCAAAGCTCCCAGATCTTGTCACTAAACAAGGTGGCCAGCTCTATAAGAGCAGATATGTTACCCGGGGTACGAGACCTTCTGGGCAGCGGCGTTGAAGGAGTGGCCTATGGAAATGAACTCCAAAGTGAGGGAGGCCACTGGCGTAAACCCATTTCTGACTCCAAGCGGCACCGCACTGACCATCATATCAACCAGCGACACGTTGACCGTCTTAGCAGCAAAAGTTAGACACTGCTTTGGGGAGGTTAACAAGTTGAGAGAACTGGCACCGGAACCAGGAACCGCAGTCCACATTGCCACCAGCACATCAGTGCCCTCTAGGGATGAAGACACCACAACACCCGGAGGTGAGTGTTCTACCTGGTGGTAAGGGACAGCCTGCAAAATGAGTGGAAGCTGAAGAATCTGTACGAGGTCATCGATGGGTTGGTGGCTCCCGGCAACCGGTGCCAATCAGGTGGCCCTTTGCACGACGGCACAAGCCCCTCTCTGGGTCCAGATCAAGAAGATGTTGGAATACGCGCAGGCGGACTCGGACATCACGGCAGTGATCCACCACAACAACCGGGCAATGGCGCAGCGCGAAGGCCACACTAGGGAAGGCACCACTCGACTCAGCGCAGCATCCGCCTCGGATGACGGAAAAGAGAGGACGGAAAACCAGAGTGGGAAAACTGCGGTGGAGGTCGAGAGGGATCTACGCGGAAAGGCCCAGGAATGGACAGTTGCAGGAGAGCGGAGGAAGAAGCGATACCAACCAGCGCCGAGGCAAGCCAAGCCCCGCAGAAGGCCAATGGGAGAAGTTCTGATCGTCAACCACCTTTGCCTAGGCCATGAGGACGGTAAAGGAGAAGGTGGACCTGGTGGCCACTGGAGTAAAGATCAGCAGGGTTACGAAAAGCAGAAAAGGCGACATCCTGCTGCACCTGGAGAAGGGCCGCGGAGCCTCTACTCGAGGCGGTAAGAAAAGCAGTGGGCGAGGAGAGGGTCATAATGAGGCGCAACTGGGTGGCCCTGACTGTCAGAGACCTCCAGGAGACGGTCACCAAAGAGGAGATAGAGCGGTCCCTGTGGGCTTTTCTGGGAGGTGGTAGAGGACTAGAAATGAGGGGACTACGGCCAGCGTACGCAGGCACACAGGTAGCCACGGTAATGGCTTCTCCGGAAAACGCTGAAAAACTGACGAAGGCCAACAAAATTAAAATAGGCTGGGGTTTACCGAGAATCAGCAAGAGAGAACGTCTGGACAAATGTTTCAGGTGCTGGGAGACTGACCACTTCGCGAGCCTATGCAAGGGGATCAAGGGCGGCCCTCTGTCATAACTGCGGAAAGGAGGGGCAATGCGCAGAAGAGCCCTTCTGCCCACTGTGTCAGGCCAGCAGGCACAGAGCAAGAGCCGAGACTTGCGGGAGAAAAAGGACGGCGACGGAGGCAGCCGAAAAAGCTTCGCCGAGCTTGTAATTCAGGCGAACCTGAACAGGTCACGGGCAGCTCAAGATCTGCTGTTTGCGACCGCCAGAGAAAGAACGGCTGGGGTTCTGCTCATCAGCGATCCGAATCGGAGCAGACACCTGAGAAGTAACTCGGTGCTGGATCCTAGCCTCAGTGCAGCGGTGGTCGTCCTGGAGGGACAAAGGATCAGCCGAAAGGGGACCGGAGAGGGATTTGCCAGGGCGCAGTTGCTACTTATCCCCAAACACGACGATCGCTGTCTTTGAAGAAACAGTGAGCAGATTGGTAACCAGCCTGATAGCAGTGCCAGTGGCCAAAATAATCGCGGCCGGTGACTTTAATGCCAAATCATGAGACTGGGGTTTGCCAATCCAGGACACCAGGGGGGCGATCCTAACGAAGACGACGGCGACCCAAAGATGGGTCATCTGCAACAGAGGATATATTTCGACGTTTGTGAGGGGGAACTCTAGGTCGTACATTAACGTCACCATGGCCACTGCTGAGGCTGCGCGGATGGTGGAGGAGTGGCAAGTAGCAGAGATGGAAACGCTTAACGACCACAAGTACATCACGTTCCGTCTGGTAGTCTGGTAGAGGCTGATCGACAATCAGAGCCGAGAAGCTTACGAGGACGCTGGGACGTGGGCACCCACGATGCAGAAGCCTTCAAAACCTCCTTTAGCAGGTCTATTGATGGGTAGGAAGAACAGGGGAGAGTGGAGGCCCTCGTGGCAGCACTTCAGATGGGATACGGGGTCACGATGAAGAAAAAGAGAACTGTAGCGGACAGGAGGTAAGTCCACTGGTGGACAGCAGAGATTGCTTCCCCCAGGAATAGCTGCCAGCGACGCCGACGCGTGTTGCAGAGTCTACGCGGATTCGGTCGAGAGGAGGAAGCAGAGGCAGCCAAGGCAGACCTGGCCCTAGCCAGAAAAATCCTAAAAGAAGCAATTCTTAGAAGCCAGAAGACTCGCTGACAGAAACTGTGCGCCGAGGTGGTCGGATCCGTGGGGTAGTGAGGCAAGGTATACCAAATAGCCACCAATAAGCTGGGGAAAAGAAAATCAGTCTCGACCCTAAGCCCGGAGGAAACCAGGACGGTGCTCAGGGAGCTGTCACCGGAGCAGGATCAAACGGGTAACTCTTCCTTCCCTCCACGTGTAAAGTAGGAGGCTATCACTCCGGTGACGGCGCAGGAGCTGGAGGCTGCAGTTACGAGGATGAGCCCAAGGAAGGCACCAGGACCGGACGGCATCCCGGTAGAGGCAATCGTGCTTGCGGTGAAATAGCGACCCCAAGCGTTATTGGCGGCCTTCTCGGCGGTCATTAGTACAAAAGATTTCCCGACGTGGTGGAAAGAGGCGGATCTGGTCCTCATCGAAAAGGAGGGAAAGCCTTCAGACCAGGGACTGGTGGTGGCGGCGCACAGGCTAATCTACCTGATCGACCATGTGAGGGGGTCCTCCTGATAGACTGCTGATGGAGGTGGAGCGAACGGGGAGGCTCGCGGACAATCAATTTGGATTCCGTGTTAGCCGCTCTACGGTGGACGCGCTAACGCAGATCACCCGCATGATCAAGGAGGCAAGGAGCGGCACATGGAGAACAAGGCATTGGTGCGTCCTTATTACACTGGACGTACGCAACGCCTTTAACACAGCCAGGTGGCAGTGCATCCTGGATGAACTCAAAAGACGGGGGGTGGAGCCGTACATCCGCAGATGCGTGGAAAGCTATCTGAGAGACAGGTGGATCAGAGTCAGCTCAGGGGACTCGGTGGAGGGAGTTAAAGTCTCCAGTGGTGTTGGTGGTCCTGGGACTGACTCTGCGGAACATCATGTTCGAAGGAGATCTCAGGTTGGAGCTCCCGGAGCAAAGCTGATCGGGTTCGCGGATGACCTGTTTCTGGTGGTGGCTGCTAGGACCGAGGAGATGCTGATGGGAAAAGCAGACGTGGCGCTAGACGGCATTCTGCAGTGGATGGTGGAGCATGGGCTGGAGCTGGCCCCGCAGAAAACCGAGGCCGTAGTGTTTGCCAGGTTTAAGGTGCCCCCACCACACCGTGATTCCGCAAAGGAGGCTGAAGCGCCTGGGCGTCTCCTTGGACTCGGGGAGCTTTTCATGGTCCATTTGGTTCAGGCCTCAGCCAGAAGGGCGGACGTTAGCAGCAGGTTGGGGTGGCTGATGTCGAACGTGGGGAGCCTAGGACAGGGTAAGAGACGACAGCTCTGGTCGGTCACTTAGTCCATCATACTGTATGGAGCAGAGCTGTGGTACGAGGCATTGGAGATTGACAGAAACAAGAGGAGGCTTCTGTCGGTCCAGAGGCTACGGACAGTGAGCCTGTACGAGACAGTCTCAATTGAGGCAACGCTGCTAATAGCGGGCCTAATTCCAGTGGACCTGCTCGCCAAGGTCAGTGTACTGAACCACCCTGACAGGCCTAAGTCGGGGATTAAAAGAGATGCCAGGAGAGAAACTGTGATGGAATAATTATGTCCTAGATATTAAAGTGTGTTGTAATGTATGTGCTGAGTCCGACTTGTGTAAGAATGTGTGCTGACTCCGGTTTGCAATGCAATGTCAATTAATGGGGTCAGAGACTGAATAAATGAATGATTGATATTAAGTTAGTTAGTCTTAAGTAGAGTGTCGGCAAAGACTCATGTAACCTGCTAACAGAATAAAAGAGTAAAATGTAGTAAGCGTTTCCGTGAAGTCCCCGAACAGCCCCAATAAGAACATCACATGGCAATCCTGCCAGGGGATGGCAGAGGAGGTGGAAGGAATGCGACAAGGGGAGATGGATAGCCGTGCTGATACCTAGGGTACAGCACTGGAGAGAGGTCGGGTATCACCTCTCTCAAATGCTCTGGGCACCGCTGCTTCAGGGCCTACCTCCACTAGTTGGCGCCAGCCAATAAGGGGGCCTGCTATTACTGTAGGGAGATGGACACACCGGAACATACCACACTGGAACATACCATGTTCCGGTGTGTGCGGTGGCACGCCCACAGACGTGAGGCGGAGAGGTTTCTTGGGGTGGACCTGGACCCTGAGAACTTCGGAGCCATCCAGCTCGAGTCGGAGGAGTGTTGCAATATCCTGGAGAGGTTCGCCTTCGAGGTTGTAGAGCCAAGGAGCGAGAGAAGAGGCAATAAGAGAAAGCGATGCAACGAGGAGGGTAAAGCTACGCGCACACGTCGGAATCGGACGGACGGCACGCATCGGCATAAATTGCTTAACACAGTTGTAAACGAGTCAACGCACATTTCTCCGTTCCATGCTGTATCGATAAATGTGCGTTCACTCGTTTACAACTGTGTTAAGCAATTTTTGCCGATGCGTTCGATTCCCTCCGATTCCGACAAGTGTGCGCGTAGCTTTAGACAACGCTCAGCGCATGCACCGGGAGAGCATATCGAAAGAGTCTACGGTATCTTCGGGCCAGTGTCTCTTCTAACAGGCCGACCATCAGCCGAGACACCCAAGCAAAAGAAAGTGGGGGGTGAACTCTAATCAGATTTTTTTGCGACTAATGCTTCTTTGAAAGACGTATTTTTTGTAAATGGAAGAGCTTTTTTTCAATTAGGAGAGGGTTCACCGAGCTTTCATCTGATTTTTTTTAAATTTTTGGAACCCTCACCAAAAATCACTTTATCCTAGGAAAAAGATGAGGAGGCCCAACGGGGCCCTAAAATGAGGCACAAGACTCAAATAATAACTGTAAAATTCCAACCCTTTTGAGGAACCCGCGAGAACTTGCGTCGCGGTCAATTGATTCTGGCGTAACTTTCATTGACGCGTGCTCCCGCGGGTTAAGTACTTTCCTCAATAAAAACAAAAGAAAAAGCTATTATACGTATCATTACAATTTCAATAAACCAATTTCGCTGGGTGCTTCTAACTTACGACAACTTTATATTATTTACTCAGGGATATTACCATAATGCGCGGGTATAGAATTTCTTATCGCCCCCCTCTCAGAACTCGGTAAGTCGCGCTATCCATCTTCCTCGAGGCATTCAAGATGAAATTGTATGGGGAATAACATTAATAATGTCTGGCGATGATGTTATCACCTACAGGCGCACTCGACACCATAAATTACCGCCGCTTTTTACTTGCGACGATGCGACGGCAGTTAATAAGGGCGCGGGGACGCTAATCATCTGTGTCTCTGAAGGGTTCGTTACTTTATAATGGATGGGCGAGTGGCGAAGGGTTGCGAAGAGTTTGACGTTCGTAAATTGGGATGTTGTGCCGCTCGGGATAAGTGGAGTGTCTGTATTCCGTTGTAATTAAATGCGAATCGGAATTGGCGGCTTTTAAAGTAACAGAATGATTAAATATTCAAGAACTTTTAGGCCTGGCGCGCACTGGCAACTTTTCCAACGCAATTTTGTAGTCACCTAAATCAAACACATTAAAGTAAATGTAAGTTGCTTCGAATTAAAAATCGCCCGTGCGCGGACTTACATTTACTTTAATATGTTTGATTTCAGTGACTCAAGAGTTGCTCAGGAAAAGTTGCTAGTGAGCGCCAGGCCTTATACCAATTCTCCTACAAAATATTTAATCTTAATGGAGTTACTGAGATATATTTAGGAATATAAAAAAAATGCTTTCGTATTTCAACATTTTATCAAAAGGATTCTGGTTTATCGGATTATAAATTTGAGTTTTTTCCGTACAATTAAATATCATGTGTTTCAGAGTTGGCTGTGAGATAAATGAGGTATGTGGTCGATTTCTACGTCACGAGACTAGATTAGTTCAATTGAATTAGATTTGAAAAAATGGACTGATCTCGGACATGACTGCTATGTTTCTCTCTCTCAGGCACGGCCAACTCAGAAACAAAATTCTGTGGCTCACACCTTAGTAATTTTTTGGACGAATTTAGGAATTTTAAAGGTAATTTCTACAGTGATGTTTTCAGCCGTAATATAACGAGTGGTATGTTATTTTGGAGTTGAAACCGAGCTTCAGATTCAACGAGTGCGTAACATGAGTTGAATGTGCAGGAAAAAAGATAATAAATTATTTGATTAGCAACAACACCCTTGAAAGCAAGATATCCCAATTTAATCCCAAATGAATAGAAGTCGTTAATCTCCCGCGCCCACCCCCGAGCAATCAATATACACGTACGCCGACAAACCCACATAAGGGTTGAATAATAACCCGCAATGCATCGGCAGCAATTAATATCCAGGATTTAATTGCGAACTCAAAAATTCCACAAATTCCCCGAGGATGCGAATGTCGGTTGGGTTTTATTGGGGTCGTTCAGTCTCGTCCGGACGTCTGTGCCCCAACAATACACAACCCCCTCCACGAGCTACGCACACCAAACAAAACAACGTTATTATTTTAATGGCGCGAGTGAGGAATCCTCGATATTGAGTTCTTTGGGAACTAGGTGAACACGTCTCCGGAGATTGATACGCGGGGTAAATATTTATTCGTGTGGGAGTGAATTTTTCTCCTTCCTCAGCCCAGTTTTATGTTTTGGGCTTTATAAACTTGTTTTGTTTAGGCATAATTAAAGTCTGAAGAATGTAAACATGCGCGATAATGGCAAATTATTGATTCGTGAGGATAATCCAATTAAAAAAAAATGTATATCATTTTGTTTCTTATTTGAAATTGTACGCGTTCCATTTCACGGATTTACAAAGTGACTTAATAGTGGGGTAATGTAACTATAAACTAAGTACAAATAGGAACACATGTATGCATCTGGATACTAATGGTTGCCTACGATACTAATTTGTTTGTAAAATGTTTTAGATATTAGAGTTATGGTAAGGTCCTTGCTTGCAGATTTGCCACAGCCTTCACGCGGGAAGAAGTAATTTGCGGGCAGTTATCAGTTATTTATATCCTACGTTTTATGGCATTCATGTTTCTTCAAATTTTCGTGCACTTTGCAGTTAAAAACTTTCACTGGATAAGACCGTCTGCAGAAGTTTTGCAATTGTGAAAAACAGAACGACTGATCCTGCAGCAAACAGACAAAAAGAAGCTGCTAATAAATTATTTGCAGTCTTTACAATAATTTAAAAGAACGTAGGAATAGATGCAAAAATAAAAACAACAAGAAACATAAAATCAAACGACAAAGAAATGATAATTGGAAAACTGGGAAAAAATCAAAGCATTTAAAAATAAAAACAAACTAAAAAACTCAAGAATATTTATAGACGGTGACCTTACAATGATTTAATTAGAAATATAGAGAAAACTAAGAAAAACATCCAAAGAAGGTGAAAATATTGGATTGAGTACGCAAAGGTGAAATATCAGCAAATAGTGACAAATAGAAGAATATGGAAATAAGAAAACAAGGAAGAGAAATTAGTCCCAAAAAAGGCACCACCAAGGCAAGGAAAGAGGCGGCAAAGGAATAACCAAAATTGGGAACAAAGAAATAAAGAAAACAAATTGGTGGACGGAAAAATCAGAGAGACAAAGGCAAAATGGAGAAATGGAAAAGATACTTACAAACCAAAAGGACAGGACACTAGGAAAGATACAAGGAAACGAGAAACGAAGTAAAGGGCACATTAACAGAAGCAAACCAAAAATCAAGGGAAACATTCGCAAAAGATAAATGGGAACTTAAGACAAAATCTAAAATCATTTTATGGAATACAGAACATGATGGATATAAAAGACAAAAACGGAACTGAACACAAACGAATGGAAGATAATGGAAAGATGGTGTTATTTGTGTTTGTTTAGTATTTGTAATTTTAATTTCGGGACTGCTTTATTATATTTACCTTAAATTCTTTCTTTTAGGTTTATTTTATTTGATTATTATAAGTAAATATTTTCAATTGATTATATTTTATTTATACTTCTAAGAACTAACCGAGCAAGAAGAAGAAGATCAAAACAAGAGAAGAGGATGAAGAAGAGATACAGGTCAGAAAAGAACCGAAAAAATAAAAGAAGAAAAAGTAAAAGAAGCAATAAAAAACTAAAGAACTGAGATGGTGAAGGACATGGAAGAGGTGAGAATAATACAAATAACAGAACTCATAAATGACATAATTAGAAAGGGCAAAAAAAGCAAAATAATAGAACAAAGGCTTCGCTTCATAAAAATACAGACAAAAGAAAATGCGAAAATTTAGAATCACTCTAACGAGTATACCAAGCGGGATATTGATAATAATAATAATAATATTAGTCTTTATTTCTTCAAATAAAACAATACAATAATAATATACAGTATTTATGCAAAAGACATATCGAGGAAAGAGGCGGAGTTCAGCATTTGTGTACAGACACTGCTGGTCTATGATGAGAGTAATAGAAAGAAAGGATGAGAGATAAACTAGAAATCGAATCGACAACCATTGCGGATTCAGAAGAGGGAGAAGTACACAGGATTTGATATTTAGAGTAACGAAATTATGTGAAAAGATGATAAAAAAGAGTAGTGTAATGCACATCTGCTTTGTTGACTTGGATAAAACATTTGATAGTGAGTATATGGAAAGAGCTAGAAGAGAAAGGATGCGAGAAGTAAATAATAAACGTAATCAAAAATATGTACAGAGAAAAAGAAACGTATTAAGAATAAACCGAGGAATCGATAGAATTTCTAGATGAACGAAGAAGTCAAACAAGGATGCGTATCAAACGCATAATTTTACTGGACTAGGCGATGAAAATAGCGAAGAAGAAAATGAAGATGTTAAAAGTAGGACCCTGGAAAATGTAAATTAAAAAAATAGCGGAGCTATTCTTCGCAGACGTGATGGTAATTATAGCAGAGACAGAAGATGAACTTCAGCATTATATGGAAATAGTAGAGGAAGAACTCAAGAAACTGAACTTCATTATTGTAATGAATACAAGGCGATAAAAATAGTGAAGAAAAAATGAAGACATTAGATGTGGGACACTGGAAGATGGAAATAAGAAAAATGGCAGAGCTACTCTTCGCAGACGACATGGCAATTGTAGCTGAGAGAGAAGAGGAGTTACAACATAATATGAAAATAGTCAAGGAAGAACCTAAGAAAATAGACGTGAAAGAAACACGAAATAAAAATAAAACGACAAGGTTTTAGAAACTTGGGTCAGATAATACAAAAGTAATGGAAAATTAGATAAAAAGAAACTACACAATATGATAAAAACACATTCTTTAACCAAAATGAAATAATAAGAAGCACAAAAAACTGAAATATTGAAAAGTTATCAGACCAACACATATATCAGCGAAACATGGAGGATGTCAAAAAATAAATACAAAGAATGATTGCCATGAAGGTTATATTCCTTAGAGAAATAGACAACAAAATAAGAAAAGATAGAATAAGAAGGAGACTCACAGGAAAATTCTACAAATACCTACAACCAATTTAAAGAAGAACTAACGGAAGGCCTAAAGAGATTGTTTGGACATATCAGAAGAATAAGTGAAGAAAAAATAACTAAGAAAATATACGAGACAAGACCAACAGGAAAGCAAGAAGCAGAAGAAGACGAAAAGAATGAAACAACACAATAAATAAAGAGGTAATAGAAAAAAGGAGCATGTCGGAAGAAATGTGAAAATTATTAAGGGACAGAAAGAAATGGAGGTAATATTACATAAATTATAAATGTAACGCCTTACACCGTAATGGTAAAATGAGGCAAAGCAAATCAATAAATGAAACAATAATTAGGAGTAAGCGGTTATCCTACTGTAAAATGTTAAAAAAATCGAAAATAAAATTTGTCTTTAAATTATTTAGAATAATATAGAAAAGGTTTCATGTATATATTCGAAGTATTATTTGAGTTATAGCGTTTGTAGAGAAGGAAGAATTGGAAGTACAGGTGGACCATCAATTAAACGGGTTTTTCTCGAAACTGCGTTTTTCGAAACGGTGTACACAAAATCTAAGGCTGTGATTAATAAATTGACTTGAAATGTGGTACACATGTTCAGAGGACTACTAGTTTACACGTGACAGACAATTTTGTCAGTACGTTTTGTTTTGCGATGTATTATTGCTCCGACAACTACGAAAAAGAAAAAGTTTAGAATTTTTTTCTCCTAACCTAAATTTTTGGTTACTTTTTGACTACCGTTTTCCAGTTTCTGGTCGGCAACTAATTTTGAGCTAGAGTATTATTTTGGGAGCTGAAAATGGCAAATTATTTTCGTTTTCCTTAATTTTTCAATTTTTTGGTTTGCATTTTTTATTTTTAGACCAGGTATTTTGATTTTGGAGCTAATTCTACAAGTGATTAATTTTTTACAATATTTCAAAACATTGAGCGCAAATCTCCTTCACCACAGAGCAAATTTTGAGTTTATTCCCTTGTTCTCTGCAGGAGCATGTCGTTGTTTTCAGGAAATCAAAAGTACACTATTTTTGAATAATAGAAATTTATTTGAAGCGAAACCTTCAAGTAATAAATTTTTAAAATTTCCTTCGCTACAGAGCAAATTTTTAGTTTTTTCCTATGTTTTCTGGGGCTAATCACCCCGAGTGCTGAAAATGGCAATTTTCGGACTTGAATTTTCAATCTTCTTGTTTTCATTTTTTATCGTTAAGCCCAGATTTTGATATTTTGGTCTAAATTTTTGATCTTTTAGCCTAATTTTTTTTCTAAATTTTCGATTTGTTTGTTAAATTTTTTGATTTTTTGGTCCGCAATTTTGATTTTTAGGATCAAATTTTTAAATTTTTTGTCCAATTTTTTTTTACCTAAATTATTGATTTTTATGCGCGACTTTTTGTATTTTTTTGTCGACATTTTCAAGTTTTTGTGACAGTTTTTGATTTCTTGCCCTTGATTTTAGATTTTTTAACTTGAATTATTATTTTTTATGGGCGGATTCTTTTTTACTTTTTGACTAAAATCGATTTAATTAATTTTTTTTCAAGACAGACCATTCTGAACACTATTTGTCCATAAAATTTTGTCGTGGGACTTTCAGGAACTGAGGTTTTCGAGTTTCTGGTCGGCAACTTATTTTGAGCTAAAGAGTTATTTTGGAGGCTGAAAAAAGCGAATTATTTTCGTTTTCCTTGATTTTTCAATTTTTTGGTTTGAATTTTTTATTTTTAGACCAGTATTTTTTTTTTTTGGTCTTTATTTTAGATCTTTGACCTGTTCCTGCGTTTCAAATTTTAGAGTTTTTGTCCTAAATATTCTTTGTTTTGGTTAAACTTTTGTTGAAATTTTCGGATTTTTGGTCTCCATTTGTTTTAACCGCGAATTTTCGATATTTGTGTAAATTTTTTATTTTTTGTGGTTATATTTTTAGTTTTTTACCTTAATTAAGAGCGTATTTTTTAATGGTCTATACTTTAGATTTATAACATGATTGATTTGTATGTGCAAATTTTTGATTTCTTGGCCGGTATTTAATTTGTATAATTTGTCATTTCCATCTTTCATAATTTCAAATGTCAGATCCAATAAATTGTAAAAGTGGCTCTACCATCAACGTGTTCCACGAGCCGCCTCTGGTTATAGGAGAGGTTAATCTGGGGGTATCCTACAATTCAATCTATTTTAAATCTCCTGAAGCTGATTTTGTTAGTGACAACTTGAAATAGAAACGTATTATTACACAATAATGTGGCAATTTAAAATCGGACACCCTGTCTATAAAATAGTAAGTAGTGCAGATAAAATAAAAACAAACCCATATTTAACCGAAACATACACCCCGCAAATCAAACATATATACTTTTACCACCGGCTGCTATAGTCGAGGGACACTTCACATGCTGTAAAGCTGCATCTCTTATAATCCTTCATTACGATTAGATTTGTTACAAATAATAGCGAAGAATATCGATAATGAGTTTTCTGAATCTTAATGTACTGGATGGATTAAATATTTGGGAATGTAAATAATCCGTAATCGATGATCATATTTTTATGTGTTTGCCTGCATCTTAAAAATTTTACGATTTTACCAGTCTGGAATTGTAAGTCGTAAATTTTATTGATATACGGTCAATTATTTATGGTTACTGCAACGTTTCTTAAGAAACCTTGTGGTTGCCATTATTCTCCGAATTTTCGAGGCTTCAAACGGGCCCCTGTAAGCTGTTCAAAATTAAAGAGGGCGAATTAAGAAACGGACCTGACGAAGTGGGTGCTTTGCCCGAAACGATTGAGAAACACTGAATGTTTCCATTGGTTGATATAATATTTTACCATCTCGTCTTGGTAATTTCAATTACTATTACTGTACTGGTGATGCCTAATAGTCCGAAACTGGTCTGTATTTAATCTTAATGTTTAATTGCTGTAAATTTAATGTAACTTAACAAAATCGTTCATCCTGTCACACGCGTTTATATAAATATTAACGATTTTCACTTTATGCAGGAAAGCACATATTCGTTTCAATCGCGTCATTTATCTCCCTCCCCTTTTTGCATAAGTTAAAAACTGCGGAGTTTCTCTTTTATGGGAATTGTCTCATATTCGTTTTGCATGTGTCAGCATGTGGATGCCGTCTAGTCTGCATTAACCCTTACGTGCATCCCTGCGGCGAGGGCAAGACGCCGTAAATCGTGCCCGAGTTTGAAGCGTGAGCTCTTCGGGGCCGACATGCTCCCCAGGCATGGGAGACATTTCATCAGATCAAGTCCCTAAAGTCAGCACGAAACCCTGGGCACGGATGCGATCGTTTATTCCCAATGGGATGATATTCCTAAAGTTTTCAATCAGATACAATGACATAAGAAAAAAAAAAATGTTCTGGGAAACGTATAGGCGTAACCACGAGATCTGTCCTATGATGCAGTATACCAAAATTATTACGCATAAATAGGTGCAATACTAAACTATATCAGTGTCCAGTGGCGGCTCATGGACGTTCGGCGAGGAGGCTGCAGAAGAAAATTTGACCAAAACAGCAGCGGAATATTTGCTTCCTGCATAAGAGTAAGTAGTCCAGCACGAGCGGCATCTCTGCCTTAGCCTCCTCTACGGAAATCCACTGCTAGTGTCTCTTTATTCCATGAGAGTAAACTAGAAAGTAAGAGGTTACTACCTCACTGAACTTCGCCTACTCTGCCATGATATTTCTTGTACTTTTAGTATTTTTTCTCGCAATAAAGACAATTCATTATTATTATTATTATTATTATTATTATAAAATACGTTATGGTGTACATTAGAGTGGTTCTTATTTTATAAGTATGTGAAAATCAACGGGACAACCCGGAAACTTGTTCGTATAGACAAAAAACTAATAACTGTAAATTTTGAGCCATATAGAACATTGCGTAACCGGGCCCTAGCCCTCTAAAATTTGAAAAAGTCGGTTTATTCCCTTTTTTCATTTTGGTCCACCTTAATATTAAACGATCCACCCTAATGGCCAAATTATATATTATGTCCAAAGAGGACGTTAATGTGAATCCAAGACGTGTTTATTTGTTGAAATTGGACTAAAATTGACGAAGTTATGAATGTTTTAACGCCCCTTTATTAATTGAAATTGGAATTACTTTATAAGAGAGCCACGACCAAGTGAACCAGACGCTTGACGTCAATTGGTAACCCAATCTCGTTTTTATCTTTAGATAAATATCTTTTCATCTTTTGGTAATATTAGTTTGATGCAGAGGTTTTAGTCTGCGCCACAGTCTGCAAGAGAGTAGAGGGGTAATTTTCTTGTGACCTCTGGTTTGATGTTTTCGGTGGCATTTTGTAACGAAATTATAAAGTTACTTTCAAAATGAGTGAAAGAACCCTACCTGCAGATGAACTTTATTTGATCAAAATCAAAACTTTGAAACAAAAAACGAAATTACAGGCCAAAGATCTAAAATATCGGCCACAAAATCAAAAACCCTGGACTAAAAGTAAAAAATGCAGAAATGCATATTGAGAATTCAAGTAAAGGAAAATTAATTTGCCATTTTCACCCTTAGCTCAAAGTAAGTTTCCGACCAGAAACTCGAAAATAATAGTCAAAAAATAAACAAAGGTCACACAACAAAATCAAAAATATGACTGAAAATCATAAATTTAGACCAAAAATCGAATATTCGGGACTGAACATCAAAGACGTAGATTCAGAAATTGAACAATATTTCGGCGAAAATTAAGAAAACTTAGCACAGAAGATCAAAAATTTAAACCGCAAAGTCGAAATTGCAAGTAAAAAATCTAAAATATAGGCCAAAAAATTAAAACATTTTAACCCAAAATCGTAAACTCGGGCATAAAAATAACAAAATTCAGACCAAAAAAATCGAAAATTTCAACAGACAAATCAAAAATTTCTGTCAAAATAAAGAAAATGTAAGACAGAAGATCTAGAATTTAATCTACAAAAACGAAAATACAGGTCAAAAATCTAAAATGTATACTAAAAAATCCACAATCGGAATCAAGAAATCAAAAATCGAAAACTCGGGTTTAAAAATAAAAAAAATGCAGACACAATAATCAATCATTCAGGTTAAAATTCAAAATATAGGACCAAAAATAAGAAATTCGAGCTTAAAAATAAAAAATACCGACAAAAAAATCGTAAATTCTAACAAACAAATCAAAAATTTAGGCCAAAATAAAGAATATTTGGGCGAATGATCACAAAAGACAAAAAAATTAGTCAAAAACCGAAAAAAAAAACAGGCCAAAGATCTTAAATATGAGCCAAAAAATTGAAAATTGAAGTAAAAGAAAAATTTGTAGCCCCAAAAATAACTCTTTGGTCCAAAATAAGTTTTTGGTCGGACACTGGACACTCGAAACCCGCCACAAGATAAAAAAAAATACGAAGAAAGAATAATATGCAGGTTAAAGGGCAAAAAATCAAAAATTTAGACCAAAAAACTCGGGAATATCAACAAAAAATAAAAAATACGTGCATAACAATTAATCATTCAGGACCAAAATATAGGGCCAAAAATCAAAAATTCGAGCCCAAACAGAGCAAAAAATCGAAAATTTTAACAAACAAATCGAAAAATTAGGCCAAAATAAGCAATATTTAGGTAAAAAGAAAATAGTAAAAAATGGGAAAAACTGGCCCGAAAATCAAAAATCCCGGTCCAGAAATAAAAAATGCAAACCAAAAAAATTGAAAATCCAAGTAAAAGAAAAATTTGTAGCCCCAAAATTAAATTTATAGCCTAAAATAAGTTTTCGACCCGTATATATTTATATTGTGTTATTATGTAACATATTATTAAGCACTACATTGCATCTCATTGTACGGTTTTTGTGACTTGTGTGAACCGTTTGGTAATGGTATCAATAATATTATTATAAACTCGGAAATAATTGCCAAAAAATTAAAAAATGCATGCATAGAGAACAATATTCAGGTGACAAAATCTAAAATAAAGGACAAAAAATCAAAAATTAATACCAAAAAAACTCGAAAATACCGGCAAAAAATAAAAAATGCACGCAATATAATCAATAGTTCAGTTTAAAATATCCAAAATATAGACCCTAAAAATCAGAAAAGTGTTGATATGGTTGGTATGGTAAGAATGGCAAAATTTTAGTAAGCACCTCTCTTGCACACATGTAAATAAAGAAAAATAATTTGTAAAAAAAAGATTTGTTCGATGTTGCTCCTGAAAATGCATTGCAAACAATGATAATTGAAGAAGCCAAACAATTTCTATTAAGGCAGAGAGAGAATGAAAGGTGACAGATAAATCTCATATAATGCACCTTTATAATTACCTAAAGAAAATTATTCTAACTTGAGAATAACAAAAATGGCTGCGTTTGAAAACAAATTAAGTGGACCAAAAATGCACTTTTTCCAGAAATTGCTCTATAAATTCCACATTTCTTTCCGCACATGCGTGAAATATTAACAGATAAATCTCAAATAATGCGCATTTATAAATACTCAAAGAAAATTATTCTAACTTTAGAATAACACAAAATCAAAAATGCACTTTTTCCTGAAAATGCCATGTAACTTCCACATTTCTTTCCACGAAGGCTTGAAACTTTGATAGATAAATCTCAAATAATGGGCCTTTATTATTATCAAAAAAAATTAATCTAACTTTAGAATAACACAAATGGCTCCGTTTGAAAACGAATTTATTGGACCAAAAGAGCACTTTTCCCTGAAATTGCTCTGTAAATGTCACATTTCTTTCCGCAAATGGTTGAAATTTTGACAGATAAATCTCAAATAACGTTTGGGGTTTGGCGAAATGAAAAAAAAGGTATAAACCGACTTTTTCAAAATTTAGAGGGCTAGGGCTCGGTTAGGCCATGGTCGATATAGCTCAAAATGTACAGTTGTTAGGTTTTTATCTATACGAACAAGTTTCCGGGTTGTCCCGTTGATTTTCAGATACTTTTAAACTCCACCATATATGCTAAAACCACTCTAGTGTGTCTTGTTAGTATCTGTCAGCGTGACATTTAGATAACCTAAAATTGACTCACGCATGGCAATCTAGTAAAAATAGTGGAAAAATAATAATCAGCGCACATATTTGTACCAATACACTATTTATTATAGTGTATTGTATAATTATACTAACAAAATATTCAATTAAATTACTCGTTCTCAAACAACACCAGATGTGTATTCATTTCCCCAATCAAATATTGACCACGAACCAAACAACGTCGACCTGATTTACGGGCATGATTAATAGGCGAAACCGATATTACCTTTTAGTGTCACTGTTTAGGGCGAAGTCACGACCCCTATTAATATCAGCGTCCCTTAATTAATCCCGCGGTAGAAACAGCGACAGAGGTCAGTTAGTTCCATTTGCATTTCATATTGCCGCTGCCCCCGTCTCCCCCTTTTTACCCTCGGGAGTGGCAATTGATGCGCTGCGCCACGTATTATTCCCGTTGTCCAACAAGACCGCCGCCATCAAAACCGTTCAGGAGCAGCCGGCGCCAATCGACGAACATTCCTGCCACTGATTTGCATTAATTGCAAGTTAAAGCACTTCCAATTATGATTCGTATTGTACACCATCTATTGAATATTCAAATACAGACGAGTTTCCCGCAGCAAGAAGTTTATTTTATCGCCATCGTCTTGTTTTCATATGATAAAATATGCATGCTATAAGTTTGTGATTTGTGACTACCCAAAATGGGTATTTTAATGGATTATTATAACTGCTAATTTATCCTTTAACTAAAAAGTCTGAAATAGATTCAAATAACAATTTCACTTTCAAGCCAAGGTTGGTTTGGGTTGGTTCCTCAAGCCAACCCAAACTTCTTGTGAAGTCAAGTAGTTGGCCGTGTGGAGAGTGGTCAGATTGGCCACAACTGGGCAACACTCCACACGGCCAACTACTTGACTTCATAAGAAGTTTGGTTTGGCTTGAGGAGTAGGGTTCAGGAGGACCAACGAATTGTCTAAGTGCTGCGACCATTCGGTCGCCCTCCGCAAACCATCATCAAGCCAAGGTTTTCCCGATGGAAAATCCAGTGAAAAAACTCGCGCATGCGCTTGAATAATGTATAGATTAATAATAATGGTTACTTTGACGAACAAAATCTGTCATTCATCTATAAACTCAGATCATTTAAATGCCAAACGTTATGACTAAATTGGTAAGTAGATTTACAAATATTTATAATAAAAGAAATTTACATACTACCAATTATATAGAACCCGAAGACGACTGACTGATGACTGCATACGAAACTTTCCTAACAATACGCATGCGAGACAACGTCAAAAAGTTTAGCATAATTCCCCATTCATTTTCGCATTTTAGAGAAGGCATTGTCTAATCTAAACTGAATAAGTTTATTTCGTTTTTTTAAAGAAATTTTAAACAAACAAGTCAAAATAAAATTGGCAGTATAACTATGTTCTAATGATAATGGGGAAGAAATAATAACGAAAAGGTAACGATTAGGATGCAGGGAAGTAAGAGTTCATTCTTTTTTGGAAATTTACATTAGAGTATTATGGGGCCGGGCCGGGCCGGGCCAGGCCCATCTCTCAATTTATAATACCGGGCCGGGCCGTAAAAAATACGAATTTGAAAATTGTGAAAGTGAAAAGTTGCTCTAAATGTATGTCGATATTATTTAATTTAATTATAATTTTTTTTAAACAAAATAATTAATTTATTTTACTATTTATTTCAAATTATATGCAAAAAATTTAAGAACGATTTCGGGGCCGGCCGGGCCGGGCCGAGCTTCACATATGCACTACCGGCCGGGCCGGGCCGAGCTTCACATATGCACTACCGGCCGGGCCGGGCCGAGCTTCACATATACACTAGCGGCCGGGCCGGGCCGGGCCGACATTTTTTTTTATTTCATCGGGCCGGCCGGGCTTTTGAATATTCACTGCCGGACCGGGCCGGACCGGGCCGGGCCTTAGAAAAACGGCCCGCGCAGGGCTCTAATTTACATCGTCAGACCAAACGGCTAGATCGGGACGTAAAATATCAGCTATGATATTAAATCTTTTGAAAAGACTTGAATGTTTGAGGCAATCAAAAGTAATCAAACACTTCGTCCAAAAAATAATGAACTCTTACTTCCCTGTCATCCTCAACGTTATCTTCCTCATTTCTTCGTCATCATTATAAAACAAAATAGTTTTACAGCCAATTTTATTTTGACTTGTTTGTTTAAACTTTTATAAAAGAAACGAAAACAACTTTATCTGTGTTTAAATCCCACAAATGGTTAAACGGTTTAGATAATGTCTTCTCTGATATGTCATCATCAATTTTTTGTAATAATTGATTATCATTTTTAACAATTCAATCTTAGTTGGCGGTATTGTAAATTTATGAGCTCTAAACCAAACTTGTACATAAATATTATTTATGAGCAAACAAATTCTTCAGATAAATTTTTTCTCGGATCCCTAAAAATGAATATCTTTCAAAGAATAATTTTTTTGCATTTTTGTTTGCGAATTTTAAACCACCCTTTCTGAAATCTTAAAAAAACATGTCATGCTGAGGACTTGTAGTTGTAGTTGTTATGCAATGAAACCGCTTTCAAGTAAAATGTAGTAGCGATATGCCAAGTATAAAGATCTTTCTCAAATAATTGTTCTAATAAATCTCACCGTCGAAAAAAATTATAACTTTGTTGATAATTCCGCTCATGTATAAAAATATCATTTAAAATGGCCAAATAAATGATTTTGCACGCGAATAAAAAGGTATATAAAACTTTGCAAATGGAAAAAGGTAGTTTGGAAGCGGATAAAAATCCAGATACAAGTTTGCTAGTGGATAAACTCTATTTACCTTCACCATAACAACGATCTGGACGATTTTAGGTTATACAGGGTGTCCCATTTTAAATTTTAAGTTGCCACCCCTAATATCTCAAAACCTGAGCAACATGGCCGAAATGTTTCAGATAAAAGTAGTAGGGTTTGGAGGGTAACATATTCTGGTGACCTTAAAAATGACCTTGGGGCCAATTTTCAACGTCAAACGAATATCAACTTTTATTTTTCGAATGGAAAAAATCCCTTTATTGCGGGATCGTATTCTACGGGAAAAAATAGAAACTTTTTGTAAGAAACGTTTTTTTTTAATGCTTTTTTTGAGAGTATTTTCACGAATTTTGTCCGTCATGTTGTTTGAAATCTCAGATGAATCCAGGCTGTGATTCATGCATTACCCTTGACATTAACGTCACCCGATGTACACTACGAGGAGGTTGCCGATGAGATTTTGGCCCGGAGAAGGTTTCAGTGGCTGGAGCTTCGATCATGTTCTTAGATAAAATGCTCGATCAAGTGTCCATCCTCGTCAATGCACTTCCGTATCCAAAGCGAAAGTTTACTTGAACATTTCTAAGGGTTTGGATGGAAATTGCTCGAAATGCAGCCCTAATTCTCTTCTTCATATTCCGCACTGTTGTCGGAGCTTCAGCAAATACTTCCTCCTTGACTAGTCCCTAGAGGAAAAAGTCAAGGAGAGTCAGATCCGGGGATGCTAATGCCAAGGGTAATACATGAATCACAGTCTGGATTAATCTGAGATTTCAAAGAACATGACGGAAAAAATTCTTGAAAAAACTCTTAAAAAAAGCATTTAAGAGAAAAACGTTTCCTACGTTTCTCGTACGTTTCTCCTGTAGAATACGATCCTTTAATAAAAAATAGGGGGTTCCGTATGAAAAATCAAAGTTGACCTTTGTTTGACCTCGAAAATTAATGCTAAGGTCATTTTCAGAGTCACCAGCATAGGTCCCCCTCCGAACCCTACAACTTTTATCTGAAACATTTTTTGTCATGTTGCTGAGGTTCCGAGATATTTGGGGTGACAATTTAAAATAAGACACCCTGTATATAGTTTTGCTTTCTTCGTTAAATTATCTAAACAAATACCCCTCGCTGTTATAATTTCTGCAGAATACATTTTATTTTAAGCACTCTTCATTTCACCGGAAATTTCTCCAATGAATTGCTATTAGGCAACATTTTTTTCATCTCAATTCATTCTCGAAATGTGTATTAACTCAATGACTTGTTTTATCTGGCCAAATACTAAAATATTTACAAACAATAAGCTTTGGTGAGGCGATCTTTGCAAAGTTTAATATTTTGTTCTAACTTTGAGAGATTATAATCTTAATTCATCTTGGCCACAATGTTTTCCACTAAATACGGGTCCAGGGCAAAGTGCCGAATCTGTATTTTACCCAAAGTGCCGAATTTCAAACTACCGACCATGCCCAAAGTGTCGAACGACGCCAAGCGACGTCGTATCATTCGTAGACGAGGCGTCGGAGCCGAATGCTAATCGGCAGTTTGGACATTCGGCACTTTGCCCTTGCACCGACCTCTCACTAGGGCCTAAACTGCAGAATACACGCCTATTCGGCACTTTGGACATTCGGCACTTTGTCCTTGCACCGACCTCTCAGTAAGGCTCAAACTGCAGAATACACACCTATTCGGCACTTTTGACATTCAGCACTTTGTCCTTGCACCGACCTCTCAGTAAGGCCCAAACTGCAGAATACACGCCTGTTCGGCACTTTGGTCCTCGCACACACCTACGAGCCCAAAATGCCGAATATTTACGTTATAATACGTTCAAAAACGTATCTAATTTTAAATTAAAAAAAGCATTATCCAGCCCTGAAACCATCTACCTTCCATTGATATACTTGTATTATCAAAAATTATTTTCGCACATTACGAACGGACATGAGAGTGTGCATTCGGCATTTTGGACCTTACTCTTAGGTAGAAGAAGACGTTCTGTCGAATGACCAAGGTGCTGATTCGCATTCGGCTCCGACGCCTTGTTTACGAACGATGCGACGTCGCTTAGCGTCGTTCGGTACTTTGGGCATCGTCGGTAGTATGAAATTCGGCATTTTGGGCAAAATACCGATTCGACACTTTGGACATTCGGCACTTTGGGCAGGCTCCCTAAACACGAAGTAAAAAATACGCCAAAAAGCAATTCAGCTTTTTCCAAACTTATTATTATTGTTCCTATAATGTGATATCGACTTCAACGACAATTACCGCATTAGATCGAGCACCCAGTTTATTACAATTATGTCTAGCGGATGAATCGCATATGCATAGAGTTTGCAATTATTTTAAATATTCAGTTTCGAGTTAGGAATGACTGCAGAAAAGCTACAGAAAATCAATAATGTTTGCAAGATTTAAGATTACTGTTTTCTCCTTGTTGCCGTTCGTTCAACAAATTGAACATATCAAGTATGACTGATGGATAAAATGTGTAACATTTAGCAGCAATGGAATCTTTTCCAAATTGTTTATCACCTAAATATAATACAATACTGTCTTAAAGTATAGCAAAACGGTGATGGCAACAGCCAATCTCATTATGCATCCGCTGAAAACTGCTTTATTTTTTTAGAAAAGTTGCCGAAACTTATAGTATATTAAAAAAACAAATTGTGCAAACAAACAATTTAATCCAACGAAAATGCCGCATTGTTGTAAATGCTGTAAATCAAAAAGGGATTGGATTGACACTTTAGTAGTAAAGCTGAGTAAATTCGATTATCGGAAGAGCAAAAACAACGGGGGAGGAGATAAGCCTTTAACAAGGTCACACTTACTGGCAAGGTCAAAGGTGAGAAGCGAAGCCAAGATTAATCCATAGCATCACTGAAAGACTGCCGGGATAAGCGCTCAACTCATTGTGATTAGGGTGACTGAGCTACCAGAACTAGGGCACTCTTTGTCGTGGCCAACGCACTAATTATGACACTCGCGATACAGCAAAAATATTCGACATCACTTGGCATTATAAGTGAATAAACATAACGAAAGACATAACAAAGACGTGGCTAAAATCTACCACTCTCAGGAAAACCAAATGCCAAATAATGCAACGATTATTGTACTATAAGCCTGATGAATCACTCTTCTTAATAATTGTTTACCAAATAATATTGAAAAAGGAGATGCGAAGAACACATCAATCGCACACAATTTGGTTTCGGAAACGCGTTAGGCAGTTGTGATCGCTGAAAATGAAAATATTTTTGTACTATAAGACAGTTCCACTATTTAGTTTTATGGAAACAAAAACAATTCGGTGCAAGACCTGCTAATTTTAAACTGAGTCGCTGGCACCATCAAATCCCTTCACTGAGTCGGCTCTTTGAACCTATTCACTTATTCTTTACGCCGTTTTTATTCCAATACACTATAGCTATAAGCAGTATACTCATTATACTCAATTCCAAGTACATATTTTTGAGACACTCAACAGGCAACTAAACAGAAGTCTTTCAGCCCAGTTAACAGAATTTTTGTAAAAACTTACATTCAATTTCTATAAAGAAAAATTAATTTCCGTATAATATCCGGGACAATTCCAGAGCCAATAACCGTTCAATTAGTAATCCACGTCGGTGCGAGTGTGTCTCTCTTCCGGTAGGATTATCTCCATCCAGATTGAGTTAGAATCGAGCGCATTAATTCCGACTGTGACCTTTAATATTGCCTCCCCGTTAAATCTCTCGTAAACTAATTTCTTCCGACACTAATCCGGCCGCATAGTTCGTGAGTAATTAACTCTAAATACACACAGTATGGTTTTTGGCCGTTAAGTGATAAAGTTTAATAAGTTTGCCGGATGTAATCCGCCACTGAGACTTCCGGTTTACTGGAATCCGTGAGGGCGGTCGGATGTACAGTCTCTTGTTTGTTAACACGGAAAGGGATCAACGGAATTCACGAAATGATAAGGATATAATGTAAACTGAGTCTTTAGCAAAAGATCCATGTCAGTTTTCTCAACGTGTAATAATAATAAGTTCATTAATGGATTTAACCATATTAAGAATTACAAAAAAAATATAATATCAATACCTCCGAAACAAAATATAAATCAACCTAACTTACTAAGTACTTCAGGATGTATTCTAAAAATATCCAGAGGTCTATAAGTTGGGCTATTTTGATTATCAGGCATTCTCAAGACACGAAATTCTCAAAGAACTACATTCGGACAACAGAAGGCCGAATTTAACGAATTTAAAACGAGATAGAAGTTAAAAGTATGTCCAAAACCAACCAAAAATTGTTACTTTAAACGGATAAATTCCAACAGTGCATCTATTAATTGTTACTATCGAAATGTTCGTAGTATAAAAAACAAAATTGATGATTTCAATTGTTTAGTTTCGGACGGCGAATTTGTAATTATCTGTTTAACAGAAACATGGCTTAATAGCTCTGTGGAAAATAATAAATTATTTCCTAATTCCAACAATAATATCTATCGCTAAGATCGTGATCAATGTTCTAACAACCTTTCACGCGGGGGAGGTGTATTATTGACTGCACGTAAGGATTTTGATTCGTCCAAAATTGATATATCCGTCCTAACTGAATGTTTTATATATACTAATTGAGTAAGAAATGTTTGACAGCCCAGAAAAAACCGCTATAAAGGGGCATCGGCCGACCGGCACAAAAAAATCGCCCAAAAATATGAGGAGGATTTTGAAAATCGCGTCCCCCGAAACTCGCCCTTAAAACGGGGGGGGGTAGGGTTAAACCTCACCCCATATCGGGGCCTTATTCGGTAAAATTTTGTTAGTTTTTGTACGCAGATCGACGCCCAGATAACCGGGCAAGCTTTTAAAACCGGTCCCGTCGTTTCGTTTCACCCCCACTCCCGGGGGTGATTCTTCAAACGCAAATTTTTTATTTTTGCACGTTTCCAAAAAAAAAATATCTCCTCCGTAACCGCTGGAGCTTGACGATCCCGGTATGTCTTAAAATAATCTCAAAGGAAATATCTAAAATTGACCGAGCCATTTTTTTTAATTTTTTCCCCGTTTCCGAGATATGATTTTTTAAAAACCGGGTAAAACATTTTCTTTTTTTTCTTTCTAGGACGTATTTTTTTCTTTTCAAGTAGAAAAGCTAAAACCTTCAGGGATGGCAGAAGGGATAACTGGCTTTCATTGGGATTTTTTTCAAAATTTTTGGAACCACCCCTACGCGCCACCAACCCAGGGGGTGGTTCGGTTTTCTTCTTTTAAGGACGTATTTTTCTCTTTTCAAGTCGAACTTTCGGGGATGATAGAAGCGATGACTGGCTTTCATTGGGAATTTTTTCAAAATTTTTGGAACCGCCCCTACGCGCCATTTGCACCCTCTGGGTTCGTTTTTCTTTTTTTAAGCACGTATTTTATTCATGTAAAGACGGATAACTGAAACTTTCAGGGATTACAGAAGATATATTGTCAACATTTTTTGAACTACCCCTACGTGCCATTTGCATCCCCTGGGTTTGTTTTCCTTCTTTTAAGGACATTTTTCTTTTCAAGTCGGAAAGCCGAAATTTTCAGGGATCGCAGAGGATACAACAGGCTTTCAAGAAAAATTTTATCGCTTAATTTTGATGGGCCCCGCTGGACGAAGGCGCAGCCCAGCGGAGCCGTCGTTCGTCACCAGTTACTTTTCTTACATTTTTACATTTCACAATATCACATAAAGAACACAATTTCACATACACCAAACTTAAGCCTAGGAAAAACTAGTTTCCCTCTGTTTGATATAACTGCCTGTAAATTAGTTGTGAGTAGTATTAAGGTCTTTATTTTTGTTATTTACATTTCCCGAACGCCCACAACGGAACATCTTGAATCATTTCTTAATCTTATTTGTGTATTATGTAATGATGCGGATAATGTTCTTATTATGGCAGATTTTAACATTCCAGGTTACATTCAAGATTATAATAATTTAAATAACACTTTGTGCAATAAAATTCAAATTTTTTCTGCCTTTTTCGATCTTAAACAGTATAATTTTATTTCAAATTGCCAGAACAAAGTTCTGGATCTAATTTTTACTAATTTAAATTGTCATATTATTCGCGACAATAACGCATTTATTAAGGAAGACTTATACCATCCTGTATTATTAGCCAATGTAAATATTTCGGTCACTATACCCACTAAATTTCCACCTAATGTTTCCAATATGAGAAACTATAATTTTAGAAAGTCTAATTTCATTGGTCTTTACACGGAGCTTACTTCGAGTAATTGGGACCAAATCAACAAATCAAGCAATATTTATGAAGCAATTGATACGTTTCATACCATTTTATATGCCTGCTTAGATAAATATGTGCCGATACGCAAAGCCTCTAAGAATCAATTTCCTAGCTGGTTTACATCAGAAATCAGAAATTGTATTAAAATTAAGAACAAAGCACGTAAACATTACAACCGCAATAAAAGTGAAGAGGCATACAACCACTTTAAAGTAACTCGAACCCATTGTAAACTACTTATATCAACAGCGTATAAGAATTATATAGAAATTGTTTTTATTGTGTATTTTAATTGTTATGTTATTGTACTGTACTGGCCATCCGTAATAAATGACTATGACTATGACTATGATATAATCTCTTCCAATGTTTCAACAGATCCGAAGCAGTTTTGGACATTTGTAAACAATAAAAAGAAAACTACTCGAATTCCTGGTGTTATGCACTACAATGGTTTGGAATTGGTCTCTCCGGAATCAATTGTCAACGCGTTTGCTGACTTTTTTCAAAATGCTTATACAAGGAGCTTAGGTTTTAATGACATTAGAGATACCTATAATAATCTACCAACCATTAACATAACATCTATTAGCCTGCTGATATTCTAAATGCCATAAATAGATTGAGTAGTTCCATGTCTTGTGGTATAGATGGTGTTCCAAATTTCATTATAAAAGATTGTGCACATATCCTGGTTAAACCCCTAGAAACAATTTTCAATCTCATTCTAAAAAACTCCCTTCCCTTTAATTTGGAAACAAACAAAAATCTGTCCAGTATTCAAATCTGGCGATCCTAGTGACATTGCCGAATATAGCCCTATTGCCTAATTTTGCTAAAGTTTTTGAGATGACAGTCTACGATTCCATTTACCCGAATGTCAAAAACCTTATTTCTCCATGTCAGCATGGTTTTATGGAAAAACGATCCACGATAACTAATCTCAGCTGCTTTAGCGAATTTGTATGTAGTGAACTTGACCGTAAAGGTCAAGTTGATTGTATTTACACAGACTTCAGTAAGGCCTTTGATCGTGTAGAGTGTAGATCATGGTATTTTACTTAAAAAACTCACTGAATTCGGCTTTCACGTTAATCTAATTACTTTAATTAAATCATAATAATCCGACCGTCGCCTTCAAGTATCTGTAAATGGGCACTCTTCAACTACATTTCTTGCCTATCCTGGTGCACCCCAAGGATCAAATCTGGGACCATTACTTTTCCTTCTCCTCGTTAATGATTTAAGTACCTCCTTACATCATCCCCACCTGTTTTTCGAAGACGATCTCAAAATATTTTCACCGATTTTAGATTAGAAGATATCGTCTTGTCTGTCTCTACAGAGTGCACTTATTACCGTATCCGATGTATGTCGTATCAATAAATTATATCTTAATGTTACTAAGTGCAAGACATTTACCTTTTCATGGAAAAATAATCTGCTTCTATTTGATTACCACACTAATGCTCAAACTTTAGAGAGATGTTCTATCTCAAAAGATTTAGGAATAATTTTTGATTCACAATTCACTTTTAAGGAACATATCGTCTCAAAAGCTAGCAGAGCACTTGCCTTTATCATTCGTAATAGTAAATTATTCACAAATCAAACGGCTTTGATTTCCCTGTACGATGCATTTGTGCGTCCTATTCTGGAATACGGGGCAATTGTTTGGGATCCGTTTTACCAAAATCATATCAAATCAGTGGAAAACATTCAGCGTAAATTTTACAAAACAGTCTGGTTCAGGAAATTTGGAGTATATCCTCCTCAGGGTTTTAACCATGATGCACTTTTGGAGGAATTTAATGGAGTACCACTTGCTAAACGCAGACAAATACAGGGGTAAATATTTCTCTTTAAAATCATTCACAACTTAATTGATTGTCCAGAACTGTTAATTAATGTAAACTTTCACACTCCTAGGTTGTCTATTAGAAATTTTAATTGTTTTTATTCTTCCCGTGCAAATTCTAATATTATTGAAAAATCCCCTGTTTATAGAATATGTAAATTTCATAACGGGATTGCATCTCAGTGCGACATATTCAATTGTAGCTTGAGCCAATTTAAATTTTTTTTTAACAATATCTAATTTCTGATGTATATGATCACTGTAGCTTTGTTTACTTGTTATGTGTGTATATGAACTTGTCTATATATGTATATATGTGTGCGTGTATACATATGTACATATATGCAAGCATACTCATTATTTCTAGTTGAATTCCTTAGTTTTTTTAAATTTGTAATCATTTTTTTCTCACTGTAATTACTCTGTAATTGGGCTGTTGCCTGTTGGGTAATAAATATTATTATTATTATTATTATTAAAACAGGTGACAAGCAGCCCATACCATGCATAGCCGATGGGATGATAGAGACAGGAAAGCAAATAGTTAAGGGATCCTGAAAAAGGACGACCCATATCTAGGGCTAATGCTGTATAGACACAGGACAAAGGACCTTCCAGAACTGGATCCAGGGCCATGATTTTGGATAAGGAATATGCAGAAAGAAGGTAAAATACGGATGAGAACGGGGGAACCGCGATCGTACCTCGTGGATACGACGGAACAGTAAAATTTCTTGGATGACTGCCACATAAGATGAACCAGTAAAGAGAACAGCGAGATCAATTAAGCGGAAGTCTGCGATCTAAATCGTTCCGAAGAAGCAAGATCATGCCAAAACCAAGGAAGCTTCTTTCCTTGTAGATAAATGCCAAAGATGCTGAGAGGAAATATGGAGGTAGGGTGGCAACACTGGACATGTGAGAGAGAGTGCCGAATGTCCAAAGTGCCGAATCTATATTTTGCCAAAAGTGCCGAATTTCATACCTCCGACCATACCAAAGTGCCGAACGATGCCAAGTGAATCGCATCGTTCGTAAATAAGGCGTCGGAGCCGAATGTGAATCGGCAGAATCGGCACGTGCGAAAATAATTATTGATAATACAAGTTTATTATTGGAAGCTGGATGGTTTCTAGGCTGAAGAATGCCTTTTTTATAAAAAAAAATGCATTTTTCTTTTAAACGTTTTTAAACGTATTATAACATAAATATTCCCCATTTTTTGGCCTTACCCGCAGGTGCGTACGAGGACCAAAGTGCCAAATCGGCGTGCATTCGGCAGTTTGGGCCTTAGTGAGAGGTCAACGGGAGGACAAAGTGCCGAATGTCCAAACTGCCGATTCGCATTCGGCTGCGATGCCTTCTACGAACGATACGACGTCGCTTGGCGTCGTTCGGCACTTTCGGCATGGTCGGTAGTATGAAATTCGGCACTTTGGGCAAAATACCGATTCGGCACTTTGTCCCGGACCCGTGCTAACGACCAAGCGTCGATCCGGCTGCGTCTTGCATTTCACCTATCGTCTTCTACAGCTCAGTTATTAATTAAGTCAGGATTTTGATATTTTGCAGACTTTATTTGTAACCCAGGGCGTATTTCAGGAAAATATGTTTGAACATACACGGTGTCCCAAAAAAAGTATGTCGTTATGATGATATATCTTTTCAGATCACGTGCTGTATATTTTATTGGGGTACCTTTTATGGTTACCTACATACCCCTAAAATTTTATTAAAATCGGTTCAGTGATATTACAAAAAAAAATTAAAATTAAAAAAATCAGTTTTGCACGAATGCTGATTTAAAAATCTATAAAAAAAATAGTACCTCGTTAATAAAATTATACAAGTTATTAATTGAATAAGGTCTGATAGTCCCGTTAACCAAGTTTGGTTGATATTAATTATACATGGTGTTCAAAATTTAGTGCCAAGCTATCAAAACTTCATTTTGAATTGGAGTATATTTTTATGTCATTCTATGCGGAATAAAAAAAAGAAACATTTTTCCTAATTGTAACGCTATTGCAATTTCTAACACATTAAAAGTTGTTGGGAGAACACTCGTTATATTAACCATACCAATAGCCAAATCGAAAACACCCTATATTTTTAAAATGCACAGTTTTTACACTTGAATCCAACACTCCAACGAATGTAAGACCTTATTCTTTATGGAATTAAAATTTACATTTACATTTACAACCAACCTAATAAATACAATACAAATACAATTCTGGAAAATGTTTATAAAAACTTGTTTAATAAGAAAAAACAAATGTGAAATGCGACCAGTTACCATTCTCCAGACATTCACCGTTTTTTGTATTATTTTTAAATCAGACAGATTTTACGTCCTTGAGAAATTTATAATTTTAATACAAATATTCTATAAAAAAACTATTTTAAATCATTTTAAAAATTCAGTAATTCAATATTAGCAGCATAAACCGAATATATTTTTCCATGCAAACAATTTAAAAATTCAGGACAAAATGATGGGCATAAAGTTTTTTGAGTAACAGCCTGCGATGTACATTATTTCACCGTTACTGTTCAAAGAAAGAGCCGAACCAGGAACTTAAATCACCCCGGCAATCCTTTATCGATAAAACACCGACAAAGTTTCCAGGCCGCGCGGAAAATATTTCACAGCCGAAATTAAATTCCGATGGTGGAGGCGCCGCGTGTGTACGCTCATAAAAAATAATCAAAAAGCGAACTTTACCTTCGAGAAAAATCTCTTTTCGTATTTGATTTGAATTAATGCCTGATGGCCGGGCACGGGCACAAGTCCGCAGCCAGAACCGGAAACGACCCGATAAGGCTATCGGCCCTTCCGGCAGATCTATCAAATTCCACACCGGCGCATCGGACAATTAAAAAGGGTAATCAGATGAACGTGATTATCCCTCCAGTTCCGCTTTTTCACGATCTGGCGCGGACTCGTTAAAAAGGATCTCTTTTGACGTTGATGATTGGCTGGAGTGGTTTTTGCATTTCTATGCCATCTGTCCCAAGAGGCTTGATTTCCCGCTGAAAATTGACGAGAGCGTTAAATTTAATTTGGGCAATTAAAATCTCGAGCGCCTCGAGGCGGCGACGACGCCAAAAAACTACTTTCACGTCCGAGATCTTAATTCCCGTTCGAAATGTTAAATATTTGCGGGGTTTTATTATTAATGATTTTAATTATGCGCGTCTCAAGGTTTTCCACACTCACTTTTGTTCTACAACCCGAATCTAAAAATACTTTATGTGATTTCAAACTATGGTGCAAAATCTTTAGGAGTTTTGGAATACCTCCTCGACAAATCTGCAGACATTGGGAACTGAATTGAAAAATAAATCTTTGCTGTTTAGTCTGTTTCATTGCCAAAATTGATTAGTTTTGCACAAATTTTCTAATCGTTGGATACAATTTTCGTTCTCTCCAGTTTAAGTTTAAGGCGTTGTGGTTTTGTTTCTAGCTAAGATATGCCAATTGTTTTTATGAGAAATCAGATATACAATATTTCTGAATGAATTTGGAAACTTTCAAGTTAATTCCTCAAGTTATAAGTTTCGCACAATTTTTTTTTTAATCGTTGAATGCAATTTTCCTTTTCTCTAGTTTAAGTTTAAGGCGTTGTGGTTTTGTTTCCAGCTTAGATATGCCAATTGTTTTCATGAGAAATCAAAAAAGAAACATTTCTGAATAGATTTGGAAACTTTCAAGTTATTTCCTCAACTTATTAGTTTTGCACAAATTTTTTAATCGTTGAATGCAATTTTTCTTTTCTCTAGTTTAAGTTTAAGGTGTTGTGGTTTTGTTTTCAGCTAAAATATACCAATTGTTTTGATGAGAAATCAGAAATACAATATTTCTGATAGGATTTAGAATTTTCAAGTTTTCTTCAATTTATTAGTTTTGCACAAATTTTCTAATCGTTGAATGTAATTTTCGTTTTCTTCAATTTAAGTTTAAGGTATGGTGGTTTTTAGCTTCGATATGTCAATTGTTTTGACAAGAAATCAGAAATACAATATTTCTGAATGGATTTCGAAACTCTCAAGTTATTAGTTTTGCACAAATTTTCTAATCGTTGAATGCAATTTTCGTTTTTTTTTTCAATTTAAGTGTTTAAGGCGTTGTGGTTTTGTTTCTCACTTAGATTTGCCAATTGTTTTGCTAAGAACTCAGAAATACAATATTTCTAAATGGATTTGGAAACTTCCAAGTTAAGTTTATTAGTTTTGCACAAATGTTCTGATCGTTTTCGTTCTCTCCAGTTTAAGTTTAAGGTGTTGTGGTTATGTTTCTAGCTTAGTTATGCCAATTGTTTTGACGAGAAATCAGAAACTTAATATTTCTGAATGGGGTTGGGAACTTTCAAGTTAATTCCTCACGTTATTTGTTTTGCACAAATTTTCTAATCGTTGAATGCAATTTTCGTTTTCTCCAGTTTAAGTTTAAGGCGTTGTGGTTTTGTTTCCTGCTTAGATATGCCAATTGTTTTGATGAGAAATCAGAAATAAAATATTTCTGAATGGATTTGGAAACTTTCAAGTTCGTTCCTCAATTTATTAGTTCCGCATAAATTTTCTAATCGTTGAATGCAGTTTTCGTTTCTTTTCAGTTTAAGTTTAAGGCGTTGTGGTTTTGTTTCTAGCTTAGATATGCCAATTCTTCTGATGAGAAATCAAAAATACAATATTTCCGAATGGATTTTGAAACTGTCAAGTTAATTTCTTAAGTTATTAGTTTTGCACACATTTTCTAATCTTTGAATGCAATTTTCGTTTTCTCCGGTTTAAGTTTAAGATGTGGTAGTTTTGTTTTTAGCTTAGATATGCCAATTGTTTTAATATGATATTAGAAATACAATATCTCTGAATGGATTTGTAAACTTTCAAGTTAATTTCTCAAGTTATTAGTTTTGCACAAATTTTCTAATCGTTGAATGCAATTTTCGTTTTCTCCAGTTTAAGTTTAACGCGTTGTGGTTTTGTTTTCTGCTTAGATATGCCAATTATTTTGATGAGAAATCAGAAATAAAATATTTCTGAATGGATTTAGAAACTTTCAAGTTAATTCCTCAAGTTATTAGTTTTGCACAATTTTTTTATTCGTTGAATGCAATTTTCGTTTTCTCCAGTTGAAGTTTAAGGTGTTGTGGTTATGTTTCTAGCTTAGATATGCCAATTGTTTTGATGAGAAATCAGAAATAAAATATTTCTGAATGGATTTGGAAACTTTCAAGTTGATTCTTCAATTTATTAGTTCTGCACTAATTTTCTAATCGTTGAATGCAATTTTTGTGTTCTCCAGTTGAAGTTTAATGTGTTGTGGTTATGTTTCTAGCTTAGATATGCCAATTGTTTTGATGATAAATCAGAAATAAAATATTTCTAATTGGATTTAGAAACTTTCAAGTTAATTCCTCAAGTTATTAGTTTTGCACAAATTTCTAATCATTCAATGCAATTTTCGTTTACTTTAGTTTAAGTTTAAGGCGTTGAGGTTTTGTTTCTAGCTTAGATATGCCAATTGTTTTGATGAGAAATCAGAAATAAAATATTTCTGAATGGATTTGGAAACTTTCAAGTTCATTCCTCGAGTTATTAGTTTTGCACAAATTTTCTAAACGTTGAATGCAATTTTCGCTTTTTCCAGTTTAAGTTTAAGGCGTTGTGGTTTTGTTTTTGACTTAGATATGTCAATTGTTCTGATGAGAAATCAAAAATACAATATTTCTGAATGGATTTGGAAACTTTCAAATTAATTCCTTAAGTTATTAGTTTTGCACAAATTTTCTAATCGTTGAATGCAATTTTCGTTTTCTCCAGTTTAAATTTATGGCGTTATTGTTTTTTTTTAGCTTAGATATGCCAATTGTTTTGATGAGAAAACAGAAATACAATATTTCTAAAAGGATTTAGAAACTTTCTAGTTAATTCCTTAAGTTACTAGTTTTGCACAAATTTTCTAAACGTTGAATGCAATTTTCGGTTTCTCCAGTTTAAGTTTAAGGTGTTGTGGTTTTGTTGTTAGCTTCCATATGTCAACTGTTTTGGCGAGAAATCCGAAATACAATATTTTTGAATGGATCTGGAAACTTTCACGTTAATTCCTCAAGTTATACCAAATTTGATACATTTTGACATTTAGTTTATTGGAATCAAATGACGCTTTCGGAAGGTTTTTCAAAATTAATAACCTGATTTTGGCGGCTTTGAACTTGGAAAATTTCAGATTTTGGCAATTTTCATTCACTTCATATGAATATTTCTTAATGCTGTTTTAAAATACAATAAATTCGTTATTTTTTTTTGCATTTAAATTATCCAATCATTAAATAGCGGTTTTGGATGCAATTCGTAGGAAGTTTTTGAAAATCAAAACTGCTGTTTTTTGACTGCGAACTTCGAAAATTTCGAATTTTTACCATTTTATAAAATACACTACATTCGATACATGTTGGCATTTAATTTATCAAAATAAAAATCCGTTTACTGTGGGTAAGTTTTTCAAAATTAAAAATGTTTTTTTTTGCTTTGAACTGGAAATTTCGGGCTTTTACAATTTTCGTTCATTTGATAAGAATATTTCACAATACTTTTTTCAATATATTAAATTCTACATGTAAATCATTAAAATAAATTACCTTGCCAATTTTTTTTTAATAAAACACGCCATTTTAAAATTTCGGATTTTTGCAATTTTTGTTTATATGACAAGAATGTTTCTGAATACTTTTTCTTTTAAATATTATATTAAATTCAACAAGTAAATCATTAAAATAAAACACCTTGGCCATTTTTTTAATTAAACACGATATTTTAAAATTTCTGAATTTTGCAATGTTCCTTCATTTGACAAGAATGTTTCTCAATAATTTTTTTAAATATATTAAATTCTACATGTAAATCATTAAAATAAAACACCTTGGCAATTTTTTTTTAATTAAACAAGCCATTTCAAAATTTCTGATTTTTGCAATGATCGTTCATTTGACAAGAATGTTTCTCAATAATTTTTTTAAATATATTAAATTCAACATGCAAATCACTGAAATAGAACACCTTAGCCATTCTTATAAAATAAAACACGCCATTTTAAAATTTTGGATTTTTGCAATTTTCGTTTATATGACAAAAATGTTGCTGAATACTTTTTTAAAAATATTAAATTCAACATGTAAATCATTAAAAAAAACAACTTGGGCATTAAAAAAATCAAACACGCCATTTTGTTGACATTGGACTTGTCAAATTCCATTGATTTCAGAAATTTTCTTTGTGCTTTTATTAAATTGACCAAATGCATTTTGGCGTCAAACATTTTTTTTTTGTTGTAGATTTTCACATATTTATTGTCGATATATTGCTATAATTGTGCAATCACACAGTACATCGATAAAAATGTTACTTTCTGCGTGTCTTATTATGAAGTTATCTTCAGATATTGAATATAATTTATCTTCCTGATAAAGTCAGTGTGTGTGATAAAACTAATATTTCGCCAGTGCCAAACATTGAATTAGTGAAATACTTCAAACGGAAGATGTTCAGAAAAGTTTCCTATATTTTTGGGTCAAAGCAACTAAAGTTAATTTTGAAAGCAACGAAAACCATTGTTCTCTATTTATTTAAATTTGAAGAAAAGTTAAGGCGTTTCTATTGATTGTTTTGTTTTCAAATCCTTACAAAAAATGTATCCTAGCTGTACTGATTTTTATAGTTTTTAAAATTTTCGTTTTTTCAAATTTGTAGAAATGTTGAGATGTTTTTTTAGCAGTTTTTACAGTTTTTTGCATTTGCGAATCTGCTTTTCAAAACAAACAGCATAGCTTTGAAGTTTAGGCTTTCGATACTTGCACTCTAAAATGGGGAAAGAAATGTTCGTAGGAAATTAATGTGAAACGTAATCATTTCCTAACCGAAAATCTCAAAAATGGGAAAACCCTTGCTTCTCAAAAAAAAACACTAAATGTTTTTTAATGAAACTTTGAACATAAGCCTATTTGACAATTCGAAGAACACCGAAAATGCGATTTGACCTTTATTGAATTTTTCCAATATTTTGTTAAATATAAAAGAAAATATTTAAAAAATCCCGGTTGTACCATCAATTCGAAGAAAGTTACATGATGATCACATCACAATTTTTTTGTACAGTTATAGCAATTGTTATTTTACTTACGTTACTTTTAATGACATACTAACACCAAACCAAACATAACCTATTTTATTTTAGGGATGTAATTTTAAGCTAATAAAAACGGTTAAAACCCACTAATTTGGATGATCTTAATATAGAAAGGGAAGACAACAATATTGAATAAGTCGTTATTAGTTTTCAATTTCAAGTTTTCATCGAAAATTTTTAATATTTTCGGGCACCATATTGGATCCATCATTTTGTGTTTCTAATTGCTAATGTCCTATACAAAATCAGTGACCCCTAAAACTCCAATATACAGATGTGCATCTCATGAAAACGAATCTTTAATATTTTGGCCAAAAAATAAGCGAGACGTCCCACTGTGTGGAGGGATTGACTCTGACTCATAAATTTGAACGTTTTTAATTCGACGAAATTTTTTTTTTGAATCATACAAAAAATAATTACAGTTACAATGAACCAATCACAAAAATTCCAACCTCCGCAATATTGCGCTTACATTTTTCATCAAGCACTTCCACAAATCAAAACGAGGAGGACGCGATCGATTTATTCTCCTTGTTGTTTCAATAACTGCTGACAATTGCGGAGATGGAGGTGAATAAAATTAAGTGCCATAAATTATTCTTCCCCCGGGGGCGTGATTTATTTACGGGCTCTTAAGTAGAGTAATTGCTTGCGCTTTTCCGAACGCGTGGAAAACGGGAAAAACGCCACCGGGGGGTGGTGCGGATTGTGTATACGCCAGTGTTTCACCCTCTCGGCATAAATATAAATCCATCACTCTCGAGTCTCTGTCTCCTAGACTCGGGTATTATTTTTGTTCTTCTTTCATCGTCATTCTTGCGCTGTAATATTGCGCTGCCTCGCGATGTCACAAGTCAGCTGGTTTTAATTTCAGTTACGGTCTTTATATACACGTCAACTTTTGGAGAATTTATAAAGGGTTGGGATTTAGATTTATTTTAAGTCTCATCCAGGCGCGGTGACGGAATTTATTTTTTAAAGGGGTTTTTAGCCTTACATTTTTCATTTTTGTATTCAAAACTATCATTAGGAATAATTTTGAGAATGATACATTCAAAACCGAACGTTTTAGCTCGGTATTTTAAAAATAAGTGGTACATTACACACCGAGGTGGAAAGTGTTTCATTACTGTCAGGAAGATAACTTTATCTCGCAACAGGAATTAACCTTTTCACCGAGGTTTGTAGGCTAATTTATCTCCAACTGTATCTTAGTTTTCATTATTGAAATTTAGGTAAATTTTGTCGCTATAAAAATTTAATTCATCTGGTAGGTAGTTTTTTATATAGCGTCTATGTCAGTTAATAAAATGCGGGCGGAAAATGAGGCAGGAATATAGCAGTCCGTAATGCGATGAAATAAGGGTGGGAAATGAGGGTAGGATATAGCTGTCAGTAATGTGATATGAGGGAGGGAAATAGCAGTCAGTAATGTGACAACTTTTGAAAGATCAGTAATTATCAAGATTACAAATACAGTTGCGAATAAAATATTTGATTCCATAATTTTCATAAGAGGGTGATAAATAAAGATTAATAGTGTGGTGAAATGAGGGAGGGAAATAGCGGTCAGTAATGTGACAATTTTGCAATTTCAATAATGTCAACATTACATATACGGTTGCGAATAACATTGGATTTCATTATTTTCATTTGAGGGTGGGAAATAACGATCAGTAGTGTGGTGAAATAAGGGAGGGAAATAGCGGTCAGTAATGTGACCATTTTGAAAGTTTAGTAATGTCAACATTACATATACGGCTGCAAATAAAATATTTGATTCCATTATTTCCATTTGAGGCTGTGAAATAACCATCAATAGTGTGGTGAAATAATAGAAGGAAATAGCGGTCAGTAATGTGGCAACAATTGAAAGTTCAGAATATCAACATTACATATACGGCTGCAAATAAAATATTTGATTCCATTATTTCCATTTGAGGGTGTGAAATAACTATTAGTAGTGTGGTAAAATCCGGGAGGGAAATAGCGGTCAGTAATGTGACAACTTTTGAAAGTTCAGTAATGTCGACATTACATATACGGCTGCGAATAAAATATTTGATTCTATTATTTACATTTAGGGTGTAAAATAACTATCAATAGTGTGGTGAAATAATGGAGGGAAATAGTGGTCAGTAATGTGACAACTTTTGATAGGTCGGTAATATCAAGGTACGGTTGCGAATAAAATATTTGATTCCATTATGTTCATTTGAGGGTGTAAAATAACGATCAATAGTGTGGTGAAATAATGGAGGGAAATAGCGGTCAGTAATGTGACAACTTTTGAAAGTTCAGCAATGTCAACGTTAGATATACGGCTGCAAATAAAATATTTGATTCCATTATTTCCATTTGACGGTGTCAAATAACCATCAATAGTGTGGTGAAATAATGAAGGGAAATAGCGGTCAGTGATGTGACAACTTTTGAAAGTTCAGTAATATCAACAATACATATACGGCTGCGAATAAAATATTTGATTCCTTTATTTTCATTTGAGGGTGTCAAATAACTATCAATCGTGTGGTGAAATAATAGAGGGAAATATCGGTCAGTAATGTGACAACTTTTGAAAGTTCAGTAATGTCAACATTACATATACGGTTGCGAATAACATATTTGATTCCATTATTTTCATTTAAGGGTGGGAAATAACGATCAGTAGTGTGATGAAATAATGGAGAGTAATAGCGGTCAATAATGTGACTACTTTTGAAAGTTTAGTAATGTCAACATTACATACGTATATGTAATGTTGACATTAGCAGCCGTCGTTGCAAATAAAATATTTTATTCCATTATTTCCATTTGAGGGTGTGAAATAACTATCAATGGTGTGGTGAAATAATAGAGGAAAATTTCGGTCAGTTATGTGACAGCTTTTTAAAGGTCGGTAATATTAACGTACGGTTGCGAATAAAATATTTGATTCCATTATTTTCATTTAAGGGTGTGCAATAACAATCAATCGTGTGGTGAAATAATGGAGGAAAATAGCGGTCAGTAATGTGACAACTTTTGAAAGGTCGGTAATATCAACGTACGGTTGCGAATAAAATATTTGATTCCATTATTTTCATTTAAGGGTGTGCAATAACTATCAATAGTGTGGTGAAATACTGAAGGGAAATAGCGGTCAGTAATATGACAACTTTTCGAAGTTCAGTAATGTCAACATTACATATATGGCTGCGAATAAAATATTTGATTCCATTATTTCCATTTGAGGGTGTGAAATAACTATCAATAGTGTGGTGAAGAAATGGAGGGAAATAGTGGTCAGTAATGTGAAAAATTTTAAAAGTTCAGTAATGTCAACATTACATATACGTTAGCGAATAACATATTTGATTCCATTATTACCATTTAAGGGTGGGAAAGACCGATCAATAGTATGGTGAAACAAGGGAGGGAAATAGCGGTCAGTAATGTGACAACTTTTGAAAGATCAGTAATGTCAACATTACATATACGGTTGAAAATAAAATATTTGATTCCATTATTTCCATTTGAGGGTGTGAAATAACTATCAATAGTGTGGTGAAATAATGGAGGGAAATAGCGGTCAGTAATGTGACAACTTTTGAAAGTTCAGTAATGTCAACATTACATATACGGCTGCAAATAAAATCTTTAATTCAATTATTTCCATTTAAGGGTGTGAAATAATGATTAATAGTATGGTGAAATAAGGGAAGGAAATAGCGGTCAGTAATGTGACAACTTTTGAAAGGTCGGTAATATCAACATACGGCTGCAAATAAAATATTTGATTCCATTATTTCCATTTGAGGGTGCGAAATAACGATCAATAGAATGGTGAAATAGTGGTCAGTAATGTGACAACTTTTGAAAGTTCAGTAATGTCAACATTACATATACGGCTGCAAATAAAATATTTGATTCCATTATTTCCATTTGAGGGTGCGAAATAACGATCAATAGAATGGTGAAATAATGGAGGGAAATAGTGGTCAGTAATGTGACAACTTTTGAAAGGTCGGTAATATCAACTTACGGTTGTGAATAAAATATTTGATTCTATTATTTCCATTTGAGGGTGTTAAATAACGATCAATAGTGTGGTGAAATAATAGAGGGAAATAGCGGTCAGGAATGTGACAACTTCTGAAAGTTCAGTAATGTCAACATTACATACGTATATGTAATGTTGACATTAGCAGCCGTAGCTGCAAATAAAATATTTGATTCTATTATTTCCATTTGAGGGTGTGAAATAACCATGAATAGTGTGGTGAAATAATGGAGGGAAATAGCGGTCAGTAATGTGACAACTTTTGAAAGTTTTGTAATGTCAACATTACATATACTGTTGAGAATAAAACATATTTGATTCCGTTATTTTCATTTAAAGGTGGGAAATAAGAATCAGTGGTGTGGTGAAATGATGGAGGGAAATAGCGGTCAGTAATGTGACAACTTTCGAAAGGTCGGTAATATCAACGTACGGTTGCGAATAAAATATTTGATTCCATTATTTCCATTTGATGGTGTGAAATAACCCTCAATAGGGTGGTGAAATAAGAAAGAGAAATAGCGGTCAGTAATGTGACAACCTTTGAAAGGTCGGTAATATCAACGTACGGTTGCAAATAAAATATTTGATTCCATTATTTCCATTTGAGGGTGTAAAATAACGATCAATAGTGTGATGAAATAATAGAGGGAAATAGCGGTCAGTAATGTGACAACTTTTGAAAGTTCAGTAATATCAACATTACATATACGGCTGCAAATAAAATATTTGATTCCATTATTTCCATTTGAGGGTGTGAAATAACGATCAGTAGTGTGGTGAAATAATGGAGGGAAATAGCGGTCAGTAATGTGACAACTTTTAAAAGTTCAGTAGTGTCAACATTATACGGTTGTGAATAAAATATTTGATTCCATTATTTTCGTTTGAGGGTGTGAAATAACCATCAATAGTGTGGTGAAATAATAGAGGGAAATAGTGGTCAGTAATGTGACAACTTTTGAAAGGTGGGTAGTATCAACGTACGGTTGCAAATAAAATATTTGATTCCATTATTTCCATTTGAGGGTGTGAAATAACGATCAATACTGTGGTAAAATAATGGAGGGAAATAGCGGTCAGTAATGTGACAACTTTTGAAAGTTCAGTAATGTCAACATTACATACGTATATGTTATGTTGACATTAGCAGCCGTAGCTGCAAATAAAATATTTGATTCCATTATTTCCATTTGAGGGTGTGAAATAACCATAAATAGTGTGGTGAAATAATGGAGGGAAATAGCGGTCAGTAATGTGACAACTTTTGAAAGTTCAGTAATGTCAACATTACATATACGGCCGTGAATAAAATATTTGATTCCATTATTTCCATTTGAGGGTGTGAAATAACCATCAATAGTGTGGTGAAATAATGGAGGGAAATAGTGGTCAGTAATGTGACAACTTTTGATAGGTCGGTAATATCAAGGTACGGTTGCAAATAAAATATTTGATTCCATTATTTTCATTTGAGGGTGTGAAATACCGATCAATAGTGTGGCGGAATAATGGAGGGAAGTAGCGGTCAGTAATATGACAACTTTTGAAAGTTCTGTAAAGTTAACATTACATATACTGTTGAGAATAAAATATCTTTGATTCCGTTATTTTCATTTGAGGGTGGGAAATAAGAATCGGTGGTGTGGTGAAATGAGGGAGGGAAATAGCGGTCAGTAATGTGACAACTTTTGAAAGTTCTGTAATGTCAACATTATTTATACTGTTGAGGATAAAATATCTTTGATTCCGTTATTTTCATTTGAGGATGGGAAATAAGAATCAGTGGTGTAGTGAAATGAAGGAGGGAAATAGCGGTCAGTAATGTAACAACTTTTGAAAAGTCAGTAATGTAACAACTTTTGAAAAGTCAGTAATGTAACAACTTTTGAAAAGTCAGTAGTGTAACAACTTTTGAAAAGTCAGTAGTGTAACAACTTTTGAAAAGTCAGTAATGTAACAACTTTTGATAGGTCAGTAATGCCAACATTACATATACGATTGCGTATAAAATATATTTTCATTAATAAAATTACTTGTCTGGAAGATTTTATTATTTCAACATGTTGCACTACTTAGTCCTCCAGAGAAGGCCCGATCGAAAACAAAATTTCTTTCGTGATTAAATTGCCTATTGAACTGAAAACGATTGAAAACGAGAATCCAGTTTTTCCCGGTGGATATAATGCTTTCAATCGCAAAGCTGGAGAGGGGAAGGGCGGGCGTGGGTGCAGTAAAAGAGCAATATCTTATTATTACCAGTGAATTCCTTTATGTTTTGAAAGTGCCTCGTTGCTGAATATTTATGCATCTCGAGGAAAATCTTAATAATTCACTGTATAAGGAAATTCCTTATATACAGTCGAAGGGATTTATGTTTTGCGGTGTGCGGCGCACTCTCTCCTGGCAACTTGCCCGCGCCGTTTCACCCTTGCCCCTGCCCCCTTATTTTCCACCCGGTTTTATCAGCCGCTTTGATCTGATTACCGACCGAGCACATAAAAATCGTAAATTCGAACGACTCGAGAACGCAATGTTACTGAACGCTGTTATTGTTGCGGTGGTGTAACCCAGGCAACCGTACTTACAGCTAATACCTATTTATGGATGCAATACCGTCGCTTTCTTCAAAGGATTGTAATTCATGATTATACTACTTTTTTATGTTCGTGAGTTTAGTACTCGGTTTTATTTTAGGATTGGTAATATTACTACAAGGCTGTTAATTTTCGAAAAAAATAAAACTAAAAAATATCGATGTGGCCAGCAGGTGGGAGCGGCTGGTGGATCTTTGTAGAGAAGGCTAAGAAAAAGATGCCGCTCATGTTGCTCTACTTAGTCTTATGGGAGAAGCAAATATTTCGCTGCTGTTTTAGTCAAATGTTCTTCAGTGGCCTCCTCGCCGAACATCCACGAGCCGCCGCTGCTGTCAGGTTACTTTAATCAATTTAATGATAATAGAGTTTTCAACAGTAACGGTTTGCGGAGTTTTTTTTGGTACGGTCGAGGTAACATAGGTGGTAATAGAGATAGGTGCGGTCTCTGTAACCGACCCTAACAGTGACGGTTCGCGGGTTTTTTTCTGGTACGGCCGAGGAACAAGAGGTGGTAATATAGATAGGTAGGGTCAGTTGCAGCGACTGCTGGCTGGGTGACCGCACCTATCAGTATTACCACCTCTTATTCCTTGGCCGTACCAGAAAAAAACCCGCGAACCGTCACTGGACCCTACTTATATGTATTACCACCTCTGCTACCTCGGCCGTACAAAAAAAACCACGAACCGTCACTGGTTTTTAATAATATTTATTTATTTTTTAAACTAATGACATTTCGACTCCTATTTATGTACATTTGAATTAATTATTATCATTTCTTAATTATAGCCCAAAAAGGGTAAAAATTTTAAATTTTTATTTTTTTCCAGTGTTGACGAAATATATTAATTAGTTATAGTTATTCAGTTATTTGATCATTATATTTGTATTAACGCTTTTGTAATATTTTTCATCTTTAAAATTTTTGTTTTCTTAATTAAAGGAAAAGTAACAAAGAAAATTCGAATTTGTAAAATATCTAAAAAAAAATTAACATTCTTAACCTTTCGTTAGTCTGGCCGGGGTCTGACAAACCCCGAGATTGCTTTTATTTGAATATATTTATAGAAACTAGTGCCTCCATCTGTTTGGTGGCCGATTGACCTGATGAAATTGATAGGTTGGTAAAATAGTTTCCATCTAAATAAAATAGAAGCTTGTATTCACTACCAATAGAGGTCTCACATTCCACACCAAATGAACAGTACAGTTTTTGCCGAGTCACTGTGTGTAAGTTTTTGTTACAAATAGTGCTGTTTTAACAAAACGGTGAATGATTACGGACGTAGACAACACATATTGTTGAATTTACGGGAATAATGTGATAATCCAGATGAAAATTAGTTATCAGAAGATGAAAATGAAGAAGAATGACTTATTGGAGGATGACGATCATATTTCCGATACAGAACAAGAAATTGACAACGAAGACAAAATTGACAATGAAAGCGAAATTGTCAACGAAGATGAAATAGACAACAAATGTGAAATTAATAACGAAGATGAAGATGGCACCAGTAATATATAGTCATCCCATATTTCTTCGAAAAGATGGCAAAACGAAATGGTTGGAACAAGTTCCTAAGAGAATTGTATGAACTGAAAATATAATTTATTTCCAGGAGTGAGAAAAAACAGAAACGATGGTGCACCCATTGATAGGCGGAAATTATTTCTGAATGACAGTATTATAGATCATATTATCATGTGCGCAAATAATTAAATTTAAGAAAACTCCAAAGCATATGGACAAAACAGTCGTATAAAATGAAAATTACGAACAAAACTAAAATTTTGGCTGTACTTGGACTTTAGTATCTGCCGCTGGCTGCGTCAAAATGTATACGATATATGGAAAAGTGAAAAGGTACCAGCACTGGAATATTTAGAGAAACGATGGCCCTTCAACGAGTTTCTTTCCTGCCACCATCAGTGATGTTTGATAATAGGAACAGTCACGAATAAAGGAAGATATTTGATAAGCTGGCTCCAATTGTGGAATGTGTTTAATCATCTTATTTTAACTATCGACGAAAAATTGGAAGCATTTTGTGGGCGTTGCAGACTTAACCTCTTGATGCGAGTGTACCAAACGCAAACAGGAAGTAGATAATTTTTATCTGAACAAAATGATTCAAATAAACACATGTTAGATTTTTTTACAGTTATCGAGACAAATAATCTTGATTTTTTTTTCAAAGAAACAGTTGTTTCCACAAACTTTGCAACTTGTACAACGGCTTAAGATGTGGTTTCAACACGATGGAGCACCACCCGATTATGAAGAAAATATCAGAAATTGGTTAAATGTTCAATTTCCTGATAGATGGATTGGACTAGCAGGGCCTTTTTCCTGGCCATCGCGATCTCTAGATAAACCATTATTTCCAAAGAGACGCGAAACAAAATTTTTCCAGCGTTCCAATAAATATAAAGGAACAATTACAAGATCGGATAATAAACGCTGCTAAGGAAATCCGAAATTATCCTGGGACAATAGCAAGAACCTACCGTCTCTTTAGCCAGCGATGTAATTGTTGCATTAATGCACATGGGGCGCAATTTTAACAATTTTAATGCCGAAACAAGGTGACATGGTGTTAATGACGAGACACTGAGAAGGTATGAAAGATATGTTGAGGAGAGCGGAGAGGTATATGGATAAGAGGGGACTGCGCGTAAACGCGAAGAAAACGAAGTGGATGAGATTTAGAAATAAAGGTAGTGAGGGAAGAGTGAAAGAACTATAGTGGAAATGGGAGGTAATTGAGAGGGTCAAGGTGTTCAGGTACCTGGGATTTATTTTTAAAAGTACGGGAGGGTACGTGGAACACGTTAGATGGACTCAAGGGAAGGCAAGAAAAGCGTAGGGTTGTGTGGGAAAAATGGGGAGTATGGGATGAGGAATAATTTTAGTGTAGCGTGTAAAGTGTGGGATGCATGTGTGAAAGCGATTTTAATGTATGGGGTGGAAGTATGGGGTACAAGGGGGTATGAATGTGTGAAGAAAGAGCAGCGGTGGTTCCTGAAGCATATGTTGAGGGTGGAGAAATCGACACCCGGGTACATATTGCTTCAGGAGACAAACAAAGTGAGTCTACAAAGTGAGGCAATGGTGTCAGTGGTCAGGTATGAGATAGAGTTGTTTGAGTTAGAGGAGGAGAGATTGGTCAAAACGGTATGGAAGACGTGTTTGGGTGTAGGAGAGTATAAGTGGAGAATAGAGAGGAAAATTACGAGAGGGTGGGGTTATCGGAGGTGAAAGTGAAGTGGAGAATGAATGTGTCAGCATGGGTGAAAGAGAAGGAGAATGAAGTGGAAGGGCAGGAAAGAAAGGGGTGTATAAGAAAGAGTGAGTACAATGATATGTTTGAGAGGTGGCAGGTGCATGGGAGGTTACCAAGATAATTGAGCGAGAACGAAGTGAGTAGGGAGGAAAGGGTAATTCTGGCAAAACGAGGTGTGGATTAGGAGAGAGAGGGAGGAAAAAGAGGATGGGTGCGGGGTACGGAGAATGTGTGTTGTGTGCAGGGGGAAAGGACACATGTAGACATTTGGCGGAGGAATGTGAAGGAGTGCGTGAGGAATGGATGGGAGGAAAAAAAGAATGAATGAATGGATGCGTGAGGACGAAGCCGAGGTTCTGGTTAGACTGGGGTGGTAGAGGGACTGCAAAAGGGTTGGGGGAAGGGGTAAGAAGATAAAAGAGGGGAGAAAGGGGAAGGAAAGGATGTAAATTATATGCCAATAAAGGTATTTTTTTAATAAACTAAAAAGATACCATAAAATATATTTAAAAAAAATGTTAGGGGTATGCAAGACACCACCAGACTAATTACGTAAAAATATTTCAGCAGACTAACGAAAGGTTGATATCCCGGACCTTCAAGATTACATGTTTTTCATCAGAAGATCGAATCAATTGCAGTTTTCAAATTTCAACTAGCTATAATAATAAAAAGTCAGGATCTAGAAAAATACAAAATGCCTGAATGTTTTTTCAAGGCGTCTCGAGCACTTGAAAGACATTTAAAAAAAATTACTAAGCTATAAGGAAATATAGGTTTCGTTAATATTTTGCAATTATGTCGGAACACTAGAAAAGGATGAAAAGAGGAGACGTTATTAAGTTGATTTATGTACAATTTTAAGACCATAGCGATATGTTGTGCTTTTTTGAAATCCACAATTGCTGTTTCAATTCCAATGCATGTCATTATTTTTATAAAATCACATTACTTTTTCTTCATTATTTCAACTTAGAGAAACGTAAAGTGCTACTGAAGCATTTTCGTCGCATTAGTCATTATTTTTATAAAATCACATTACTTTTTCTTCATTATTTCAACTTAGAGAAACGTAAACTGCTACTGAAGCATTTTCGTCGCATTAGTCCTCTCGATTTCTTTCAGTTTTCTCTGTCATAAAGCCTCATAAATGGTGGCAATGGCACTAGTGATATTTTGCTTAAGGTCAGTGATTTCCTGTATCTTTGTTTAATTCACGATAATCTTTAACATAACTCCATGAAAAGTTCAGAAGATTGATATTTGATGAACCAGGTAGCCAGGGATTTGGTCCAACCCTTCCCATCCACAGGTATAAAAATGTTTGGTTTATGAACCTGCAGTCCCCAATATGGTGTACCATCATGTTGGAAAATTATAATTGTTTGAAGGTTACGTAATTCTATTCAGTCAAAAGATCAATGTAAATATTTGCAGTAATTGTTGCAAAAAATGTAAAAATATACAGGCTAATTAATTTTTAAAAAAACTGCCCAACCCTGTATATAGATATTAATTTAACGAAACAAGAGAAGGATAGCTAGAAGTGAAGATAATGAAGAAGGTAAAAAAGAGCGAATATGGAAAAGGTGACGTGACCCTAGCGGACAAACCAAAAAAACTTATATGCGGTACGGGGAGTGGGAGAGGGGTAAGAAGTGGGAGCGGTAGAAAGAAAGAGAACAAAGAAAAAAATTACTGGAAGGTACAAGGGCAATTCCACGTCAAGTGAGCTGTCCATTTCACGCCACCCTCTCCGATTTAGCTCAAATTTTGTAGTTTGTTGCGTGGCATTAGCCAGGGAAGTAGTTGTTTCAATAAGTTATTTGTTTATAGTCTTAGTAACACTTAATTTTGCTTTGCAGAGTTACGAACAGGTTGAATATTCATATATTCAGGCTATATTTCGTTTAATTAAATTTATGTATTAATCAATATGTGCGAAAATTTTGATTGAAAAATAGTTTTGTACGTTCAAGAGGCTCTAGAGCGAAAACTACCCCTAGTGTGGGAAAATTTTATTCAAGCATCTGAAAGCACGTACTTTTAGCTGTCTTTGCCCAAAATTTGGAGTCTTAATCGGTGGCAACTTTTGAGAAATTAATTTGAAAAAAAAAACAGTTTTTTTGTGTTTTCTGTTCATGCGCGGCAAGATATCAAAAATCTGACCCCTGCATTCGATTCCTCGAGAAATTTCTCATTGATTATGACTATGACTATTCTAAAATTTTCACCGGCTGAAATGCAATTAAGATAACTGAAATTAAAAAAAAAAAAAAGTTGAACTTAAAAAAATGCCGTAAAATTAAAATGGCTGTACAAGGCGAACCATGTAACCTCGAGCTCTGAAATTTAGCATGAAGTCATATTTCATATTTTGGGTACCCAATCAAGTGTACAAAATTTGAGATAAATCGAAGAGGGTGGCGTGAAAGGGACTGCTCACTTGACGTGGAACTGCCCACAAGGCATTCTGAAATGTATCTGAAGTTAAAAGGAAATTGAAGGAGGAACCGTTACATATAGGTAGAGCTGGAAGGTTGGTTGAAAAACAAAGATTGGGGCTGATCAAAACGTGGACAGAAGAATATGAGTGCGACAAGCTGAAGAAAACGCAAACGGCTGAGTTCAGGTGGCAGTAAGAGACGAGACAAAGGGTATAATCAAAGGGAGAATCATAACGGGAGTCCGTACAGAAATAATAGAATTGGAAAAGCTCTAATTCTACGGGAAGATGGAAGGGTTGGTAAAAAGAGGGAACAATATTTGGAGAATCCTCACTATATATTTTCTATTACTTTCAATTTTATAACACAAAAACGCGTTTAAATTGTTAAATCATTTCATGTAAATGGACGTTCAATGAAAAGTGTTTTTAGAAAATTAGGTATTACACTGGTTTACAAAATGAAAAAATAGTGATGTGGCCATCATGTTACTTTCTCCGACTTGATAGTATCATAGCCATTTATATTTACATTTTCATGGTTTATTTTCAATTGAAATCATATTTTAAATGAACATCGAGCGTTGTGTAAACTCGGATGAAACTGACGTTTAAAACGTCAAAATTATGAAAGATTATACTTCAAATTCAAAAACTCAGTTTACTCAAAAACTACAGGGATTTAGAAAAAAACGTATTCTTTATAAGTTGTTCATTTTAGCATTCTCTACAATTATTATTACTCTACATAAATTTTCTATAACTGTTATCGTTTTATAATAATAAACCAAAAATTAAAAAAGAAATGTTGAAGTGGCATCTAGAGACCCCAAAACGCATATTTCCGTAAAAAAAAATTTTGAAAGAAAATCACGATCACAATACTTTCTCGTACTTCGTAACGGAGAAAGTAAAAAAAATCTATACTATATTTTTTATGTATTTTGGCCCGCTAAACTCAATCACATTGAAATTTTTTTAAGAAGTTTTTGATTTTTTTCCTTTTTTTTTCATATTTTAGGCCATATCTCGAGTTAGAAACCCCAAATATCATATTAACCTTCCGAAGGCCCACTCAATTTTCTTAAACGGAAGATTCGGGGGTAATACCACAAAAGGTTAAATTTGGCCGGATAAATTTTATTTGTTTGCACGAGCCATTGAATCGACACAAATTTCGAGAATGAATTGAGATGGAAAAATCCACAAGCGCTTTGGCTTTAATATCAAATGTACAAAACTAAATCTAAAATTGGTGAAAAGACAATATCTACCTCCCTGGCACTTGGACCGGAATGATAATCGTGAACAATTTTTCACGCAGAAACGTGTCCGAAACGGATTTTAGTTATGGTAGGTGAGGTATTCAGAACTGACATGACCGGCTACTGTTCAACTGAAGTTACTTGTTTCCTAAAATTGTTAATATAAAGATCGTTGTCATGGTGAAGGTAAATAAATTTTTATCCACTTGCAAATTTTTTTGTCCACCGTTTTAAATGCACCTTTTTATACATGAGTTGAATTGCGAACAGGATTCTTCTTTTTTGGAATGAAATCGATGCAAACTGATATTAAATGGTCACACTTAGAATAACTAAAGGGCGAATGCGATAGGTTCTGGAGTTAAGAGAATATTAAAAAAATATGATGCTGGAGTACACAATTGCCCCACCTGGCCTTAAGAAGGTTAAAGCTAATCAAATGTCCAGAAGAACATTTCATAAGATTTATATAGCAAGAAAGACATATTTTACTTCTTTAATCATCAAGATTTTCCGTTGCTAATCCAAAGTTAGTACATAATAATTCTCTCGTAGTAAATAGGTAAAATTACGTTTATTTTTCTTGACGACATATTCACCGCACAACATGGGAGAAATTATTTTGGTTATGCATGCATTCAAACTATCGTTTTTGTTTGCTCATTTTGTAAATTTTCGATCAATTAAGTTAAATGATTCGTCACGCAAAATTAGCACTAGGAAAACATAATAAATGTCAAATGTTTTTCCTTTGTAAGCAGAGTACATCGACCTAAGAGTTCGGTTCAAAGCACCGTGAAATTTAAATCAAAAAAGCGTTGGAAATTATATTAAATCCTCGATTTACATAGTGAATTCATTGAGTTAAATAACATAATAACTATAAATAGGGGAAAAATACAAAGACAGAGTAAAATTTAAACTTTGGTACCTTCAGTTAATTGCTCATAACTCCAGTACTTATTTATAGATTTTCTACATCATTAACGTGTCTTCTTCGTAAAACTGCAATCTATACGTAAACAACACGAAACGGGACATAATTTGACGTTTTACATTTTTCCATGGCGATAGAGTGAATTTTCGATTTTTATTTGATTATTAGTCCATATTTTATCGCGAAGCTTCAACTGACATCATGAGATGATAACTGAATTTTTATGATTTGTATTAAATAATATTAGTCCGGAGGATATGTGGTTTCAGCAGGACGGCGTAACCTGCTATATTTCTCGTGAAATCATTGAGTTGTTGCAGTGAATATTTTCTGGATGTGTCATCTTCAGAAACGGTGATGTTAATAGGCCACTAAGTTCATGTGATCTGAAACTATTTTGGAAAAGCTAAGTCTATAAGAATGAGCTGAAAGATGAGACTATTCGCGTTATTGATGAGTTGGCAATTATCCAAAATGTCATCAAAAATTTGGACATTTGGCGGATACTACTTCAGAGCAAAAAAAAGTCATTAAGAAACGGTACTATTCAGAAGAAAATAAAATAAAATTATACAAGTATCTTCTAGAAGAAGATTGGTCTGATGTTATTAATGCCAATAATTGCAATTTGAAGTATGACCATTTCATAAACATATTTAAATATTATTTCGAGCTAGCATTTCCATTACAAAAGTCATACATAACTAAAAGAAAGCCATCGATACGCTGGATAACACCAGAAATTATTAAAATGGGAAAATCACTAAAAGATTTAAATTGGCTATTTAAAATTACACAAAGTCAAGACGTTAAAATAAAATATAACAATTTGAAAAAAACATATAACAAATTAATACTAACCACTAAAAAACAGTTTAATGGAGAAACTATTACAAGGTCAGACAACGTTACAAAAGCAGCCTGGGATCTAATCAAATCAAATATTAATTTAACTAAAAATACGTCGCCGACAGACTCAATTAGCCTGAATATCAATAATGATGATATTACAAATCCAAGACTTATAGCTGATATACTAAATAATCATTTCATAGACTCTGTAAGTACGGGAGATTCAATAAATACTCAGACAGGAAATTTTGAAAATATCACTAACAATACTTTTAATTGTCCAATCATCAATCAACATGAAGTAATGAAGGTACTGAGATCAGTTACAAATAAAAAATCAGCAGGCCCGGATAACATCCCTTGTAATATCGTACATGATGTTGCTGATTTGGTAGTATACCCATTGACCAACATAATAAATTGCTCGTTTAAAGAGGGGAAATACCCAAATCAACTTAAAATAGCAAGAGTTGTCCCTATACATAAGAAAGGAGATAGAAAGACACCTAAAAACTATAGGAGCATAGCAAACCTGTCAGTGTTTGCAAAAGTAATAGATAAATCTATGCAAATCAAACTGTTGGAATATTTCCAACTAAATAATTTGCTATCAAGCAGTCATCATGGCTTTGTACCCGGAAAAAACACAACAACGGCTCTAAATGAAGTAGTTCAATATATAACTGACCACATAGAAACAAATAAAAAGGTAACAGGAATATTTTATGACTTTAGCAAAGCTTTTGACACAGTTCATCACAAACGACTCATTAATAAACTAAAAATGTATGGCTTGTGTGAGTCTTCTATCTCATGGTTCGAAAGTTATCTTACAGATCGTATGCAATATGTAGAAATCAAACAAAATACCGCAAATGAAATATTGGTGCAACACACGTCACAATGTCGAAAGATAAATGTAGAATTGCCCCAGGGAGGAATCTTATCACCACTATTATTTTTGATATATAGTAACGATTTGTATGGTGCATGTGTATATAATTCACATATTAAATTAGACCAGTATGCTGATGACACCACAATATTAGTACAAACCTCAAATCAAGAACAAACAACGTTTCACTGCAACACAGTGACAAAAAAAATAGAAGAATGGTGTAAAGAAAATAATCTATTTTTAAATTCATTAAAGTCTACAGATGTAACTTTCTCAGCTATAAATACTATAAATACTACGAAGAATCCTTCCAGTATACTGGTCAGAAGCTCACAGAAGTCAATCCCTGTGGCAATGCGAACCAAATATCTAGGTGTGTACATCGATAACCATCTCAGTTGGGAAAGTCACATAGATCATATACAAAAACGACTAAATCAAGGACACTTTGCGCTTCTAAATCTAAAAAAAATTGTCGAAATCAGCGTATTGTTAACATTTTACAATTCGCATATCAAGTCACACCTTGAGTATGGCATTATAATATGGGGAATGTCAGTTCACTCTCATAGACTACTAATTACCCAGAAAAAAATAGTACGGTTAATAGCTAATGCTGAGTGGGCAGAACACTGCAAACCACATTTCAAAAATTTAAAAATAATGACTTTAGTTTCAATGTATTTATATAAAATGGCAATGTATATGTTCGATAACATTCATAAATTTAAAACAAACGAATCACTAAGTAATATACAAACACGAAATGCTCGGTTGCTTAGTATCCCGAAACATCATACTGTTCTCTACGAAAAGAGCACACACTATATGGGAATACAAATATTTAATAAGCTGTCAAAAATGCATAAAGACTTGAACACGATTTCAAATAGAAATGCATTTAAAACCTTTGTGAAAGATTTTTTTATATCAAATCCGTACTATTCAATAAGCGAGTTTATGTGACATGTTACTTAATGTATGTATGTGTATGTATAAGTATGTATAAGTTGACCGTGTTTTTAATCTACGTATTTATTATTATATTTATTATATCTCTATATTTCAGATTTATGTTAGCAGTTTACCATGACAATACCTAATGTTTTATATGACTATGTAATATTCTTTACAGAATCACACTACAAATATATATATTATTATTATTATTATTATTATTATTATTGTTTCCCATATTTAAATCTTATACATTATATGGTACGATCAACAATTTTTTGGATAAAAGAAGCCCTTGAGATTTTGCTTTTAAGTCTATTAGAGGTCCAGATGCTCTGCAATGCATAGCATAGAAGATGTTCTGAAGTAACAATCATTTTTGCGTTAAAATTTGATTAATAGTGACTATTGTTTGATGTTTATTAGCTGAAATTATCAAAGATGCGAACAATCAGACACTGACACAGTCATAGCCAACTGTTATCTAACTAATTGATGCTTCAATGCAACGGCGGCTCGTGGATGTTCGGCGAAGAGGCTACGGAAGAAAATGTGACCAAACCAGCAACGGAATATTTTCTTCCACTATAGGAGTAAGTACTCTTCGAAGATCCACGAGCCGCCGCTGCTTCAATGACCAATAAAGTTTTTTTAAATCAACGCAAATTGCGTATTTTCAAGAATTAAAAGGAAATATGAGACACTTAAATACCTTGCAGGCCAAATTGTTTCGCAATTAAAAACGAACTTCATTTACGCTTAATTTTATAGTCTACGATGCAAATCTGTTTCTTAATGCGCAATTAGGAAAAACAGCCTGTTCGCATAATGAGCACAAAACGCTCATTTACTCCGGGCCAATTATCCGGTAAAACGACCAAAAACTAACAAAAGCCGCCTTGTAAGTATCTCCCTCTCGCTCACTCTCCCGAAGATGGTCCGATCGATACCGCCAGCACCGCCTTGCATAAATGTGTTTTAATGTGCGGACCGACTTTTATTACAACTTCGTTTTCGATGCTTAATCTCTTTGTGATTATGCTAACACGGAGTAGTCGCGAAGCTAATCCCGTTCCGGGGATTTCGAGTGGGATGGGGCGAGGAGTACTTCCTGGGAAGTTATAATGGATTCGGGGGGATGTACAATTATTACATACAAAGAGTTGTTTGCTTATATATATTAGATGTTCCAGAATATTCGAAACAAAGTGTATCTTTGGACATTGTTCCATAGTTTCGAATTATTATCGGATCGACGTCTTTGTCTGGTGGTTAAGTTGCATAACTTGAACATCCGTCTGGGAATTGCGAACGTTTGTTTGGTTTTAATTAATTTGAAATGATTTGTTGATAATGTTAAAATCTAGTTATGTTTTAATGAATTTCCACCGGGAATTCCTGTCGAGTGAATTAGAATGTTATATTCCACTTCTCAAGCAAATTTAATGGTCGGGGTAAATGAAACCCAAGTTTCCCATCGTTACTATTAATCAATTCATATCATCTTTTCATCTAGAATAATGTAATGTATTATTGTAATAGTAAGTCTTGTAACCTAGGCAACCGAATATGCATGAGTAGGAAAAATGGAGCTTCTTGCTCCAAAAGCTAATGTTTAAATCGTTAACCTAACCTACCACTGATCCCCTACCATTAAGGGGGTAAGTGCCTCGCGCCAGAGTTAGACCAGAATGGTCTAATAGAAAATGATAATGGCCACTATCTTTGGGTTAACGAAGATGAGTTTAGATAGTTGTAATTTTGTTTTCAACTAGAGTAATGGCAATGGTTTTTATGAAAAATCAAAAAGGCATTGTTTTTTTTATGGATCTTAAGCTTTTGGCGTAAATTACTTAATTAAGTAAATTTTTACAAAAAAAATCAAACCGTTGAAAAATTTTGGGTTGAAAAATTAGAAATGCATTTTTTTGTTAATCGATCTACGGCTTACTACTTTCATTTAACACAAGAGCTAAAGTTACAATTCTTAGCTAAAAAATAACCAAATATGTTGCCAGGCACAGCCACATGTTATAATCCTCACAGTTACATTTCTTATTTCTTTCTAACAATAAGTAATGCCCGGTAACAAGGTAACGGCGGATCTTAAACTTTTAGTGCAATTTTCTTCTTCGAGTATTTTTTTAATTGGTTCTCAAATCGTTAAAAGCAGTTTTCAGTTTTCCAGTTAAAGTTTGGATTGTTGTTGTTATGTTTCCTGGTTGAGTATGGCATTTGTTTTTTTATGGAAAATCAGAAATGCATTATTTGTTAATGGATTTTAAACTTTTAAAGCAAATTCTTCATTTAAGTAATTTTTTACGTTACTTCAAAGTTGAACGCAATTTTCGGTTTTCCAGTTAAAGTTGGGATTGTTGTTGTTATGCTTCCTGGTTGAGTATGGCATTTGTTTTATTATGGAAAATCAGAAAAGCACTATTTGTTAATGGATTTTAAACTTTTAAAGCAAATTCTTCATTTACGTATTTTTTTACGATACTTCAAAGTTTAAAGCAATTTTCGGTTTTCCAGTTAAAGTTGGGATTGTTGTTGTTATGTTTCCTGGTTGAGTATGGCATTTGTTTTTTTATGAAAAATCAGAAATGCATTATTTCTTAATGGATTTTAAACTTTTAAAGCAAATTCTTCATTTACGTAATTTTTTACGATACTTCAAAGTTGAAAGCAATTTTCGGTTTTGCAGTTAAAGTTGGGATTGTTGTTGTTATGTTTCCCGGTTGAGTATGGCATTTGTTTTTTATGGAAAATCATAAACGCATTATTTGTTAATGGATTTTAAACTTTTAAGGCAAATTCTTCATTTACGTAATTTTTTACGATACTTCAAAGTTGAAAGCAATTTTCGGTTTTCCAGTTAAAGTTGGGATTGTTGTTGTTATGTTTCCTGATTGAGTATGGCATTTGTTTTTTTTATGGAAAATCAGAAATGCATTATTTGTTAATGGATTTTAAACTTTTAAAGCAAATTCTTCATTTAAGTAATTTTTACGATACTTCAAATTTGAAAGCAATTTTCGGTTTTCCAGTTAAAGTTGGGATTGTTGTTGTTATGTTTCCTGGCTGAGTATGGCATTTGTTTTTTTATGGAAAATCAGAAATGCATTATTTGTTAATGGATTTTAAACTTTTAAAGCAAATTGTTCATTTACGTAATTCTTTACGATACTTCAAAGTTTAAAGCAATTTTCGGTTTTCCAGTTAAAGTTGGGATTGTTGTTGTTATGTTTCCTGGCTGAGTATGGCATTTGTTTTTTTATGGAAAATCAGAAATGCATTATTTGTTAATGGATTTTAAACTTTTAAAGTAAATTCTTCATTTATGTAATTTTTTACGATATTTCAAAGTTGAAAGCAATTTTCGGTTTTGCAGTTAAAGTTGGGATTGTTGTTGTTATGTTTCCCGGTTGAGTATGGCATTTGTTTTTATGGAAAATCATAAACGCATTATTTGTTAATGGATTTTAAACTTTTAAGGCAAATTTTTCATTTAAGTAATTTTTTACAATATTTCAAATCGTTAAAAGCAATTTCCGATTTTTCTGTTAAAGTTAGGATTGTTGGACTGGCTACAAATTTTATGGGAGTGAATGATAAGCATTATTGGAAATTTAACAAAATCCATTTCATTTATATTTAATAAACGACACTGATCAGAGTTCAACACGCGAGCAACCATCCAAGTTAGAAATTTATGAGCGCTTTGCAAATAAAATCCTCACAAAAATTTATTATTTGGACAACTCGATGCAAATATTTGCACGAATAAAAAGTCGTTTTTAATTAAGGATTATTTGCGCGTTAAAAAAACATTTCCGCCGATTTCATAATTCGACGATTTGGAAATTGAAGGGCGGAAACGGGGGACCCCCAAAATTGATTTTAATTTTCCATCCAGTGATTTGTTACAGTCGGACGAAAAAAAAATGTGTTGCGATTGCGGTTTCATTATCGCACCGTTATCAGCGTTCCTGTTTATTTTTAGCCGAACCAATTTGCACGCCGTTCGATTGAATAAATACAAACAAAGCCCGCCACATAATTTCCAATATATGTTGTTTATTCAAATACAATCAGATTTGTGTGTATTTGTGTAATTTTTTATTGTCATAGAATGTTTTCTCTTTGATCATGGGACTATCTATCGATTTAAAGTTTTTTGTCTATATACAGAGGCAGGCGCGTACCCAGGGGGGTGGCTTTCGGGATTGACCCCCCCCAAACAACTACCAAACCTGGCCATAACAAAATAGTGCTTTTCAGAATTTGAATTAATTGTAATGCCATTGCTATGTTACATTATTATTTATAACAAATTCACAGATTTTTAGTTTACTCATATATTTGTGTGTGTGTGAGTTATTATATGCGTGACCCCCCCCCCCCCCCCCCGGGCCAAATTTCTGGATGGGCGCCTGTACAGAGGGGCCCAAAAAATTACACACTCTTTGACAGTGAATATATTTGGAACTAAGAGACATGCAGCTATAATTTTTGCTTGCTCTTTTGGTTCAATGTTTTGACAATAGTAGTTTAAACATTACGTAAACATGGATTAATTTGTTATTTGACAGTCAATATTTGAGACGCCAATTAAACTATGCGAAGTGTTTGAATTCACAACCACCCAGATCTTCAATAATTGTTGACATCCGTTACCATTATAAGGTGTAAGCCACAGAATTTTGTTTCTGAGTTGGCCATGCCTGAGAGAGAGAAACAAAGCAGTCATGTCTGAGATTAATTCATTTTTTTAAATCTAATTCAATAGTCTCGTGACGTAATAATATGCGACATACCTCATTTATCTCACAACCAACTCTGATACAAAATTTTGTGGCTCACTCGATACAAGCCTCCAAATATCGAGTGTCGCATGGGGGTAAAGTTTGCGCAGAGTGAGAAAGTATTCGGAAAGAACGGGGTAACAAATCTCCGCGACGATTCTGTGTCTAGATTTACCTTCTGTTCACGCGATTCTCGCTCAGTAATTAAGAGTTTTCAGCGCCCGCTCTCATAAAATTTCAGATTATCACTGCGCAAAATGACATCAGATATTTGGAGGCCTATACATGTGTTAACAGTCACTAATCGTAATTACATACTTATAATTTCCATTATAAGCTTTATAATAAAACTAGAATTAGAATTGTTCATCTGCCTCATCAGGCCTCTGTATGGTAAAGCAATTGTAAGTGTCTGCAAGTATAAGGGAAATTTTAACATTTGTGTTTTATTCTAATAAACTTTATTTAATTTGTGAAAATTTTACATCACACGAGCTGCAAGATGAACATTTTTATTTGCAACCAATCACTTTCATCCCAAACTTGTTCAAAGTGTGGACCGATTCGCGCACGATTAAACATGATGAAGGTGTTTCCTAAACCCCAACAGCGCGAGCACGGGTTTCGGGACGGCCAAATTAATTTGCTTACCCTGCCAACTTCCGGCAGTGCCTCATTCAAAGCTTTCATTGAGACGCCATTTCAGGAACTATAGGCACTACTTTAGTAATTATGTAATAGAATAATTTTTGTAGATAGAAATAATATGTACTTGATCAGTGTTTCTCAACCTTTTGGGGCCAAACGCCCACTTTGTCAGGTCCGCTTCTTAATTCGCCCTTTAAAATTTTAATAACTCAAAATAAAGTTTAAAGTTTCTTGATTATGACTTGTGTGTTGAAATTTAGAAAAGATATTAAGAAATATTAATGTCGAAATCTGAAATTTTTGATTTTATAGTTAATCCACTTGATATCCATTTTCCAAGGCCTCAGACAAATAAGAATGGTATGATGGTATTTCTTAAAAACCCATGCTGTTCATTGATGATGATATTCTTACAATTCCACATTAATTGTTCTGAAACCAATAGATCCAACAATTTTGGCAATGCGGATTGCGGATTGCAAACACCCCTGTAATTCTCAACATCATCATTCTGGCCATTTTTAAAAATGGGTGTTATATAGCTGCTCTTCCAGCAATTCGGAAATGTCCCTGATGATAATGATAAATTGAATATATCATGGATTTGTTTAGCAAGAGAGAATTTACAGTTTTTAAGAAAGTGAGCTGGAATTCCATCAGGACCCACACTACTGGATTCCTGTAAGTTGGATAACGTATTAAAAACATCTGTAAGAGTAACATTTACTTTACACAACTCAACTGATCGGTCAGATTGAAATAGAGGCATTGTCTTAAGATTTCTCACTACGTATGCATTCGAGAAGTGATCGGCAAATAGCTCTGCAGCACCGGTCAATGAATCTGTCGACTTCTCACCCAAATGTAAATTTTTAGGAAGACCGCTTGATTTTAGAGACTTATTGACGTATTTCCAGAAGAACTTTGGATTAACATGTATATTTGCCTCAGTTCTCTGAATGTAGGATGAATATAATTCATTATTTAGTCGTTCACAATCCGAACGCAGCATACTGAATGTATTATAATCAAAATGTGATCTCTATTTATTATTTTAATTAATTTTTATCTATTTGCTATTGTGATTTACTATTTTAATCAATCTTATCTATTTGTTATTTATCATTTTGCAACTTGTTTGTCAATTAGTGTGAGTACATCGTACAATTTTATTTATTAATTCTGTGATATTTATACACCATCTATAGTGATCTTGTACTTGATATTATAATATTTAGACTTTTATTTATTTGTTTTTATTAAAATTTCTTCAACTTTAGTTTATTTTACCGTATTTATTTAATATTTAGTATGTTTTATTGCAATGTAAGAGTAACATTGCATTCTCTACTCAACGAATAAGTCCGTCGACATCATTTAAATTCACGTCAGGCCAAGTTTTTTGTTTTTTTTTGTTTTATATTAGTTTTAAGTTAATTATTAAGTCGTACATTGTTTTCTGTTATGTTTTTATTATATTTTTTATTTATTTAATTTCATACAGCAATCTCTATTATTTACATAATACATATGTAATAAATTTGTAAAAAGGTGAATCCGTCAAATAAATTAAATTAAATTAAATTAAATTAAGTGTTTTTGATGATTATGAATTATCATTATTATTTGTTAAAATGTAAAGTATTATGAAAAATTATTAAGGGATTAAAACTGGCATAATCCTCCAAGTTCAAAGGCAACAAATAAAAGTATAAAAAAATATTTATGTCAAAGCAAGGAAAATTTAATTTTTCAAGATTAATATCAAAAAAATCGCGTTTTTGATTTTTGGAAATTCCGAAACTTCCGAACGCCTTACTTGATTTTGACGATTTAAATTCCAAAATGTAGCAAATTTAGTGTGTTCAAAAAAATATACATATCGCTCAAAGAAACTTGCCAAAATCTGTTGTTTCCTAAGTTCAAAGTCAACAAAACCGCGTTTCTTATTTTGAAAAATTGCTTAACTTCCGAACGCGTTATTTGATTTTAAAGATTTAAATTCTAAAATGTAGCGAATGTAGTGTGTTTAAAAAATATGCAAAGAAATATATACATCGTTCAAAGAAAGTTGCCAAAATCTGTTGTTTCCTAAGTTCAAAGTCAACAAAATCGCGTTATTGATTTAAAAAAAAATTACGCAACTTCCGAAAGGGTTATTTAATTTTGCGGATTTAAATGCTCAAATGTAACAAATTTAGTGTATTTAAAAAAATATACATATCGCATAAAGAAAGTTGCCAAAATCTGTTGTTTTCCGAGTTCAAAGTCAACAAAACCGCATTTTTTATTTTGAAAAATTGCCTAACTTCCGAACGCGTTATTTGATTTTGAAAATTTAAATTCCAAATTGTAGCGAATTAAGTGTGTTTAAAAAATATATAAAGAAATATATATATCGCTCAAAGAAAGTTGCAAAAATCTGTTGTTTCCTAAGTTCAAAGTCAACAAAATCGCGTTTTTGATTTTAAAAAATTACGCAACTTCCGAAAGCGTTATTTAATTTTGCGGATTTAAATGCTAAAATGTAGCAAATTTAGTGTGTTCGAAAAAATATACATATCGCTCAAAGAAAGTTGCCAAAATCTGTTGTTTTCCGAGTTCAACGTCAACAAAACCGCGTTTTTTATTTTGAAAAATTGCTTAACTTCCGAACGCGTTATTTTATTTTAAAGATTTAAATTCTAAAATGTAGCCAATGTAGTGTGTTTAAAAAATATGCAAAGAAATATATACATCGTTCAAAGAAAGTTGCCAAAATCTGTTGTTTCCTAAGTTCAAAGACAACAAAATCGCGTTTTTGATTTAAAAAAATTACGCAACTTCCGAAAGCCTTATTTAATTTCAGGGATTTAAATGCTAAAATGTAGCAAATTTAGTGTGTTCGAAAAAATATACATATCGCTCAAAGAAAGTTGCCAAAATCTGTTGTTTTCCGAGTTCAACGTCAACAAAACCGCGTTTTTTATTTTGAAAAATTGCTTAACTTCCGAACGCGTTATTTGATTTTAAAGATTTAAATTCCAAAATGTAGCGAATTCAGTGTGTTTAAAAAATATATAAAGAAATATATATATTTTTCAAAAAAAGTTGCCATAATCTGTTGTTTCCTAAGTTCAGTCAACAAAATCGCCTTTTTGATTTTAAAAAATTACGCAACTTCCGAAAGCGTTATTTAATTTCGGGGATTTAAATGTTAAAATGTAGCAAATTTAGTGGCTTCGAAAAGAAAAACATATCGCTCAAAGAAAGTTGCCAAAATTTGTTGTTTTCCTAAGTTCAAAGTCAACAAAATCGTGTTTTTGATTTAAAAAAAATACGCAACTTCCGAAAGCGATATTTAATTTTGCGGATTTAAATTCCAAAATGTAGCGAATTTAGTGTGTTTAAAAAATATATAAAGAAATATATATATATCGCTCAAAGAAAGTTGCCAAAATCTGTTGTTTTCCGAGTTCAAAGTCAACAAAACCGCGTTTTTTATTTTGAAAAATTGCTTAACTTCCGAACGCGTTATTTGATTTTGAAAATTTAAATTCCAAATTGTAGCGAATTAAGTGTGTTTAAAAAATATATAAAGAAATATATATATCGTTCAAAGAAAGTTCGCAAAATCTGTTGTTTCCTAAGTTCAAAGTCAACAAAACCACGTTTTTGATTTTAAAAAATTGCTTAACTTCCGAACGCGTTATTTGATTTTAAAGATTTAAAGTTGCCAAAATCTGTTGTTTCCTAAGTTCAAAGTCAACAAAATCGTGTTTTTTATTTTAAAAAATTACGCAACTTCCGAAAGCGTTATTTAATATTGCGGATTTAAATGCTAAAATGTAGCAAATTTAGTGTGTTCGAAAAAACTATTTAGAAATAATCATGTCGAGTCTATGAAAATTGCCAAAATCCGAAAGTCAACAAACCCTCGTTTTCAGTTTTTAAAAATTGCGTTATTTTTTTTATTATGATATTTTAAATGTTAGAACGTAAAGAATTCAATGTGTTTCAAATTGTATTAAAATATCCACGTCGAGACAATGGAAATTGCCAAAATCCGAAATTTTCTAAGTTCAAATTCAACTAAATCAAGTTTTTAATTTTGATAAATTGTTTAACTGACGAGCGCGTTATTTGATTTTGATGGTTTAATTTTCAAAATGAAGAGAATTTTGTGTTTTTTTTTAATATTAAAAAATGTTTAATCTGAAATTAACGAAATTTCGTGAATTTACAAGTTTTTTGATTTTAGAAAAATTTAATAATATTTGGTTACAATCTAATAATAATCTTAAGTTTCATTATTAATTTTTTAAGGCGATTTAAGCCATCTCTCGCAACATAAGCATCGCCCCCCACATGCGGATTGTCAAAAAAACGCCCAATTTAAACGTCAATCGCCCACCAGTTGAGAACCACTGTACTAGATAATAATGCTACGAAATAAAAAGACATTTTGAAAGTCGGAATGTGTAAATGTGCCCGGTTTTGTGGCAAAACCAGTCGAGAATTTTAAACATTCAAACTGTAATTTATCCACGTTTAAAGTTATCGACTAGTTTCGCCTTATTATGGCATTTTTAAGAATTTTATTAGTAATGCTAATAAAATCTTCAGACAGAATACTTTGAATATTTTGAATATTTTGGTTCAAAAGAACCAATTTTGGAGCTATCAAATATTTGAATTTTTTTTTAGTTTAAATTCGAATATTAAATTTGTTTTCTGAATTAACGATTTTTTCCACTATTGGTTATAATTGTTTATGGGTTTTAACTATACCATATAATTTTGGAGAAATTTTGGATTTTTGTTGATGATATTTTATCCTCTTTTTTTGAAATAATTGAAATGGCATTTAATTTTTTTTAAATCAGATTTATATCTGCTCGTTTGGTCTTTATGCTGGTTACATTTTCATCGACCAAATAGTATTATATTTAAATTTGAATTATCAGCCTTTGTGAAAATCAAAGAATTTGAATATTCTTCTTTATACTTAATGGATCTAATGATTTTAGAAAATTTTATAAGATTTTAAAAGCCTTCCAATTTCACTTCTTACGCGTTGCTCTGCTCCCGCACCTTTGACGCTAATGCCGAGGGTAATGCATGAATCACAGCCTGGATTCATCTGAGATTTCAAACAAACGGACAAAATTCGTTAAAAAAAGCATTAAAAAAACGTTTCCTACAAACAGTTTGTATATTTTCCCATAGAATACGATCCCGTAATAAAAAATAGCGAATTCCATTTGAAAAATCAAAGTTGAACTTCGACATATGCTGGTGACCTCGAAAATGACCTTGGCGTTCATTTTTAAGGTCACCAGCATATGTCCTCCGCTGAACCCTGCAACTTTCATCTGAAACATTTTTTGCCATGTTGCTCAGGTTTCGAGATATTTGGTGTGGCAGTTTAAAATGGGACACCGTGTATAATTTGGTTTCATTCATTTAAATCAGTTAATTTAGTTATTGTTATTGTAAATTGGGGTTTCTAGTAAAGAAATAAGTTAAATACATAAACATTCGTAACTTTCTTTTATTATTTAATATTGTTAAATGTTTAAAATTATAATACTCGTGTGAAAACCACATATTAGTAATTGAAAGTTCACAGAAATATGGAAGTTAGAAATACACGGTTTAAAATTAGCAATGTTCCTCTGGCGTAGGAGATATAATTAATTCGTCCTGTTTAGTAAACGACGTCTTTAATTAAAGATGTCGTATATTTAAAGAAAGTATTACGTAATCGTAACTCATACTTTTCTTCATAATATAAACTAAAAATGTGTTTACAAGAAATTATCTTGCTATTATTGCATTGCTTCTGTATTATATATTGTTTTTTTAAATTTATTTATTCATATATTTTGTTCTTCTAATTGGAATTAAATATCTTAAAATTTTAAATATTCAAAATTGAAAAAAATATATAAGAAATTAAAATATTGTAAAAATTGGAAAAATACCTCTGGTCGATAGCCACTTGGTAGAATACCGCATGTAAAACCATAATTACGAATTTTGCTGCTTCTCTGATTATTTAAGCCGGAAAGTGCAAAAGTAAAAAATATGTTCAGAATTTAAATATCCACGAAATTCCATTTACATTTAGTTAATTAATTTAATATTTACGTATTGGTAGTTCATATTATTAAAGATGGTAATATTAAATGAATATTCATTCTATTAAATAATAACTCAATTTATATTCTGAATGTTTAAAATTCTCGACTTATTATGGTCGTTGGGATTCACATTCGTGGCATTCATAAAATATTTAGCAGTTATTATATTACCCCCGAGAGTTTTAAAATAAATTTTTGACAGAAATGTATAGGAACAAATTGACATAAAGAATACTAGATTTTTACATTTACTATCGGAGAGAAAATGGGAAAATTAAATTATATGTTCAAACAGCCGTAATTATGACGCTGTGAACAAGTGAAACTTTGTAATTTCACAGTAAGTCTTGAAGTTTCATTAACCAATGCGTGATGAAAAAATCAGCTTCGAAAGCTTATTTATGACGATAATAGAGTTCGTGAAGTCCGTATTCTGTTCGGGGAATTATATCCGGAGAAATCAGAGGTAAATAAAAAGTAATCAACAAGCAAAATTTTTACGGATCTGTTTTTACAAGCAAAACGAATCCGGGGAGCGGGCCAAATGACGGCTCTGGAAGGGTAGGGGGTGCTTTAAAAATTTTGAAAAAATAAAAAATCAAAGCACGTTACAACTTCTTCTCATCCTAGAAGTTTAAGCTCTTGGATTTAAATAGAAAAAAATACGCCCGCGAAAGAAACCTTTCAGAGAGAGCGGAAACTGGAAAAAATTTATGGTCACTTTTTTGAAAAATGATATCTCGTTAAGGGGGCACCAAATCAAAACGTATTTTAATATAAATAATGTGGGCGGATGCTTTGTGAAGAGATCCCGCCGCCGACGGATCCTTCAAGAGCATTAATAAAGTCAGTGGCGGCGTTTCGGCGAATCCCTGAAATTTCATATATGGGGCCATTGCTCCAACGCGGCTCTAACGATTTTTATTAATATTGGCAGGGATGTTCCGCTCACCGAGAGGAGTATCTTAAAAAAATTTGGTTGAAATCGGACAGTACGTTTTTGAGTTTTAACAGTTTTTTTTTTTTTTTGGGGTTTTTATTTCCCGGGGGCGGTGGGGTAGAGTCAGAGGGGCGGCACCGGAAGGGTTCGATAGAGCTATTAGAGGTGCATCGGACCGTGCCGTAAAAACTTCCAAAAAATTTTCCTCCAACTCCCGGGGTGATTTTTACGTTCCGTCACGTACTCTCAATTACTCCGAAACCGGTCAACTCACAGCAGTCAAATTTGGTGGGGATGTGCAGGAGCAAAAAGAGAATCTTTGTTAAAAAAATCAAAGCGATCGGCCTTTATTTGTCGAAATTATCAATTTTTGACAGAAGGAGCTGGTACAAATTTAGGGGTTAAACTCAAAATTTGTAAGAAAGGAGACAGAGAGTCTTTTTGAAATATTTTTGAAGGTCTAAAAAATTTTTTGCAGTCCTCCTCCTCCGTCGCCAACCGACTTCTCCTCCGGCGAGTTCAAAAACTCGCCCCGGGGGTTGTGCTAGTTCAAGAGGGGTGGGAGTGGCCGGTATCGACTCGATAGCCAATTTTCCACAAACTAACGAAAAACAATTTTGAGCGTACTTTTAAACGCACCCCCTGGGGGTAGAGGTTGATAATCAAAATGTATTAGTTTTTCTCATTTTGCGCCCTCTATACGTCTGCAAAATTTCAACTCTCTACGACTTTTAGTGTCGGCGCCCCACGTTTTGGCTTTACGCGTTTAGTATATACAGTATGTTTTCTTATCGCAGGCTATAGGATTTTACATGCCAAAAATTATATCTTGTTTTAGTGTATATTTTATCATAACATTTTGAAGAAAATTTTAGTTAGTAATAAATCAATTATTTTTCTACATGATGCGTTTCATTAGAATAACTTAAACATGTTTTATTCCAAAAAATTTAGTTTTTACCTTTGTTCGGAAAGTAATTTTACTTTTTCGCAACAGCTGATTTAATTGTATTTTTTCACAGCTAACTTCACACTTATGGTAAGTCGCATTTTCGTCATACATTTTGACAGCTGATCTTCACAGTTTGTGGAATAGTATTTTAGATTCTGCGCAATAGTTTTTTGTGCGCTATCAAATATGGAAACTCGATAGCAGCATTTTCGGCGTACTTTACTTTTTTACGATCGAAAAAGTAAAAATTTTTCGATGTTTATGATAAAGTTGTTTTAATTTTCAATATTTAATGGTCTATTTTAATCACCACACAAAATATTCCAATTTTCCAATTATTCCTTTTGTAACAAATTTTGGAGTTGTAGATTTTATTTATTATAAAGGAGATTCCGAACATAAATAATTAAACGACAGTGTTAATAGTGATTTGCAACAGGATTTCGTTCCGGAAATTTTTATGTTGAAGATGCACCATGTTCTGGAAGGCCAGTTGAAGCTGATGAAGACAAAATAAATGCATAGATTGATGCAAACCGCCGAACAATAACTCGTGAGAACGCTGATGGATTATATTTATCGAATTCGACCGTGAAACGCCTTGGTTTAATTTCAAAACTCGACATATGGGTTCCACATGTTCTTACAGAAAGAAATTTGCTCCGTTGCATTAAGGTTTGTGATTTGCTACTAAAAAGTCAAGAAAATTATCCACTTTTGAAGCAGAAGACAAGAAATGTATTGTCTTCAAAAATGTCCATGGAATCAAAAGTGCTTAAAGGACTGGTATTCATCAAAAAAAGGTGATGGTGTTTGTTGGGATTTCAAAGGATTTTTTTTTGAGTTTTCACCGAACAATACCATTATCTATTCTGAAGTTTACTGTCCACACCTGGATAAATTGGATGATGAATTGAAACAGAAGAGGCCCTAATTAATCAATCAAAAATATACAGTGTTCCACCAAGATAATGCGAGACCTCATACAAGTCTGATAACTCGCCAAAAGCTTATAGAGCTTGGATGGAATGTACTACCATATCCACCATATTCTTCAGATCTGGCACCTTTGGATTATTATTTGTTTTCGTCTTTATACATTTTTTTAGACGGCAAAACCTTTACTTCAGAAATGAATTGGATAAGTTTTCCAGCAAATATCGGAGGTTTTATGAGCGTGAAATCATGCTAATGCCAAAAAGGTATCGGACCAAAATGGAGAGAAAAAGAAGAAAATCGTCTTTGATTTTCACAAAAAAAAAAAGAAATTGCTTGCCAAACAACTGTTAGTTTTGCATAGTGTCGTTATAACGGACAAAAAAAGTCCATCACTTAATATTAATAGTAAAATATATTTTCTGGTAAATAATAAACCTTGTGTACTAATTTGATTGTTTTTATTTTCATGTTGTCGCACGAAATATTTTGAAAATAATAGCAATACACGCAAAAATTTTGTGTCAAATTTCAATCAACAATGTTTTCTTCTCTTTCCAATACTGTGATTTTCATTTTCTTAAAAACACCATCACACGATTCGCGGGCGATTATTAAAAACGATCGATCTAAGTGAGTTAACACGCCAAACGAATGCGGCGCGTCGCGACGCCCCCTTTATTGCAACCACTTGATCGATGTCCAGGCGTCCGGTGGCCGTAACGTTTCCTGCGCCCCCTCAGATACGTGACCAGAATCATCCCTCGCACGTGGGGTGGAGAGGGTTAATAACGTCCCCGACGAAAAGGACACCAAGAACCCAAACAAAAGGCAATCGCACCGGCGAACAAAAGAGCGGCCGGCCATTGTTTTCGGTATTATTACAGGGGGGGCGGGAGGCCTGGTTAAGCCAAAGCCCCCGCGGAAACATTGAAAGGGGGATTTTTTGCGGGTTTGCGACGTTTTGCATATAAAGTGGAAACAGCGTGTACTTTATTTATTCATTTTGGGGAGACACGCTCGGACGCTATGAAATTTACGTCTTCATCATCGTTAAATAATGAAATGCACATGATGTCGTTGTATCTAACGAAATACTAGACGCGGAATGGAAAATCGTCATCTGATGTCATCTGATGTGTGTTTAGTTGAAATCTGTCACCGTTGTATTCAGCGGCGGCTCGTGGATTTCCGTGGGTGAGGCAAAGACAAAGATGGATTGGTGACTATAGTTTGAGCAATTTTGAATAGCCTTTATCGAAGGAATAGTAAATTCAAATTACGAAGCTGCCGAAACTATAGTCATATAAATGAAAATAAAAAGGAAGTTTTATATGGGTTTTAGTGTGTTATAAAAATATTTAAAAATTAGCGCCATTTAATCCTAACCAATACCCGCTACGATTAAATTGTAGATGGCGCTAAATTTAGTACTGACACTTTTCCCCAATTTTTCTGCCTGAGTTGTCAATCTCAATTAATCGTTAGCCCATGATGACAAGGCGAGCATCATAATTTAATGATACAAATTTTAAAAATTCAAAATATGCATTTACGAGCATAGAAATCGACCCACTTGGCATTTTTAACTTTAATCATTTCTCTCAGAAACTAGGCATTAAATCAAAAGAAAAATGTATGCATTTAAAGAAACCGAAAACAGAATCAGCATATATTTACATGGTTGCTAAAACAAATATAAATTTTGACAGATTGCAAGTATAGTCTCTACATTAACCCTTTCGGCCCTGGTGGTGGCACTTGCCACCCCAACATTTACATGTCTCTACTTACTATGACAATCCATATTTTTGCTGTTTATCACTAGATGTCACTTTAACAAAGCCTCACTAATTAATTCTTATACTAATTAATCAAATCAGTTCAAATTTGGTATTTATGGTCTTAAGAAGCTCCCCATCAATAATAATTAACAATTTTTTTTTTCAAATTTAAAAATCCAGGGCTGAAAGGGTTAACTCTTTACCGCCCACTGTAAATGCAAACTTACTGGAACCTACGAGTAATAAAGTTCAAACCAGAAATTGAATCTGAATATTCGTGCACGGGGCAGATGTCTCGACGTCTCATCTTTTCATCACTGCCGATTCTTCGCAGGAATCGATATTCCGCGTCGTCTCGTGGTCTTTTTTTGAATGATGGCAGACATACAGTCGGCATATGTAATAGCGTTTCGTTTTCCTTTGGGGAATGCATTGGGCTGCGCGATTTATTAACAAGGGGAGGATCTTACAAACGAGAGAAGTTCGGCGCACTGCTCGCGAGAATCGGATGCGATTTGCATGGGGATCTCGCCTTTAGCAACACTTCCAAGAGAAGGGTGCTAATCGAGAAACTGTGCTGTACAGGGTTAGGCAGAATGAAGTGTATGTTTTCAAAATTCAATCACTCCATAATATAATGAAATATACATTCAAATCAAGTGGCAGTGCGTTCGGGATATATGGCAATTTAAGGCAGTTTTGAGTTGTCAATTTTGAGCGTTGATCCAATATTTTGCTATTGAAGTTTATTTAATATTAGTAATAAAAAGTACTTTGTATCACAAATTATAAGTTTATTTTAACTAGTGTCAATATGATATATCATTTTTATGGAATTTTATTTTGTGGTTGGCCGAGGTGCATCGTTTGCCGCCCCCGTCACTTACGTAATTTCATATATTTTAATTTTCTTTTTTTTTTAAACGACAATCGCCCTTGGAAAGCATTTGGCGAAGAATATTTTTGGCGCCCAACGTGGGACTTGACCGCGGAAAATGACGACAATTCGTTTAGAAAAAAAATTCGTGACTATAGTTATGGCAATTTTAAATAGCCTTCATGTTAATTTTATTATTATTTTTATAAAATGGATTTTTCCGTAAATTAACATTATTATTATTATCAATGAACAAAACTGAGTTAGTGTTCTTCCAGAAAGAAAATAACCGTTAATATAGTGTTGGGAATAATTTGAATATTGAAGTAGTAGTGGTTTTATAAAATTGTCTTTTTTTCTTGTAACTAAAAACTGTAAAATTGGTGGAGGAGTAGGTGTGTTTCCTATTCATGATCCTAAACTCTAGTTAACACTGCACCTAATGAACCATAAAATAGTAAATGGTTTAGATAACCCTCCCACTGATTCCGATGTATTGGGCGCGTTCGTCAGAATTTTCAACTGTAAACATGTTTATTTTCATTTACGCTGAATGTTGGTATTTGATGAACGCTACGCGGCCATTCTGATTGCAGTGCTTTGTTTGTATATATTTAACATAACTTTAAAGTAATTTTTTTTAAATAACTTTTATTTGATGACACAGAGTATTTAATTCCAATCTTCAATAATGCAGTGGATTTAGCATTACCCATGGAAGATGTTTTTGGTGTGAAAATAAATCAAAATTTTTGTAAAAGTGTAGTGCGATATACAGACACACAATTTAGAGATCACTTTAGATTGTGTAGACAAACTTTTCAGGTAAGTTATTATATTTTTATACTCGTAAGACTTTGTAACCTCCATGTCGGCAATATTCCAACACCAATCAGTCAAATTCATACGATTGGTAAAATGGCGACCGCTGGACGAACTTGTTCACGATCAACAGTGCGTTCATCAGAAAATTCCCCAACGGTTGGCAGTAAACACCCAACTATTTAGTCTGACGAACGCGCCCAATAACTAAATCGTCGAGTCCTATGATGATGACCAGCAAAAGGAAATTCGGACGTTGCTGCTGACTAAGAAACTCTACGTAAATTGATATTAGAGGAGTTTTTACCACGTGACATAATGATAAAATACCTTGAATCTATTGGAGTTCACTTACAAGGGAAGGTTCCCAGTTATCTCACCGTTTTCGATTCAAGCTCTGTGCAGAAATGCTGTGTAGGTGATGCCACTAAGACATTTTGAAAGTTATAGCCGCTATCTTTGTTTAAAAAAATGGTGGTATGATAACCGCACGATTTAGAATGTCCTACACAGACTTGGAACCGGTCGAATATTTCGTGAGGATTGCATTTTAGAAAAATAAGTGTTTCAGACTATAGATGGGTAACTCATGAGTGAGTCGATGAAAAGAGTCGACTCTTCGAAATGAGACGTTAGTGAAGTGCAAATTTCCCGTCTTATTTAGAATCATGAAATTTGAGAAGTTCGGGGCACATTAACATTTTGGAAGTCAAGACTTTTTTTTGCTCGGCAGTTTGTTTTAAGGGTAAATTTTGGAAGTCAGGACTTTTTTTGGTTTTCTTTCTCCTTTTCACTGTCTCAGGGTAAATTGGTAAAGCGAATCAGCCTTTTATTTTGTTAATCACTTTTTTCCCTTTTCCCAGTCATACTTATTAACTGTTTCAAAAGAGTCAAAAGTCACTTCAATAGTCGACTCTTTTCAGTCGACTCTTCACGACTGGTCTACTCGCAAAAAAGTGTCATTTCGCCCAAATGTTTTAAGGTTTAAGAGGGCGTATTCAGTGGTGGTATTTGTGTAATCTTGAATAGCGTTAGCAAAATCAGACCAAGGTCAACTTTTTTTTCATAGAAACGGCAAATTTCATTACACGATCTTCTTCTTCTAGTTAATTAATATTTAAACAACTGTTATCTGAAACATTTTCTTATTTGTCCCATATTTTTGAGACATTCAAGAATAACTTCAGGTTTTTTTTTTAATATGTCGGCTTGGTATACTTCGAAACTGTATGTGGGAAGAAAAGGCAACATCGAAGTCATTAATTTGTTAATGGCCAAGGTGATTAAGACCCTTAACCTTCCGGGCCGGGCGCCAAGTCTGTGAGACCCGGTGCGCGAGTAAACGTTCGTCAATTTTTAGCAAACTGTTTTGTCGAGTTGTCTAGTCGAGTACCTTAATAATTTCTTCTTTAGTTCACGTTTGGAAAGCGAAGAGTTTGTATGATATTTTAGTTATTTGAAATTAAAAAATAATGTTTAGTTACATTTTATGCAGGAGATTGTTTTTTGCTTGGGGCTCCCCGCCCGGAAGGCTAATAGATGAGTGATAATTAATTTTTTTCACTTTTCGCAATTTTTAAATTTTCTATTTTTAAACGTTGAGTTTTTTACTTATATTCTGGCTTTGTCTTATTTTTTCTATGTTTTTAGACTTACTTTTTAGATTTTCTAAAGGACCCCGCAGTATTTCAATGTAAAATGGGTTTCATCGAAATAGTCCCATTTTTTGCAGGGAGCTAGCTTTTGACATCCAGAACAAAAGTTCTTATGGGCGGAACAAAATCTTATGTAAGGATTTTGAGTTATCGGCCGAAGAAGGTCTCATTTCACCGATAATCGAAAATCGTAAAAACGGGGTGAAGAACGCAGACAACGATGTTAATATCATCATGTTTGAACGACTTTGGACCAAGAAATTCTTAAACAATGGTCAGCAGTCATTACTGGGGATGCTGGGCAAATGCGCCCATCATTAGGCAACTCGTAGGGCGGCCATAAACATTTTCAGGAAAAAAACGAACCTTCAATTGAGATTCATTCTTTGTAGAGAATGATTTATTGTTGCCCGCTCAAACTCGGAACAGCCCTCGCCCAACGATGGGCATGGTCGTCCATCGATGGTCCATGATGGGCAATATCGGTGAAATGAAACCTTCTTTGGCGGATAACTCAAAATCCTTACATAGGATTTTGTTCCGCCCATAAGGACCTTTGTTCAGGATGTCAAAAGCCAGCTCCCTGCAAAAAATGGGACAATTTCGATGAAACCCATTGTACATTGAAATGCTGCGGGGTCCTTTATTTATTCTTCTGGTTTAATCTGCATTTTTGTTTCCATTTCATCGGGAATTAATGGTAACGAGTGCGACTTAAAAAAGTAGATGGGCACAGTCTATTTCAATTTTTAGCTTTTTTCGAGAATTTTCAGTGAAAAATCTGTTTTACAGATACAAGAATGGGCTTGTTTGTCACTATTTACAATCACATTTAACCACAAAATCACTACTTTTGCTTAATAGTTGTAGTGGTCAGGATGATGGCCGTAGAAAAAGATTTGACCGAAAATTCTCGAAAAAAGCTAAAAATTGTAACTATACCACCTGGTACAACAGGATCATGTCAACCATTGAAAGTATATTTTTTCTGCCAATACCAAATGATATTACATGGTATCAATTAAAATCATAGCAGAGATTTTATTTTGAAAGTTCATTCACTTATACATAATCAGTTAACTGCAAATGTTTTTATACCAATAAAACAATATTCTTGGTTCAAAAGTGGTTACAATGTCACTGATCCTGGAAAATTTCAAAATGAACGAGAAATTTGCTTCAATTATAAAAAGACTTTTGAAACTTGATGTGAGAAAATAGTTTTTAATATTTGTGCCCACTGCAATCGATTTTTGTTCTTGAACATATTTTAAATGACATATTTTACCATTAAATTCAAAAGAAATTAAATCTTAAAAATACAGAAAATTAAATCATGAAAATAAAAACTTAAAAAAAAAACTGAATTGAACAATTGCTACTGTCTTCAAACTTTCAAAATCTACTCTAAATAGATGGCGCTTTTAGGTTTGATAAAAACCTGCCAAGATCTATTGGTGAAATTTCGAAATAACCACACTTGAAGATCCCGCGTTTCAATTCTGACTTCGCACAATTTCCAAGTCGTTAAAAAAAATAGAAAAACAATTGCTACTATGTTCAAACTTTCAAAATCTACTCTAAATATATGGCGCTTTATGGTTTTATAAAAACCTGCCAAGATCTTTCGTTAAATTTCGAAATAACCACACTTGAAGATCCCGCGTTTCAAATCTGACTCCACACAATTTCCAAGTCGTTAAAAAAATAGAAAAACAATTGCTACTGTCTTCAAACTTTTAAAATCTACTCAAAACAGATGGAGCTTTATGGTTTTATAAAAACCTGCCAAGATCTTTTGCTGAAATTTTGAAATAACCACACTTGAAAATCCCGCGTTTCAATTCTGACTTCACACAATTTCCAAGTCGTTAAAAAAAATAGAAAAACAATTGCTACTATGTTCAAACTTTCAAAATCTACTCTAAATAGATGGCGCTTTTAGGTTTTATAAAAATCTGCCAAGATCTTTTGGTGAAATTTCGAAATAACCACACTTGAAAATCCCGCGTTTTAATTCTGACTTCACACAATTTCCAAGTCGTTTAAAGAAATAGAAAAAACAATTGCTACTATGTTCAAACTTTCAAAATCTACTCTAAATAGATGGCGCTTTATGGTTTTATAAAAACATGCCAAGATCTTTTGGTGAAATTCCGAAATAACAACTCTTGAAGATCCCGCGTTTCAATTCTGACTTCGCACAATTTCCAAGTCGTTAAAAAAATAGAAAAACAATTGCTACTGTCTTCAAACTTTCAAAATCTACTCAAAACAGATGTAGCTTTATGGTTTTATGAAAACCTGCCAAGATCTTTCAACCGCACTTGAAGATCCCGCGTTTCAATTCTGACTCCACACAATTTCCAAGTCGTTAAAAAAAATATCAAAACAATTGCTACTATGTTCAAACTTTCAAAATCTACGTTAAATAGATGGCGCTTCATGGTTTTATAAAAACCTGCCAAGATCTTTTGGTGAAATTTCGAAATAACCACACTTGAAGATCCCGCGTTTCAATTCTGACTTCACACAATTTCCAAGTTGCTAGAAAAAATGAAAAAACAGTTGCTACTGTCTTTAAACTTTCAAAATCTACTCAAAACAGAGAGCGCTTTATGGTATTATAAAAACCTGCCAAGATCTTTCGTTAAATTTCGAAATAACCACACTTGATGATCCCGCGTTTCAATTCTGACTTCACACAATTTTCAAGTCGCTAGAAAAAATAGAAAAACAATTGCTACTATCTTCAAACTTTCAAAATCTACTCAAAACAGATGGCGCTTCATGGTTTTATAAAAACCTGCCAAGATCTTTTGGTGAAATTTCGAAATAACCACACTTGAAGATCCCGCATTTCAATTCTGACTCCACACAATTTCCAAGTCGTTAAAAAAAATAGAAAAACAATTGCTACTATGTTCAAACTTTCAAAATCTACTCTAAATAGATGGCGCTTTATGGTTTTATAAAAACCAGCCAAGATCTTTCGTTAAATTTAGAAATAACCACACTTGAATCTGACTTCACACAATTTCCAAGCAGTTATCGCCCTTCTTTTTTAACGGTAGGGGCTCTAACTTTCAGGATGTCTTATTGGCATTTACAACATTTCTGCATAGAGTTTGAAACACCTGGGGACCTTTCCCGTAAAACGAATTTTAACGGTTCTCCGGTTAGCACTGATGTGAGGCTTCGCATAATTTCAAAAAATATTCTACCTTATCATTAGAATCTGACAGAAGTAACTTTCGAAGATCAATTATTAAAACTTTGTAGAAAAATGCAAGTTGTAAAAAGTTCAGCTGGTAGCTTCAAACCTCCTTCTCAGGTGGTCTGATTTGAAACCTCAATATACTTATAAATATATTGAAAGACAGATTTAGTTGCAGATGCTTAAGTACTTAGACTTTGTTATATTTGTATGTCGTAAAAAATTCTCAGTGTGAGAAACATTTGATAAAATGTTTTAGCTGTGGAAAAATGGGTTATTAAAAACCACAATATTCGAATTTTCAAAAACTGGGAAATGGCAGAGGGCATTCCTACAGCATTGGGTAGACTCATGTTGTATAAATCAATCAAGGATCCTGTTAAAAATGTTGTTCAAAAAAGGGAATTTTAGGCACCACTTCACCGATCTGAGAAAAGTTAAAAAAGGTTATGATGACCGAAAACAACTGTAAGCGAACAAAGCAGAAAAAGGAAAACTGCCAACCTAATTACATTTAGATTTACTGCATGTTTTAGTATATTAGATAAAAATTAATATCGCACATTTAAATATAAAAAAATGGTTCGTGATACGACTGTTTTATTATTATTTTCAAACTCGGCACATCCAAAAACATAAGAATCAGGCAAAATCATAAAAACACTTTGTTTTTACGTTGGCGTGTGTTATCATTCTGAATAAAAACTTTTTTCTTTAAATGTTATCAACTTTGTACCTTTGCTACCTTACAAGATCCCAGCGGTGAGAGAGATGAAGAAAACATTCTGTGCAACATATATAATTCCATATACATTAATCCTAACTAGAGCAGTATAAACCCAATTTAAAATTTGAGTGGCAAAGCTGTTTTATTCTATTGAATAATTGATGTGTGGAGTTCGCGTAACTTTTTTTTTCGTTCGTGTCCATTATTCAACATGCACTAAAAAGTTAACATGAGCTGAATTCAATTACACCGACCACATATTACACATCGACCTTTTAGCAAGAATTTTAAATTAGCTAAATGGAATATGTTTTAATTATGTCAAATGAAGAGATTAAGAAAATCATAATGTTATAATTGGCTCGCATGCTTAGAATATTTAATAAAAGTATGTTTTGTACAGGAACACTGATGCAAGACTTTCTGCAGCCGATCACCTCCGCCTAATTTAATCTACAACTAAGGAAATAATTGAATTACTTCAATATAATAATTAGTGTTGTTATTTATGCTTGAAAAGGTAATAAATTTCAATATTCCTTATTATTATAAAAGCATACACAAAAATCAATACACCTCCTCCGTAAATCCCACAATTTCAAAGCCACCCTACTCAAACCGTGGCATAAATAACTCGGTAACTTCATAATCTCCCAGTAAATCTGGTATTTAACAGTTCCCGCGTCTCGCGCTTTTAAAATCCCCCTTTTCTGAATTTAGAGAAAAAATCATGCCGTAAATGCTTCTCCTCGGTTTGGATCAAGTCCAGATATTTCGGAAAATCAAGTCTCCTGCTGCTACAACTAATCGATACACGAATGTGTATGGGTTTTGTATTGGGGGAAATTTGTATATGTGTGTGTGTGTGTGTGTGTGCGTATTTGTGGGAAATATCACCCCCGTGTCAGACGGTTTAAAGGGGGAGCGGAATGTATTCGAGGGAGGGTGGTTAACGTGGAAAAATTAAAAATTATATTTGCGCCGAGTTTCTGAAGCTAATAGCTCACTCGCGTCGTGTAACGCTATTAATATAACAATAATATTATGCGATTCATAATAGTCGAGCGGGCGCGCCTCGTCATCACAGTAACGTCCGAGATTATTATAAATCGCAAATATTCGAGTTAAATTCAAAGCTTTAACGAATCATCGATGCTAAATCAAATCAACAAATTATGTTTATCTGGCATATAATAGCTATTAAAATAACGAGAACATTATGCTATTCATAACAATCGAGGACGTTTTAAATTATTACAAATCACAAGTATTTAAGCTACATTCAAAGAAAAATCACTTAGTATGTTTCACTTATTAAATTATTTATTTCGACTAGTTTCGGCTGCAAGCCATTTTTAAGGACTTTCCTTAAAAATGGCTTGCTATTTCTCCTAGAAGCGATTTCGAATGGTCACCGCGGTCATCGGATATAAACGCTTTAGGCTGTTTCTTTTAGGAAAAGAGTATGCGTTAATAAGACAAGAAACATCCTCCAACTAAAAAAACAGTCGCAATGAAATCGAGGCCGCAACACATGAAATTATGGAAAATACGAATTTTTAAAGCTTAAAATTGACACCTCTTGCGAGATAAATACACAATAAAACCAAAAATATTTTATATTAAAAATAAATAATTATAGCTTCAATAAAAAAATTATAAAAAATTCAAACCACAACGTTCATTTTGCAACACCCTGTAGTACTATCTATAATACGCAAATGTCATTTGTATTATTCAATATACAGCGTGGAATTAGCCAGGAAAGCAGTTTTCATTTTTTTTCTACTCTTTAAACTTAATCTTGTACGAAAAACATTCATATATGCAGGATGTATTTCGCGATTATCCGACTAACTAATTGTCTTTTGCAAAAATTATTAGATCTCCATCAGACGAAACATTGCAGATCTGTTTCGGACTCTTAGTACTCATCAGTGCAGTACAGTCGTGCTTCCTAACGCTAGAGACGAGATGGCGGTAAAACGCTTAATCGACCAATATATGCGTCGATTGCTTTCGTTGGTTTCCAGTTTGTGACATCAGTGTTAAGTTCAAAATTTAATTGTATTCATATTAAGGATAGAAATATGAAATAAATATTAATTAATAATAATTCTACCAAATAAAAACTCAATTTGAAATCTGAATGTTTAAAATTCTTGACTAAAAAATATTATTATTTCATATTCATTTTGTTAGCAGACAGGGCTGGAAATATTTAATAGTAAATGTTGGTTACGTATTTATGTAAATGTACGATAACAGTGTCGACTCGTGCCATTCAGTAAACCGCATGCAATTACCGTATAAACTGGAATGTTCGTGAGTGCATTGATAGTGCTCCAATAGCGATTATAATGACGAGAGTATCATCGAAGTTATGTCTGTTATCACCTATACATAAACTAACTAATATATTCCGCTTATCAGGTGGTTCCTCTTGAGTTGGATAACTAGTGGGATCTATAAATGTGTTCAACTGGTTAATATTGTTGTTTCGCGCTGACTATAATTTAGAAAAGATTTATTTATGTTAAATAAGTCTGGTATGGGTAGCCAGTTTGTGTGGTGGGGGTAAAAGCGAGTGCATCTGACTGCTGCATGATGCATCACGAATCGAGTGGTTTCGATTCCCTGTCTGAGCAGAATATTTTTCGGATAGAAGAATATCCGTTTGTCATTATTTTATTTATAATTTATACGAACATTAAAATATTGGACGATGGCTAATGGTAAATAACTATGGCCAAAAAAAGTCTGGTATTACTACTTTTTTACGGTTTTCATGAAAATTTTAGAATTTTAAATTTAAAAAGAAATATTTATTTCCTTAATAAACTAAATACTATTACGTTGTTTGTATAACTTTGAACATTTATTATTTCAGTGACTATTGTTTCGGCAACATCAACGTACCATTATCAAAATTACAGTAAATTAAACATATGATTATACAGGTAAATATACACAGGTAGAAAATTGGAAAAGTGTTTTAAAATTTGGGTATAGATAACGTCAATCTAGTCGTTGAATAGCGAAATTCCCGGCTTAGTTCTTGGTTTGTGATTTTTAAGGGATTCTAGTAAATCCATTTTACGACGTGAATCGGCAAAATGCACGACCGGAAATAAGGTAATAAAAATAGTTTAAATTCTGAATGTTTAAAATTCTCGAATGGTTTTGCCATATAATGGTATTTTCAAGAAAATTTATGAATAGTCAATAGTGTCTTGATTTCGATCAAAAGTGAAACTTATTTAAGGGTGGTTTTAGTTGCTTCGTTAAGAAATGCGGGAAAGTAATGTGATGTTGAAAATAAAAATAAAAATTGTTAATCCTTTCGGGGTCTCAGGATGAGATCTTAACAATTTTTGGCAAAAAATTGTACATGTGTGTGAGCTTGCTTGCGCTGTACTGAAAAACTTATACAAGAATTAAAATGAAACTTTAAACATAAGCTGTATTTGGAACTCCAAAGAACTGAAATTGTATTTGGTAAAATTCTGAATACCATTTTTTGTTTTTTTTTATCAAAAAATATTTAAATACGATATACACTGGCGGAAAAATGAAACACTTGAAATTCGTGAAATTTCGACCATATTCAAACCGTCATAACTCGGCGTATTTTCAAACGATCATGACTCTTTGAGGGAAAAAAACTTTGAAGTGTCTTCAAAAATCCAATCAATTTTGAAAAAAAAATCGATAAACATGCAAAATATCATAAAAATTCCTTCTATACTATCAAATCATCATCACTATTTGTTGAAATATGTGTGTGTATCTGTCTATATCTTAATATATAATACAGTTTTTGGAATTAGCATTAAACTTTATTTGCTAATCTAAAGAATTTTAATTGATTGATGGTTGAGGCGTTAACTTCGTGATACATTTTGGAACTTTAAATAAAACAGTTTCTTTGTTAATATCACACTTTATTGTTTAGTGACTCGAGTTTCGATCATAAGCTGATCATTTTCAAACTTAAAGTAAATTAAATTACAATAAACACACGTATTTATGCGGAATGGAGTATTCTCCTCCTTATTCCATTCCGCATAAATACGTGTGTTTATTGTAATTTAATTTACTTTAAGTTTGAAAATGATCAGCTTATGATCGAAACTCGAGTCACTAAACAATAAAGTGTGATATTAACAAAGAAACTGTTTTATTTAAAGAATTTTATTTTTCTGATATTTTTTTTTCAATTTGAAGAATTATTCAAAAACATTTTGGCTAATGTTAAAGATAATAACAATAATATGATTAATACGGTAATCGCCTTTTACATAAACAATGCAAAGTAATTATATACCAAAAATAGTATTAAGATTATATTAAGGTACAAATAAAAAATATAATTCGACATATACACACTAAATACTTGATTTACATAGTTAATATCCATCTCCTGGGTAGTCTTACGTATCGTGAAGTTTGTAAAGTCAATTTTTTTTTTGGAATATTGACCTTACTTTTGCTCTATGTATCGGAATGTCTTCTGTACATTAAGAAATATCCTAATAAATACATAAACCTTTATCACACTCATAAAACAAGATTTAAAAATAATATACACATAATATTTCACAGACTTACTAAATCACAAACAGGTGTGAACTATTTTGCGATTAAGTTTTATTATAAGTTACCACCTCAACTTAAGCTTCTTAGAAATCCTGCTTTTTAAAATACAATGAAGGAATTGTTAATTAAGGAGGCTATCTATTCAATTGACGAATTTTTAGGTTTAGATATTTCTGCATTATGACGTCTGTTTTCTGTACCAGTTTTAACCAAATTTTATATTGTCATAAATCATTTTAATGTATAATTGCAAGTATACACTGTACATTTTTATTTTAATTGTTTTAATATGTTCGTGAAGTAATAAATAGTTTAGTTTTTAGCCATAAATATTTGCCTTAATTTTGTATGTTATCACGGGATTGTCGCGTAGTATATATAGGGTGTTTCAAATTCGAGGCTCACCATGGGTATCTCGCTTATTAGAAGAGATAGATGGTATGTTTAAATTCGGCATTTCTGCAGAATTTATTTATTTAATTAAAATATTTTGTTTTCGAGTTATGTTTAAAAAAACTGTTTTTCTTTATATCCCCATTATTTAAGGTGATATTTAAAAACGAAAAAGACGTTTTTATAGCACAATCATCAACTTTCTTATTTCTTATGGAAGCCATATTTATTTTTTATCACATCCGAATGCTAATTTTTTTGGTGCAAAAGTGCCGAATTTAAATATACCCTCTATCTCCTCTAATAACCGAGATCCCCGTGGTGAGCCTCGAATTTGAAACACCCTGTAATTACATTATCTACGTACATATAATTTCCATATTTCTTATACTATAATGTTCTATATAAATGTACATACCTTCTTTTTTTTTTTAAAGGAAGGATGATTGACGGAAATTTGGGTTGGGGAATTATGGAGGATATGGGACATTGGCTTAGACATCGTAGGTCATTCAGCCACAACCGATTTTTTATAATATTTGATTCATATTAAATGAAAATAGACATCCACAAACATCCATGCCCTCGCCGGGATTCGAACCCAGGACCCTCCGCATTAGTTCTGGCGCGCTAACGCACGCGGCTAGTGGGCCGGCACATACCTTCTTCGTCTTCGTTTTTTTTGACATGTATAACACTGATTGTGATCAACACAAATAAACGATTATTGTTATTATTATTATTAATAGTAAAATCATAACACATTTCTTATAATAACATTTATTATTTATATTTAAGCTTGGGTTTAAAGTAAGCAAACGAATCATTAAACATGTCAGACTTAGGCCCACTTGCACCATTGTAATTAAGGTATGCTTAAAGTATTCTTAAAATATAAGCAAATCTTAAGTGGGTATTTTGCTTGCACCATACCTTAAGCACAGCTTAAGCAAGACTTTTAATAAGTCGTCGTATTAGATGGCTTAAAATTTAAGTCTGTAAACATAACATTCAATTCGCTCGATCGGCGATCCCTTGTGACAGATTTTTATGCACAATAAATTATTTTAAATAATAGGACTTCTAGTATCTTTAAAATGACCCTTGAAGAATTCAATTTTGGTGTGGACGATATTTTTGAGAACGACTTAGACCTCATGGAAATGATAAATTTCCGTTATCCCAGTTAACTAGTTTGGAACAATGCTGATCATATTATCATGATTTAGACGAATTGTAGTTCTTCCGGTATTTTCGTCTTCGCAATAAACTGTGTTAAATTTACTTGGCCTGACTGGCTGATAATGACTTAACCTCTTTTTTTGCGCACGGAGATTTTTTTACGCGTGCATTTGCCTTCTAAAATATTTAATTAAGCATTGAATTCTTAATAAATATGGCGAGTTTTCACTATTTCCCTGTTCGTACAGCAATGCTGTACGCGTATAAAGGAGATGTCAAAATCAGCTGAGTAAAGGACACCTATGTCCTACGGTAAAAAGTGAAAATCGCAAGATTTTGCGATGTTGCAACACTTTGAGCTTGCTTACTAAAGCAATTGTATTAATTCCTATGGTGCATGACGCTTCCCTTTAAGCATGTCTTAAAATATAAGTCCGACTTTACAAAGTCAGACTTCACCGAAAAATGTTGCAAGTGGGCCTTATTGTATTAATTCCCAAGCTTCATTACACGAGTAATTGAGTTATTATATCCAGAAATAGTTTTATGAGTGTCTAAATAAAAAAGTAAACAAGATCGTGACCATATGTACGGAATATGAAAAGATAGTATTTCTGGAAGTTTCGACGAGTTAATACGTTATATGTTATAATACACTAAACGGTGAAATAATGATCAGCATCAATCATACACTCTTTTCAGGGCATCCATTACCGAAGAATATTCACCAGATATATGTTGTCCATACATCTTAGAAAATTCTTTTGCACTACTTCTAATCGTTCGATATTGACTGTAGTAAATCGTGTACAAATTGATGAAATGTATTCGAGATGAGATTTAACAAGACAGCAGTACAAAGCCTTCAAGAACAGAACAGCCATATTCCTACCTATTTATTATATGAGCGTTAAACGTAATTTAAAATCAAAAGTAATTGAAAGTCTTTAATCGTGCTTACCCGTTGTAGATTTACGGAATTGATGGAATATGTATATAAAACTGGATTATTGCATTTTGAAATAGACATGGAAAAGCATTTCTTGACATTCAGAAATAACCGATTACTATTGCACCACTCATTCAAACAAAAATCATTACAATCATTCCCAGTTCGAATTATTTTAGATATTCTTAAGTCATCTGCAGAGAGAGCAAAATTATATTTTTTATATCTTGCTAATCTTTGATGAAGAGGATGAATAAAATTGGTCCGTAATGCGATCCTTGAGGTACACCCAATGTTACAGGTGTTGGTTTGGTGGTATAATTTTTTATTCGAACATACTGGTAACGGTTATTTAGAAAAGATGATAACCATGCTAGAGGAGCCAATCGAATACATTTTATCTAATAAAAGATTAATGTCTATTCTATCGAACGCTTTCGTAAAGTCAGTATAAATGGTATCTATCTGTCAACGTACATCTAAGGCATTCTAAACAAACTGTTTAGATAATGTTGATCTACCATTCATTAATCCATGTTGCTGATGCGATATAATTTGTTTTGAGAACCAGGATATTTGTTTCGCTACAAATTTGTCTATGAATTTTGGAATCGTATACTACAAATACCTTTGTAATTTACAACCAGCAATCTAGAGCCTGGTTTATGTAGTGGAACAATAAAACAGGTTTTCCATTTGGATGGTACTATTTTGAGAAGATTGCATAAATTGGGCGACATAAGGAGTAAATGCAACGCAGAAAGTAGCTAGATATTTGGTTCACGTATGTGTTGACTACATCTTGTATATGAATAACTAGTTACTATTCGGTATACTTGAGTCCAAATGCGTAGAATTTGACGCTGTTTTTTCCCTATTTTTGGCTTTGGTAATTAAACCATTAGCCATCAGAGAGGTATTGAAGATAACTAAGTCTAAGTTCACATTTATTACGAGGATTAAACGGGGTCACAAAGTCTTCGCGCCTAGGAAGACGCTATGTAAACACTCTGAGAGCAAACTGACTATGTCGTGCCCATTATCAGCACTAATATCATTATAGACCATTTCACTAGGAAAGCCATTTTCTTCTTTCAGATCTTCGGTATATACCAAAAAAAAATTGGGTTCAATTAAAATAATGATACAACGTTAGGTAATGAGAAACTGAATAAATTTTGTATAAAATTAATGAAATTTTGGTCAATAATTATGAAATGATAATAGTTACGTCAAATTTACAAAAACACAACAATTCTAGAGAATGCTCGAGTTTTTTTACCACTTGTAAAGAATAAGTTTTTTTTTCAAAATCTGCTATAATATGTTATAATGCGCAGAAACACTAACTGTCGATAGCCCAGATATCTGCAATTTGTCCAAATATAATAGATAATATAGATAGATATACAAAAATGTATAATTATGTAAGTCGGAACAATTTGATTCACGTATTTTTAGAATCTACTTACCTGTTATCTATACTTTTGTATTTTATCAAGGTGAGTTTTCACCAGTCGTAGATTTGTTTACCACCTGCTATTTATTTATTTACTGCGAGAATTTAAAACTGGATATTCGTAGAAAACATGCCTTTATCAAATTTACACGTGCTGATAATATTCATCTGCCAGTGTGTCAGTTCTTAAAGTAGAACAGAGGAATTAAACATGTAAAACCATATTTATGCATTTTCCTGCTTTCCCTATAATTTTTATATATATATATATAACCTAAAAGGGCAAAGTTTAAGCTTTCATTTCATTCGAAGTAAAAGGTTTTTTTTTTAACATATATGATCTGGATCACATGCTTGATCAACTCTGATCAGTCCCGAAGTAAAAGGTTCTAGGACCTCCAATTGCCTTTCTACAGGTGATAAAAAATGGCCTAAACCACGTGTTTTTGTTGCTGATTTGACCCCGTTTTGCTTGAAAACTGGAGCCAATTTGGCATTTTTAGGACCGGACTCACGTTTAGTGTACCCAAATTATTAAAAAATAACCATTCAATCAAAGGTAATCTAAAAATGATCAGATTTTGTTGACCAGTGTAATATAATAACGAAACAAAACAAACCCAAACACACACATAGATTATAGTCATTACAGCAAATAAATGAATGTATTTTAAATATAGACGAAATGGAGCTCGAATATATGAATATTCAATCTGTTCATAACTCAAATTTTAAAACAATTTTCTTATTAAAAACAACTATAAATAAAACAGTTTCTTTGTTAATATCACATTATATTTTTTAGTGATTCGAGTTTCGATCATAAGTTGATAATTTTCAAACTTGAAAAAAAATAAAGTGTGACATCAAAGAAACGATTTTATTTAAAGTTCCAAAATGTATCACGAAGTTAACGCCTCGACCATCAATCAATTAATGAAAACAACTATTTCTCTGGCGAATGCCATGCTGGATATTGAATGGTACAAAATAAATTCGTATTTTAATATTTAATGATCTATTAAGTTTCAATGAGAAGGTTTTATCATACGAATCGAAGTTCAAGACACGAGACGCATGCGGCGAATTTCCCAAAGGACAAAACATCTGATAAGACAAGTATTATATACAAATTTTTACACTGATATCGATATTGATGGAATTTTATGTTATGATTAATGATGGAGGCCATTATTTTGTGATACATCTTGTATAACCTTCAATATTAAGGTGACGAACAGGTCGTTACATAATAAACTGAGAAAGAATTTGATTATCGCAAAGGTTTACCTAACATCGTAAATTAAACGATTTCCCCATTTTTTCTCTCCATTTTTTTTTAATTTACTGCCGCCGCTGCTTGGAGTTTATTTATGCGACGAGTGAGTCCAATTATGCGACTCTCTCCCATTTGAATTATTCAAAAGTCGACGATTCGAATAATCGGCAAACTCTTCCCGACGAGAAGGAAATAGGTGCCAAGACTAGCCTAGCCAAAGGATAATTGAGCGTCATCACACTTTTTGCGTTCGTAACAATGGTGTTATAAGGAGAGGTGAGGTAAATGGCAAAAAATATCTGTCTCACTTCAATAAGACACACCATAATTTATGTGCAAGGATTTGCAAATTGCAGTAATGAGGCTGTTTTATAAACTAGAATTAATCACGAATATTAGAATTGCACTTATTGAAATTAAAGGGTCAGAGTAAAATTAGGATAATTCCTGTACCCATGAGCATTATTTTCGAACTTTTATTTTTGTTTTCTCTTTAGTTTTACATGAAATATAGCTTAGAAATAGTGCACAAATATTTGGAAATAAAATCCTGAAAATAGTAGTTGCTATGAAAAGTCAGTGTTTATCATTTTGTTGACACAAAAAAATAATGTAATTCAACATGTGTGTGGTTTTTAAACCACAAAGGAAAAATTCAGATAATAATGTAGGAGTTTTGGCGGACATTCTTCGCGTGCTATTTCCGACTTGTTTAGTATATAACTGCGCAGTGTCATATGAATCAACAATTATTGCAGTCGTTCAGAATATTGAGGTGAATTGTTGTGTGAACGATGGACATATCCTTAGGAGTAAAAAGAAAAAAATCTGAAGAAACTGTAAGATTAACAGTAATTTATTCATTTTAAGACATTCAAAATTTTGTTATATCACAGTTATTAACTGGCTATTTATCAATAAAACTATGCATTGAACAAAGAGAGAACCTTGGTACATAAGTCATAGCGCGATTGCATTTTGACACGTAATATAAACACTTCGTGATAAACATTTCTTCGTGCTAGATATAAACAGTTCTTTTCAGGACTTATGGTCTAACCTCAAAATATCAGGTAAACGTCTAAATACTCAGGCGGCGAATCTTGTGGTCAATCTAATGGCCTATTCTGTAGCAAAAAGGAAGATAACGGCTCATTTTCCTGAATGCTGGTAAAGAGGTAAATTAGGTTTTTAATTGTATAATTACATTATTGTTGATATATTGTTACATGAAGAGTTGCTAATGCTGTAAAAGTAAGTTTACGAACTGTAGCCAGTATTGGTATAAAATTGAGAGTGAAGAGGCAAATAAGTGGAGGTGTTTACATATAATTTAGTGCACATATTTCAGTTTATTGTTTAACAATACATGACAGTTTTGCGATTTTTTTACTACGCCACTGATGGAATCACTACCGTTGATTGTAGCGAACATTTGTCGGTGATGGCGCACACGCAAAGATACGTTGATCTTACTTAAGTGGCATCAATTGTAGCCTTACCACTTTGGAATCGAAATTGTTATCTGTGAAAAATTTTGTGACTCAAAGAATCGTATCAGATTTCAAAAAAAAATTCGAAAGTTGTTTATAACACCAATTGGCCTACAGTTACAAATCTTGGTTTCGTCTCCAGCTTTAAAGATTGGGATTGGAATAGGATGAGAACTCTATACGTTTGAAACATTAAATTAATGATGTTTCAGTGGTTGAAATTTTTTTATGCGATTAGTTTTTATATCAATCGAGCCCATCTATGCCTGGTGAACTATTATTTCTTAGGGTAGACAATATGTCTGATAAGGAGAGAATAAAGATGAGTCATTTTTAAGAATTGTACTGGGGACAGATTAAAGCTATTTTGTTTGTTTTATAGCTATGAAAAAATATTTCTTTCACAGAGATTGTGATGTTTCTTCTTATGTTAATGAGAAAATTGTTTGTCTAAAATTGTGTGTAATAAGCGAATTATTGCGTTCATTTGAGGGAAATAATGTTGCTTATTACCCACTTGTAAGAGAATAATTGGATCCTTAGTAACGTTTTTGAAATAATTCAAATTGACGCATGTAGCTCAAAATTTCTCAAAATTTTATAAACAATATTTCATATGAGAAAATCTAAAATTTCAGTGCCTCTCCAAGTACGAAATTTCAATGAAAAAATTTAACATGTCATGGATTGAAATATGAAATTTCAGTGCTTGTCCTAAAATGAAATTTCAATGCCAAAACTAAGGATTTCATAGAAAAAAATATAAAATTTCAAAATCTCTCCAAAAACGAAATTTCAGTGCTTGTCCAAAAATGAAATTTCAATACCAAAATTAAGGATTTCATAGAAAAAATATCAAATTCAATGCCTCTGCAAAAACGAAATTTGAGTGCTTGCCCAAAAATGAAATTTCACTGCCAAAATTAAAGATTTCATAGAAAAAAAATATTAAATTTCAATGCCTCTCCAAAAACGAAATTTCAATTCAATTTAAGATGTTATTGGAAAAAGCATCAAGTTTCATTGCATAATACATACAAATTTTCAATGTCAATGTCATAAGATGAAATATGAAATTTCAGTGCTTTCCAAATAAAAAAATTCAATGTCAAAATTTTAGATTCCATAGGAGAAAACTTTGGTGACTTCAAATACGACACCTAAATTCAATTTAAGATGTTATTGGAATATGCATCAAATTTCAGAGTCTTAACAAATACAAAATTATAATTTCAATTTTGAAGTTCAAGATGTCAAGTAATGTTGCTCATTATCCTCTAGTAAGAGAATAACATTTTTGAAATAATTCAAATTGACGCACGTACCTCAAAATTTCTCAAAATTTTATAAACAATATTTCATATGAGAAAATATAAAATTTCAGTGCCTCTCCAAGTGCAAAATTTCATTGAGAAAATTTAACATGTCGTGGGTTGAAATATGAAATTTCAGTGCTTGTCCAAAAATGAAATTTCAATGCCAAAATTAAGGATTTCATAGAAAAAAAATATCTAATTTTAATGCCTCTCCAAAAACGAAATTTCAGTGCATGTCCAAAAATAAAATTTGAGTGCCAAAATTAAGGATTTTATAGAAAAATTATCAAATTCAATGCCTCTCCAAAAACGAAATTTGAGTGGTTGTCCAAAAATGAAATTTCAATGCCAAAATTAAGGATTTCATAGAAAAAAATATCAAATTTCAATGCCTCTCCAAAAACGAAATTTCAGTGCTTGTCCAAAAATGAAATTCAATGCTAAAATTAAGGATTTCATAGAAAAAAATATCAAATTTCAATGCCTCTCCAAAAACGAAATTTCAATTCAATTTAAGCTGTTATTGGAAAAAGTTCAAATTTCACTGCCATAACAAACACAAATTTTTTCAAAATTTAAGATGTCATAAGATGAAATATAAAATTTCAGTGCGCGCCCAAATAAGAAATTTCAATGTCAAAATTTTAGATTTCATAGGAGAAAATGTTGGTGACTTCAAATACGGCACTTAAATTCAATTTAACCCTTTCAACCCTGGATTTTTAAATTTGAAAAAAAATGTTTTGTTAGTTATTATTGATGGGGAGCTTCTTAAGACCATAAATACCAAATTTGAACTCATTTGCCTAATTAGTACAGGAATTAATTAGTGAGGCTTTGTTGAAGTGACATCTAGTGATACAAAAATATGGATTGTCATAGTACGTAGAGACATGTAAATGTTGCGGTGGCAATTGCCACCACTAGGGCCGAAAGGGTTAAGATGTTATTGGAGTATTCATCAAATTTCAGAGTCTTAACAAACCCAAAATTATAATTTCAATTTTGAAGTTCAAGATGTCATATAAAATTTTATTGTCCAAATACCCAATTTCAATGACAAAAATTAAGAGTTATCACAGGATTAAATGTTAAATTTCAGTACCAATCCATATACAAAATTTCAATGTCTCCATTAACGGTTCAAAAAAAAAAGAAAATATATAAAATTTATTGCATCTCTAAATAAAAAAAAATTATTAACATAATTGATGAGGACATGGGATAAATTACAAAATTTCGGTGCTTGTCCAACTACAAAATTTCAATGACAACTTTTAAGATTTCATAAGAAAAAATATAACATTTCAATGCCTCTCCGAGTACGAAATTTTAATGATAGCATTTAAGATGGTGAAATATAAAATTAAGGATTTTATATGAGAAAATATAAAATTTCAGTGCTTGTCCATGACCAAAATTTTAATTCAATTTCTGATTTTATTGGAAAAAATTTTACTGTCTTAAACACAAATTTTTGATGTAAAATTCAAGTTGTCATAGGATGAAATTTGAAATTTCAGTGCATGTTCATATGTGAAATTTTAATGCCAAAATTTCAGATTTCAGAGAAGAAAATATGAAATTTCAGTGCCTATCTAAATACGAAATTTCAATGACAAATTTTAAGATGTGATGAGATGAATTATAAAATTTCGGTGCTAGTCCAACTACAAAATTTTAATGGCAACTTTTAAGATTTCATAAGAGAAAGTATAACATTTCAATGCCTCTCCGAGTACGAAATTTTAATGATAAAATTTAAGATGGTGAAATATAAAATTAAGGATGTTATATGAGAAAATATAAAATTTCAATGCTTGTCCATGACCAAAATTTTAATTCAATTTCTGATTTTATTAGAAAAAAAACATAAAATTTTACTGTCTTAAACACACATTTTTGATGTAAAAGTTATCATGGGATGAATTATGAAATTTCGGTGCTTGTCCAACTAAAAAAAATCAATGGCAACTTTTAAGACTTCATAAGAGAAAATATAACAATTCAGTGCTCCTCCGAGTACGAAATTTTAATGATAAAATTTAAGATGGTGAAATATAAAATTAAGGATTTCATATAAGAAAATATAAAATTTCAGTGATTGTCCAAGACCAAAATTTTAATTCAATTTCTGATTTTGTTGGAAAAACATAAAATTTTACTGTCTTAAACACACATTTTTGATGTAAAATTTAAGTTGTCATAGGATGAAATTTGAAATTTCAATTACTATGTTCAATTACTAATTTTAATTGCTAAAATTTCAGATTTCAGAGGAGAAAATATGAAATTTTAGTGCCTATCTAAATACGAAATTTCAATTTCAAATTTTAAGATGTGATGAGATGAATTATAAAATTTCTGTGCCTGTCAAAATACCACTTCAAATATTTCAATATTAATTGCAATTACAGACGTTTTAGGATAAAACGTTATATTATACTCATGTGAAATTACTCATTAGACCCTTAAGAAAATTACCCTTTCGCTCTTTTTCTTGCGGGACTAATTACGTACATTCCACACTCACATAATAAATCATGTTACTTTCTCCGACTTGATGGTATCATAGCTATTTATATTTACGTTTTCATGGTTTATTTTCAATTGAAATCATATTTTAAATGTGCATCCAGCGTTTTGTAAACTCGCATGAAACTGACGTTTAAAACGTCAAAATTATGAAAGATGGAAAAATTATACTTCAACTTCAAAATTTCAGTTTACTCAAAAACTAAAGAAATTTAGAAAAAAACTTATTCTTTATAAGTTGTTAATTTTAGCATTCTCTACAGTTATTATTCAAATAAATTTGCTGTAACTATTAACGTTGTATAATTATAAAACAAAAATTAAAAAAACAATGATAAATTTTTTTCTCGAATAAAAATGATTTTATGAAAAATGTTTTCAAGCAAAAGATGTTTATTTTTTTGTTGTCTTCAAAGTTTGTTTAAATGATTTTGTGATGTTTTTCATATTTAAGAAAATATTGGCAAAAAACAAAAAACAGTTAAAGTAAACGGCCACTTCCGGTGTACGAAATTTTACCAAAAGCTTTTGTTCAAAGTTTTATATCAATTGCTTTATTAGGTTTTGAGATACAGCGCGCACAGACAGACACACACACAGACACACACACAGACACAATTTCTTTTTCCAGAAATTGTTGAAATGGCATCTAGGGACCCGAAAACGTAAGAAACATTTTTGAAAAAATAATCACGATCACAATACTTTCTCGTACTTCGTAACGGAGAAAGTAGAAATGGCTGTTCTTATTGTTACCATGGTTACGTATACATAATTCCACATAGCAAGGAAAATACGATTCTTTACATTCTCTCGTATAGATTCAAGTTATTAAAGTTTAATAATAGAAGATAGGGTTTAGCCCTCCACTTCGCGTCGGTCGGCAATCTCCACCCTCGGGCCAAAACCTATAATTTTACGCCCTTGATATATACATAAATAACTGTTAATGCGTCTGCAACAAGTAAGGGTTTTCAATTTTAATTATAGTATTTTTTTCAAAGCATGATTTTCTCATTTCAGTTAATTGCCTCTAAAAATATATATGCCGTATATTACACTAATTAATTGTAAGTTAAGAATTTATTCTGAGTCACATTTATTAATACAGGCTAGAGTTTAAATTTTGTATTTATATTATTTTAAATTCGATTAAATTTATTGTACATTTTGTTCCGCTTAAATTATACACAAACGAAGTCGACTTAATAATTCTCGTGTTTATTTCTCGTAATTGCAGCGCGATATTATGAAATGGACAGGTGTTTATATGTGTGTAGATAAATATTTACAAACGAAAAGTAAGGTTACGCGTTTAAATATAAAGGGAGGTATTTTTAACCTCCGTCGGCGCGCACACCGTTATTCGCACGATTTTGAAAGTTTTTTGTTTTGAAATTTTGGCGCGTGTCCGCGGGGCCCCCACGCGTTTCGCGTCGTGCGTTTCGGAAAATGCGGAGGGGAACGCAAACGTCAATAACGTGTGGTGCCGTCGCTTGCGATTCCGACACGATTTCCGCGCGCCGGAAAAACCGCCGGCGGTCGCGTTAATTGTGCGAAAAACGTGCTTAGAAATGGTTTGAAAGACTTACGCGGCGATACTTTTCGACAGCGGCCAGCGTTCCATTGATGCCTGGTATTTCATGTTCTCGATCTGTTTTTTCAAAGCGTCCTTGTCCATCGCTGCGATCGTACTGGCGTCCATCGGGCGGGGTTGCTTGACGCCGGCGCCCACACGCACGCGTCCAATTCGAATTGCTAATGCCGACGGCAGATGGCCTAGATCGGATCGGAGGGCGCTGCCGTTCCGGTTCTTATCTCCGCTGGATTGCTAATCTTATCTCCTATCTGCAAAATGTATTATTTTGAATGAACATTTTAAATTAAATATTGCATATCATTAGTGAAAAATCGCAAACTGTATTTGTACTTTTAAAATAATACAACATAAACTTTTTTAAATGTAAACTCTGTATATTATATTCTAGAATTTCGCCTGATGAAGGTCTAACAAACCGAAACTAGTAGCGACATAAATAAAGAAAAATTAAGGAAGTACTAATATCTCATATATACAAATACCACACCTTAATACACTACACAACATGAATTTTACAAGAGTAATTGGAATTTTTGTAAATACATTCCTAGATAATGATGTAAAACTCGAAACTAGTCGGAATAAATTGTAAAACATTGTGAAACCAACCAAGTGCCTAATTTCAACAACCTTTAATATTAAAAATGTTTCACCACGTGATAAACGAGAACCAAATTCAACAAATATTACATTATCGTTTTACACGTTGGCAACATGCTATTATGACTGTGACGGTTCGCGGGTTTTTTTCTGGTACGGCCGAGGAACAAGAGGTGGTAATACAGATAGGTGCGGTCATGCAACCAGCCGTCTCTGCAACCAGTGTTGCCAGGAGTAATTTTTAATTTTCCCCAAATATTTCATAACCCCCCCCCCCCCGCCAGAATACCCTCGCATAAAATACCCACCCCAAAAAATACCCCATCGATTGAAGTTCTCCAAAATACATACCAAAACCTTAATTTATCCCCATTTTGGAAAAAAAAACCCAATCTGACAACACTGGGATTAGAGAAGGCGCGCTGATAAGATTTCGGAATTTGCACAAAGAAAAGTTTTATAACTCCGTTTTTTCGAAAATATGTAGGTAGTACAAAAAGGCCATTTAAAAAATTTAATCGTGCTGTGGTATCCTCCAAATAATTAAAATAATTCTTTAATTTTTCGGAAATCATCGCTAATTAAAAACTTAAAATGGTTTGCATTTTTTTCATAATTTCCAGTTATACCGGGTGATCAGTTTCATTCCGGGCCAAAGTATTATATTTAACAATTACTAATAGTTATTTATGCATACAAGTAAAGTAGTACTTCTTTTTCACGAGTAGGAAAGGTTGCCACACGAGCCGAAGGCGAGTGCGGCAATTCCTACAAGTGAAAAAAAGTTGCTTTACTCTCGAGTTTCATACAAAATTTTTTCCACGTCCGTAACTTGAAATAAATTCGATAAAACCCGAATCCATTTTTATAAGTAATAATCCTTTTTTTAAATGAAAAAAATAATATTCATTAAGTTTTCTTGATCGGAATCGAATGTTTGACATTTATCGGCGGAACTCGCGACGTGTTGCGAAGCGTTCATGACACACTTTGCGCAAACAATTTTATAGTAGCGTTAAAAAATGAAGCGCTACGGCACTTTTTTTCACGCTGTTTGCAAGGTTCAGGAATCACATATTTTATGAACCGAAATTAATGAAAAAAACTGTACATTTTATAACGGACGTAGAAAAAAAAAACTAAATTGACTGCAGAAATTATTTTTTTGATTTAAAAATTTTCGAAAAAAAAAATCAAAAATCGAATCGAAATATTTGAAAATTAAGTAATTCCTCAAACACAAATCGCGCAGTCTGTATTTTCTATCTAAATATCAAAGTACATTAGTTTTATCTTAAAACAACCACTAAAACTTAACATGAAATTATTTAAACGTAGGATAAAACAGTATTTACTAGTCAAAACATTTTACAGCATTAATGATTTTTTAACAAACCAACATAGTTTTTAAATTATGTGTTTAATTGTAAATTTTAAATGTAGTTTCAATTTCAATGTGTAATTTTAATATTTTAATTATGTACCACTCTTTTAATATGTTGTCTGTCTGTATGTAGGAATTTTAAGTTTTATGTGTAATTTAATATTTTATATTTAATTTTAACATGTATATCGTTAATTATGTTAAGGTATTAATTTTAAGTATGAATTATGTATTTGTATAAAGATATGACTGGTGTAAATAATGAACTTGTACAAGCACAATAATAAAAGAAAAAATAAAAAAAATAAAAATTCAAATGAAATAAATAACCTAAAATTAATACAAAAATCAAGTACAGGCCAAAAATATCAAAAATTCATTGTGCAAAATCTAAATTATAGGGCAAAAAAATAAAAAACTTGGACCAAAAACTCGAAAATATCGACCAAAAATTCGCTCATTAAAATCTACAATTAAACATTAAAATTAATAATTAGGGTAACGAAACTAAAAACATTGGTAAAAAATTGAAAACTCTTGGGAAAAATAAAAATGCAGTCAAAAAAACAGAAAATTTCAACTAAAACGAAAAGTTTGGTTTAGGTGCCAAAAACATCTAAAATATAGGCCGAAAAAACAAAAACTCTGGTCAAAACAATAAAAATGCAGGCTAAAAATTGAAAAGTAAAGCAAAAGCAAAATAATTTGCCATTCTCAGCCCCAAAATTCTTTACCTCAAAGTAAATTGCCGAAACTCTAAATTCAATAATAATTTTGAAAATTCGCCCATAAAAACAATAATTCAGGTTAAAACATCTAAAATTTGTTTAAAATAACTCGAAAATACCGGCCAAAAGTTTGCACATAAAAATAACAATTCAGGTTAAAAATATAAAGTATTGACCAATCAAAAATTCGCTCGTTAAAATTTATAATCAAGGTAAAAAAAACTAAGAATATAGGCAAAAAATTTAAACTCACGGCAAGAATAAAAAAATGCAGACCAGAAAAAAAAAACAAAATTATAACTAAATATTCGAAAATTTTGGTTTATAGGTCAAAAACTCTAAAATTTGGAACAAAGAAATGAAAAACACAGACCAAACATCTGAAATATAAACAAATAATCAAATATCCTGATGTAAAAAATAGAAAATGCTAAAAAATTTAAAGTTTATCCCAAAATAAATTGCCGAAACTCAAAACTCGAAAGTAATTAGAAAAATTCGCCCATAAAAACAATAACGTAGGTTAAAAAAACTCTAAAATGAAGGACAAACAATCAAAAACTTACAAAAGTAGTACAAAAAACTCGAAAATACCCTCAAAACAAAAAAAAATCGCACATAAAAATTAACAAGAGTGTAGACCAATCAAAAATTCGCTCATTAAAATTAATAATTAAGATAAAAATAATCGAAAAATGAAAAATTTAGAAAATTTCAACAAACTTAAAAAAAAATTGACCAAAATAAAAAACTCTAAAAGTTAGAACAAATAAAGAAATCAAAAATGCAGACCAAACATCTAAAGTATAAGCAAAAATAAAAATAAAATTACTGGTCTAAAAAAAAATATGAAAAATCAAGCAAAAGAAAAATTATTTGCCATTTTCAGTCCCAAAAAATAACTCCGGCTCAAAATAAATTGCCAACCATAAACGCGAAAATTTTTAAAAATAGATAAACGACAAAAATTCCAAAACTCGAAAATACCGGCAAAAAAATCACGCATAAAAGTGAATATTGCAGGTTGAAATATGGAAATAGGACAGAAAATCAAAAATTGGGGCCTAAAAAGAAACTAATACCGACAAAAAAATCGAAAATTTTAACAAACAAATCGAAAATTTAAACCAAAATGAAGAAAAATTATTCAGTTATACAGAAACTGCAGGTCAAAAATCTAAATCCAGGCCTAACGATAAAAAATGCAAACAAAAAGATTGAATATTTAATATAATAATAATTATTTATTAACGGGCAACGAGTGTTGCCAGTGGCAATTTTTAATTTCCCAAATATTTAATAAAACCCCCCAAAATTACACCGGTGTCCCTCTGCAAAATAATAAATTTTGAAAATCAAATGTAAATACACTGGAAAATATACAAAATTAAAGCATTATAATTATAAGATTTATTAAAATTTATTATTAATCTTCATCCTCAATATTTTCATCTTCTTTCCGGTACACATACATATTTTTTAAATGAAAGTGCAGCATCTCATCGGGGGTTACAAAATTACGAAAACGGCAATAACAGAATCCATATGACAACTTCCATAAATGATATAACAGGACTTCTGTATGGTAATGATGATTTCTATACTCGGCGCACCGAATCGGTGGTATCATGGGTTTGCGTGATTTTCGCGTGATGTTCGCTGATTGGCCAGAGCTAACGCATGTAAAGCGTCGTATGCCATGTTTTTCTGCCTTATTTAAATGTAGTGATTACGTTCTATCCTTAAATCAGCCTTTTTTAATTACAATTAATTAGGAAGTGGTAAATACCTAGTTAGTATTTGTGGGTTAAAGTAGAAAGATTTATATTTCCGGCACAGAACTAAAATATGGCAAGGCTGTGTGAATCAGGCTTTTTATAACATCTTGACGAACTATCACGAGGACGCGGGGTGAACGCAACGTGATCATACCACCTGGTCGGCGCGCCGAGTATAGCAAATGTAATAACATGTTCATTAATTTCCCCAAAAATATCCCTTGTATAAAATGCCCACCCCAAAAAATACTTCATTAATTGAAGTTCCGCAAAATACAACTTAAGACAATAATTTACCCCCATTTTGGGGAAAAAATCCCCAATCTGGCAACACTGTCTGCAACTGACCCTACCTATCTGTATTACCACCTCTTGTTCCTCGGCCGTACCAGAAAAAAATCCGCGAACCGTCACTGTATTATGAAGGATCTTGGTAGTTACTTTGGAGATATTCTTCCCTTTTTATTATTAATAATAATAAATACAGTTTATTGAAACTCTAATACATAAGATCAATAAATGGCCATCGACCGAAATTTTTCAGCTTTTTTATTATTTTCTATTTTATATTTCTTTGTTTTAGTAGGGATGCGTGATTATTAGAATAAAACCAACAAACCTGCAAAGGGACAAATTGTCAAATCAATAAACGTGTTCAAGAAGAAAAATAATTAAATTCAAACATTATAATGAAATACAAGCTTTCAGCATAAATAAATTGTTATTCAGTAAATTTGTCAAAGGCAAGGTATAAAATATATTTACGGAATAAATAATAATATTTTGTTTAAAACTGTTTTGCATATTAAAGCCGTTATCAATAAATTAAGTATGACTGTTTGGAAATTCAACTTGAACTCGCTAATTTGGATTATAACGAGAGAAAAGTTTTCCGCCTTGCCCGCAACTTTTCTAAACTTAAATCCTTAAAAGTGGGGGAGCTTCGCGAGGGATTAATTAAAAGTTAGGGGCACTACAATAAAAACGCAACGGCCATATTTTACACGGAAAATAATAGTTGGTAATACTTGGCGTTACTTGTTTAATCTTACCTAAAATGCATTGTCAAAAGAGAACGTTAAAAGATTGTATTGTTCGCTACTTAATATAAAGAATTCTAATTATGTTCAAGATTTGAAATTAAAAAAACAAATAAAGAAGGCACTTAAAAGTTTTTAGTCCTCAAAGATTCATCAAAATCGATTGAAAATACACAGAGTTATGGCGGTTTGAAAATGGTCGAAATTTCACGAATTTTAAGTATTTTATTATTTTTTTCCTGTGTTTATCTTAGGTATAAGATTTAGGTTATGTCTTCTTTTTTAAATGTAAGTTATTTGCATAAGGAGGTTTTTTATAAAATACAGAAATATCCGTTTAAACGTCAACACGTTAAAATGAGGAAAACACGTTTAAACGTAAATATCCGTTTTAACGTTTACTCGTGGAATATCCGTTTAAACGTTTAAAAGCCGCTTACTAACTAAGAAAACGTTTATACGTGTACACGTGTATCCGTGTATTAACGATCCCTAATTTCAATATTAAAATTTAAGAGATATAATAGAATAAAAAATTGAAATTTTAATTCCTTTACATCTATGAAATTTGAATCACAGAATATATGATGTCATGGGAAGAAAAATAAAATATCAGTGCTTATCCAAACACGAAATTTCAATGCCAACATTGAGGATTTCATAAGAAAAAATAACATTAAAGTTAGTGCCTCTCCAAAAAGGAAAATTTTAATTAAATTTTAGTTTTTTTCTCAACTAATATACATTTCCAAATGTCATATGAAATTTCAGGGCATGTCCAAATACGAAATTTCAATGCCGAAATTTAAGATTTCGTTGCAGAAAATTTTGGTGGCATCAAATTTCAAATACGAACTTAAATTAATTTTAAGATGTTATTGGAATAGCATCAAATTTTTATTGAATTTTGTCTGCACGTTTTATATTTTTTTCTGCGATGTTTTTGTTCGAGTGCTCAAAAAATTGAAATTGAAATTTTCAAAAATCCATATCTCTATTGAAAATTGTTGCATTTACAAAAACCAAATTGATTTTGGATAAGCGATACTTCGGTCATCGAGGATAATTTTTTGTGGAATTTTGCCTCCACGTTTTATATTTTTTCTGCGATGTTTTTGTTCAAGTACTCAAAAAATTAAAACAATAATTTTTAAAAATCCATATCTCTATTGAAAATTATTGAATTTTACAAGAGCCAAATTAATTTTGAATTTGTAATACTTTGGCCATTGAGGATAATTTTTATGGAATTTTGTCTGCACGTTTTATATTTTTTTCTGTGATGTTTTCATTCAGGTGCTCAACAATTAAAAGAAACATTTTCAAAAATTCATATCTCTATTGAAAATTGTTGCATTTATGAAAACTAAATTGATTTTGAATTTGTAATACTTTGGCCATTGAGGATAATTTTTTATGGAATTTTTCCTGCACGCTTCATATTTTTTCTGCGATGTTTTTGTTCAAGTGCTCAAAAAATTAAAACCAACATTTTCAAAAATCCATATCTTCATTGAAAATTATTGCATTTACAAAAACCAAATTGATTTTGAATTCGTAATACTTTGGCCATTGAGGATAATTTTTTATGGGATTTTTCCTGCACGTTTTATATTTTTTCTGCGATGTTTTGGTTCGAGTGCTCAAAAAATTAAAACTAAAATTTTCAAAAATCCATATTTCTATTGAAAATTGTTGCATTTACAAAAACCAAATTGATTTTGAATTAGCGATACTTCGGCCATTGAGCATAATTTGTAATGGCATTTTGCCTGCACGTTTTATATCTTTTTCTGTGATGTTTTCATTCAGGTGCTCAAAAATTAAAACAAACATTTTCAAAAATCCATATCTCTATTGAAAATTATTGAATTTTCAAAAACCAAATTGATTTTGAATAAGCAATACTTCAATCAATGTAGATAATTTTTTATGGAATTTTGCCTGCACGTTTCATATTTTTTCTGCGATGTTTTTGTTCAAATGCTCAAAAAATTAAAACAAACATTTCCAAAAATCTATATCTCTATTGAAAATTGTTGAATTTTTAAAAACCAAATTGATTTTGAATAAGCAATACTTCAGCCATTGCAGATAATTTTTTATGGAATTTGGCGGCACGTTTTATATTTTTTCTGCGATGTTTTTATTCAAGTGCTCAAAAAATTAAAACAAATATTTTCAAAAATCCATATCTTTATTGAAAATTGTTGCATTTAGAAAACCCAAACTGATTTTGGTCATTATGGATAATTTTTTATGGAATTTTGCCTGCACGTTTTATATTTTTTCTGCGATGTTTTTGTTAGTGTTCAAAAAATTTAAACTAAAATTTTCAAAAATCCATATCGCTATTGAAAATTATTGAATCTTCAAAAACCAAATTTATTTTGAATAAGCAATACTTCAGCCATTGCAGATATTTTTTTATGAAATGTTGCCTGCACGTTTAAAATTTTTCTGTGATGTCTTTGTTCGAGTGCTCAAAAAAATAAAACAATCATTTTCAAAAATCCATATCTCTACCTATTGAAAATTCTTGAATTTTCAAAAACCAAATTGATTTTGAATTAGTGATACTTCGGTCATTGAGGAAAAATTTTTAATGGAATTTTGCCTACACGCTTTATATTTTTTCTGCGATGTTTTTGTTCGAGTGCTCAAAAAATTAAAACTAAAATTTTCAAAAATCCATATCTCCATTGAAAATTATTGAATTTCCAAAAACCAAACTTATTTTGAATAAGCAATACTTCAGCCATTGCAGATAATTTTTTATAAAATTTTGCCTGCACGTTTTATATTTTTTCTGTGATGTTTTTATTCATGTGCTCAAAAAAAATAAAACAAATATTTTCAAAAATCCATATCTTTATTGAAAATTGTTGCATTTACAAAAACCAAATTGATTTTGAATTAGCAATACTTTGGCCATTGAGGATAATCTTTTATGGAATTTTGCCTGCACGTTTTATATTTTTCTGCGATGTTTTTGTTCGAGTGCTCAAAAAATTAAAACTAAAATTTTCAAAAATCCATATCTCTATTGAAAATTATTGAATTTTCAAAAACCAAATATATTTTGAATAAGCAATACTTCAGCCACTACAGATAATTTTTAATGGAATTTTGCTTGCACGTTTTATACTTTTTCTGCGATGTTTTTGTTCAAGTGCTCAAAAAATTAAAACCAACATTTTCAAAAATTCATATCTCTATTGAAAATTGTTGAATTTTCAAAAACCAAATTGATTTTGAATTAGCGATACTTCGGCCGTTGAGGATAATTTTGTATGGAATTTTGCCTGCACGTTTTATATTTTTTCTGCGATGTTTTTGTTCGAGTGCTCAAAAAATTAAATCTAAAATTTTCAAAAATCCATATCTCCATTGAAAATTATTGAATTTTCAAAAAGAAAATTAATTTTGAATAAGCAATACTTCAGCCATTGCAGATAATTTTTTATGGAATTTTGCCTGCATGTTTTATATTTTTTTCTATGATGTTTACATTCAGGTGCTCAAAAATTAAAACTAACATTTTCAAAAATCCATATCTCTATTGAAAATTGTTGCATTTACAAAAATCAAATTGATTTTGAATTAGTGATGCTTTGGCCATTGAGCATAAATTTTTATGGAATTTTGCCTGTACGTTTTATATTTTTTCTGCGATGTTTTCATTCAGGTGCTCAAAAATTAAAACAAACATTTTCAAAAATACATATCTCTATTGAAAACTGTTGCATGTTCGGTGCCATTTTAATATAATCTTATGGCAAATTTATTTGTCATAATTTTATTGTAATATATTTAGTCATCTAGTGTTCAAATATACTGACAACTAAATATTATATTTTTTATAATTAAAAATAAAATCACAATTTGCTAAGTAGACGTGGGCCAAGTCATTTGAATTCAATTTAAGATTTTATTGGAAAAAGTGTAAAAATTCACCAACAACAAATACAAAATATCAATGTCAAAAATCAATGTCATGGGATAAAATGTAAAATTTCACTAAATTGCAAAGAAAAAAATATGGATTGATTATTATCTTTAATGTTTGTTCCAAAGACAAGTGAGTACAGATATACTCTTAGTAGATATTATAAAACTTTGGTGCTGTCAAAATTCGAAATTTAAATTTCAAAATGTCATAAGATGAAATGGGAAGTTTCAGTGCTTGTCCAAATAAAAAAAAGTCAAATGCCGAAAATCATGATTTTATGGGAGAAAATTTGAAATTTCGATACCTGTCCAAATATGAAAATTCAATTCAAAAAAATAAAATTTCAGTGTCTTAAGAAACACAAAATTTTAAAGTCAATATTTAAGAAGAGATTGGATAATATACAAAAATTCAGCGTCAATAAAACAAATATGAAATTTCAATGCCAAAATTAAAAATGCCATGAATAAAATATAAAATTTCAGTGCTTTAACACGTACAAAATTTCAATATCTTAATTAAAATGGCATAAAATTTCAGTGCTTCTCCAGATACAAAACTTAAATAGAAACATATCAATTCTACTGTGGAATTTTAATAGTTTTTAAAGATTAAAATTTTTGTGTTTTGTTTAATTGATTCAAAATGTCAAATTTGAGTTAAAAGTTCTCATATTCCAATATTTAATTGATTGAAAATGTCAAATTTGAGCACTTAGTCCTTATATTCCAATAACATAATAACAAATATTTGTTTCGAAACGTGTCATAATTTCAAATTTTAGTGCTAAATTATAACAAAATATTCGAACAACAAATATTGTTTCCCCATTAGTTCACCTACTGACAGGTTTCGAACTTTCAGGTCTCGTCAGCGCAATTAGAAACTGATGGGGAACAGGAAATTACTATTGGAATATAAATATTCCAAACACAGTTAAAGATGGAAAAGCCAAAGTGGCGGAATCTATTGCCTAAGCATTGTACTAATCCGGATTTTCATTGTTGAATACTTAAATCTAATTCTTTAAACGTCAAACTGCATGGCTCAAAACAATGTCAAATTCGACTGCAAAAATGTCAGTATTAGAATATTAAATTAGTTATTAATGTCAAATTTATAGACGCTAATATTAAAATGTTAGTATAACATATTTAAGGCTTTAGTGACTTAAATTTTGATATTAAAATTGTACATATTCAGAGACGGCAAAGCAAACTCTTCAGGTATTTGCGTGGCTTTTAAACACCAGTCTCTTAAACTTTCTTGCAGCTGAAATTATTAGGTTGAATGAATCTTGAGAGTAGGAATATTTGCAATCTCTATATGAAACAGATATTGGGATTTTATGGTCTGACTTTAGATACCCAAAGAGAAAAAATGTAGAATAGGCTTTTTCTTCAAGCGTCAGTAAAGTTTGACATTTCATTACTGAATAGATGACGTTAAAGTTAAACTTTATTGCCCTAAAAGTACTTTTAGTGTCGCGTACTGCGGATGATGAGGTTCTTGGCTGGTAAAACAAAACAAAAAATGTAGTATAGGCTTTTTATTCAAGCGTCAGTAAAGTTTGACATTTTATTACTGAATACATGACGTTAAAGTTAAACTTTATTGCCCTAAAACTACTTTTAGTGTCGCTTACTGCGGATGATGAGGTTCGTGCTTGGTAAAACTCCAATATCAATTAAAAATAAAATATTAATGTTTTACTTATAAAGTTAGAAATTAAAATGCAGCTCCGTCATTAATTCCCCGCGCAATTTGTATGCGGCATGAGCCATTGAACGTAATTTAAAATTACATAAAAAAGGGCAACCCTTTCAAGCAAGCCAACCGCTCGACTTTTTTCTCATTAAAACTTCTCAAACACCCACACATCCAGCGAAAGCAAACATCGAGAGAGACTCCCGGCCCGAAATTGAATTCGCGAACCGAATTAATCAGCGCCGCCTCACCAGCTAGCAGGCGTCGGAGGTCATCACTTGTTTTATTTGTGTTCGACTATTTTTTCGGAAAAACTTTTTCGACTATCACGGCCGGAAATCGGTTGTAAATGTATACTCACAGAAGTTTTAACAGTCTGGTGGTCGCACTGACAACTCGCAACAGTTCGACGGACACCGCGGTTTAATTAACTATGCAAAGCCGCACGGCACGGCACAGCACAGGTGAGGCCAATAGAAAGTATTATTGATAAGAATATATTATGGATACGTATATATACGTTAACGTGCTGCACATGACTGCGAGTTTGTCTAGTCCATTATCATTTCGTCGTGGAATCCGATTCTCTAGAGAAATTAAAATTATAAACAAGGCGACACTTTTATCTTTCACATAAATCATGCATGCTATGCGTAAATCCTCTCCAGCCAAGAATTACGAAAAGTAGTAAATGTGATGTTTACATACGGCTAGTTATACAAATGAAAAATTTGAAATTTCAAAACATGCACTTTCAGTTTGTTTTTTTTTTCTCAAATTATAAACCCTCACTTGTTACAGTTATTCGTGTCATTACCAAAAGGTCTTTATAGGTCAGAAAAAAAAGGTAACCAAGTTTTCGGGGGAAAATTCAATACTTTCCAAGGACCTTCACTTCTTCCAGGCATAATCTAAAGCTAACCCTGCAATTTGTAAAAAAGAAAAAAACTCAAATAACTCCTATAGCAAACAATTTCGTGACAATTGTAAGACATCATTAGTTTTTGGAGGTAAAAAGCTACTCATAAATGAAGTAAACGAAAAAAAACTTGAAATACATTTATGTACAAAAGATGTGCAGTTCTTTATCTTTAACGTATAAATCTTTAAATAAAAACTAATTTAAAAATTTTCATCAGTTTTGAGATACAGCGCCCACAGACAGATGGGGTGGGAATCATCTCAGAAGACCTCAAACTGTAAACTTCTATTGAGATTTCGAATTCGAAAAAAATCACGAAAACAATACTTTCTTGGACTAAACTAAACAGATGAAAATGAAAAACCGATCGTGCTGTAAATGAAGGAAATGTTTTGTTGATTTACTAAGGTTTACTGATTGAAAGCAACAGTTTTGCAAATAATTGAAAATATCACGGACCTATCAAAATTGCAAGGCCGAGATCACGATAGGGCAGTGCTTCTCCACCTTTTGGGGCCAAACGCCCACTTCGTCAGATCCGCTTCTTAATTCGCCCCCTGTCAAAATTCTCCAAGTTCAAAGGTAACAAATTCGCCATTTCGATTTTTAAAAATTGCTGAGAAATTAAAAGCCTTTCTTGATAATGATAATATATATGTTAAAAGTGTAAACAAAATAACGAAAATTGACAAACTGAAATTTTGAAACATCAACAAAATCGCGTTTTTGATTTTGAAAAATTGTTTAACTTCCCAACGCCTTACTAGTTTTAATGATTTAAATTCCAAAATGTAGCGCATTTAGTGGCTGTTCAAAAAATATAAAAAAATATACATATCGTTTAAAGAAAGTTGCAAAAATCTGTAGTTTTCCAAGTTCAAAGTCAACAAAATCGTGTTTTTGATTTTGAAAAATTGTTAACTTCCAAACGCATTACTTGATTTTGATTATTTAAATTCCAAAATGTAGCTAATTTACTGTGTTTTCAAAAAGTATAAGGAAATATACATATCGTTCATGGAAAATTGCCAAAATCTGTTGTTTTCCAAGTTCAATGTCAACAAAATCGCGTTTTTGATTTTGAAAAATTGCTAACTTCGAAACGTCTTACTTGATTTTGATGATTTAAATTCCAAAATGTTGCTAATTTACTGTGTTTTCAAGAAGTATAAGGAAATATACATATCGTTCAAGAAAAATTGCCAAAATCTGTTGTTTTCCAAGTTCAATGTCAATAAAATTGATTTAATTTTGAAAATTTGTTTAACTTCCGAACGCCTTACTTGATTTTGATGATTTAAATTCAAAAATGTAGCAAATTTATTGTGTTTTCAAAAAGTATCAGAAAATATACATATCATTCAAGGAAAATTGCCAAAATCTGTTGCTTTCCAAGTTCAAAGTCAATAAAATCACGTTTTTGATTTTGAAAATTTGTTTAACTTCCGAACGCCTCACGTGATTTTGATAATTCGAATTCCAAAATGAAGCGAATTTAGTGGGTGTTCAAAAAATTTAAAGAAATATACATATCGTTTAAAGAAAGTTGCCAAAATCTGTTGTTTTCCAAGTTCAAAGTCAACAAAATCGCATTTTTGATTTTGAAGATTTGTTTAAATTCCGAACGCCTTACTTGATTTTGATGATTTAAATTCCAAAATGTAGCGAATTTACTGTGTTTTCAAGAAGTATAAGGACATATACATATCGTTCAAGGAAAATTGCCAAAATCTGTTGTTTTCCAAGTTCAAAGTCAACAAAATCGAGTTTTTGATTTTGAAAAATTGCTTAACTTCCAAATGCCTTACTTGATTTTGATGATGATTTAAATTCCAAAATGTAGCGAATTTACTGTGTTTTCAAGAAGTATAAGGAAATATACATATCGTTCAAGGAAAATTGCCAAAATCTGTTGTTTTTCAAGTTCAAAGTCAATAAAATCGCGTTTTTGATTTTGAAAAATTGCCTAACTTCCGAACGCCTTACTTGATTTTGATGATTTAAATTCCAAAATGTAGCGAATTTAGTGGGTGTTCAAAAATATGAAGAAATATACATATCATTTAAAAAAAGTTGCAAAAATCTGCAGTTTTCCAAGTTCAAAGTCAACAAAATCGTGTTTTTGATTTTGAAAAATTGTTTCTTCCGAACGTCTGACTTGATTTTAACGATTTAAAATACAAAATGTGTCGAATTTAGTGTGTTTTCAAAAATTTTAAGAAAATCTACATATTGTTCAAGGAAAGTTGCCAAAATCTGTTGTTTTCCAAGTTCAAAGTCAATAAAATCGCATTTTTGATTTTGAAAATTTGATTAATTTCCGAACACCATACTTGATTTTGATGATTTAAATTCCAAAATGTAGCGAATTTAGTGAGTGTTCAAAAAATATAAAGAAATATACATTTCGTTTGAAGAAAGTCACCAAAATCTGTAGTTTTCCAAGTTCAAAGTCAACAAAATCGCGTTTTTGATTTTGAAAACTTCTTTAACTTCCGAACGCCTTACTTGATTTTGATGACTTGTACTCCAAAATGTAGCGAATTTAGCGGGTGTTCAAAAAGTATAAAGAAATATACATATCGTTCAAGAAAAATTGCCAAAATCTGTTGTTTTCCAAGTTCAAAGTCAACAAAATCGCGTTTTTGATTTTGAAAAATTACCTAACTTCCGAACGCCTTACTTGATTTTGATGATTTAAATTCCAAAATGTAGCGAATTTAGTGTATTTTTAATAAAATTAAAGAAATATACATATCGTTCAAAAGAAGTTGCCGAAATTTGTTGTTTTCCAAGTTCAAAGTCAACAAAACCGCGTTTTTGATTTTTAAAAATTGCTTAACTTACTTGATTTTAATGATTTAAATTCCAAAATGTAGCGAATTTAGTGGTTGTTCAAAAAATGTAAAGAAATGTACATATCGTTTAAAGGAAGTTGCCAAAATCTGATGTTTTCCAAGTTCAATGTCAACAAAATCCCGTTTTAAATTTTGAAAAATTGCCGAACGCCTTACTTGATTTTGATGATTTAAATTCCAAAATGTAGCGAATTTACTGTGTTTTAACAAATATAAAGAAGTATACATATCGTCTAAAGAAACTTGCCAAAATCTATTGTTTTCCAAGTTGATTTTGAAAAATTCCGAAACTTCCGAACGCGTTATTTAATTTTTCTGATTCAAAATGTAGCAAATTCACTGTGTTTGAAAAAAGTATTAAGAGATGTCGAGTCTGTAAAAATTGTCAAAATCCGAAATTTTCCAAGTACAAAATCAAGTTTTTGATTCTGATAAATTGTTTAACTTACGAGCGCATTATTTGATTTTGATGGTTTAATTTTCAAAATGTGGAGAATGTGTTTATTTAAATATTAAAAACTTTTTTTGGTCCTAGCAAAGTTTAATAACATTTGGAACTAATCTAATAATAAACTTAAGTCACATTGTTGTTTTCTTTTCGGGCGATTTGAGCCATCTCTGATGACAGGTATTTAAAATGCATTCGCCCCCACAAAATGACCAAATATGTATTGTCAGAAAAAACGTCCAATTTAAATGTCGGTCGCCCACCAGGGGGCGATATCGTCCACGTTGAGAAATACTGCGAGAGGGCTTCGAATATGAGTGAAGCCTAGTCAGGGTTACAGTTTTTCTCATAATTTGAATTATTTTGTCAGGTCTCATCAGTGTAGTTAGTTGCTGATGGGGAAACGGAGACTACTATTGGAATATAAGTATTCCAAACACCGTTAAAGGTAGAAACGCCAAAGTAGCGGAATCTATTGCCTAAATGCTGTACTGAACCAACAATATTTAATGTTCACATTAATATTGTTATATTTGCCGCCGCTGGCAATGTCCATATCTTGTCGGTGTTAAAGCCACCCGGATTTGGTTCAGTACAGCATTCAGGCAATAGACTCCGCCACTTTGGCGTTGTTACCTTATATCCATTTATTTATTTTAAAAGGGAAAAATAATATAATATTTTATTATAAAATTAATCACGAGGATGAATCCATAACTAAACAGAATTTGAAAATGTTCAATAAAATTATTAAATGAAACATCAATATAGGCAACACAATAAACTTTTGGTACGACTTTTGTTTAAATGTGTTAGCTTATGAATACCCTCAATGTTTAATAGTTATTTGTATATCAAGGGCGTAAAATGATAGGTTTTGGCACGAGGGTGGAAATTGCAACCACCCAGAACCAAAACCCATTTTAAGCCCGTGCTGCATACATTATTTTTTCTATTATAATTAAGCTTCAATTTATAGAAAATTATTAATTTAAATTTAAACGAGAGAGTAGAAATAATCGTAGTTTCCTTGATATGCTTAACTGTGTTAAGTTCTGCTTTACGCCCGTAAATCAGAGCCAGAATGTGGACTTTAGGACTGATACTAGAAATTATTATACAGGGTGTTCCAAATTCGATGCATTGGCATTGCTATTTCGGTAACTGTAAGAAATATAGAGTTGGTTAAATTAAGGCAAAGTTGCGTATTTTTCTAAAAATAAGTTATTAACCCATAATCAGCCATCGTCCCATTAATGAGACGAAAGTTTGAAAATCGATATCTGTATAGAAAATTAGAAAACTGAAATACCGATAGCAAAATATATTTAAAACTAACTTATGTTTACAGTATTCATCGTTAGATGGCGCAAAACACAATAAACTGACAGTTACAGGCTAAGCAAGTTTTTTAATTGTTAATGAAATGTGAATCGTATTGAAAATTCGTGTATAAAATTAATATTTTTGTCCAAATTGCTGCCACACAAGCCAATGTTAATTCTACATCATCAACGATCATATTTCTATTTCTCTTAGGTTTTTTTAAACTTCCATACAATTGCATATTTTCATCCAATCTTTTAAATACCTTAATGTCCGGCTGCCTTCTTTCAGGAAAGTTTGTTTGGTATGTTTGTGCTGCAAGATGGGGGTAACACTTGATGTAATTACAAAACATATCGTATTGTTCAGATATTGAATAATTCGCCATTTCAAGTAATTAATATTGATCGATATTAAAACAACTTAAGACAATACACATGTATGAATTATTAATACAACTGATAAACTAATGTAAGATGACAGTTAGTCGTTATAACAAATTTTGTTTTATTTTTATTTATGCCTACTTGTTTTAAACTTACAACAATTAATATTTCCATTATTTTTTATTTTGACATAGGTTGTTGTACATCGTTGAAAAGAGAAAAAAAAAGTCTATTTATGCGTGTAAAAATCAAATATGGCGGCCATTTGAAATAAGAAAGTTGGTATTAATATCTCGGAAACCGCCATCTTGAATTTTATTTTGACTTGATTTCGATGTTTGCCTAATTAAGCCAAGTAACTTTTATTTAAAACTTTTTTTCGCATCTTTAATAATTATTGAGATATTTGACTTTTTTGAAAATCACGATTTTCAGTTTTTTTTTTAATATTTTCTAAACTGCTCGGAATTTTGAAAATTTCTCAACATAATCTGAATCAGCATAGAAAACTGCAGAACATTGCTTATTTAACCAGATCTCTAGCTTTAAGAATAAGAAAGATACCCATGCAATCCTACTCTATTTAGGACACCCTGTATATTCACACATGGGCGGAGTTGACATGCTCGATAAACAAGTGTCGCTTTACAGAACAAGAATTCGCTGCAAAAAATGGTGGTGGCCATTATTCGCCCAAATGCTAGATGTATGTATTGTGAACACTTGGAGATTACATCAAATTGCAAATCGTGAAGAAAACGCGTCACTGTTAGATGTACGCAGGAGAGTAGTGCTAGCCTATCTTTCCAGAACAACTTCCTCGGCTCCAAGGAGATCGGGCCCACAAAAATCAAAACTTCTGGGTGGACGTGTATGTTTGGATGTGAGTTTGGTGGAAGTGGACATCTCGTGGTCCCAATTCAGACTCAACAAAGATGTGCCTTACGTGGAAAGAAGACAAAAAGAGTATGTTGTAAATGTAATGTTCCCTTACATGTGTGTTTTGTTACTTTCCACACAAAATAAATGTTTGTATATTTTCTTTCTAATAAATAAATTTTTAATTTGAAACGGATATATCTTATTTCCAGCCATCGTCCCAAAAATGGGACGGCCCTATTTTCAGAAGCTAGATATTTTTTTGCCCTGAAAGTGGTCAGAGCAGTTAAGAAGATGCACTTAAACTATTAGAACAAAAATTTAACTTTTTTTTGCCCTAATAGAGTCATGGCTAGTGATGTGTTAAGATACCTTATATTTATTACTCATTATCTTTGAATACATGATGCCCATTATTATATAGCAGTTTTCACCATATACAGTAATTAAAATGTCATCAATCAGTGAGAGGATTTCAAGCCCCTTAAGCAAAAACAACTCTCACTCTCTAAAAGTGAATCGCACAATTCGGATTGATTACATCTTAATCACAAGCGTCGCGATTACACTCGCTCTCTTCTGAATGAATTAATTGCTCCGTAATCCCGCATTCAGGATTACAAGGAATTACAGGCTCAACCGGACCGAAACGATTTCATTTTGACGATTATCCAAATTAATGAAGTAAGAAGAAAAAGCAATTTAAGATGACGACATCAGATAAAATAGTGAAGTCTTCATCTTCCTACATCATTAATTTGGATTACTCGATAATTCAATTCTCTAAAGGGGTAAATAATTGATGGCAATAAAAATATTTATTACAATAAGTATGAGATAAGTAGCGATATATTTTTATTTATTATTGTATATTTACTTATTTACTAATCGTTGTGGTTTTAGGAAAATATTTATCACAATTCTTAGATTAAATAATTACTTTTTGTGTTGTAATTCTGCAATTCGAAGTTTAATCTAGTTTAAGGGCAGAAAGACCTCAGGTCGATAGCCCGGACAGACTAACCCCTCTTACCTCATACTGTATAAATGTTAAATTAAAGTTATGTAAGTGTCTGAATAAAGATGTTTTCTCTCTCTCTAGTTTAATATAATTATACATGGTGTATTTGAAATAACGAACTCGTAACCACAAAGAGGTTATATTATTTTTAAACAATATTCGCAATTATTTTGTTTATAACTGTAACAAAAAGCCCGCAATTAATTATTAAAGTTAATGAGTGAAAATACGCAACATGTTTGGGGGCAGTGGTAATGTGACCTAATTTTTAAACAGCATCGGCTTTAGATATCGAATTACAACAAGCGCGTAGGAAATATCTGAGTGCTCTTTAAGCGTCAATGAACTTTAGGACTGTTTATCTTTTACAAAAAAAAAAAAAACGTTGCGATACACTTCAAATTTCGGAGGCAAGAAATCGTATCTCGCGTTTTAAATAAACAAACACACATTCCATGCAGACCTAATTAAATGAGAAAATCATCGGTCTCAAAATGTTTAAAAAACCTCGAAAAAATGGGAAAAATTAAAAAAAAAAAAATCGAATAAATTTTGACGGAAATGGGTTCACAAATATTTTGTGTATATGCCCTTAAATGCCTGTTCGTTATTTCAAATACACCCTGTATATTATATTATATATTATGTGTATGTGTGGTTAACTAATGTAAACAGGTTAAATAGATAAAATAAATAAATAAATAAATAGAATGTTAATTATAAATACAACAAATAATTAGCACGGCTGTTTAATATACATCATTATAAATATCCCAATTTATTATCAAACAGAATTGATATATGTAAATTATGAAATAATGAATCCACTTTAAATTACAATATTTTAAATAAGCTTAAATAATAACGCCTTTCCATTAACACACAGAATTGGCTGATTTGGGCTTTAATTTATGCGATCGTGGATTTTAACTGGAGACTTACGACGGACTGTTATTTCTGTTGCCTAAGCTACGAATGAAGCCCGTAAATATGGTAAAAGGACTGGGGGACGAGTTTCACCTGAAGCCTCCAATGTAAACAGGCTTATAGGGAATTGTGGGATTTCCTCGTCGGAAACAAGTATTGATACACGTGTCTAATTGGGTTGCGGATATGTAGAGTTTATTTAAATTTAATTTGCTGATTTTACAAGTAATATAATTTTGAGGTAAATAAAAATATTGAAATTTTATTGATTTCTCAATATAAGATATCAGCAGGGCAATTTATGATCTAAGAAAAAGAGCTGAATTATGTTTGGAAGTTTTGATCAACAATTATAGCATTATTTGCAGTAGTTGTAATTATATTGTAAAATATTCTAGTTACCTAATTTAAAAATTGCATTTTTAATGAAAAATTATTAAAAACATAAACGGATTGAATGGACTTTTGTTCCAAACAAATATGTTAACTCCATTTCAATGGCACAAAAATAATAAATTTGAAGGTGTGACTCATCTGCAAAATTAAATTATAAAGTGGGAATAAAAAAATTGCATGCAAAATTTATAATATCCTGTGGCGGACTGGCAATATTTACCGGCCCGGGTAAGTTACCACCTTCGGCCCATAGACTAATTTTTTTTACAAAAAAAAAATGATTTTCAATGTACATATCTATTAGAGATGAACAAAACTGCTACTTTTGAATCACGTCGCTACCTGTGATTGCTACTTTCTAATATCAGTGATTTTAAACCGTGACTGCGATCACGGTTAGTAAACTTCATAACACCTTCTGAAATTGTTAATGGTTTCTCAAAAATGTTTTTGATATTATTTGTCCACCTGTTGTTCCTTTTTATTCTTATTATTATTTATTAATAAACGGTTACATCTTCTTTACAAAATATTTACAATAATATAATTATAACACCTAAACTTTTGATATTATACCTGTGACTAAAGGTAATATTTTGGCTATATCATCTGCTGTACCAATGAAATTTACGACCATCCTTGATTCAATTCAAAATTCGAGAAGTATTTTTGCAGAAAAACAGAATGTTTTCAATAAATTTGAAAAGTTGGAAAGTTTTAGGTATGTGGCAAATGTCTTCCTATTTTGGTTTTACCTCTTAAAAAAACGCATCCTTTGAAAGAATATTTGCTTTGTGCTCGAAGGATTATTTTTAAATAAAATCAGTAACCAACAGAGACATGGATTTCTGAAAATGTTTGTTTTCATTTTTTGAGCACTTGGCCAAAAACATATAAAACGTGAAGGCAAAATTCCATAAAAAAATATCCTCAATGGCCGAAGTATCGCTAATTCAAAATCAATTCGGTTTTTGTAAATTCAACAATTTTCAATAGAGATATGGATTTTTGAAGATTTTGATTTTAATTTTTTGAGCACTTGAATGAAAACGTCGCAGATAAAAAATAAAAAAAACCGGTTGGAAAAAAAATCTTAAAACAATATCCTCAATGGTCGAAGTATCGCATGTTCAAAATCAATTTGGTTTTTATAAATTCAACAATTTTTAATGCAGATATGAATTTTTGAAAATTTTAGTTTTATTTTTTTTCAGCACTTGAATGAAAACATCGCAGAAAAATATAAAACGCGCAGACAAAATTCCATAAAAAATCATCCTCAATGGCCGAAGTATAGCTGATTCAAAATCAATTCGGTTTTTGTAAATCCAACAAGTTTCAATAGAGATATGGATTTTTGAAGATTTTCGTTTTCATTTTTTGCGCACTTGAATAAAAACGTCCAGAAAAAAAATATAAAACGTGCAGACAAAATTCCATTAAAAATCATCCTCAATGGCCGAAGTATAGCTAATTCAAAATCAATTCGGTTTTTGTAAATCCAACAATTTTCAATGGAGATATGGATTTTTCAAGATTTTCGTTTTAATTTTTTGAGCACTTGAATGAAAACGTCACGGAAAAAAATATAAGACGCTTAAAAAAATCCTTAAAACAATATCCTCAATGGTCAAAGTATCACTTGTTCAAAATTAATTTGGTTTTTATGAATTCAACAATTTTTAAAGGAGATATGAATTTTTGAAAATGTAGTTTTATTTTTTTGAGCACTTGGATGAAAACATCGCAGAAAAAATATAAAACGTGCAGACAAAATTCCATAAAAAAACATCCTCAATAGCTGAAGTATAGTTGATTCAAAATTAATTCGGTTTTGGTAAATCCAAGAATTTTCAGTAGAGATTTTGATTTTTGAAGATTTTCGTTTTAATTTTATAAGCATTTGAAAGAAAACGTCGCAGAAAAAAATATAAAACGCGTAGAAAAAATTCCTTAAAACAATATCCTCAATGGTCGAAGTATCGCATGTTCAAAATCAATTTGGTTTTTATAAATTCAACAATTTTTAATGCAGATATGAATTTTTGAAAATTTTAGTTTTATTTTTTTTTCAGCACTCGAATGAAAACATCGCAGAAAAAATATAAAACGCGCAGACAAAATTCCATAAAAAATCATCCTCAATGCTCGAAGTATAGCTGATTCAAAATCAATTCGGTTTTTGTAAATCCGACAACTTTCAATGGATATATGGATTTTTAAAGATTTTCGTTTTAATTTTTTGAGCACTTAAATGAAAACGTCGCAGAAAAAAAAAATAAAACGCGTAGAAAAAAATCCTTCAAATAATATCATCAATGGTCAAAGTATCGCTTGTTCAAAATCAATTTGGTTTTTATAAATCCAACAACTTTCAATGGATATATGAATTTTTAAAGATTTTCGTTTTAATTTTTTGAGCACTTGAATGAAAACGTCGCAGAGAAAAAATATAAAACGCGTAGAAAAAAATCCTTAAAACAATATCCTCAATGGTCAAAGTATCGCTTGTTCAAAATCAATTTGGATTTTATAAATTCAACAATTTTTAATGAAATTATGAATTTTTGAAAATTTTAGTTTTATTTTTTTTCAGCACTTGAATGAAAACATCGCAGTAAAAATATAAAACGCCCAGACAAAATTCCATAAAAAACATCCTCAATGGCCGAAGTATAGCTGATTCAAAATTAATTCGGTTTTTATAAATCCAACAATTTTCAATAGAAAAATGGATTTTTGAAGATTTTCGTTCTGATTTTTTAGCACTTGAATGAAAACGTTGCAGAAAAAAAATATGAAACGCGTAGGAAAAATTTCCTAAAACAATATCCTCAATGGTCGAAGTATCGCTTATTCAAAATCAATTTGCTCTTTATAAATTCAACAATTTTTAATGCAGATATGAATTTTTGAAAATATTTTTGAGCACTTGAATGAAAACAACAAAGAAAAAATATAAAACGCGCAGACAAAATTCCATAAAAAATCATCCTTAATGGTCGAAGTATAGCTGATTCAAAATCAATTCGGTTTTTGTAAATCTAACAATTTTCAATAGAAGAATGGATTTTTAAAGATTTTCGTTTTAATTTTTTGAGGACTTGAATGAAAACGTCGCAAGAAAAAAAAATATAAAACGCGTAGAAAAAATTCCTTAAAAAATATCCTTAACGGTCGAAGTATCGCTATTCAAAATCAATTTGGTTTTTGAAAATTTTAGTATTAATTTTTTGATTGTGACTCATCACTTTCGATCACAGCGAGTTTTTGGTACAATTCTATGCCAGGCAAGATAATTTTTTCGTTCTTGTAAAATCTCAATTAATTAATTAATAATAGTTAGTACATAAGTTGTAATTAATTTTATTTTTTTATTTTATAAATATTTTATTTTTTCCAATTTCACAACAGCCAATCGCGTTGTACGATTTTGATGTTTTTAACGTCAAAATATGACAAATTTAGTGTCATTTAAAAATTTATTAAGACAATTTTCGTGAAATTAAACCATATTGACAAAATTTCACGTTTTCAAAGTCCAAATATTGGAAATATGATTTTGATTTTCTTAAATTGCAAAACTTCCAATCACGTTGTCAGATTTAGATAATTGTAACAAAATTGGTTAATACATTTTCCGTGAAATTGCCGCAAAACATCGAAATTACTCATTTGTAAAATCTAAAGATTAAAAATGGCGATTTTGATTTTTTAATTTTTTAAGCGCGTTCTATTAAAACTAATATTGTCAGGGACTTGTTTATGACAAATTTAAAGAATCTTGGTATACAAATGCCACTAAATATTGCACATCTGCTGGCTCGTAATGATTCAAGAGTTAACCTAGAAATAGTAAACTTTTTAAATTAAAAATTAAACATTTAGATAATATAGTATAACAATTGATATAATTCTGTTGCATATGTTGTATTCAATTAATATTTGATATATTAACACAACGGTGGTGGCAGATGACCTCGCAGTCGACGCCAAAAACAACAAAAAAAAATAAACGCGTTCTTCGATTTTAATTTGAAATTTTTGTAGTAAAATTTCAAAATTTTCTAGTGAAATTATCACAAAATGCAAAATTCTCACTTTCGAAGATTGTAATTTAACAAATAATTAAACACAGTTATATACCTTACTTCACTCGTTTATTTTTATTTATAACACTAAATGTACATTTCGAACACGATGTGTTCATTTTCAATAGATAACTGTTAATTATTTAATTACATAATTTCACATAACTCACAAATACATAATAATGTAATTTAACAAGTTCGATTTTTGAAATTGTACAATAGGGTATTTCAAAAATGGCCGTTTTTTTGTTTTTTGTTGGAATTTGTAATAGTTCGGAAAAGTTGCCTTATGTCATTATTAGTGTGTGTGCTGCTTTGTTTTGATCTGATTTAATACCTTCAGTTGCCTCTGGGGCCGATAATTATGCAAAATTCGCTAATTTTATCGCCTTTTCAATATCAAAAAAATGGTGATGTGGCCATCATGTTACTTTCTCCGACTTTATATTTACGTTTTAATGGGTTTATTTTCAATTTAAATCATAGTTTAAATGTACATCGAGCGTTGCGTAAACTCGGATGAAACTGACGTTTAAAACGTCAAAATCATGAAAGATGCAAAAATTATACTTCAAATTAAAAAAACTAGGTTTACGTTTAAAACTAACGAAATTTCGAAAAAAACTTATTCTTTATAAGTTGTTCATTTTGGCATTCTCTACAATTATTAATCACATAAAATTGCTGTAACTATTATCGTTTCATAATTATAAACCAAAAATTTAAAAAAATTAATAAATTTTTTTCTCGAATAGCAATGATTTTATGAAAAATATTTTCAAGCAAAAGCTATTAATTTCTTTGTTGTCTTCGATGTCTGTTTAAATGTTTTTGTGATATTCTTTATATTTAAGAAAATATTGGCAAAAAACAAAAAACAGTTAAGGTAAACACCCACTTCCGGTGTACGAAATTTTAAAATTTAATTTAAATTAATTTAATTAATTTAATTTAAATTTAAATTTTACTCGTACTTCGTAACGGAGAAAGTAAAAAGAAAAAATACAAACACAAATAGGGGGTTGTCATTTAAAACAAAATATGGAGGACATCATTGCTCAAAAACGAATAATGATTGAAAATCGACTTTCATGCAAAAATGTATATTTTTATCAAAGAAAATCGGCCAGTTCGAGGATTTTTTCCCAAAATCTTTTATTTCGGTTTTACTGAATTTATTCCACACTTACGGCGCGCACTGTATAATATATATCTGTTATATTTGTATTCATGTATTCAAGCCCAAGGCAGAGATGTCTTGGAAAGCATACGAATCACCACCACCACATAAAAGGGACTACATGAGCAATTATCATCAGTTTCAGTGTTTCATGCAGAATGTAAATTCATATTTTATGAAAAGTAGGAATTTCAGTTTATCGTTCGTCTGCATAGACGAAATTCTGAGATCGTGTTTGTGTTGGTGTGTGTGTGTACTTGTTTAGAAATTTCAGCTCCCCAGAGGGGATATTTCGTATTGTTTACTGTCAAAGGAAACTTGTAATTATATTGTTCATTGTCTTCACTTGGGCGATGTGTGTCACGAATTCGGATACGTACACACATGAATATGTGTCTGTTATTTTAAGATTTTAGTGCTCTCTTTTAAAATGTATGTTCCGAAAATAAGATAAGTTTAGATCTATACATTGTAAGAGATAATTTTAACTTTTCTAAAATTCACTCGACGTTTTATGTTGTTTACGCAAATATGACCTTTTCGTACATTCAAAAATCCGTTTTGTTAAAAAAATTGTGGAAACTTAATCTAAACCAATAAATATATTCAAAATTGAATGGAACCAAATTAAAAGCTCTAACTGTTGCTTATGGAATTGTACACAGATATCAGCAAAGGGAAATAAACATAAGTCAACAAAGTTGGTAATACAGGCAAAACTGTACGATACAGCTGCTTCAAGAAAAAAATACCAAAATAATGAGAACTGGATATTCGCCACCAATTTGTATTTATTTATTTGTATTTGTATTTTTTAATTTCATTCAAATGTAAATACTTTATAAAAAAAAGGAGGTAGAACGGAATGCATAAACTACATAGGAGCCACGGTGCTGTGCATTACAACCAAAATATACGAAGGAAGACTACCGAAGAGACTAAATAAGAAAACGGAAAGCGCTATAGAGGGTTTAGGAAAGGTATATTCACGATGAAACAATAGAAAAGCCCACTAATGTAAAGGTATTCATAGTCCTCTAATAATGTTTTAAACGCCAGATTTCGAGACTTTCAGTTTAATTTTCTCCACTATGTCAATGAGTTCTTCATAATATCTCTTCTCTTTTATCCCCTTCAATTCCCCCATATACCACAATGAAGTCCACTTCGTCTTTCTTGTCCTTACTTTTAACATTACAATAGCTTTTATAAATAAGTTTTTTTTTTTTGGCCTGGGATGCATGTCCAAGTGGCCAGCTCTAGAGGTATAAATAAGTTATATTTTAACATTTTCCAACTAACAACACTTTATGGATTGAATGAAGATGCCAATAAAATTGATCACTCGACATATCCAACGACAAAAAAAAAACAATTTCCTTTTTTTCATAACGTTCTTGTAATCACCTGAGTAATAGATGATCACAGTGTAGAAAGTATCATTAAATTCATTAATCAATGCGAAGTATTTCCAGCAAATCCATCACATCTTACGCAAAGAATGCGAAAAGCCATAACTCACAACTGGAGAAATGCAACGCCTGATGCGGCATAGCTTAATTGCTCATTACAAACATTTAATTGGAAACGTGTCGTGTAGCAACCGAAAAGAGAATTGTACACGATCTCTTGGATTTTTTACTATTATTAGCTGTTGGTGAGCATCGTACACACACCATATAATTAATTTGTATTTTTGCGTGCCTTGATGAACTCCCTGAGTGAAATCTAAACGATTTCTTCATAACGAACCGACACGCGATTGGTATTGTTAAGTTGATGCAAAAAATAAAAGCTTGCAACAATTGGTATTAAAAAGCAAAAGGTTGTTGGTACTGTTTTGAATGGATGTGGTTGATTCACATGCGAGCGTTTATGATTTTTGTAAGCGTGTTTAATTAGTAGAGTTTAAACAGCTATTACCAAATTGCTTGTTTGGAAATAATGGGCGTTTTAGTTTCAACATTTTAATTGTACAATAATTTGTGACACGTGCCATTCAGTCACATTACTCAATTATGTTTTATTTTGTAGTTATATACAAGGTGTTTCTCAATTGATGCGAAAGATTTTAAAGGGTGATTTTTCAGCAAAAATTAAGGGAGGTCTTTCATATAATTTTTTGTTCTAAACTCCTGCCTCTCCAAGTTACGGCCCTCTAAAGTTAAGGGAAAATCTTTGTTTATATTTCATACATCCACTATGGAAGAATTTAGAACATTGACATTTGGGAGATAACTGTGCCTAAAAAAAATGGCACTTTTTGACCATAAAATGTTATTGCAAAGGGGTGAAAAAATCAACCCCTATAATAAAGGGTTCCCCATAATAGACTACAAATTTTATTTTATTAATTAATTCCCTACGAGATAACTAAATAAGTTTATCTCTGTGGGATTATGTTCTGTAGTCTTTGGGATTTAAGTTAATTATTGATCAAGTAGGCACCTATCACAAATAAGTTTTAAATTAATAATTTTATGGAACGTTATTTTTCTACGAGAAGTTTGTTAGTTTTCATCATAATTCTTTAACTTTCATGGATTACTCAGTCCAACAACGTGTGTTTTGTGTAGAAACTTACATAAGAAGCAATTCGATAGAAGAAGTTAGGCGTGTATTCCGGCGTCAGTTTAATAACAACAATAGAGGTCACGCGCCAAATCGTAAAACTGTTAAGTTATGGGTTCGTCATTGGTGTGAAAATGGTTCTGTACAAAATTTGAAGAAGCCTGTACACCAGAAAATATTGAATGAGTTAGAATTGCGTTTACGAGAAGTCCTAAAAGGTCTGCTAATCGACAAACCCTTATCCTAGGAATATCAAAGGGAAGCTTAGATCGAATTCTTCAAAGAGATTTAAAATTTCATCCCTATAAATACCAAATGGCACAACAACTTATAAATCAAGATAAAGAAGCAAGGTTAGCATTTTGTCAAGAATTTTTGAATTTACATCAAGGAGCAATTCACAGTCTCTTAATGAGCGACGAAGCAAATTTTTATTTGAACGGCATGGTTAATAAACAGAATTTTAGATACTGGTCAAATGAAAATCCTCGTGAAATCTTTACACAGAACCTCCATAATTCAAAAGTTGTTGTGTGGTGTGGAGTAGGATCTTTTGGTATTATTGGTCCATATGTTTTTGAGGATGAAAACAACCGCGCTGAAACAGTAACATGAGCGCTACGTAAACATGCTAGAGACATTCCTCATTCCAGAATTAAATAGACGAGGATTACTAAACAATGCCTTACTATTCCAATAAGATGGGGCAACAGCTCATACCGCCAGAAACTCAATGCGGATTCTGCGAGAAACGTTTAATGGCCGACTCATTTCTCGATTCGAAAATTTGCCTTGGCCTTCGAGGTCCTCCGACTTAACGGCACCCGATTTTTTCCTGTGGGGATATTTAAAAGCCAAAGTGTTTGCGAGTCGTCCAGGTACAATCGAGGAACTCAAAGTCAAAATTCGTGAAGAAGTTGAAGGAATAGACAAAGGTTTGCTACGCCGTGTAATGAACCACTTTTTATCTAATATTGAAAAATGTGTTGAAGTTGGTGGAGGTCATTTAGAAGACGTGATTTTTAAAAGTTAGAATTAAATTAGCCAAATATTTATGTTATCATAAATCCCAAAGCGTTAGCTGTAATTTAGTATAATAAAAAGTTTGTTTTGTTAACTGAAAAAAAAAATAATTCAAATATTAAAATGGGTAGCCTAATATGGGGAACCCAGTGGTTTGCCTCAGAACTTTTTAATGCGTTTACATGTTTCCATCTAAAAACTTAATCAAAATGACGGGGTTCAATTTGCAACTTTTTTGTCTCTTGACATTTTCTACTAAAATTGGTAGTTTGATCATAAAAAATGACCCATTTCACATAAATTCACAAATTGGTTACTATTTGTTAAGAAAAATCAAGTAAGCTGATGTCAAATGAAGTCATACCCTCCACAATGAATGTTAGTTTTTCATAAAAACAATTGCAAAACGAAAATTGCATTTAACGATTCGAAAAATTGTAAAATATTACTTAACCAAAGAATTTGCTTCAAAAGCAGAAGATTAATAAAACACGATGTATTTATCATTCTTAATTAAAATAATTGGCATGTTCTAGGTGAAAACAAAACGGCAACACTTCAAACTTGAACCGAGAAATCAAAAAATGTATTCAACAATTTGAAAAATTTGAAAAGTTAATTTTTTCAGTCAAGGAAATTACTCCACAAGTTTAAGATCCATAAATTAATAATTGATTTCTGATTTTCTAAAAATACCAATTGCCCTATCTTAAGTGGAAACAAAACAGAAACGCTTAAAACTTGACTGGGAAAACGGATAATGCACTCGAAGGATTGAAAAATTGTGAAAAATTAATTAAACTGAGGAATTTTCTTCAGAGGCTCAATATCTATGGACAAACAATGCATTTAAGATTTTCTGTTTAAACTATTGTATGTATGTGCGCCGACAGTTTAAAATTAGTTTTAAGGTTATATTTTTTATATTACTTTAATTTTATTATTATTTTTATAAAATGGATTTTTCCGTAAATAAATATTATTATTATTATTATTATATATATTTATTTATTTGCGATATCCGAGATGAAAATAAAATTGTAAAAAAAACTATTAAAAAGAGAAATTTGCTTCAAAGGCTTAAGATTTATAAACAAACGATACATTTATGATTTCCAATTAAAACTATTTGCATAGTTCACAATCAATTTAAGATAGTTGCTGTAATTAAAAAAAATACGGTGCTTATTACCAAAAAATAAAAAGAGTTAAAAACAAAAGAAATAAATGAGCTAAGTGGATCTCTGACAAAGGTTTTCATTTCTTCACAAACTCATGTAGCATATGTTTTGGCTATTTCCACTACTAAAATTGTTCTTAGAACACCTGAAGCATCAGTGTAAAATCAAGAGTCTTTGTCTTGTCCTGTTGAGAAGCAAGAACAACTAAATGGCACATTATCTTCTTCATCATCAGAATCAAAAAACCTGGAGAAGATGATAATGTTGAGCGGGAACTACACTGGTGGAAAAAAAATGAAACACTTGAAATTCGCGAAATTTCGACCATTTTCAAACCGCCATAACTCGGCGGATTTTTAATCGATTTTGATAAATCTTTGACGGCGAAAAACTTTGAAATGTCTTCTTTAAAGTCATGTATGCTAACTTCAGCCCCCCTCTAGCGCCCCTGTGAAAAAAATGTTTTTTTCAGGAAACCATGTCTAACTTTGACGATGTGTACGGAGTTGGAAAATTTTTGTCGACTTGATCCACCATAAAGGCAACAAATAATATTGATCAATTATCTATTCAGGACTCAAAGAACGAAGTTTCTACGGCGATTTGGCACCAAGTTATGGGTGTTTGAAAAAAGTGCATTTTGAGGTTTTTCACACATAACTCAGCGACTTTTCAATCAAATTTGATGATTTTTTCGGGTAAAGATCGCTTTACTTTAAGGAGATAAACTCAGATTGGAATTATCCATTTTCGAACCCTTCAACTCCCGAAAAAAAAACATGTTTTTGGGCAAAACACCGTCCAACTTTGGCAACGTGTACCGAGTTGGAAAAAATGTGTCTACTCGATCCACCAACAGGGAATTAAAATAATATGTTCAATTACCTGTGCAGAATTCCAAAAACGAAGTTCCTACTATGATTTGGCACAAAGTTACGAGTGTTTGAAAACAAGTGCATTTTGAGTTTTGCATTTTTTTTTTCAAACACCCATAACCTGGTGCCAAATCGTCGTAGGAACTTCTTTCTTTTAGTCCTGCATAGGGAATTGATCAAATTTTAATGCCTTAATGGTGGATCGAGTCGACAAAATTTTTTCAACTCCGTAGACATCATCAAAGTTGGACATGATTTCCTGAAAAAAACATTTTTTTTTCACAGGGGTGCTAAAGAGGGGCAGAAGGGTTTACGCTTAAATTTGCATACATGACCTTAAAAAAGACACTTCAAAGTTTTTCGCCTTCGAAGATTCATCAAAATCGATTGAAAATACGCCGTATTATCGCGGTTTGAAAATTGTCGAAATTTCACGAATTTCAAGTGTTTCATTTTTTTCCTTCAGTATATAAAGTTCATCCCTTTTGCTGGCGGCCGATCCAGGGAATGGCCTGTTTTAATTGCTGAGTATTTAGTGAAGAAAGAACCCGCAAAGCTTCCGATAAATCTAATAGAATTTGCAAAAATACTTATCCTTTCCTTTTAAGAAATAAACACAAGTACACGAAATAAACTGATTTCAAGTTTCAAACTATTGATTTAAAAACAGATGGCTAAATTTTTTCCGGATAGTAAAATTAAGAAAAAACTGCTATTAAAAATTTATTTTTTTAAAGGAAAGGAAAAGTACTTTTACAAAAAAATATGTGACTGTAAAGAGAATTAGAGAGCTCTACAAAAGATGTTAAATTAAAAAAATCTATTTAAAAATTGCCTGTGACGCCACAATTCAAACACTAGTGACGGCAACGCTTCAAACTTAAACACAATTCGCACAATTCACAATTTTTGGTAAGCGCGAAAAAGTGCAAAATCGGTGATTTTTTTTTAAACATTCAATAGAGCAATTATTAATTTTCTGCGGAACTTAATCACCACTCTGTATATAATTAATTATCAAGGGCGACGATATTATTTTTGCACTTTGACAGCCAACAACCCAGAAACGGCACTGCTTATAAATCTAAGACGAATTTTGTTGACTTGGAATTTAAAAAAATTGTGATTTAGGCAATTTTTTTGACTCACTATCAATATTACTCAATACTTTTTTAAAAAACACCAAATTTATTACGTTTAGGCATTTAAAGCATTAAAATCAAACGTCGCGTTCGGAAGTTGTACCATTTTTCAAAATCAAAACCGCGATTTGGTTTGATTTTTGAACTTGGAAATCTACCAATTTTCATTGACTCGCATTGAATAATTATTAATATTTTTTTCAAAATACACTTAACTCTACATTTTAACATTTAAATCATCCCAACTGAATAAACGCGATTTTGTGCGATTTTGTTGACATGTAACTTAGAAAATTTGAGATTTAAGCAATTTTTTTGACTCAATATCAATATTACTCAATACTTTTTCTAAAATACACCAAATTTACTACGTTTTGGCATTTAAAGCATTAAAATCAAACGTCGCGTTCGGAAGTTGTACCATTTTTCAAAATCAAAACCTCGATTTGGTTTGATTTTTGTACTTGGAAAATTACATATTTTCATTGGCTCGGCATGAATAATTATTAATATTTTTTTCAAAATACACCTAACTCCACATTTTAACATTTAAATAATCCCAACTGAATAAACATGATTTCGTGCGGTTTTGTTGACTTGGAACGTAGAAAATTTACGAGTTTAGCAATTTTTTTTTTGACTTGACATGAATATTATCCAATACTTATTTTAAATACAAATTGTTGGTGTTGTAATCCATGGTTACTGGGTAATATTGCACCACTTATTTTAAATACATTAACTCTGCTATATTTTTCAGAAGTTGGGAAATTTTTCAAAATAATTTTGCTTTCAGAGTTACGAATAGGTTGAATATTTATATATTCAGGCTATATTTCGTTTTTTGAATTTATTTAATACTTTCTGCAACAAGTGAGGTTGTTTTCTATTTTATTCAAAATCGAATACTTGAAATTATGATTTTGGCAATTTTTGTTGACTCGACATCAATATTACTTAATGCTTTTTTGAAGAACACTAAATTTGCTTCATGTTGGCGTTTAAATCATCAAAATTAAATACCACGTATATTGCCACGTTAGGCAATTTTTCAAAATCGAAAACAGGATGTTGACTTGGAACTTGTAAAATTTGTGATTTTTGTAATTTTTGTTGACATGGCATGTATATTTCTTAATATTTTTTTTATAAAACACTGAACTCTCTACATTTTAACATGTAAATCATGACAGAAGCTCGGCGGTGTATCTTGGCTGCACACAACAACTCACGGGCAAAGTTTGTAATTTATTGTATTTAACACTTTGTTTATAAAACAAAGTTTTAAATTATACATTACATTGTATATATTTGCAGACCCTTTAATTGGACATAATGTCTGTTGGGTTTTTGTAACAAATAAATAAATAAATAAAACAAATAGCACGAAAGAAACAGCGAGAGGACAATGTCTTTGGTCAGTGCGGATTTTATCCCAAGGATGCATTCACAAGGCATCCCGGAACAACGGAGACAATTATTTCCGGCGAGTCAAGTGTAAACATAACCTCTAAGTTTCTATAGACATTTAGGCAAGCACGTAAAATTCTAGAAGCAACAATTTAACTAATTTGTTCTTTTAGTTATATCATATTTATTTGGCATACATCCTTCCTTGTTTAGTTTAGCCGGAAGCAATTAGCATTATTAGCTTTACTCATCTTTTCTTTCATCATTAGTGTTCTTTCATATTGTATTTTCTTATTATTTTAGTTATAGATATATATATATATATATATATATATATATATATATATATATATATATATATATATATACAGGGTGTGGCACTTAAGACGCCTCGGACCATAGCTCCTTTACGATAAAAGCTATCGAAAAAAATCTAAGAACAAAGTGGTGCATAGTTACCGTCGCTATGTTTCAAAAATATTTCTAATCATCAGTGGCGTGCCGTACTCCAGTGGCGTACCAAACTTATGTTTTTTTAAATGGAATGCCCTATTTTTTATTGCAGATTTGGAAAGTGCTCGACGAGTACTTATTTTTTTATCTAACATGTTATACCCTTAACTTTAGCGGTTTTGCTGTTATAACCCCTTCTTTCAAAATTGCGCCCTATTTTTGAGATTTTTTTGTAGAGAAACTAATTGACACCGGCGCCTAAATTTTGAATTGAGGTACAGGTTAAGACCTCGTATACCTTCACATAATTTTTTTTCGGGTAATTTATGGAAAAAAAATAATTTTTGATTGATCTTCGCATGTTGTCATTTTTTCCGAAAATTTCAAATGGAACCCCCCTAAAAAAATTACGGCGTTGATCAGCCAAAACTCTAAATTTTTCATTGGTGTAAAAAAAATTACACATTGCATAACAAAATTTCGAAAAAAAAGGAATTTCATCGCAAATGTCGGGAAACGTTTTCCGTTCCCAAGTGTGCCATGAGAAAACAAAAGATTGGTAATTGTCAAAGTAAATTATTAGACGTCAGTAGCAGCCATGAGTCATTTTTGATAAACGTTCTAAAAATGTTCCGAATTCAAGAGGAAATGGTTGACATGATATTTATTCTTGGAGAATGTAATAAGAATTGTTTCTTGGCATCACGAGTGTACGCTGCGAGATATCCCCACAGGGCACATCCAAATGAACGTGCGTTTCAAAAAGTGTTGGAGAGATTTACTACTACGGGAAGTGTGAAACGGCCAAGGAGAGTTAGAAAGAAGGCAGTTATTACCGAAAATAATGAACTGCAGGTTCTGGAGGCAGTTATTGAAGATCCTCATATCAGTATCCGTGATATTAGTAGGAATCACGATATTCCAACGCGATCCGTACATCGTGTTCTTAAAAAGTACAAATTCCGTCCATTTAAGATTCAACTGCACCAAGAATTGCAACCTCAAGATTTCTGCATGTGGGCTATCAACAAAATTGAGCAGGAGGAATCATTTCTTATGCGCGTATTATTTTCTGATGAAGCAACGTTCCATAGAAATGGGCATGTCAATCGCCACAAGTACCATTATTACGCCGATGAAAACCCACAAGCCATGCGAATGATAAACCACCAGCAAAGATGGTCGCTGAATGTTTGGGGAGGCATACTTGGAGAACACCTTTTGGGTCCTTATTTCATCGAGGGGCACCTGAACGGCAACAGTTATTTGAGGTTCCTTCGCGACGACTTGGATGATCTCTTGGAAAATGTCCCTCTAGCCGCTCTTCGACAGATAGTTTTCCAGCACGATGGAGCTCCTGCACATAATAGCTGTGTCGTTCGGGAATTTCTCGATGAAACGTTTCCGGACTCCTGGATTGGTCGTGGGGGTCCTGTGAAGTGGCCGCCAAGATCACCAGACCTCACTCCCCTTGACTTCTTCCTTTGGGGCCATATCAAAGACGAGGTTTACAGGACGGTACCAACTACTGTCGAGGATATGAGGGAGAGAATCCGCGCGGCTTTCCGCGGTATATCACCAGAAGTCCTTAGGGCAGTGTCTAGAGCCTGTGAGTCGAAGTTGCGGTTATGCCTCCAGCAGGAAGGTCGTCATTTCGAACATTTAGTTTAAGTTGTTAAATTTTCTTTATCTGCATTTTTCATATCATGTTGAATAAATAGGTACATACTATTATGTTGACCGTATTTGTGTATTTGTTTTCTCATGGCACACTTGGGAACGGAAAACGTTTCCCGACATTTGCGATGAAATTCCTTTTTTCTCCGAAATTTTGTTATGCAATGTGTAATTTTTTTTACACCAATGAAAAATTTAGAGTTTTGGCTGTACAACGCCGTAATTTTTTTAGGGGGGTGCCATTTGAAATTTTCGGAAAAAATGACAACATGCGAAGATCAATCAAAAATTATTTTTTTTCCATAAATTACCCGAAAAAAAATTATGTGAAGGTATACGAGGTCTTAACCTGTACCTCAATTCAAAATTTAGGCGCCGGCGTCAATTAGTTTCTCTACAAAAAAATCTCAAAAATGGGGCGCAATTTTGAAAGAAGGGGTTATAACAGCGAAACCGCTAAAGTGAAGGGTATAACATGTTAGATAAAAAAATAAGTACTCATCGAGCACTTTCCAAATCTGCAATAAAAAATAGGGCATTCCATTTAAATAAACATAAGTTTGGTACGCCACTGGAGTACGGCACGCCACTGATGATTAGAAATATTTTTGAAACATAGCGACGGTAACTATGCACCACTTTGTTCTTAGATTTTTGTCGATAGCTTTTATCGTAAAGGAGCTATGGTCCGAGGCGTCTTAAGTGCCACACCCGGTATATATATATATATATATATATATATATATATATATATATATATATATATATATATCACTTCAATGTAGGCAGTATTAATATCAAATGTTATATTATTATTATTATTACACGTAACTTCCCTGTAATTGGAAACTTTTCTGATGGGAATTAATTAATTAATTAATTTCGACTTAATTGGAAGTATGTTGTTTATCCCATCCTTAGTGACTCTTCTCATTTCCGGAGGTGTGCAAGAATTCTTTGAATTTTAATACGTTATGGTACACTATTTAGATCACCATAGAAATATTTACTTATACCAAATATAAAATTTGTTCAAATCAATTTTTCTTTTCAATGCTTTCACAAGTTAAAACTTTATTTTTAAAATTTAATACATAAATCCTTGGCTAAATCCAATATAGAAAAATATTATTTTATAGTTGTTTAATAAGAGACATTGTAGCACCCATTGCATTGGAGCACTCGTGCTATAATGGGCCGTCTTATTAAACCTGTATAATAATATACTACTAAATAATTAAAATGATCAACGACTTTCTTTAGTAGTTACAACATTCTTAAAAGGCACTCCAAGCTGAACCTCGCCTTTTACATGAGATTAGAAAATATTGTGTGAATATGTAAATGTGAAAAGTCTAAGAAATAAAATAATTTATTATTATTTATTTATTATTTATTAATAATAAATAAATAGATTAAACATGATAAAATTTCTATTTCATATTACCATTCTTAAAAATATGAATTATAATTTTTTTCTTGTAATTATCCGATGATTTTAAATAATAATTACGTGTGCAATTGCTGGGTCTCTTTCACCGGAAATATCTGTCCGGAACCAGCGCACCCACTGGATACGTAACTCAATTTTCAATGATTATTAACAGAAAAATGTTAGGAAATCGTTGGAATGGTTAATTTACGGTCGAGGAATAATTGCCTCAGGTATTTCGAATTTAATTAATTCCTCTAACCGATGACCTCTTTCGAGTACACCGCCCGCCTAATTTTGAAGGTTTTGGTTAATTACATGTATTAGTGCAATTATAATTTACGGAGTTGATAAGAAACCGAGGTTTTCTATAAATTATTACGCATACGTATTTTTTTTAAAGGAAGGATGGTTGATGGGAATTCAGGTTAATGATTGTGGGAAATGGCGTAGCCACCTAGGGTATTCTGCCACAACCGATTGTTTGTAATAATCTTCATATATAGATATGAAAGGACAACCTCTTAAACATTCATGGATCCGCACGGCCATTTTTCATTCAGAAAAAGTGACCGCACGGATGGGATTCGAACCCACGACTACGAGGCTCAGAAGCAGGAACGCTACCCACTAGGCCACCGTGCGTTTTTTTTATTTAGAACGTTTAACAGGTCGTATTATCTCAACCCTTCAATTTGATTTAAATTTTACTTTATGAAGAAGTTGGTTGGTAGAATTATTATGTGGCAATCCATAAATTAACTGAATTAAAAAAAAATAGTTGCGGTGCAAATTTTTCAATTCAGTTTAATTACTTTATGTTGGTTGTGATAAAATAAAAAATAAGTAGTAAACTTGAACCAGTTAACAATTTCAACAGTGGTCGCCAACAGGTGGACGGGTCATTGTTCTTTAGTGGTAAGCAGGTTCCACCACTGGATACTTTCACCTCACTTTCACTGTCTCTCCTTAACGCATTAAAACAAACGCACGCTCAGAAAACGCAATAAAATTAGATAATTAACAGCAATTCTTTTATATTACCAACACATGAAGATAATGCTTACAAAGCATTTTCTTTTACTCAATTAATCATTTTTTTATTGATGCACGACTGCTCAACTCTCGACAATAAATTAACGCCTCTTATTGTTCTCGTTATCCTGCCATCTGCAATTACTCCAGGAGCAATTGTTTCTAGTCAAGGCTAGAGAGAGACAATGTGCACGGTTTCTTGTTGAAATAAATCTGTTTTTTTGCGCATTTCATCAGTCGCGGATCGAGTCGGTAGTTTTGAGGTTAATGAATTAACGAGGAAGTTATAACGGGTAGCGGTTATAATTCATGGAAACCGGGTTTGTGAACCGATTTGTTCTGGACTGGATGAATGCAGGTTATAATTTTATTGTGTTTTCTTGTAATTGTAATTTTGGAGAAACAATAAAGTTTTTTTTTTCTCATGAAATATGATGGTTATTACTTATAGGTCGTACAGAAATTATTTTCATCACGGCCAACTTCGAAAGCAAGTATCCTACTCCAGAGTTACTCAATTTCGATGGTTTAGAAGAGTAACTTCAATAGTTATATGATAATTAATCTTGAATATTATACTAACAAAGGGTTATGGCAGATGACCTAGTTGTCAACCCTATAATAAAAAAATGATATTAATGATAATAATGATGATAATAATAATAATAATAAAATACATGAAGTATTCAACAGAGATCCGATCTGATATGCAAGTGTTGATTGAGTTCTCTGAGAAACAGACAATGGCATATGCAGATCATGACTCTTGCGTTTGATAGGGGCTTTTTTCAAACCACTTCATCTTAGTAATCGTAGAAGATACATAATTTTTTTATCCCGTAATCGGTTATTTACTTAATTTGAACCCAGTTGTGTTTATGAATTTTTATTCTCGAGTATGGTTTGCGAGTTATGACACACAGTCGAGATTTTTTAAACGCTCTGTATATTTTAGCATCATCGATTTGCGCTAGTAATTGCGTTCACCGTCACACTTTAAAACCGGTTATGACTTAATTAATTTTAGGTTTAAGGCTGGGGATGGGAAGGTCTTAAGATGATCAACTTATGTGTCGATTTAATCAACAAGTAGCGTTATTTGACGTTGGTGAAACGAAAATTGCCAATTTTATTTGATGAATAAATTGAATCATTGACTAACGTTTTAACTTACGTAGGTGAAACCGGCCCTAATATTATCAAAGCGTGCATGACACACTTTGCGCAAACAATTCTGTAATTGCGTTAAAAAATGAAACGGCACGGCACATTTTTCCAAGCAAATGCTTGAAAAGATGAACCGTTATGCACTTTTTTGACGCAAATTAATGAAAAAAAAATGTACATTTTATAACGCACGTAGAAAAAAGTATCGCATAATGATAATTTTTTTATTATTTATTTGATCCTATTATGCTAACAAGCAAATAACGCCTTAGCAACGATCTGCGTTAAGATACCTTTTACAACACTAGTGTTGCTAAGAAATTATTAAAAACACTGGTGTTGTTAAATGTATCTTAACGCAACTCGTTGCTAACAAACATTATAGATTTTTGACGATTTTCATTCAATTTTTTTTTTTTTAATAAAAAAAAATAGAAATAGGATAAAATACACGTAACGTTATATGTTTTTATTTTATCCTAAACTGTTATCATGTCAATAACTCCTTAGCAACGAGCAACGTTAAGGTACCTTTAACAACACTAGTATTGTTAAGAAATTCCTAACACTAGTGTTGTTATATTATCTTAACACAACTCGTTGCTATGGAGGTATTCGTAAACAAATATGACTTCGCTTTTTGACGGTTTTCATTAAACATTTTTCAAATTAAAAAAATTGAAATAGGATAAAATAAACCGTGTTACGACACACGTAACGTTATTTGCTTTTACATTACTCGAGAATTTAAAAGCACCCTCTCCTACGTCGCTCGTGTTTTCAAACTTTTCTCTCGTAATGTAAAAACCTTCATAACGTTACTTGAATCGTAAATTACTATTACCACATTTAAAAGCGATTTAAATGAATGTTTTTTAGAATGAAATACTCCATCTATTGATGATGTGAAATATTTGAAGGCATATATTAATTTGTTGCTATGGCAACCAATTTTTTTTTTAATAGCAGCCTACTTTTTTTTACTTTTTGTTTCTATTTTAGTTGGCTTTGTAATACTTCATGTTGTTACTATGAACAGTTTCCTGTTTTAATTTATTATTTCTGACTGCAACAAGTTTCCGTAGTGTAGTGGTTATCACGTCTGCTTCACACGCAGAAGGTCCCCGGTTCGAACCCGGGCGGAAACATCCATTTTATTGGATATGTGTCTCTTAGGATTTGTTTACAAATTGTTTAAATCATTAGTCTTAATTTTTTACTTTCTGTATGTACAAAGTACGCAATAGAATTGGTTTCGGAAAAAAACATTATTCGAAATTACAACGGAAAGTTCGTTTTGAGGACCCTTGAATACAGGTGCGCACCCAAAAATTTGACTTGTGTGGAGGGGGGGGGGGGGGGCTATAATAACACACACACAAATATATGTGCAGACTGAAAATCATGATTTTCTCACAAATAAATGTGTAACATAGCAATGGTATTACAATTAATTAAAATTCTAAGAAGCACTATTTTGTAAAGGCCCGGTTTAGTGGTTAACGCTCGGTATATAAATGTCTTGGAGGGGGAGGATCTCAAGCTCTCAAGCTTGTCTGTTTGTCTGTTTGTCTGTTTGTCTGTTTGTCTGTTTGTCTGTTTGTCTGTTTGTCTGTTTGTCTGTTTGACTGTTTGACTGTTTGTCTGTTTGTCTGTTTGTCTGTTTGTCTGTTTGTCTGTTTGTCTGTTTGTCTGTTTGTCTGTTTGTCTGTTTGTCTGTTTGTCTGCTTGTTGGCTTCTCCGTTTCTCCGTTTCTCCGTTTGTCCATTTGTCCGTTTGTCCGTTTGTCTGTTTGTCCGTTTGTCCGTTTGTCCGTTTGTCCGTTTGTCCGTTTGTCCGTTTGTCCGTTTGTCCGTTTGTCCGTTTTATCCGTTTTATCCGTTTTATCCGTTTTATCCGTTTGTCCGTTTGTCCGTTTGTCCGTTTGTCCATTCTGTTTGTCTGTTTTTCTAAATGTTTGTCTATCTGAGGGTTCTGTATCTCAAAAACTAACAAAGATTTTTAAATAAAACGAAGTAATGAAAAATGTTTGGTAAAATTTTGTACACTCGAAGTGTATCTTTTATTTACGTTTCAGTTGGACGTTAAAGATTACAGAGCTGAACATCTAATTTACTGTAAGTATATGTTGTTTATATACTCTCTAATTTTTGAATTTTTATTTACATTTTTGGTCTACAATAATTGTAGAGAATTTCGGAATGAACTAAAATACTTGATTTGTGGGCGGCGTCGATAAAAATCATAACTAAAAAAACTAAATTTCTGATTATAATTATGTAAACATAATTGTCTGTAAATAAAAAATGTAAAGTTAAATCAAATCAAAGAGGCAGGAAATGTATACACAATGGCGTGAACGGTGACGTCACACGTTTTTAGTCACCCACTTAAAAATGGTCAAGAACTCACATCACTGAACAACCAACCGTATGCGTCTAATAAAGTAATCACGCGGCTACCAGACAGCCGGTGTTGTTTACACTTACTGCCTCTTGGAAATGAACAGACTATAAGTCATATTTTAAAAGTTGTACAAAGTTAAAAATTTTGTGGGGATCCGGTTTAGAAAATAAACAAAAATTGAACTAAAAGCTTTGAATAATAAATATTGCCTAGCTGTGCTCTTAAGGTATTCGTGACTTTTGTTACTCTTCTGTATGAGCCAATAACAGTAGAGATGCGCACACTAAGCGACGTGATAGTGGAGTGATGTCTGTTGTCATTGGCTCATTCTGACTGACAATAAAAGTTACCAGTGGATAGGGTAAGCTTCTTAAGTAAAAAAAATGCTTTGCTTGCTGTGCAAAGTCCACAGCGACACGCCGAGTAGAGCGAACACCAAGGACCAACCGACCACAGCAGCAGACCCCAAAGCCGATACCGTTCTCAGAGTCGTTTTCACGACTCGCCGAATGGACCCATAAATTCTAAAGATCACCAAGCCGTTTTCACGGCTCACGATGTCCGACGACTACTCTACGCATTTCGCCAGAGCCCAGGCCGCGACGAGAGAGGACCTGAACTACCAGAGGATGTGGGTTGACCTCAACGGTCAACTGATCAAGAAAGACACCAAACTGGCCGAGGCCATCGAGAAGAACAACGAGCTCGAGATGAAGCTGTACCAGCTGAACTGTCGCCTCGACGCGCTAACACGCACAATGAAGACGACGCCCACGCCGACCCCAACGCCGACCCCAACGCCGACCCCAACGCCAACACCAACACGCACGCTGACACCAACGCCAACCCACCGGGAACAGCTACGCCATCCTCATGGACACGGAAGGCTTCGAAGAGGAAGACTCGGCCCCACCACCGAGGCCGAGTACAAAGAAGAGGATCGCCTCAACCCCAGCGACCGCAATCGCCATCAAGAAGGCGACGCAATAACCCTTGAAGGCCCAACAACCGGCCGCAAAAGCGGCGGTACCTTCCACCTCCCACACCACGTCACCACCAACACCAACACCAACACCAACGCCCCCCCCCAGGCTGAGCAGTCCAACTCAGCCAAACTCCCATACGTCCCGCCTGCACACGGATCACCTCCAGTCGTCCTGCCAGCGGACGCCAACTGGCCGACCATCAAGGCCCTGTTGGAGACATACTCCATCAAGGTCAAGCAAGCCAAATACTCATCCCGGGGACTGCGTATTTTTCGAGAGACGCCTACGGACTTCCGCACCCTCACGAGGGTCCTAGACGCAAACAGGATGCCGTACCACAACTCCCGGAGGATAAGACGACAAAGGCGGTGATTCGAAACATTGCCCCGACATGCACACAGGCCCAGATCGCAGAGGATCTTCAGAAGCAGGGATTTGCGACGCTCTCCGTCAAATGGATCACCCGGAGGGATCCACTGACTGGAGTAACCCATCCCCTGTGGATGGTTTACGTCCAGTTCGACGGTGGCGTGGATGTACACTGCATCCTCGCCACCAAGAAGGTCCTGGGGCTCGACGTAAAAATCGAGCGCAAACATCACGACCGTAGCAAACAACAATGCTACCGTTGTCAGCAGCTAGGGCACACCTAGAGCTGCTGATCGATGCCCCCACGATGTGACAAGTGTGCAGGCGCACACTTGTCACAGCAATGGGACCCGGCGAAGTGCGCCAACTGCGCCGAGGCCCACCCAATATCCTACCGAGTCTGCACTCGCTTCATAACGCACATGAAGAAGAGTGACGAGTGACAAAACATGAAGAGCTTCGCTGCAGCCGCGGTGGGTTCCACCCAGCAGCAGAAGACGGCACCCACTGCCTGCCAGGGGCCGGACTACACCCAGTTCGGCAGCATCGTCGCCAAGATGCTCCAGGTCCTTGGCACGGCAAACGGCCCGGCAGACCATGCCACCATCGTGATATCGGCGATTCCCAAGATCGTCCAGGCGATCTTGAGAAACAGAGTCTAGACAAAATTAATCCCCTTTTTTGTTTCAGGACAGTCCGCGGCGAGGACAACAATGAGTTCTCGATGACAATTCTTCCGCCACCGCACTCCAACATGAGTCCCGGTGGCAATTTTTGCGCCACCGAACTCCGAACACCGAACCCACACCGAGACAAGGCGGCACACGGCTCATTCCAAGACGACGTCTATCCGCACATCGACAAGTGGAGGAGTTTTACCTGGTATACCCATCAGGGACTCCAGCACCATCCCGCTACAGGGGTGTCTATATAAGATTTCTCCTCCACATGTTACCGGCGTAGCTCAGATCGGTCGTAAGCAATTGGGTTCTAAAACATAGAAACACAGGTATTAGTAAAGGACTCCCACGTGCCAAGGTGACCTTGTGACCGACTTTGGCAACTAAGTACAACACTGCTACTTTTTGGACCGTTTGGGTGGATAGGCTGATTGGGCAGGCACAGGGGTCCCTGGCAAAGCGCTCGCGGCAACGCACCCAATCGATTAACACCCAGTGGATCGATTAAACAGTTTCGCAGTTGTTGTACTTACTTGAGCTCCTGCGCCACGTCAAGGCAGGGGTCACTAATTGGGGTCAACTAGCGGATAACGGTATCGCGCTAGAGGGGTCATTAATGGGTCAATCGGCGGATAAGACCAGATAAGACCGAGTCCGATGTTTACGCCACAAAATCAAATATAAGACTGGAGTACTAAGTATTCGTACCAGGGTTATATATCACAAACTTAAAAAAAAATTATTTGCGAAAATATATTCAACAGGAACAAAGTTATAACAGCTGGAATCAGACTTCGTACTGTCATCAAATTAAAGCTCGACACCGCTACTGACCTGGAAGAAAACCGAATTTCGGATTGCACTTCTGCAAACGGACTTCATTAATTTTGAAATTGTCAAAATATCTTTTAAATTGAAAATAAATCATGAAACCAACCACTGAAATCAACCACATCACCATTTTTTAGTTCCGTTTCTAATAACGCGTGATTCGATTTTAAATCTGCAAACAGTGTTTGGTTCACAACACATTTTACTTTAAAACCTATTAATAGGAATTCGTATATTGAGTGGAATAACCGTACTATACAACCTTGAAACAAAGTGAACGTTTGAAACTGATAATTTATTTTAAGTATCAGAGACACAAAGGATTAGCTAAACGTTCATTTTCGGTGCGCAAAATTTTATCAAAAAGTTTTTCGTATTATCGAGGAAAGCTTTTATTGATGCCCAAATCACCATTTTAGTTCCATTTCTAAAAACTGTTTAAATTAATAACGCAAATTTCGATTTTACATCCATACACAGTGTTTTTTTTTACTTTTAAACCTTTTGATAGGAATTCTTATATTGACCGGAATAACCTTACTAGAGAAATTTGAGACAAAGTGAACGTTTGAAACTGATTATTTATTTTAAATAACGGAGGTAAATACATAAAGGTTTAGGTAAACATCCATCTTCGGTGTCCAAAATTTTATCAAAAAGTTTTTCGTATTATCGAGGAAAGCTTTCATTTATAAATCTCTACTAGTTTTTGAGACTGTCGAGTAGTCACAAATTTTAAATATGGTTAAAGTTGTTTTTATTTAAAATCACAAAATCTTTCATTACAAAATTGTAATGTTTTCTCAAAAATTGCATTAGTCACGAAAAGTTTTCCAACCATAAATCATGCAAACGTGGACTTAATAACTATGTAAATCGCGCCACCGTTTGTCCGTAATTCACAAGAATCCATTTCGCTGTTCCACTTCCCTAAAAAACTATGATAATCGCGAAGAGCTCACCTGTGCAGAACACTGAAAAATGAGGATAAAGAAAATCCGACCCGGTAACAATATGTAAAATATTTGGACCGAACGTTAATAGACAATTACGAGCATGCGGAGACCGGGCGGGTCGTTTTTGAAAGCGATAATTGGAAATAAATTGACTGGAACTCAATGGAATTGTTTATGGGTGTGGTCACTTTTTGTTTAACGCCAACGTATGAATTGCGGGACTGTTTACAAAAAAATAATTCACCACATCGTAGAGAAGTGTGGGCTATCGCACTTTCGTAATAAAAAGATTGGATGTTTATGGGTGTTGCCTGGACCACAAAGGGGATCTGATGGCAATTTTTACACGTGAAAGAGGAAATTAATTTATGTAATTTGCATAAGCATTAAAGTTTATCACATATTCTCTGCATTTCTTGTTGTTGATTTCATCATTTCATAATTGTAGACCAGAAATACCTATTTACAGTATAAGTGCGTAATTGACTGTTTTACTGCGTGAACGGACATTACTGCCCGACCGCGAATATTTAACATCCCGGTTTTTGGTGGAAGATGTCATTACATTATGGATATGGATGCATGATATCGATATTACGTACCCGAAATGTGAAATTACTTTTAATACTTTTCCGAAAATACAATAATTAACAAAATATGTGCAGTAAGCAAATAAGTACATCAGTACTGCACTGATGAGGACTAATATTCTGAAATTGGTTTGTGGTTTGTCGTTGAAGGGGAAATTAATACGACTGAAATGATCCCAGTAATTCCGATTTTCCATTCGCAATTCTAATGAATTGATGAGATTACTAGGGCGTCAGAGTCACGTGTCAATCTAATAATAATATTAACAATCATAGTACATATTTATTCCCAATGAAAATCGAAAAATACATTTTTAAAAATAAAGTTAAACAATGAGAAACTAATAGTGTAAATTACAATTATACTTAATATGATATTTAAAACGAAAAATATACAACATTTATAGTGGCTTTTAAAGAGCAGCCGGCGATAAGTACTTTTAATATTTTTCAGCATAATGTCGCTTGAACTGCTATACCAATCATAAGAAATATCAAATTTTGCAAATTCGAACGAAAATTAATTAATTAATAAAATTCACACGGGTAATAAAATTCAAAATATTTCCATAATTTGTCAATTAAAAATATCATAATTTCATTGAAACAGAAATGTATAACAATGTTCCGTTATAATCCAACGTCGCTGAATTTATTTTCTAGATTAATTGGCGTTTACAGTTGTAATTCACATGGAATCCCCCACTGACACAAATTTCCGATTAATTGATACCGTTTCAAAATAATGCATAAATATTCGTATTAATTAAGGCTGAATACCGTTAGGACACACACAATTGTGTTTATTATGTTCAGTTTACCGTGGCAAGAAAAAAAAACGACACAAGGTAATATTTTAAAAGAAAAACTCATTCGCGCGTTTCAGTACTCTTGCGTTATTTGAGATAAGCCCGTTAGAGAATTGATAAATTGCAACAAATTTATTAAATGTACAGAAATATGTAACACTATTTGTTTCACGAGTTGCTGAAACTAATCATGGTTTTATTGTGTTTTTCTTAATATCACAATTATTATTATTTTATCACGTATTATATGAGAACGTGATTAAATAAATAAAATTGGTGATTTGGCCATCATGCTACATTCTCCGATTTGATGGTGTAATAGTTCGTTTTATGTCCATTTTGAATTTAAATATTTCAAATTTTCGAGCGTTTGCAGGATTACACGATTGTTGTCAAAAAAAGAATGAAAAAATTTTTTGCTCCAAATGTGGTACATTTAAAATGTCATTTAAATTAAAAATAAACCATGAAGGTATAAATTTAAATAACCATTTTAACATCAAATCTGAGAAAGTAACCACTTTTTTATTGAGCTGTACTTAAAACATATACTAAACAATTAATTACTCTTCCTGATTATTTGTTTATTTAATTACCAATGCCTTAACAGGTGTATTTGATTTTAAACCTATTAAATCTAAAATGTCCGTCAATTATTTTCATAATTACCTACTGTATTATTTATAGGCGAATCAATTTCCTGTCCATCGCACTTCTCAGCTTTAGAAAGTCCGGAGAGATTTTGAGCACGAGCGATTCAATAAATGTGTGTTTGAAGAAGGCAATGTGTCGACGACAAATAGCGATTCGGACGCTTCCCATTTCCCATCGAGGAAATGACGAAAAAAAAAACAGGTCCGATGGCCGGATCCTCAGCTCGCCTTAATGACTTCCTTTCCTATTGAAATATGTCAATGTCACGCATAGGAAAGAGGAAAGAGGAATACGATTTACGGTCAGTTTCAATTATCATTAATACAAATTTGATGAAACTATCATTATTGCATAATTATAGACCAATTTTATGAAAAATATTTTTAAACAAAAGATATTCATTTCTTTGAAGGCGTCGCCTCGGCTAGTGCTAATATCTCTACACTGTGTACATAAAGTAAGAAATAAATTCGTTTAAAATTCAGGGCATTTTCTTTCAGCAAAATTCTCGGACACGTGTATTATTATTTTTTAACGCGCATTTTTTAGATAAAATTCAAATGTACAGGGTGTCCCAAAATTGAGATATGACCCCTAAGTTAAAATTTTCAAATGTGAACCCCCATTTTTTGTTGCATTTATAGATTCTACGTAAAATTCTGAGTATTTTTCATGTAGCATACCCCATGTCTATAATCAGCTGTTTTCGAAGAAATGGCGTTTAGAAAAGTACTACTACCATTTTATTTCTGGTAAAAGATAACATGATTAGATCAAAACATTGGAATTAATAAGCAAAAATCATTATTCACTTAATTAAATGATTTTTCCTAATTAATTCCAATGTTTCGATGAAACTATGTTATCTTTTACCAGAAATAAAATAGTAGTAGCACTCTTTTAAACGCCATTTCTTCGAAAACAGCTGATTATAGACATAGGGTATGCTACATGAAAAATACTCAGAATTTTACGTAGAATCCATAAATGCAACAAAAAATGGGGGTTCACATTTAAAATTTTTAACTTAGAGGTCGTATCTCAATTTTGGGACACTCTGTAAATTTGAATTTTATCTCAAAAAATGCGCGTTAAAAATAATAATACATGTGTCCGAGCATTCTTCTGAAGGAAAATGCCCTGAATTTTAATCGAATTTATTCCTTACTTTATGTACACAGTGTATAGATGGAGTATATTCAACTTCGTAAATTCATGTACTTTCCGGTTTCGCCAGAAAAGAGTAAACCAGGCCGAATCCGCGAGTACATTGACAATAAACACATGTTATTACTTAGGCCACCATTTATTGCCTTAGCGGCCTAATAAAATTTAGTCGAATCTCGCGTTTCCGTGCAACCAGGCTAATTACTTTATATTGTTGTGGCAATTAGAAATCCACGGATTCGCAATTATTTTATATGGGGGAAAAGAGAACCGTGGTATTTTAGTGACACCTGCAACCATGGGCGTGCACAGAAATTTTTCCAGGGGGCAAAACTTTCATACAGAAATTTCGAATAAATAACCGTCAAAAATGACAATTTCTAATTGTCAAAAATTCTGCATTTTTACCACCGCAAACGGCTATCCAAAATTGTGGATTTTTTAAATTTCAACTGCTAAAAATGACAATTTCGAACTGTCAAAAATCGCACTACTATCACAAATGGCACGTTAGCAGTAAAAAGGAAATTTTTAAATGCTGAAAAAAATTATTCAGTACTGTCAAAAATTGCTTATTACTGAAATCGGCAAGTTTCAACAATAAATAGAAAATTTCCAAATGCCAAAAATGTTTAACTGTCAAAATTTGAGTATTTCTACTATCACTATCGGCATTTTTCAATAATAAAAAAGGGAAATTTCCAACCGCCAAAAGTAACAATTATAAATTGTCAAAAATTGTGAAATCCTACTGTCACAAACGGTATTTTTCAGTAGTAAAAAGATAATTTTTTAACCGTCAAAATGATAATTTCAAAAAATTCTGCATTTCTGCCACCACGCCACACAAAGAAATTTGCAGCGGTTAAAAATTGTTGATTTTTACTACCAAAAAAGGCATTCTTTAATATTAAAACAAGAACATTTTAACTGCTAAAAATGGTAATTTCGAATTGTCAAAAATTCTGCATTTCTGCCACCACAAACGGCACGATTCAACGGTAAATAAAGCAATTTGCAGCTGCCAAAAATAATGTTTTTTTACTTTGAAAAACGGCAATTTTTTTGATATTAAAAAAGAAGTCAATTTCAACTGCTAAAAATAAAAATGACAATTTCTAACTGTCAAAAATAGCACTACTATCACAAATGGCACTTAGCACTAAAAAGAAAATTTTCAATTGCTGAAAATAACTATTCAATACTGTAAAAAATTGCTCATTACTGAAAACGGCACAATAAAAAGAAAATTTCCAAATACCAAAAATGTTAGACTGTCAAAATTTGAGCATTTCTACTATGACTATCGGCATTTTTCAATGTTAAAAAAGGGAAATTTCCAACGGCCAAAAGTAACAATTACAAATTGTGCAATTCTACTGTCAGAAACGGCATTTTGCAATAGTAAAAAGATAATTTTTAACCGCCAAAAATGACAATTTCGAATTGTCAAAAATTCTGCATTTCTGCCATCACAAACGGGTAAATAAGGAAATTAGCAGCTGCCGAAAATTGTGGAATGTTACTATAAAAAAACGGCATCTTCTGATATTAAAAAAAAAGAAAATTGAAATGCTAAAAATGACAATTTGGAACTGTCAAAAATCGCACATATCTACCATCACAAATTCCAAAAATAACTATTCAGGACTGTCAAAAATTGCTCATTACTGAAAACGGTTTCACTTCAACAATAAAAAGAAAAATTCCAAATGCCAAAATTTTGTAACTGTCAAAATTTGATCATTTCTACTATCACTATCAGCATTTTTCAATATTAAAAAAGGGAAATTTTCAATGGTCAAAAGTAACAATTAGAAATTGTCAAAAATTCTGCATTTCTGCCACCAGAAACGGTACGATTCTACAGTAAGTAAAGAAATTAGTAGCATCTAAAAATTGTGGATTTTTACAATTAAAAATGGAATTTTTTGAAATTGAAAGAAAAAAGAAAATTTCAACTGCTAAAAATCGCACATTTCTATCATCTCAAATGGCACGTTGGCAGTTTCTCGATATATTTATGGAACACCCTTTATATCAAGGTGTTGCAACCTGTTTAAGACATTATAAACGCAATATTCCAAGAAGACAATGCTCGATCACAAAAGGCGTTACCTGAGTTTTTGAGGGAAGGGCAAAAGAAATTGTGGGGCCGCTACATCAATAATTTTCCTATTTGAAAATATTAAATATTTTAGCGCAGACATTTTTGTCAATGCAAAGTTCGAATAATTTTCTATTAGCAATTGATTGTTGCGACAATACATAACGTATCTGTAGGAATGAATTCTCAGAGAAATGTTTGCACAAAGTTTAGGTCATTAAAATTTACTTTGCAGCACAACCATTTTTGTCGCTGCAAATATTGAATGATTTTCTTTGGTTAATTGTAAGGTGTGAGCCACACCATTTTGTTGCTGAGTTGGTCATAACCGAGAGAGAGAGAAACATAGCAATCATGTCTGAGATTATTTTTTTTATATCTAGTTCAACTGAACTAATCTAGTCTCATGATGTAATAATATGCAACATACCTCATTTATCTCACAGCCAACTCTGAAACAAAATTATGTGGCTCACACGATATATAAAAAGTTATAAAAGATTTTTTTTGCAAAAGAAATTTCTGGACAAAGTTCAAATTTGGTCAAAGTTTAGGTCATTAAAATTTACTTTCCAGCGCAGACATTTTTGTAAATATTGGATAATTTTCTTTGGTTAATTGTAAGGTGTGAGCCACAGAATTTTGTTGCTGAGTTGGCCATGCTTGAGAGAGAGAGAAAAACATAGCAGTCATGCCTGAGATTGAATTTTTTTTTGATCTAATTCAATTGAACTAATCTAGTCTCATGATGTAATAATATGCAACATACCTCATTTATCTCACAGCCAGCTCTGAAAGAAAATTTTGTGGCTCACACGATATATAAAAACTTTTTAAAGATTTTTTTTGCAAAAGAATTTTCTGGACAAAGTTCAATTTTGGTCATCAACATTTATTCTCTAGCGTAACCATTTTTGCTGCTGCAAACTTTGGATAATTTTCCGTGGTTAATTGTACACAAAAAGATATTAAATATGATAAAATGATATGATGATATGATGATAAAATTTTATTTTTTAATTTTTTATTTAAAATATATATACGGGAAACCCCTTTTAACAAAGAAAATACAATTTGTATTGTACAATGTGTGAGAAAAAAATACAAAATTCTACCGCCAAGGTTATTAAATCATTAAATGTATATTATCTGCCAAATAAACAGAATCCTCGGAGCGATTTCTAGAAAAAGTTCAATTTTCGTCATCAAAATTTGCCAATTTTATTACTGATTATTTCCTTTGTGTAACTGTAAAAATACATAATAATATGTGTCAAAAATTTAAGCATATGTCAAATTAAATCAATAATTCCCGGAGAAATTTTGAGTCATAAAAAATTCCTTCTACCCAAGCCATTTTTGTCAGCTAGAATTAGAAATGGGTGAGTCGAATAAAAGGGTCGATTCTTGGAAATGAGTGGTTAAGTAACTCCTGTGATGACCTAGTGAGCGCTTTTTTTTGTTCATCAACATTTTTAAGGGGAGTGTTTTTTATATTGTTTTTTTCATATTTTGACTTAGGCATGAACCATTCAGTCACAACCAGGTTATTATTTATGTATTCAATTTGGGATGAGTAAATGAATAAATGAACAAATGAATAATGTCAGACGTATACAACAACCATGGACTCGAGCGAATACTTCTCGATCTCCGAAAAATCTTTCGCCCGGGCTGGGATTTTTAAGGAGAGAAAAGTTCCAATTTTTCTTTTGCTCTCCAGTGTTTTTCAAAAAAATTCTTTTTGCTCATCACAGACATACTTTTTTTGAAAGAGTCATGAGTGGATTCTTTTCGATTGGCTCACAAAAGGAGTCATTTCGCCCATCTCTAGTTGGAATAAACGTAGAATTCCGCGACTAATTTCTAGAACAAAATAATTTTTAAGCATCCAAATTTGTTTTCCAACGCAACTATTTTTATCAATGCAAATATTGAATATTTTTTTGATCAGTTATTAATACATGTAATTCAAGATCAACTACTTTAAACTTCAAGCATCTATCTAAATAAATGTAGGATTCCCAGATCAATTTCTAAAAAAGATCATTTTTATCAACAAAATTTGCTTTCTTGTGCAGCCATTTTTATTACTACAAAGTTTAAATAATTTTCTTCGGGCAGAAGTAAAGACATATTATGTTACAACTTCAAGCGTAATCTCTGTAATTTCTGTCGAAATAGTTTCTAGAGAAATTTTTCGTTATCAAAATTTGTCTTCTATTGCAGCCATTTTTTTTACTGCAAAATTCGGCCAATTTTTTTTTAGACATAATATTAGAAATAAATTAATCAGTCTGAGGTAAAATTCATAGAGCAACGTCTAGAATGACTTCATTTTTGCTCATGAAAACTTGGGTGCTAGCTTAGCCATTTTGGACACTGCAAAGCTGGAATAATTTTTTGCAATTTGAATTGTAAAATTTAAGATTAACGTGTAAAAAATGTAAGCATCCGTCGAAATAATGTAGAATTCTCAGAGAAATTCCTTAAAAAAAATTCAGTTTTGGTCATAAAAATCATTTCTGCAAAAAATGATTGAAGTTTAATTTGACAAGTTTTTAATCGTCTGTCAAAATAAATGTGGAATTTAGTCTATACTGAGCACAGACCAGCGGCGGCTTGTGGATGTTCGGCGGTGGGGCAACGGAAGAAAATTTGACCGAAACAGCAACGAAATATTTGCTTCCTCTATAAGAGTAAGTGGTGCAGCACGAGCGACATCATTGTCTTAGCCCTTCCTACAGAAATCTACGAGCTGCCGCTGGCACTAAAGTATATTCTATGATGCGTAATATTTATCTGTAACAATCCTAAATGTGGCGACTCTAGTTGGAGGCTTAGATGTGATAGTGATGAAAATAGAGCTTACTCTAATCGAAGAATCCCTTCAGGGCTCTATCCTATCAGTTACAACCAAAGACATATTACGAAGTACAGATGAGACTTTAGTCTATGCTAAGATTGAGACGTAATATTTATCTATAGCAATCCCAAATGTGGCGACTCTAGTTGGAGGTTTAGATGTGAAAGTGATGAAATTAGAGCTTACTCTAATCGAAGAATCTCTTCAGGGCTCTATCCTATCAGTTCCAACCAGAGACATATTGCGAAGTACAGACGAGACTTTAGTCTATGCTAAGATTGAGACGTAATATTTATCTATAGCAATCCCAACTCTAGTTGGAGGTTTAGACGTGAAACTGATGAAATTAGAGCTTACTCTAATCGAAGAATCCCTTCTAGACTACATTGTATCATTTCCATCCAGAAACATATTGCGCAGTATAGACGAGACTTCAGGCTATACTGAGACTGAGTCTATATTGTCTAATTTTTATCTGTAACAATCCTGAATACGACTCTGGTTGGAACTTTAGATGTGATAGTGATAAAAGTGGAACTTACTCTAACCGAAAAATTCTTTCTGGACTCAATTCTATCAGTTTCAACTAGAGAAGGGCTGGAAATAATCCATGAACCACGAGGTAAGTAGGTAATTAGATCTTGATTATATTTAAATCTAGCATAACAATTATAACACTAAAGTAATAGAAAAAGATTTAGTCGATTCTATTTCTTTTAATATCCGGCCTAGAATTTGCCAGGGAAGCGGTTGTTTGTTTTTAATCATTATAAGACTTAATTTTGAGTTACGTACAAGTTGATATTCATATATATGTGTCTTTATTTAATCTATTTCTTTTGTTCCATCGTTACATTTGGAAACAATTTTCTTGTCTTGTCATCTCAACACCTTTGCAAGTGCAATTCCGCCGATACCGTGCTCCCATTACTGCGAACGCGCGCAAGTTACTTAAGACCTTACCCGCTTCAAACTAGGAAAAGAAAGGCACAGCAGGCCTTCGGAGTAGACAAGGACGCGTTGCGGCCCGTTTCGGCCCGTCGAAGAGAGACGCGAAGACATCAAACGGACAACTTTCCAATTGTTGTGCATTATTATGAGGTTGGTAGAAGGAGTGCGCTCCGGAGTGAAACGGACGGTTTACCTTTGGATTTTAATGGAAAGAGAAAGGTGCCCCATTGGACTGCCGCTGAAGAGGGAGTAGGACGAGGGATGTCTTCGTGGGGGTAATCCGGCGATTTCTGCTCGCGCTTATCGTCGACTTAAGATAGTTTTCTTGGATATTTCGTACGCTACGGTTGGCTTATAAGTGACATATGTTATAAGTGCGGTCGCTCGCGCGCAGGATTAACGCTCTCGAAGACTTTTTTTTTTCGTCGGTAAAGTGGTGACCCTGTTGTTTGGGCTTTTACTGCACGGCACGCGCTGAAAAAGAGTTTAAAATGGTAAGAGAAATTTGTAAGTTGCATAAGGTATTTTTTTTCTAGCAATTTTAGATGGTTGCTGGGTCGTTACTCGATGTAATGATTTAATTGCGGCTAGGAATTTTAAGCTTGTGTCAGTTTCGATTGTTTGAGGTGCGACTTGAATTTAAATATAATTTCGTTTCCTTTTCCGCTCGAGGTCATGAATATTCAGGTGCCATATTTGACAGTCGTTCAAAACTTAATAGCATTCGTTCCTTTCTGTTATTTGTTGTTTATGGACGTGGAAATAATTGCAACAGTAGCTGATATCATGAGACGTAAAATGTTCGAAACCGGTCCTAACTTTTCGTATTAATATTGTTATAATTGTCGCTACTTAACTGCTCCTTATTGTCAGTGGATTACTCCACCCAATATGGGAAGTGTTTGCGGCGTTTAGACAATAGATGTCGCTTTAATAGTGTATCTACCTTAACACACATAAATGAATTTAAAGTATTCGTGTTTTATTATAAAATTTATACAAGTAGAAGTAATAGTATATTATTGTATCAGCAATTATGACGACCATTATTCACGAAAATGATGTTTGCGACTATGAGTGTAAATCACCTAAGTGAATAATGCCTGTCATAATCGCGTATGCTTTTTCTACGCTTATTGAATAAATACATGCAATATTTAGACAATAGATGTCGCTTTAATGGATTATCTATCTTAACACTTATAACTAAATTTGAAACATTCGTGTTTTATTATAAAATTTATACTAGTAGAAGTAATAGTATATTATTGATGAGTGATTATGACGGCCATTATTTAGGAAGATGATGTTTGCGCTCGCGAGAGTAAATCATCCGATTTAATAATGCCTGTCATAATCGCGTGCCTTTTTTCCACACCTATTGAACAATTCAATGTATCAGTTTTAACACAAAATAGAGGCACATTAAACATTTATCGGTATGAAGTGCAAACGTCAAAAAATGTAAACAAGCAATATGGCGATACACTTAGTTGCCGGGCGAGTCGATTGTCTGTCGCAGAAAGAGTTGATCGCAGGTGCTTTAAATATCATTGGATCAGTGCAATCATGATTTTTAGATTTGTATTTGTGATTGGCCGAATCTATAATGCACTACAGTGAATTATGAATTCATTATTCATTGCAGTAAATAAATAATTCATTATTCATTACAGTGAATAAAGAATTCATTATTCACTAATTCAAAAAAAAATCAAATTCTTTATATAATGTTTCTATCTATATTTTTATATACGTGTATTGTATACGTCATTTTAAAAGCGAGATAATTTAGTGTAAACTTTGTTCCTAAAATATAATGCGATAAATCGATAAAATGGGAGAAGGTTCTATTTTAAACGAAAAGTAAGTTTTGCAAAGGACCAAATTAACTTTTAAAATGCAGATTTTTTAAATTAAGCTCATCTTTTCTATCGATCTTAAAATTTCATCGATCTGCTGCTTATTAGTTATGAATCACCGAATTTATCAACATATTAGAAACACAATTAGAGGAAATTGTCTCTTGTATACAAAACAGTTAAATGTTACTCTAATCATCTTTCAGTTCTTTCGCAAATAAATTGTGCATTATTTGACATTCAGAACATGCAGAATTTAATATTGTCACTTGCTATTTTAAAAACAAATAAAATGCTAATAAGTGCCATAAAGCTTTGATAAAAGAAACAATTTTTGTGCACCTTCCGAGATTTAAATTCTCAAAATCTGTTCCTGCGTTTCAGAGTTTTTGGCTTTTAAAAATTTTTTAAAATTCTCTTGAATCTTAGACCTGCGTTTTGAACAAATGCTACTTTTAACATCTTTTAAAACCAACTCTTCTGAAACCTATTTATGACTATCAATTTGTGCATCCTTAAACATTTTATTTGTTAAAATCCAATTTCAAATTGTCTCTTGGTTCGTCCAAAACAAAAAAAAAATGGTGATGTGGCCATCATGTTACTTTCTCCGACTTGATGGTATCATATCCATTTATATTTACGTTTTCATGGTTTATTGATATCATATTTTAAATGTACATCGAGCGTTGCGTAAACTCGGATGAAACTGACGTTTAAAACGTCAAAATTATGAAACGGAAAAATTATACTTCAAATTCAAAAACTCGGTTTACTCAAAAACTAACAAGATTTCGAAAAAAATTTGTTCATTTTGGCATTCTCTACAATTATTATTCATATAAATTTGGTGTAACTATTATTGTTTCATAATTAAAAACCAAAAATTAAAAAAAATAATAATACATTTTAGCAATGATTTTATAAAAAATATGTTCAAGCAAAAGATGTTCACTCCTTTGTTGTCTTCAAGGTTTGTTTAAATGTTTTTGTGATATTTTTCATATTTAACCAAATATTGGCAAAAAACAAAAAACGAAATTTTACCAAAAGCTTTTCAGTTCTTCGGTTTATCAAATAAGACGTATGTTCAAAGCGCACACAGACAGACACACATGCACACACACACATTGTTGAAATGGCATTTAGGGACCCCAAAACGGATATTTGCGTAAAAGAAAATTTTGAAAAAAATATCACGATCAAAATACTTTCTCGTACTTCGTAACGAAGAAAGTAAAAAAGATACATTCAATATGCGAATATAAGCGAAAACTTGCATTAATTTATTCTTCAGATATTGAAGTAATTTTATTTTAACTTAGTGTAAATTAAAAAAAAATGCAATAATTTTGGTGATTCGAAAATAAATCAATGAACAATTTCTATCGACCTCTCAGAATTGCTCAAAATTAATTCGAACTTTTTCAAATTTAACCCCAAACATCCCATGACTAAATATTTTAATAATATTGTCTTAACTCACAGCGAACTTGACACATTGTAATAATTTTGGCAACTAAAAACAATAGCCACCAACTTGAAAATTTTCAAAATTACTCAAAATTAATTCAAAATTAAACAAGGGAAAAGTTGCATTAATATCTTTGCTGGATATTGAAATTATTTAATTTTAACTAAATTAAAGTCTAAATTAGAAAAATTGCAATAATTTTGGTGACTCGAAAATAAATCTATGAACAATTGCTATCGACCTTTCAGAATTGCACAAAATGAATTCCAAATTAAGCCACATACATCTCAGACTAGATTTTTTAATAAAACGAAGTTGTGACACATTGTAATGATTTTGGCAACTCGAAAAAATATATAAAAACAATTTCCATCGACTTGAAAATTTCCAAAATTACTCAAAATTCATTCAAGATTGGATAAGTGGAAAGTTGCAATAATTACTTTACTAGATTTTGGAGTTATTTAATCTTTAATTAAGTAAATTCTGAAAAATTGTAATAATATTAATCTATGAACAATTGCTATCGACTTCTCAAGACTATGCAAATCCATTTAAGCTTAATTCCAAATTAAGCTTCCATGATGGGTTTTTAGTAGCGCTAATCTCTTTAATACATTTTTATTAAATAAAATAAAATTAAATTTTTGATTTTTAAGAAAAAATCTAAAATTGTTTTCTTCCGAACAACTGTTGCTTTTTTTTTCGTGTTGACTGCAAATACATTTATTCATTTATTATTTATATATTTATTCATTAGATTTCGATGAAACAATTAAAACATTCTTTGGTAAATTTTCGAGAAATTTATGCGCACACGCAATGGCACGAACAAAAGATTATGAATTCTGCCAAAACTATTAATAACTATTATTAAGTGCAGACTTGCCCTTTACATGATGGCCTCATCACCTTTTTTTTGTCAAAAGAACGATATTGATTTCAATTTGAGTTTGCTTTAAATTAGTTCTCAAGGCAACTGAGTATGTTTTCATTCAATAATTTTTACATTTATGTAAAATTTCAACAAATTTCGAAATAACGTATTCTCCGATTCACAAAAAAATTTCGTAACCTCTGCAACAATCGCACACCATTCACATTTATAGAATTCACGATGATTTGCTCAATTCCATGTGAATGCCACACATTTTACCAACACGAATACAATGAGAACTAAACAGCAGCAAATCGGCAATTTCCTCCGCAAAAGCGTCAATTACATAGCGGCTCGTGCGTGAAATTTTGCAATTGCTTTTTGAGGATGATCCAAAGACGATTTTATGCAATCGCCTCATTCGTTTGCGCAAGAACTGTAATTTCGATTCAATGTTTTTTTTTCGACATACGTGGTAATTAGGGAGGAAATTTGGAAATCACGGTACGTCCAAAATTACTGCGTTGCAGTATTTAATGCGGTATTCAGATTTATTTTTAATTGTGGTCATTTGTTGATTTGTAGCTGGAATCATTAGACTGGTTTTTGGTATATGTTAATTTCCAATACTTAATTTGAAGGATGATGAATCCATCAATGACTAATTTTGGGTAATTTTTTATTTACATTACATTGATATTAAAGATTGTTGATTGATCGATCTATCTGATTGTGAAAATGGAATTTTATGGGATGGTCTACTACCGATTAGTACTGGTTTTAAGAAACTGAGTTAAAAATCTAAATCAATTTAATTTTTATTTGTTTTGAACACAATTTTAATTTTTGCAATTATTAGTAGATTTTAACATTTCAAAGGGTATAGCCGACTAATATGGTCAAAAGTGCCCCCAAAGCAAATCAATAATCGTGATGACTGGATGAAAGATTATTAAAAATGCCGTTGATTGCTCGAAATTTCAACCTCCTGAAGCAATTCGTTGTCGAGATATGACTGAAAACGTGAATTTTACGTTTTATTTTTTTTTCTTGTTTTCTATCGCACGAATCAAGCTACCAAAAACAAAACCAAAATTACATCTCGCAGTATTTTTTTCACTTTTTTTGACGTCAAATTCAAATAGAAAAATGAAGTTAAAGTTTTCAAAATTCATTTTTGCAGTGAAGGTTTTCGAGGACTGTCTCAGTTTTTTTTCTGTAAATGTGTTTTACCAAATTCTATAACATACATTTTTTTTCAGAATTTTAAACAGTGTGGAAGATAGTTAAAATAATTAAAAACCACTTTTACCACCTTAAAAATTCGAATTTCGCGCCAAAATTGTGATAAAAAAGCTATTTTTGTGAAATGATTATCTTTTTTTTTAATTAGAGAGATACACAAAATTAACTTTTTTTATCACAAATTTGGCACGAAATTCAAATTTTTAAGGTGGTAAAAGTGGTTTTTAATTATTTTAACCATCTTCCACACTGTTTAAAATTCTGAAAAAAATGTATGTTATAGAATTTAGTAAGTAAAACACATTTAAAAAAACTGAGACAGTCCTCGAATACCTTCACTGCAAAAATAAATTTTGAAAACTTTAACTTCATTTTTCTGTTTGAATTTGGCGTAAAAAAAAATTAAAAAATACTGCGAGATGTAATTTTGTTTTTGTTTTGGGTAGACTTGGTTTCAGCTTGATTCGTGCCATAGAAAATGAGAAAGAAAAAATAAAACGTAAAATTCACGTTTTCGGTCATATCTCGACAACAAATCACTTCAGAAGCCTGAAATTTCGAGCAATCAGCGGCATTTTTAATTATCTTTCATCCAGTCATCCGCGATTATTGATTTGCTTTGGGGGCACTTTTGACCATCTTATTCGGATATACCCTTTGCTGCACAAATGCGTATTCCGTAGAAAACGGTACAATTTTTTTTCTTCAAAATTACTTATGTCAAATAGATTTTTTTTTGTTTTCGACGGAAGTGCAGAAACCAAGAGACAATTTGAAATTGGATTTTAACAAATAAAATGTTTAAGGATGCACAAATTGATTGTCATACATAGGTTTCAGAAGAGTTGGTTTTTAAAGATGTTAAAAGTAGGATTTGTTTTAAACGCAGGTCTAAGATTCAAGAGAATTTAATTTAAGTTCAAATAAAATAACTTCAAAATCTGAAGAATAAATTAATGCAAGTTTTCGGTTATTTCATTTTGAATTCATTTTAATACTTTCTCCGACTTGAGGGAAATTTATATCTACGCTTTTATGGTTTATTTTCAATTTAAATCATATTTTAAATGTGCATCGAGTGTTTTGTAAACTCGGATGAAACTGACGTTTAAAACGTCAAAATTATGAAACATGGAAAAATTATACTTCAAATTTAAAAACTCAGTTTACTCAAAAACTAAAAAGATTTCAAAAAATACTTATTATAGAAACACAATTTTCACACACTTGAAACTTTTGAAAATTACTCAGCTCGATGTGTTTACTTCATTTAATAAAAATCAAAAACACCCGTCGTCTGGATTTTCTAATAATCTCACTTGAATAGATCGTTTGTCAACTTTGAAGTCACTCATTTATTAACGATTATATTACGAAAAAATAGAAAAGCAATGCCATACCTTTGAAATTTTCTAAAGTTATTCTCGAAATGATTGTTTTTGGAAAAAATAAATAATTTTTGCTGTTTTTGGTCTGTAATTATGAAAAGATATTTGTTACATCAAAGTATTAATTGTTGAGAATGACATTTTTATTGTTAGGCCTGGATTTTTCATATGTTTGACAATATTTCAGGTCTGGATTTTCGATTTTTTTGGTCTAAATTTTTGATTTTTTTGTTATCTTGTAATTGAGGGAGGGATATTTTGGGATTTTTATCACGTAGTAGCATCTATTTGAAGTAACTTGAGAACGTTTTATTCTTGCAGTAAATAATTTTCGTTTTTTTTAGGCGAATTTAAAAAATGTAACTTAAAAATTTACACAAGGATGTTCCAGTAAGATTATCTTATATTGAGGGAGGGGGTATTTTGAGATTTTTATGGAATCACATAGTAGCATCTATTTGAAGTAACTTGAGAACGTTTTATTATTGCAGTAAATAATTTTTGATTTTTTGGTCCACATTTTCATTTTTGCAATTTTTCTAATTTAGACTTTAATTCAGTTAAAATTAAATAATTTCAATATCTAGCAAAGAAATTAATGCAACTTTTCTCTTGTTTAATTTTGAATCAATTTTGAGTAATTTTGAAAATTATCAAGTTGGTGGCTATTGTTTTTAGTTGCCAAAATTATTGCAATGTGTCAAGTTCGCTGTGAGTTAAGACGATATTATTGAAATATTTAGTCATGGGATGTTTGAGGTTAAATTTGAAAAAGTTTGAATTAATTTTGAGCAATTCTGAGAGGTCGATAGCAATTGTTCATGGATTTATTTTCGAATCACCAAAATTATTGCATTGTTTTAAATTTACACTAAGTTAAAATTAAATAATTTCAATATCTAGTAAAAAAAATAATGCAACTTTTCGCTTGTCTAATTTTGAATTCATTTTGATAAATTTTGAAAATTTTCAAGTCGATGGCTATTGTTTTTATATTTTTTACGAGTGACCAAAATTTTTACAATTTGTCACAAATTTAAAAAATCTTATTAACAAATCTAGTAATGGAATGCATGTGGCTTAGTTTGAAATTAAGTTTGAATGGATTTTGTACAATTCTGAGAGGTCGATAACAATTGTTCATAGATTTATTTTTAGATCACTAAAATTGTTGCATTTTTTTAAATTTACACCAAGTTGAAATTCAATCACTTCACTATCTAGTCGCGAAATTAATGTACATTTTCGCTTGTTTAATTTTGAATTCATTTTGAGCAATTTTGAAAATTTTCAAGACGATGGCTATTGTTTCTATATGTTTTTCGAGTTACCGGAATGTTTAAAATGTAGTACAAATTAAAAAATCTAGTCATAGAATGTATGTAGTTTAATTTAGAATTAATTTGAAATGGATTTGCATAATTTTAAGAAGTCGATAGCAATTGTTCACAGATTTATTTTCGAAACACCAAAGGTATTGCATTTTTAAAATTTACTCTAATTGTAAATTAAAATTAACCAACTTCAATATCCAGTAAAGAAATTAATGTAACTTTTCGCTTGTTGAATTTTGAATTCATTTTGAACAGTTTTGAAAATTTTCAAGTCGATGGCTATTGTTTCTATACTTTTTTCGAGTTACCGAAATGTTTAAAATGTACTACAAATTAAAAAATCTAGTCATAGAATGTATGTAGTTTAATTTTGAATTAATTTAAAATGGATTTGCATAATTTTGAGAAGTCGATAGCAATTGTTCACAGATTTATTTTCGAATCACCAAAGTTATTGCATTTTTTAAAATCTACACTAATTGTAAATTAAAATTAACAACTTCAATATCCAGTAAAGAAATTAATGTAACTTTTCGCTTGTTTAATTTTGAATTCCTTTTGAGCAGTTTTGGAAATATTCAAGTCGATGGCTATTGTTTCTATATTTTTCACCGAATTCTTTAAAATTTACTACAAATAAAAAAAAAACTAGTCATAGAATGTATGTAGTTTAATTTAGAATTAAGTTGAAATGGATTTGATTTTGAAATTTTGAGAAGTCGATAGCAATTGTTCACAGATTTACTTTCGAATCACCAAACTTATTGCATTCTTTTTGAAATTTACTCTAATTGTAAGTTAAAATAACCAACTTCAATATCCAGTAAAGAAATTAATGTAACTTTTCGCTTGTTTAATTTTGAATTCATTTTAAGTAATTTTGGAAATTTTCAAGTCGTTGTCTATTTTTTTATATATTTTTCGAGTAACCTAAATTTTTATAACACAATCTTAATAAAAAATGTATGTTTGAAATTAAGCTGAAATGGATTTGCATCATTTTGAGAAGTCGATAGCAATTGTTCAATAATTTATTTTTAAGTCACTAAAATTATAATTAAATTTTTCCGAATTTATTTAATTAAAAATTAAATAATTCCAAAATCTAGCAAACCAATGAATGCAACTTTTCACTGACAAGGTAAGATCTTGAATGAATTTTAAGTAATTTTGGAAATTTTCAAGTCGATGGCAATCGTTTCTAGTTGCCAAAATTATTACAATGTTATTAAAATATTTAGTCATGGGATGTTTAAGGTTAAATTTGAAAAAAATTGAATTAATTTTGAGCAATTCTGAGAGGTAGATAGTAATTGTTCATGGATTTATTTTCGAATCACCAAAATTATTGCAATTTTTTTAATTTACACTAAGTTCAAATAAAATTACTTCAATATCTGAAGAATAAATTAATGCAACTTTTTGCTTATTTCATTTCGAATTCATTTTGTTACTTCCTCCGACTTGAGGGAAATTTACATCTACGCTTTCATGATTTATTTTCAATTTAAATCATATTTTAAATGTACAACTGAAGTTTAAAACGTCAAAATTATGAAAGAGAAAAATTATCCTCCAAAATCAAAAACTCAGTTTACTCAAAAACTAAAGATATTTCGAAAAAATTTATTGCTTATAAGTTGTTCATTTTATCATTCTCTACAATTATTATTAAAATACATTTGCTGTAACTATCATCGTTTCATAATTATAAACAAAAAATAAAAAAAAAAAAATTCCGAATAACAATGATTTTATGAAAAATATTTTCAAGTAAAAGATGTTCATTTATTTGTTGTCTTCAATGTTTGTTTAAATGTTTTTTTTTATATTTTCCATATTTAAGAAAATATTGGCCATAAAAAAACAGTTAAGGTAAACACCCAAATTTTACCAAAAGCTTTTCAGTTCTTCGGATTATCAAATAAGACATATGTTCAAAGTTTCATATCAATTGCTCTATTAGTTTTGAGATACAGCACGCACAGCCAGATACACACACACACATACCTACACACACACACATACACACACACACACACACACACACACACACACACACACACACACGCCCAGACGAATTTTTTTTCTCCAGAAATTGTTGAAATGGCATCTAGGGACCACAAAACGGATATTTCCGTAAAAAAAAATTTGAAAAATTTTTCACGATCACAATACTTCCTCGTACTTCGTAACGGAGAAAGTAAAAAAGATTTAAATATTGGATAACATCATAATAGTAACTTTAAATGAAACAACTTTAAATTATTCAAAAATCGTGTACCACGCCATTGCCAGTTGCTAAGGAGGAGCAAAGTGTGGAATGGCATGTGTGTGGAGAAAAATGTAAAAACAAGTGGAGATAAGGATACAAATAACTGGGACCAATGATGGACAACTAAAAATGACGAAGAAGAGTGTGCAATGCCATAGGAGCAATTTTTTTTATTTGTTTCCATGACAACGGACTGTGTTAATTTAATTTAACCGACATAATCAATATATTCCCGAACAAGTTAACTTATTACAAAACAAAGTCAGTGCTGCAGTGCCAAGGTCCATATTAATCAGGGTCACCCATTTAAGTATTGGAAAAAGTCGGCGCTTAAATTATTGTTAATAGTTCGTATTTATTTATGTTATGTAACTAAGATATAATTTAGTAGGCTATTATGCAGTTATTACGACTCTACTCGGCCTTTCGAAAGTTTTATCCTTAATAGCATCTGAATGGTTAGCCTTTAAAAGATCGTCTTGCATTTCTATACTCGACCTTTTGTTTTCTTTTGCGACCATCTGCTTGTTGATTCATAGGAATCAATAAAAAATAACGTAAATGGCATAGAAATTTATGCACGCAAACGTTATTAAGTAAAAAATAAACTTGTTTATTTCTCGTAAAGATCACAGTACACTTATTGCTTAAATATGGTATCTGGTGTTACCAATAATAATTAATAATTATTATACTATTGCAATTACTAAACTTCAAGTTATGATGGAGTATATTAAATAATAGGTAATATTATACAAAATTATAGGTATAGTGAACTGACTGGTTTGACTTTTCTTTTTATTACAGTTTATGTAAGTAATGTCACTATATCTTGCAAAGGAGTATACTCTGAATTACTCCAGAATGAAATATTAAAACATGTAAAGAAATTTACATCAAATACACTTAAGCCTAACGCTTAATAAAATTTTAACGTCTGGGTGTTAAATAAATAAATAAAAAAACTCAATTCTTATAAGAAGAATTCCTCAAAGAGAGAACAGGAACTTTATCCACGTTTAATGTATGTGTACAGACGTAAACAAAATCGTTATTATTATTTTTAACGAAAACTGGTATTCCTTTACAACTGCCTTGATCCTCAGACTTTCCTTGCTCCAAGTAACCCTACAAGATCATCACATAAGATGTGAGCCACAGAATTTTGTCGCAGAGTTGGCCATGCCTGAGAGAGAGAAACATAGCGGTCATGTTTGAGATTAATTCAATTTTTTAAATCTAATTCAATATTCTCATGACGTAATAATATGCGACATACCCCTTTTATTTCACAGCCAACTCTGAACCAAAATTTTGTGGCTCACACGATATAATTAGATGACTAAATTCGATTCTTTTTTCTAGAAGATAAAGGCTGCGTTATAAAGATAAACTAGTTTAATGTCGACGAAAAAAGTAATTCTGTTCTGGTGTCATTCTCCTTCTGGCTCGTTGCCTCCAAATGCCACAGATTAAATAAATTCGAGGGCCCGAAACTAGTTTAAATAAATTACACACAGGATCGCCTTGAATGAGCGGCTGCGAAACCGAATCTACCAGCGTCAAGCTCGGATCTGAATCTGGTATCGAGCAGCATACCTAAATTCACGAGATGAATACAGCGAATCGTGACCGGAATTGCAAATGTTAACATTGAAATATATTACGATTTAAACATAAATTATCGTCGTTTAAGTGTATACGGGGCGGGACATTTATGCAGAAGAAAAATTGCAATATTATATTTTCATATTATACCGAAATGCTGTAAAAGTTTTTTGCTTTTTTTAAAAAAATCAACGCTATTTCGATTTTTGAGCGTTGAAAATGGATATTCTAGGGTTTATTATTATTATTATGCGCAAATTGCCAGTTGTTCACATGAGTAAAAATGGGAATAAGTTCTTTAATGATATTTTTGTTGAAAATTTTGAAAATTACTCGTGTTTACTTCATTTAATAAAAATCACAAAAAAACACCCCTCGTCTAGATTTTCTAATAATCTCACTTGAATAGACCATTTGTCAACTTTGAAGTCACTCATTTATTAACCATAATATTACAAAACACTAGAAAAGCCATTGCCACACATTTGAAACTTTCTAAAGTTATTCGGAGTGGATATTGTTCACGCAATGATTGTTTTTCGAAAAAATTTTTTTTTGAAATTTTTGCTGTTTTTGGTCTATAATTATGAAATTATATTTGTTACATCAAAGTATTAATAATAATTGTTGAAAATGCCATGACTTTTTATTGTTAGGCTTGGGTTTTTCATACTTTGACAATATTTCAGGTCTGCATTTTCGAATTTTTTGGTCTAAATTTTTGATTTTTTTGTTATCTTGTAATTGAGGGAAGGGGTATTTTGGGATTTTTATGGAATCACGTGGTAGCATCTATTTGAAGTAACTTGAGAACGTTTTATTCTTGCAGTAAATGATTTTCAATTTTTTTAGGCGAATTTCAAAAAAATGTAACTTAAAAATTTACACAATTCAGTTCCAGTAAGATTATCTTGTAATTGAGGGAGGGGGTATTCTGTGATTTTTATGGAATCACGTGGTGGCATCTATTTTAAGTAACTTCCGAAGGTTTAATTCTTGCAGCAAATAATTTTCAATTTTTTAAGCGAATTTCAAAAAAATGTAACTTAAAAATTAACACAATTCAGTTCCAGTAAGATTATCTTGTATTTGAGGGAGGGGGTATTTTGGGATTTTTATGGAATCACGTGGTTGCATCTATTTGAAGTAACTTCAGAAGGTTTAATATTTGCAGCAAAAAGTTTTCAATTTTTTAGGCGAATTTCAAAAAATGTAACTTAAAAATTAACACAAGGAAGTTCCAGTAAGATTACCTTGTAATTGAAGCAGGGGGTATTTTGGGATTTTTATGGAATCACGTGGTAGCATCTATTTGAAGTAACTTGAGAATGTTTCATTCTTGCCTGTAAATATTTGTCTTTTTTTTAGACGAATTTCAAAAAATGTAATTTAAAAATTTACACAAGGAAGTTCCAGTAAGATTATCTTGTAATTGAGGGAGGGGGTATTTTGGAATTTTTATGGAATCACATAGTAGCATCTATTTGAAGTAACTTCAGAAGGTTTAATTCTTGTAGCAAATAGTTTTCAATTTTTTTAGGCGAATTTAAAAAAATGTAACTTAAAAATTTACTCAACGACGTTCTAGTAAGATTATCTTGTAATTGAAGGAGGGGGTATTTTGTAATTTTTATGGAATCACGTGGTAGCATCTATTTGAAGTAACGTTAGATGGTTTAATTCTTGCAGCTAATAGTTTTCAATTTTTTTAAACGAATTTAAAAAAAAATGTAACTTAAAAATTTACACAAGCAAGTTCCAGTAAGATTATCTTGTAATTGAGGGAGGGGGTATTTTGGGATTATTATGGAATCACGTGGTAGCATCTATTTGAAGTAACTTCAGATGGTTTAATTCTTGCAGTAAATATTTTTCATTTTTTTAGGCGAATTTCAAAAAATGTAACTTAAAAATTTACACAGGAAGTTCCAGTAAGATTATCTTGTAATTGAGGGAGGGGGTATTTTGGGATTATTATGGAATCACGTGGTAGCATCTATTTGAAGTAACTTCAGATGGTTTAATTCTTGCAGTAAATATTTTTCATTTTTTTAGGCGAATTTCAAAAAATGTAACTTAAAAATTTACACAGGAAGTTCCAGTAAGATTATCTTGTAATTGAGGGAGGGGGTATTTTGGGATTTTTATGGAATCACGTTGTAGCATCTATTTAAAGTAACTTCAGAAGGTTTAATTTATGCAGCAAATATTTTTCAATTTTTTTAGGCGAATTTCAAAAAATGTAACTTAAAAATTTGCACAAGGAAGTTCCAGTAAGATTATCTTGTATTTTAGGGAGGGGGTATTTTGGTATTTTTATGGAATCACATGGTAGCATCTATATGCAGTAACTTCAGAAGGTTTAATTCTTGCAGCAAATATTTTTCAATTTTTTAAGGCGAATTTCAAAAAGTGTAACTTAAAAATTTACACAAGGATATTCCAGTAAGATTATCTTGTAATTGAGGGAGGGGGTATTTTGGAATTTTTATGGAATCACGTGGTAGCATCTATTTGAAGTTATTTGAGAAAGTTTGGTTCTTGCAGTAAATCATTTTTGATTTTTTGGTCCACATTTTAATTTTTAAACTAGAATTTTCGATTTGTGGAATAAATTTTTGTTTTTTTTTACCTTTATTTTATTAGATTTTGTAACCTGAAAGATTGATTTTTATGAGCGAAGTTTTGATTTTTTTGCGGGTATTTACTAAAAGATTTTTGTTCTAATTTTAGATTATTTACTTAATTTTATATTTTCGATTTTAATTTAGGCGTAAATTTTTTTCAAGTTAAAATTTGACATTTACTTACAAAAACCTAGTCGTGAGATTATGATTTAAACCAACCACTCATTCTTTTATTTTGAAATATAGTTTTTTTTATTTTAGATCCTTTAGACCTTTGTTTTTTGCTCCATTTTTTTTATTCTTTATTTTGGGCCAAAATTTTAGGCACAAAATAAAATTTCAATATTCAAATTTTTTATGTTAAAATATAAGAGATATAAGATAATATATGAAATTTTAGTACCGGTCCGTATCCGAAATTCTAATCTTAAAATTTATGATTGCAAAACAGAGAATGTGAAACTTTTTTATTACAATTTTGGCGCGAAAATCAAATTTTTAAGGTGGTAAAAGTGGTTTTTAATTATTTTAACTATCTTCCACACTATTTAAAATTCTGAAAAAAATGTTTGTTATAGAATTAGGTAAAACACATTTACAGAAAAAAAAAACAGTTCTCGAATGCCTTCACTGTAAAAATGAATTTTGAAAAGTTTTACTTCATTTTTCTATTTGAATTTGACGCCAAAATAATTGAAAAAAATACTGCGAGAAGAATTTTTTTTTGTTTTGGGTAGACGTGGTTTCATCTTTATTCGTGCCATAGAAAACGAGAAAAAAAAAATAAAACGTAAAATTCACGTTTTCGGTCATATCTCGACAACGAATTGCTTCAGGAGGCTGAAATTTCGAGCAATCAACGGCATTTTTAAATATCTTTCATCCAGTCATCCGCGATTATTGATTTGCTTTGGAGGCACTTTTGACCATCTTATTCGGCCATACCCTTTAAGATGGCACGGGATGAGTTATTTAAGTGTTAATTCAAAAATAAAATTTCAATTCCAAAATTTAAAAGAAAATATAAAAAATAGACCTTTATTTTAGATTTTGCAACCTGCATGTTTAATATTTAGTTCTGATTTTTAATTTCCTGCCCGGTAGTTTTTATTTCAATTTTAGGTTGTTTACTTGATTTTATGTTTTGATTTTAATTTGGGCGTTGATTTACAGCTTCAAGTTAAAATTTGACATTCACTTAGAAAAATATAGTAGTGATGGAATTATTTTAACCAATTTCTTATTTTTGACTTTATTATCTGAATTAGATTTTCGCGTATATTTTTTATCTTTGGCCTGAATTTTCAACTTTTTTATTATTGGGTCTAAATATTTTTTATTTTGCCAATTTTGCGCAATTTTAGATTTTTTGGTTTATATTTTTTGTTTTAAGTTTTCGGTTTTTGGTTTATATTTTCGATTTTTTTTGCCAATACTTCAGATCTTTAACCTGAATTATTGATTTTTATGGCCGATTTTTTTTTCACTTTTTGAAAAAACTGGAAAATCCTAACCTCCTACTCTCCACAATATAATTTCATTCGTTTACCTGTACTTGATATTTGAAGAAAAGCCTTATATTTTTTATTGTCAAATAAATTTCTTTGAAGTTGACAACCCACAAATAATTTCTAGCGACCTCTCCCGGGTTCACGACCCACTGTCTTAAGGTACGGGTAGTATGGGCGCCTTGGAGGTATTAAGTGTGCTACTAGAGAGTGTGTTGTAGTGATACAGTGATAAATTATAGATATGATATTATAAGCCGAGAACTAGTTTATTTAAATTATTTTTGGCAGGAGAAGGTCATAAAGAACACATGCAACAGCATTTTAGAATTTTAGTTTCTCAAAGTTTTCAAACATGTCCTCAGCAAAGACAGCGATTTCTCACCGAAAATAAACTATATAGACTGTGCTAAAGTCATTTCATTGTTATTGGGCATTTAGTGTGCCTTGGCGTTAAACAATTGGGGATTATGTTAGCGACCATGTCAGTAATAACAATTTTATCTATCAGTTTTCTGCCCGATGGCCTAAAATTCTTGAATCAAGAACTTCGTCGACTTTCAGGATTTAGCGTGTTATCTAGATGTCTGTAGATGATGAGATGTAAATTTCAATAATTCCCAAAGGATATTACGATGAATACTAATATCATTGTAATATTCTTTAGGTATGATGATTGTAATAAACTGAAACACGTGTCAGGCATTTGGAAAAAATAACATGAAACCAAACTAGAGTTTTATTTCAAATATACCCGCATCAAGTGTGTAGCGCAAAAAATATTAATTTTATTTTGGGTACTTAACCGAGTCCAAAGATCCAGTGGACAACAATGTTATCACCATTGCTTTGGTGGATGCGCTCTCCATCGCATGAGCGGACTGAGATAAAACAGACGAATAGAATTTCAATTTTATTCGCATACAGGGTGAGGCATAGGTATCATTTTCTTTAAATAGTTTTAACTCAACTGTTACCAAAGTCAAGCACGAGCGGTATGTGGCATTTAGTTTGTTGGTTTATAGCAATTCACTTTCAGTCGGCATCATCGAATATCATTAATTGTAGTTGCAGATAAATTGCATGTCAGTGATTAAACATTTCTAGTTGGCATTCAGTACACTAACGTCAAAAATATTGACCATTGTGCAAGAAAGCGTTAATCAGAGACATGCGCATTTAAATTTATAGGCAACTGCGATTAATTTCTTTTTGAAACAGACAGAATAACGATATGGATGTGAAATAACAAATTCTGCTGAAAGTTATAATTATTTTTCTAAACTGATTACTTGAATTTATCTCGAATTGAAATCAAGACCTACAATCTCAATCCCAAGAAAGCCAATAAACTCCCGTTCCGCTCCCCCCGTACAGACGAATTAACTCAATTCGCAGAGGCTCGCGGAATACGAATGAACAAAATTATCGCGAATTCGTTTCCAGGAGTTGAAACGAGTATCCAACAGCTGGCCGCGAAAACACAAGAACAAAACCCTTCCACCATCGAGTGTCGTGAACGAAATAATTCAGAAGGCGTGCACACACCGAATAAAATAAAATCTTTGTCCCCGTATCCTCTCGACGTCCTCTTTCGGTGTTAATTTATTTAAGATTTACACGTCCGACGTGCACACGTGCGTGCGTACGTTTCTAGAATGGCTCTTGTAGAAAGTGTCCAGACCGAATGGGGACGTAAACGAAGTGGAACGAGAGGTCTTAATAAATAACGAATTACCCGTAAATTTCACAACAGGCTGTGCTAAATTCACCTTCTCGTCGTCGGCTTGTTTTCACAAAAACAAACAGAAAAACGGAAAATAATTTGTGGAATGTTACACGTAGCCAAAATACTGATTCACGATAATAAATAATTAAAAGTTGGTTCTTTCTTTAAAAACTGCAAAAGCGAACTTGACTTAAAATTTTTAATAAGATTTAAAATTTTAATTTTAATTCAAAATTTTGAACCCGCCAATGGTGACCTACAGGTCTGTGAGACCGGGTTTGTCAAATAACTTTATTCTCCGTTATTGTTTTTTGTTGCAATTTCGAGTAGCTGCCGCATTGCAGAGCTTAAATTGATTAAATATCTTTGTTTTATTGTCAGAGAGCATAAATTAAAAAAAAAAACATGAACTATTAGTAACACGTTTCGAAAAATCTTCAGTTGAAAACCTCGGTGTGTGAGACCGGCGTCACCATTAAATTTGCGTCACCAATGGCGGGTTAATAAGGTTTCAAATTCAAATTCTCATTCAATTTTTCGAGCCTCGCCATAAAGATCTACCGAGAATGACATCTTTATTCAGACATAGAAAACGTGTTTACAATTCTAAATATGTACACTAAAGGAGGGGTTAGTCTGTCTGGAACATCAACCTACGGTCTTTTTGCCTAAAGATCTGGATTATCTTAAGAAATACAAAATAAGTTCACCACTTACGCTGTAATCTAAATTTTGATCAATTGTATGATTGTAATTTGCAAAATTGTAGAATTTATCCTCAAGACAAAATAATTACCAACTTCTTACTTTACATAATACTTACGTTTATTCGACTACAGTTGTTTAAACTGAACTAGTCATCTTCAAAAGTAAAGAAATACAGGATATATACAAGTGATGCAACAGATGATTTGGGGAGAGGTGTACATCTCCAAATTATCGATATACCACGCAAAGACCAACGTTCACATTCATCATCTACTTCAGAAATATGAAAAACATATTTGACCAACTTACAAGTCACTAAATTAACTAATTGATGAACACATAATTACCGAATATTTAAACTGTCATCATTCAATACGTTGCACAACATCCATTCATCAGTTGCACGGAGCATCGCAAAGATGGCGCTCGTGTCGTTTCTAGCGGCAAGTGATCATCTAATAGGCATCTCGAGTGGGCAGCAGCATCGACACACTTAACTCGCGAGCCACATGTTGCTCTCCTTTTCAGAATTAATTACTCCGCCGGATGTGTTGACTTTTTCTCCTTCCCATCGGAGGAACAGCAGGTGTACAAGTCAGGTAACGGCATTGCGTAATGGCAATGCGCTCGGAGGTGGAACACATAACGAATGGTAACTTGTTTCGGCTATGTGAAAATTAGAAATTGAAAAAAAAATGTGAACAAAAATTTAATTCAGTTATTGGATTTATAAGCAAAGATCCCTTGATGGTTGATATCCAATTGTTTGTACTTATTTGATCAAAAATTATATTTAAAACTTAGGAATGGTTACCATCTTTTAGTACATAATTAAACTGAATTGAACCAGTGACAGTTCGCGGTTTTTTTTTGGCAATACGGATAGGTAGGGTTGGTTGCAGAGACGGCTGGCTGCGTGACCGCACCTACTAGTATTACCACCTCTGCTACCTCGGCCGTGCCAAACAAAAACCGCGAACCTCACTGCATTGGACTGTCAATAAAGTTATGTTAAGAGATACGAGGTTGGTTGAGTTAGGTCAGAGTTGTGAATTATAACATTAATTAATGTTAAGAAATTTGACTTGACTTCTTGTTTTCAAATAATTGCGAAAGGAAGGAAATTTTAACTTATAATACCATGAGCAGACAAAGTTATGTCGAATATTTTTTCAGTGATATCACGAATGTCTATTGCGCTTGGTTACGATCTCAATTGCAATGGACGTGAATTAGAATGGGCGCGTTCGTCAGAATTTTCAACTGTCAACATATTTATTTCCATTTACGCTGAATGTTGGTATTTGATGAATGGTTCTTCGGCCATTCTGATTACAGTGCTTTATTTGTGTACTTTTGATATAATTTGAATTAAGCTATTTGCACAAAAGCATTTATTTCGTACCTGCCAGCAAGTCGTGAATTTTCTCAATTTTCATGACTTCGATAACTCCAACGCTTAATTCCAACAAAAATCGGTCTTATTTGTACGCTTGGGAAAATGGTGATCGCTGGATAAACTTATTCGCGATAAACAGTGCGTTTATCAGAAAATTCACCAACGGTTGGCAATAAATTCCCAACTGTTTTGACTGATGAACACGCCCAATGTTATTCGAGAGACTATTCAATGACCAACACAATCAAAATAATGGACCCAGTTCATCAGACATAACAGTTGGGAGTTTACTACCAACCAGAGACGGTTCGCGGGTTTTTTTTCTGGTACGGCCGAGGAACAAGAGGTGGTAATACAGATAGGTAGGGTCAGTTGCAGAGACGGCTGGCTGCGTGACCCTACCTATCTGTTTTACCACCTCTTCTTCCTCGGCCGTACCAGAAAAAACCCCGCAAACCGTCACTGCTGGGGAATTATCTGATGAATGCACTATTGATCGTGAACAAGTTCGTCCAGCAGTCGCCATTTTCCCAAGCGTACAAATTAGACCGATTGGTGTTGGAATTAAGCGCTGGAGTTGTCGAAGTCATGGAAATTACCGAATGTTATGAATATGAATATACAATCATGTAACTGAAAGTGAGAAAATGCACGAATTGCTGATAGGTAATCAGTAAAAATGCTTTCGTGTAGAAAGCTTTATTTAAATTATATTTAAAGTACACAAATAACTGCAATCAAAATGGCCGAAGTAGCGTTCATCAAGTAGCAACATTCTGCGTAAATGAAAATAAACGTCGACAGTTGAAAATTCAGACGAACGCGCCCAATGTAATAGTATGCAATATTCGTGCCTGTAAATGTCAATATCGGCGGTAACATTTCAATTTCAATTTCAGATTTCAAAGTACTGATTTTAACATTAACCGAACGAAATTTCTAAACAGTGCATTTTATAAAAAGTTTTATTCAGAAATGTGGTTACAACAGCGGCACTATGAGCTAGGGCTCCATCCTGTTGGAAAATAATTTTCCCATTAGTTCTCAAATCGTCCACTTCCATTTGAAGCAGATCAAGTATTTGTTTTGATTCGGATTCCCGTCAATAAAAAATGGCCCCAAGATCTTGTTACTGACAACTCCAACCCAGACTTTAACTTATTCATGCAATTGTGTGTGTCTCTTAAATCTTATATGGATTTTCTCTTGCCCAAATGAGTCGATTTTCTGTCCCATTGAACATAAACGTACTCTCATCAGAAAATGGTACTTTCTTTAAAACGTTAGGATCATTATTAATTTTTTCCATAGAAAATTCACCAACTCCATTCTTGGCAAGTAATCTCGTGGTAATAATTTGTGTACACTTTTAATTTTATATGATTTATACTTTTCTATTTTTAACGTCCTAAAGCAACTACTTTTCGGAAGATGTTGTTACTGACAATTCCAGCCCAGACTTTAACTTTTTCAGGCAATTGTGTGTGAGTCTCTTGAATCTTATATAGATTTTTTCTTTTTTCCATTTTTAGCGTCCTGAAGCAAGTACTTTTCGGAAGATTAAATTGATCCGCAAATAGATTCAGGGTGGTTGAACTGTCATCATCTAGCGTCAAACACAAATTTGTTGTCTTCCCTTCTGTAAGAACGAAATAATTTCTTACACGTTTTACATGCGCAAAATTCACACAACCTTTTGTGCGAAAATGTTCGTACATTTTAAGCATTGTAGTCTCACTAGGAATAGGACGGTTAGGATGTACCGCAGCGAAGTTGTCCGCAATTTCTCGGCTTGGCATACCTTTTACGTATGCCGTTCAGTGGTGTATTGGAGGGGGGACGTGGAGGAACGACGTTCCGCCACCTTTTTCAGAAACGGAACGTGTTTGTGTTTGTTAATATTTTGTATAGTAAGAATAAAAAAAATAAATGAAAAAGCTTACAAGGAAAACAATAGTTTGCTTAAAATAAGATGATCTCCGAAAAACTATCAGCAAGCTGCTTGTGGAAAGTCGCGGACTATTCTTTTGGACTTACAATGCGTTCCCTTACTTCTTATTTTACCAATACACCACTGATGCCGCTACAATTTCTACTCGTTCTTTAATGTTATAAACATTTTCTTGAAAAATTCACATTAACAAAGTTTCGTGCGATTTTATAACATTCCCTTGACAGCAAACATCATGCAATTTTCGCCAAGTTTATTTTCTGGCTTAATTATTTGTGTTAATTATTTTGAAACCAAAAATAAAGAATTGTAACATGTTTATGTCCTTCTAACAATGAACAATTCGTAGAGAAATGTTTGATTTATTGATAAAAATAAAAAAAATGTTTCAAATTTCCAAGACAACAAAAGTTCACATGGGGTATAATTTTTACTAAGTAAATCTCAATGGCCACACTAAAATAAAACGCACTGTATATATTTAAGTCAGAACGTAGCGACAGGGCTTCATTTTCGGTGCGACAGAGATGTTACGAACACAAACACATAAACGCAAACTGCCGCAAGCAAGCCTTGAGAGATGACAGATGAATTGACGTAAGAATATATTCGGGGGTAATACCACAAGAGGTTAGAATTTGGCTGGATAAATTTTATTTGTTTGCACGAGCCATTGAGTCGACACAAATTTCGAGAATTAATTGAGATGGACATGCGGTTATAATTTCTGCAGGATAAATTTTATTTGTTTGCACGAGCCATTGAATCGACACAAATTTTGAGAATGAATTGAGATTAGGCAAAATCTCTTTATCTCAATTCATTCTTAAAATTTGTGTCGATTCAATGGCTCGTGCAAACAAATAAAATTTATCCGGCCAAATTGTATTACGCCCAACAAAATCACAGGCACTCGTTATATTACTGTTGATAATTTTTTTATCAATACCACAAATGTGAATCTCAACGACGGAAATGGGGAAAAATGCACGAGTTGCATTTCCGAAGATTTGGATTCACATGAGTGGCATTTATAAAAAAATCTTGATTTAAGTGCACCACGAATTATATTTAGGACGAAAATATAACTTATCTATCAACCTGAGCGGATCAATAGCATCATTATTTCAGCGAAAATACAACGCAAATCAGCTGATGAGATGGTGAAGAAATCTAGAGATCTAGACCGCGAGGAAGATGCTAGGAATTACTCCTGTGAAGTTGGTCGCGTTGTCCACCGAGCCCTTTGGCGGTGCTGAGGACCTAGAGCAGATCCACGATGATGATGCCGACCTTGGAGAAGGCGCGGTCTTCAGCACGGTGAGAGCATCCGCGGCTGCGGCAAACGGTGAAGCCGCTGCAGCCTCTATAGGATGCGGGATGGATCTCTCGCATCCAAACGACTTCGGTGGCATTTTGCAGCAGCTCTGCACGTGCCCGAACTTCGGCTACCTGATACCGTCGCACAGTGGTCCAAAGTCCAAAAAAGCTGGCCAAAATATGAAGGTGTCGTTCAATTTCGAGGAAACATTGGATTATAGGGTTTTTGAGATTTTTTGAGAATTTTTAAAAAACAAAATGGCGGATCTGTAATGGTGGACCACTTATATGAAAAATTATAGGGTTCCAAATCAATTCAGTATATGGTGGTTTTTGAAGCCGCTGATTCACTGTAGTCAATTTTTTCAAAAACAAAATGGCCGACCACTTATATGAAACATGATAGGATTCCAACGAAATCTAGAATATGGTGGTTTCTGAGGCCGGTGATTTCAAAACTAATTTTTCAAATTTTTTTAAATCCAAAATGGTGGACCACTTGGTTTAAAACTGTGGGGTTCCAACGAAATTTAATACTTGGTGGTTTTTGAGGTCGCCACTTCCAAATCTGAAGTAAAATTTTTCAAAAATAAAATGGCGGACCCAAAACGGCAGACCAGTTATGTGAGAAATGATAGATTTCAACGAAATAAATTCAGTATACAGGTTTTTAAGATCGCTGATTTCAAAAATAACAGACCACTTACATGAAAAATTCCATTTCAATTACAATTTATATATAAAAAAAAAAATAGTGGTTCCGAATTGGCATTTCTTTAATTTTTTTTTTCAATAAAGTAAATTTATCGCAATCTGATTAAAAAAAATTTCATGCTTAGCAATTACACACAAGTGCATACATTAAATTAGTAATAATCATAAACAGACACGTTTCCATCGCTTTCAATTGATGCGCTATTATTTTCTACATCAACACTGAATTGTTTAAATGTAGGATCTAAAAGTTCGTAAACTTCGGGCAGACATGGTTTGCCGTCTTTGGATTTATGATTTTGTAAGCTTGAGATGAGGAGATCTTAAGATGTGAGAAGATGGTAATAAGCATCTTCCATTATCTTCTCACTTGAGTATTTAAAAAAAAAAATATTCACGGTATTATTATTATTCACGATAACGTCTAATGTCTTTGTTCCGGGCTTCCTCAGATGACTGTCTAATTGGTATTGTCCTGCAAGCCTGCCACTCTTTTTCGGTTCCGTCGTCACCGCATTTGTAGGCTAATTGTAAATGAAGAAACCATGCCGACGCGCGCTGCTCAACAAAATGTCTTCCCAGAGCCAAGTTCGCAGCTCGTTGCAAGAAATGTTTGGCGATTTATATTTGTTATAGTAGTATCTTGACTGTAAAATGTAAACCAGCGCAGGATCTCGCGGGTTTATAACTATTTTTAGGCTTTTCGCAAGATAAATCTATACGAGGTGTTTATTCAACGCCATTTTAATAATTTGTAGAATATTTTTATGTAAGATTTCGATGTATAAAAATATTCTACATATCTTTAGAATCACATTCCATCAAACCGATTTGAAAAACACTCGATTAATTAACTATACGCGCTTAACACTAGTCGAATATTTCGGTCATAAATAGCGTATCGTGAGAGACACTGGCAGCGCTAACTTCTAACTGACGTCCAGCTTTGGGTGTCGAAGCTATACGTCTTTTCCTTTAGTATAGCATGCAGAAATGTCTGCCTAACAACACTCTATTGTGAAAACTTTTTTCAATTTTTTCTTTCGACTTTTGGCCAGTTTTTTTCTACTTTAGACCACTGTTCGTCGCGACCTTTACGTTGAGATCGAATATCTTCCTCACGTTCAAAAGACGTCCATTGGTGCTCTCCAGCTAGAAGTGGACCATCCATAGCGGATGGGTCTCGTCAGTCTAGGGGTCCCTCCTAGACATCCTCTTCACGGATGTGTTCGTAAACTTCACTATATTGCTATGTACTACTAGTTTATTGCAAATGGCGAATTCCTCGCCGTAGGAGTTGGTGGACATTGCGGTGGTAACCGTAAAAACGACTTATTGTTCTAATTTTTAAAATCTCTAGAGATCAAATAATTGTCTTGCAGTCGGCAATTAGATGACAAATAGATCTTGAACATGTGTCCTTGAGAGTCGTGGTGGTAGCATGAAGATCTGGGTGTGTAGATGCTTTCTTCGTCTGAAATAATGGCCTAATATAACAAATACGCAACCAAACAGTTATGTTGTTAGGTTATCTGGCAGGTGACGTATGTTTGTCGATTCAAGCAGCTGATTATTGGCGCACATCAGATTTTCGTAGCATTGTCGCTGAAATAATGTTGCTATTGGTCCACTCAGGTTAAATCTCGAAAGTTAATTGGTGTACATAATACCACGCGACAGACGAGTTGTATTCTTGTATACAGGGTATAACACATTTCAATCGTAAATAGTTTGGCAATCGCTGTTTGCAGGTTAATGATTCACATAGCATTAGAAAGAGGGGGACACCAAGTTTTTGCTTAAGTCGCTAGAGGGTGTCATAAATTACTGCCAAGATGGCAAATGCACAACCCAAAACCTTTTGTACCCTTCGCTATGGGAAGACTGATTCCCTCATAACAGTGCAGAGTGACTTTCGTCGAAACTTAGGCATCACCCCACCAACAAAACAATCGATTAAACGTTGGCATCAATCCTTTTCGGAAACGGGTTGTTTGTGCATTTAAAAAGTCCCGGACGAATTCGAAATGCTTTTGCTCGCAGCCCAAGAAAGTCAACACGAAGATGCGGTCGCGAGCTTTGAATGAGTCACATGCTGCGCATTCGACTGTTACGAGACCTCCAACCACAAGACCGGGTGGCCCGAATGAAGTTTTGCGATTTCGTTCTCAGCAAACAAGAAGAAAATGAAACGTTTGCGGCTCGCATTGTTTTCTTTTTCTGATAAGGATACAGGGACAACCGCCACAACGTAAGGATTTGGGTACTGCAACAACCGCACAAAATAGATGAACGCTAAAGACACTCACCAAGATTATTGACACCCAGTATATCCATGGGATTTTTAAATAACAATACATGTATTTTTTATCAAAAATGAATGCGCCAACAAGAACGAGTATAATTATTAATCGTGAATAATTACTTCCTCATTATTTTTGCAAAGCGTGACTAAAGCAGATGAGGCAATCATCGACAATCTAGGTCTTCGCCAGTCATTCATTCGTTTTCAAATCGAGGGTTCGTGCTCGTTTCAATGACTAATGGCACCGTGACAAAGACTCGTGCACTGGGTTTCATAGTTTGATGAGGTAATGATTAACAAGTTCTTCACGTGATTTTTTAATAAATGGCTGCATAAAAAAGTTTAAGTCAATCAACTGCATAACTGCGATTTTTTTTAGACATGAAATATTGCAGGTCGGTTTGAGCACGAATCCAGAAGACTCGTGATTTATCTTTAAATTTCCAAAACACGTTTTGCCTCATTGAACATTTTTATTATTGTTGTTTAATTTATAATTATTAACAAACAAATATAGATATAGTAACGTGTTAAGACTTTCTAATTGTTAAATCATACTCTAGTTTTTAAGTTAAAGATTATGTAGGTGGGGCGCCGGAGTGTTTGGAGACAAATTCTTACGGTCCTGTCATTTTTAGCAGCTCCTCGCTCGATGTCTTCGCTGAAAAAGGAAAGGAGATTCGCTGTATGCACTATCACCGCCTAGCGAGAATGAGTGAGAACATCTTAACCAATACCCTACCCTTAAGAATTGTATTTACTACACGATCGCACCGGTTTGTCAGAACTTAACCAGTAGTGGTTGGTCTTCTCCATTGGGATTTTCCAGAACATATCCTCACTATTACTTTTTAAGTACATTACGCCATCTATTTTGTCTTAAAATTATAAATGTATGGTGAATAATTTTACTATCCTAGACAATAGGCTTTGCAGAAAAACATGAATCCCATATTTAATTTGAGATAAATTAACCCTTATCTAACGAGCTGGTTTAAAATAGTTGCAACCATCGCTTCATAGACAAATGAGCTCATTTAGTAATTGAGTTTATGGTGGCTGCGCCGGGGAATCGAAATTTACATCCTGAGTTCGCAAAAGTTGATCTTAGGAAAAAAAATTGTTATCACGTATATGGCGGCATTCGTTGCGTAATAGCCGTTTTACACTACAGAACTTATTGCACAAGAAATGAGATCATTTCTTGTGCGTTTTAAATTATCTGGTTTCATACAATAAATTATCCCTAAAGATAAGTCAATTTCACAATCTGACTGTGAATCAGATTGTAAAATTGACTCAATTTTTGGGACAATTTATTGTATGAAACCAGATCATTTAAATTAATCTCATTTCTTGTTCAATAAATTTTATGTTGTAAAACGGCTGTAGGGGTTAAATAACAAATTTAAAAAAAAATGAGACAATAAACCTACGAATAGGTTGACTATATTCAAGCCAAACTGTGTTTTTATAAAAGTGATTTAATACACCTGCAACAAAACAAGGTTTCCAATTACAATTAAAAAAATGTAACGAGCTATATAAATACTAAATAATTTTTCAACAACAACAGGTAAAACAATAAATTACACACATTTATAAATTTTCCCATTACTGATTAAATGGAGCACAATAGAGTTACGAAACCGAAATGAATAGCGAGCGTTACAGAAACGCAGATTGAATAGATAAATGTCTCTTATGAAACAAACTTACAAATTCCTCGCGCGGTCTAGCGGCATTCTGTTACACAATCTGATTTTTTTTGTTTCATGGACAAGGATGCAATTGTTTTAAGGACACACAAAAGGTACGCAAAATTACACATTCCTCGCAAATCGTTTACTGTGTGCGCTTGCCTGCGAAAGCAACGAGCCGTGGAAAAATCGCAGAGAAATTCGCTTTGGAATTGAGAAAGTGTTGGAGCCTCTTGAAAACTCAATTGTGCCTTGCGTGTAATACTAATGTAAATAACTTTATGGAAGAGCGCGTGGGAACGGGGTTTCCACGAGAAATCGATTTAATTCGTGTCATCTAATAATATATTGATTTATTCTAAAGGAGGGTAATTCAGAAGGAATGCTAACTGATAAATAATTAGTTCTTTTTTTATAAATGTCGTTTCAACCTGATATTAAGAATCATTCCCCTTTTGGAAGATGACGCATGATAGCGTTACACACTTATTTAATAAATCCAACGTAGTCTCACTATAAATTAACTAGCTATGAAAAAACCACCATGGAACAATTTACGTTCAATTCGCACAAAAACTATTGGCCACTTCCTGTCTCTCTTTTAGGCCACACCTCGAACCCGGTAGTTGTCAACTGCGTCACCTCGCGGTCTCGACTCTTGAGAACAATGCCAAAGAAACCAGTTCGCCTTACATATTCTGCAAGAAAAAAACGAACAAATCGTGATTGTGTGCAGATTGGAGTCTTACCACAGTCCGATCAACAAGAACGCGAACGGTCTCAAGCAATGAGGAATGCAAGACACTGGTCTAGTTGCGTAATTCTTGGCTAAACAGTATTTTTAACTGTAATCGATGTAGGCTAGTGTTATTACGAAATCCCCAGGTATGCAATTATCCGATGCGTGAAGGTTGCGATTCATTAGATTTGATAGATTATCGTGTTTCGTGCAGATGAGCGTTTTAAGTAATTAATTATCGGAGAAGAGAATATTTAAATATACGCGGAAATAATTTAAGATGTTATGTCATGGTTTAATCGCTTTAACATGGCAACAGCAAACTTATATGCGTATTTGAGGATGTCTGAATCATTATTAGCAATATTTATTTAATTGTAGGCGTTATAGGTTTATTGGCTTCCTTTACGATGATGTTTTGATAATACAATTAACGCAGACATGAATAATCTTGCAAGAATTCCTGCAGGCCACTTCTAGAATGGAAATTGTTTGAAGGACTTCCAGTTTCAGTCGGCAATATTTTGATTGAGTTGCCTTTCCTGTTCTAAACAAAAAATACGTTTGTGACTAACGGGACTAGACAGATCAACTTTTAGTACCGCAAGTTATGATATTTTTTTATTATATTAAAAGCAGGTGCGCCCTACAAAAAATATAGCTCTTACCTTTTCGAGGCATAATGCAATTCCAAATAACATGCCGTTTAAATTTTTTACGTCGGATTAAAAATGGCAGCTGTAGAATTTTTTTATTGAAATTGGGGGTGGTTTTCTTTGAATAACTCCTTGAGGGTTAGAGTTATCAAAAATTCGTAAGATACATAAAATGTAGAGGAAAGCTAGTTCTATAAAAATCTATAAAAATTAAAGTCGTAATCGTAAGGGCAAGCCCGCCCTTTTTTCCGGAAGCGTCCGAAATGTGATTTTTTTAGAAAAATGGCTGAGGGGTTGCAACCGCCGGTCACACCCAAATTTCCTGTAGTAACCTTTATGTCCCAATGCAATGGGGATTTTTTGAGCCTAGTTCCGGTTTTCCAGCTCAAAAATCCAGGGAGGAGATAGTTTTGGCGTGAACCTCTGCATCATCAGAAATCGATTTTCAAAAAATGACCCTGTACTAATTGGGAAACTTAGAATATCGCGGATTTCATGGGCACCTAGAGGACGTTTGTGGCTTTCGGAAAAAAAATTGAAAACATTTTTTTTGAGGGGTTGGCAACCCTTTTTTAAGGTGTGGTCAAAGGGAGTTGAAATTTTAACAGTCCTGTTCTTGAATTATCTGTGACTTTTCGTGAAAATTTAAACCCTCTACCTATAACAGTTTTTGAGATCTCGCACTTTGAGGCTCTTGCATTGTAAATGTAGTAATGTTGTTCATTCCCCACAGAGTAGGAGAATAACTCAGACTCACAGAAAACATAGATTCTTCCTAAGATTATTGAAATAATTCAAATTGACACCACGTATATATTTCTCACGTCGGATTAAAAATGACCACTGTAGAATTTTTTTATTGAAATTGGGGATGGTTTTCTTTGAATAACTCCTCGAGGGTTAGAGATATCAAAAATTCGTGAGATACATAAATTGTAGAGGGGAGCTAGTTCTACAAAAAATCTATGAAAATTAAAGTCGTAATCGTAGGGGCAAGCGCGCCCTTCTTTCCGGAAGCCTCCGAAATGTGATATTTTAGAAAAATGGCTCAGGGGTTGCAACCGCAGGTCGCATCCCAATTTCCTATAGTAACCTTTGTGTCCCAATGCATTGGGGATTTTTTGAGTCGAATCCCGGTTTTCCAACTCGAAAATCCAGGGAAGAGATAGTTTTGGCGTGAACCTCTGCATCGTCAAAAATAGATTTTCAAAAAATCACCCTGTAGTAATTGGGTAACTTGGAAAATCGCGAATTTCACGGTCCCCTAGAGGACGTTTGCGGCTTTCGGGGAAAAAAAATTGAAAAAATTGAAAAAAATCCCCGTGAAACAATCTAAAATCGGCCGTAGATCGTAAACGGTGCGCCTTACGAAAAATATAGCACCAACCTTTTCAACGCAGAATGCAATTCCAAATGGCATGCCGTTTAAATTTCTCACGTCGGATTAAAATTTTTTATTGAAATTGGAGGTCGTTTTCTTAGAATAACTCCTCGAGCGTTAGAGATATCAAAAATTCGTAAGATACATAAAATGTAGAGGGGAGCTAGTTCTACAAAAATCCTTAAAAATTAAAGTCGTAATCGTAAGGTCAATCGCGCCCTTTTTCCGGAAGCCTCCGAAATGTGATTTTTTATAAAAATGGCTGAGGAGTTTGCAACCTCAGGTTGCATCCCAATTTCCTATAGTAACCTTTGTGCCTCAATGCATTGGGGATTTTTTGAGCCTAGTCCCGGTTTTCCAGCTCAAAAATCCAGGGAGGAGATAGTTTTGGCGTGAACCTCTGCATCGTCAAAAACCGATTTTCAAAAAATCACCCTGTAGTAATTGGGTAACTTAGAAAATCGCGGATTCCACGGGCCCCTAGAGGACTTTTGCGGCTTTCGGCAAAAAAAAATTGAAAAAATTGAAAAAAATCCCCGGAAAACAGTCGAAAATCGGCGGTAGATCGTAAACGGTGCGCCCTACGAAAAATATAGCCCTTACCTTTTTGACGCAGAATGCAATTACAAATGACATGCCGTTTAAATTTTTCACGTTGGATTAAAAATGGCCGGTGTAGAATCTTTTTATTGAAATTGCGGGTGGTTTTCTATGAATAACTCCTCGAGGGTTAGAGATATCAAAAATTTGTAAGATACATAAAATGTAGAGGGGAGCTAGTTCTACAAAAATCTATGAAAATTAAAGTCGTAATCGTAAGGGCAAGCGCGCCCTTTTTTACCGAAAGCGTCTGAAATGTAATTTTTTAGAAAAATGGCTGAGGGGTTGCAACCGCAGATCGCATCCTAATTTACTATAGTAACCTTTATGTCCCAATGCATTGGGGATTTTTGGAGCCTAGTCCCGGTTTTCCAGCTCAAAAATCCAGGGAGGAGATAGTTTTGGAGTGAACCTCTGCATCGTCGAAAATCACCCTGTAGTAATTGGGTAACTTAGAAAATCGCGAATTTCACGGGCCCCTAGAGAACGTTTGCGGCTTTCAGGAAAAAAAATTAAAATTGGAAAACAAAATTGAGGGGTTGGCTACCCTTTTTTGAAGGGGTGGTTGGAGGGAGTTGAAATTTTAATAGTTCTGTTCTTGAATTATTTATGATTTTTCGTGAAAATTTCAACCCTCTACCTATTACAGTTTTTGAGATCTCGCACTTGGGGCTCTTGCATTTAGGAGTATGTAGTAATGTTGTTTATTCCCCACCGAGTAGGAGAATAACTCGGACTCACAGAAAACATAGATCTTTCCTAAGATTTTTGAAATAATTCAAATTGATACCACATACGTCAAAATTTCTTGTCAATTTTTTTTAAACATTATTTTAATATTGAATGCAATTAGAGATGATTTTGGATAAAATGTTATATTACACTTATGTGGAATTACTCATTTATTTATTTATTTATTCATTTAAACGGATAACACCTTTTTTACAAATTACAAAACAAATTTACTAAAATGCTTAAAAATAAAATTAAATTAAAACTAAAATGAACACAAAATCAAAACGAAATTCAAATGGGTGACCACAACCAATTATAACTGATATACACAAATATATATACAAAATACTAACCTATACATAATAAACACAGATATGTACACACTGTACTAACCTAAGTGGAGTAACTAATTAGTGAACAGAAATTAAAAAACACAAAGAAAATAAAAATAAAAATAAATTTGAGTACCAAGAGACAAATCAATACGCATTAGACTCCTTTTAAATGCATTGAACGATGAATGAAAAATTTGAAAATTACGGTTTGAACCCAAATCATTACATAAGCTCATCATCCTACTAATCGGGTTATTAGATCCATAATCAGTAGTATGAAGAGGCACACGAAAAAGAAATGTTGAACGATTTTTCATACTCAATAAAAAATTAAAATTCATTGCAGAGAGTAAGTAAGAACAATCAATATGTCCATTTATTAATTTGAATGCAAAGCATAAATCTCCTATAATGCAAAGTTTGTAATTTTAATGAATTCAACATTTCTGAGTGACTAAATTCACACCGTAATCTTCCAAGTTTAAACGATACAAACATTAAAAATTTACTCTGGGCCATTTCTAATTTATGAGATGCATTAGTATAAAAAGGATTCCAAATTATGAAACCGTATTCCAACTTAGTCCGCACTAATGTAAGATATAAAATTTTTAATGTATCAACACTAAAATCAGTAGAGAATCGTTTAATTGCCCCAAGTGCTTTAAAGGCTTTATTACATGTTAAATTAATATGAGATGCAAATGTTAAACGAGTATCAAAAATAATTACTAAGTCTCTAATTTCATTTACCGCGTTCAATTGTCTGCCATTAATGAAGTATGAAAATTTTAATAAATTGCCGCGAGTAAACGAAATAGACATACATTTATTAATATTGAGGCCAATATTATTATTTGTACACCAAAAGGAAAGATTATTGATGTCATCTCGTAGTCCCTTAAGAAAAGGAAAAGACATATGGTAAAAAGTACAGACGAGGTGCGAGTTCTCGAACAACGTTCTTTCATCGCGTCCCGCCGCAGACGTTTTTTCGCGGTGCATAAAAATCTCCCGAACTGCATTTAGACGGTATCAACGTTTCTCTACACGTTCCACCGCGGAAGTTTCTTCGCGGTGTATATAAATCTCCCGAACTGCATCTAGACGACATCAACGTTTTTTCTACGCGTTACACCGTTGAAGTTTTTTCGCGGTGTATTTAAATCCCGAGCTGCATTTAAAAAAATGATTAAATACCAATTTCTTTTTGTATATTATTGTTTTTTTACAGTAAATCTTCCCATTATTTATGGAACACGATTTCCTTCATGTGGCTGCCTCGGTTGGCTTCGCAATAGCGCATTCTGTCAACTCAATTTTCCAAGACCTTAGTTAGGGGTTTTGGCTCTCTCTCACGATATTCGCCTTAAGGGCCTGGATCGTTGATGGATTGTTCACATAACATCGGTCCTTCACGGCACCCAAAAAAAGTGATTAACGGATGGTGCTGAGTAGGTCTTTATTACGTTACGCGATACATAGGATTCATCACTTGTGTTCAAGTTAATTTCCACTAGATTATCAAAATAAAATTGAAAATTTGAGAGTCGCAATGACAGATACACGAATACGCCCTCTGGCGACAGTCATGTGAACTATTTTTTTCCGGGCTATGTGACAAATGCAAACTATCAAGCACCAATAGAGCCGGTAAAATCGAACTTTCCCATAGTGTGCGATAAAAAAACTTATTAAATAACATTTCCTAAAATATGCAAACATTTCTGGAGCAGTTTACAAGTCCGCATGACGAAAACGCCAGAGTTATGAATATGTATTAGCAAATCGGGCATTTCCTCTCCCGGCACAATGGCGCTCACACAATTTCCCTCTTGGACTTACGCGCCGATTACATGATATAAACTCTGAATAAATGAGGTCCCTTCGATTAGAAAACCGCCGATTTAAATGGCGAACGCTATTATATAATGGCGGTCGGCCATTTGGAGAACAATCAATTGCGATATTATACAACGCGCGGCGACGGTAACGTGCCGTAACTCGCAAATGTGGAAACCTCTTCCCTTCGATTCAAAAACGGAGACTGTTGCCCAATGCGGGTTTTTGGACGTTCCGAGTGCATCCATTGGAACGTTGGTCAAGTGCTTAATTATAGAATGAAATGAAAGTTCGACGAGCGTCGTTAAGTTTTAATTATTGGTTTATGATAATTTCTAGAATGTGGTGAGGCCGTTTATGTATATTTGTAAGATATAAAAATATACGAAGTAAAAGTGTTTTGCTTTATGTATAGCGAAGTAGAAGCCTAAAGTATAAACAGTATTAAAATATTGGTCTAAATCCGCTCACATATTTTATTATTCACTTTAATTTATTTCTGCAATTCTGTAGCCATGTAACCATCTAAAGTTACTTTTTAGCTAAGTTTTTAATAACAACTTGCATCAGTGTGCAGAACTAACGCAAGGGTCCTGAGTTTGAATCACGGTATCCATGTCTATTTTCTAGTCTCTAGCCCAGGACTTCCCAACCCGGGGGGCACGCCCCCCTTGGGGGGCGTAGAGAAATATCAGGGGGGGCGCTGCTCAGGGGTATGACAAGAGATATGGGAAACAAGTTATAAGAAATCGAGCTTTACGCCGCTAATATTGGATGGCGCCACCATAAAAATTCGATGGATTTCTGTAAATTATGTTTGTTGCTAACACTAGACGGCGCTTTTCCTTATCTACATGCCGTGTAATTCCCCGTGTTACTTGAAACGTAGAATGTCACAGTGCGGAAATCGATGATGAATAAAACAATCATTTCTTGTGTTAGCCTCATAGCACAATATGTACAAAATATATGTCTACATCGCCCGATGAAACGTTATTAACAAGGTAAATAATGGTAAACAAAATCACTATGTTTTACTATTTATATTAAGTAGAATAAATATTATACAACTTGCCCAAGTGGATTTGTTCACACGAACATTCTCGAAAGGAGAATGCACAAAACTTGTAGAAGTATAATGTTTAATTAATATAAATTGTAAAACAAGTAAATACCAAGTGTTTTTGATTACCAATATTTAACTTATTTTTGTGTAGTACGAAAGAATATATACACACACACACGTATCGGTTGTGTGCATGTTTGGTGTTAGTTCACGCCGCTATTCACAGATGGCGCTTATCTATTCCAATTTATCAACATGCCTTGTCGCTTCCTGTTATTCCTTAGCGCTGCTATACAAGTTTCGACAAGTCACAACACGACATGTGACCTTCCCGCTTGCCGCTTGCATCCATCAGAAAACAATTGCGGGCCGCACCCGCTTCTGTCAATAGTTCGTTCGCATAAAAATCTGTTAAGTGAGATATTTAAGTGTGAAATTGTTTCATCTACTAAAAATAAAAGGTACGTTTTTTAGTATATATCAAACTTTGCCCGCCATTTATTTTTATTTTTTAGTGTCAAGTACTTATTTTAAATCGGTAATTATTTATGTCTTAAAAATAGTACGTAATCATTTTTAATCATAAGCTCGTTGATGTTATTACAAATGATAAATAAACGTTTAGTTTACAAAATTATTTAGTTTTGTCTACAAATTAAGTTATTGTGTCATTTACTCGAAATATTCATTAATCACTTGGATGCATATCGCTTTCGCCAATATCTTTGCGCAGATATTGGCAAAGACGATAAAAAATCCACTAGTCATTTTTCTCAATTTTAATTTTGTATTGAGATTATTGGGCGGCCCGTTGGTGTAGTGTAGTGGGTACAGGCGAGCGCTTGTGCCGGTTGCACCGCGGCCGTGTGGGTTCGATTCCCAGCCGGGACGAAAGACTTTTCTGTCGAGAAGTATTCGTTCAGGTCCGTGGTTGTTTGTATACGTCTTTCATTATTCATTTGTTCATTTATTCATTTAACTTATAAGTTAAACAAACATAGATGATGGCTAATGGTCATAGCACCAAGGCCAGGCATAACGCCGAAAAAAAAATATTGAGATTATTCATGATATTTTTTTTTATTTTCACTCGCAAGTGTATTGAAAATTTTGTACGGAACACATGCGTATTGGCTATATTACACTCGGCTCTTTTATGCCCTTGCCTTCGGCTCGGGCTGAAATTCTACCTTGTATTGTCAACGCCATACCGCACCCGTATGGTAATGAACTATTATTATTGTTTCAGACGCGAAATGGCAGCGAAAAAAAGAAAGTTTTCGGAAGATTATATTAAATTTGGATTTACCTTCATAGAAAAAGACGAGCTACAATTGCCGCAGTGTGTAATGTGTATGAAAGTTTTGAGCAATGATAGCATGAGACCCACTCGCCTTGAGAGGCATTTGAGCCAGCAACATCCTACTCTGGCTTCGAAGTCCAAAGAGTTTTTTTCTTCTAAAGCAGAATCACTTAAGCGCATGAGATTGGATAAGTCAGGAAGTTATCATAAAGGTGTATCACTACATCTCAAAGCTTCATTTGAAATAGCGTTTTTGATAGCAAAACAAAAGAAACCTCATACTATCGGGGAGGATTTAATCAAACCATGTATCCTCAAAGCCACGAAAATAATATTAGGAGAAGAATCAGAGCAAAAAATGAAATCATTATGTCTCTCTAATAACACAGTCAAGCGAAGAATTGACGATATTGCATCAGACATAAAATTACAAATTATAAATAAAGTCAAACTATCACCATTTTTTGCCATTAGTTGTGATGAGTCCACAGACATCGCTAATTGTGCACAACTTATTATTTATGTTAGATATGTCAGCGGAGATCACATTGATGAAGAGATTTTTCACTCAGAATCATTATCAGCAGGCACGAAATCTGAAAATATATTTAATTCAATATCGGACTTCATCGAAAGAAATGATTTGGATTGGAATAAACTAATTGGACTCTGCACAGACGGCGCCCCTGCAATGATAGGTGTACGATCAGGCTTGGCTCAAAAACTTAAAGAAAAGAACCCCGTGTTAGTTAGTACACATTGTGTTGTTCATCGCCAAGCTTTGGCCTCAAAAACTTTGCCACAGAATTTGTGTCAGATTTTGAACTCGGCTATAAAGATCATAAACTACATCAAAAGTAGTGCATTGAACAGTCGGTTATTTACTTTACTTTGCGAGGATCTCGATTCTGATCACAAGGTCCTCCTATTCCACACAGAAGTGCGCTGGTTATCAAAAGGCAACATGTTAGCTCGCCTTTATGAATTAAGAGAAGAGGTCATCCTCTTTCTTGAATTCAAAGAAAATAATCATTTTATGCAACTATTCAAAGAAGAAAAATTTCAGTGGAAGCTGGCCTATTTGGCTGATATATTTGAGGCCCTGAATCAGCTAAACTTGAAACTTCAGGGCAGAAATGGCACTTTGATTAGTAACTATGATCATATTCAAGGTTTCATATTAAAGCTTCAACTTTGGAAAAATAAGGTATCTGCTGAAAATGTATTTCCTTTTTCACGGCTATCCGAAGCAATTAATCATCAAAAACTGGATAAAGATTTGAAATCTGAGATAGAAACTCATTTAGAAGAGTTGGAAAACCAATTTCACCGATACTATCGAGATGTTAATTCCGAGTCACCAATATGGCACATGACCAGAAACCCATTCGTTGTCGATGTCTCACAATTACCTGAAGAAGTTCAGGAAGAATTTCTAGAAATGAAGGCTGACTCGACCATGAAAGATGACTTTCATCTCTTGACATTAGAGAAATTTTGGATCAAACGATTCCTTATTAATCCGAAAGTTGCTTCTCTTGCTTTGAAAATACTTATTCCATTTTCGTCCACTTATTTATGCGAGACAGGTTTTTCAGCTCTAGTTTCAATAAAAACTAAACAGCGAAATCGCCTTGCAGTCGACAGCGATTTAACCATAGCTCTTGCAAAAACTGAACCCAGAATCGACCAACTGGTACAGAGCATGCAAGCTCAAGTATCTCATTAGTACTTTAAAAGTTTTTATTTATTTGTTCTAAAATTACTTTGAAAGTTGTTAAGCATTATCTAATTATAAAAATATAATTGAAATAAATAAAAGATAATAATAGAAAAAAATCTATTCAAGCAAGTAATGATCAGTGCATGGTATGGTTTTTATAAATAAAAGAAAACTAAGAAATGTAAATGTGAAAGTGATTAATGATTTTCAAGTGTACTCTTCTGTTAAAGATCCTTAATAAATAAATACATTGTATTTGTATTATACCTATTTGGAATTCAAATAAATAATTTAGTTTTTAGTTGATAAAAAATGTGTGTTTCTTATTTTTGTTGAAATTTAAGGGGGGCATGAAAATATTATTTTTGGTGCGGGGAGGCTCGGTGATATAAAGGTTGGGAAACCCTGCTCTAGCCAATACTTCTATAAATCACAGATTGACGATGCAACAAATACTTTTGTTTTATCACTACATTCGGCTACCTTAACTCATTTCACATAAAAATGTCAATTAGACCTGTTTGCTTCTTACCGCTTCAATTAACCCGCCATTGGTGACGCATATTTAATGGTGACGCCGGTCTCACGCTCCGGGGTTTTCAACTAAAGATTTTTAGAAACGTGTTACTAATAGTTCATGTTTTCGTTTGAATTTATACTCTTTGACAATAAAACAAAGATATTTAATCAATTTAAGCTCTGCAATGCGGCAGCTACACGAAATTGCAACCAAATACAATAACGGAGAATAAATTTATTCGACAAACCCGGTCTCACAGACCAGTGGGTCACCATTCGCGGGTTAATCTGTGAATTACGATGATTCATACATATTACACAATCGGAAAAAATATTTACAAGGAGTGCGTTTTCCTGTATTATTTTTTTCTTTATCTGCGGAACGGAAGTTTGATAAAATCTTCAGTTTTGGGTCATTGCTGTTTGAATTAAAAGACCACTCAAGGTTCCCAAAGAAACAAGCAGTTAATTACGTCTCTGCTAACATGTTAACGTTTTTATTATCTATACGTATTTCGTCATCTATGCAAATCCACGATGTACAAACAGCAAAAAAGTTGAATCTTTTGTTAATCCACAGTCAATTACAGAGATTTTTTTTACATAAAAACAAAGGTAATCGTCGAAAATAACTACTTTATTTATTTTTAAGGTGAAAAACCTTTTGTTCTTAAAATGGTAACTACAAAAATTATCGATAAATATATCCATTTAAAAATCTGGTTATTAGAAATCTAAAACCAATTACAATTAGGATTTCATAATCATCTAGGGTTATTAACTATTAGCGCATGTAGAGCTCACCATGGTATTTTTACTGCTAAAGCAAAAGTACAGTGAGATTCAAGAAACCGTAAACGACTTGTGTATATAAATGCATGCGAATTTCACTGATATTATTTTGTTAACATATACAGGGTGTCCACAGATTCGTTCTCAACATGGGGATTTCCGTTATTATAATAGGGATTTGGTTAAATGGGATGAAATACTCATTAGCTAAAATTATATTGAACCCCATAAAAAAAGTTTTGATATTTTACGTACTTCAGGCGCTATAACAAAAAAGTAAATTTTTTATTTTTTATTTTCTGTTATAGCTTATTTACTTTCAGAGGAAGTCTAATTTTATTTGCATCTTCTTGATGCACTTTTTAATGGGAATCTTGTAGAGCACTCAGATTTTCGAAAATTGTTATCATATTTCAGTTACAAGGGTCAACTTTGTTGTTTCTTATGGAATAAAAAAAATATTTCTTTTTTCATTTGTGGATTATAATTATGAAACGATAATAGTTACAGCAAATTTATGTTGATAATAATTGTAGAAAATACCAAAATGGATAACTTATAATTTTTTTAAATCCCTTTGAGTTTTGAGTAATCAGACAATTAGAATTTAAAATATAATTTGTCATCTTTCAAAATTTTCTCAGTCTCATTCGACTCTACAAAACGGATGTACATTTAATATTTGGGTTCGTCATCCATTCCCATCTAACATAGAGATTTCAACTAAAATATATTTGTACGAAGCAAAAATATTATTTAGCCTCACCTAGCACCAGCGATTAAGAAAATTCGAAAAAAAACATTGCTACCGGAATAGGCTTCAAAATTTCAAAATCCATTCAGAATGAACCAATTTCTAATATTCCCTTAAAAAATTGACAAATTACAGCTGAAAACAAAATAGAAACTTTCAAAACGTAAACCAAAGCAGAGAAAATTGACTTTTCACTATTATTGACAGTTGAAAATCACCATTTTTTACAATTGAAAATCACAACTCTTGACATTTGAAAATCATCATTTTAACCGTTGAAAATCACTATTTTAACCGTTGAAAATCACTATTTTTGACAATTAAAAATCACTATTTTTGACAGGTAAAAATCACTATTTTGACAGTTAAAAATCAATATTTTTGCCACTTGAAATGACAGCTGAAAATCACTATTTTTGCCAAAAAACTGTCGATTCTAACAATTTTTTACAATTAAAATCGCTGTTTTAACCGTTGGAAATAACAATTTTTGACAGTTGAAAATCATTATTTTTGATAGTAATACATCATTATTTTTGACAGTTAAAAATAATTATTTTTGATAGTTATACATCATTATTTTTGACTGTTGAAAATCATTATTTTTGACAGTTGAATATCACCATTTCTTACAATTGAAAATCACCACTCTTGACAATTGAACATCACTCTTTTTTATAGTTAAAAATCACTATTTTGACAGTTAAAGATCAATATTCCTGACACTTGAAATGACAGCTGAAAATCACTATTTTTGCCTAAAAACTGTCGAATCTAGCTATTTTTGACATTTAAAATCGCTATTTTAACCGTTGAAAATAACATTTTCTGACAGTTGAAAATCATTATTTTTGATAGTGATACATCATTATTTTTGACTGTTGAAAATAATTATTTTTGACCGTTGAAAATCACCATTTTTTCATAATTAAAAATCACCACTCTTGACAGTTGAAAATCACTTTTTTTGATAGTTAAAAATCACTATTTTGACAGTTTAAAATCAATATTTCTGACACTTGAAATGACAGCTGAAAATCACTATTTTTGCTAAAAAAACTGTCGAATCTAGCTATTTTTGACAGTTAAAATCGCTGTTTTAACCGTTGGAAATAACATTTTCTGACAGTTGATAATCATTATTTTTGATAGTGATACATCATTTTTTTTGACCGTTGAAAATAATTATTTTTGACAGTGAATATCACCATTTTTTACAATTGAAAATCACCATTATTGACAGTTGAAAATCACCACTCTTGACAGTTGAAAATCACTATTTTTGATGGTTAAAAATCACTATATCTGCACTTGAAATGGCAGCTTATAATTACCAATTTTGCCAAAAAAATGTGAATGAATATAAAATTAAAAAGACTTCCTGATTCTATCTAAACAATTTTAATTTACGTCTATATTTTTTATTAATTTATTTGTACACCATGTACCTGACTCGTGCAAAACTGTATTGTTGTGTCATAAATAAAATTATACCTATCATTATTTTTGAAAATCACTGAGTCTGGCGGTTGAAAATCACTGTTTTTGGCAGTTAAAAATGACTATTTTTGGCAGTTAAAACAAACTCGTTTTGAAAGCTTAAAATTACTATTTCTGCCAGTTACATTTTTTTTTTGACAGTTGAAAATCACCATTTCTGACAGTTGAAAATCGACATTTTTGGCAGATGAAAATCTTAATTGTTGATAGTTAAATAGCATTATTTTTGACAGTTGAAAATCATCATTTTTAAAATCACTATTTCCGGCAGATGAAATCACTGTTTTTGACAGTTTAAAATTACTATTTCTGCTAGTATTTTTTTGACAGTTTAAAATAACTATTTCTGCTAGTATTTTTTTGTCAGTTGATAATAGACATTTGTGGCAGATGAAAGCTTAATGTTTTAAAGTTAAATAAAATAATTTTTGAAAGTTAAAAGTCGCCATTTTTGACGAAGGTAAAAATCACAACTACAGAAAGTTTAAAATCACCATTTTTACAGTTAAAAATCACCAAATTTAAAAGTTTAAAATCACTATTTCTGGAAGTTGAAATCAACGTTTTTGACAACTTAAAATTACTATTTCTTCCGGTTACAAATCACTATTCGTTGATAGTTGAAAATCACCATTTTTGACAGTTTTAATTAGTAATTCCGGCAGTTAAAATCACTGCTTGGCAGCTTACAATCACTATTTTTTGCAGGGAGAAATCACCATTTTACAGTTTAAAATCAATCATTTCTGGCAGCTGAAATCACTGTTTTGACACCATTTCTAGCAGGTAAAACTCACTATCTTTTGACATTAAAAAATATCTTTTTCTCGCAGTTAAAAAATCGTCATTTTTTGTATTAAATATCATGATTTAGGCAGTAATTACTTCTGACAGTTATTAATAGCATTTTTGACAGGTTGAAGTCACTATTTCTTTCTGTCAGTTGAAATAACTGTTTTTGACAACTTAAAATCACTATTTCTGCCAGTTAAAAATCATTTATTTTGAAAGTTGAAAATCACTATTTCTGACAGTTGAAAATCGACATTTTTGACAATTGAAAATCCTCATTTTTAATTTTTTTTTTATTAAAAAGAAAGATGATTGACAGGAGTTAGGGTTAGGGAATCGAGGATGATGGGAACTTGGCTTAGCCAGCTAGGGCATTCAGCCACAACCAATTTGTAGTAATAATATTCATATTTAAATGAAATGGGGACAAACACTAGACACCCAGGGACCCGTACGGCCATTTTTCGTGTTGAAAAAGTGACCGTCCGGACGGGACTCGAACCCGCATCAACGGGGTCCAGAGGCCGGACCTCTACCCACTAGACCACCGCGGCCCCATTTTTAATATTAAATTTCATATTTTTTGACAGTTGTAAATAATTATTTCTGACAGTTAAAAATCACCATTTTTGACAGTTGAAAATCACTACTATTGACAGTTGAAAATCACTATTTCTGACTGATGAAAATCGACATTTCTAGCAGTTGAAAATTCGTATTTCTGATATCGCGGCGTAGTTGACATGAAGAGCTCTTACGTTGACACGATTTTTTCAATAACAGCTTACATTGCATGTTTACTGGAGGGCGCTTTGTTAAATTCTCGACGATTTGTTTCAAACTTTGGCCATTATTTCGTCCATTTCTGTATAACCAGAAATAATGCTCTATCATAACCACGTTCTCTCCAGTTATGAGAATAATTTTAAAGAATGCTTTAACATCAACCCAAAATCTATCTAGGCATTTAATGATAAATACGACTAATTAATGTTGGGTCAGAAATTCCACAGCACTCTAAATTTCGATGCTGTTCATTTTGGCGAATATTATAGGAAGTAATAACATTGATATTGTAACAATTATATGTGTCATTATTTCCTCCGGGTTTCCTACCTATAAACCTTGCACGGGCCAAAAATTATAACAAAAGTAACACGATCTATAGTCAAGGACTTTTAAACACAATTTATATATAAAAGATATCAGAAAATGCGTTCGGGTTGGTGCCGAGGAACATTTTGTACATGCCGATTGTAAGTAGGCGGTGACTCATGTGCTTTTGTTTACACCGACTGCATCTTTTCCGCGAACAGACTGTAGTGTCAGTTGCTATCAACTTCAATAAATACAATTACAATTTTATGTAGAATATTACATTTTAAAACTCTCCTTGTTGCATTAAACTCACTACGAATTCAGTTCAGTTTAAATCGGCCGAAGATTTACTTACAGATTAATCCGTGTGTCACGTTCGTGCCTCGATAAATGGATTGGATATTACAGGTGGTCGGAGTTCTCACACACATTTTCGTACGAGTCCTGATCGGATAAAGGTCCTGATATGGATAGATTTGTCACCTAGAACGGAATCGAGCGCGAGCGCGCGAGGCCCGCGGGCCGTAACGGGCTCGCCCGTCCAGATCTTTCGCAACCGATTACATTAGATCGTAATATTTTCGGTTGCGCAACAGAAACTCGGACGGAAATTTATTAATTATGTGTGCACACTTGTAAAATGCACACGCCCTTTTTCCACCGCTAACTATAATGCCGAAGTCTGGAAATGTCAGATAACAATTCTTGAAATTAAAGTTGTGCGTGCGGGCGTGGGGCACTAATAGCGCACCTCTTTGTGCAACAGAGTGTACCGTGTACTGGGTTGAATGAATTTTTATTTAGGCGCATCGATAGGTCTTTGGGCGTTAAACCTAAATAAAAATTAATTCAACCCGGTATCCTCCGCTCCACACAGGGGTACACCATTAGTGTCCGACGAGTGTATCCGGGTAGAATAAGTGTCAACAGTTGTTGAATTAAAACGTAAGAATTAACGACAGAATTATTATATATTTTTTTTATTTTTAATGGCTCGACTATAAATTCTTACACAGGAAACCAATTAGTAGTAATGGAATGTTTTCCATTTATAAAAATCAAAAAAATACCTCATGATTCACTTCTATTTATCAAAAAAAAGAACTACGTGGGATCTTGCTCATGACCAAAATTTCAATTACTAATAAAGTTCACGACATTTCCAATCATAAGACCTCAATCAATAACAACCCACTCGATGCAGCAGCACTTAAAACGATCATTTAACAAAGCGAGAATAATTGCAACCTTTAAATAAACACAAAAACAACCTTTACTAAATGTTAATTCATAATTAAACCATTATTATGTATTTATTGTTAGCTATTAACGTAATAACTAATTACATTTTAAAATTCGTTTAGCGGCCATCCTCGAAAAATTGTACAGGACAACACGCGACCGACTCGTGCTGTTCCTTACTTTTGCGTGCGTTGCAAAAGGATATCGAGACCTTGGATCCGAAGTCAACCTTGTTCTTTCGCATTTTTGTAAAGCAAGGCGGCACGGTTCGCGAAACTTTATGCTAATTCGTTTTACGTGTGATCTATATATCCTGTTGCCTTTTGTAAATGTTAAATATTCTGGTTTATTAAAGGAAATTGGTAGCGAACTGATTAATCGATGAAGTTGAGCCATGAGTCATCAAGTAACCTTTTACCGTCTTCAAACGATAAACAATCTGGTTTACTAAAGGAAACTGCAAGGGAAATAATTTATCTATCAAGTAAAGCCTAAAATATACGGCCATCAAGAACTCAACTTATACATTTAAATAATTTATAATACATAGGCCTCTAAATATCTGGTGTCAAATGGCGCAGTGATCATCTTAAATTAAGAGCGGGGACGCCGAAAACTCATAATTATTCAGCCGTCGCGTGAATAGAATGTAAATAAATAAAGACACAGAATCATCGCGTTTTTTCGAAATACTTTCTTACTCTGCGCAAAGTTTACCCCCATGTGACACCAAATATTTGAAGGTCTATAGAAGGTTATTTACCATGTGGCCATTTTCAGTTGATTTGAAATGAAACAATTTTCGACGTTTTATACCAATATTTATTGAATTATACTCAAATACGCAATGTTTAACAGGGGGTTAGATTTTGGTCGGATAAATTTTATTTCAAAAATGCATTTGATTTTGCCTAATCGCAATTCATTCGAGAAATATGCGATGAAATAAAGGGTGCAAGATAAAATTCTAAACTCATTCAAATTTATCCTGCAGAAATTATAACAGCGAGTGGTATTTGTTTAGATAATTTAACGAATCAACCAAAACTATTGATGGTTTCAAATTGTTTGGATCGTTGTCATAGTGAAGGTAAATAAAGTTTATCCACTTGCAAGTTTGTATCTTCTTTCTCATCCACTTGCAAACTTGTGCCTACCTTTTATCCACTTGCAAAGTTGTATATATCATTTTATTCGCTTGAAAAACTTTTACATGCACATGGGTTGAATATGTATTATAAACAATACTGACATAATTATAGTTTCGTCCTTTTCAGGTAATTATCAAGTGTGGTGTGAAAAAGAAATACATTATACAACAAATGATAAAGTCTGGCCGCGCTATGATGGCATATGAGGTGATTAACTTGGACTAAAGTTATCTGTAACCTTTCAAAAACCACTGATTTATTAATAGAATCACCAATAGTTAGCAAGTAAAGTGAAAACATCTGTGAGTGTAAAGTAACAAAATATCCAATCACTTCTGATGGGGCGACCATTCGTTAATCACCTCAGACGCCTTCATAGCGCGGCCAGAGTATAGTTCACAGTGAAGGTGTTATAAATTTATTTATTGGTTAAAGTTTTTGATAAATGTCGACGTGCCAAATTGCAAAACAGAGAGATTAATTATACGAAATATAAATTTCACCACTTATGAATGTTTTGCTGGTGATAAGCAGCAACAACAAGAACCATTTGTTTGCAATGTGGATGCGATTCTCCGATTGTGATTAAATTATTTTTTATTATTATTTCTTACATTGAAAAATATGATACTTTCTTTAATCTACAACTGTCATGGGGGCTGCAATGGTGCGCAGGTTGCGGGCTCTGGACGACCTTGATCCTAAGCTTCATGTTCCCGGACCATGGTGCCGGTTGGATGAATACTATTCGTGGTAGGCAAGGCATAGGGTTGGATTAATAATAAAACACAAAACTACGAAGTTAGAAAATAAAATTAATATAATCAGCAAACAAACAAAAAACATATTTACATGACATGATAATAAACAGCTTATTATTATTATTATTATTATGCTAAAATGTGGGCCAAAAACCTCTTCAGTCCTCTCTGGTGGTCAAAAAATAAGTTTTATTTTCTGACAAACGAGTGGATGAAAAATCCTGAAAAAAACTCTACCCAATTACCTATTTGAACAATTTTTTTACAAAAGTTTTTCATTCTTTAGATGCCTGAAATGAAATGTTCCAAAAATTTCAAAATATGATATCTCAGCGAATATTTAACTTCCTCAGCCGTTTTCCATTAGAAAAACGTAATTTTTAGGTACACTTTTCTAGAAAACTATGGGACCGATTTCTCTGCAATTTTGCACACATGTTTTTACCTTCAAAATAAGCATTTATGGCTAAGAAATTAAAAGAAATATTAATTGGATTAAGAATTAAAACATGAAAAAAAAACATGGAATTTATCGAGTTATTTAATTTTTTTTTAAACCCGCCACTTAACATGAGTTCACCTCCCCCATTTTGCTTACAAATTTCGATCCTTATACTTAATTGAATTAATTGAAAAATGTCAAATAATTTTTTTTTCTGGGCAGAATTGAGTGTCTAATCAAAATCGACGATAAAAAAATACCATTGTTTTTTTTAATTTTTAAGTTAAATAGTTGAAAAGAAACCAAAATGTTCGTTTTTTAAGCCTCCTCTTGTTGCCAAAAAAATTTGACATATATGTGTGGAATTTCACAAAAAACGGTATAAACCCTTAAAATAGTGGAAAAATTGTTTTTTTCAAGATGCCTCGTAATGAATATGTCTTGATGCATATTTTTTGTAGATCTTTACGGTGTAAATTAGATGCAAATGTCAAAATCTTGGTTACAAGGGGGTCCTGTAAGTTAGAAACTGATTTGGAATTTTTTTAGCGTCTAAATGAATTTGAATGACCTAGATAATAGGGTAGACTATTTTCACGAATTTTTTCAGTGTTTTTTCTACTCGTTCGTTAGAAAAAAAACCCCATTTTTTGACTCTATTTTGACTGACCGTGGAGAGCTTTTTTGCCCTCTTATCGGGTAAATTCAAAAATCTAGGGATAGGAGCTTTTTGACTATATTAATCGTAGATACCCTTTTGTTTATCGATTTTATCATTTCTTAAGTATAGACCAATAATGGCAAACATTTACAATTTTTTTATTTTTCAAAAATAATGACTATAAAAAAATGTTTCATGTTCATTTCGTTGTTTTGTTCAATTTGTTCAAAAGTCTTTGTAATATTTTTCCTATAAAATTATCGGAAAATTGCAAAAAACGGCCAAGTTACACCCACTTCCGGTATATGTAATTTTACTATTAGCTCTTCAATTCTTCGGATTGCCAAATAAGACTTATGTTCAAAGTTTCATGTGAATTAATGTATTAGCTTTTAAGATACAGAGGGAACAGTAACAATTTTTTTTCCTGAAATCGTTGAAATCGCTTGTAAGGATATCAAGACCGTTATTTCCGTTAAAAAGTGTTTCATGTTCATTTCTTGGTTATGTTCAATTTGTTCAATTGTTTTTGTAATATTTTTAGTATTGAAAACAATTATGAGAAAATTGCAAAAAATGGCCAAGGTGTATACACTTCCGGTATATGTAATTTTACTACAAGCTCTTCAAATCTTCGGATTGCCAAATAAGACTTATGTTCAAAGTTTCATGTGATTTAATGTATTAGCTTACGAGATACAGCGCGAACAGTCATATTTTTTTCCTGAAATTATTGAAATCGCTTGTAAATATATCAAAACGGTTATTTCCGTTAAAAAATGTTTCAAAGCTTCATGTAAATTAATGTATAAGCTTACGAGATGCAGCGCGAACAGTCACAATTTTTTTTTCTAAAAATCTTTGAAATCGCTTGTAAGGATATCAAAACGGTTATTTCCATTAAAAAATATTTTATGTTCATTTCTTGGTTATGTTCAATTTGTTCAAATATTTTTGTAATATTTTTCTTATTTAAAACAATTATGAGCAAATTGCAAAAAACGGCCAAGGTGTATACACTTCCGGTATATGTAATTTTACTACAAGCTCTTCAAATCTTCGGATTGCCAAATAAGACTTATGTTCAAAGTTTCATGTAAATTAATGTATTAGCTTACGAGATACAGCGTGAACAGTCAGAATTTTTTTTCCTGAAATTGTTGAAATCGCTTGTAAAGATATCAAAACGGATATTTCTGTTAAGAAATGCTTTTCTTAAATTTTCATGATCACAATACTTTCCCGGAGGGGTCTTACTAATTCGAACCTTCGCAACTTCAAAGCCTAAATCTTTCAACATCGAATAATCCGAAGAAATATAGAGAACTTGAAGAATATTGAAGTTTTTGAAGATTCGAAGAATCGATGTTGCGACGATTCATAGTACTGAAGTCGCGAAGTCGCGAAGTTTAGGAGTTTTTGAAGAATCAAAGTTGTAAAGTTTCAAAGTTTACGTCGATTAAACAATTTTTTATTCGTTTCAAATCGTGGAAATCGCTTGTAAGGATCCGAAAAGGGATATTTCCGATAGAAAATGTTTTTCTTAATTTTCAAGATCACAATACTTTCTCGTTGTGGTCTTAATAATTCCAAGCTTCGCAACTTCGAACCCTAAACCTTTCATCATCGAAGAATCCGAAGAAATAAAGAGAACTTGAAGAACATTGAAGGTTTCGAATTTTTTGAAGATTCAAAGAATCGAAATTGCGACGATTTATAGGACCTTAGTCGCGAAGTTTAGAAGTTTTAGAATTTTTCGAAGAATTGAAGTTGTAAAATTTCAAAGTTTACGTCGACTAAACAGTTTTTTATTCGTTTTAAATCGTTGAAATCGCTTGTAAGGATCTGAAAAGGGAGATTTCTGACAAAAAAATGTTTTTTCTTAATTTTCACGATCACAATACTTTTCCGTAGTGGTCTTAGTAATTCAAAGCTTCGCTACTTTGAAGTCTAAACCTTTCATCATCGAAGAATCCGAAGAAATAAAGAGAACTTGAAGAATATTGAAGTGTTCGAATATTTTTAAGATTCAAAGAATCAAAGTTATGACGATTCAAAGGACTGAAGGCGCGAAGTTTCGAAGTTTTAGAATTTTTCGAAGAATTAAAGTTGTAAAATTTTGAAGTTTACGTCGATTAAACAGTTTTTTATTCGTTTTAAATCGTTGAAATTGCTTGTAATGATCTGAAAAGGGATATTTCCAATAAAAAAATGTTTTCCTTAATTTTCATGATCACAAATGATCACAATACTTTCCCGTAGTGGTCTTAATAATTCCAAGCTTCGCAACTTCGAACCCTAAACCTTTCATCATCGAAGAATCCGAAGAAATAAAGAGAACTTGAAGAATATCAAAGGTTTCGAATTTTTTGAAGATTCAAAGAATCGAAATTGCGATCATTTATAGGACCTTAGTCGCGAAGTTTCGAAGTTTTAGAATTTTTCGAAGAATTGAAGTTGTAAAATTTCGAAGTTTACGTCGACTAAACAGTTTTTTATTCGTTTTAAATCGTTGAAATCGCTTGTAAGGATCTGAAAAGAGATATTTCTCACAAAAAAATGTTTTTTCTTCATTTTTATGATCACAATACTTTTCCGTACTGGTCTTAATAATTCAAAGCTTCGCTACTTTTAAGTCTAAACCTTTCTTCTACGAAGAATCCGAAGAAATAAAAAGAACTTGAAGAATATTGAAGTGTTCGAATATTTTTAAGGTTCGAAAAATCGAAGTTGCGACGATTCATAGGATCGAAGTCGCGCAGTTTCGTAGTTTTAGAATTTTTTGAAGAATTGAAGTTGTAAAATTTCGAAGTTTACGTCGATTAAACAGTTTCTTTATTCATTTTAAATCGTTGAAATTGCTTGTATTGATCTGAAAAGGGATATTTCCAATTAAAAAATGTTTTCCTTAATTTGCATGATCACAAATGATCACAATACTTTCCCGTAGTAGTCTTTTCGCAACTTCGAAACGTAAACGTTTCATCATCGAATAATCCGAAGAAATAAAGAGAACTTGAATATTGAAGGTTTCGAATTTTTTGAAGATTCGAAGAATCGAAATTGCGACGATTTAAAAAACCGAAGTCGCGAAGTTTCGAAGTTTTAAAATTTTTCGAAGAATTGAAGTTGTAAAGTTTCGAAGTTTACGTCGATTAAACAATTTTTTATTCGTTTTAAATCGTTGAGATCGCTTGTAAGGATCTGAAAAGGGATAAAAAATGATTTTATTAATTTTCATGATCACAATACTTTCCTGTAGAGATCTTAACAATTCGAAGCTTCGCAACTTCGAACGCTAAACCTTTCATCATAGAAGAATCCGAAAAAATAAAGAGAACGTGAAGATTATTGAAGTTTTCGAATTATTCAAAGAATCGAAGTTGTAAAGTTTCGATGTTTACGTCGATTAAAAAGTTTTTTATGTGTTTTAAATCGTTGAGATCGCTTGTAAGGATCTGAAAAGGGATATTTCCGACAAAAATGTTTTTCTTAATTTTCATGATCACAATACTTTCCTGTAGTAATAATTCGAAACTTTGCTACTTCAAAGCCTTTCATCATCGAAGAATCAGAAGTAAAGAGAACTTGAAGAATATTGAAGTTTTCGAATTTTCCGAAGATTCGAAGATTCGAACAATGGAAGTTGCGACGATTCATAGTCTCGAAGTGGCAAAGTTTCGAAGTTTTAGAATTTTTTAAAGACTCCAAGTCGTAAAGTTTCGAAGTTTACGTCTATTAAACAGTTTTTTTTTACGTTCATCTAGTCGAGACGTATTGTTACGGGGGGTTTTGTGGTGCCCCGTAACGACTCCGTTAGAACAGCGTCTTCCGTTCTGTAATAACAACGTCTGGGTGAAAGTGAGAGAGATTCGATGATTTGGTTTATTGTGTCTTTTGTTTTCATGAAGATATTCTACTTGAAAAAATTGCGCGGGTTGCACAAATCGCTGCATCAACGTACGCAAGGAACATAGGAGCAGTGTCCCAAAAGGTTTTTTTTTGGCGTCGATCACGCTGCGATCTGCCACTCTCAAAAAACATAACACGTCATTTCTTGCAGTTTTTGAAACCCTCAAAATAGAATTGGTGTAAACCAAATTTGCATTTGAAAAATTTGAAAAATTTCAAAAATATTGCGGCACACTGAAATTGCTGTAGAAAATATTTGTACAAGGTCTAATATTAATGAATTCCTCGTTCTTAGGATCGGTGCGCCCTTGAGTCCTCTTCCTCGGAGTCTTCTTCCTCTGGATGATCCTCCTTGCCTTGCTGGATCCCTCCTTGTCGTCACGTATCCTCATCATTTTCTTGCTTTTTGATCCTCCTCTTCTTGTTTCTTGGTTTCTCATTGCTCGGGATTAAGTATTTCTCGATCTGACGTCAAAGGCTAGTTTGGTCCATTTGATCTTTCCAGTGCTCGGGGCTCTTGAGGCTAGCATTTTGTCACATCAGAATTCAAAACTTCAAAAAAATCGAAGCGTGAATGTTCAAAACTTTAATCGTTGAAGATTTCTTGTTAAGTATTAAAGTAAAAACGCTTTTTAATTTTCAAACACTTTTATTGTTGAATGTGTACGCAACACTTGTTTCGCCACACTGTGGCTTCTTCAGGCGAAGAAAAAGTTTTTGAAAATTAAAAAAGTGTTTTTACTTGAAGAGTCTCATCATTAATACTTGGAAGATTTTCTATGAATCTTCGAATCTACGAAGTCGAACCTTCGAAATTGGAAATCTTGGAAGAAAAGTTTTAGCCCTGCTTTTATGTACTTAGTATAAAGTATAAAAGTTAAATCGTGGAGTATCTAAAGAACAGTGTAAAATCAAATATTGTCCATTCGTCAATCCGATTGACAAAATCACAAACTGGCATAAGGTTTAGTGCAATAATATTTTTCAACTTGCTTCCTCTGTCAGTAAAGGAACTGCCACTTATCAAGTTTCAGACAATTATCGAAGACTTCATAACTAAAGTAGCATTTTACTGTTGTGATGATTATAGCATGACTTTCGTGTAAGACAAGTCGTATTTTATTGCATTATTATATACGTATTTAGAATTTTTGTCAACATCTTGTTATTACTCGCGTTGCATAATTTATAAAATGCCTCTCTCTATGAATATTTTCCCGGTTTTATTAATGCACCTTAATTTTTCATGATAACCTATCCAATTAATTGTGCACACTTTCCAGTTCACATCTCTATTTCGAACAGTAACATAAGTTGTCATCCAACATTCAGATTAACGTCACAAACTACATCTCTTAATTAGGTAGATGTTACAGATTTCTCTCCGTGGAAAAGAAATGTATCAACTCGTTTAATTTAAACACGTTACATGCATAGCAAACCCGTATACATACATTATTATGCGCATATATGACTTTAAATTTGTAACTTTTACTGTCGGTCAGCAGGCATATAATATTAAATTACAGTCATCAGTCTCGTGTGCATTGTATGTAAAACACGGAGAATAGAAAGTCGCCGGTCGGTGCAACGTTTTCCTCCGGTAATTATACTCGCCTGGTTATTTATTTATTTATATTTTGCGTGGTTCGCGTGTAGCTGTAAACCATAAGCGACAGTCCGAGCCAACTGGACCACCTTGAAAGTACTCAACGTTACTGGGCTCGCATGGTTCTACGAAAGTAAATGCTAATTGTGCTTAGATTTACGGTTGAGTGCAATTTTAGGTGTTAAAGGAATGTTTGAAACATATTAACATTTTTATTTTCTTAACTATTGCATGCATAACTGTATTAAATAAGTAAATCGATATTTGGGATTTTTTTAATTATTAACGAGTAAAATGCGTATTTTTCATCAGTATTATTTTTAACTTGTGTGTTATGAAAACATCAAGAGATGCCTGTGCAGAGTATCCCAAATTAAGTTGGGGAAGTTTGGACGACCAAAACCAATCGAAATTAAAATGAAAATTTCAATTGAAATTTCGAATTTGAAAATTACCACTAATGCGGAGGGTCCTGGGTTCGAATCCCGGCGAGGGCATGGTTGTTTGTCGATGTCTACTTTCATCCAATATGAATAATATATTATAAATAATCGGTTGTGGCTAAATGACCTACGCCGTCTCAGCCAATGTCCCCATATCATCCATAATTCCCAAACCCAAATTTCCGTCAATCATCCTTCCTTTTAATAAAAAAAAAAAAATTACCACAAAAAAATTCCTCAAAGTTTCTATAGATAAATTAAAATTTCAATTGAAATTCCGAATTTGAAAATTACCACAAAAAATTCCCATAGTTTGTATAGATAAATTAGAAATATCTATTTCATTCGATCAGCAAATTAAAAAAAAATAATAGTTACATGTTCAACAAGGCTATAAAGTGCCAGGTTTACTGACGAGGCTAAAGTTTCACCGCCGAGCGAGGCTGAGGATTTAGCCAAGTCAGTAAATCTACTTTATTGCCGTGTTTGTTGAACATATAACTGTTTTGTGAATTGTTTAGAATAAATGAACAATAACTTGCAATGCGATGATTTTCAATAATTTTAATTCTGTCAACAGAATAAAATAAAAATAAAATAAAGTAAAACAATTGACATTTATAATCGACAAAGCGGTGTCCGCATTTTGCCGGTGAGTGTGGTGCAAGCAGGGGCGGCTCGTCATATAGACCCAAGGAGCCATGGCACTACCTCTAATTTTGAGGTCAGCAAGAATTTTTAATTGAATCTTAAAATTCCTTTTGAATGTTGATGAGGTTACGTGTTACAGATTTAGTGCATGTCTGGCAGTGGCATAGCGAGGGGGGGCAAGGGGGGCATCATGCCCCGGTCGCTACTCACAAAGGGGTTCGCAAAACAAAAAATTGCTGGATAATTTTAATTTTTATTATAATTGATTTCTGGAAAATATATTTTAAATTTAGTGCCAGTGTAATATAATAAATGTTAGTTCGTAAATAAAAAGGAAAAAAAGGAACACTATGCTTTTCGAATGGGGGGGGGGGGGGGGGCGCTAAAAAGGTATCGTGCCCCGAGCACGAGTTAAGCTCGCTACGCCACTGATGTCTGGGATAAAATGTAAACGCACGATAAATCGAAAGTACACATATATCATATTTTCTGCTTGTTTGAAATTATGAACCTTTACAACTCAAACTAATCTTGGACTATGAAGATGAATCGTTCTTTCTTTCTTCAAGAAATTATATTATATATTGTAAAAGTACCATCAATACGAGCCGCTACTGAGAGTCATACTAACCAAGGGAATTGTTTTATTTGAATTATTTAAAATGTATCTACTAAATCTAAAGTTGTCGAAACTGTCGGCAAAAAAGCTGAAACAATAAGGTGATCCCAACAGAGTTAATGGTTTTATTTAAATTCTTTTTCAAATTAGTTTCACTTTTTTTTGGAAGATTAAAGCGAATATTAAAAAAAATTGGAAAATTATTTTGAACAATAGAGTGATTTTTCAGACTAATTTCTTACTGGAATATTCTGCACTTTTTATTATTAAGACGGTATTTTCGATTTTTTTGTCTAAATTTCCTTTATATTGACCTAAATTTTCGATTTCATTGTTCAAATTTTCGACTATTTGGTCAGCATTTTTTTATGTTTCCCGACGAATTTTTAGTTTTTAAATTGTTTTTGACCTGTACTTTCGATATTTTTGGTCAAAATATTATAACTTTTGGCCTAAATATCCTTTATTTTGACCTAAATTTGCGATTTCATTGTTTAAATTTTCGACTTTTTGGCCCAAATTTTTAATTTTCCCGCCGAATTTTTAATTTTTAGATTTTTGACATGTATTTTCAATTCTTTTGGGTCTAAATTTTTGATCTGTTGACCTAAATATTCTTTATTATGACAAATTTTCTATTTACTTGTTAAAATTTTCTTTTTTTTTAGGTCCGTATTTTTGATTTTTCGAACAGAATTTGTATTTATTAAATTTTTGACCTGTATTTTAGATTTTTGACTTGTATTTTAGATTTTTTTGTCTAAATTTTTGATCTTCTGCACTGAATATTCTTTATTTTGACATAAATTTCCGATTTCATTGTTAAAAATTATGATTTTTTGGTCGGCATTATTTTTTCAGGCCGAATTTTTAATTCTAGTTCCTAATTTTTGATATTATTTTGGTTAAAATATCTATAACCTGAATAATTGATTTATATGCGAGAATTTTTAAATTTTTTCCGGTATTTTTGAGTTTCGTTTGTTGAAATTTTTGATTTTTTAGTGTGCATTTATTATCTTTAGGCCCGAGTTTTCGATGTACTGTCTAAATTTTCGACTTTATGGCCAACATTACAGATTTGTATTTTTTTTTAATCTTTAGGACTAAATTTTTCTTTATTTTGACCTAACTTTACGATTTTATTGTTAAAAGTTTTTGGCCCCTATTTTTGATTTTTGGTTTAGTCTGCATGTATTATCTTTGGGGCAGAGTTTTCGATGTTTTGTCTAAATTTTCGACTTTTTGACCAACATTGTGGATTTTTTTAAATTTTTTTGCCGTACATTTTTCTTTATTTTTTTTTTATTTGTCTGTTAAAATTTTTCTTTCCTTCCACTATTTTTATTTTAATGTTTAATTTTCCCGCCGAATTTTTAATTTTTAGATTTTTGACATGTATTTTCAATTCTTTTGGGTCTAAATTTTTGATCTGTTGACCTAAATATTCTTTATTATGACAAATTTTCTATTTACTTGTTAGAATTTTTTTTTTTTAGGTCCGTATTTTTTATTTTTCGAGCAGAATTTGTATTTATTAGATTTTTGACCCGTATTTTAGATTATTGACCTGTATTTTAGATTTTTTTGTCTAAATTTTTTATCTTTTGCACTAAATATTCTTTATTAAGACATAAATATCCGATTTAATTGTTAAAAATTATGATTTTTTGGTCAGCATTTTTTATTTTTCAGGCCGAATTTTTAATTCTAGTTCCAAATTTTTGATATGATTTTGATTAAAATATCTATAACCTGAATAATTGATTTATATGCGAGATTTTTTTTTATTTTTTCTGGTATTTTCGAGTTTTGTTTGTTGAAATTTTTGATTTTTTAGTCTGCATTTATTATCTTTAGGCCCGAGTTTTCGATGTACTATCTAAATTTTCGACTTTATGGCCAACATTACAGATTTGTATTTTTTTTTATCTTTAGGCCTAAATTTTTCTTTATTTTGACCTAACTTTTCGATTTTATTGTTAAAAGTTTTTGGCCACCATTTTTGATTTTTCGTTTAGTCTGCATTTATTATCTTTAGGGCCGAGTTTTCGATGTTTTGTCTAAATTTTCGACTTTTTGACCAACATTGTGGATTTTTTTTTTAATTTTTGCCGTATATTTTTCTTTATTTTTTTTTTATTTGTCTTAAAATTTTTCTTTCCTTCCACTATTTTTATTTTAATGTTTAATTTTCCCGCCGAATTTTTAATTTTTAGATTTTTGACATGTATTTTCAATTCTTTTGGGTCTAAATTTTTGATCTGTTGACATAAATTGACCTGTTATTTTTTCCGGTATTTTCAAGTTTTGTTTGCTGAAATTTTTGATTTTTTAGTCTGCATTTATTATCTTTATGCCCGAGTTTTCGATGTACTGTCTGAATTTTCGACTTTATGGCCAACATTACAGATTTGTATTATTTTTTTTAATCTTTAGGCCAAAATTTTTCTATTTTCTATTTTGACCTAACTTTTCAATTGTATTGTTAAAATTTTTTGGCCCCCATTTTTGATTTTTCGTTTAATCTACATTTATTATTTTTAGGGCCGAGTTTTCGAAGTTTTGTCTAAATTTTCGACTTTTTGACCAACATTGTGGATTTTTTTTAAATCTTTTGCCGTACATTTTTCTTAATTTTTTTTTATTTGTCTGTTAAAATTTTTCTTTCCTTCCACTATTTTTATTTTAAGGTCAAAATTTTAGATTGTTGGTTTCAATTTTTTAACGTATATTTTAGATTGTTTAACTTGAATTATTGATTTAATTTCCTGTTTTTTTTAAATTTTTTGCTATTATTTTCGAATTTCTGGTCAGAAACTTATTTTTGGTGGCTGAAAGTGTCAAATTATTTTGCTTCTACCTAAGTTTTCGATTTTTTTGTCTGCGTTTTTCATGTTTAGATCAGGATTGCTTAGCCCATATTTTAGATTTCTGTATTTTCGATTTTTTGTTCGTTCCATTTCTTTCTTGATTTTTTTTTTATTTTGGCCAAAATATTAGATTGGTTTGAAGAAATTTTCGATTTTTTTTGTCTGCAATTTTTAACTTTACGCTCGTTTTCGATGTTTCGTCTAAATTTCATCCATTTCAGGCCTATATTTTGTATTTTCGATTATTTTGGTTCTAATTTTTGGTCTTTCGGCCGAAATTTTATTTATTTCGACTTAAATTTTCGATTCGTTTTTTAAAAATTTTGATTTTTGGTCAACCACTTTGATTTTTGGGTACGAATTTTAGATTTTTGTACTTAATTTTTGATTTTTGTCAAATATTTCAGATTTTCTCAACTTGAATTATTGATTTCATTGCGCGAATTTTTTTACATTTTTATATTTGCTATTATTTTCGAATTTCTCGTTGAACTTATTTTAAGTTTAAAAGAGTTATTTTTGGGACTGAAAATGATGAATTATTTTTCTTTTGATTGTATTTTCCATTTTTTTGGTCTGCATTTTTATTTTTAAACCGGGATTTTTGATTTGGCCAATATTTTAGACCTTCGGCTGTTTTGTTCCAAATTTTTGATTTTTTGGCCAAAATATTTGATAGGTCTAGGAAGATATATCGTATAAGTGGCTCTACCATCAACATGTTCCACAAGCCGCCACTGGTGCTGGAGAGATGCATTGTCCTGACCAGGGGCGGCTCGCCATATAGACCTGTAGTTTCAAGCTAAGCAAGAATTTTTAACAGTGGAGAACAGATAACGCGACAACAGATTGCGGCACTCGTTTGTACTTCCCCGAAACGTGAATCATGAGAATCGAGCCTCACACTTTGATCATTTAACAAAGATACACGTTTATATTGTATAAGTAATAATAATAATAATAATAATAAATCATTTATTGACACATTGAAAGTACAAAAGAAAAATAAACTAAATATTTATCGATTGGTCAAAAGGACTTTAATCATTCGCAGTATTTGACATTTGAGCCAAATATTGAGAATGGTTTTCCTTCAAGCCTCGTATCTAAATCTAATTTAACTTAAAATTAAAATTAATTAATAGATGACTCTACCATCAACATGTTCCACGAGCCGCCACTGGGTGCAAGTATTTATAATCACAGACAGTGCTTCTTCTTTAACAATTAATACATTTAATTGAACTTGCATTAACGGTAGGATACCCATCTGAAGTACATTAAACTGTCGCCCAGAGGGGGATTAAATCAAATTAGTGTGATTATAGGCAACACACACACTTTCTCGGGTAATATTTTGGGTCTATTCGGTTTTGAAGGTTTTCGCTTCTAGAGGATGAACTTCTGATAATTAAAAAAAAAATTCGCACGTGCTATTTCTTTCATCTTTATTTGATTGATTAAATCCCACAGCGTCAAACAATATTCATTACGATGCCGATCAAACAAATCTTTGATGGTTTCGCTGAGCTATTTAGATAATGATTACTGATATTCCAAATAAAACACGATTAACTCCCTGTAGACGCATAGCAGTATACACCAACATGCATAATTATGTTTGTTACATAATTTCCTTCTATAACTGTTCGCGGTGATCCTGTTAGGCATTCGAATTGATGGATGGCTTGGCGTGCATTTTTTATGGAAGTGAAGTGCATCTCGCGGTAGCCGACCAATACAAATGAGCGTCCTTAACCGATCTGAAAAATGATCTAAGCCTCGAAGGATATTCTTACGCCATGAATTATGCATGGCGATTATCTCCCGAAGCTATGGTTAGGATTACACGGTTTTAACATAATTGTAAGGGAACGATCGGAATGGTACGAAATAGAAAAAGAGTGGTAATAACTCGCGTTTATGCGTCGGGAATTTTAAAACTGCACATTGAGTGAGAAAATAAAGAAATTATGGGCTGATCACTGAAATGAATTATTTTGAAAATATTGTAATCATGTTACTTCATTCAGTTTGTATGATAATCTCATTAAAAAAAAATATGAAAAATATCACAGAAATTAAACTAATTTGCCCTCTAATTCTCTAACTAAATTACTATTAGAACAAACCAGCAATTAGTTCAGAATAGAGATAGGTAACTCATGAGCAAGTCGATTAACCCGCCATTGGTGACGCAAATTTAATGGTGACGCCGCACCGGGGTTTTCAACTGAAGATTTTTGAAACGTGTTTCATGTTTTTTTTTTAGTTTATGCTCTTTGGCAATAAAACAAAGATATTTAATCAATTTAAGTTCTGCAATGCGACAGATACTCGAAATTGCAACAAAAAACAATAACGGAAAATAAAGTTATTCGACACACCCGGTCTCACAGACCAGTAGGGTCACCATTTGCGGGTTAAAAGAGTCAACTTTTGAAAATTAGTCAGTCGACTCTTGGCGACGATTTGACTCACAAAAAAGGAGTCATTTTATCTAGTTCACAAGTCGAAACATGTTTTATACAATTCTGCTATAAAATGTTGTCCTATAGATTTTTGCAACTAACTGTACATACATTAACCCCTTAACTGGTACGGGTCTCTTCATAAAGTGCGTACCGCAGTGGGACGAAATTTTTGACGCTGGCGTACATATACGTCATATCCATTTGACATACGTATTGCACTTGTCATAACCATTATATAAAATTCATTTGTACGTCATATCCATATTATACAGTTATCGTATACGTTTCATTGAACAAAATTGCTTAAATTTATTTAGATTTAGACATCGGGTTTAAAAATATATAAATTATATACATAAAATTAAAAGACAATTAAAATTTATTTCATTATTAAATAGTTAATAATATTTTTACAAAGAAAATAAAAATATAATAAAATATATAAAATTTGAAACATCCTATTCTTTTGTGTGATAAATCTTAAAACATGGAGCTGCACAAAGTCCACAGTGACATTCTTCGCACCAATATCTTGATTCTTTACGTATACCCTTCTGATGGCAAATTACACATCTTTTTGTCGGCTTTTGTTTTGTTGTGGGTGGTATTAGTGAAGGAAAATGCCTTTCCAGTAATCGAGAAATTTTTTTCGTTTTGGATTTTCTTATGCTAACATCCTTTTTCTCTGCATACTTTTCTATAATGCCTTCAGCCAAATCTAAAATGAAGTTTATTCGTTTCTTTTTACCTCCAAGTTTTTTATATATAACGTAGCAATTTAAAGTGGTCAAATCTAAAAAATGTCGAAAAATTTTCATATAATATTTTTTAAGTCTATTTCTTGAACATGCATAAAAGTGCAAATTACTATCAGCCAAGTCTACTCCACCCATATTAGCGTTGTAATCTAAAATTACAGTGGGCTTTTCTACAATGTGGCCTCCTTTAATTTTTATCAATTGTTTGGATTCGTCGTGGATACTACTTCCCATCAAAATCTCACGTTTGTCCTGCCATTTCAAAACCATTTGTTTACGTCGATACATAGCAATATGCTCACCTTTCTTTAATTTTGTACTTTTAACTTCTTTGGGAATATTGATTCTATTTTTTCGTATTGTTCCAACACAATCTGTACGTTTTTGAGCTAACTTATCCATTAAATCAATATTTGTGTAATAATTATCTATGTACAAACAATATCCTTTTTGTAAAAGAGGATGTATTAATTCTAATACGATTCTGGATGAAATTGGCTCATTGGGGTAAATTTGGTCACCATATTGTGTATGTTTGCCGGTATATAAAAAAAAATTATAACAATATCCTGATTCGCTCTCGCATAACGCAAACATCTTCATTCCAAATCGTTTTCTCTTAGACGGAATAAATTGTCTCCAAGAAAGTCGCCCTTTCCATCCTATAAGTGACTCATCTATAGAAATATTTTTGTCTGGTATATAAACAGACATAAACTTATTTCGCAAATGATCCAAAACTGGATTTATTTTGTGTAATTTACCTCTTGCAGATGTGTCACTACAACCTTCATTATTACAAAAATGTAGAAACTTTAGTAATAAGAAAAATCTTCTTTCTGTAATTATTCGTGAATAAGACGGCGTTTCAATACTTTCTCTTCTTGTAAAATATAAGTTAGATGTTGGCTTTGAATCTATGCCCTGAAGAAGAAGTAAACCCAAAAGTGTTCGAATTTCTTTAGAATTTGTTTCAATCCAATGTTGTGATCGAGATTTCGGTTTTAGAGTAGAACTATTTTTTTCAAAAAACTGTTGAGCATATCGATTAGTTTCCGTAACAATAATATCAATGAGGTTATCGGTAAAGTAGGCTTCAAAAATTTCTATCAAATTGTCCTTTGTAAGAGTAAAAGTTTGGATACCAGAGTTTCCAGTAAATGGAAAAGAAGGACGTTGTGTCCCATTATAAGTCCATGGAACATCAATTGGTGAAGTATCTGGAGGATCATTTTCTTTATCGTCATCTTCACTGCTGCCTTCATTGTCGTCAAACAAGCTGCTGCCTGATTCTTCAGAAGAACTCCAGTCATTTTCACTTTCGCTGTCTGTACTATTGTCTTCAGAAAAAACATTTTGAGTATCACCTTTCCTTTTTGCCATAATCTGCCCCATCATAAAAAAAATAACTGTTACAAGCAATATAAAATTAACTTCGAATAATTAAAATAATTTAAATTGGTAATAAAGTACATCGATTTCTAATTATATTATAAACAATAATATATTTACTTATGAAAACATAATTTCTAATTATTTTCAATAATATTACTAATTTGAATAGTGTAATATTGTGAAGCATTGCAAACTACTACAAATTATTTCATAACGGGCGTTGAATATGGACTATTATCGATTATTATTTATTTTCAATGAAAATTATCTTCTTACCTTCTCTATTATATGCTTTGAAATTTTTTTCACTATTTCACTTTATTTTTCAACGAAGAATAAATGTATGGGTTTGGAGCGAATAACACGACGAGCACTCAAAGAAATACGACGCAATAATGCGATTCTCGTCAAAACAAATCGGTCATCGTGCTGAGTCATGTTAATACCTACCCTGAGAAATATCACATGCGAATATATTCGTGAAAACCATTGACTTAAGCAATGATTCCCAAAGTGCGAATATATCCGTCATTCCCGTTTCGGTACAAGTTTGACCATGACGAATATATTCGACGTAACCAGTTAAGGGGTTAATAAAATATTAGTTTGTATTGTTTATTATTATTTATTGTTTTATCTTTAATTACAGTTGTTTTGAATTTCGTTAGTTTCAGCTGTTTAGTCCAAAATGTATTTTTTTTTATTTGTTTTGGAATAATTTACTTTCTTATTTAATAAAAACATTTTATAATTAACATAATAATTGTGAAATTAGCATGTAATTGGAATATTTTCTTCCGTCGGGGAAACCTATTAGTATTATTAGTTGGTAATAGCGAATAGCGAGGCCAATTTGCGAAGGTGACAACGTAAAATTTATAGACAATAAAAAAAAGAACACTTCCGCCAACTCTAATTAAAGTCCGCAATGAAAGGGCAGCCTTCACATTTTATGAGGCCTGCGTTAAAATTTTAATTCGATGAATTACCTTTTGTGCAGACGAAGTTTGATTAAATTTTTACTCAGTAAATTTCCATAATATAGCGACACAATTTATATTCGAACATTATTATATCCTTTGATATATCTTGACATTAACTTTTCCGTTGCAGACATCAGGTTTTGTTTTTGAGGGGGCAGGCAGATATAAATAAATAAATAGGTATTTATTGCCCTATAGGAATTAAATCCCAATTACATGACAACATACACAAGAAGTATTACATACTAACATAAGATATATAGTACGTTTCTCTTATAAATGCATCATAGGGATCTACATGTTCAAATTTTTATGTCTGTTAATTGTTTTTGTATTCCAAATTTCTGCATAATTTTTAATAGGCCGTAAGTGTACACCTCGCTGAACAACTTCGAATAGTTCTTAAAATGAAAAGTTTTAAATTATTCAAGAAGTTAACGAAAATTGTTATGTATCGTGACTGAATGGCGAAAGTCTAAGTAAAAAACATATAACATTTTTTTTTTCTATTTTGCGTACAAAACGGAGACAATAACGCACTCATATGGGTTCGTTAAGGGCTCTCTCAGTGCGGTAATATCAATTTTTCAAGGTTGGCATCGTTGAAATTCAGAGCCGTCAACCTGTGCTAAATTTTCGGCGAGATAGTTTGGTGGCAATGTTTTGTGTGGAAATCGCAAACTAATTTCAAATTGAAATGTCAATACATTTCAATTTGAAATTAGGTTGCGATTTGTCAATACATTTCAATTTGAAATTAGTTTGCGATTTCCACAAATCACATAACCTCAAAACTATCTCGCCGAAAATTGTGTATCACTGTTACCAACCACCACAAAATTTTCTAAAGGTATTTCAATGTAAGGGCGATTTTTTAATTTAAAATTGAAATAAAAAGGGCAAAATAGAAAAAATACTGTAAAAAACTCGTTCATAAGGCCTTTTTTCACACTTGTCCATTTAAAAACTCCTAGCTACGCTCGTCGTTTTCTAAACTTGGACGCGTGTGAAAAAATCGCGCTTATAGAACTCGTTTTTTTTTTAAATAAACTAATGTATGTATGTATGCATAATTGCCTAAAATTTTCGTGTAAACATTCTATTTTTCGGGCTCTTGTGTCAGTTTGATGGAAACTATATAGATTTTTCTAGCCCATACTCGTGACAAAATTATTCAATTCGTTTTAAGACAGTCGAAGCTATTGTTGTGAATGGAAGACAAGTTTAATACTAAGAGATTTTTTCCGAGAACGGAATTTTTGACTTAATACTCCTACTTTTTAATGAAAAACACTTATTCTGAACGGCACTTCAAGCATACAAATTACAAGAGTATGGGATTGAGATAATCTATATATTTTATTCTCACACACAATGGCCCGAAACGTTGAATGGGGTCTAGGACAAACTGCCGAATACCCAAAGTGCCGAATCGGTATTTTGCCCAAAGTGCCGAATTTCATACTACCGATCATGCCCAAAGTGCCGAACGACGCCAAGCGACGTCGCATCGTTTGTAGAGCCGAATGCGAATCGGCAGTTTGGGCAGGCCCCGTTGAATGCTTGCGCGAGAATTTTAGGCAACCATACATACAGAATTAAATTGATTACCATCGAGCTAGTAGTGTTACGGAAAAGGAAGCTTATTCTCTACCATATGTCACCCAAATTTTAGATAGGCTGAATCTTACTATTATTTATCAGCATAAAATAAGCAGCCTCTTAAATATAAGGAAACCAACGAAAGGTTTATTAATTTTTATGCTGCATTGCTTCGACACTTTTGTCGATTTTTGCGATCTAACCACTGCGCGAATCGAATCAGAAAAGAACAAGAATCGGACAGGCGAAAAAATTAACGTTAGAATGTAGCGGTAAAAAAAAGGAATAATAAATAAAATCTTATTTCCTCAAAATTGATCGAAATATAACCAAAAATGCACGTAACAATATCTAAATTGGTGTTATTATTGTTAATGGCTATCGATTTTCCACGACTATTTGTAAAATATCAAATAATGTGAGGATGAAACAATTTATGAGTTCAAGACAAAAATTCCTGAAGAGGTTAATCAAATAATACTTATTTTTAAAACAATTCATGGACTGCGTTATATTTATTCCTGAGTTTTAAAATCCGAAAACTGTCAAATACATCAAAAATTTTAAACATTAATCTTTTCCACGAGAGAGGCATAAACACAATACATACCGGGTGTCTCAGACCACCCGTACCAGATCAAGAAGGAAGGCAATTGGAACATACCATAAATAATTGAATAGTTGTTTTGATTATCATTTTCTTTACTTTCACACTGTTATTTGAATTGTTGAATAAAATACTTTCAAACAATTGATATTTTTTAATTATCGTAAATATGCAACATATTAAAAAAAAACATTTTAATAAAAGTTGTTTCTTTAAAAAAGACCTATCAATTAATATCATACTCGATCTATGTTGCCATTTGAAATTTTAAATTTACTTCCGGTTCCAGGTACTTCCGGATTATTCCGGTAAAAAATAAATTCATCAATGGAGTCCTTGGGTTCACTTTTTTGTCCCAGTCACATTCGACCAAGCGTTGTCGAAATAAAAGGCTGGTACGGGTGGTCTGAGACACCCGGTATATTAAGACACAATTACATAACCTCAAATAACAATTGGTCAGTGGTCTTTCAGCCTTTATCTTCCACTATTATTTGTAAAATATTAAATTACGTAAGGAGGTAACAATTTATGAGTTCAAGCAAAAAAAAAAACATTTGTGTAAGTTTCAAAAATATAAGCAACGGAAAAAAAAAATAACAGTTTATGAGTTCAAGCGAAAAAAAAAACATTTGTGTGAGTTTCAAAAATATAAGCAACGGAAAATGTTTTTTTTTTAAGAAGAACCAAAAATACTTATAATTTCCTTATTAAGTTTGTTTTAACTTCTTGAAAAATAATGTCATTAACCCTTTCAGCCCTGGATTTTTAAATTTGAAAAAAAATGTTTGTTAATTATTATTGACGGGGAGCTTCTTAAGGCCAATAAATACCAAATTTGAACTCATAATTAGTATAGGAATTAATTAGTGAGGCTTTGTTGAAGCGACATCTAGTGATAAACAGCAAAAATATGGATTGTGATAGTAAGTAGAGACATGTTAATGTTGCGGTGGCAATTGCGACCGCCAGGGCCGAAAGGGTTAATATAAACATGAGGCATTTGTTCTTATATACATAATTACAAATACGTTTGGACTTTTGAGCTGAATTCGATTTACAATTACATTTCAGGTGCTCTCACCAATTTCGCAAACAGACCGATTTCCTTTCGGGGCAGAAATGTGTTCAAGCTTTATTTCGCTATCGTGCATTTCATTTTTATAGTTCTACAATTTATATCCCAGTAAAAGTGGGCCAAATTCCGTTCCGATTGCAAAAGGCAATTGCACTTGAATTATGCACGAATGGGATTCGAACGTCCGTGACGATTTTCGCCAAAAGTAGCAAATTTGGATTATTTTCAGCTGACGCCAAACATACATTTCTGCGTTTTATAAAAATTTTATTATATGTATATAAAAATATTACACTATTAGCATATACAGGGTGTCCGAAAAGTATGGAATATCCCGTATAGCTCAGTAAATATCTACTTTAGAGAAAAAAGTTTTAAATAGAAGTTATTTAACACTTAGTTATCCACCACCTTGGATATATGAATTTATTTTTTTGCTATAAACAAAAGCGCAACCAATAACACTTACATTTTTTTAAATGACAAGGCACATATTTTTTATACTCATTTGATAGACAATCAAGTTTTATGTCGTTGAAAAGAGAAAAAAAAACTCTATCAAATGAGTATAAAAAATATGTGCCTTGTCATTTAAAAAAAATGTAAGTGTTATTCGTTGCGCTTTTGTTTATAGCAAAAAATTAAATTAATATATCCAAGGTGGTGGATAACCAAGTGTCAAGTAACTTCTATTTAAAACTTTTTTCTCTAAAGTGGATATTTACTGAGCTATACGGGATATTCCAAACTTTTCGGACACCCTGTATACAAACATCTTTATTAAAGAATTGTTACAATTAAATATAACAAACATACTATAATTTCTATTTTTCCGCAATTCTTAATTGGCTACCGACCGGAGGTCTTTCAGCCACACTATTAGTATTATAATTTAAATAGATGTTTATAGGAGAATATACAGTGTGTATCAACCAAATCGAATAAATTCGATAATAAATAAATGGGGGCGTGTTCGAAAAAACGCTCGGACACCGCCATTGGTATTTTTAGTTGCGCATTTTTTTTTTAACAAAAACTTTTTATACAGGGTATGTCATGTAACAGAGGCCAATAGCAACTTTCTTATTTTAAATGCAACACCCTATATATTATTCAATTTTTAGATTCCTTCGAAAATTCTAAACAAGGAAGAACATATCTATATCTACAATTAATATAATAATAATAATAAAGAAATAACCTAGAAAACTAATTAAAAAACATTTTTTTGATAAATCCAATAACACTGGTTTACACAATGAAAAAAATCTGTACCTTTAATGCCATTATAATAGTACTATGTATTTTGGCGCACTTATCTCGAAAATTACATTAAAAAAAACATTTTAAAATTAGTTTTCGAGATATGAGTTTTTGATTTTTTTTTCACTTTTTTCGGAGAAACGTCGCACTTTTACGAAGAAAACGTGGTATCGATGAATAGAATTCATAGATAAATACTGAAGATGAGGAATTGAGTGAAGGTACCAAAATTAGAATTTTACACTGATTTGTATTTTTAAATAACACTTCGTCAAAGCGTTAGATAAAGAAGGCTGATCGTTCGAATAATTGAAATTAATTTTTCAAAGACTTTCCATCGCGAAAATCAAGGAATCTATGATGTTCCACAAATAAGAAAAGTGCTCAAAGATTAAATTTTATTGGGTCGTGAACAAAAGTAATTTAAAGAGAAAGAAAAAACAACAGTAAAGTTAAAATATTTTTAATTGGCTATTATTGGCAAGCTGATAAAAATAGGTCTTCACCTCAAACATTTTCTATTTTACCACGAAGACAAAATTACTAGCAAACAAAAAATAGCACTTCTACAAACAATTTCATGCTCCTCGACTCGTCTTTAAGAGTCGACTCTTTTAATTTACTCCCATCTCTAGTGTCTAGCCAATGCTCCCATATTTCTCAAAATAAGAGAGCTAAAGATGATACTTCTCTTAGTCTTTACAGTGGCTCTCTTCAAAGATTAGTTTGTCCCTTTGAGTAATGATAGGTTTCAACTTTCCAGAGATAATAGTTCGTCTTCGTATCTGTTGATGGGTTCCATAGGCATGAATTTATGATTCTTCCCTAAGTTTTTGGATTTCTCTCGTCACCAGTTCAACTTTCCAAAAAGAGTAGCTTGTCTATTTGTCTATTGATAGCTTCCGTATATAATTTTAACTTCGAGCTTCTGGATATATTTTCTCATCAGCTCCACTTTTTAAAGAGAGTGTCTGTTAATAGGTTCCGTAGGTATGAGTTTAATAATGATTTTTCCTAGATATTCTTGATTTTCTAATATATGATGACAAAAGATAATCTAATAATAACGCCATAATCCAACCTGTTGAACAAAAGCAAATCATTTTACAAATGAACTATTTAAAGGAATTAATTTGCAATTTTCTATCTTTTTTTATTTGCTCAAATACAAATATCTTACATCGCCGGCTAAAGGAACTATCCGTTCTTGTTATTTCTATTTAAATTCATGATAATACAATACATTTATACTGAAACTTTGCAAAAAAAATTTTCGACCAAAAATTCTTTAAGATTATTTATCTTGATAACGGTAAGAAATCGGACATATATTTATTTGAATGTTTCTGTTCAGAATAACATTATCTACTCCCTGTTTTCGTTTGGCAGAGCAGGAAGTCAGAACATGAACAGGTATTTAAGAGATACAAGTGAACTTTTCTTTATTCTCGAAGAAAGCTCTCTGAGAAATACGTCTATAATCCACTGCTCAACTTTTTTTATTGATCCTCCTGCTGTATCTCATTGCAGGGCTGGTGACTTTTAAAATAACTAGGTTTTGGGACAGTTCAAAAGTCTTCATTCCGTTGTAACTCTTCTAGATAAATTTGATACAGCTGTGCAGTGATCTTTGGAGCACGTTTTTTTCTTGCAACTACTTCGATTTTCACTTTCAGTCATTATTAATACTTCATCACTTAATTAAGTTAGTTAAGTTCAATTAAAATTTGATTTTCGAAAATATCCGCAAAAATAAGCACAATGTTTATATTTGAAATGTAAACGTTTGCCGCTGTCAAAATTAGAAATGAAGTGAGCTGCAAGTGTACTACTCGTCCTAAAATCATAAGTTCATCGTTACGAATAAGCATTCAAGGGCAATGCCTAACGATGTTGGTTACAAAATACATTTTTTATCCAAATCATTCGCAACATCGCAATTGATGTTCCGAACGATTATAGTTAACTAACGAATCGTATTGTAGCGATTTTTTATAAAATAGGCCCGTTAGTAATACTTAATTTTGCAGAGTCATGGATAGGTTGAATATTTACATATTTAGGATACATTTCGTCTTTATTAAATGTATTTATGAATATTACTTCAAAAGCTGCTTCCTGTATAAAAGTAAGCAGTACTGCATGTAAATATAACATCAACTCTCTTTTTGAGGTGCGGATATTCACGAGCCGCCTCTGTTAAATAAATACTGACTTCTTGACTTCTGCACATTATTGCAAAAATATCAAAGAGAAATTTTACTGACACCAAATTCTCTAGAAATTAATATTAAAAAAAAAACTAAAACGTACAATAAGTAGAATTTGTCGTAGAAATTGTGTGGTTTTTAGCCGCGGAATTATTAGATCGTGTCGATCATTAAAACCGTTTCATTTCGATCCAAGGATACGCCTCGATCTGTAAGAATATGGGTCACAGCAAAGAAGGCGAACGTTCCGTTCCTTAATTGCAAACTAATTGCAACGCCTTGTAATACAAGTTAATTGAATTTACGTCTCTAAATTAGTATTTGCCGAATCCATTGAAGAAAATTGGATGCGTAATGAATGTAAGAATCCCATCACCCGCTGTTAATTCGTTAAGGGAATTAGTTAATTAATGAATAATACTAATTACTTTGCTGTTTATTCTCATTATATATTCAAGAATTATTTCAAGAAAATACAATGTGTATTATATGAGCACTAATGGTATTTCTTGAGCAATTTGCCTAAAAGGCCATCGATTACGAGATCCTTGAGCCAGGTGTTATTATGTGCATCTGTGTGTGTAACTTTGAAGCGCCATTAATAGTATCGCAAAGTGTATTATGTATAACAAATCGGTATTGCTATCATTAAAATAAGGATCCATTCAATTAGTCTGGTAATTCCCTTAAGCAATTTGCCCGAAAGTGTATTATGTAATTTACCTTTTCTGCGGACGTCTTGGAAAATAGACTTGCTTTTCTGAATTTACAACGAGGAAAGCTAGTCTTTACCAAAATCATCCAGTAATGTTCCACTTTTCTACTGTCGTTCTTAGTACTCTGTCATGTCCTCATTAAAGTCACGTTAAACGTAAATTGTATGAATTTGTTCACAATTTTGTTCTAAAAAAACTAGTACACCTTCCTCGCCAGGTGGCTTTACAGTCGCAGTGCTTGAAATATTCGGCCCTAGGTCTCGTATCTCAATTTTCTCTTCGTCTACGAAAGCATCACTTTTCAACATTTCAGGTTATCTGCTGTTACTTTGTTAATCTTTGTTATTCATTTTGCGTGCTTTTTCACTCAGATAACCATTTACCACGGTTTTTCTTATTATTATTTTAATACATTTTATGAATTATTTTACTAATAACACACTTTACTAAAACTCTGCGAGTTACAAATGGCCAAAAGACTTCGGCTTTTAGCCTTGAACTTGAACTGTTTTATTAAACTTTGCAAATTCAGTAAACTGTAATTTTAACCACAAATAGTAGTTTTAATTCCGTTTAATTATAAATACGTTCATAATCTATAATAATGGATATAATTATAATTTTTATTAATTATGTACGTTTCTTTTATTTCAGATACCGCCAAGGTTGTTCAAGTGTCGAAATTGGGGAGTGTTACTTTTAGTCATCATAGTTTTAGTACAAATAGGATTATCCGCAAAAGGTAAGAACAATTTTATTACTTTTTAGTAGAAACGGGCGGTGTTACTTTCTAAATAATACAGTAATAACAAATTACAGGTCTAATGAGATAAAATGGTGATCAAACTAAAGATCAATACCCTAAATTAGATCTGACTAATCCGCAATAAATCATCTTTACCGGTTCATCGTAGAAATGGTTACATCGCTTTAATAAAAAATCGCAGTAACCAAAATTCCTTCAGAAATATAATAATAATAATAATAATATTTTTTTATTTGTTAACTTAAACTCAAATACAATGCAGCAAAATAATAAACGTTAAATGAAAAAGAATTAACAAAAACGAATCTAGATCAGCTTAGATATCAGAAAAAAAAATCTGATATAGCTGTTACTTCCCCTAGATTGTAATAACCCAAAGGTATAGTGCGGTATGCACTCAAGTTACTTAAATAATAATAACATATCTAAATAAGGTATACAAGTAAGATATAAAAAAAATAAAATAATATTCAACGTTACAATGTTAAATGTTAAATAGAAAATACCATGCTCGTGATAGAATGAGATGCAAATGATAATTTAGAATCCAATATAAGCCTAAATCACGTATAACTGATACAGTATTGACATTGACAATATTGATGTTATGCAGGATGATTTGAAAGGTGTGGTCATAACTGTATTGTTTCATTAATTTTACAATTTGGAATGAAAAATAACAATAATATAGCTATTTACAATTATCAATGGTTCAACGAGATAATGAGGAAAAACACCAGTGTAAGAGCCACTATAATGTTCTTAGCCGGATTAAGTGAATTTTAGAATTATACAGGGTTGGGCACCGCATACGACACGGTCGTTTTATGGAAAACCATGCAACTTCGTGTTATTTTTTTTCAAATGGATAGATGTGGGATCGTTGTATGCACAATTTAAAATTATTACCAGTTATACAGGGTGTCCCATTAAAAATATACACATCAAAGTTATGTTTTTTTAATGGAACACCCTGTATTTTTTGTCATTTTTTTAATTCTAGGGAACAAATAAAAGTGTGTTACTTCAATATTCCCTATACCTATTGTTTTCCGTTTTCGAAATATTAAAAAAAAAATTAAATAAAGGGTACAGGCGAAATTTTATATTTGCCCCAGTGATTGACGTTGAATCATTACAATCATTTCTATTGTTTGGTTCAAGGTTCGAACTACAGCACCAACCATGCTTTAGTATAAATAATAATACAGGGTGATAAAAAATAGAAAATCCTAACTTATAAAGTTGAATAATTTCGTTCTTTCAAATGGCACACCCTGTATTTAGTAACGTATTCTCACTTAAAATCCAATTCTCTTTCAGATTATATTAGGATTCTCTGTTCCTAATCTCAATAGGTTTCTTGTTTTTGGCTATTTTCATATCAATTATTATTATTATAATCTGACAGATAGTTGGATTCTACGTGATAATACGTTACTAAATACAGGGTGTGCCATTTAAAGAGCGAAGTTATTTAACTTTATAAGTTACGATTTTCTACCACTTTTCTTTTATCACCCTGTATAATTTTTTATACTAATTCATGGTTGGCGCTGTAGTTCGAACCTTCAACGAAAGAATAGAAATGATTGTAAGGGTTCAACGTCAATCACTGGGGCAAATATAAAATTTCACCTGTACCCTTTATTTCAACAAATCTTTAAATATTTCGAAAACGGTAAACGATAGGTATAGGGAATATTGAAGTAACTCACCTTTATTTTTTCCCTAGAATTAAAAAATGACAAAAAATACAGGGTATTCCATTTAAAAAAACATAACTTTGATGTGTATCTTTTTGATGTGACACCCTGTATATCTGGTAATATTTTTAAATTATGCATACAACGATCCCACATCTATCCATTTGAAAAACATAACACGAAGTTGCATGGTTTTCCTTACAATCATAGCGTCGTATGCGGTGCCCCACCCTGTATATTGCTATCTGCTTTATCCAATAATTCTATCACAATAATAAATTTAACTGTTACAGTTTTGTAAACGAAATAAATCAGGTGGTGAGTGAAATATTCACTCGGAACGGCGTTAGATAGGTCGCGCACGACTCGCACCCACGTCTTGTGAATTTAATAAAAACGGAACGCACAATGGAAATTGCCGAGACGATACGGCGAGTTCGTGACAAGAAAGAAACGGCGACCTAGAACTTGAAATCACTTTCGAAGCAATATTGGATTTTGACCCGGAGGTCGCGGGATCCGTGCCAGCGGAAGAAAACGAAAACAAAATAAATTTCTTCGCGCATCTCTCAAAGCCCACGCACCGGCGACCTGATCGACCCAGTAAATTATTCGAACAATAATTAACCTTTTGACGGATAATCGAATGAAATTATACTTACTTCATACAGTTTACAATTTTTTTTTAGCAAACAAGCTAGAAAATTACAACTAATGTTAAATTATTATCATTCAGAAATTGTGTGTGTTGTGAAATATTTAGTTTGTGCCACCATCTAGTTCTCTACTTGGTACATTTTTGAATACATATGATACTTCAGTAATTGATTATACAATGAGTCTACTTATGTTGGCAGCATCTGGAAAACTTTTGTATTATCAGTTTTAGGAAAAAAGTTCTTTTTTTATAAAAAGTTTGGTCCAGAACCTATAATGCACTTAGCAGATGTCATTTGCAGAGTTTGTCAAAAAATATGGATTTTGCTCTATTTTCGACAATATCAAAATCTGTTACCAAAGTTTTTTCGAATTCAATACTAATTTCAAACACACAGCAATGTCTAAGTTTCTAATCAAGAATTTTGGGTATAATAGTTTGTTAAGTAATACCGACATAGTTTTTGAGATTTGTACCATTTTTTTTTAAATCGGCCTTATTACATAACTCGTCTTCTAAACGTCAGGGTGTATTTCTTCCTGATTGGATGTCTGGATGAATTAAATTTTTATCCAAAAAAATGTTTTCCGTGATTCGTACGGAACAATAAAGGGATTAACCCAAAATGTCAGTTTCTCAAAAATACTGTTTTTGCAATTTATAATTTTTCTTACTTAATTTTCAACCTAGAGAATTCAGGCACGTTTTAAATGATTTTTCATAGTTCCTAATTACCAAATCTGGAGCTAACTACATTTCGTTAGATTGCATATTATTATCTGAATTACCAAGAATTAATAGTGGTTTATGATTTATGATTTTACATACATGGGATACGAATAAGTTTGTAATAAATACAAATCTGTTTGATTCGAATAAAATCACTTAACATCAATAATTCCAAAGAATACACGGAACTCCATCAATGAACGAGTTCATCTGACAAAACAGTTGCGTATTACCACCAATTGACAGATTTGCGGATTAAACAACAAACGCGTTCGTTTAGTGGTTCCATATCTTCATTAAAACTTGTTAAATTTACAAAAACCAAATTAATTTTGAATAAGCGATTCTTTGACTATTAAGGATATTGTTTTAAGGAAATTTTCTACGCGTTTTATATTTTTTTCTGCGATGTTTTCATTCAAATGCTCAAAAAATTAAAACTAAAATCTTCAAAAATCCATACCTCCAACAAAAATTGTGGAATTTACAAAAACTAAATTGATTTTCATTAAGCGATATTGCGACCATTGAGGATATTTCTTATGGAATTTTTTCGGCGCGTTTTATATTTTTTCTGCGAAGTTTTCATTCAAGTGCTCAAAAAAATAAAACTAAAAGTTGCAAAAATCCATATCTCCATTAAAACTTATTGAATTTACAAAAACCAAATTAATTTTGAATAAGCGATTCTTCGACCATTGAGGATATTGTTTTAAGAAATTTTTTCTACGCGTTTTGTATTTTTTTCTGCGATGTTTTCATTCAAGTGCTCAAAAAAATTAAAACTAAAATCTTCAAAAATCCATATCTCCAACAAAAATTGTGGAATTTACAAAAACTAAATTGATTTTCATTAAGCGATACTGTGACCATTGAGGATATTTCTCATGGAATTTTGTCGGCGCGTTTTATATTTTTTCTGCGATGTTTTCATTCAAGTGCTCAAAAAAATAAAACTAAAATTTGCAAAAATCCATATCTCCATTAAAACTTGTTGAATTTACAAAAACCAAATTAATTTTGAATAAGCGATTCTTCGACCATTGAGGATATTGTTTTAAGGATTTTTTTCTACGCGTTTTATATTTTTTTCTGCGATGTTTTCATTCAAGTGCTCAAAAAATTAAAACAAAAATCTTCAAAAATCCATATCTCTATTGAAAATTGTTGAATTTACAAACACCTAATTAATTTTGAATTAGCTATACTTTGGCCATTGAGGATGATTTTTTATGGAATTTTGTCATCGCGTTTTATATTTTTTCTGCGATGTTTTCATTCAAGTGCTTAAAAAAATAAAACTATAATTTTCAAAAATCCATATCTCCATTAAAACTTGTTGAATTTACAAAAACTAAATTGATTTTCATTAAGCGATATGATTAATTAATTTCTCACTTCATTAAGCGATATTGCGACCCTTGAGGATATTTCTTATGGAATTTTGTCGGCGCGTTTTATATTTTTTTTGCGATATTTTCATTCAAGTGCTCAAAAAATAAAAATAAAATTTTCAAAAATCCATATCTCCATTAAAACTTGTTGAATTTACAAAAACCAAATTAATTTTGAATAAACGATTCTTCGACCATTGAGGATATTGTTTTAAGGATTTTTTTCTAAGCGTTTTATATTTTGTTCTGCGATGTTTTCACTTAAGTGCTCAAAAAATTAAAACAAAAATCTTCAAAAATCCATATCTCTATTGAAAATAGTTGAATTTACAAACACCAAATTAATTTTGAATTAGCTATACTTTGGCCATTGAGGATGATTTTTTATGGAATTTTGTCTGCACGTTTTATATTTTTTCTGCTTTAGTGCTTAAAAAAAATAAAACTAAAATTTTCAAAAATCCATATCTCCATTAAAAATTGTTGAATTTACAAATACCTTCCACAATCGTAAAAATAAAAGTGATTAGCGCAGCAAAAAAAATTTAAAATGGAGTCAACAAAATTATACTCAACTACTGATTTTATTTATAATGTTACGGAGAGTGAGGAAGTACAAAATATCTTACATGGAAAATATTACTTATTTTATTTTTTAGATCCATTTTTTTTATATGAAAAGTATTTTGAAAATTACATATTAAATTGCAAAATCCAGAATTTGCAATACTACCTACCTCTAAAACACATACAATAGTACATCACCCCATTTTTTTTAAATTCAATTTTCAAATTTACCGCGAACGTCAAGGAAAAACTGTTGAAATCAAAATGGCGCCATAGTTTTCACCACTTTAAACGCAAACTAATCGCAAGCGAATTACAAACAATTGATCTCTGAAGAACGCGCCCATTAACTTCTTGCGTTGAACTAACATCTTTAATAATCCACATTGCTCAACCAACCTTAAAATAAACTCGAGCTGTTTACTCATTTAGAGAATTCGACATCCCATCCGCGAACATGAAATTAAACGCAAACAGAATGTTCCCGGTATGTTTGCACATTAAATAACACAAAAAAATATACACGGCGTTGACGAAGCTCTCGCTACAAGTACGGATTTGCATTTTTAACGTCTTTTCTAACAATAACTTTTGTACGGTTTCGAGAACAATTATTTCGTTACGCAAATGCCCCCCAGTTTTTCTCCTTTTCGGGCCTTGGCATCGTTTTCCCCTCTCAGGGCGGCGATAAAAAATTCAATTGTCGTGTTTGTTCTGCAAATCGAGTGGACGACTGTTTGGAAAGCTGGAGGTGATGCAATATTTTTTCTCTTCATTTTGATAAACTGCTCAGATGGCACCTGTAAATTAGCTTTCGGTTTCTTTTTTTGGTTAGATAATCCCCCGGCGATGTCTAGATTTTATTTTTAAAATATGCATATTGGTAAGCATGTTGCTAAACACGTCTATTAAGGAAATATATTACCTTGTATTTTGCTATCTGTAAAAGTTATGAAAGCAACGTTTTGTAATAAATTTTAGTGGTATGGTTTTGTTTTTTATATTTTAATTTAAAAGGAAATATTTTAACCTAATATGCCGTAGGAAAAAAATTGAAACTGTTGACAATTATCAATGAAACGAAAATAAATACTTCTAAAATGTAGGAATTGAAAAAACCTAATATACTGCAGGAAAAAAATTGACAATTATCAATGAAAAAAAATTAATAAATGTAGGAGTTAAAAAATTAAATTTCATGAATCTGAGGACGTTTTTTTAGAAATTTTTACTTTCAAATCTTTTGCCTGCTATTCAGATAATTACGATAATGTTCGTATTTTTTATTATTATTTTTAGTTTGTTATGCCAGAGTATAACTATAAAGTTCAAGTATTATATTGAACTGAATTGAACAAAAAATTATTCAATTTAATTATGAATTAACAAATATTTATTCATTTTCTTTATATTGGGTGTCTAAAAAGTAACGTAAAAGGTCAATGTTAAAAAAAGCTGTTAGTAAAAGTTTAAGGAATTTACTTATCTACCAATTTCTTAGTCTACAGGGTGATTTATTTGTAATTAATTTATTGAAATAACTAGTTTAAAAAAACACCCTGTATATTTTTTCATGTTTTGGATACCCTCCTAAAACTATGAACACCATATATTCCCAAGTGTATTCGTTTGAAAGTTAATATACATGGGTGTGCCATTACATAAAAGTAATTTCGATGCATTCTTTGCGAATGAGCCACCCTGTATATTCAAAAGTATTTTAGTTTGGTGGTTTTAGTGTCTTCCTTTAACTTTTATTTAAAGCTTTTTCTTGTAGTATTATAGTTTTATACTAAAACGAGACATTGACTTTTATTTAAAGCTTCTTCTTGTAGTCTAGTCATTGTAGTCTAATTTTAGTTTGGTAGTTTTAGTTTCTTCTTTAAACTTTTATTTAAAGCTTTTTCTTGTAGTCTTACAGTTTTATACTAAAACGAGACATTGACTTTTATTTCAAGCCTTTTCTTGTAGTCGAGATATTGACCAGTTACGTTACTTTTTCACACCCTGCTTTAACTTATTTTAAGGAATTACCATATTTCATTTATCAGTTTTTGCAGAAAAATATTCGAGCCAAGAAACTCACCTAAAATATTCATCCGCTCAATTAAGTAAACCTAAATATTTATTACTAGCAAATATATGTGTGTAACACCATGTGAGAATAAAGTCTATTATTATTATTATTATTATTATTATTATTATTATAAATTGAAGCTCCCCAATGGCTGCATTGATTTCAAATCATGAAATAATTAATATTAAATAAGGTTTCCCCGTTCACACATCTTCGAACAGGTTTCGACCTATCACGTCTCATCAGCGCAGATAGTGGCCGATGGGGAAACGGAAATTACTATTGGAATATAAATATTCTAAGCACCCTTATAGATAGAAAATATAAAGTGGCGAAAAATATTGCCTTGAATGTTGTACTAAACCCAATCCGAGTGGAATTTTCCACCGACAGATGTAGGAATGTCAGTGGCAATAATGTAAACAATTGTATACCTTTATTCATATTTCACGGAATTTTAATTATTATTATTTTTCTGTATTTTTCCAGTCACACGGAGAAGATTAAGAAGGCCCACAACTTCCAGTTCCAAGTTGTCGTCCTCGCAGGATCAAGAAGTTTCAGCCAGTGTGAACAGATTCAGATTGAGGAATAGGGCGGGATCGAAGAAAACGACAGACAATTCATTAGCTGCTTCGTCCATCAGCAAGAAGGATAAAGATGGATATAAGGTAAAACGATATAAAACAAAGGAGTATTTTTTTAGATCGAAAATTAATGAAGATTGAATATTTCTTACTTGGTTAATAATAATAACTTTCAAAGTATTATTTATAAACCAAGAAAACTAGGAATTTTTTTAGGAAGGCAAGAAAAAGTACTTTAAATTTTTATAAAAATATATTGAATGTTTCATTTAATAAAAGAAGTTTCTTCAGACCTAACTAAGGTCTTCTTACTTCTAAAAAATAGAATTTAATTACTGTAACATTTATATTATTAAAAACGCTTCGATAGTTTCAAAATATCAACTTATTATTTGTCTGTGACAAATATTGCTTGTTCTTGCCCTACAAACTAGAATAACGGTTAAATTTAGCTCAGTAAAAGTTCTTGTCAGTTTAATAAGTACTAAAAACTAAGCACATACATGCGAAAAAATACAGGTATTCCATTAAAAACAAAATGAACCCTTTATACATAATAATCTTTTCTATGAAAAGCTGAAATAATTAAACAAAAATACACGTAACGAAAATGCATTTTAAAAATGTAATTATCTTCAAGTGTACTGTGAATATTTTTAAGTTTTTAAAGTTTTTGAATAATGAATAGTTAAAATAGGACAAAGTTAAAAAAAAAACAAAAATTTTAAGAAGTTTCGCAAAAAAATATAAAAACAATTGCTGTCTACCCGAAACTCCTCAAAATCTCTCAATATTAATTAAGGATTGATATTACGAAAAATTAGAAAACATTCCGTTAATAGTTTTTGCGATATTTCATGTAAACACGCTGTAAACGTATGGAAAAATGTAATCATTTTGTTGACGCGAAAAAAAAAATTTAAAAACAATTGATGTCTTCTTGAAACCTCTCAAAATCACTCTATATTACTTAAGGATTGATATAACGAAACATTAGAAAACATTCCGTTAATAGTTTTTGCGATATTTCATGTAAACACGCTATAAACGTATGAAAAATTGTAATAATATTGTTGACGCGAAAAAAAAAATATAAAAACAATTGCTGTTTACCTAAAACTTCTTAAAATCACTCAATATTAATTAAGGATTAATACTATGAAAAATTACAAAACATTCCGTCACCAGCTTTTGCGATATTTCATGTAAACACGCTGTAAATGTATGAAAAATTGTAATAATTTTGTTGACGCGAATAAATCAAAATAAAAACAATTGCTGTCTTCCTGAAACTTCTTAAAATCACTCAATATTAATTAAGGATTGATATTACGAAACATTAGAAAATATTCCGTTAATAGTTTTTGCGATATTTCATGTAAACACGCTGTAAACGTATGAAAAATTGTAATAATTTTGTTGAGACAAAAAAAAAATACAAAAACAATTTCTGTCTACTTAAAACTTCTCAAAAGCACTTAATAATAATTAAGGATTGATATTACAAAAGTTAGAAAACATTTCGTTAATAGTTTTTGCGATATTTCATGTAAAAACGCTGTAAACGTATGAATAAATGTATTCATTTTGCTGACGCAAAAAAAAAATTATAAAAACAATTGCTGTCTACCTGAAACTTCTCAAAATCACTCAATATTAATTAAGGATGAATACTATGAAAAATTACAAAACATTCAGTCACTAGCTTTTGCGATATTTCATGTAAACACGCTGTAAACGTATGAAAAAATGTATTCATTTTGTTGACGCGAAAAAAAAATTATAAAACTTTTGCTGTCTACCCGAAACTCCTCAAAATCATCAATATTAATTAAGGATTGATATTATGAAAAATTACAAAACATGCCGTCACTAGCTTTTGCGATATTTCATGCAAATACGCTGTAAACGTATGAAAAATTGTAATAATTTTGTTGAGGCAAAAAAAATACAAAAACAATTGCTGTCTACTTGAAACTTCTCAAAATCACTCAATATTGATTAAGGATTGATATTACGAAAAATTTAAAAAACATTCCATTAATAGTTTTTGCGATATTTCATGCAAACACGCTGTAAAAGTATGAAAAAATGTATTCATTTTGTTGACGCGAAAGCGAAATGTGGAGGTGCACCGTCCTGTTGAAAAATTAGCTGGGTTTTCTGACCATCATCTTCATTTGCAACTAGTTCTACTATGACGGGAATGACTTGAATTTGTAGCCACATAATGCTAATTGAATACTTTTGCAGCTCCTATTTAAAAAATATAGTTCCATAATTTCCACTTTTCTTGAATAGTGTACATGATTTTTGTTAAGAGACAAATATCAAAACAAATTTGAAAATTATGTACAACAGGATGTGGCTGAGATACATGCACAAAGTTTGTTACCTCAAATGCAATTTCGAAGTGTTGCTGTTCCTCCAAGAATCAAATAAAACGAAAACAACTGACAGCGTTTTATTCAAAATTAAAAGGGCTTTTCAAAGATTATCACTCGACCAACTTTGTCTATTAGAAATCGCAGGGTGATGTGAGGGGTGGCTAGGGGATTAAGGTTATGAAGGTGGAAATGTCATCAAAAGTTGTCCCCCTCCAAACAAAAATCGATGTGTCTCAGCGATTTTTTTCAAAAATGCCGCGTAACTCAACAAAGTCTCTTGTTACCTCTGAGATTGACCACCCTGTATATGAATTCTATTTTATTCATAATCACGATTTGTAACGATAAGAAGGAAACCATTTGTGAGTTGATTTTATGGCGGTCGGCGGTATTTAAACGATAAGCTATTCTGTAATATAGACGCTCGGAATCGACGCTATCGCTAAGGAAGCGCATGCACCTATCAGTCTTTTTCTTCGGCTTCACTAATGCACAAGCGTTGTATGCTTTGTACTTCTAATGAGTATATGAACGAAACTTATTATGAGGACAGGATTAATTAGGACAAATTAACGTTGCCAACCTAAAATATGTATAAATTCGTTTGGTGACAATATTAAGATCTAAATGTCTTATAAATAACTTAACGAATAGGATGATTTCGACCGTTACTACGTGATAATCCACAATTTCACTTCAGAGTAGACTTGTTGGAACAGGCGTAATTCATTTGACGATTATATGTATTGACAATTTCTTTGCTTCGAAATAGAGGCTCGCAAAATGTGCAATCCAGGAGATATATCTTTACAAAGGGAATCGCTAACTTCTCAACTTAAAGGTTAAAAATATGCATATGTAGTGATTGCGAATAAATATTTTTTCCTACGAGTCAAAAACAATTGCGCGAAATTTCAAATACTCTAACAACAGTGGTTAAAAATCGGTAAGTTTACAATATACAATTTTTTTATCGGAATTGTGTCTGACATATGCATCATTGTATCGTGTGAGCCATAAAATTTTGTTTCAGAGTTGGCTGTAAGATAAATGAGGTATGTCGCATGCTATTACGTGATGAGATTAGATTCATTCAAGTGAATTGGATGTTAAAAAATGAATTCATCTCAGACATGACTGCTATGTTTCTCTCTCTCAGGCATGGCTATCTCAGAAATAACATTCTGTGGCTCATACTTTAGTACTTACTCTTTTGTGTTGTTTTAACTGTGTTCTTTATTTGACTCGCGTTAATTTCGCGTCTAATTCATCTGTTAAAAAAATTCGTCATAGAAACGAAATGGCGGCTACTTGAAAACAAAGTATCGTTTTTCTCATGATTTTTCAACTTTGGCCGGTTGTAAAAAATCGTTAATGATCGAAATTTTACAATTTAATAGGTCCATTCCATGGAGAATTTGGTTTCTTTAAGGTTTGCCTAACGCGAAGTTCATTAGTTGAACGGTTAAAGAGTTACAAGGTCCTCAGATGTGAAAAATCTTGTTTCGAGAAAAACGCGGTTATAGTTTTGGGAACGGTTTTTGCTCGTACAATTTTAGTTACTCGAGCAATTTGTCCAAGAGGAAGTGAATTTATAAGTTTTTTGAGTCGCTGAACACGAATTTGAGGTCAGATTTGAATAATTCAAAATGGAGTATCCTCTATGGCGGATCAAAAAAGTGAAATATTCATCAATTGTATTGAAACTTTGAATACAAGGGTTTTTGGAGTCGCTGAACATACATTTGGGATCGGATCCAATATGTCGGCCAAAAAGTGATCTTAAATAAATTCGAAATATACCCTGAATATATGAATATTCAACCTGTAACTCTGCAAGCAAAATTAAGTATTACTAAGACTATAAATAAATAACTTATTGAAACAACTACTTCCCTGGCTAGTGCCACGCCGGATATTGAATGATACAAAAGAAATTTGCGTTATTACTGATTACTGATTTGCATGATCTTAATCAATATTTATGAAACTTTGAATATGGGGGTTTTAGAGGTTGCTGAGGTGCTTACGAAATCCGTATCAGTTTCGGCCGTGTATTGATTTCCTTTGACCGGAGGTCTGTTTGTCCTCCAAGGACGTCCACTGCCTCCTCGGCTACATTTTTTCGGTGCCATTTCACTCAGAAAACACGACCGTTTTTTTAACAAGGATTACTCCGCTTTCACGGAGACATCACTGAATTTGTAGGTTAGAGCATGAAAACTCAGCAGTAAACACTACTGCCATCTATAGGAAGAATGTGGACTACTAGAATTACCATCTGTGGGTACAGCTCAAAGTCGTGTAGCGACGAAACTAATTCGCGGATCGCAAAATCATTTTAGACACAGCATTCGAATCATGCAATAAAAAAAAATCGATTTTTTGAAAAAATATAGAAGAACCTCCCCTAAAGTTGTATTGTGCCTGTTAATAGTGTCGTTGTTACTACTTCAACTTGTAATTAAAATTTTTGAAAAATACGTAAATCAAGTGTTAGAAGAACATAGATCATACCTCCATTACCAGAAAGGTGATTACCAGATCGTAAAACGATATTACGAATAGACAGGAATTTAAAGAATTCAGGTTCGTTTGAAAGATTAAAGTACGATGAGGATAATACAGAAGAGGAATAATTAATTTTAGCTGGTGTTAGTGTGGATAAGAGATATTTCGCAGAGTGTAACAATTTCAGAGATTTTGAAGAAATACAAGCATAAGTGGTGTAAATTTAAAACATTTAAATTTGAATTCAAAGATTAAGACCTGGAGAAGCAGAAAGAGACTCCGCTTTGTTCAACTGGTATTTGGGCCAAGTGAATACAAATCTCAGTTTCAAGAATATCATTTTGGGGACAGGTGAAACTTCGTTTACTAATTGTGGTATGTTTAATAGACATAATACGCATTACTACTAATTAAAACTAACTAACAGCTTACTCTTCGAAACCACATTTCAATGTTTGGTATGGCATAAAAATAAATAGATTAATAGGCCCCATTATTTTTAATGGTAGGAAACGTTGTTTAAAAAAAAGCTCTTCTGCGGGAACTCTGGAGGTCGCAATTCGTGATCTAGAAGCATGAAACCAAAACGATCTTAAAGCGAAAAAATGCGTTATAGAAACAAAATGGTGGCCACTTGAAAACAAAGTATCGTTTTTCGCATGATTTTTCAACTTTGGCCTGCTGTAAAAAATCATTAATGATCGAAATTTTACAATTTAATAGGTCTATTCCATGGAGAATTCCCTGTAAGGTTTGCCAAACGAGAAGTACGTTAGTTGAATGGTTAAAGAGTTACAAGGTCATCCGATTTGAAAAATCTTGTTTCGAGAAAAACGCGTTTAAAGTTTTGGGAACGTTTTTTACTCGTACAATTTTAGTTACTCGATCAATTTGTCCAAGAAAAAGTGAATTTATAAGTTTTTGGGGTCGCTGAACACGAATTTGAGGTCAGATTGGGCCATGACAAGTGGGATTTGAAGTGTATTCGCAATGAGCTCTCGAACCTACACCTTTCTGCTAATTTGGCCATCTCTTTATCTCTTTAAACGCAGAGGTTGCTCGGGTTGTCTCTACGAAATCCGAAGAGTACCCGGTATATATTTTTTGCATCAATTTTGTTTAATTGGAGATTTCCGTTAATAAATTAAATTTAAATTAAATCCTGGTAACAAGCTCAATTATATGCACAAATACACCAATTAGCACAGCGAAACGATTAATTGATTGCCAATTAGGCCAAGCTAATCAAATTCCAAAATTACCGAGATTTGTAAAATGTTATAAGCATATTAGATAAGGCAGCTTCCTTAAATGATGTCACAGGTCATCGGAATTGTCTGTTTTCCTAGAACTAAATTCAAAGTTGCACGGTGTGACACTTTTTGAAGGAGAGGTAAAGAATTTTGGAAGCCGCCTAAAATGGAAATATATATATATATATATATATATATATATATATAAAAAAAAATGAGAGGTGTTCCATGCTAATGCTCACATATTACATTGTATTTCAGGTGGTATGCTATTACACGAACTGGTCACAATACAGAACAAAGGTTGGTAAATTTACACCAGAAGACATCACACCGGATCTGTGTACTCACGTGATATTCGCCTTCGGTTGGCTGAAGAAGGGAAAGCTCTCTTCATTCGAGAGCAACGATGAGACCAAAGACGGCAAGGCCGGACTCTACGCTAGGATTGACAAACTCAAAAAAGGCAACCCAGCACTGAAAACATTATTAGCCATTGGTAAGTTAAATAACACTAAATAATTACAAATACAAAAAAAAAATTCTAGGAAACTAATAAAATAATTGAGACCCAATTTGTAAAAACACAGAAAACATTATTATGAAAATGTACTTTATTTTATACTACAATATTAACATGCCAATAACTCCTTAGCAACGAGTTATGTTAAGGTACATTTAACAACACTAGTGTTGTTAAAGGAGTTACGTTAAGGTACGTTAAGGTACATTTAACAACACTAGTGTTGTCAAAGGAGTTACGTTAAGGTTCGTTAAGGTACATTTAACAACACTAGTATTGTTACAGGTATCTTAACGTTGCTAAAGAGATATTGGCATGAAACTCGTGCTTTCAAACTTTTCTCTCGTAATGTAAAAAAGTTAACGTAAATTACTATTTCTCAATTATGTACTAGAAACATACCATACTTATGGCAAATATGTTCATTAAATAATCAATAGATAAGGCAACATTTTATTGAGAGAACTGGAAATTTATTTATCCAAGACATCCTCGAATTTATAATATTTACGACTAAATCTAGTGGGAAATACTGTAACTGGTAAAACTAGTTAAGGTTTCATATGTTTAGCCTCGACAAGTTCAGTCCCTGCTTATGTTGTAAATACACAAAGTTAGACCATGAGAGCGCATTTTAATTGATTTATATTTATAACGGTAAGATGGCAAAAGTTAATGCATTCCCAACTCTCAATTCTATATTTAATTTATCGGCAGGTTTTAAATTGTTATAAAATACATTTACTAAAATCAAGTATTATTTTCTTTTAGGTGGTTGGTCATTCGGCACCCAAAAATTCAAGGAAATGTCGGCGAGCCGTTACGCCCGCCAGACCTTCATCTACAGCGCCATCCCGTTCCTGAGGGACCGCAACTTCGACGGCCTGGATATCGATTGGGAATATCCAAAGGGTACCGACGACAAGAAGAATTATGTGCTGCTACTTAAGGGTTAGTTTATCACCTCTTTGTCCCGGAATAGACAACCGCGTTGCCGCCCCCCGCGGTCCCACGAGACCGTACATTATAATATCCGTTATCTGGAGCCCCTCTCCGCCGCGAAATTTTTATATCCCGTGTAGTAAACTTTAACGTCGAGTGTATTTTCCGATGAAATACGAACCGGGCTAGATAAATTGCGCCCTTTTAAGATAACGATGTTATAATAAAGTCAATAGGGGAGTTTTTGGGGGAAACGCTGCAGACATGAAAATTTAATAAAAGCTCGACATCGATAATCTAATATTGGTAATAGGGCCTCGCTGATGAACTGAATTTAAATTGGGTTTACTTGAATACGCTTCGGTGCAAGGTGATGAAATCTCTGATTCCAACGTACCAAGTACTACGTTACATAACTGTTTATCTTACCTTGAGGAAATTTAAATATAATTTGATTAGTGTTTGGGTGATGAAACCCGCGTAAAATTATGTTGTGAAAATTATACCCCTCTCGGTTGTAAGTTACGCAAAGCGTCGTGTTTTACATAAACGAAAAACGGTCTGGCAAAAATGTATCTTTCAACTTTCTAAATGCGATTACGTGAAATTGGTGCCCGACCGAGTTCGTTGACACAAAACCGCGTATTAACGTCCATTAGCGTACGCCTGGCGCGTGCCCTCTTTTCGCAGATTCCGTTTCGGTTTCGTTTTCTGAATGAAAATGTGCCGAAGGCGGCGACGTAAACAAAAGTACGGTGTATTCTCGTCTTGAATATTTGTGCGTGGGAAGATGATTGAGTCTAAAGATTGCTCAACGGTTCAGCGTACAATGACCAGATTACAAGCTTGTAGGTATTTACGTTGCATTTCTTGAATCTGATTAATGGCAAAAGTTAAATACAAATAACTATTATGGCATGTAACATGATGCCCACATCACCATTTTGGGTTTTCTGGAAGCATCCGCAAATGATTTCTATAAGCATTTGTGTCTTCCAGTCACATTTCTGTAAGCAAAGAATGGCTCGCTGCAACATCTCTTCTGCCTATCCAATCTTTCAATCAAATTGTTCTTATTATTTTCTTTTATCGCATGTTTCACACATTGCCTTGCAAGTAACAGTAGAAATTGTTTGAGGGGCAGTAGAGCTGTCCACACTGATTTTACTCACACGTACAACTCCCAGTACAACTTGTCCACTGAACCGTGACTGATTGTGCTGCTGTGAACTGCTTAAATTTCAAGAGCGTCGCGTGAACGTAATGATAATATAGACAAAGAATCGTCACGAATTGATGATTCCTGTTTAATTCGCGGCCACGCGGGAATTATTATCTCGATCTCTTCGAATACATACTTTCTCACTCTGCACAAACTTTATCCCCACCCGCCATGGCTTGGTAGACGAGCTGTACGCGTGTAACTAATTTGTATATTAATGCATGCTAGTTACCGCAAAAAATGACGTACCGCAGCATTACTATTAGCATGCGAGTCACTCGCCCCTGGTATGCTTTTTACCGACATGTATATGTCCACGTCAGGTGCATATTCAAGAGGGGTGTACTAGTTTCAAATAACGTTTTTAAATTTCAACTCTCTTCGATTTTCCCAATATTTATCTTTTTCTTCATCTAAAACTTTTCTAATTACACCTTTATTCTATTATTATTCTTCTATTTATATTATTAAAGTTTAGTTTATATGTTAATAGTAGGTTGTGTTTTTACTTCTTTACTCCACGACATTCATAACCGTAAATATATTGTCTTGGTTCTTCCCTTCTCCCCCGCCCCCAGAACGAAAAGATGAATACGCCACTGGTCCACGTTGACGTCGGTTTGTAATAGTCCAATTATAAGTTTAGAGATTAATTACCAAACAATAAAAACTCACCAGTTAAACAGGTTAACTACTGGAAGGAAGTCACTTACCTGAAACAAAAAAAAAAACAATATTAAATACAAATTGACAACCGTCATTAGACATGTATTTTGCTGTTTGGACAGTTTCTATGTTCAGATTTCCTTTAAAATTGTTTAAAAATGAGAAGCTAATTTTGTCATTATGTAATCGTTACCACTGGGTTAGATTAAATATGACAATCAAATTGGATTATTTAACTCATATTTTAGCAAAGCATGTTTCTTTCTCGTAAAGTTTTTACGTCATCCCCGCATCAAATTGCCTTACAATTTGCAAATAATGTAGACAATGAGAAGGTAGTTTTGTTTTTAACCTTAAAGTGACAGCTGTCAAAATTTTCGTACCGCATCTTTATTTTTTGGACATTTTCCACGCGAGAAGTTCAAATTTCCCTTGAAATTGCTAAGAATGTGGGAAAACCAAGAAGATTTGTTTTCATATATAAAACACGTTGTTATTAGACAAAAATTGACAGATGGTAAAATTATATCATTGGACATGTATAATTCCTTTCGAACATATTCCATATGAGAAGCGAAGTTAATTTTGTTATTATGTAAAAAAAAATCGTTACTTCAAGGTTAGATAAAATGTGACAAACAAATTAGATTATTTAACTCATATTTTGGCAAAGCATCTTTATTTTCGGTACAGTTTCTAAGTGAGAAGCTCAAATTCTGTTCGAAATTGCAAGTAATATAGACGATGAGAAGCTGGTTTTGTTTTGAATCTTATTACTAGGTCACATAATAAGTAACAGCTGTCAAACTCATTATTTGATAGGTATTTTAGTACCCATCTTAATTTTTTTTATTTCCTCTGAAATTGGAAAGAATTTAAAAAAATAAGCAGCAAATTTTGTTGTCATGTAAAATAACGTCATTTTTCGGTCACAGTTGATCATTGGACTTGCTTTTTTAATACCGCATCTATTTTTCTGTCAAACTTGCATTATTTAACATGTATTTTAGTAACCGCATCTTATTTTTTCGGACATTTTCCACGCGAGAAGTTCAGATTTCCCATGAAATTACAAAGAATGTAAAAAATAATAAGCAAATTTTGTATCGCATCTTTTCTTCTGTCAAACTTGCATCATTTTACACGTATTTTATTAACCGTATCTTTATTTTTTGGACATTTTCCACGCGAGAAGTTTGATTTCCCTTGAAATTGCAAAGGATGTAAAAAATAAGATGCAAATTTTGTTTTCACGTAAAATAAAGTAATTTTTCGGTGACAGCTGAAATTCACATGCATTTTTTTACCGCATTTTTTTCTGTCAAGCTTGCAATTTTTAACGCGTATTTTAGTACCGCATCTTTATTTTTTTGGACATTTTCCACGTGAGAAGTTCAGATTTCCCTTGAAATTACAAAGAATGTACAAAAGTTAGAAGCAAATTTTGTTTTCGTGTAAAAAAATGTCATTTTTTCGGTGACAGCTGACAACATTTAACATGCATTTTAGTACCGCATCTTTTCTTTTATTAAACTTACATAACTTGACACGCATTTTAGTATGGTATCCTAATTGTTTTACATTTTACAGGCGAGAGGTTCAGATTTCCCTTGAAATTGCAAAGAAAGTAAAAAAAAAATAAGAAGCAAATTTTGTTTTCATGTAAAATAACGTCATTTTTCAGTAACACTTGACATCATTTAACGTGCATTTGTACCGCATCCTTCCTTCTATTAAACTTTCATTACTTAACACTATTATAGTACCACATCTTTATTTTTTGACATTTTCCACGTGAGAATTTCAGATTTCCCGTGAAATTGCAAAGAATGTATAAAATAAGAAGAAAATTTTGTTTCTATGTAAAATAACGTAATATTTCTTCACAAACGGGAGAGAGAGTCGATTTCTCAGCCGTCGAAATCGTGAGAGAAATAACATTTTTCTCCCTAGGGAGATAAGTAATTGTTTCTCTCCCTGTGAGGTTCCATTATTTATTCTAAATGTCACGGCTGACATTTCGTGGTTAGGTTTTAGAAACGTACGTTATAGTCTTAAAATATACAGTTTGTAAAAAAATTGCATGTACAGGGTGTTTCAGAGCTCTGGGAACGGTCAATCACGTAAATTTCGAAAAATGTTTTATACAAAAGTTGTGCAGAATAGTGAGCTGCTTGCCCTAAAAATATTTAAATTTATACAGGGTGTCTCATAACAAAGTTACAGACCAAACTTTTTTAATGGAACACATGGTATATTTTGGCATTTTTTGGATTCCTTGTTACTTGGAGATTAAAATGACTTGAGTGATTGAAACCGGGCCGTTTTCGTGTTATTCAGTTGTTTATACAAAAATTTGAACAAAATTGTTCAAGTGCTCCCCTGAAACTAATAAAGATAATTCATTCTAATTTAGTGGTAAAGTTTAGTTGAACTATAGTCTTCAAAATTACTCTATCAAACAAAACATAACTCAGCGTATTATACAGGGTGGTAGCCATTTGCAAACTGCACAATTTCTATTTTTTTTTTCAAATGGAACACCCTGTATATTATTTCATAATTTAAAAGTTCATTAAGTAAGCTTTCGTTTTATATAAGGTTTCGTATATCTGAAGTCGATGGTTACTCTAATATTTCAAAATTCGTTGGTAATTTGCATGTTTTTATTATTAGTTTTAAAATCTAGGTACCAATTATTTTAAATAAAAAACAGGTGATGCGTCATGCAGAACACCATGTCCTTAATATAGCCCCATAGAAAATTCATATTTTATTAAGCTGCGTAAAATTATCTACAACTTTGTTCTTCACAGTTTTTTTCTATCTGTCATAATAACCGAGATATATTTATTTTAAAAAAAATTACACTTTATACATTTTTCAAAATATCTAGTTACCCTTCACTTTTTGAAAACTTTGAAAGTGTTATTTTATTGGGCTCGTAAAACTGCACTTCTTTGCCCATTTAACCGTTTATCTATCTCTTATAGTTTCCGAGATCCCCATAGAGAACATCGAAAAAAACTCACCCTGTATATGGTGAAATAATAGCATTAAAATACAAAGAGAACGTGTTTGCACTCTTCATAATTCATTGAAATTCTGACCGTACATTAAAATTGTTACAAGCATTCAATGAGATTTTTATGCTCATGACGCATGCATCAATATTTAATTGATGATGTTCGAAATGTCAGAGGTAGCCAGCCTTGTCCTCCGCAAGTAATACATTTTCGACCAAGAACGACAACTTTTTTGACACTATAATTGTCTACAAAAATAAACGTCTTCCATAAAGCACAATTAAGCCTTCAATAATTAAAACGTATCCAAACAAAGAAGTAAACATTATAATGTTATTTATTATAATGTTTAATTATCGTTCAGCGGATTTACTTTTTTCATTTCGAGATTACCATCCTCACTTTGTAGCATTGTTTTCAGACTTACGAAGTGATACTTTATACTAGTTGTAAAGCGTGTTCCCATGAACAAACGCACTGTACCGATTAGGACCAGTAGCCAGAAACCGGTCTACTGTTCAGTTGTCTTTGATGGGAAACGTTAACTTATGCTTTGTACACAATTTTCCCGAGTCCGGATAGCATTAATTTTATTTTCGTCCACTTTCTATTCATTAGCTTTATACTGTCCACAGATGTTGATGATTTCTTATCAGGATTTTTTTAGTGGGAATAAGGTCAAAGAAAGTGATACTAATTTCCAGTACATACAAATTGACGGTTATTATTTAATTTATATTTTTGTTTACACACACTTCAATAAATAAACAATTCGCGCCAAAGGGGAAAGGTATATTAGTAATTTGATGGAAAGTCGAAAGCTGTGTGAGTTATTAGCTCAAATCAAGAAAATAGTAAAGTCACACGTTTCTAGAATAATAACGTAATTAATAATCTACACTTGTTTGTTTTACATATTGAATATGTATTACATATTATTTATTTATAAGATGACATGTTTCTGTCTCTCGACCATTATCATTGAAAACATGCCGTCTTATAAATAAATAATAATTTTAATATATAAAACATACCAAGTGTGCAACTAGAAATTAATAAAACGTATAAAAATCTACAGTTGTACAAATATTACACACATCAACAGTGGTTTGGTGCCGAGATATTTGGAGCTGATTTCATATGAATTTGATGCACCGAATTCAAATATGGCATTCGTTTTTGCGTAGGAGGTCCAGTTTCTAAGATATGACATTTTAGTGATATATACGTTATAACTAAATGTGCTGGAAATTTACCAAATTTAAAATTATCAAGAAAATTATAATCTACTTTGTGTGGAAAATTGGCAGGGCCGGACCAAGCGGGGGTGTTAGGGGTGCCCAGCACCCGGGCGGACGCAAGCGCGAAATCCGCAAACGTATCTCTCTGTTTATATCGAAATTCCTTCTTTCTAAATACTTTAGAGATGGTGTTCAATGTGAAGAGGGGGGTAGATCAATTTTCTTATTGATCGCCTTTTTATTGCCTTTAGAAGGGGGCGGCAATTTTTTCCTTGCACCCCGGCGGCAACATACATTGGCGTGGCCCTGAAAATCGGGATGAATTAAGAAGTAATTTAAGGAATGTCTTCCTGCATATCCTTCCACTCTGCTTTCCAATTTCTATATGTTTATATCGCCCTATTATATCTTCAGATGATAAATCTTCAATATTGACAAATCTAGATCATGCTTCTTTTGCTCATTTATCGGCTGCTTCGTTCCCGGAAATTCCCACGTGCGTTTTGACCGACATAAATATGCATTTTAAACCTAATTCATTTAATTTCCTTTCCTGATCCATTATTTTAAAGACTATAGGGCAGTACAATTTTCTTATTGATCGGCTTTTTATTGCCTTTAAAACTGATAAAGAGTCACTTAAAATAATAATAATTTGTTTTTCTAGACCAGCCCATTTGATTGCAGATATTATAGCTTGTCCTTCTGCTATAAAGACTGATACTTTTCCCAGTTTAAATGACCGATGATAATAAATTATTAGCATCAAAGGTAGAAATGCCAAAATGTCCAAATGAACCAAATGTCGGTGTTAAAGCCACCCGGATTTGGTTCAGTACAGCATTCAGGCAATAGATTCCGCCACTTTGGCGTTTCTACCTTTAACGGTGTTTGGAATACTTATATTTCAATAGTAATCTCCGTTTCCCCATCAGCAACTAACGACACTGATGAGACCTGAAAGGTCGAAACCGGTCTGTAGGTGTTCTGATGGGGGAACAATATTTAATGTTCACATTAATATTAGCATCAATTTACATGAAATATTTTTTCTTTTTTTTTTGTCGGCTCAACCGCGGCATTTTTTTTGCTATATCTATACGTAACGCATGGTCCGTTCTTATCTTGATATGCAGTGGCGAAAAGATGAGATTCTCTCGTCCAATTAAGAGGTCGTTAATCAACCATTGATGTTCATGATACTTCATCTTCTCCAAGGCCGAATTTATAGTGTAATATTCTTTAATTTTTGTTGAGTGAGCAATTGGAATTGTACTAATGTTAAGAAGTACCCATTTCAAACTTTGCTTCAAACTTTATTCAGTCGATAAACAAATAGGCGCCAATTATCTGGAAGTTATTAAAGAAGACCCATTTTTCCCAGGATTCCTCTAATTTTGTGATCAAATACAAGATTTTCTTCTTGAGATAAGAAGGGTAGCAGATCCTTTTCTTTTGTAAGGTTAAAGGTAATTTTTGATACTTGTTCCAGTAATTATTTTGTTGTTCCAATTTGAATCCAGTAATTTAGAAACTTATCCTAGTTGATACGTTGGAAATTGATGGCATCCCTTCATAATCACCATCACCTTCATTAGTATCAGAAAGGTGATCCGAGTGACAATACTTGCTCTAGTAACTGGTGAAGCTAGGCAGAAATAACAATCATCGGAGTGGTTTTAGGGTTCTCTACAAATCTTCGGTGCAGCGAATTACAAACCTTTTATTTTCGTGGTGGTCACCTGTCGTAAATGTTCTGTACAAGTTTTACATACCTGATGTGGTTCTCAGGTTTTATCCTGATCAGCAAAGTATCCTAGATAAGCTCTTTTTACAAAGTCAGCTTCCCTGTTTTCTTGTTTCTCCGCACATGCTGCAAAACACTTCTGGATGATTTACAAAAATTCTGCTACTTGACCTTATTTTATTTCTATTCAACAACACAAATACAACACTCTACCATGTATTACGTTTAAGGTTTAACTTTATAATAACTCTTTCCTAAACACAAATATCACGCCAACTTCGATCTACCCTTCACGGCGAGAACTCACAAACTGACCTCAACTCTATTTGAAGCATCGAAGGTCACTTTAGCCCATGTTTGCTCCATCTGGTGGATTTTCCTGGAACTGACTGGACGGCAAATATTCAGGAACCAATCTTTCAATACGGGATTTCGAACAGCACAAAATTGAATCAGAACTGCATTTCATGTAGAACTGAAAAACACACTGATCCAAAAAAGTACAACAGATAGGAAACTGATTTCATATTTAGATTCAGTGCCTTACACATGGATAAAATCAATTTTAAAATCCTAAGCAATCCAAAAAAGTACAACAGATAGAAAAAAAAAACTGATTTTATATTTAGATTCAGTGCCTCACACATGGCTAAAATCAATTTTAAAATTCTAAGCACCTAAATGTTTTGCTAGCCTGTGTTATCGGTAGAAATAGTTTATACTGTTGATATCAGTTGTTATTGCTTTTCGCAAGTATGTATATATTTATTTCTATGTTAGTTTTTAGTAGTAGCAGTCGTATTTGTTAACCAACTGGAGTTACTGGCCAACAATCGCAGATTATTCTAGCCGTCTAGATTTGTGTATTTGTATGAATGTAACTTGACTTGTTAGAGGCTTAAAAATCAAACAATATTCGTAACGTCAGAAATTTGATAGCCAAATCTCATGTTTAAATTTTTAACCCTACCTGTTCATTTTCTCCAGAGAATCAATTTTCATCAACATAGACGTCCACTCAAAAATGCAAGCAGGAACGCTTTAAATCGTTTCCAAAAATGCACATCACTAAAGTCTAGTCCACACTGCTTTACAAGATTATTTGCGTTGATGGTAGAAATCATTTAAATTTTTAGAGCTTCGTGAAGCTTTCGAAGCCGAATCCCAGGAGATCAAGAAACCGCGCCTCCTCCTCTCCGCCGCCGTGCCCGTCGGCCCGGACAACATCAAGGCCGGCTACGACGTCCCGGCCGTCTCTTCCTACCTGGACTTTATCAACCTCATGGCTTACGATTTCCACGGTAAATGGGAACGCGAAACCGGCCACAACGCCCCCTTGTACTCGCCCAGCAGTGACAGCCAATGGAGGAAACAGTTGAGCGTCGACCACGCCGCCAATCTATGGGTGAAACTGGGCGCTCCAAAAGAGAAGCTGATCATCGGTATGCCCACTTACGGAAGAACCTTCACGCTGAGTAACTTGGATAGATATAGGGTTAACTCTCCTGCTACCGGCGGAGGAAAGGAGGGTATTTACACGAAGGAATCTGGATTTTTGGCTTACTACGAGGTTTGTTAAAAAGTTATAATTTATTATTTTAATGTTTATGTGTTGCTAGTTCATATTATTAAGAATAATAATAATAAATACTAGTCTTTTAAACATAAGAATATAACATATATGCCTCACCCATTTTATTAGATATTCTAGAAAGTATTACCCATTACTCTATACTATATATATCCATAGATTACACTTTTCTGACATCTTGAGTGTCAGAAATCTTACCAATTTGTCGACAAATTCTCGCCAGAAAAAGTAGTACTTGCGAAACTTTGCGGGGTAAGTGTAATTTATTACGAAAATCGTACTCAAGACTCTTCTGTCCCATGAGAATCTAACTGGCAAAAAAGTTAGAACAATAACCATTAACAACTGTACATCTGACGACTTCATGTATGAATATTTAAAGTATACAGGTACCAACCTAACGTGCTGTAAAATCACATTTTTTTATAGCCGTCTTGGTACGTTTCACTTTTTAGTATTCGTCACTTAAGATGTCAAAAAAATCTAATCTATGGGTAGATATGGTATATCACAGTAAGTCATTTTTCCATCACAATTTGAGGTTCATTTGTAAAATGTAATACCATTCCATTCGGGAGACACTCTGATCTGTAAAATACCAATAGTTTGGTAACTGGGAATCAAATAAAGGCTAATTTTAACCAATGTCAAAGTGTGAAATGTGAGAACTATGTTTTTTTTTCCTATTGGTTGCTAACAAAACGACTGGGTTGGGTAAATATATTCCTATATTTAATAGACTATAATATTACTAACCTCACATTCTGCATCTGTTGGAAAATGCTACTATACCCCATTTAATAACCAGGCGGACTAAATCAAATTATTGCCGCCAAAATACGTTGTTGTGATTGGCCAATCGGGCGCCGTTTTTACACAGGCCCAAATTGCTTAAAACAATAATGGCCGTTGTTATGATCAGCTGATCTCTAACCGATCCTTGTGTCTCACCGTTTTCACGCGTTTCGCCTCAGTTTTTGTGTGTTTAGCCAGTTATTTCTACTGTTGATAGTGTAAGAATCGATTCCTCTCATCCCGCGATTTTCGAGGAAATAGTTATTTTATTTTTAACTACGGATAAATACCCAGCACAAGTTTGGTGTCATTTCCGGCCCCCAAGAAACGGAAATGGTTGGATTTTAGAGCATTAATGCTCCAACAATCCAAAATTATCTTATATAAAGCTTTAATACAAGAGACTTTAAAATCTACTGCCGTTGTATACAAAATTGTGATTCATTAGGTAAGTGTGGCGCAAGCTATTGCAGTATGGAATCAAATCATAAACATACATTATATTTAGGATTGTGGAGTTTCACACAATTAGGGGGTGAAAGGAGATTGGGGCAGTAACAAGTCCTAAACGTCTTGAAGGACGTCCAGCGACCGAAGATATCTACAAATTCTGCGTGTGGAAAATTGTACACAGATTTTTCTTTAAAAATGAAATCGCTACATTGGATTAAATTTTGATTGCATTAAAGGATAGAGATGACCGCCAATGACGTCCCGTTAAACATTATATAAATTAATGAATGAGATTGATCTTAAATAAGTTATTAAACGTTTTTAAATAGCAAATTTATTTAATTTCATAAAATTTTATTTCACGACAATCTAGTATTTATATTTCAAACCTTTTACGGAATTATATGTATTTTTAAAATATACCTATTGCTTCAATCCACATTATATGTAAATAAATATATGTACAACTTGAGTTTTTCAGTGTGCCCCTAAATTTTTAAGAGGGTCTCATAGTTACTTTAATTATTATTTTAATATTATATACTACATCATTGAGTATATGATCAAGAAAGTATGCCTAGAATTAATTTATGTGTTGGTATAAATGTTGAATTAATTTTATGGATAAAAGAAATTGAAATCATTTTATTTTTACCGCCAAAATATGTCTGGTTACTTTTCTGGTTACTTTTTATAGTGTAAACGTGACTTTCGCGTTTAGTCCGCCTGGTTATTAAATGAGGTATAGCAACCTTAGATACATAACCTGAAATCCTCAATTTCACGGCAAATATTGAGCATGTATTTCCAACCAAAATTACCGAATCTGACAGAGAATGTTAAGTGTGGCGCATATCCAATGTATTTGTTAGAATGAGGCACGGTTATTATTATTATTACTTTTTTATTACAATTTGTATTTTAAACGTTCAGAGTATCAACTGTCTTTTGAGCAATTGATTATTTTTCCAGGTGTGTGAAATGCTGCGCAATGGCGCGTCGTACGTTTGGGATGACGAGATGAAGGTACCTTACGCCATCCATGGAGATCAATGGGTAGGTTTTGATGATGAAAAGTCAATCAGGCACAAGATGAAGTGGATCAAGGAAAATAGTTTTGGAGGAGCCATGGTCTGGACTGTCGATATGGATGACTTCAGTGGAACCGTTTGTGGAGGAAATGTGAAATATCCTTTGATTGGGGCTATGAGGTAAGTTTTTATTTTGTTATTTCTCTCATGATTTCAACAGCTGAGAAATCGACTTTATTTTCCGTTTGTGAAAAAAACATACAAAATCTAACGTATTCATTTGATGATCGAATTATTGATCGGATGGTCGGATTTAGAAAAATTTTGCGAGCAAAGTGTTTTACGCATCAAATAGTCATAATTAAGGTGAAAACAGAAATTCAAACTTTTGCGATGGTCGGTGTGGTGGTGTTACATTTAACCCTTTCAGCCCAGGATTTTTAAATATGAAAAAACAAATTTTTTGTTAATTATTATTGATGGGGAGCTTCTTAAGACCATAAATACCAAATTTGAACTGATTTGATTAATTAGTGAGGCTTTGTTGAAGTGACATCTAGTGATAAACAGCAAAAATATGGATTGTAATAGTAATAGTTGCGGTGGCAATTGCCACCACCAATGCCGAAAGGGTTAAAGTAAAACTGCTGTGGTCGATGCGATGGTTTATTCACTACGTTGTCTTTTGGTATCTGTCTGCATCTGTTACACTACACTTTAATTGTTTTTAGTTCTTCGACTGTGATCGGACCGATTTGATTTGCAACCATTCGATTCTAATAAAATTCTTTATCGCTGTAGCGTTTTCTTAAACCTAATTGGCAATAATAATTTTAGGGAAGAACTTCTGGGAGTATCGCGCGGCAAGGGCGCCAAAGACATCGACTGGGAAGAGGTTGCCGGTCTGGTCGAGGAAGAGGTGGAAATCGAAAAACCGACCAAAATCTCCGTTTCCGATGTCGTCCAGCGCGTCCGAAAACCGAACAGGAAGCTCGTGCCGAAGAGCAGCGCCGTCTCCGGCAGGAAAAGTAAGTTACACGCGCCGAAACACTTTCTAATACGCTTTGAGGCCCCGAGCCACGATAATCCTCGGCAAATTAATCAGCGAGGAAAAAAATGCCTGTTACGAAATGCCGAGCGTTCTAATCTGATTACGCAACTGACACAGTTCTGAAGAGAAGAGAAGAATGTTTATGTTGAACTGGGATATGGGAATATTTTAACCTAATATTTATGATGATAAAAATAACATAGTTCGAATATGAAATTACTTATAGGGTATTAAAAAACGGTTCTCCTTTAGTATACTTCATATTATTAGTGAAAAAAACAAAAAAAAAATGGTCATGGCTGTATAGCTATATACGTCTTGGGCGATGTTAAGGGTGGTCCTCGCACTCGCCTTTAAAGATGATGAAACATATTTGAAATATTTATCTTAACCCATTCGCTGTAGTATGTGGTTTTTAAAAGTCCCAGCAAAGGTCTCTAAAGACGATGGAAAATAACTAAAATATTTATTTAACACATTTGGTGTAATATATAATTTTTAAATGATTAGCTGATATACTGAAGAATTGTGTACAGATGAACACGGTTGCTTGCGTATATATCCGGGTCCCGCAAATAACAATAAGATATTTTTGCCTAATTATCCGATTCCCACATCTTTGAGGTTAGTAATATTTACTTGGCCTAACAAATCCTTAATGAGTCAAATTTCTACAGATGTCTAAATGCAATGAGTAATGGCAAGCATTATTTAGTATCATCAATTTTAAGTTGCCTTAAGAAACTCTTTGATTTTAAGTACAATGTATTAAATGCCAGAAATTTGGTTTTCGTTTCATCTCATTCTAAAATTATCCATGGATTTAATTTATTTCGATTTACAGCACGACCACCTCAGGTCTTCTGCTACGTAACCAGTTGGTCCAGGAAGAGGCCCGGAGCTGGTAAATTCACGCCGGAAAATGTCAATCCAAGCCTCTGCACCCACGTCATCTATGCCTTTGCCACCCTCAAGGAATTCAAGTTGGCCGAAGCTTCCGACACCGACGAGGAAATGTACGAGAGAGTTATCGCTCTAAGGGAAAAGAGTCCTGACCTAAAGGTAAGAAAATTATCTTACAACGAGTAGAGGTAGATGAAATTACTCTTTTTGTTACGTCGACTGCAATGAGTCGATGTATAACTCTTTGGAAAAAGTATGTCTAGAAAAAGTGATGAAAAAAATATCTTTGCCTACAAAGTTTATATTTCACCTATTGTAAACCTTCCTCACTTGCAAAGAGTTGACTAATTCTTAAAAGTGAAAATAATAGGTCCTCGTCTACAAAATTGTATATTTCCACACGCTAACAAAAAAATATATGACTCATTTTGAGCCAATAATTTTAACTATGAGTCACTTTACTGCTCGACTTATTTTAATGAGTCGATCTTTGAATCGACTCACCCGCAAGTTGCTCATCTCCACATTTGACTATAGAAGCATGAAAAATCGAACTATGCAAAGCAAATTCAATTAAAAAATGTTAGGACGGACTAAATCTGTACATGAATTTTACACGACACAATATACACTAATAATTAAAATGAATTAACAAATGATTAACAGAAATCAAAATTACTTTTCTCTTAAATTATACAAAAAATAATTTGCGTGTTAAAAAACGAACTTATTAAAACAAAACAAGGTTGACTACAAGGTGTGTTTAAAAGAAAAAATAGTCGCAGTCGCCTATGAATTGAAATGCGCATGTCTTTGATTAAACAACATTCGTTGTTGTCATTCAGACAGTTAACGTCAAAAATGTTGACCATTACACATTTTAATTCATTGGCGACTGCGATTAGTTTCTTTTTGAATAACAAGCACAAGGATAATAAACTATAACAAGATTATTTTATTACTTTTAATTATCTAGTTCATTGTTTACAGGTATTGCTAGCTATCGGTGGATGGGCCTTCGGTTCCACTCCCTTCAAAGAGCTCACCGGAAACACCTTCAGAATGAACCAGTTCGTTTACGACGCTATAGAATTCCTCAGGGATTACAAATTCAACGGACTCGATGTGGACTGGGAATACCCGAGGGGCGCCGATGATCGATCGGCTTACGTTAACCTCCTGAAGGAATTACGTTTGGCCTTCGAAGGAGAGGCGAAGACGAGTGGACAGCCGAGATTGCTGCTTACCGCGGCCGTTCCTGCTTCGTTTGAAGCTATCGCTGCCGGATACGATGTGCCGGAAATTTCCAAATATCTCGACTTTATCAACGTGATGACGTACGACTTCCACGGACAATGGGAAAGGACTGTTGGGCATAATTCGCCACTGTTCCCGCTGGAGAGTGCTACAAGCTACCAAAAGAAACTCACAGTTGTAAGTATAAATAAGATGTTTCTATATATCTTCCATATAAATAAAAATGTAAATAAATTCAATAAAACGAAATGTAGCCTGAATATACGAATATTCAACCTGTTCGTTAATCTGCAAACAAAAATGTAAATGTTCGTTTCTTCAAAATCTTAAATCGCCAAAAGTTCTTCACCGATTGGTTTGAAATTTTGACACAACTTTGCATTCGAATACGCGCATGTTTTATTTACCTACTATTATAAGGTGTGAGCCACAGAATTTTGTTTCTGAGTTGGCCATGCCTGAGAGAGAAACATAGCAGTCATGTCTGAGATTAATTAATTTTTGTAAATCCAATTCAATTGAACTAATCCATTCTCATGACGTAATAATATGCGACATACCTCATTTTTCTCACAGCCAAAAAACAGCCTGAAACAAAATTTTCTGACTCACGTGATACAGTTCGCCAAAAAATGGCGGTCAATTTTTTAGAAAAATTAAGATAAAACACAAAGAAAGATAATGATTCGAAATCTTAAATTTAACCACAATGAGCCATAGCGAAGCGTGTCCGGGTACAGATAGTTGATAATAAGAATAATAATATATAATAGTAACTTTTTTACCAGTAAATAAATTGATAATCTGTGTCATAATAACAAAGTTACTCGTTATTTAGAATTAAACAACTTTTGACGTTGTGTACCACCATTTAATAGTGGAAGACAATTCACGCAACAACAAGGCAACATTTATATTGGACGATAAACACTTGAATCTGGCAATAGTAAATATTTAAATCATAAATAATAGGGTAAATACGTTTCATCCAAGGCCATTCTGTATTTAGAAAAATTACCGCCCGGGTGGGACTTGAACCTGCGAGGCCAACTGCCGTTGCCTTTTAATTGGCTATCCTGCAGTTTTCCTTTTTTATAAATATTTACATTCGAAGAATTTTCGTAGAAAATCGGACCATTACTTCTTGAGTAATGATGCTTAATAATTTTCGAAGTAACGTTACTATATTTTCCTGAAGATGGACCACTTCATTTACATTTGAAGAATTTTCGAAGAAAATCAGACTAATACTTCTTGGGTAATGATGCTTTAAAATTTTCGAAGTAACGTATATATTTTCCTGAAGATGGTCCACTTCATTTACATTCGAAGAATTTTCGAAGAAAATCGGACCATTACTTCTTGAGTAATGATGCTTAAAATGTTTCGAAATAACGTTACTATATTTTCCTGAAGATGGACCACTTCAAGAAATTGATGAAAAATTCATCTTGTAGGTTTGCATAGTACATAATTTCCTTAGTATGGGGTGGAACAATGTAAAAAAAAGCTTTATATTAAAAGTAAAAACATTTTATTCGTAATATTAATTTTAGATTTATTAAAATTGACAGCGTAGTTCATGTCCATGTTGTAAAGATAGCATCTAAAAATTAATTTTTAATTTTTTGACATCGTTCCACCATACTAAAATCGAGGAAAATCATATGTTATACAACTCTAGAAGGTGGATTTTTCGTAAATTTCTTGAAGTGGTCCCTCTATATTGTAACGTTACTTCGAAAATTTTTAAGTGATATTACTCATGGTACGATTTTTATTGAAAAATACCGCAGATGAACCATCACACCATCTGTCAATAAAACAATATTTAAAAAATGTTCGGTGATTACTATCGAAACAATTAATTTTAATTGGTAAGCCTGAAATGACCTGATATCTCCGCTCAGAGAGCGAGCAGGGGTTCAAAGATATAGTAACATTTTTGTCACTAGGGGGTGTTGAATAGTTCGAAGGACCAGATGAACTTTGTCATCAAATACAAATTTAACTTGTTTAATGTCACAAGTATATTAATTTAAATCATCAATACATTAATTTACATTACAAATAAAAATGCGTGTTGCACGTTTTGGAGTTGAAGTTGGAATCTTCTTCTTTTCGGCCTTCGCTCTTCGATTTCGCGAGGGTGGCTGCGTGGGGGCAGTGGAACCAAGTGATTTTCCTTTCTGCTGGGGTGGTGAGGGTACTGAGATGATCCTCCCTTCAAAAGGCGACGTTGCCGGAATCCGGTGGTCCTGCTTATTTGGTCACCAGATGTGAACCGTAATTGCGCTTTCTCGAACCGAACAAATACCCAAGGACGCACTTTATGCTCTCGTAAGTCGCCCCGTCGTTCATTAAGAAACGGGGCGATCCCTCCAAATATAAATTTTGTAAAGAGAGACACCCTCTTCAAGCTGGAGAGAAATAATGGAAGAAAAGAAACCGCAATTTATGCGTGTTATTGGGGGTGGTTCAGTGGTTCGTCAGGGTTGTTTGGATGCAACGACCGAAATTTTAGCCATTGCGCGGTGGTCGCGGAGATGGTTCCATTTTTCAATGCAGAGATTTTGATAAAGAAAATTCCGGAGAAACTAGTGTTCGTCTTATTGGATTTTTCTTTTGTTTTATAGCTACACATGTCTGGAATATTTTCTGAAAAATTTAAATAAAATTAATTACAGGGTTTTTGAAAAAATCCAGAAAATCTATTCGTATGTTCCTATTTTACAAAACAGTGTTTGATGAAAAATATCCGGGAAAACTAGTGATAACGTCTTTTCGGATTTTTCATTTGTTTTATAGCTACATATGTTTAGAATATTTTCTGAAAATTTTGTTAAAATTCACTAAGGGGTTTTTGAGAAAATTAAGAAAATCTAGTCAAACGTATTTTGCAATGCAGCGATTTAGATGAAAAAATCTAAAAAACTAGTGATGCCGTTTTTTGGGTTTTTTGTTTGTTTTATGGCTACCGAAAATTTCGAGGAGTCGGTGTGATCATCCTTCTTATAATTTATGGGCACGACCCATGCAAACAACCCTGACGAACCACTGAAACACCCCCAATAACACGCATAAATTGCGGTTTCTTTTCTTCCATTATTTCTCTCTAGCTTGAAGAGGGTGTCTCTCTTTACAAAATTTACATTTGGAGGGATCGCCCCGTTTCTCCGCCGAGTGCTATCTGTTTCTTCACCTTACCCTGCCAAATTTTAAGAAGGAGATGAATACCCGAAAATTTGGAGGAAACGGTGTGATTGCGTTCATTAGGGTGCGAGACGAATTTGTGAAATATTTTGACGCGCACACTGAATAATGTAATTCCGTTTCATTAGAAGTGTCGTAAATTGAAATTGGATATTAGTAGTGATATTATGGAATTTACTTAATTATACATTTATCTTATTTAATAATGCAGTGGCTTATGGCCGCAACAGGGGGTTAATTTGATATGATTTGGAAAAAAAAATCCGTCTAAGGCCGATTTTGGTATCTTAATTGGCTCATTTCAAATAACCTGAAAATTATTTACTTATAAATTTGCTTGTACTTATAAATAAATAAATAAACCCTATTATTTAAATATTGTTGCCAGTTGAACGAACAATTTTCAACCATGTCGTTACCACTTTGTTACACTTTGAGCGGGATCGTCTATTTGTAGACACTTTGCGCACTGTGTGCTATAAGCGGGCCGTCTATTTTGAGACGCAAACATGCAGAATGGGTTGCATACAATTCATCATACACGGCGACGCGCGCAATATTTTCGCTTGCGTTGCAAAACCAACCCGCTACACAGACAAGTCACCTTGGTCATTGCGCCCGCTCAAAAAGTGTTAAGTACGTTCTTCATCTTCATCTACTTTTCTTTTCTTTAAAATCGTAGCCTCTCTCGCTACACATTTATATTTTTTTGCTTATTGTTGCAAGAAGAAAATTTCTTGTATTACGCCCGCTGTATTTTCCAAATTCAGTTTGTCCTCTCCTAGTCTTTATTCTTGGAAGGATAACGTAATATGAAAGGACGAAGTGGGATTGACATACTGGGATATTTTTTTGAAAACCCCATTTTCAATAATGATGACAAAGTGTGAGCCAAATGGAATTTGAAAGAATTCAGCGATTAGAATACTAGAAACTTACAGAGAACAACTATTCACCAGCAAAAGATATAAATGTGTGGCGTTTTCTAAATAAAGTCTGTTGTATCAACTGAAGGTAGACGAAATTAGTCTTTTTTTGTGAGTCGGCTCATCGTCACTTTAAGATTCGGTTCCTGTTTGAAAATTCTGCAATATACTATAAAAAAAATACTGAGCAAGAAAAAAAGGTCCACGTACTTCTCAAGTTTTATGTTTAGTCATAGAGTCAGAAAATTTACGCGGGAGTCACTTGACTCTCGACTCATTTCTAAGAGACGATTTTTTTAATCGACTCACTAATAAGTTACCCATGTCTAGTATCAACCTTGTCAGTTGTTCATAGTTGCAAGCTCAGATCTTTCTAGCATCTTATCTACTCCACTATTCCATCTTAAATTTGGAATACGTCTGCGCGTTTTCTTTTCTTCCGCCATTAGTGACGCCTGTTTTACGCACCGGGGTTTTCAACTGAAGATTTTTCGAAACGTGTTACCAATAGTTTTTCTTTTTTTAATTTATGCTCTTTGACAATAAAACAAAGATATTTAATCAATTTAAGCTCTGCATACCGTCAGCTACTCGAAATTGCAACAAAAAACAATAACGGACAATAAAGTTATTCGACACACCCGGTCTCACAGACCAGTAGATGGAGACCCCATTGGCGGGTTAAACACACATCCCTGTCTCCATTCGTTTTAAGTCATAAATATTGACTTTGGTCTACATTTACTGTCTTTCTTCCTTGAGACACTGCCTATTTTGCTAATTAAAAATCTCGATACGCAAGGCTTCGCCAAGGTATGTTGCTGCCTCGAACATTAAAAAAATCATAACTCGCAAACGATTAGAAAAATCGAAAATATTCAAAGAATAAATGTTGTAGAGGGGTCTTTTGTGAAGAGGATAGATGAGTTTTAAATTTTCCAGGATATACAGGGGAGGAAGTGCGAATGTATGTACCAAAGATCTTTCCTGTGGTCTTAAGGGCCTTCTTTAGAAACCTTTAGAAATCAGACGAAAAAAATTCGCACAGCCTTCCCTGTATATCCTGGACAATTTAAAACTCATCTATCCTCTTCTCTAAAGACCCCTCTACAACATTTATTCTTTGATATTTTCGATTTTTCTAATCGTTTGCGAGTTATGATTTTTTTAATGTTCGAGGAAAAAATTACCGCCCTATTTCAATGAGCAGAGTGAGGAGGGGGCAAGTACTAAACCGATTATGATTTGTACACATAGAAACTTGACAATTAATTGATATACCCGTAACTACGACCGCCGATTTTAGATAAATTGTTTACAAGAACAAACAATTTGGCGCCCTCTTAGCATCGACGCTTCGGGCGGTGAGAGCGGTAGGTACTAAACTAATTATGATTTCTACCCATAAAAAAATTTGACAATTCATTGATATTTTTACGAGCGCTGTAAATAAATTGTTTGCATGAACCAAAAATATTTGGTGCCCTCTTGGTATCTAGGCTTCGGGCTAATAACCGGCCTCTCTTAAGGCTTAAGGCCTGCCGCCTCCAAACACCTGCCGCTGAGCTGAGCACCCTTTAACACCTCCGCTTGGCGCGGTCCTGTCGATACAATAGAGATTTTACGTCCATCCGAATATTCCTTTTTTTTCTATTTTAAATGAAAGATCATCGATAGGAATGTGCGTTTGCGAAGCACGGATGGTTGTCGTAGCAGTTCTGGCAGAATTCCCAAGGCTGCATACATATTGAAGCTGTGATAAAAGCTATTATGGCCCGTTCACACGGCACCGAATCGGTCGTTTTACCGATTCGGTTATTTTGCCGTCTTCTATAGTAGGGCATAGATTTTAATGTGCGTGTTCACACGATACCATACACGGTCGACGGCAGTATCGTGTGAACACGCATATTGAAATATTATATCCGCCACTATAGAAGACGGCAAAATAACCGAATCGGTAAAACGACCAATTCGGTGCCGTGTGAACGGGCCATAAGAGTGTCGATAAAAGCGATGATAGAAGCTCCTAAAAATTTTTCTTCCTCGATGTGTTTGTGTTGGAGCTTTGATACTAACATGCAGGGGCGGCTCGTTATATAGAGCCAAGGAGCCATGGCACTACCTGTAGTTTCAAGCTCAGCAAGAATTTTTAATGAAGTCTTAAAACACTTTTTCGGCAGTTACTTTAGTCTAAGAAGATAAATCGTTTTTTTTCTTTCTTCAAAAAAGGAGGGGGGCGGGGGTATATTCCATAAGTGGTTCTACCATCAACATGTTCCACGAGCCACCACTGCTAACATGGTTTTAGCTTTGCTTTAATAAAATTGCCACTTGCAATTACGACAGTTACCATTAGGTAATCGATCATTAAACTGAATTGAAAAATGCACCATATTATAGCCTCCTTCTTCTTTGTGGGCTTCATCCATTTCGGATATTAGCGATAATCATCACGATCTGCACTTTGTCGACTGCAGCCCGAAAAAGTTGCAGCAGACATGCCAAACCACTGACGCAGGTTTTGAAGCCAGAAAATTCGCCTTCTTTCTAGGGCTCTTCTTTCTTCCTAGCACCTTTGCTTGTTGGAGTATTTTGTACCTCTCTCTATTGACTCATTTCTAAAATTCACCGCAGTTAGCACATTTTCCATCCTCTGCAGAACCCACTCTATACGGGTGTGCTCCATCCATGATATATTGAGGATACCATGATATGTCCACAGTTCAAAGCTTCTAGTCACAGTCCAGAATTCGATGCCGTATAGTAGTGCTGAGAAAATATAACAGCCCGGCATTCTGATTTTCAGTTGTAAGCTGAAGTCTGGACTTTTAAAGATTTTTCTCATCTGAATAAACATCGCTCTTGATCTGTCCATTCTGCATTTGATGTCCACAGAGTGATCCCAGAGTTAATTCACGCAGGTGCCCAGATATGAATATATGTCTACTTGATCAATAATTATGTTGCTAAGAAGCGCAGTCTGTGGTGGTGAATCTTTACTGACAAACATATTATTGTGATTGAGATTTATTCCATACTTCCCGATCTTCTCCATTATGAGCTGAAGTCCTAGAGCCGTACTAGCCAGAATAACAGAACCATCCGCATATCGTAAGTTGTCACCGTTGACCGCTATTTCCTCATCGACACCGCCTAATGCTTTCTTGAATATTTCTTCTGAGTAAATACTAAATACTGTTGGTCAGAACACACAACTCTGCCTCACACCTCTACGAATTTGAAAATTTTATGCGTTCTTGTCTTTAACTCGTATGTCTGCCGTTTGTTTCCAGTAAATAGTTGCAATTATACGAATGTTTTTATCATCGGCTCCTGTAGAGTTGAGTACTTTACGCAGTGCTTCGTGCTTTATTCAATCAAACGCTTTACTAAAATCGTTAAAGCAAAGGTATACATCGCAGTTAACTCCCTAACTTCTGGATTAAGACTTTAAACGCAAATATTATAAGCAATAATAATAATAATAATATATTTATTTGCAACCAAAATATATCATATTTACAAATCAATAGTACATTTTGATTAAGCAAATAGAACTAAAAACAACTAAAGTTGATCTAAGTATTAGCCCTAGGAATACGATAGAGTTACATTATATTCGTTTTAAATAAATAATAATTCCAAAACAAGACCCAAAACTAATAATTCGTTGTGGACCAAACAAAAGGACACGAATGATGAAGGTAATATATCATTCTTTGACAACGGACACAATGCAAATAACTAGGAAACAGATCAACATTGTGACTGGACTAGTTACTGGACTAGTTGCCTCACACAATCATCTGCTAAAAATTTGGTTATGAACAAACGAACCCAAATGCAGGCTCTGCAATGAAGAAGAGGAAACAACCCCTCAAATCATCTTCGAATGTTGCCCGTAACTTCTCAAATTCCTTTACCTTAGTTTAACGGTGCTTATATTATCCATACAGATATTTCGATTCTTGTGTGCAATATGAAATTTTATGCGAAGAGCATGGTTACGATCGTTACTACGTAGTAATGCATAATAAAACTAAACTGAACAATTTACTATGTCTTAACTAATAATTAGTTGCGGTTAAAACTCAGAACTTGAGTGTTACAATTCAGAAATTTTAAATATTTTGCAAGTTTCGTCTAGTTCAGTTTGTTCTCTCTTTCTAGGATTATTCGGCCAGAGAATGGGTGAAGCAAGGCGCACCAAAGGAGAAGCTGATGATCGGCATGCCGACATATGGTCGCAGCTTTGAACTCGTCAACACCACACAATTCGACATTGGAGCACCAGCTTCCGGTGGCGGTACTTCCGGAAAATATACGGCAGAGGCTGGATTTATGAGTTTCTACGAAATTTGCGACTTCTTACATGAAGATAATACAACGTTGGTATGGGACAACGAACAGCAAGTACCGTTCGCGTACAGGGACAACCAATGGGTCGGTTTTGATGATGAGAGAAGTTTAAAAACGAAGGTACAGTTCCTTAACAACAATAATTATAGACAAGAAATATTGATGGTGGCTACTATATGGTACTTTATTTTTAAGGATAAATGAAACACATTTATAGTAATTGTTATTGACATTTCTACACATTAATTTAGTAATTCATAAAAGATAATTACAAAAAAACAGTGGTTAGTAAAATTCCAAAGACATAATTAAGAATATATTATATTTCTCCCATATTCAAATATTTCAAAAATCTAGCAGTTAATGAGTTAAAAAATAGCAATAAAATGGGTGCTAACTAATACAACCAAATTAAAAAAGTATTCTCGATTGGTTTCGTCTTATTCGGATATTTCCAAGACAATTTCCAAACGAACGTTTTGGCACAAAAATTAAAGATGGGGAAAAATACTATCAAGTTTTTCTTCTGCTAGGAAGTATGTGGTTCATGATAAAAATATATAATCAAGAATTATTTAGTGAAAATATTTGATTTGTTATTACAAGTAATATTTTTTTTGTAGATGGCCTGGTTAAAGGAGGAAGGTTTCGGAGGCATCATGATTTGGTCCGTCGACATGGATGATTTCAAAGGGCAATGCGGAAGTGGAAAGTACCCACTGATCCATGCCATGAGACAAGAACTTGAAGGCTACAAAGTCAAATTGGAATTCAATGGACCGTTCGAAAGCTCGAGTCCAATTGGACAGTACACAACTAAAGATCGTAAGTTGATTTTGTTTTCTTTTATTATTTTTTATGTACGAAGCAGTTTTAGTTGTGATTTGTATTTATCAAAAACAAATCAAGAGAAGAAATATTTTTAACTAAGTAAATGTTTATCGTTAGCTAATGAAAACATTTCTTTAAACTTTTTTCAAGCTTTAAAATGCGCACGACTGGATTTTCTTAAATTCTAGAAAAAACGCTTGATGGATTTTCTTCAATTTTTAATATCATCTTCTAATAATCCGTAGTTGAAAACAACTGAATAATCTAGAAGCGTCGTGTCGCTAGTTTTTCTGGAATTTCCGCTTAAACGTTTTTCAAACTTTAAAGCATGCACTTGAGTGGATTTTCTCAAATTCCAGAAAACCCGCTTGGTGGATTTTCTTTAATTTTTAATATTATCTTCTAATAATCCGTAGTTGTAAAACAAGTGAATAATCTAGAAGCGTCGTGTGGCTAGTTTTTCTGGAATTTCTGCTGAAACTTTTTTCAAATTTTAAAACATGCACTTGAATGGATTTTCGTAAATTCTAGAAAAACGGTTTCATGGATATTCTTCAATTTTTAACATCATCTTCTTATAATCCGTAGTTGTAAAACAAGTGAATAATCTAGAAGCGTCGTGTGGCTAGTTTTTCCGGAATTTCTGCTGAAACTTTTTTCAAATTTTAAAACATGCACTTGAATGGATTTTCGTAAATTCTAGAAAAACGGTTTCATGGATATTCTTCAATTTTTAACATCATCTTCTTATAATCCGTAGTTGTAAAACAAGTGAATAATCTAGAAGCGTCGTGTGGCTAGTTTTTCTGGAATTTCTGCTTAAACTTTTTTCAAATTTTAAAACATGCACTTGAGTGGATTTTCGTAAATTCTAGAAAAACCACTTAATGGATGTTCTTTAATTTTTAATATTATTTTCTAATAATCCGTAGTTGTACAACAAGTGAATAATCTAGAAGCGTCGTGTGACTAGTTTTTCTGAAATTTCTGCTTAAACTTTTTTCAAATTTTAAAACATGCACTTGAGTGGATTTTCTTAAATTCTAGAAACACAGTTTGATGGGTTTTCTTCAATTTTTAATATCATTTAAAAATCCATAATAAACAAGTGAATAATTAGAAGCATCGTGTGGTTAGTTTTTCTGGAATGTCTGCTTAAACTTTTTTCAAGCTTTAAAACATGCAGTCGAGTGGAATTTCTCAAATTCTAGAAAAATCGCTTTATAGATTTTCTTCAATTTTTAATATCACCTTCTAATAATCCGTAGTTGTAAAACAAATGAATAATCTAGAAGCGTCGTGTGGCTAATTTTTCTGGAATTTCTGCTTAACTTTTTTTCAAACTTTAAAACATGCACTTGAGTGGATTTTCTTAAATTCTAGAAAAACAGCTTGATGGATTTTCTTTAATTTTTAATATTATCTTCTTATAATCCGTAGTTGTAAAACAAGTGAATAATCTAGAAGTGTCATGGGGCTAGTTTTTCTGGAATTTCTGCTTAAACTTTTTTCAAATTTTAAAACATGCTCTTGAGTGAATTTTCGTAAATTCTAGAAAAACCGCTTGATGGATTTTCTTTAATTTTTAATATCATGTTCTACTAATCCGTAGTTGTAAAACAAGTGAATAATCTAGAAGCGTCGTGTTGCCAGTTTTTCTGGAATTTCTGCTTAAACTTTTTTCAAACTTCAAACATGCACTTGAGTGAATTTTCATAAATTCTAGGGAAGCCGCTTGATGGATTTTCTTCCATTTTTAATATCATCTTAGAATAATCTGTAGTTGTAAAACAAATGAATGTATTGTTGTTAGTTTTCCGGAATTTCTGTTTAAACTTTTTTCAAGCTTTAAAATATGCACTTGAGTGGATTCTTTTAAATTTTAAGGAAACCGCTTTATGGATTTTCTTCAATCTTCCAGTAATACGCAGTTGTAAAACATGTGAATACTTCAGACTGTAAGACATGAATTTAGGTGGATTTAAATTTTTTAGCTCAAATTTTCAGCTTGAATATGGTAAAAATCGAAAACACGCAATTTAGCGCTCAAAAACTAACATGATTTTAAAAATGACTACATTTTGCAGGTGAATATGTATTTTTATTGAATTTCATCTCTGATTAATACTTTTTGTCCTAATTTTTGGCAATTTGAAATTTCCATAATTCATAACTTCCTTGAAAATCGACTAATTTAAAAAAGTGGATTTAGAAGGTGAAATAAATGTTTCTTTAACTCCATCTCAACATATAATATTTATTCCGCTCGAATATGTTATAAATTAAAAATACACAACTTTGCTAAATATCGGTGAATTTTCAAAAACCGAAGTGATTTTTAAATGTCGATGTTTTCTGTCTCTATATTTTCCGAGAACTTGAAAATAACTAAAATCGAAGATATTTAACTTTCTTTAATTTCGGCAAATTTGCAAAAAAACAAAGTAATGTTTGATGTAAATTTTTTGTTGAATTCCATTTCTGCGTTTAATATTTTTTTGGTTTGAATTTGTGAAAATGTGAAATTTTAATCATTTATAACTGAGCTGAAAATCGTCAAATTAAAAAAAGCTTAATTGAACATTTGGGCAAAATTTTGGCAGTTTAAATTAGGCCTATTGTTGAGATGGGAAATTTCAATCTTCAACTGTTCAGGGTTTTGTAATTGAAAAAATCGAAAATTTCGATTCTTCGAAAAATTCAAAAACTTCTAAACTTCGCAACTTGGATACTTCAAAATTTCGATTATTCGTTTCTTGCGATTCTACAAAGTTGCGAAGCTTTGAATTATTAGAACCCCTAATTTTAAATGCAATAAAAATTGACTTCAGCTGGAGGTTACTAAATTTCAAGAACTTTATTTTTCGTAATTACATTTTACATCCACAAGACCTTCACAAGTTCGATTCTTCGAAAAAATCGAAAACCTATAAACTCCATAATGAGTTAACAAAAACTATCAAAATCCAAATTTAAATGCAATAAAAATTGACTTCAGTTGGAGGTTACTAAATCTCAAGAACATTATTTTTCGTAATTGCATTTTACACCCTCAAGACCTTCGCAAGTTCGATTATTCGAAAAAATCGAAAACTTATAAACTTCATAATGAGTTAACAAAAACTGTCAAAATCCAAATTTAAATGCAATAAAAATTGACTTCAGCTGGAGATTACTAAATTTCAAGAACATTATTTTTCGTAATTACATTTTACACCCTCAAGGCCTTCGCAAGTTCGATTCTTCGAAAAAATCGAAAACTTATAAACTCCATGAGTTAACAAAAACTATCAAAATCCAAATTTAAATGCAATAAAAATTGACTTCAGCTGGAGGTTACTAAATTTCAAGAACATTATTTTTCGTAATTACATTTTACATCCTCAAGACCTTCACAAGTTCGATTCTTCGAAAAAATCGAAAACTTATAAACTTCATAATGAGTTAACAAAAACTATCAAAATCCTCCAAGTTCAAAGGCAAAAAATTCATGTTTTTGATTTTTAAAAATGGCTGAGGTGTTAATAGCATTTTTTGATATGCTAAAATGTAGAGAATTTAGTGTGTTTAAAGTATAAAAAAATATTCGCGCCAAAGTACTAAAATTGACAAAATCTGAAATTTTTCAAGACCAAATTAACAAAATTGGATTTTGAAAAAAGGTTAAAATTCGAAGCTTCGAATCTTCGAATCTACGAAACTTTTATCTACGAAGATTTCCTATGAATCTTCGAATCTTCAAAATTGGAAACCTTCGAAGAAAAATTCCAGCTCTAATTATAATAATATCCTGACAGGGATGTTTAAGTTTTTTTATGTTTTTTTTTAATTTGTTTGATTTAAATATATTTCTTCCACTATCTACATTATAAGGCTTGATAAAGCTATTTAATTTTTACTTCATTTCAATTTTTCTTTAATTAAATGTATGTATTTCAGCAAATGAAGTAACATGCGAAGAAGAAGAGGGCCACATCAGTTATCATCCAGACAAGAGCGACTGCACACGCTACTACATGTGCGAAGGCGAAAGGAAACATCACATGCCGTGCCCCTCGAATCTGGTCTTCAACCCCGACCAAAACGTGTGCGACTGGCCGGAAAACGTCGAGGGCTGCCTGCAACACACCCCGGCACCGCCGACGCGCCGATAAACTGTTCCCCCACCCCCAAGAAATTAAATTTATAAATTTTAAATCCATCCTAATTCGCACGATAGATAAATTTAATTCGGTACTGTGATGTATTTAAAAGTATTTTGTGTTTTATTTATGTACATTAATTGTAAAGTACTTTCTTATCTGTGTCCCTTGAAACCTTCGTCATCTCCCCTGTCATGTTAACTTCGCCTAATAGTACATAATTTGTTTAAGGTCTAATCTCTACAACCCACAAAACGCAAGAGCGAATCGATTAATATTTTTATACATATTATATATTTATGTTTTAAGTTAAAGAAATCTACACGATTAAGAGTAGGTGTGTATTTTTTTACATGACTTGTGTATTTAGTAATATTATTATTATTTGTAAATATGTTTGTACGATTTATGTATAATATTATATAATAAACTAGGAAAATAAATTACTGTCTTTATTAACGATTGCATTGGCTAGTAGTTTTGAAATTAACAAGCGAGATTGCAATGGTTATTTGTTTAACAAGGCAATAAAGTGGCAGATTTACGGACACCGCCGAGCGAACTTACGAGCCAAGTCAGGAAATTTGCTTTATTGCCGTGTTAAACACATAATTTTTTCACGGATTGTTCAGGAGAAATTAATAATAACTTGCAATGCGATAATTTTCAATATTTTTAATTCTATCAACATATCGTGTATATGAACCACAAATCGTCACTTGAATGAATTTCAACTTGCATACTATGACTTCATTTTCACAGTTTACCACGTAACTGACGGACATTCCACCCCCAGACAAGGGTCTAACGAGTTTTTTTCTATGAATTATAGTTAGTAAATTTTTACCTCAACAATTTTTAACGTTCATAAAATAACTAATCGGAAAACTTTTCTTGACAAGTTCTGCAACCTACCTCAACTATGGAGGGCAACACAGTGAGAACGGATAGTGAAAGCAGTGGGAGCGAAGTTGCTGCCAGAAAGAGAAAAGTTGTATATAAAGGCAGGATGGCCAACAATGGGTATAGAAGGGGAGATAGCACGGAGTAAGAAGGTGGAAATCGAGGTGGGGAAAGTCTACAGGAAGTGAAGCTGCAGCTACGCTAGGGAGCGATTGAGAGAAGTAGCTATAACCCAAAATATAAAGAGTTGCAGGTGTTTAACAGGTTACCGCGCTAGGTTTACCAGAGAAGAAACGGTGTTGCTGGCGTGGTTTAGATGTGGGCTTGAAGAGAAAGGAAAGAAGACTTGGATGAGAGTGGCATACTGTGGGGAAAACAAGGGTGTGTGAGAGCATTGGATGAACAACTGCAAAGGAGTGGAGGAGAGAAGAAAGGGTGTAAATGGAAGCAATGTTTGGGAGAGAATGTCGATCAAAAGAATGAAAGTATGCAAGGAATTAATAAGTAATAAAAAACATAATGTCCTGGGTTCGAATCCCGGCGAGGGCATGGATGTTTGTGGATGTCTATTTTCATTTAATATGAATCAAATATTATAAAAAATCGGTTGTGGCTGAATGACCTACGATGTCTAAGCCAAGGTCCCATATCATCCATAATTCCCCAACCCAAATTTCCGTCCATCCTTCCTTTTTATTAAAAAAAATAATAATAATGTGTTTGTGTGTGATGTAAAAATGTAATTATGTAAATATGCCAAATAAAGATTTTATCTATCTAACGATAAACAACAAAATAATAAAATCGCGTTATTGGTAATCTCACGACCAATAAAACTGTTCGCAATTGCAATTTAATTGCGGAATGTCCATATGCAAATTTTGACGCTAATGGAACACACTCCAACACGTCGTTATTTGCAGTTTGCAGTTTTAAAACCTAATTAAAACTGTAAACACATTACATGTCAAGATGAACACTTACATATCAATAATTATGTTTAAATGTATTAATATATTATAAGAAAATGGTGATGTGGCCATCATGTTACTTTCTCCGAAGGTATCATCATTAATACCATGAAAGTGTAATCATGGTTTATTTAATTTAAATGTACATCGAGCGTTTCGTAGACTCGCATGAAACTGACGTTTAAAACGTCAAAATTATAAAAGATGGAAAAATTATACTTTAAATTCAAAAACACAGTTTACTCAAAAACTAAAGAGATTTCGAAAAAAAACTTATTTTTTATAAGTTATTCATTTTGGCATTCTCTACAATTATTATTAACACAAATTTGCTGTAACTATTATCGTTTCATAATTATAAACCAAAAATAAAAAAAATAAAAAAAATTCTCGAAAACCAATGATTTTATGAAAAATATTTTCAAACAAAATAATCTCATTTCCTTATTGTCTTCAATATTTGTTAAAATGTTTTTGTGATATTTTTCATATTTAAGAAAATATTTGCAAAAAACAAAAAACAGTTAAGGTAAACAGCCAGTTCCGGTGTACGAAATTGTACCAAAAGCTTTTCACTTCTTCGGATTATCAAATAAGACGTATGTTCAAAGTTTCATATTAATTGCTCTATTAGTTTTTGAGATTCTGTGCGCACAGACACACACACACACACACACACAGACACAATTTTTTTTCTAGAAATTGTTGAAATGGCATCTAGGGACCCCAAAACGGATATTTCCGTAAAAAAAAAAATTGAAAAAAAAATCACGATCACAATACTTTCTCGTACTTCGTAACGGAGAAAGTAAAAAGACAAAGGACAAAAAATCCAAAACTCGAAAATACCGGCAAAAAATTCACGCATTAAAGTGAATATTTCAGGTTGAAATATAGGGCAAAAAATCAAAAATTCGGGCTTACAAATAAACAAATGCCTACCAAAAAATTGAAAATTTTAACAAACAAATCGAAAATGTAACCAAAATGAAGAAAAAGTATTCAGTTATACAGAAACTGCAGGTCAAAAATCTAAAAATATAGGTAAACAAATCAAAATCCAGGCCTAACGATAAAAAATGCAAACAAAAAGATTGAATATTTAATATAATAATAATAATTTATTTACGGGCAAATGATAAATATACTTTTAATCAGCGTTTCCAACTGATCACATAATATTTCCGCCAGATAACCAATCTAATTCCTCTAGAATTCCTCCAGAAAATATAAAGTACGACATAAATCTATCTCTTATTTTAACATAACGTTCAGCAGTTAAATTTAAAGTAGAACAATGAAGAAATCAAAAGAAAAATAAATACGGTTATGATTGAATTCCTTGAAAATTTGAATGAGTTTTTGAAAATTAATATTTTTAGTAGTTGAAGACTTGAACAAAAAAAATAAAAAAAATAAATAGTGATATTATAGCAATCCACATTTTTTTTTTAATTTTCACAAAACAACTACTTTTTGAAAATTTGCCAATTTCTCCCTGAGTATTTTTAAAAATTAATGTTTTAAGTTGTCGAACAATTGATCAAATCTAAAGAAAAAATAATTTAGGGGATGTTTTTTAACTTCAACTTTGATGAAAATGTGCCAATTTCTGCGTGAGTTATAAATTTTTAAAAGTGATTTTTTTAAAGTGGTCGATAATTTGAAAAGTTAACTCTTGAACAAAATAGCAGATTTTGAAAATTGTTCGAGAAAAGTGACGTATTTGAATAAATCCAGATGGATCAACGAATTAATTCGTCTTCAATTGTTTTCTTTGTTGTTTTTCGAGGATAGCTCTTGAGCGGTTCACAAAATTCGGCAAATTCTCTTCATCGAATATTAATTAATTTTTTTAAATTAATTTTTAAGTTGGTGAATATTTGAAAAAAGAAAAACTAGAAAAAAAGTCATATCGATATGAGTGAATTCCTTTAAAATTAACATTGATTTTTGAAACTGTATCCGAATATTTGAAAAAAGAAAAACTAGGAAAAAAGCTATATGGGTATGATTGAATTCCTTTAAACTTAACATTGATTTTTGAAACTGTATCCATTTTTGCGTGAGTTGTGAGTTTTTGAAAATTAATATTTTCAGTTGTTGAAGATTTAAACAAAAAAATCTAAAAAAATAAATAGCGATATAATACATTTATATCTAAAAAACATCTACCTTTAAAACTAACTTAAATTTTTGAAAATTTGCAAATTTCTCCCCGAGTTATGAATTTTTGAAAATTAATGTTGTAAGGCAATTGCTATTTTTAATATAATCACAAGATGTCAACCTTTAACATAAACTTTGATTTTTGAAAATGTATCAATTTCTGCGTGAGTTATAAATTTTTAAAAGTGATTTTTTTAAAGTGGTCGATAATTTGAAAAGATAACTCTTGAACAAAATTGCAGATTTTGAAAATTGTTCCAGAAAAGTGACGTATTTGAATAAATCCAGATGGATCAACGAATTAATTCGTCTTCAATTGTTTTCTTTTTTGTTTTTCGAGGATAGCTCTTGAGCGGTTCACAAAATTCGGCAAATTCTCTTCATCGAATAGATGCAGATAAGTCCCAAAAAATGTAACTTGTAGTTTTTTTTTGTTTGTTTTTCATTTTTTTTAGGATAGTTCTTGAACGAAAAGGCCGATTTTGAAAATTCTTTCAGCAAAGTATTGTACTCATGGGACAGGTGAAGATAAGATCAAAAAAATTAATTCGCCGTTTAAATATTTTCTATTACTGTTGAGGATAACTCTTAAATGAGTTTTTAAATTCTTTTAGAAAATATTGGTTAAAAAAATTAAATTTGTTGATGATGCGAAATGTAATGAATAAAAAAATATTTATCAGATTCTCCTGAAAAAATAGGCAAATGAAAGTATATTTTCTATAGTATAGAACTCGTAGACTTAGTCTTAAAAATATTTACATGGTGTTTGTTTGGACTGTCTATTTGGGTCAAATTTGGAAAATATTTTCGCGGCCCTCTAAATACGTTCCGCGCCCCCCTGTTATATAATACATTAGGAAAAGTTTAAGTTCTAAGAGAAACTGAAAATCGACAAATATTTCCTTATTTTGTGGTTCGACTTAATTAAACATAAACATGGCCAAAACATTGTTTTTTTTCGATATGACCTTGATCGTATATTAAAAAAAAAACAATTATAACTCATCTAGGGATAATATAAAGCATTACAAATAAAAAAAAAGTATTAATAAAAATATTTCACGGATACAATTATATTTATTAATTTCCCCATTCGCACATTTACTCTAATCTGCATAGTTTATTATCTGAACTACAACACAATACCGTATCAGATCAAAATATGAATAACATAATTAAAACGTTATCAAAACTAATCATATGTTAATAAATTCGAACCGACTTACTTGTTCAATTGATAAGAAAAGTAGGTGAGGTTCTTTACAAACACCCACTAAACAATCAGCGGTTGTTTCTCTTCCTGGAACATTTTCAAAACAACAGATTACCTAATTTAATAAACGATTAATTAAGTAGCCAATTAGTGCAACTGTGCCGGAGGAGGACAAGGCTGTGTCTAGAAGGCCACCGACGACGACCAAATTTGAGTGCGGAATAAATCAATTTGATTCATCCGCACAAATTCGGAAAATGTGTTAATTGCTCGGCCTCGATAATCCTCCCAAAACTTGAAACGATGAATCACAATAGCGGTGATTGATTTTGGTAATGGTAATGAATTGCAGCTTATTTGCGTTAATTGCAATTAAACAGGTATGCGCTTATCTGATGAGTTGGATGCATTAATTAGGTTATTCCTGAAATTAATTTCCATGGATTTGATGAGCTATTACAGCACTCAATTGATTGAATTTAAATGTTGCTACTTTTTAGTAAATAATAATAATAATAGTAAATTATGATTATATAATTTATATACAGACAGGTAAGGGAATTTGGAATTATTTATTAACAGCGTTTGGTATACAGATTTAGTTAAGATTTAAAATAAACACCTAAACTATAGTGTATAGTAAAACATTTTTACTATAGCCACATTGATTTTATAATTCAGAGTATTTTGTGATATAATAACTACAATAAGACACAGGAGGCAACCAAATATCAAATTTAACAATGGTTTATTGATAAAATTTAACATAAATTATATTGAAATGTTGATATTTGAGTCCGGTAAACGTGGATTTAAGTCAAAATAACCCATTTTCTACGCAAATACAAATGTTGGCAATGATCTATTGCGGAATTTTAACATAATTGGGCTGAATTTCAAATTTTGATATTCGAGTCAAGCAAACGCGGATTCAAGTCTAAAGAACTCAGATTAATAACGTTTTAATAATTTTAATTTTTTAACGTAAAGTGACTAACTCTAGGCAAACGCAAAATTTGATAATAGTCCATTAACAAAATTTGGTGTATTTGAATTCAAATTTAAATTTTGAGTTTTGAGTCCTGTAAACACGGATTCCAGGCAAAATAATTTAGAAACTAGAAATACTATGTTGTCTGTTTTTGACTTTATAATGAAAAGTGACTAATTTTGTAAGAGAGTTCAAAATTTGACGATGACTGATTAAAATAATTTGACATAATTGAACAAAGTGAAATATTAATTGTTGAGTCCAGCAAATGCAGATTTAATTCGAAGTAACTCAAAAAACTATACATATTATGTTATCAGTTTCTGTCGTTAAAAAATTTAAAGTGACTAATGTTCTTTGCAATTGTAAAATTTGACATATGTGGACTCAAATTAAAATTTTGATTGTCAAATCCTGCAGATTAAAGTCAAAATAAATAAAATACAAGAGACACTGTGATTTCTGTTTTTAATTTTATAATGTAAACTGACTAAATTTATATGCTATTTCAAAATTTTATACTGATCGATTAAAGAAATTTGACATAAAGGGACTCAAATTGAAATATTAATTGTTGAGTCCAGCAAACATGGATTCAAGTCAAAATAACCAAAAACTATAAATATTGTATCTTATTTTGACTTTATAAAGTAAAATAGCTAATTTTTTATGCACTAGCAAAATTTGGAAATTTGACATATGTGGACTCAAATTAAAATTTTGATTAAAGTCCAGTAAACATGGATTCCAGTCGAAATAACTCAGAAACTAGATACACTGTCGTGTCTTTTTTTCACTAAAATTGAAATATTAATTTTCAAGTTCAACAAACGCGAATTCAAGTTGAAAAAACTCAAAAACTATACTTTATTCTATACTCCATTTTTAACTTAACGTAAAATGCATCATTTTCTATGTAATTTTAAAATTTGACAATGATAGATCAAAGAAATTTTACTTAATTTGATGAAACAAACGTGGATCTTGAAAGATATCTCAAAAAGTGGATATACCGTTTATTTTTTTTTCATTTTTAACTCTATGACATGAAGTGACTACTTATCGCTGCAACTCTAAATTTTGACATTGATCAGTTAAAATAAAATGACAAATTGACATAATTGAGCAAATTGAAATTTCTAGTCCTAAATTTTAGTCACAATTACTCAAAAACTATAAATAATCCTCCATCCACGTTATAATGTAAACTGATAATTTTTTTAAGCAATTGCAAAATTTGACAACTATCCATTGAAATTGGCATAATTGGGCTAATATTGAAATTTTGATTTTCTGTTCCATCAAACGAAAAAAAAGTCGATATAACTCAAAAACTAGAAATTTATACATAACATAAAGTGAGTAATTCTTTACGCCATCGTCAATGACAATAATCCATCGAGAGAATTTGACATATTTGGACTAAAATTGAAATTTTGATGTTCCAGCCCAGCAAACACAGATTCAAGTCAAAATCACTCGAAAACCAAAAAAATTATTGTGTTCGTTTTTGATTAAATAATGTAAACTGGCCAATTTTCTAAGAAATTTGAATATGTGACAATAATCGAGTTAGGGAATATGTCATAAATGGATTTGAATTAAAAATTTTATTATCGAGCACAGCAAACGCGGATTCATAACGAAATATTCACATAAACTGAAAATACCATATTTTCCATTTTTGATGTTCTAATGTAATGTGGCTAATTTTCTACGAAGTTGCAAAATCTGATAATGATCCGTTTGAGAAAGTTGACATAATTGCACTTAAATTGAAATTTTTATTTTCTAGTCTATCAAACAACAAAAATCCAAGTCAAAATAACCCAAGAAAAATCTATAAATTATCTTTTCTATTTTAAATTTATAACTTAAAATGATTAATTCTGTCCGCAATTATTCAAAGTAACTCAAAAACTAGAAATTCTGTCTGTTTGCTTTCTCCGTTACGAAGTAATTGTAATCGTGAAAATTTTCTCAATTTTTTTTTACGGAAATATCCGTTTTGAGGTCCAAAGATGCCATTGCAACAATTTCTGGAAATAAAATTGTGTCTGTGTGTGTGTGTGTGTGCGTCGGTGTTTGTGTGGCTGCTGTGTGTGTCTGGCTGTGTGCGCTGTATCTCAAAAACTAATAGAGAAATTGATATGAAACTTTGAACATACGTCTTATTTCATAATCCAAAGAACTGAAAAGCTTTTGGTAAAATTTCGTTTACCGCAAGTGGGTGTTTACCTTAACTGTTTTTTGTTTTTTGCCAATATTTTCTTAAATTTTAAAAATATCACAAAAATATTTAAGCGAATATTGAAGACAACAAAGAACTGAACATCTTTGGCTTGAAAAAATTTTTCATAAAATCATTATGCGAGATTTTTTTTTCCATTTTTGGTATATAATTATGAAAGCTAATAGTTACAGCAAATTTATGTAATTGTAGAGAATGCCAAAATGAACAATTTAGGAAGAATAAGTTTTTTGCAAAATCTCTTTAATTTTTGAGTTAACTTAGTTTTTGAATTTGAAGTATAATTTTTACATCTTTTATAATTTTGACATTTTAAACGTCAGTTTCATCCGAGTCTACGAAACGTTCGATGCACATTTAAAATATGATTTAAATTGAAAATAAACCATGAAAGCGTAAATATAAATGATACCATCAAGTCGGAAAAAGTAACATGATGGCCACGTCACAATTTTAAATTTTACATTTTTAAATTCTGTGCGCAATTATTCAAAGTAACTCAAAAACTAGAAATTCTGTCTTTTCTATTTTAAATTTATAACGTAAAATGACGAATACTGTGCGCAATTGGTTAAAATAACTGGAAACTGGTATTATCCATTTTTGACTTTATAACGTAAAGTGATAAAAAAATTTATGCAATTACAAGTTTAATCGTTGGTCCACTAAATAAAGTCGAAAGTAAAGGACTCAAATTAGAATTTTGATTTTCTAGTCGAAATAACTTAAAAACTAGAAATACTATGTTTTTCGTTTTTTTATTTAGATCGTAAAGTGACTAATTTTCTACGCAATTGAGAAATTTGACAATGATCAGTTGAGGAAATGTGACATATTTGGAAGCAAATGGAAATTTTGATTTTTGGGTCCGGAAAACGCAGATTCAAGTCGAAAAAACTCAAAAACTATTAATTTAATGTATTCCGTTTTTTTTTACTTACCGTTTGGGTCTTATTTTTAATGCAATACTAAATTTAACATTGATCCAATAAATAAATATGACATTATTGGCCTCAAACTATAATGATGATTAACTAGTCCATTACACGTAAATTTAAGTCGAAAAAACTCAAAAACTAGAAACACTGTCATTTCCGACTTTAATTTATAACATAAAGTGACTAATTTTCTACGCAATTGAAAAGTTTGACAATGATCGATTAAAGGAATTTGACATAATTGGCATTAATTGAAATTTTGGAGTCCAGCAGACGTGGATTCAAGACGAAATACTTCAAAAACTGGAAATACCGTATTTTCCGCTTTTGACTTTATAATGTGGAGTAACTAATTTTCTACGCAATTGCAAAATTGGCAATAGTCGATTATGGGAATTTGACATTTTTGGACTCAAATCAAAATTTTGATTTTCAAATACACCAAACGCGGATTCAAGTAGAAATAACTTAAAAACCGGAAATGCCATATTTTTCAATTGTAAATTAATATGCACTTTGTGTATTCAAAATTAAAGGCTTGTTTTTAAAATAAAATGATACATCCTTTGTTTTATCTTCAATTGTGTACTTCTCCATAATAAATCTTCAAAATCTTCATTCAATATTTGTAGTAATAATTTATTTATTTACGGGAACTTGGGAACGCTATGTAATATAATATAATAATAATATTAATAATAATAAATTTTATTTCACTCTGACAAATTAAAATGCTGAAAATTCTTACATGTAAATGAGTAAAAAAAAAGAATAAACTTGATTGCAGTTAACATATAATTACCGATGAAATTTAGTGAGAGAGAAAGAAAAAAAAAATATATTTTCCACCATCTTTAAAATGAAGTAATAACATCCTCTTTCAATTTTTGATAATTTGTGTTTGGTAGCGAATAGATAATAACAACAATAATACGTTTATTTCCCAGCAGATCTGTAAATCTAATTAGAGGAAAAAAGTAATAATTAATTAATAAAAAAAAAACATAAATACATTTACATAATTGGATAAGACGAAAACAGACGAAATGTATGCAGATGCTGAGTTAAAATATTATTGAAAGAAAAAAGTATTGTTACCATCAAAATTAATATTAAAATTAAACATAAAATTGAAACGCGCATTGAAACAAAATATAGTAAGTAAGAGTAACAGAGTAATGAATCAAATTACTTGACGCAATACTGAAGAATAAAAATATTTGCCCATGTCTTGTAACAAGTCTATTTGATTTCTGTCAAAAGATAATAAAATAGATTAAAAGCCAAAATAGTTTAATATCTCAAATTGGAAAGTGACTTTTGCGCCATTCTGTACAACCGATAATTCACTGTCGCTATTGAAATATCATCGGATTTACTGCCGTAACGAGAAATCTGACCCAGAACGAAAAACCGATCGATTTTTATTTTCACTCGCACTTTCATTTAAAGTTTCACGTTTCAAAAAGGCACCAATCCACGCTCGAAAAAAGTGCTCAAAACGGGAGTGAATGATTGCAAACGCAACGAACCTTTGCGCGTTCGTTCATCTCAAATTACACAACGGTTATAAAACTTGATTTCCATCAAGTTTTCCAACGGCAATTAATTAAAAAAATATAATTAGATGTTTGCAAAGCTGTTAATTAGCGCGAGGTTTAATTAATTATTGGCGTTTTATCGTTACCGATTGCACTGTTAATAACAGCCGTATTCGTTTGAAGAGTTTTATTGTGAAAGGTTGTAATGAATTTATTTTAATTTTGAAACGGATGTTTCATTAGTTGGTAATAAAAAGTGTAGTTGTTATTGAGATTGTTTCTTTAGATTGATAGTTTTATTTATTGCAGTTTCCCGGAACTTATATTTCGTACTTAAACTTAAATATGTCGTTATTTGCTTAATGATATTGACCTTTATTTCTTAATATAGTGAATGAAATAATAACTCCTGCGAGTGGATTTACTTGCGCTGGAAACTTTGATTGAATGAAAAGTTTTGAATTAATTTGAGCGTACGCAACTTTTCGTAAGCCATATAATGAGTTTTACAAAGTTTACCAAATGGAAACCAATTGTTCATCTAATACCTTTTAATAAAATTTTCATTGTTAATTTCAGATAGGGAAAGTTACTTATTTCCAACAGCAAACAAGTGGGAAATTTTCCAAATGTCATTACTATATAAAACTTTGCATGATTTGAGTTGTTCCACAAACCGAAGAATAACTCAGTTTTAGAGTGGAAAATATAAAAAAAATGATAAAGAAAGCCAAAATGAACAACTTATAATTAATAAGTTTCTTTCAAAAACGCACCAATTTTTGAAAATAAATCGCGAAATATCCAAAAAATTGGTCGATTGAGCGTTTTTTATCGCTATCTCTATAGTCTATTCATTATACACATGGAGTTGTAAAAACGCCCACAATCGCCGCAGGATGTCTGATTTACATATAAAAATTTCTTATTATTTTCCAGACACATCCTTTAAATATTAACAATCAATTCCTTCGCGGACTCAAACGACGTCGTTTTGGTGGGGATATTAATTTGAATTTGTTTGCTCTCGAGTCTTCCTCATTGAAAAAATATAATTTCAAAATTTTTTAACTCGACTGAAAATCGCTGCACATTCAAAATCCAAAATTATTTTGAAAGATCGACGTGTTGTAAAATGAACTGAATTTTTGTAGGATTTCATCCTTGAGTTTCATTTTAATTCTTTTAATTTTTGCACTCGTGTTCGTCATTGAAAAAAACAAATTTTAAAAAATTCATAACTCGAGTGACAATTGCTACACATTCAAAAACGAAAATTATTTTGAAAGATCAACATCTTGTAAAGTGAACTGATTTTTTATAGGATTTTATCTCTGCGTTTCATATTAATTTTTATTTTTTTACACTCGAGTGTTCGTCATTGAAAAAAATACATTTTAAAAAATTCATAACTCGACTAAAAATTACCGCAACTTCAAAAATCTAATTTATTTTGAAAGCCCAACGTCTTGTAAAATTAACTGAATTTTTGTAGGTTTTTAAATCTGCGTCCCATACTAATTTTTAATTTTTTACACTTGAGTGGTTGTCATTGAAAAAAAAAATACATTTTCAAAAATTCATAATTCGACTAAAAATTACCGCAAATTCAAAAACCAAAATTATTTTAAAATATCGACGTCTTGTAAAGTGAACTGAATTTTTGTAGGTTTTTATATCTGCGTTCCATACTAATTTTTAATTTTTTATACTTGAGTGTTCGTCATTGAAAAAAATACATTTTCAAAAATTCATAATTCGACTAAGAATTACTGCACATTCAAAAACCAAAATAATTTTGAAATATCGACGTCTTATAAAGTGACCTGAATTTGTGTAGGTTTTTATGTCTGCGTTCCATGCTAATTTTTAATTTTTTACACTCGAGTGTTCTTCATTGAAAAAAATACATTTTCTAAAATTCATAACTCGACTGAAAATTACCGCACACTTAAAAACCTAATTTATTTCGAAAGACCAACATCTTGTAAAGTGAACTGAATTTTTGTAGGTTTTTATGTTTGCGTTCCATGCTAATTTTTAATTTTTTACCCTCGAGTGTTCGTCATTGAAAAAATACATTTTCAAAAATTCATAACTCGACTAAAAACTACCGCACATTCAAAAACCTTATGTATTTTGATAGCTCAACGTCTTGTAAAGTGAACTGAATTTTTGTAGGGTTTTATGTTTGCATTCCATGCTAATTTTTAATTTTTTACACACGAGTTTTCGTCATTGAAAAAAATGCATTTTCAAAAATTCATAACTCGACTAAAAATTACCGCACATTTAAAAACCTAATTTATTTTGAAAGACCAACATCTTGTAAAATGAGCTGAATTTTTGTAGGTATTTATGTCTGCGTTCCATGCTAATTTTTAATTTTTTACACTGCAGTGTTCGTTATTGAAAAAAAATATATTTTCAAAAATTCATAACTCGACTAGAAATTACCGCACACTTAAAAACCTTATTTATTTTGAAAGACCAACGTCTTGTAAAATAAGCTGAATTTTTGTAGGTTTTTATGTTTGCGTTCCATGCTAATTTTTAATTTTTTACCCTCGAGTGTTCGTCATTGAAAAAAATACATTTTCATAAATTCATAACTCGACTAAAAATTACCGCACATTCAAAAACCTAATGTATTTCGAAAACTTAATGTCTTGTAAAGTGAACTGAATTTTTGTAGGTTTTTATGTTTGCGTTCCATGCTAATTTTTAATTTTTTACACTCAAGTGTTCGTCATTGAAAAAAATACATTTTCGAAAATTCACAACTCGACTAAAAATTACCGCACATTCAAAAACCTAATTTATTTTGAAAGCCCAACGTCTTGTAAAGTGAACTGAATTTTTGTAGGTTTCTACATCTGCGTTCCATACTAATTTTTAATTTTTTACCCTCGAGTGTTCGTCATTGAAAAAAATACATTTTCAAAAATTCACAACTTGACTAAAAATTACCGCACATTCAAAAACCTAATTTATTTTGAAAGCCCAACGTCTTGTACAGTGAACTGAATCTTTGTAGGTTTTTATGTTTGCGTTCCATGCTAATTTTAAATTTTTTACACTCGATTGTTCGTCATTGAAAAAAATACATTTTCAAAAATTCATAACTCGACTAAAAATTACCGCAACTTCAAAAATCAAATTTATTTTGAAAGCCCAACGTCTTGTAAAATTTACTGAATTTTTGTTGGTTTCTACATCTGCGTTCCATTCTAATTTTTAATTTTTTACACTCGAGTGTTCGTCATTGAAAAAAATACATTTTCAAAAATTTATAACTCAACTAAAAATTACCGCACATTCAGTAACCTAATTTATTTTGAAAGCCCAACGTCTTGTAAAGTGAACTGAATTTTTGTAGGTTTTTATGTTTGCGTTCCATGCTAATTTTTAATTTTTTACACTCGAGTGTTCGTCATTAAAAAAAATACATTTTCAAAAATTCATAACTCAACTAAAAATTACCGCACATTCAGTAACCTAATTTATTTTGAAAGCCCAACGTCTTGTAAAGTGAACTGAATTTTTGTAGGTTTTTATGTTTGCGTTCCATGCTAATTTTCAATTTTTTACACTCGAGTGTTCGTCATTGAAAAAAATACATTTTCAAAAATTCATAACTCAACTAAAAATTACCGCCATTCAAAAACCTAATTTATTTTGAAAGCCCAACGTCTTGTAAAGTGAACTGAATTTTTGTAGGTTTTTATGTTTGCGTTCCATGCTAATTTTTAATTTTTTACACTCGAGTGTTCGTCATTAAAAAAAATACATTTTCAAAAATTCATAACTCAACTAAAAATTACCGCACATTCAGTAACCTAATTTATTTTGAAAGCCCAACGTCTTGTAAAGTGAACTGAATTTTTGTAGGTTTTTATGTTTGCGTTCCGTACTAATTTTTAATTTTTGACACCCGAGTGTTCATTGAAAAAAATACATTTTCAAAAATTCATAACTCGACTAAAAATTGCCACACATTCAAAAACCGAAATTATTTTGAAAGATCGACGTCTTGTAAAGTGAACTGAATTTTTTTAGGTTTTTATACCTGCGTTTCATATTAACTTTTAATGTATTGCGCTCGAAAGTTCGTCATTAAAAAAATACTTTTTAAAAAAATGCTTAACTTCTCTGAAAATTGCTGCACATTCAAAAACCAAAATGATTTTAAAATATCAACGTCTTGTGAAGTGGATTTGATTCAAACGAGCAGAAAGCTGCTAGATCACGAACAACTGACACACTAGCATGAGCTGACTAAGAGTCACAGAAGTCACTTTACCCTCGACTCAAAGAGTCGACTCTTTTGATCGATTCACTCATGAGTAACCTATTTTTAATGGCCACATCAACCTAATACATCACAGATTCAGTTACTTGAGAGATACACTTTGATCTTCGGGAAGCATTAGAAGTTATAGAACATTATGAAGCATTTGAATTTTGATTCTTCAAATATTAGTAATTTGAACAGAACCAAACTTAAAAATTGCAAGTGTTCAGCTCTAATTTGATTTTTTTTAACGTTATTGAATCCGTTTCCCCATCAGCAACTCCAGTACATGGATGAGAACTAAGAGCCCGAAACCGGTCTGCAGTTTGGCGTCTGATGGAGAAATTATAATTATTGATCATAAAAAGTTCTTTTATTCCATTAACCCAGAAAAAGTTACATGAACTTTGTCTCCTACAATAGTAGTGGTAGTCGACTCCAAAAATAATAGAGAAAAATAGGATCCATTAAAAAATTTACAATTCACAATATGTTGTTAATCCTAAATGCTTCAATTATTTTATGAAACAGTGGCTTCTTCTGGTAAATATAAACGCAACTTTGTTTAATCAATGCATTACACGCAATTACGGGTTTACAATCATCTTAGAAATGTCTGTAATGTGGAACAACCAGTTACCATTACAACATCCATCAAGACGATCAACATTACGCAATGAACGTTTATTTGATCGAAATATCAAGCATGCAAATGTATGTTAAGTAAATGACGAATCCGTCGATTATTCGTGTGGTTTGAGATGAAACGTGTTATTAGTGGTAGAAAGCTGCAGCGAAAATATTATTAATTTCGCATAAAAAATTGTGCATTAGCGGACGTTGCAGACGGTTAACTTTCCTCGGAACTACGGTGGACAGCGGGTAATTAGATCTGCAATTCATTAGTTCAAACGGTGTTTCACGGTGCCGACCTGGAAATTTCTCGTTTTCCTTGGAAAGTTGGGTAAATCACCGGGAATTATAGGAAAAGTCTCTGCACTATTTATTAAGAAGAGTTTTAAAAAGATTTCATTTCGATCTGAATTCAAACTGTTACAAATGCAATAATCAAACTTTGTTTAGTAATACTAAGTAAACCTATAAAAACAAGATTTTAGGGAAGTAATTCAGGGGTACAAATTGCGCCATGAGGGGAGAAGACGCGATGGTTTAGGGGTCCCGCTGGGTGAAATGTTATCTAGTACTCTAATCAAAATTTATTTGAAGAGGCCATATTTAAAAATTGGTAAAGGTGCCCAAAAGGTAAGGCAACTATCAATATCGCCGTAACTAAGAGCTACAGAATCTCGCGATGTGAGAAGAGGTGGCATCGCAGTCCGAAATAAAATATAACGCTAATCAAAATTCAGTTGAGAGTTTGCGAAGGTGCCAAATTTTGGACTAACGAATACAACGAATGCAACGAAATAAAAGCCTCCAGCATCAACAACTAAAACGTTTAGTTTGATATTGTGTTCAATCCTCAAGCCTGCAATTCCTTTCTTATCAATTGTCAATAAATCCCGTTACATTCTTCTAGGGCGAGAGGGATCTGTCCTCTTCAGTTGATATCTTGATCAATACACGACAATTGATTCACCAATATTACTCATGCATTCCAAAACCAACGTAACATTAGAAACACCATTACTACTAAAAAATGCAATCCCATAAATGTTGTACAACACAATTACTCAACTTGATTGATTTACCGTGTCACAAGAACCTCCGGCGGCGGTGGAGGCGACTCTCCGCTGCCGTGCGTTCTACATCCTCAATTGTTTCTCGGTGTTAACTGTACAGTTTGCTCGGTGTACATTACCCGCCGCTCGATTCTTCGCCGTCTAATTGGGTGTTAAGTGCGTCGATGGTAATATTGACCATCGCAGATTGATGAATTCTGTTCTCCTTCTGTGGGTTACAAGTTCACCGGTGCGAGGAACGGTCCTCGGCGGTGGTCTGGAAGGCCGTCTAGCTCAAGCCATCGGTCAGTACATTCAGTACCCGAGCGCGCGCATCATCTACTTTTCGAAAGAAAAAAAAATACACCCAGCCGCTCACCTCCAGTCGAGTGCAAATTTGTAAACAGAGACCGTGTTTTGTGTTAAATCGACTTAGTGATGAACTTGATCCGGTGAACTATTTATTGGGTGATCAATGCCGGATTGGAATATTCCTCGAGGTTAGTACGTTTAATTGATTTTCAGTAATTTAATTTGCGTGGTTTATATTGGTGGCATATTTCTAAAGATTGTTACAAAAAACATAAAGAGGTAGTTTGTCCATAATTATACAACACTGTTTATTATTAATAGCCGAACTGAATGATATTATTATCCAAGTAAGGTAATAGGGTAGAGGTCCGGCCTCTGGACCCCGTTGGTGCGGGTTCGAGTCCCGTCTGGACGGTCACTTTTTCAACACGAAAAATGGTCGTACGGGTGCCTGGGTGTTTAGTGTTTGTCCCCATTTCATTTAAATATGAATTATTACCATATATCAGTTGTGGCTGAATGCCCTAGCTGGCTAAGTCTAAGTCCCCATCATCCTCGATTCCCTAACCCGAATCCTGTCAATCATCTTGCCTTTAAAAAAAGTAAGGTAATAAGAGTACACGTTTGTACTTCCTTGAGGCAATGAATTGGGCATTAGCTAGAAATGTAATCGTTTCAATAAATAATTTGTTTTATAATCTCGTAATAAGTAAAAGTTGCTTTTGTAGGTTTACAAATGTTGAATATTCATTTATTCATACTAAATTTAATTTTTGTTAAATTTATTTAATGCTTCGTGGGAGAGCCAACTGTACGGTCACTCAAAACTCCACCCCTTTGGGGTAGACATACACGTTTTAGTAATAAAATTTTAATGTGTGTAATAACTGCTTGTGTACAAAGAATTTATTTTTTTTTAATGCTAATGAATGTTTTGAATGATATTCGAGTATATTATTTAAAACGTTGAACATATTTTTATAATTAAGTGAAGTTATCCACTGATAATTATAAATAATTATCAACCAGCAATAATAATAACAATTTTAAAAATAACTTGTAAACAATGTACACTTTTATGATGTACTTAAAACTCTTTCTCGCTTATGTTTCTAAAAAAATCTCAAAATACCCCTTCCGTACTTTTCCAAATTCAACAAGTGCTTAAATTATTATGTAATCGCGGAATTCGTCGAACGTAAGAAAAAATATAAAAACAATTGCTAGTAGTGGGAAAATTTACATAAACACTCAAAACTATTTCTAGTTTATGTTCCTAAAAAAATCTCGAAACACCCCTTCTTCTTTTCGAAATAATCACACGACAATGTACTTAAGTCATTCTGTAATCGCGGAATTCGTCGAACGTTAGAAAAAATATAAAAACAATTGCTAGTAGCAGGAAAATTTGCATAAACACTCAAACCTATTTCTAGTTTGTGTTCCTGACAAAATCTCAAAACACCCCTTCTTCTTTTCGAAATAATCTCACGACAATGTGCTTAAGTAATTCTGTAATCGCCGAATTCGTCGAACGTTAGAAAAAATATAAAAACAATTGCTAGTAGTGGGAAAATTTGCATAAACAATCAAAACTATTTCTAGTTTGTGTTCCTGAAAAAATCTCGAAACACCCCTTCTTCTTTACGAAATAATCACACGACAATGTGCTTAAGTCATTCTGTAATTGCCGAATTCGTCGAGTCAGAAAAAAAAACAGTTACCAGAAACTGTAAATCTGCATAAATACTCAAAACTGCTTCTAGTTTAAACTTTTAAAACAACTGCTAATAAAATTGTCAGTTACTATTTTTAATTAAATAATATTTAAAATGGGTGCCAGTAACAAAATAATTTCCTACAAAAGTTGCTTGTTTTTTAAAGACCTTTTATACGGGTTCGGCGATATATCCGCACAGGAAGACTGCTCATGCGAAAACTGCGCACAAAAATGTGCGCACAGCGAAAACTCCTCACACAGAAAATAATGCACAGTGATAATTGCGCACACGAAAATTGCTCACACTGAAAAATGCTCACACGGAAAATTACTCACTTTTATCAATCCTCACAGGGTGCGCACAACAAATATTTTTGCTATAATTATTACATTTCAAATTAATTTAAAAGCAACAATTTATTTGTTTTTAATTAAAAGTAAAAATATCTAATATATTAATTTGAATAAACAATTTAATGATAATGCCATCACAGGTATCTTAAATTTATTTTCTTTTTAGTTTTATTAAGGTTTGATCATTGAAGATCTAGATTAGAATGAAATTTTACTGGATCTTTAAGCATGTTTTTGGAAGATTCTAATAGAGGGTTGTAACACTCCAAAGCTTTTACTTCATTTACGCTACAGAGTTAATAAACGATGATTCTGCTGTTTCGTATATTTCAATTTTCACAAAATGATGAAATGAAAATATTTTAAAATCCAGTGAAGGGGTGTAAATGGATTTTCACGAAATCATAATCTAGAATGCATTTATAGTTATTGTGGAAGGTTTAACGTCGATGGCTATTATTTTACTATTTTTTTTCGAGCCGGCGAACTTGCTAGAAATTTTCATAACTTCGCCGCCTGATCAACTAAAAGTATTTCAAATTCCAGTGAACTCAAAAATTAAAATTCAAGAATAACAATCCGTCGCGCTGTTAAAATCTAAAACACCGAACAAACTCACCGGTGGAACTGGAAAATTTTACCAGGTGCGAACCGAATCATTTGACCTTTGCCCCAGAGGCAATTAGTATCCGGCGTAGATGTTTGCAAAAAATACATTCTTTCGTTGTCTGTTATCAATCCTTATCCACGATGCATGAACGCATTCCAGCTTAAATCTCTTTTTAGTCATTGAAAACCGTTCCATTCGGCAGTTTACCTTCCACCAGTGAGTGAGTGTTCGCGTGTTTTAGTGTGTGCAGAATATTGAAAATTACATTAATGGAAATGGATTATCAGCTATGAAGATAGTTCCTACTGTTGGTAAGCGATTAAATGAAATTAATTAAACTTTATTGAATGAATAATTTATTGTTCATTTTCGATGTGATTTAATAATATCTGTCAACACAAATAACTACAGGAGTAGAAAGACCATCAAGTCAATAGCTCATTTATTTAAAATTTATGGAATGAATTATTCACAATAATGATTTTTTCAATGCGCTTTAATAATAGTTGAATTTAAAAATAACGGTGTAGTAGAGACCATCAGGTCAATAGTTCATTTATTTTATGCTACAATAATGTATAAAAAAAAACAGCATTAGTAGCTTATTGACAAATCGTACAGAATCTTATAATTACATTTACCTTCTTACCAAATACCACTTGCAGTTACCGTTCTCACCATTGAATGGGTTTATTTTCTGGAGCTTAAATAACCAATTAAAACAATATTCATTCAATGATTAATTTTTTAAATCGTACAATTTTCGATTTAGGTGTGTTGCTGTTTCTTTTCAATCTCAGCACTAATTTTTATTCGAAATCCGAAATATATAATTTTTTCAATTAATTTTAAACTCTTAAAACGAATTTCTCCTTTGATTATTTTTTCTATCCGTCTAAGCAATTTTTGTTTTCCCATTTTCAGTTTGGAAAATTGCTGTTTAGTTTTAACCTAAGATGAGAAATCAAAAATGTTTATTTTTTCACATAGAAGTTAAACTCTTTATAATTTTTTACAACTTTTAAATTTGTAGAATGCATATTTCGTATCCCCAGACAATGTTTAGAATGTTGTGATTTGTTTTCAACTTTAATTTGGCAATTGTTTTAACGGAAAATCAAAAATGTATTGTCCTGTTCATTAATCTTTTAAAGCAAATTCGGCTCATCAATTTAATGATTAAAACAATGCATAAATTTAATTTTGATTGAAATTTAAAACTAGTTACACTTGTAGAATTTTACAAATTCTACTACAATTGAATATATTTTTTTCTGATTTTTTTATCATAGAGTACAAATTTTAAAGTTTAAATGAATTTAAAATTCGTTACACTTGTAGGATTTTACAAATTTTATTACTTAACTTAAAAAATAAATTTTCAAAAATTCATAACTCACGCAAAAATTGACTCAATTTCAATAGTCACATTGATTGCTCCTTTGTACTTAAACTGATCGGTTTTCGATGCACCTTTATCGCGGAATTTAAGAGTAGAGAATGGCCTGAGAAGTAACGCCAATTTTAAACTGTTTTCAAATAATATTTCCTACTTTAAATCTAATTTATCACGAATATCTATCAGTATTTGTTTGTGGTCAAATGTAGATAATTGTAACTTTCTTGCAAGGGTTACATTATTTTAATTATTCATGTCTAGCGTATTGCATTGTTTTGATTTTACTTGTTTTTGTTTGTCATCTCAAAGTTGTCGCAATTTTAAATTTTTATATTTTATATTAATATTTTATTTCATATTTTATATTCTAATTAATTCTTAAATGCACGGGGTGAATCTCAATACAGGGTTTTCAAAAAAGTGAAGGGTAACTAGATATTTTGAAAACTGTACAAAGTGTCAATTTTTTCAAATAAATATATCTCGGTTATTATGACAGATAGAAGAATACTCTAAAGGACAAAGTTGTAGATCGTTTTACGCAGCTTAATAGAATAAATTCAGAAAATTTTTACCGCCATTATTTTCCAAGATATGACGCAAACTTACATTTTTTTTTAATATAAACCATAGTTGGCTATGACCTCAATCGAAAGACTTATTTTTTCTTTTAATCCGATATCACATATGACATAGTTACTTCTAAACATAGGTGATTTACAGTCATTTTTAAGATTAATTATAAAAAAAAATGATTAGGCATGAAAAAGATGAAAGTAAAATAATTGCAGTTGTTTATAACCACAATAAAATATTGTAGTTATTATTTTTATAGAGATAAACAAAGTTGACAAAAAAACACCGAATAATAATTTTATAATTATAAAAATAATAATAGGATCGTTTGATTGAAACTGCAGTCATTAATAAATAAACAGTGTGATATTAACTAAGTAAAAGTGCGTTTAATTTAAATAATAAATAATAATAGAAGACAAATTAAATTTTAAAAAGGTGTAATTTATGCCATAATAATAATGGTGGACTTTTTGAGCATACTTTGTAATATTAAAATGTGTCTTAAATAAAATGCACTTTTACTTAGTTAATATCACACTATTAATTTATTAGGGACTGCAGTTTTGATCAAACAATCCTATTATTATTTTTATTTTTATCTGCATTTTTTTTTTATTTTTCTTAAAAATAATATATCAAAAATTCACTACTCACGCAAAAATTGATACATTTTCAAAAATCGTAGTTAATTCTAAAGGCAGATGTTTCGTGTCATATCAGTATATTTTTTAACATTAATTTTCAAAAATTTATTACATCCAAAAATTAACAAATTTTCAAAAATTATAGTTAGTTTTAAAAGCAGTCGTTCTGTGGATGTATCAAAATATTTAAGGAACTTAATTTTGTTTACAATTTTTGTTTTGTTTAAGTGTTTCACAAAAATGGACTCGTTCTCAAAAATCAAATTTAATTTTAAAGTTAAATGTATTATTATTGCATTAGAGGTTTTTTTAAGAAATTCAATCATATCAATATTTTTTTCTGTTTTTCTTTATTCAAATATTCGACAACTTAAAAGAAATATTAAAAATTCATAACTCACAAAAATTTATACATTTTCAAAAATCGTAGTTTAATTTTAAAGGTAGATGTTTTGCATCATATCAGTATTTTTTTAAACAATAATTTAAAAAATTTATTACATCAAAAAATAAACACATTTTCAAAAATTACAGTAAAGACACGGTACATTGCTTTTAAATTATTGTGAAATTTAATAATTATAGCAAAAATATTGGTTGTGCGCACCCTGTGAGGATTGATAAAAGTGAGTAATTTTCCGTGTGAGCATTTTTCAGTGTGAGCAATTTTCGTGTGCGCAATTATCACTGTACGTTATTTTCTGTGTGCGGAGTTTTCCGTGTGAGGAGTTTTCGTGTGCGCACATTTTTGTGCGCAGTTTTTGCGTGAGCAGTCTTCCTGTGCGGATATGTCTGGTCACGTTTTAAACGATACCACTTTCGACCTATCATGCCATTTAAAAATCTGGAGTTCTAGTCAAACTCTCAGGGAAGCCAACCGTTTTTGGGAATAACAATATCATCATTTGATTCTTCAATGCGGCTGTTGTAATAATTTTTTTTGTCGTTTTCTCAAAAAAAAAACCTAATACGGGTGGTCTGGGACACCCTGTATATTTAAAACATAAAACAATGATACCTACATCGGAGGCCTGCATAGCAGAAAGCCCGGCCCGGCCCGACGTCGGGCCGTATTTTTCAAACTCCGGGCCGGGCCGGACTTTTCGATGGATAATTTAGACCGGGCCGAGCCGTGTTTGGATAAATTTTATTTTATTATACAATGGTGGAAAACAATGAAACACTTGAAATTTGTGAAATTTTTACCATTTTCAAACTGCCACAACTCGTCGTATTTTCAATCGATTTTGCTGAATCTTTGAGGACGAAAAACTTTGAAGTGTCTTCTTTAAAGTCATGCATGCGAACTTAAATGTAATCCCTTCCTCCCCCTCTAGCGGCCCTGCGAAAAATAGTTTATTCTGGAAACCATGTCCAACTTTGACGATGTCTACGGAGTTCGAAAAAATTTGTCGACTTGATCCACCATAAAGGCATTAAAATTTGATCAATTCCCTGTATAGGACTCACAAAACGAAGTTCCTACGACGATTTGTCACCAAGTTATGGGTGTTTGAAAAAAAAGTGCACTTTAAGGTATTTCGCACATAACTCAGTGACTTTTTAACCAAATTTGATGATTCTTTCTGGAAAAAAAACATGTTGGCTCTACTAAGGAGGATTGGAATGGTCCCTTTTCGAACCCTTTAACCCCCGAACAAAAAAAAACACGTTTTTGGGCAAAAAAACGTACTTCGGCAACGTGTACCGAGTTGGAAAAAATATGTCAACTCGATCCACCAAAAGGGCATTAAAATGTGTTCAATTATCTGCACAGGACTCAAAGAACAAAGTTCCTACGGCGATTTGGCACAAAGTTATGGGTGTTTGAAAAAAAGTGAATTTTGTGGTTTTTTTACTCATACGTCCGAAAATTTTTGAAGATTTTTTTATGCTGGTAGGAATTCGAAAAAACTACGGTGGGAAAAGATATTTTGATATGATGAACACATATTTTAATACAAATGGTCTATCTTAGAAATCTTGCGTGGATATATGTACAGATGGTTCCTTTTCAATTGTTGGAACGATAAAAGGATTTGTGTTTTACGCTAAAAAGGAAAATGAAAAATATTGTAATAATTCCTTATTCATCGTGTAATATTGGTAGAATAAGCCTTGAGCTGAAAATAGTATTAGAAGAAATCTCTTTTTTTTTCTATTTTTGGATTAGGTAATTAAACCATTAGCTCTGATGGTTATTGAAAACTATAACTACACTGGAGGAAAAAAAATGAAACACTTTGAAATTCGTGAAATTTCGACCATTTTCAAACCGCCATAACTCGGTGTATTTTCAATCGATTTTGCTGAATCTTTAAGGGCGAAAAACTTTGAAGTGTCTTCTTTAAAGTTATGCATGTGAACTTAAATGTAATCCCTTCCGCCCCCTCTAGCGTCCTTGCGAAATTTTTTTTTTCTTCTGGAAACCATGTCCAACTTTGACGACGTCTACGGAGTTCGAAAAATTTTGTCCACATGATCCACCATAAAGGCATTAAAATTCCCTATACAGGACTCGAAGAACGAAGTTCCTACGACGATTTGTCACCAAGTAATGGGTGTTTGAAAAAAAGTGTATTTTGAGGTTTTTCGCACATAACTCAGTGAATTTTCAACCAAATTTGATGATTCTTTCGGGAGAAAATCAGATTTTAGCTCAACTTTAAGGGGGTAAACTCAGATTGGAATTATCCCTTTTCGAACCCTTCAATCCCCGAACCAAAAAAATACGTTTTTGGGGCAAAAAAACGTACAACTTCTGCAACGTGTACCGAGTTGGAAAAAATGTGTCGACTCGATCCACCAAAAGGGCATTGAAATATAATCAATTACCTGCGCAGGACTCAAAGAACAAAGTTTCTACGAGGATTTGGCACAAAATTATGGGTGTTTGAAAAAAAGTGAATTTTCTGGTTTTTTTTACTCATAAGTCCGAAGTTTTTCGTCGAAATTGTTATCGTTTTCACGAATGAAATGTTCTTTGCATGTTCTTTGAGGTATGCACGAAAATTCATTGTTTGCGCGAAATCACGAAAATCGCATTTTTTATCTTTGAACTCCATTAACAAAAAAACTTTGTTTTAGGTCAAAAAAGGCTCACTTAACGATCTTTGTAGGGTCGGAAAAAAATATAGGCCTAATTCACCACCATTCGTCCATTTTTCCATTCGTTCAAATTACACTTTTTTTCATTCATTCAATAAAAACAAACAAATTACACTAACGGAAAAAAATGCAACACTTCTGATTTGTAAAAATTTAGGGAATTTTCAAATGGTCATAACTCGGCTTCTATCCAACCGATTTCGACGATCTTTTAAGAAATCAAAAGCTTAACGTGTCCCCTTTGAGAGGGTTTATCCCCCCACTCAAAGAGAGGGCTCTACGCCCCGCCAAACGAAAAAATAAAAAGACCACAAAATGCACTTTTTTTCACCACCCATAACTGTGAATACGAATATATCAGTTCTTAATTCTACAAAACTTATATATTCAAACTACATTTTACATATTAAGTAATCTTCTACTGCAAATGTAAATTAAAAAATAGGATAATATTACTAATGGCTTATAAGAGAAGGTATTTATCCATTACCAAGTTTTTATCTGAAATAATAATTCTCTTATATGTATGTGGATTTATACTATACACATATATTTTATTTTATGAAAGCGAATTATTTAAATTATAATCATAAAAATAACACATCATCTGCATTCGTAGTTAATTAACACGTTATACCTCTCAGGAGAAACTCCACTTTTACTTGGAAAATTGACAAAATATTTATTTATTTAATTAAAAATTACGGCGTTCAATTCATTATACGTCTGAGATTTATTACCTTAACGACATCTCAACCGTGATGATTATTAGGAGAAACCACACAGGTATTAATTTATGTATTTAAGTGTTTTAAAAAATCGTTAATATGTTAAGTGCGTATCTTGGAGAAATATATTTTTTTTTATTTCTGATTGAAACAATATTGAGTGATATTGCCTTAGTTACGATATGTCATAACACACTTATATTTCCCTAGGGAAATATGAAGTGCTCATATTTCCCTAGGAAAATATAAACATCAAAAAAATGTCATTAGGAGCTTCTCGCATGAATTGTTTTAATTGCTCTCGGGACAACACCTCCGATTTCTTAGGAAGGTATCCTTATGGATTTTACAGCTTTGGATTTTACCGGAACCAAACATTCACGGTCTTTCGTCGCTTGCGTTAACACATAGTTTGATATTTCACCAATTTACGAAACAACGCAAAAATCAAACCAGTCAACTATGATATTTACAAACAATGCCCTTAGCAACGTTACCAATCCGATAAATTCAATAATTTACAATCCAATATTTTCCCATTTACAGAACAATATTCTTTCAATCAGAAAAAAACTATTGATTACAACACGGGAAATATGAATACATTTCCCTTGGTTGTCTTCACATCATGTAACTAGCCAACCTGGGAAAATATACTATTCATATTTCCCTAGTTGTAATAATAGCTATAAATCATATGTGGGGTCGATATTGGTAATAATAATATTAATAACAATAACTGCTACACCAGCACATGTATTTTATTGCCATTGAATTATTGTTTTTATATTTTATATAAAAGTACATACAGAGTTGGGTAAATGTGTTGGAACCCCTGATTTCTAGCTAAAGGTTTGTTGTTTTCTTATTTCCAAATTAGATAAAGTTATACTAATTTTAATTCAAATATTAATAATATGCGACATTTATGGGACAATCGATTATTTGTTTTCCTTTTATAAACTGCAAATTTCCTTTGACACCAGAGCGGCATCCGCCGGATGATGACCAAAATTACCAAAATAAGTTCTTCGTAAACCCGCAATTTGTTATAAGCCGTAACTTCACCAATGTACAGAAATGCAATCGGGAACACTACCGCGACCCCCCATCTAACAAATGATCTACAAGAACAACCAACAAAGAACTCAATTAGCCATGTGCACGTTTATTTCGCCCGTCCACAATGGCCATTATAAATGAAGATCAACGGTACCGCATTTGTTGATGAAATTCATTAAACCGGCGAATATCAATTATGCGCTCAAAATGCGAAGTAATTTCCGTGGATGGCAAAATGATGATTATCCAAATAATTCGAGATGGACGCCAACAAAAGAATTCGAGGTACGGTTACCTGTGCAAACCCGTCGTTAGATTCATTTCGGCCTACATTTACCACGCGCAATTACAGAAGATCGGCATCTCAAGACGGCGACCCAGATCGATTTTAAATCCCTCAAAAGTAAATTAACGCATTTACCGTTTTTCAACTCCGAGAAGAAGATTTAATGATGTAATTTGCTTATCGGGGTCTACGATTATGGTAATTATTATAAACAGGAACTGAAGAATATCTTGGACTTAATGTTTATCCTTATTTAATACAAAGGGTGTAATGCATAATCTCATAATAAAGAAAAAATAAAATTTTATAATGTTTCTGTTATGTAGTTGAAATTAAGTGTTTTGAGCTTGACTCAAGAATTTTAACGTTGCCCTTCATTGGAAAAAAAATATATAGGGTAATCCATTAAGAAAAAAAAATGGTGATGACGTCATATCTCGAAAAATAATGTTGCTGCTGAAAATCTAAGTATGAATAAACAAAACCATAAACATGCCTTCAAAGAGTAATAAAAAGCGCAGACTTTTGGCGAGAAATCGGGTGCCCAACCCTGTATACTAATAGAAATAACTCGCTTGAAATATTTATTTTCAAGTTTTCGAATGAAGTTTTAACAAAACTGTTGAAGAATTTAAATTTTTTTTTAAGTTCTTTTATATTACTATACCTACATTATAATGTGAACTACCAATACCTACACAAATAATCAATTAATTTATTAATCCATATTAATTTATAAATAACTGTAAATAATACGCTTTTTTGAATAAATACAATAATTAATTTTACAGTAAATTCAATGAAATTGATAATCGCACAGGCCGATATGAAACCTACGTATGTTTTGTAGGTCATATGTATAAGAGGTTTCTTATTGTTTATTTGAATACTATTTTTTTACATAATGATTACTTATTATTGTGCTTATTAAATTTTAAAGATAACACATTTTTTTTTAGAAAGTCACTTGAGTTCCTGTTTTGATATCCTACTCACACCATGACGAAACATCATAACAATGGGGGCACTCCGATAACGTAAAGTGCAGCGGTTTGATAAAACGACAATACTATTGTATGTCAGTGGAATAGCATTACTCACTTTACAAATGCCGATGTGAAAATTGTATTTTCCTATCGAAAAATAATAATAATCATTTATTTACGGATGAAAGCAATATACAAAAAATGGTGATGGGCCATCATGTTACTTTCTCCGACTTGATGGCCATTTATATTTACTTTTTCATGGTTTATTTTCAATTGAAATCATATTTTAAATGTACATCGAGCGTTGCGCAAACTCGGATGAAACTGACGTTTCAAAAAAAAAAAAAAAATTATGAAAGATGGAAAAATTATACTTTCAAATTCAAAAACTCGATTTACTCAAAAACTAACAAGATTTAGAAAAAAACTTATTGTTTAAAAGTTGTTCATTTTGGCATTGTCTATAATTATTATTCACATAAATTTGCTGTAACTATTATCGTTTCATAATTATAAACCAAAAATTTAAAAAATAATATTTTTTTTTTCTCGAATAGCAACGATTTTACAAAAAATATTTTATTTAAAGCAAAAGATGTTCATTTCTTTGTTGTCTTCAATGTTTGTTTAAGTATTTTTGTGATATTTTTCATATTTAAGAAAATATTGGCAAAAAACAAAAAATAGTTCAGGTAAACACCCACTTCCGGTGTACGAAATTTTACCAAAAGCTTTTCAGTTCTTCAAATTATCAAATAAGACGGATGTTTAAAGTTTCATATAAATCGCTTTATTAGTTTTTGAGATAAAGCTCACACAGACACACACACCACAAAAAAAAATTCTCCAGAAATTGTTGAAATGGCATGTAGGGACTCCAAAACGGATACTACCGTAAAAAAAAATTTTGAAAAAAAAATCACGATCACAATACTTTCTCGTACTTCGTAACGGAGAAAGTAATTAACACAAGAAAATAAGATAGAAAAAAAATACAAATATAGAGAAACAAAATTAAAGCATAACACTTATCAAGAATCAATTAAATTATATTTGAACAGGCTTGTCATAAACGTTTAATATTTAATGATGCGTAAAAACAGATTAACAAAATATGTCAAAATTAGCATATAATAGAATTATGTTGAAATTTATTAGAAATTGTTTTATTATGGTGTCTATTAGCATTTATAAGAAAATCTATTATTAAAAAGGATTGTGGTGATTGTTAGTATGTGGTAATCCATAATTATTATTTTTTTAATTCAATTACAAATCATTTATGTTTGAAGAGGATTGCAAGGACCCTTACCACGTGGTAATCGTAGTAACCATATTCATCAAACGTAAATTATTCGTAGTTGAATTTAAAAATTGAGCTTATGTTATTAAACACGTTCAATTAAGGTCATATTGCATTCCATTTGTAAGAAACTTCTGTAACCGAATAGAGAATCATCCTTCAGGCGACGTGAATAATTTCCCAGCAAAAAACGTAATAACTGCACATACCTTATGTATTGCCATCTCCATGTACATCAATATATTTTAAGAACAAACACTTTTTTAAAACATGTCCTAAATTAAATGTGGAACAAAAGGACACTTACCAAAGGAAAAAAGTTCAAATGTTTATATTTATTCAGTAATTATTTTCTAACGGAATTGTTATTCCTTTCATAAGATTTATAATAATACATATTACCGGGGCAGAAAGACCAATAGGTCGATAGCCCTAATAAAACATCGTTTACTCCTACTACATATTACCAATAAAATTATTTTTTTAATATTATACAGGGTGTACCAGGCCTGTATCAGGCCTTTTTTGGGAAAACGGTTAGTCGTACAGAGTTGGGACAAAAATATTTATTACAAAATCCGTATTGAAGAATCGATTGATGATATGGTTAGTCCCAAAAATGGTAGGTATCCCTGGGAACTTGTCAAGAACTCCAGATTTTTAAATGGAACGATAGGTCAAAAGTGGTATCGTTTCAAAGGTCTTTTTAAAAGACAAGCAACTTTTGTAGGAAACATAATTTTGTTACTGGCACCCATTTTGAGCAATATCTGATTTTCGTGTTTCTTTCCGTTTTTATTGTCAAAAGTGGTATCGTTTCACAGGTCTTTTTGAAATACAAGCAACTTTTGTAGGAAACATAATTTTGTTACAGGCACCCATTTTGAGTAATATCTGATTTTCGTGTTTCTTTCCGTTTTTATTCGGTTTATGTGTCCGAACCATCTTAGCTACCCCTCTACAATTTTTTCATTAACCTAATGAGTTACATATAATTGTCTCACTCCTTATTTTATCTAGTTCTGTCTTGTTATCAATCTTCCTGAGAAATCTCATCTCTGACGCCTTCTCCCTTTTTGTTGCTCTGTCATCGTCCTGGTTTCACTGCTGTGTATTACGGTGGGTTTTATCACTTTTTTCTTAACATTCCTACTTTTATTTCCTTAGATATTTCTTTCTTGCCAAAGAACAATTGAGTCGTATAGTTCCAAACCCGGCCATCTCCTGGATAAATCATTTTTCAGGAAATGGAAAAGCTTTTTACAGATTATTGCTTAAGAAAAACTGATTTAGCTTTTAGTACATCTAACAAACGTACTGCATAGAAAAATGATGGCAGGACTGTTTAAAATCAAAAGTCATTAATTTTTGGTTTTTAGAGGATACAATTTTGGAAAGAGGCCGGTTTTGGAATTAATCATAGAACATGGCCGGTTATGAAAATTTTAATGGTTTAAAAAAATGTGTTATTTAGAAAATAATACGTAATTTCTTCATAGTTTTTATTAGTACATACATTTTGTATTTTTTATGATTTTGGTGATTTCTTCCATTCTAGAGGCAACAATCAAAAATATTTTTATTTTGTTCCGCAATATTCGCTGATCGCCGTAAAATGTTTTTGAAGTAGTTAATGTCCTCTATTACATTTTAGTCATTGCCAAAATGTTTTGTTATAAACTTATCAACATCTTTTAATTTTAGAGAGTTTTTATTAACGCCTTCTTCAATGACTTCTACATTTGCTACTTTCAATGTCTTGTAACACCTTTGTAACTTCCAAATAGAACTTTATAATTTTGTTCTACTCTAAATAATATAGAATCCTTCAGCTAATTTCTCTTAAAAAAATGGTCGGTTAGGGCACATTTAACCACTTCGCGCCCATGTAGCTTTGATTGGGCTATAGGATAATCCTGAAAAATTATTTTTTTCTTGTTGTTACCTTTTTCTACGATATATTATGCCACTGTCACAAATTTACTTATTTATGCGAAGAAATATGAAAAAAATATTCCATAGATGGCGCTAAAGGTGTAATTAAATGTAAATAAAAAGAGGTTAAAATGCTATTGGCCAGGGGGTTTAAGAACCTGTTGAGAAATTGACTTCTGGTCTAATACTTTAGCATATGTACCGAGATAAAACACAGTTCCATGATTTGAAAAGATGTCTTCATACATTTTTGGATTGCTAATATTATAACATCAATGGATTGAATATCTTCCTCTATTCGATCGGCAGGTAAAAACGAATGGCCCACCACAGAAAATACAATTTCAATCTATTTTAGACTGTTAGGTGCTTTTGTAAGCATCCATACTGAGACCATTGAGCATATAAAACTAGTGCTAATATCGTAAACAACAAATAATTATTGGAAATTATGTTTACATACTGTTGTAAGTTATTTTGAATTGTCACAGGTGTCACTATATGCACTCGTGGCTAAAATACTTGAGAATAAGTCAACGGATTCTGGACATGGCTGGTTTTGGAACTGACAACTGAATGGAGATAGCCCTCTTTGGCAATAACTCGTATTTTTCCAAGTTAATATTAACTTTATAGGACCGCTCCTGAAACTGGTCGTGAGTTATTATACTCGGAACATATTTTAATAGAGATTTCAATGATAAAACTGTTTTTTTTTCATGTTTTTGGAGATGGCCGGGTTTAGAACTATATAACTCAATTGTTTTAATATGTTGTACAGTTTTCCCGTTTTTATTATTTTGTCTTCTATTTCTTTATCTAACTTGCCATTACTCTCAAAAATTGTCCCCAGGTATTTGTGGCTTTCTACTTTTCCTATTTTTGTTCCCACTACCATGATGTTAAGTGTTTTACTTTCTCTTGATATTACCATTGTTTTTGTCTTTTGTATAATAATCTTCATGTTTATGCACGTCAGCTCCCTGTTCAGTATTTCCATATTTTGTTGTAAATCTTTTTTGTTTCTGCGATTATAACCATATCGTCTACGAATAGTAGTTCTAAATAATTTTTTCTAATTTATAAGTACTAGTTCTGATACTTCCGTTTGTCGCATCTTCCAAAATCCCATCTTGAGTGTTTTTATTTCTTTCTTTACGGCTTTTATTGCATCATCTAGTACTAATGTGAATAGCAAGGAGCTTAGGACACATCCTTGTTTCAGTCCGATTTTTGTTGTGAACCCTCTTGATTCTTACGATATTTTTGTTGTTTTAGTACATGGCTTGTATAGTTCTAACTTTTTTTCTTTCTTCTAGCGTTCTCCATATTCAATTTTTATTCTGTCGAACGCATTGTCTGGGTCCACAAGCATATGCGTGCCTCCCTGTTCCTTCTTATTATTTTTTCACTTATTTGTCTCATAATAAAAAATCAGATCTTGGGTGCTCTTCCCTCTCCTATCTATTCATTGATGTTAAATTGGGATAACTTGTGTTTCTATTGGACAACCTGTACAGTGTGGGAAATAAAGTAAGAAATAAGTTCGATGACTTCACTAAAAATTAATTTCTGGAAAAAATTTTTGAAGAGTGAAGCGATTTTAATTAGGCACATGACGCAATACCACACCATTTTCATCTTGTTACATTATTTTTTAAGTTATGACGTCATTGAATTTTCTTTAGTAACCACCTATTATTATTATTATTGATTTCGGCAATGTTTTTTATTCTGTTAATAACAAAAAACATTTTTATATGTTACGTTTAGTTTAAAATTTAAAGTTCAATACTCTTCGAATATCCTACCGACTGCTCCAATTAAATTACTCTTCACTTTTTGAAAAGATTTATTTTTAAAAGTACATAGATGTGGCTTGAAAGACTAATAATATAATTATCTAATGTAAAGTAATGTATTATATACTGAAGAAAAAAAAATGAAACACTTGAAATTCGTGAAATTTCGACCATTTTCAGACACCATAACTCGGCGAACTTTCAAACGATTTTGATGAATCTTGAGGCCGAAAAACTTTTAAGTGTTTTCTTTAAAGTCATGCATGCGAACTTAAGCGTAGCCTCTACCCCCCCTCTAGTGCCCCTGTGATTTTTTTTTCTGGAAAACATGTCCAACTTTGACGATGTCTACGGAGTTGGAAAAATTTTGTCGATTTGATCCTTTATAAAGGCATTAAAATTTGATCAATTCCCAATGCAGGACTCGAAGAATGAAGTTCCTCCGACGATTTGGCACCAAGTTATTGGTGTTTGAAAAAAGTGCATTTTGAAGTTTTTCGCACATAACTTAGTGACTTTTCAACCAAATTTGATGATTCTTTCGAAAGAAAAACCCATCTTAGCTCTACTTTAAGGGAGTAAACTAAGATTGTAATTATCCCGTTTCGAACCCTTCAACCCCCGAACAAAAAAACACGTTTTTGGGCAAAGAAACGTCCAACTCTGGCAACGTGTACCAAGTTGGAAAAATTGTATAGACTCAATCCACCAAATGGGCATTGAAATGTGTTCAATTACCTGCGCAGGACTCAAATAACGGCGTCCCTTCGGTGATTTGGCACAAAGTTATGGGTGTTTGAAAACAGCGAGTTTTGTGGTTTTTTGACTCATAAGTCCGAAGTTTTTCGACGAAATTGTTTTCGTTTTCACGAATGAAATTTTCTTTGGATGTTCTTTGAAGTATGCACGAAAATTCATTGTTTTCATTCCATTAACAAAAACCTTTATTTTAGGTCAAAAATTTAGGTAATTTTCAAATGACCATAACTCGGCTTCTGTCTAACCGATTTCGACGATCTTTTGATCAAAAAGACAAAATGTGTCCTCATTAAGACGGTTTATTAACCACTCAAAGAGAGGGCTCTACGCCTCTTCAAACGAAAAAATAAATAGACCACAAAATGCACTTTTATTTTAAACACCCATAACTTTGTGCTAAATTCATTTTTGAGTCCTGCGCAGGTAATTGAACACATTTCAATGCCCTTTTGGTGGATCGAGTCGACACATTTTTTCCAACTCGGTACACGTTGCCAAGGTTGGACGTTTTTTTGCCCAAAAAAGTGTTTTTGTGTTCGGAGGTTGAAGGTTTTGAAAAGGGACCATTCCAATCTGAGTTTACCCCCTTAAAGCGGGGCCAAAATGAGATTTTTTCTAGGAAAAATCATCAAATTTGGTTGAAAGGTCACTGAGTTATGGTTGAAAAATTTCAAAAGTGCACATTTTTTTCAAACACTATAACTTGGTGTCAAATCGTCGTAGGAACTTCGTTCTTCGAGTCCTGCATAGAGAATTGATCAAATTTTAAAGCCCTAATGGTGGATCGAGTCGAAAAAAAAACTCCATAGACATCGTCAAATTTGGACATGGTTTCCTGAAAAAACATTTTTTTCACAGGGGTGCTAGAGGGGGGCGGAAGGAGTTACGTTTAAGTTCGCATGCATGACTTCAAAGAAGACACTTTAAAGTTTTTCGCCCTCATCAAAATCGATTAAAAATACACCGAGTAATGGCGGTTTGAAAAGGGTCAAAATTTCACGAATTTCAAGTGTTTCATTTTTTTTCCACCAGTGTATATTTCCAAAATAAATGTATACAGGGTTTTCCAAAAAAGCCACCATGAATAACTTTTATATTCTATCCTGAATATCTTTGGATTTGAAGTAGTCTCGATTTTAGGGAAAAAATATGTCTAAAATTTTGTCTACCCGGTGTTATTCATTCTGGCTCGTTTTAAAATGAAGACTATCTCTCTCTATGAAACAAGTGAACTGACTTCAATTATTATTATTCATGCTCTTTAAAATAATGTATCGCACAATGAGGGGCGCCGTTTAAAATTATAAAGGTGGGGTGGCTGGGGATGAGATGGTGAAAGATAAAATTTAAAAAAAACAACAATGTTTTTCAAGTCCCCCCTCGAAAACAGAATTGACGTATTTTTGGTTAAAACCGTAACTACTTCAGATCTAAAGTTATTCAGGGTGACTTGTTTTGATATGATAACTCTGGACATTTATAGATGAGTCAAGATGGAAAGAAGTTAAATAAACATAGTATCCTAAGTCTAAATTAGTAATACTTATACTATGTCAGTGTAATTAGAGATAGAATGAAATAAATTGATTGTGGTGAGAATTAAAAATAATTATAAAACGTAATTACTATGGTTGACAAATTAAAAAAAAAATGTGTATTGGTAAAATACAAAATCCACATACACACGCAGGCAATCATTCACAGGGTACAATAAAAGAAATAATATAAAACCTAAACGCTAGAATTTACAAATAAATTTACATGTATTAAACAATGTATCAATTTTTATCGATTCACTCAATTTTATGACTTGTGTAAGACTTTTTATGTTGATAACACCAATAAAGATTATTATTATTATTATTATTATTATTATATTATTAATGAACAAGAGTAATGCCAAAATTTTACTTAATATATAGTCCTGTATATAGGACGCCAGGTTTGCAGTCTATTATATCTAGAATACTGTCAGCGCCATCTGTCAGTTTTTCTTCGAATGAGTACGTTTAGTGATTATTCATCGACATCTGACGGAAAAATTATTTCTGTGTTTTTCCTTATCACTTATCACTTGGTTCAGACAAGCGTATTGTTCACTTTTATTTTATTTAAATCTCGGGCAAATGTGGGTTAATCTTACAATTGACATATTTAAATTGGTGTAAAGATAAAACCAAGTATTAAAATTACAAAGGCGTAATCATATTCGGTGACAATTTAAAATTTAAGTAAAACATCTATTAATTGAAGATATTAAATAATAATAAATTTATTACTAATTTATGACGTCATTGATAATTTTATTTAAGTTACTACCTACAAGTTTTATTATTGATTTCTATTATTCCTTTTTCAACAATATTATTTTTTTAATATGTTACAATTGAAAAAAATAGAGAAATAGAGGTTTACAATGTAAAGTTTAATACACTTCATGTATCCTACCGACTGCGCCAATTAAATTACTTGGTGCTCAACTTAACTTTTTAAAAAGGTTTATTTTTAAATATACATAACCGTGGCTTGAAAGACTAATAATCTAATACTAAATAATAATTAATTAATTAAACTATTTATACTACATTAAACAAAGAACTTATTCTAATCTTCTATCTATGCATACCTACACCCACACAATTCCTATCCATGTGCATATATGCATTGGTAACATTGTCCCAGTGAATAGTACTTTTGATATTAATTAACTATGTCCTATATTAGTGTTATAAGCTTCGTGCAAAGCCGAAAAAAGAAATATATATTTTAGGAGCTACATTTGAAAGTTTCAATTTAGGAACATGAGACATTAAAAGGGTAAAACAATAAACCTACCGGCCTACTTCAAAAAGCAAACATATTTTATTATATCCCTATTCCCTGTAATTTAGTTACATTTTAATGTCCTAAAAGTATTATTTACAACTAAACAAAACTTCTATAAATGTGTTTGCAATAATTTCTAATTAACGTAATGTCCTTAAATTACCCACCAGAGCCACCACATAATAACCAGCCTAATACGCAAAAGTGCTCACTGTGTCCTTTGCAGGAATCCTTTTAAAATAAATGAAAACCCAGCCTTAATTAACGAAATTTCGCCATTCGACGTTCCGCTGTCCTTCCTAGATCCCGCAACGGGCACTCAATTAGCGCTAATTAATCCCGGCAAAAGGTGTTGCACAAGAAGACACGCGCTCACCTCGCGACAATTGAAAGTGATAGGCTGCGGCTTGATAATTTAAAATTGTCTCTGGCTTGTTGCAGGAATATCGAGGGGAATCAGGCTGCGACCTAATCGTGCGATCGCCGAACTAATCATTACCGTCTACCTACTTCTTCGTTCGAGCGGAGTGGTACTACCCGCGAAGACTTAACAGTTAACAGTCTCGCGTGCTTGAGTGTTCCCGTGTGCGGAGTGTAATTTTTTTTTCGTTGTTGCTAATATTGTGCAACGAAAACGCCTTCGGAGCGATTTCGCCGACATGAAACTGTGGTGAGGTGCGAACGTTTTGTATTTGTTTTCGTCGGTCAGTAATGGGCAACCGGTCGAGTTCCGCGTCGGAAAACAGTCGCGAGGGCGCGAGCAGGGTCTTCTTCCTGCTGCACAGGACCTGGGCGGTCGTCGCGACGGATAAGTGGATTAAGAGGAGGCTCAACAGGAGGAACCGGAGGCGTCGCGGCGCCGGATACACCGACAGCATGAGTGTTATTAATTCGGAGTACTCTTACTGCTCGTGTTCGCAGTGTATGGCTGATGATGGATTTAGTAGCAACAGTTTTTCCAGGTAACGTTTTGTTCTTTTATTTTTTGATGTTTTTTATTGCAAAAGTTAACTGTAGAGCAGCCTTTCATCTGAACTAATCATTTCATTGCATAATTTACGTTGTACGACTATATATTTTTTAACCATCCGCATATAACAGGCGATGAACTAAAATTTAGTGTCAGATCGTTTAAAATAACAAGAAGAGCAGGGGGGCTAAATTGGACCCCTGAGGTACCACACTGGTAGGAGTATAAGCTTTAGATACGCAACCCTCATAATGGACAAAGTACGCAAGGGGCCGTATATTTTTTTACTTGTATCTCATAATACTCCATAGATTTTTAAATGGAACTTTAAACTTTGGGTTTCTTTCATAATATGAAGAATAAAATTTTAAATTGGAAATGGGCGTTTACTTATTTTGAGATGAAATGTTGTGCACACTTAATTATATTTACACTTATGAAGAAAAAAAGTTGCCAAAGTATTCAAATTCACTCAAAATGAATTGTTTTTAAGATATTCTTTAAATCTTTGAATCCCTAGATTTCTGGATGATTTCCTTTGAAATAACAAAAGTTATTTTAAAAGATGAGCAATTCTGAAGTATATTAAGAAATGGTGGAATATTAACTCTCGCAAACTATACAAATAAACTCAAAATTTATTCTTCTTATAGGTGTAAAAGATATCTTGAAATGCACCTCTTAGATATTTAGAAAATTCCTTGTGAATCTAGTTAATATTTTTAGTTGTGTATTACCTTAGCAGACCAAAAACAAATTTCAAATTTTCCAACGTAACTTAGAGTTTTTTTTCTTTTCTTTTTTTGCAAGGTTTGACCATTCAGCCACTAACGATGATACTTAGAGTTGGTTTATTTTTAAGAATACCAGTTTTTTAACCCAATTTAAAAATGCAACTTCTGAAAAACAAACAGGCTTTGATTTAAGATTATCTTACAATTTAGGGAGATGCCCTTCTAGAATTCTTATGGCGTCACTAGTACCAACTATTCTAAGTAACTTCAGAATACTTCGAAGGAATTGTTTTTCTATTTTTTTAGCGAATTTAAAAAAATGCAATTTCAGAAAAAAACAAATAGACGTTGAATTGAGATTATCTTACAATTTAGAAAAATGACCTTCTAGAATTTCTATGATATCACGTAGTAGTAACTATTCTAAGCCACTTCAGGAAGTTTCAAGGTTGTAGCAATTGTTTTCCTATTTTCTTACCGAATATAAAAAAATCAACTTCAGTAAAAACAAACGGACGCTCAATTGAGATTATCTTACAGTTTCAGAAATTGACCTTTTAGCATTTTTATAGCATCCCGAATAAGCAACTATTCTAAGTAACTTCGAATATTTTTAAGCTTGTGGCAATTGTTTTTTTTTATTTTTTTACCGAATAGAAAAAATGTATCTTCAGAAAAAACAAATGGACGTGGAATTGTTACAATTTAGAAAAATTATCTTCTAGAATTATTATAGTATCACATGTACAAACTATTCTCAGTAACGTCAGGATGTTTCAAGCTCGTAACAATTGTTTTTCTATCTTTTTACTGAATATAAAAAATGCAAATTTTGAAAAAACAAACGGACGTGGAATTGTGATTATCTTACAATTTAGAAAATGTACCTATTAGAATTTTTTAAGTATTACGTAGTAGCAACAACTATTCTAAGTAACTTCAGGATGTTTCAAGCTCGTATCAAATGTTTTTCAATTTTTTTTATCGAATAGAAAAAATGCAAATTAAAAAAAAAACAAACGGACGTGGAATTGTGATTATCTTACAATTTAGAATAATGACCTTTCAGAATTTTTATAGTATCACGTAGTAGAAACTATTCTAAGTAACTTCAGGATATTTCAAGCTCGTAGCAATTGTTTTTCTATTTTTTTACCGAATAGAAAAAATGCAACAGCTAAAAAAACAAACGGGCGTTAAATTGAAATTATCTTAAAATTTAGAAAAATGACCTTTTAGAATTTTTATAGTATCACATAGTAGCAACTATTCTATGTAACTTTAGGATGTTTTTAGCTCGCATCAATTGTTTTTCTATTTCTTTTTTACCGAATAGAAAAAATGCAACATCTGAAAAAACAAACGGACGTGGAATTGAAGTTATCTTAACATTTAGAAAAATGACCTTTTAGAATTTTTATAGTATCACGTAGTAGCAACTATTCTAAGTAACTTCTAGATGTTTCGAACTCGTAGCAATTGTTTTTCTATTTTTTTTACCGAATAGAAAAAATGCAACATCTAAAAAAACAAACGGGCGTTAAATTGAAATTATCTTAAAATTTAGAAAAATGACTTTTTAGAATTTTTATAGTATCACATAGTAGCAACTATTCTAAGTTACTTCAGGATGTTTCAAGCTCGTATCAATTGGTTTTCAATTTGTTTTTTTCCGAATAGAAAAAATGCAACATCCAAAAAAATAGACATTATCTTACAATTTAGAATAATGACCTTTTAGAATTTTTAAGGTATCACGTAGTAGCAACTATTCTAAGTAACTTCTAGATGTTTCGAACTCGTAGCAATTGTTTTTCTATTTTTTTTTTTACCGAATAGAAAAAATGCAACATCTAAAAAAACAAACGGGCGTTAAATTGAAATTATCTTAAAATTTAGAAAAATGACCTTATATATAATTTTTATAGTATTACGTAGTAGCAACTATTCTAAGTAACTTCTAGATGTTTCGAACTCGTAGCAAATGTTTTTCCGAAAAGAAAAAATGCAACATCTGAATCAATAAACGGACGTGGAATTGAGATTATCTTGAAATTTAGAAAAATGACCTTTTAGAATTTTTATAGTATCACATAGTAGCAACTATTCTAAGTTACTTCAGGATGTTTCAAGCTCGTATCAATTGGTTTTCAATTTGTTTTTTTCCGAATAGAAAAAATGCAACATCTAAAAAAATAGAGATTATCTTACAATTTAGAATAATGATCTTTTAGAATTTTTAAGGTATCACGTAGTAGCAACTATTCTAAGTAACTTCTGGATGTTTCGAACTCGAAGCAATTGTTTTTCCATTTTTTTGCGGAATAGAGAAAATGCCACTTCAGAAAAAAACAAACGGAGATTATCTTACAATTTAGAAAAATGACCTTTTAGATTTTTTATGGTTTCTCGTAGTAGCAACTATTCTTAACCACTTCTGGATGTTTTAAGCTTGTAGCAATTGTTTTTACATTTTTTTACCAAATATTAAATTGCAACTGCAGAAAAAAACAAACCGACATGGGATTGAGACTATCTTACAATTCAGAAAAATGACCTTTCAGAATTTTTATATGGTATTACATAGTAGCAATTATTTTAAGTAAAATTCAACTACGAAAAAAAACAAACGGACGTGAAATTGAGATTATGTTACAATTTAGAAAAATTACCTTTCAGAATTTTTATAGAATCACGTAGTAACAACTTTTCTACGTAACTTCAGGATGTTTCAAGCTCGTATCAATTGTTTTTTTTTTAAATTTTTTATCGATTATAAAAAAAATGCAATTTCTGAAAAAGAAAAAAAAACAGACGTGGAATTGATTTATAACTTAACTTACAATTTAGAAAAATGACCTTTTGGAACTCTTATATAGTATCACGTGGTAGCAACTATTCTAAGTAACTTCAGGATGTTTTAAGCTCGTATCAATTGTTTTTCTATTTGTTTTGCTGAATAGAAAACAAATAGAAAAATCCAGCAAGTATGCACGAATCTAGCTCGTTACTCATATCTTATTTATTCAACAAGGGAGGACATCCATGAAAATGCTGCACGAATCATATATATGGCATATTGTCAGCCTCAATTAACTTACGGCTTACTGTTTTGGGGAAACACAACTGAAGCAAACATTCAAAAGGTCTTTATAACCCAAAAAAGATTAATTAGAGCTATCTGTAATAAAAAACCTAATACAAGATGCAGGGATCTATTCAAAAAACTAAAAATCATGCCCATAGCAAGCTTATTTATATATGAGACACTTAAGTTTGTACATAATAATCTTCATCTATTTGATAAATACAAAACACCACACGAACATAACACAAGAACAAATGTACTTAAACTGCCAAAACACCACCACAGTTTCTATCATAATTCCTGTACAATCACAAGTATTAAATTATACAATAAAATGCCCAACAGTATCAAAAACCTACCTGTCAAACTTTTTAATAAGAAAATCAAAAATATATTTGAATTAAATTGTTTCTATTCAATTGATGAATTTAACAACTTCTGTGATAATATGGCGCTTTAATTGTACTTATCACTTATTGTTTATATTTACTTTGTTTTTATTTTATTTGTACTTTATCTGTATTTAACATTTATCGTATTTATTACCGGTATTACTATTTTTATTTTTATTTTTGTTTTTCATCTATTTTAATTTAATTACATTTCTTATCTTGTTTGACCAATATTTTAAATTGTATTTTTATATATGTCTTTTTATTGTAATGATGTCTCCATTATTCAGTAGATTTTAGATTTTACTCAGTAGATTTTAAGTTTTTATTTGTAGATATTGTTTTACAAGTAAGCATGCAAACATTTTATAAATGTAACATAATTTATATATTTAAGTATCAACTAATACCACATTTATTACTATACCTGACTAACCCATGGATGCTGTAATCATTCTTTCTTGGAAATTAAATAAATTAAAAATTAAATTAAATTAAATAGAAAAACTGTAACTTCAGGATTAACAAACGGATGTGGAATTGAGATTATCTTACAATTTAGAAAAATAACCTTTTAGAATGTTTATAGTATCACGTAGTAACAACCATTTTAAGTAACTTGAGGATGTTTCAAGCGCGTAGAAATTGTTTTTCTATTTTTTTTACCGTATAGAAAAAATGCAACTTCAGAAAAAACAAACGGGTGTTGAATTGAGATTATCTTACAATTTAGGTAAATGGCCTTTTAGATTTCTTTAAGATATCACGTAGTAGCAACTATTCTGAGCAACGTCAGTATGTATCAAGCTCGTAGCAATTGGTTTTACTTTTTTTTACAGAATATAAAAATGCAACTTCTGATGGTAAGTTCAGGATGTTTCAAGCTCGTAGCAATTGTTTTTCTATTTTTTTACCGAATATAAAAAATGCATCTTCAGAAAAAATTAATGGACGTTGAATTGAGATTATTTCAGAATTTAGAAAATTGGCCGTTTTTATGGTATCACGAATTATCAACTATTCTAAATATGTTTGGACATTTATAAGCTCGTAGCAATTGTTTTTAATTTTTTTAGCAGTTTTGAAAAATGCAACTTCAGAAAAAACAAACGGACATTGAATTGAGATTATCTTAGAATTTAGGAAATTGACCTTTTAGAATTTTTATGGCATCACTTATTAGCAACTATTCTAAGTAACTTTGGACATTTTTAAGTCTGTAGCAACTGTTTTTTAAATTTTTCAGAAGTTTTGAAAAATGCAACTTTAGAAAAAACAAAAGGACATTGAATTAAGATTATCTTACAATTTCGGAAATTGACCTTTTAGCATTTTTATGTATCACGTATTAGCACCTATTTTAAGTAACTTTGGATATTTTTAAGCTCGTGTAATTGTTTTTTAAATATTTTCATCGAATTTGAAAAATGCAAGTTCAGAAAAAACAAACAGTTATTGAATTGGGACAATTTACAATTTAGGAATATGACCTCTTAGAATTTGATGGTATCACGTAGTAACAAGTACTCCAAGTAACTTCAGAATATTTCAAACTTGTAGGAATTGTTTTTATATTTTTATACTGCATATAAAAAATGCAACTTCAGAAAAAACAAACGGACATTGAGTTGAAATTATCTTACAATTTAGGTAATTGAGCTTTTAGCATTTTTAGGGTATCGAGTATTAGCAACTATCCTAAGTAAATTTGGACATTTATAAGCTAGTAACAATTATTTTTCAATTTTTTTACCGAATTTGAAAAATTTAACTCGGAAAAAAGAAACGGACGTTGAATTGATATTATCTTAGAATTTAGAAATTTGACCTTTTAGAATTTCTTTGGTAGTACGTAATAACAATTATTCTGAATAAATTTAGTAAGTTTTACTCTTGTGGGAAGTGTTTTTCTATTTTTTACCGAATTAAAAAAATGTAACTACTGAAAGAATAAGCAGACTTTCAAGTGCGATTATCTCAGAATTTAAAGAGGTGTTTTAGAATGTTTATGGTATTACGTAGTAGCAGCTATTCAGAATACCTCCTGTCAGTTTGATGTTTTTCTAAATTTCTTTAACTGAATTTGAGAAAATGCAATGAGAATTGGCCTTCTGAAAAGAAGTCAGGAATTTAATAAATTGTTACAAGCTTAAAACTTTCTGAAGTTATTCAAACTATGAGAAAAAATCTAAAACGTCACTTTCCTAAATTGTTAAATACAATCTTTGATCACTTCAAAGCATATTTACTTTTTCTGAAGTTGTAATGATATTGTCAAGTTTAAAAGAAGTTTTTGAAAACTTATGTCTTATTTCTCTTTACTTTCTGCCTAATCGAAAAAGTCGAAATTTGTAAGGGTTTGTCTACAGTGGGAAACTTTTCTGTTGGAATTTGGAGAAACTAGTTGGAAGTAAGTTTAGATAAGATTGTTGTAAATAAAGAACTTGCTCTATTATATCACTGTCCCGTTTCAAGATTAAACTTTTTAACTATTTACCATTATTAGTGTAGGCGAGACTTCTCAAATTAAATTATCAACTATTTGCTATTGTGAGACTGGACGAAACTTCTCATCTCAAAACACATGTGTAAAAAATACAATATCGTATCGGAGGCACAAGCCAAATAATCATCCACTATACATGGTGTCTATGCTAAACCGTTCGTTAAAAGTTTACGGGGTTGTCGTTGTACTAAAAATTCGAAAAAAAAAAACTCATCACACGATTGAATTAGTTCTCCTCATGTGAAATATTTTCAACTTTCTATCACTTTCGGTTCCATCGGAAGTAGCACCAAATTTGTTATTTTAAATGGAACACGCTGTATAATATTAGTTAGTTACTAAACCTTTATTAAAACCTGGTTTTATACAGGGTTTTAAAGGGCAATTGTCTTTCAGCCCTAATATAATATTATATTTTTGGATTCCTCGTTTAAATTGCAACATATTTTGTAGAAACGTTTGTACACTGATCTCTTTTAGTTTTAAAGAAAATTAATTATTTCTAAAACTTTGACCTTTGAACTCCTCTTAAGAATAAGATAGAAATATGATTTATATCTCTAATTTTACCCATAGGATACCTTTATGAGTAATATAATTGGAAACTGTCAATTTTGACAATAAGTGTTCTTAACCCTTTGCACTCGAGGCATTTTTCGCTCGGGCGAACCAGCAACTCGAGATTAGTTGCTGGTTCGCCCGAGACTAGTTACAGGTACTTTAAAATCATTGGGTTAGGTTAGGTAGGGTTGGGTAAGGTTTATTAAGGTGAGGTTATGACGCATCACACCTCCCGGGCGCCGTAGCAGCGCCGCTCGAGTGGACGCATCAAATCGCCTGGGCGCCGTAGCGGCGCCGCTCGAGTACAATGGGTTAATATGTCAATATCTAAGTGCCCTCTTAAATATCCAGCAATTCAATTTAATGGAATTACCCTTTTTTTATTACATGCACCGTGTGACTAGGATTTTGTTTTTAATTTGAATACAACGGCAACCCCTTAAACTTGTAACGAACGGTTTAGCGTAGACACCCTGTATATAAAAGGTGCAAATTTGTTAATTTCTGCTATTTCTATACAAAATGCAGCGTTTTAAAACTGCCTGCGTTAAAGTTATAAAAGAGGTGAAAATAACTCTGAAATATACGTTCAAAACCAAGACATAATTTGTATTTAATTCCTCATATTCTCTAACCGAATATAACTTGTGAGCAAATTAAAATCTTTGCATGTTTTTTTTTATGCACTTGTCATAATCTCGGATGATAATGCAACTACTGCGAAGTAGCGATTTCATTGAAAAAAAAGTACAATGGGATAATCTTCCCACTCATTATGTTATAACCGAAAATTTTCGCCATTGAAGACGCCAACACATTGGCATAATCCTTCACAACATGGAACATGGAATTTGGTCAAAACCCATTGTCATTTTCGCTTTTAGTTTCTTAAGGTGGGAGAGAATATTAACTTTTTCGAGATCCAGAAATCACCTGAGTGAGTGTGATGTTTCAATGGTGTATCATTTGGTTCCTGGTGTAAACTGAATTGAAGAATCACTTAGTGTGTTTTATTCAGTGATTGTATTATGAATTACCACGTGGTATCGGTCGCAACCATCATCATGATTGAATTGAGTAAAAATAATAAAGTCGACATATAGCCTGAATATATGAATATTCAACCTGTTCGTGTCTCTGCAAAATTTAGTAGAAAGAAGAATTGAAAAAGTCAGAGAAACTTGTTAACTATATCCGTTTTATTCGTGTAGATAACTTAAAGTTTTGGAAATTCTCGTCTTTCTTTTTATAGAATTATTGTATGACCAGAAATTTGATTTGATCTATATTTCATTTTTCTTCAACTTTGCTTATATAGGTACTTTCTGCTTGCTTATTTAGAAGTTTCAATTTACTTCTCTGAAGGTTGAATTTATTTCTATCCGTGATGATTTGGATGTGTAATAGATTGAACTGAATGTATTTTTTTTAAATTAATTATTGTATTAATAAAGTTATGACGATACCTATTACTTTATCTTTTTGTCTTGACCTTAACAATGATTGTAGATTTTTTTTATTGCATTATTAAAGATGATATCCATTACATTTTCTTTCCATCTTAAACCTAGCTATATCTATACAGGTCGAATGCATGATACATTTTCTCGTTAATTTATTGCACGCATCGTCTACGTTTGTAGTCTTGAAACTTTTTATTGAACAAGAAATTGTCTAGTTCCGTACATAAAAGTTGTTCCAATAGTTTACTCAATTTTTGTGACAATATTCTAAATTAATATATCAATGTTGGACTTCGGACATTTAGGCAACAGAATTTCTCAAAAGATAGCCGGATGGTGTACATCTTCAAGTAATAAAGATTCGCATTGTTTTACAGCCGAGCATTGTAAACTATACGAGGTCAAAACTAAGTCCAAGTTTACTCCGTTTTCAATTTTTATACCATTATGATTGACGAAACTGGCGAAAACTTAAAAAATCACGGGTGTGAAATAGCAATAGATTTCAGCAATAGATTTAAAAATTCATGTTTTGCCATAAAAATGTACATTTCCCAAAAACCTTCTACAAGCAGGGTGGGGTTGCCACTAAAGAATACACACGAACCTCCCCCACCCCAAAATTTCAATCCCAAACAATAAACATTCCGACACACTCTCCCAAAATGTATGCGCCGTCACATTAACTGAAGTTCGATAACCGCCATAAAAAAGTTAAAAATTTATAAACAATCTAGATATACAGGTCTAACAAATGGAGAAATAAAAAAAATGATCCGGCCCCTTGATCACTTTGAAAAAAAATAAACAATCCGACACATTCTCCGAAAATGTATGAGCCGTCACATTAACTGAAGTTTTTTTCAAAGTTCGATGACCGCCATAAAAAAGTTAAAAATTTATAAACAATCTAGACATACAGGCCTAAGAAATGGAGAAATAAAAGAAAACGTGCCGGGCCCTTAATCACTTTGAAAAAAAAATAAACAATCCGACACATTCTCCGAAAATGTATGCGCCGTCACATTAACTGAAGTTTTTTCAAAGTTCGATGACCGCCATAAAAAAGTTAAAAATTTATAAGCAATCTATATATACAGGCCTAACAAATGGAGAAATAAAAAAACGTGGCGGCCGCTTGATCACTTTGAAAAAAAATAAACAATACGACACACTCTCCGAAAATGTATGCGCCGTGATATTAACTGAAGTTTTTTTCAAAAATCGATGACCGCCATAAAAAAGTTAAAAAAATATAAACAATCAGGATATACAGGCCTAACAAATGGAGAAATAAAACAAAACGAGCCGGGCCCGAGATTACTTTGAAAAAAAAATAATCCGCCACAATCTTCGAAAATGCGTTTTTTCTTTATTTTTCAATTAAGCCTTTCACAACATGAATATTTTAAAGAATAATATCTACAACACGTAAATCAGTTTTGTATCAAACACAATTCAAAGGTATTTTGAAATTTCAAATTAGTGACACATACTTTACAGCAACTCCTGCTATATTGTTGACACAGAAATCCAGTATTTTCTTCAGCACAATGTAAACACATTTGGGTTATGTCATTCGATTTTTCCAAAATCATATTTTTTGGCGTAATTCGGTATGCATTGCCATCTAGTTTATCATTCCAAGATAAATCATTTAAAATAACATGGCAATAATAAATAACATACAAGCCGCAATTCCAAGAATCGGTCTGTATAGGATATTTGTGTGGATTCTGGCTGATAGTACTAATTGAGAAATTTAACCCTACCTTGTATAAGAAATGAGCAAGTGGATCAAAATATAAAAGTTTCTTTTTACCTATATCAACATATGGAATAGTCCAGTGGCTGTTTTCAAGAATTGGAAATAAAAATTTTGACTCGTTTCCACTGTTAAATTAAAATAAAATTGAATTGAACATTATGTTTGTGACTTCACTTTCGAGAAATATTTTAACAGTTTTTTTTTTTTTAGTATTAACACATAGTCCACCAAAAAATTGTCCAGCCACGTGTCTTGGCTATTATTCGGGTAGTTGAGAGTAGTATAGCTGTCATAATATAATTTATATTTGTCAAATTTTGATATTACATAGTTTTTACTTAATTTGGGGATTTGAGGATTCTACATTGAGTTGGCTTTTTACACTGTTTTCTAATAAAACAATTTCGTGTTCTTATGTTTCCTATCACTGACAGATAGTATCCAAGTGAAACATTAACATTGTTTTTCAATTATGGCTGAACTAACTTAACGTGAAAAAATTACGTAGTTAATGATGGTTAGTTTTGGAGATTGGCAAACATCTGTAAAAGATGCACGAACATTTTTTAATGCAACAATATCTGATAGAAATTCTAATATTTCTAAATCAACAGTTTCATCAAGGTTTGTGCAAAACTTTAACGAAATTTAAGAAAATCATTTTTCATTATTTAATATTTAAAAATACCACAAACCACATACCCACCAAACTCTATATCATTGTAATTGTTGAAAAGGTGTCTATTTGAAAATTTAAATTATACAGAGTGATCCATTTAAAAAACTGCAGATGTGGTCATATATCGAAAAATAGGGTACCTGGCTGTTAAGAATCAAAGTACGTCACTAAATGGAATAAATAAAACCATAAACATTTATTTTCAAAGTAATAAGAAGAAAACAGACGTTTAACCAGAAATCAGGTGTTCCGACACATTTGCCCAACCCTGTATGTATTTGTGTGTGCAATCGACCTTGTTCCTTCAGATTATTGCAGATAACTGAAAGTACAAATCACTTGTAAATTATCCGACCACGCACCTATTCTCAGGGAACGGGGTAGATTTTTTTTACGTCCGGGGACTGGCTGTTTCCTCCTTTCTTGTGTTCTTAGGCTTGTATTTCAAGATTGTTTATAAATTTTTAACTTTTTTATGGCGGTCACCGAACTTTGAAAAAAACTTCAGTTAATGTGACGGCGCATACATTTTCGGAGAGTGTGTCGGATTGTTGATTTTTTTTCAAAGTGATCAAGGGGCCGGCACGTTTCTTTTATTTCTCCTGTTGTTAGGCCTGTATATCTATATATAATATAATAATAATAATGCTTTATTAATCCACATAAATCAAACGATATTGGACAAGTCAGTGTAACATTTTGTCCTTACAAAAACATTACAAAAGAAATTCATCTATTCTATAGAATACATTGTGTAATAAATATATTTTTAATTGTTTTTTAAATTCACTATAAACTTCAATATCTTTAAGATAACTTGGTAATTTCTTATACATTGTTATACAATTATATTTCGGCCCTCTTTCATACAAGGCGGTGTCATGCCCTACAACAGTAAGACTATTTCGATGTCGGGTACCGTAGTTATGAAAATTTGCGTTTGTTTCAAAGAAATGCATGTGTTTTTTTACAAACAAACAAATTCTAAATATGTATATACATGGAAATGTAAGTACATTGTATTTGGAAAATATTGGCTTACATGAGTCTCTGGATGAAGTACCATCTATTAAACGTAATATTCTTTTTTGAAGAATAAAAGTCCTACTCGTCATGGCAGATTTTCCCCAAACAATTATATTGTATGACATGTATGAATACGCAAGCGCATAATAAATTTCAAATAAATTATTAATACCTAGGGTATGTTTTAATTTTAAAATTGCATAGTAGGCTTTATTAAGTTTGCTACATACAAAATCTATATGAGTACTCCATGAAAGTTGGGAGTCAAGATGTATACCTAAAAATTTTATGTCCTTAGAAATGTCACCGTCTTTTACATATTCCGGTATCTTAGAATTGTAAAAATATATACATTCAGTCTTATTTTGGTTTAAAATAAGACTGTTCTTATCACACCAAACTTTCACTTCATACAATATTATTTGAATTTTATGTTTTAGTGCATTTGGGTCAGTGGACGACACAATTACTGACGTATCGTCAGCGAAGTTAATTAATTTACCGCAGCTAATATGATTGGTTATATCATTTATATAAAGCAAGAATATCAAAGGGCCTAAAATCGACCCTTGCGCCACACCTGTGTGTATATTATGTACATTTGAATCAGAGCTGTTGCATTTTACATAAAATTTTCTGTCGCTCAAAAAAGACACTATAAAGTTCAAAAAATTCTCACGTATACCTAGTTTTTCTAATTTATATCTAACAAATTCGATGTTAACCGTGTCAAATGCACGAGTTAGATCAAATAATAGCACTGCTACACAATGTTTCGCATCCAATTCTGTACTGACATGTTCTACCAGTTGATATGATGCTGTTTCCGTTGATAGGGACTGCCTAAAGCCATGTTGTGCTGTTGATAACAATTTGAACTTGTTTAGGTAACACCACAGACGCTCACTTGTGACGCTTTCAATTATTTTAGACACAACACTTAACAAGGAAACAGGTCTATAATTCTTCTTTGAAGTTCTATCTTCTTTCTTGAAAATTGGTATGACGACTGCTACTTTTAAACATGCTGGAAATATTCCTTCTTCAATTGATTTATTTATTAGGTATGTTAATGGTTCCGCTACTTCGTTTGATACCGACTTTATCAGAGACGTTGTAAGTCCATCGTGACCTGTGCTCTTTTTATTTTTTAATCTTAATATTGCTGACTGAACTTCATTTGCATCTACAGGAAGAAATACAAAAGTATTTGGAAATTCCATGCATCCTGTACAATTTGTTGAAATATTTGTTCCAAAATGTTGTACTAAACTTTCGTACACTACATTTGAAAAATATTCGGCCATTGCATTCGATATGTCTGCTGGTTCAGTAAGAACATTCCCATTGTCTATTATTTTATCAATTTTATTTACCTTTTTCCTACCAAGTTTGGTGTTAACTAATTCCCAAATTTTTGCTGGTTTGTTCGAAGACTCCTGAATAATATTTTCATAATACGTATTCTCTGTTGCTGCTAAAAGGGTCTTGTAGTCTCGTTTCCTGGTTTTATATAATGTCGTAAAATATTCGCATTTGAAATGTTCTTTTAACCAAAAGAAATCATTTAATTCATTTCTCGCCATTCTGATTTCATTTGTTAGCCATGGTGGATGATTTTGGTTTATATATTTATTCCTAGAAATTGCGTAGTGAGGTTCAATATTTTTCAATAGAATTTCTTGAAAAACTTCGAAAGCTGCGTGAACATTTGTCGCTGAATATAATATGTTCCAATTGATATGTTGCAATTTTTCTTTAATATCAATCATACCCTGTTTTGTTATATTATGTCTAATAGATGTATTATCTAATGTCTTATTGATAGATCTATCAGTAATGTTGTATATTAAACATTGAGCTTTATGGTCAGAAATGTGTGGTTCAGTAACATAACATATTGTTAAATCACTAGGAAAATTCGAAATCATGTAATCGATGGCAGAAATGGTAGTATAATTATTTTTATTTATAAAAATTCGTGTTGGATCTTCACATATATAATTTAATTCGTATGTATCTAGATTGTTTTTGTATTTTTCACTTTTTCGAGACGGATATCTAATATCGTAAAAAACTTTAGTAAGTGTGGCCGCGCACCTCTTCACGGTGCTTGGGGCGGACAAGTTTTTTTTTTAGTGATCTGGGGGCCGGCACGTTTATTTTTATTTTTTGTATTAGTAGGTCTAAGTATATAGAATAATTACATGTTTTCAGCATTTTCTTATCGGTCATCGAAGTTAGCGAAAAGGGAGATTTTTTTTATATAGTGTGAAAAATTGTAAGGGGTTGAAATTTTGGGGTGGATGAGGTTCATGTGTATTCTTTAGAAGTAACCCCACCCTGCTTATAGAAGGTTTTTGGAAAATGTACATTTTTATGGCAAAAAAATAATTTTCAAATCTATTGCTAACTTCACACCCGTGAAAAAATCTTCAACGTGTCTAGTCTGGTTGATTGTCCAGTATTATCTAATTCACTTACATTCTGCAGAATATGAAAATCTTCGAAAATTATTAATTTGACAACTTAATGCATTCAATATTTTTTCATGTCTCAGCATTGAGATTCGGTGGAATATATTTTTAGAAATAATAATAACTAACGAAGAAATAATAATAACTAACGAAGAAAAAATAATAACTAAGGAAGAATTATTAATAAACTGTAACACACTCCTATTGTGAAATATTACAAATGTTATAACCATCAATTGCTTGTTTTAAGCGAACTAACTGCTTTTTATTGGATTACATGATTATACATGGTGTAATGAATTTACTGGGCTAGAACAAATTAATTACTACAGTAAACAAGACGTGCATTATACGCGCAAAACAGTAGTGTACCTATTTGTGATTGGTTTTTGGTCTTATCCCAAGCAAACGAGATCATGTCAAAAGTAAGAAAATATATTTGTGTGTAACAGGGCTTGTTACTTCAGAGAGCCGCTTCCATCACTCTGAAGCACCACGCCAATATTGCTTGACTCTAGCAATAGCAGGTCCGACGCTGAAACCCATGGTTTCGTTTTTCGTTCTTTCGGGTAAGTTTGAATTGTTAAGGTTTTGTTTCCAGTTGGGATATAATAATTGTTTGGTCTCAAATGCGAAATGTTTTCCTTCTTGTATGGATCTTAGGCTTTTGATGCCAATTGTTTGATTATTTAATTTTTTGCAATTTTTCAAATGATAAAATGCATTTTTTGCCTTGCCAGTTCGAGTTTCGTATGAAAATCAGCCACGATACGAGCAGCACTTACTTTTGAAGTACCCCCATACATCTAGTGTAATTGTAGTGCCTTCTTCATATATTCCCTCAGCATTCCTAAACATTGTAGCCATCAGTTTTCCTGATAAAGATTGCGGCTTTGTCTTCTTTGGTGGTGGAAATCCCTTGTGTAGCCACTGCAGATATTCTTGCTTGGTTAGTGGATCCCAGTGGAATACACACGTCACATCCCCAATTTAAATTTTCGAGAAGGCCTCGTGATCTGCTTAAGCTGCCAAGTTCTCTTCGCGAATTTCTCGCTTATACAACTTTTGTAAACGAGTGGGCAATTTTAGAATCCAACGTAAGACTTTACTCATGCCTAAATCTTTATGCAAAATTTCTAAGATTGCTGCATCTGATATTTCAACTTTTATTGGCA